>CM057455.1:537750000-539000000 GCA_016271365.2 Neoceratodus forsteri
AAGAATACCTACCCCAGGGTCACAATTTTATTTTTCTTAATTGTTTTACCAGGAGTGACACACTAAGCTGAAAGCTTGTTTACAGGTATGATCTGGGACCACAGAGAAGTTAAGTGACTTGCTCAAGGTCACACAGTATGCAAGTGGGGGCTGTGGGATTCAAACCCAGGTCTCCAGATTTGCAGCTCATAGCCTTAAACCACTGCACTATACTGCCTCCTAAATCCTCACATCTGTACCTCAGTGTATACCATGAAACTGGAATTACCATGTTTTGTGCCTCAATGACCACTCTATGGCCAGAATTCACTCAACTGTGCCATAATACCCACCATCTGGGTTAACTGAGGGTGTGAGACCCTCCAAAGTCTTTTAAAGGGACTTGACCCCAGACCAGTCCCACCCCATTTGACCATCAACCCTGTAAATCTACACCCTTCTAGTATCCAGATCAGCCTTCATCCCACAGCACAGCTTCTTCCATTTCTATGCAAGAAGCTTACTCCCTAAACTTGACTTTGTCAAAGTTTGGGCCCCCTGTACTCTCATGACATTCTGCGTATTTTTGAAACCTTGCTCTCCTCTAGAATCCTAGACTCCCACCTAGCTGGTCCGGACATCCACCTCTTCCACCAGGACCGAAGCAAATATGGATGAGCTGCGATATACATCCATCCAACCCTATCCTGCTCAATCTGTCTCAAAGAGGTCCTCCCCACCACCCATGAGTTCCTGCTGGTTAAGCTTTTCCTCCCTTTTACCATCCCCATCTTTGTCGGTGTCCTATAAGCCTCCCATAAGGTCTCTCATTCCTCTTTCCTAAACTCTTCTCCTCATTTGTCTCCATTTCCTCCTCTGTTTAACTCATCTTCCTCAGAGATTTCAATGTCAACTGGCTCTGCCCTGCTACTAAACTTGTCCTCCTCACTGTAGAGTCCCTGAATCTCACTCAGTTAGTCACCAAACCCACCAGACGTAACCCTCATTCCTCCAACCACTCCCTCCTGGACTGGGTGCTCTCTTCCCACCCCCATTGCAACATGGCTGTAGGCATTATCTCAAGCACTTTCAACTATCACTGCTTAACCTACTGTGTTAGGAAAGTGTGCCCCCCTCAATCCACCCCAAATACGTCTAGCACAGGCCTCTCAGATAACTTGATGCTGATGCCCACTTTAGGAACCTTGCCTTCTCAGACTGGTCCCATGTACAGTATACCCTGCCCAAGACATTGATATTGCCCTCTCACTCTCCACTATCATCCTTACCAACATCTAGAATACTCATGCACCCCTCAGAAAGACCATGGTGAAATAATTCCACCACCCTTGGATCACACCTGATCTTATTAAGATGTGCAAGTCTTGGGACCTATCTTGGGTTCCTTTCAAAACCTTCTACTCAATGTCTGACCACCAACTTTACAGGTCCCTTAGGAACTGGTGTACTAAGGCGATTCAGATAACCAAGGCCCACTACTTCAAGCCTAACATTCAAATGAACCTAAATTCCCCCTCCTAATTCTTGGAAAGTGATCCACTACTTATTCGACTCACAAACCCAGCCTGCCCTACCCCCCAAACAGATGGCTCACTGGCCTCTGACCACCTTGCTGTCATTTCCCTTTTTAACAACTTCTTCGCCACTTGTGTGCTACCCTGCCTCAAATGATCCTCCCCCCTTCCACTATCTCATCTGAAGGCTTTTATTTACCTCCTGTCTCCCTACAGGAACAATTCCTTGCCATCATGTCCCTTAACACTTCAAAATACAGCCATGATGGCCTTGACCCTAAACTTCCTCATACTGTATATCCGATCCTGCTATCATCTGCCTGCTCACTCACCTCCTGAGTCTATCTGACTCCCTCTGTGCAGACTAATGGAAAATTGAAAAAGTACTCCCTCTTCACAAGCTGGGGTGATCCCTGCTCACAAGAAATCTATAGGAGGATCTCACCCCCTTCCCTCCCTTGCTAAAGACCAAGAGTCCCTAGTTTACTCCAGACTTGCTTACTTACTAGATTCCTCTTCCTTTCTCTCTCCTTTCCAGTATGGCTTCAGAAACAAAATATTCTGCCAGCCCACTGGCACAACAGTTAGATTTCTGCACATGACACCTATGACATTTGTTCAGGAACATACTCAGGAGTTGGAGGGCCAGCTGGGGGGGGAGGAGGATTGAGCACCCTAGTGACTGATCTCTTTCTCTGGCAGAAGTGCAGGCTGAGTGTCTGATGACATGCTGACCTCTGGGAGATGCTGGGGAGTTCAAAATCACTGGCGCCTGCCTTGCTGAGGGGAGGAACAGATGCAGGCATCATTGCATGTTCCTCCTCTCTGGGGTTTGTACTTCTAAAAATAGGCTTCCTCCCTTTATGATGCTCTGCTCAGTGTCCGATCGTTTCCTGGCAGTGCCAACGACTGATCAACATGATCCTCTAGTATGTCTCGGTCCAGCGGCCCCACCCTGGGGGTAAGCCAGGGGCTTCCTCTGATAGAAAAGCCTGCGGAAGCCTTGATTTCAAGTCTGCCGGTCTCGGAGTCAGCCAGTGGCCCCACCCAGTAGGGGACAAGCCTGGGATTTGGGCTGCCAAGCTTATGGTTTCGGGGGCAACTAGAGCTTTGTGTGGGGCTGATCCTTGGCAATGTGCAGTGAAAAGCATAGTAAATCACAAACAAAAATAGAAAAACAAAACTCCAACATCTCTTCCAAACTGCATGTAACTGACTCCATTCTTACTGGGATGGATAAGGGACATATCACTGCAGACATTTTCATTGATCTTGCAAAGGCATTTGACTGTGTCTCACACCCTCCTCCTGAACAGATTGGTCTCAGCTGGCCTCTCTGCTCCTGCATTGCAGTGGTTATGCTTCTATCTTACTGGCAATCAACATCAGTCCAGGAGGGTGTCATGCCATCTCCCCCCTACGGGCAGGTGTCCCCAAGGGCTCCATCCTGGGCACCATACTATTTTCCATTTTTCTTAATGATCTCCTCTCTGCCTGTGTCTCCTTGCATATACAAATGTATGCTGATGACACAGTCATTTACTCATCAGGTCCCTCTGCAGCTGTGATTCAATCCTCCTTCCAGAGCAATTTCCACAATGTGCTATGCTCGTTCCAAGCCAACCAGCTCAAAGTTAACACCAAAAAGACTGTACCCATGACCTCTGACACCAGTCAAAAACTAGCATGGCTCTCACCTTCCCTAGTCTTTTCCACCCTGGATGGAACCTAACTGGAGGTCACCCCTCCAGTCAAATACCTTGGTGTGTGGCTTGATAGTAAATTACATTTCTCAGTACACATTCACTCCATACACTCCAAACTTCACTCCAGGCTTGGCACCCTATACTGCAACAAGGAGTGCCTCCCCACCAAAGTCCTCAGGGCCCTCCCAATCAAAATGATCCTCCCCATTTTCAACTATGGGGACATTGTCTATTGCTCAGACACTCCCTCTTCTTGTACCATAGTGGATACCCTCTGCAATGCTTTCTGTCACTTTGCCTGAAACTCTCACCACCATACCCATCATTGTTCCTTGTATTCGTCCTTTTCCATCTCCTCCTACCCTTACATCACCAGTCCCACTACTCTGCCTTCATTGGTAAATACTGGTTTGGCTCCCTTCCCTCCTACCTTACTTCACTCCTCCCCCCTCATTACTCCCTATGCTCAAGGGACACCCACACCTTCTCTATTTCTCACACTTCAGTCTAGCTGCTTTCTCCTACTGGCTCCCCTCCCTTTGGAAACTGCTTCCCTCTCCCCTTCATCTATCCTGCTCCCCTACTATAAGTAAAATGTCTACTAAGACTCATTCCTCCCCCCCTCCATGTACCTGTCACCCCCCATCTTGATTCCTTTCTACCATTCCCCCCCTACTTCCTATCTCCCATCTTGGCAGAGACTCCTATTTTCCTGGCAGCCTGGTATTCCTACCCCCTCAGCCTTCTCACATCAAAGTATTCATCCCACCCTAATCTCAGCTATTAGATCTTTGTTCTGGCTACTCATGCATAATGTGAGCAACCAGTGTATTTTTTGCTGTTTTAAAATGTTACCAACTGAGCTGTAGCACTTATAACTGCTGTTATTACACTTCTTGTATTTGACATTGCCTGCTTGCTTGCTCCCCTCTCTCCCTCCCTCCTGGGTTGCACCTGGAAATGGTCTCCTGCTCAGTGTGTCTTTCCTGGCTACCAAACTTTTAAATAAATAAATAAATCTGTGCCCACCCTAAGATGAGAATGATCAATGTATTGGACAGAATGCCTACCCTGAGAGCAGGGGTGACTACTCACTGTCTCAAGAACCCACCTTGCTACCAGAATGACCCTCCCCAGAAGGCCACCTGCAACCAGAATGGTCACCTGCCATTGGCAGAGTAGCATAATGTCTCAACATTGTTCCCACTTTCCAGCAGAAACCATTAAGCTAACCATCCTGACAGTTAGCAAACTATCCATCCTGCCAGAAAGGATGCTAGTGTCAGAAACCAGTGAGCTAACCATCTTCACCAGCAAACTTACCAGCATGCCATTCTCCAATAAGTTAGATTACCCGTTACCTAGGGATCAGAACAATGAGAGATTCAGAGCACTGAAGACTGTTATTTGGCAGCTTGGTGGATTTCATTGGGAACACAGTTCAGGCTGACTAGATTTTGAGTAAAATGCCACCTGAAGATGAGTTTGAATATCAGGCCCACCAAACTAAATATCTTATATTTTGCAATCCCTTTATTTGACTCCTACTTTATACTTTTACAACTAGGTCAAAAGGTAAAACTGAGGTACGATTTTGCTGCAGGTTTGGTCTCCTGCAAAACTGTCATTTTTTCACAAAAGGAAATTATTAAATCTTTCAGCTTTGTTTTGCATCTATATTTCCAATGACATTACTTTAATAGTACTGCAACAATTGAAAAGCAAGTAAACTGAAGTATGAAAATTAGTTTTATAAAAACTGTAGAAAACAAAAAAGACATCTTCCTAAATGGGTAAGATATGCAAGGTAGTAGTATCCAAATAGAAAGAATTTGCAAAGTTTGAATAAATATAGGAAGCAGTACAGGGAACATGTGCATATGCAAAATATTCAGCACCCAAAGCAGATCTGGGGAAAAAAGTTAGATATCATGTATAAGAAAGATGATAAGAGCTTCTGAAAATGAATATCTACTGGTACAAATAATTACAAACATCATTATAAAGCATCCATATCTGCATCAGCTTGGGAAACCTATTATTCACAGATGTGTTATAAGGAACAAGTACAGTTAGTTAAATCTACATTAATTGACTCTGAGTTTAACTGGATTACACCATTGGAAACTTTCACAGCTATTAATCGCTTTAAATCTAACAAATTGCCAGGCCCCGATCGGATTCTAGTTGACTTGTATAAAGTTGATCCTGATTGGTGCACCAGGATTTTAACAGATTTAACAAATTCATAATGTATGATTACACTCCAGATTCATGGATTGGGAGCCATACATAAACAAGTTCTAGCCAGAGCCGATAGGGCTGTGAAGAGCTACCAAATGACCAAAGTTATTTACTTGTTAGTGCCATATAGTGCTGTTTAGTCACAATCACTATGCTCCCAGATCCAAATAACCATTTTCCTGTAACAAGCCCTCATTTTTTTTTTGTATTTTCCCTCTAGAGGCAGCATCAAATTCCTATACAAATCCCTGTAGATTTTTCCATAAGCCACTAGTTTCTTATTTGTGACTTTGTTGTTTATTTAAATTTAATATGTTGGCAACCTTTTATCAGGAAAAGGACTCTAATTTGCTGTTAGGTATTAAAATTATATGTCAAGATGGCCTTGGAATGATTTAATGGTTAGATCGCTGGAACGGCATACCAGAGGTCTGAAGTTCAATTTCCAGTGGGCCACACTTTTCCTTTCTCATTTCCACCCTTGATTTTTAAAAATATGCCTTGCAGGGGCTAAACTGCACTGATAGGTGGTCTGTTTGTATTTTGCATTTATATGGAATCCATAAGGCATAATGGGGGAATTTATTTATTTGTTTAATTTTGTTGACTGAGCTTACCCTGTCAACAAAATTAAACAAATAAATAAATTCCCTCATTATGCCTTATGGATTCCATGTAAATCCAAAATACAAACAGACCACCTCTCAATGCAGTTTATCCCCTGCAAGGCATATTTTTAAAAATCAAGGGTTGATGGGGGGGGGGGCACAGATGGTAACCAACTGAAATTGTAACATGGCATAAATCCTTACTAGAACCAGATTAACGTGTTGATGGTATTTTTAGTGAAAGGGGGAAATTTGGCCAGGACACTGTGGAAATTCCCCTACTCATTTTGAGAAGTGCCATAGGCTCTTTAATATCCACCTGAACAGGCAAACAGAAAAGACGGCACCTCAGGAGAGTAGCACCCCTCCATGCTGCACAACAGTGTTAGAATTGGGATTTAAAGAGCTAGGGGAGCCAAACCAGGCAGACAGGAAAATAATATAAATTTTAAGAAGTAGATATAAAATTTTATTTCTGAGGTATCTTTCTTTTTTTTTTGTTAATATCCTGAGAAATTCTGAGGTACAATACAGTAGCATCCCCCCCCCCCCCATTCAGAAGCCTTTAACATAGAGCAACAAATAGCAAAAATCAAAAGGGGAGTGCACCACTTTGCAGCTGTGGATGAATACATACAAATGTCTTAAAAGGAAGTTCCAAGACAAGCCATTTGTAGAGCTACAATCTGATCGATGACAGAAGGGCTGTAGGCTCTACCCACAACCCTAAAAAGGGGACAAAAGCAATCCAACAAATTATTGACCAATTAGTTTGATCTATAATATATCTAAAATATATGCAAAAATACTACTCAGTAGATTACAAGAATGGATCTCTAGCAATAAAAAAATTTCAGCATTATAGATTGAATTTCAAAAAGGAACTGGTACAACAATGCAGGCTTTCATTTTAACACATGTACAGCAAGTGAAAAAAACTGTAAGATTAAAACATATATATTTATTGCTTTTATTGACTTTTCATCTGCTTTTGAGTCTATATCCAGGGAAGTCCTGTGGATCAAATTAGAGAGAATGGGAGTGGAAGTAAATGTAATAACCTTAATTAGGAGACTTTATTCAAACATGAGTATTGAAATCAAATACAATAAAAATGGGGATCTTACTGACAAAATACAGACCAATACTGAGGCTGTGTCCTGGCTCTGACTCTATTCAATCCATATGTAAATGAAATACTAGATGAATTAGAGAATCCTACTTATCATAACCATAAAATATTGAAACAAAGTATTTCAGTTTCAGCATATGCAGACAATCTAACGATTATTTCTACATCAAGGTTAGGACTCTAGGGGAGTTTGAACAGTCTCACATACAGTTACATGTGTAAAACTTTACAGTTGACCACAAATGCTCAAAAAACAAAGACTATGGTTACTGGTTCACAAAGGAAATATAAAAAAAAAAGTTACTTAGCACCTCAGCCTCTCAAATATGTAAAACAATTTACCTATTTGGGAGTACCTTTTTAAAGTAGTATGTCTTGGACAAACCATATCAAAACAGTAGCTTCCAAAATCAGAACTACAGCAGGAGCTCTTAGTAGGTTCAATAAACTATATGGTGGTATCACCATTACACCAATGCTAAAGCCCATCAACACCAAGTTGATTAATCAAGGTATATATGCAATAGAAATGTGGGGAAACAGTAATTTAAATCCACTGGAAGCAATAACAAATGCACTGTACAAAAATTGTAAGTGGTTTCCAGAGCTACATTGAATGTACTGGTAAGAACCCAGTTGTGAGAAGTAGCACTCAAGGTTAGAGCTCAAATTCTGACAGTTAATTTCTGGATTAAGAATGTGTCTCTACCCCATGCTTCATTGGTTGCATGTTGCACGAGGGAAAACAAAACAACACCTTTCCCAGTCCTTTTTGACTTTCATGCATAAATCACCCCTTCTTGCATAGATTCTGGGATTGTATTTCATTACTGTCTTCTGCAGTTAGTTTTTTCATGTTGAGCTGCTAAAAACTGTAGGATGTACCAGAGCTTCTATAGCAAGCCTGGGGTTGCTGTGGACCCAGGGTTGTACTGCTGACTTCACTGTATGGCAGAAGAGTGACTCACACTTCAGTACAGTGAAGTTGCAGCAGTTTTGCAAGGGAAAACTACATTACTAGGTGTATACCATGGTCCATCTTCACCAAGACACCCTGTTAGTAAGGCATTAAGACAAAATTCAAATGCCTTGTCAGAATTTTTTTTTGTAAAACTGACTTCTGCCTCAGTAACAAAGCATGGGGAGTGAGAGAAGATCAAGTTGCTGTCAGCTGAGATAGCTAACTGTCAATTTATGCATCAATGTGATTAGTTTCTATACCTTGATCATTAGGAAAGCAGGAATGGCTCCTTACCCATGCCATACTGGTGCTTTCAATGTCTTTCTGTAGTAAAGCACCTGACAGCCACCCCAACTTGAAAATCCCTTACTGCTCCTCTGTCCCATGCCTCTCTGACATCAGCATGGCACCACAGAACACTCAAGACTAATTTTGGTACCATATAATCCAAACAATGTGTTTAGATGTGCTGTATGTGCTATATGCACTGTTGAGGTGGTTTTATAAACTGAGGGCTATTTCCTGAGAAATTCTTGTTTGAAAAGTGAAATTGGGATTCTGCACATGCTCTACAGATCATTCGCAGGAATAGAGGCCCCTTCTACTGCAATCGAGTGCTTAACATGGAGCGAGAGGGTAGCACAATTCTATATCACTCTGACACAGAACACATTTTCGAAAACAGTGAAGAATTAGTTATTCTTAACTAATAACTATGCATTGCACATGTGGAAAAGATGTAATTGTTAACTAATGCTGAACAAGTTGAGTGTTGATTAAAATAATTGAGCCATTGTATAATTTCAACTAATAATAAATAATTGGTTAACTAATACTCAATTAATAAGGATTAGTTAATTCTTAAGTAAGGAGACAGATTAATAAGTGACTAGCATCTCAAAAGATCAAGAATTAGTTAGCAGTAAGCAGTTCTACAAGGGGTTAACAACTAAATCTTTTGCATATGGAAATTCAAAATGGTTGAAAATTTATTAATTATTAGTGATCTGAGTCAATTGAGCATTAGGCCTATTTTTTTGTATGGGTAGTGATGGAACATACGCAACACAGAGTCATAGAATTTGATGGCAAATAAGGAATGCTTGGCCCACCCAGTCTGTCCAATTTTTCCCTGCCTATACTGTTACAGCAGACACTACTTGGTCTTCATCTCTCTACCCCAGGCTTCCCACTAAGTTTCCCTTCTGCTTATCCCATGGATACTTGAAGGCAGAAGACCATCAATGTTTTCATCCCCACAGCCTCCACTGGAAGAATGTTCCAGGTTTCCACCACTCTTTTGGTGAAAAACTAGATAAGTACTTCCTCACATCTCTCTTGAATTTACCCCCTTCCAACTTCAATACTTCTCCCCTGGTTCTCATGCATCCTTTCCTCTGAAAAATGTTCCCCTCCTGTACCTTATTTAAACCTGTGAGGTAAATTTATAAGTCTCTATCACATCCCCCCTCTCCATTCTTTCTTCCAGGGTATACATACTGAGGTCCTTCAGTTGCTGCACATAGGGCATCTGATGCAGCTCCTGCACCATTTTAGTTGCCTTCCTTTGGACTGCCTTCACTGTATCTATGTCCTTCCATAGGTGTGGTCTCCAGAACTGGGTGTAGTACTCTAGGTGGGGTCTCACCAGTAATCTATACAGTAGTAACACCACCTTCCTCCTTCCACTAATTATACCCCTCTCTATATACCCCAAAATACTACTGACTACCCACTACCTTGTCACACTGCTTCACCACCTTGTAGTCATGTGATATGATTACTCCCAGGTCCCTTTCATGTTTAGTGATTGTCAATATCTCTTCTCACATTTTGTATTCTGTCTCTGAGTTCCTGTTCCCCAAGTGCATAACTGTACACTTTTGCAGTGAAACCCAACTGTCATACCCTTGAAAACTCCTCAAGCTTTCTCAGGTGTCTGCCCATACTTTCCACCCCATCTATAGTGTTCACCCTCCTGCAGATATTAGTGTCATCCACAAAGAGACACACCTTCCCTTCCAGCTCATCTGCAATGTCACTTATAAAGACATTAAAGAGAACTGGTCCCAGTACTGAGCCCTGTGGCACCCTTCTGGTCACCTTCACTTCCTTGAAGGGAACTACGTTTATTAGCATCCCCTGTCATCTATCCCTTAACCAATTTGTTACCCAGGTTACTATCTTTTTAACCCACCCTAAGCTGCCCAGTTTTCTTATGAGCCTCCCATGTGAAATGCTGTTGAAAGCCTTACTGAAATCTTATTAGGCCATGTCCACTGCCCCACACTGAACTATTTCCCTGGTCACCCAGTAAATGAAATCAGATTTGTGTGACATGACCTCCTCCCCATGAATCTGTGTTGCTTTGGGTCTTGTAACCCATAGGCTTTAAGATATGCCACAATCCTTTCTATTAGCAGTGTCTACATTAGTTTCCACACCACCGGTGTCAGGCTGACTGACCTACAGTTGTCAGCCTCTTCGCTATTACCACTTTTATGAAGTGGGACTACATCTGCCTCCACCAGTCATCTGGAACCACTCCTGTTTCCATTGAAGTGTTAAAAATGACCATCAGAGGTAGAACCAGTAGCTCCCTGAGCTCCCTCAGCAACCATTGTTGTACCCTGTCTGGCCCCATAGCCTTTTTCACTGACAGATTTGTGAGTCCCTTTAGAATTCTTTCATCTGGAAAGGGTCTTGTGTCTACCTCCTCTTCTCGAGTGTCCCCCTTGCTTTTATGTGGCCCATGCCCTTCCTCTTCCTCTGTGAGCACTGAACAAAACTATTTGTTCAGGATATCTGTTTTTTCCTTATCCTCCTTTGCACAGTCCCCACATGCTTTTTTAACCTCAAAATCTTTCCCTAGTATTCCTCTTTCCAATTATGCACTTAAAAAAATGTCTTGTCTCTTTTAATTACTCCTCTTGATAGTCTTTCTTCAGTTTGCACCTTTGTGCTCTCACCACTTTCCCTGCCTACCTCTTTTTCTCTTGATGCACCTCCCTGTCTTCTTCCCTGTAGGATTCTTTATACCTCCTGAAGGATACCCTTTTAGTCGTAATCTTTTCAGCAACAACCTTCAAGAATCACGGTGGTTTCTTTTTCCTCTTTTGTGCTCACTTCTGTTGTGCAGAGTTTGCTGCCTTCACTATGTCTTCCCT
The DNA here is from genome assembly GCA_016271365.2 of Neoceratodus forsteri. Taxonomy (NCBI): domain Eukaryota; kingdom Metazoa; phylum Chordata; order Ceratodontiformes; family Ceratodontidae; genus Neoceratodus; species Neoceratodus forsteri. The sequence goes on from CM057455.1 coordinate 537,761,333, forward strand.
TATCTTAGCCCATTGTTCCTTTGCCCCACCCATGTCACCACCCCCCCAATTGTTAAGTAGCCTCTGAGGCTTTCACCCATTTTTTCTATCTACACTACATAAATTCAGGACACTTGTCCATGTGCAGTTTGCTTCCACCAATGTCCTCTCGTTGAACAACATTATATGGTGGCCACTGGTCCCCTGGTGGCTTCCCACCTTGACATCTGTAATATTGTCACTGTTAGCACCAGGACCAAAATTGCCCCATCACGAGTGGGATATTTGACTCATTGCCAAAGAAATGCCCCTGTAGGGAGTCCAGGGTGTCCCTGCTTCTAGCTGCAGCTGCAGCTGGGATGCTCCAATCTATGCTTAGCAGAATGAAGTTCCCCACCAGCAGCACCTTCCCTTTTTTTCTGCCATGCTGCTAATGGCTTCCACCAGTGATGTATCTGAATACTCCCCCTGTGCTGAAGGTCTGTACATCATGTCAGTTCAAATGGTAGCTCCATTTACCATTTCCAGGGTAACCAATAGTACCTCCAACACCTCCATCCCCCCCCCCAGATTCCTTGTGTCTCTGTCACTTTGATACCCTCCCTTATAAACAGCATAACCCCACCTCCTTTCCTTCCCATCCTATCTTTTCTGAATAGCATAGCCTGATATGGCCACATCCCAGCCGTGGTTTCATGTGCACCACAACAAATTAATGGCCACAATATCCAGGTCTGCCTCAGACATGATGGCCTCTAGGCCCAGAATTTTATTTCCTAGTATTATTGAATTTGCACACAAGGCCTTCAGCATTGTGTTACCACTCTGCCTGTTATACCCTTTGTCACCTTTTTCCCTTCCTGCTCTTCCCCTTTCTGGTTACAGCTTGTATTCCCATCCCCTTTCATTTCAACCACTCTGTGTATTTCTTTATTTGCACTCTGGGGGATTTGCCTCCCCTCAAGTCATTCCATCTCTCTGATACAGTCTGTGGGGAAGGGGGCAGTTTATCCCTCCCTTAATTCTTCCACCTTTCCCCTTGGCTATTTTAAATATTCATTAAAATAACATTTAAACCATCCACTGAGGACTGTAGTTCCCCTCCTAGATAGATACAGGTCATCATGCCTGTATAGGCTCTTACATCTCCAAGTGGGTCCCAAGTCCCCAGTGTAGCTGAACTCGAATTCTTTCCACCATTTTTTCAACCAAGTAATGACGATTCTGGTATGGAGATCCCTAACTTCTCCCTGCCATACACAAGCAGAATTTCACCAAAAGCCACTGAGAGTGCTACCTGCCTAAGATCCCACCCCAACTCCTGAAATCCCCCTGAACAATCCCTACCTCATCCCTAGCCAGATCATTTGCCCCAGGTGGACAATGGCATCCAGCTCCCCCTTCCTGTCCCACCACCATAGCAATCCTTATGATCTGCTTTCCATCATTGCGAGCCAAATCACCAGTAGGCACCTCAACACCCTCTTTCCTTCCCTCCCCTCCCTTCCTTTTCCCAACTCTAACCGCTGATGATTGAGTTCCTCACCAGAAGTTGCTTCCTCCTGTGCTGGGGTCCTCTCCTTCCCACCTTTGGGTCTCCCTAGGAAGGACTCCCACATCCTCCTGGACACTATTTTGGGTGCCTCCCCCAAGCTGTCCTGTTCCAGAGTGGCAAAAGAATTTTGCAGTGACACTGACTGAAGAATTTGCCATGACCAAGCCCCCATCTTCCAGGAGCCCACCACAGGCCAGTCAGAACACCTCCTTGGCACCTTCTGGGGCAATAGTGTTAGAATTGGTGGCCCCAGGTTGGGGAAGAGGTTCACTGAATCCTAGTCAACTTGTCCTGGAGTCTAGCAACTTCCTCCTTAGCCCAAATAGGTACACACAGATTGTGCAGCACCTCAGTTTCCAGAAGGTCTCCCTGAAAACTGCCATTCCACAGCCACTGCACTGCACCATGTCTAACATTCTCTTTCCTATGCTCACAATGCTCCTGGGAAGAGCCCTTTAGCCAGGTAGGATGTTTATATTTTTCCCCTTATTTGGTTTGCTTATCCCCTTTGTTACTTGACCCTAGATAGGGTGTTGCAAGTTTTTTCCCTTTTACTTCTTTTCCTTCTTTGACCCTTATTGTTTTTCCCCTTCTTTGTAGTTCTGGATTCTGTTTTTTAACCCAATCTCAGATAGGGTGCTTCCTTCTTTTCCTTCTATTTGTGTTTATAATAAGTTACTTCTTCCCCTTTTCTATACTTTTTTCACTACTTCTCTTCCATACTGTTTATTTTCTGTCTGCATCCCCTCTACTTAATACAGCTTGATACTAATTGATTAAGAAAGCTTGCTGTTTTAGTTCAAGATGATTCCTTACATTACATAAAAAGCTTCATGGCATGTGTTAGACAATGCCCCTAAAATGTATCCATTACCAAAACAAGTGCAACCAGCATCAAGTTACATTCAGTCATTGAACACAATAAATAATATAATTGAGACATGTGATGTTTGAATAGAAATCCAGCCCATTAATCCCCCCTTTAAATGTTCTCCAATAAATGCTACTTTTGCCCCCTCTTAAAATTAATTGCCTTGTAGTAATACTATTTAACCCTCTGAATTACTTACTGTACTAATGGAGTTGATGTTAATTGCTGTCATTTAGAAAGTTCAGAAACACGTAATCACTTAAATTACACTATAGTGCAGTTAAGAGTGTTACACCAAGGGTGAAGCATCTTCTGCCAGCTGCCGCCTCGTGCTGTCACTCCAAGTGTGTCACCCTTAAACTATGGCAATTTAGCTGAAGGATCACACTGTAGGACCAGTAGGCCCAAGACATTAAGTACTATGTGGAGGCCCTGCACATATCCCACACAGGCACTGGATTGAAGTGACAGTGACCAATGGCTAAATCCTTATTGTACCACTCTCTCTCGACTGGAGCTCAGTCAGACAGCACAGTAAGCTATATGCCAAAGAAAGCCACCCAAAAGTCCAGGAAGGCAGATAACAAATGTAAACACCCTGTTCCAAGTGGTCCTTCAGACCCGAACTGACTGCCACTAGCCTTTAGAACAGCTGGTCTTATTTTGTTCTTGAGTGCTGTTTCAGAATGCACTCATGAAGCCATGCCCCTTCCTGTGTCACTCACTCCCAACTGGAGCTCAGTCACACATCACAGTAGACTAGCTGTCAAAGAATGTCCCCGAAAAGTCCAGGAATGCTGGCAACATATTGTAAACTTTCTGCCCCAAATAAACCTCCTGTCCCAAATTGACTGCCACACATCTTTAGAACAGCTGATCTTTTTCCATTCTCGAGCAATGTGTTGAAATGTGCTCAGGAAGCCACAACCCTTCTTCTGTCACTTTCTCCTGAATGAAGCTCAGCCAGACACATAGTAAGCTAGTTCAGCTGTCAAAAAAAGGCCCTCAGAAGTCCAGAAATTCAGACAACAGATGTAGACTCCCTGCTCCAAATTGCCTTCTGGGCACAAAATGATTGCCACAAGTCTTTAGAACACCTGATCAGCAACCTGTAGCTCAAAAAACACATGGTCACCAAACCACCAAATGGATGTTTTTTATGTTGTCACTGCATGCCATGAACCCACTCCTGAGGGTCAAGTTCACTGAGCTCAAAGTTCCCACCCCTAAGTGCAATCCATGATGGGGGCTGGGATACTCTCCTTGTGTCCTTTTAGAATGCTTGCAGAGGTCATGACTGAACACCCACCCTAAGGACCCAGGATGAGGTCTCTAAACTCTGGATGAGGGCACAATACCAGTCTCGAGTCTTGTAGCAAATATGAACCCTTCTTGGTTGTTACACAAATGGGGAAGATTCAGGCATCACACTCTCTTTGGGGTTGCAATGTGCCCCTGATTTCGACTTCTCCAAAAGGACATGCAACAAGCTGGTTAAAAATCCTTACAGACTCTTCCTTGAGACTTTGGTATTCTCCCTATCTCTACCCAAATATCTCTTATTGACTCTTATTTGATTGGTTGCTTATGGAGGCACTCCTTAGCAATAACAATTTGTCACAGATTATTAATAACTATCCCAAAAGTTACACACAATTTAAAATAAATCTCATTCAAGCAGGTTTCTTAAAAAAACAAATGTTGTTTACTAAAATACTTCAATACTAATTATACGGTTGCAACTAAAAGATGCACTAATTTGGTCAAAGAATAGCAGAAATAAAAGTGGAAAAAATATACATGAAAAGCTAACTATAACTGTTATCTAAAGTCTACCTTAAAGAGCAGCTTACGCCTTCAGGAGAATTTTAAAAAATATAATATGTAGACAAAGTTCAGCATGTATTTCATATTAGTTCAGTATTTTTCCTCCCCTATTATTTATTACTAGGGTCATTTGCATGAAAACAGGATCTTTGCTCTTGAAGATTTCATATCGTCTTGCTGCTTTCTCCCTACCTGAGGTAATAATGCAAATCTTGTGACATCACAGTTACTCCCATGGCAGCAGACTGTGATGTCACAACAGAGGATTATGACTTGAAGTAGGGAGTACATTGTAGAGGCAGATGAACTCTAAGAGAAAAAGATCACGTATTTATGCAAATTTCCTCAGTAATAAACAACCAGGATGAGAAAGCTGCAGAATATATATGGAACGCAAGCTGAACTGCACCAAGTTTGATTTTGGTTTCACCATTAATATAGTTGGTTTAAAAATCCCTGGTCAGTCATAGCTTTTAAAACACCAGAACCATGTGCTGAGCAAGAAGCTGGGTGCAGAAACAAAAGAGTTGCTAATCCCAAAGCTACTGAATAAGTCCAAAAAAGTTCCCACACTCCAAGTGCAAATGAAACCACAAGTCCTTTATATTGAATCCAAAAAATGTTTTATTTTCCATGCAGGTCTCAGATAAAAAGAGTGCTGCTCCTTACAGATCAGGTGTGCCCACCATCAAACTCACTCCCCAGTGCTTCAACCAGGGGTGTGGTCTTCCTCAAGGGGTGGAGTGTGCTTGAATCACCCTCCCTTTAATAGCCAAATCTGTCCACAATTGTTGGGTGTCCCCAATGTTATAGGACAGCATAACATTATATCATTTTTCAGTGGCTCTGGGAGGATGTGAACCTGGATTTTACCAAAAATACAGTACATTATTCATATCAAATTTAAGGATTTTTATTAGTTTGATAAAAATCTCTAAATTTGATATGACAAATGTACTGTAAAACTTACCAGTGATCCAAACACTGTCTCCTAGTTTTCAATGTAGTTTTATAAGTTTTATAAATTCATAGAATAAATGACATTATTAAAATTAGTAAAATTGTATTTTTAGTAAAATCCAGGTTCACATCATCCCAGAGCAACAGAAAAATTCTATAATCTTATGCTGTCCTTTAACACTGGGGGCACCCAACAATTGTGGACAGATCTGGTTATTTAAGGAAGGGTGATTCAAGCACACTTCACCCCCTGAGGAAGACCACACACCTGGGTAAAGCACTGGGGAGTGAGTTTGATTGTGGGCACACCTGATCTGTAAGAGTCAATATAGCCTGATGTTCATGTGTTTTTACTATATTTAAGAATGGTTTTAAATTATGTTCTGTGGTATTGCCCACAAGCCAGTTTGATTTTTTTTTAACCTAATAGATCCTTTTGCCCAGATGTCTGATAGAGGTTCTTTGTAATATACCCCATGTATGTTCTAAGTTAAGTTTAATTTAACTTAAGTTAATATTTTGTTTTCCCCATATATTTAAGTATGTTAATCCGTTTATTATCTAATAATCTCTCTATCCTATTTAACCAACCAGCCTTGTTGAACCTCAAAAAGTTTTCTTTTTCCTTCATGTATATTTTAATGAGGTTATCAGTTGTTTGTGACTTCATTTTTACCCATAGGTTAATTTGTTTGCCTGTATCATAAAACTGAGACTCTGCTGACCCAATTGTGATCTAATCAACTCAGCAAGAGTGCACAAGAGAAGTCTGAGAAGTTTTTTATATGCAGTATTCAACACTGACTTAATGGCAGAGAAATTAACACCTCCCCAAACTTCAGATGAATATAATATCTGCGAGATAACTTTGGTGTTCATAGCTTTTAATGGAACTACCTTACAACTCCCATACAACCCCCATAAAGATAGCTGAACCTATTCAATGCTTTTATTGTGTTATTAGCTTTATTGAGAAGATACTTTATATGTTTATTTCATAGTAAGTTACTGGCAAACCACACCCCAGATACTGATGTTCATTGACATATTTAAGTCTCTTATTACTTATATATAAGGATCTACATTTTTTTCTACTGCCAAATATCATAACCTGCATTTTTAAAGCATTGGACATTAGATTGTTTGAGGTACTCAGTTTATCAATTAATTTCAAAGCCTTCTGTAGGCCCAATCTAATCATTGAAATGATTGCGAGATTGTCTGCTTAAGCAAGGACCGAAATCTTATAACTCCCAATTTTAGGTGCATGCTGGTCATTGTTTCAGAGTGCAAGTATTATATCATTTATGTAGATGCTGAAAAGTGTGGGAGCCAGAACACAGCCCTGGTGAATGCCAAGGTTTGTTCTGATTTTACATGTTTTTTTTATATAATATGCTTTATTAATAATTCCAGCATATACATACATGAAACAGATCAGCACAAGGTCCATACCATACTATACAATGTCAATCTTCTTTCAACATTCAGTCTTATATTAAACTTTAACTTCCTCCCTCCTCCCATCATCCCCATACCCCCCTGGCCCTTCCACCTCATATCTCATCCTCTAATTCACCTCTCTTGCTCTATCCTCCTACCCCCCACCCCTCTCAGGACTGCATCTCCCTTAGTTCCAAAATAATGTCTTGGACACTACATCTTATGAATAAACTTGCCTTCCCTATATTGCCATCCTGCTTACACTCAAACTGGGGTGTTGCTCTTTATCTATTATATTGAATCTCCCAGCCATAAATTCTGAAAAATATTTCCATCTCTCCCTAAACTTGCCCAAATTGGAGAACTGCCCCGCTATCAATTTCTCTGCATAAAAAGCTGTATGAATTTCTTGAATCCATTCCCTAAGAGGTGGCGCAGTATCCTTAATCCAATACCTAAGGATAAGAAGCAGCGCAACTGCCGAAATAAGGGCAAAATAATATCTGAATGTTTGGGATGGCAAGGCTGAGAGATTGCCCACAATGCAAGTCTCTATGTCGAAAATACACTCCCCTCCAAACAATGGCTCTACAAATTTAATTATCTGCTGCCAAAAGACCTGAATTACTGGACATGACCACAGCATATGAATTAAAGTTCCCTGCTCTTGCGAGCACCTGCGACACATGCCCTCTTGACTTTTACCAATTATTTTAAGTTTTATGGGAGTATAGAGTAAATTATGTAAAATTTTAAAATGAAGTAATCTTAATCTATCCTGTTTTAACCATCTATAATGAGACTTCCAGACTTGTTCCCAAGTTTCCGAGTTATACAAGATACCTACAGAATGTTTCCAATAGAATGCAGTCGAAGGGTAATTCTGCCAAAATCTTACCAATAGAAATTTGTAAATCTTAGAAATGGCTTTAGGCTGACTTGCAAAATGAGATATTAGCCTTAACATTTCCATCATTTTAGCGGACCAAGGTGGGGTCCCTACATTTGCCAATATGCATCTTTTAAGCTGTAAATACTTAAACACCGGTAAGGATCTCATACCCAATTTTTGTTGGATCTGTCCTAAAGTATCAAATTTGTTATCTGACATGAGATCCGACACTTACATATCTTTGAGTTCGTACCAAAATCTTGGAGATATGGGTTTGGTCCCTATTCTCAAATTACCATTATAACATATTGGCTGTCCCAAGTCCCATCTCCTATCAAAACTATGTAATGTACACCACTGGGCATGTGCTTTCATTGACCATATTATAGGAGTGTCCTGCCAAGCCTTAGGAATTTTTTCTGTGGAAGATATAATAGGGACTTAATAGATAGATGGTGTTCCCGGGCTCTAGTTCTTTCTATCTTGAGCCAAGCCCATTGTGTTTCTTCACTGTCTACTGTTGTCAGCCACTTAAGGTATTTACTGCTCTGAAAAGCTAGATAATAAAGAAACAGATGAGGTATATCTAACTCTCCTTTTTTCCTTTCCATAGTTAACTTCCCTAATGCTCTTCTAGGTCTTTTACCTTTCCACAGAAACAATGACCACATAGAGTCTACCATTTTAAACCATGCTTTGGGGAGGAATACATTTAACATATTAAGTGGGTACATAATCCTGGGAAATATTGCCATTTTAAGCAAATTGTCTCTGCCCCAAAGAGAGAGCGGCAATGCTTGCCATCTTACCAGGTCTTGTTGCATGCGCTTAATCACCGGGTCAATATTTAATGATTTCAGGGTACTGACCTCCGGGGTAATCTCTATTCCCAAAAAAGTAATGGATTTAGCTGCCCATCCCAATCCCAACTCCTCTACATCCCCCCTCATACAAGTAGAATTCAGTGAAAGAACCAATGTCTTATTATGATTTAACTTGTATCCCGATAAGAGACTAAATTGCTCTATTATCTTTAATACTTCCTTCAAAGACACTTACCAACTCGAGAGATGTAAGAGGATGTCGTCTGCAAACATCAACAGTTTGTACTCTTCCTCTCCTATAACTATACCCCTTATTTCCCTTACCTTATTCATTTTCCTAGCCAACGGCTCGATGTATAAATTAAACAACATGGGGGTTAGGGGACACGCTTGTCTAGTCCCCCTTGTAAATCTAAAACTATCTGAGATAACTCCATTACAACAGACTCTTGCTGAAGGGATTGTATACAAAACTTTAACCCAAGTGATATACTCTGAAGGTATTCCGTATCTGGGCGGCAAATCAAGTAGAAATTTCCAACTCACTCTATCAAAGGCTTTTTCTGTGTCGAGGGACACCAAGACCTTATCAGTGTTGGTGTCACCCGACGCAGAGAGCAAATGCCATAATTTCCTAAAATGATCACTCGAATGTCTGCGGAGACGAAATCCACTTGTTCAGGTCCAATAAGCTCTCCCCATATTTTTTGAGCCGGAATGCTAATATACTCACCAATATCTTTATATCAATATTTAGCAGAGAAATTGGTCTGTAATTCTCTGGCCTGGATAAATCCTTCCCTGTTTTCGTCAATACCACTATTCTCACCTCCAACAATGCCAACTCTCTAATAGGGGAAGAAAATAGATAAGAGTAAAGGATCCTCAGACACGGACTAAGCTCCTCTTTAAAGGTCTTATAAAATAATGCTGAAAAGTCATCCGGTCCTGGAGCCTTATCCAAAGGTAACCTATCTATGGCCTCTTCTATCTCTTGTACAGATATTCCTCCTCTCAATTCCTTTTGCTGAGACACCGTAATTTGCGGAAGATTAATATCCTCCAAAAACTCTTCTAAATATTGGGAATAGCTTGTTTCTGGGGAAGGGGCTGTGTATAGATTTAAATAATATGTCCTGAAGGTGTTTGCTATGTCCACTGGATTAGAATTTAATTTCCCTGTAACCCCATCCATTAAGTTAACTACCCAGTTATTTTCCTTCTGCTTCTTTATTCTTTGGGCCAACAATTTCCCTGATTTCTCCCCTTGTCCTATATATGTAGCCTTCCATTTTATAGCCGCCTTCAGCATATGATTAAGCAAATAAGCTGCATATTTTGCCCCCAAGGCATGTAATTCCTCCCAAATAGCCTCATCCATTGCCTGATGCATATGAGATTCTATAAATTTTATTCTGGCAAGCCAACTTTCTACCTGCGCCACAATCTTACATTTTCTCGTAGAGGCCAACCTAATAAACTCTCCTCCCCAAACCATTTTCATTGTCTCCCAAAGCATATCTCTGCCCTCCACCGACTCACAATTATTCTGCCAGGAGTTTCTAACAAAAATGTTCATATGATTTACAATTTCTGCCTCCCCTAAAAGCTGATTATTGAGGGACCATGTTTTAGCTACTCCGAAGTAATCCTGAATTTTCAATTTTAACCAGATTAAAGAATGATCTGACAGGATTCTTGGATAGATGCCTAAATCCTCAATCCCTTGCAAAGCCACCTTGCTTATAAGAAAATAATCTATTCGGTAATATGTTTTATGCGGTGGAGAGTAGTACGTAAAGTCTATCTCATGTGGGTAGGTAGTTCTCCACGGGTCAATTAGGCCAGAGTTTTCCATAAATTCCCTCAAAGCCCTTTGAGCGGGTGATATAGCTAGTCTTTTCCAAAAGGACCTATCCAAATCATTAGAGTAAACTAAGTTCCAATCCCCTCCCAATAAACATGGTACATTTGGGGCAGACGCTATAATATCCACTAGGGGAAGGAAGAACTTCGGAGACTCCACATTTGGCCCATAATCTGACCCCAATAGAATATCTACCCCTGCCAAGAGTCCTAAAATTATAATATATCTCCCTTCCGGATCCTTCCATACCTTCTTTTCCTGAAAAGGAACATTCTTATTGATCAATACTGCAACTCCCCCCCCCTTCTGGAATTTTTTCCCACACCAAAAGCTTGGCCTACCCACATTTTCTGCAAGGTTGAGACATAGTCTGTCAAAATGTGAGTTTCCTGCAGCAGGCCTATATGTGGCTTATATCTACTGAGGTGTCTTAAGACATTATATTTTTTTGTATTGTCCTTCCCACCTTTGATATTCCACGACCTTATATTCCAACTCCCCATACCTCTATCTTAATAATTCTCTTCTTATTTTGTGTCCAATCTAGCCCCATTTGCTTTCCATATCCCTTATCACCTGATATATGCAGTCCCTCCCCCACCTTACTACCATCACCTCTCACAGTTCCCTCTCCCCCCCACATCCCCCTCCTTTCTCCCCGGCCAAATGTCTGCTCCTAAACGTTAAGGTCGTCATGCACTCCAGGAGCCGCTTCATGGATCTTACACCTCTCTATTAATATACCCTTCCCCCATCATTCCCCTTAGACCCTAGCAGATAAGTGCAATCCTCTGTATAAGTCTAAACTAATTACTTAACCATTACACACATCTCACTAGTTAGTATTTCTCCCTTCTCAGAGCCCTTGTCAAACCCCGAGTAGGCTTATCCCTTTATCAACTTCATCCTTATATGTAACCCGTGTAATTCCTTACTATCTTAACCCAGCCCAACCTAGTAATCTGACCCTTCCAATATATAGCATCTTTCCCCAACCTTAATATTTACTGCCATCAAAATCCCAAAGATAGCTCTCATAATGGTCCTCTTAATCAAAATAATACATACGCCACTAGAGGGCGTTCAGCGACCATGCCAAATATTAACATTATCTCCCAGTCACTTTCCAGCATACCTTTCCTTCTTATCCTTTTTATATCGCTTTCCCTCTCTTCCCCCCTCTTGCCACTTTCAACAGGCAACCAGGAAGGAGGCCGAGAAATATATAACAGAATCAAAAATACCTACCCTAGGGCCAACTGTCTCACACCTCAGCGAGACCACCAAGAACCCATCTCTTATGGTCTTTGTATTATGCTTTTCATTAAACAACCTTTATCTCCCCTTCCAGAATGTCGCCTCTGTTCTATCACTTCTTATCCCCGTGGGGACCTCCCCAACTCCCCAAAGTCATTAACTTTCCATTATCTATCTAGTCGGGTATATGAATACTTAATATGTCTGTAGAGAATAAAAGAATATAGGGGTCCTACTACACCACCTCCATAAACACCCACTAGAATGCCTCAATTATGAGGTATGCGTCTATGTAGCCCAGATGTGACTTAGAAATTAACCAGCATATATCATCATTAAGATCTTCAAGAGTTATGCTTAAGCACCCATTTTTAGAATTACATGCTGAAAGACACTGTGAGCCAATAATCGTTAACTTAAAATTAAGTCTGACTGCTTTTAAAGATAAGAGCAAAGAACTATGGTCTCTTTTTATACAGTTCAAAGAGATGTCTCAGCAGCCCCATTATACATCCAAATGAACATAAAAGTCTATTTTTAGATGTCTAGATTGCAAACATAAAAAACGAAAAAAAAGATCAATCCTTCAGAAAAATCCTTCATATTCCGCAGCATCTTCAAGATTCCTGTAACGTCTTGAATACACAGAGTCTTTCACCCCTCCTTGTTAAATAGGTCGGGCAGCCTCCGCTTTAGATCCTCCAGCACTTGCACCGCCGAATCATACCTCTTATTCCCATTATGATAAGTAACTTCTAGATGAGCTGGGAATAACATTCTATGTTTTATCTTCACTGCCCATAATTTGGTTTGAATTGACCTGTATGCAGCTCTATCTTGGCCACCTTATAAGTAAGATCTGGAACCAGGCGCAGCTGTTTTCCCTCACAAATCATTTTTTCTGCACTTCTCGCTGCTTTCAATATGTGATCTCTATCTAAATAATTCAGGACTTTGAATATAATAGGACGAGGTAGCTGATCCGCTGCAGGTTTCGGCTTGACCGCTCTGTGGGCCCATTCTATTACATACGTAGGGCTGTTAGGTGATGGACCCGCCATTTGAACACATAACTTCTGCACAAAGCTCGCAGTGTTTATGCCTTCCTCCCCCTCGGGGAGGCCCAAGATCACAATGTTATTCTGCCTAGACCTTCCTTCTAGGTCATCCACTTTATCTTCCATCTTCTTTATAATTTTTTTAAGAGTAATGTTTTCGATCTGGACCCTTTCCATCCTATCTTCTATGGAGGAAATACGAACTTCTGCATCATTGACTCTGGTTGCTAAACCACTGATAGAAGCTTTCCACTCCCTAAAGTCAGTGATAAGGGAGAATAATGCGACTTTAATCGTAGAGACATCCTCCTGTAGTTGACCCGATATTGAAGATTCTGGACTTGCCTCTGGGGAATCACTTCTCCGGGGTCTTTTTGGCTCCAGGCCTCTTCCTGTTGATTCCACCTCGTCTTCTGAATCGCTTCGAATTTCCTCTTTCTGTAGCTCCATTGTTATTATTTAGACCGGCCCTGTTGTTATTGCCTGCTTTTAGGTGGCAAAGTCGTTATTTGGAGAGAGGATTTACTGGTTTCAGCCTGAGAACCGCAGAGTTGCTGCACTGAGCTGCTACTCCATCAAGTGCATCACATGACTCCCTGATTTTACATGTTAAGTCCCCTGGTTTTGTACATTTAACCTGTACCCAGGTATCATTATAAAATCTGTGTATTAAGCTGATCAAGTTACAATCTATGCCCAATTGATGCATTTTGTCCCAAAGTAATGTTCTTACTAGAAAATCAAATGCAGATGAAAAATCTACGAAAGCAACAGAAAGTCAGTGTTTTCTGATAGTACAGTATTTTTCTCGTAAATGGTCTAGTAGAAATATTTGAGAATAAGTTCCTTTATTTCTGGTAAATCCAGCTTGCGAGTAGGATAATATTTTATTTTGTTCTAACCATTCAATCAGTCTATTTAGGACTACTTTTGCAAATAATTTTGCAAGATTATCAAGAAGACTAATTGGCCTATAATTATCAAGTTCAGTTTTAGCTTCATTTTTTTTATGAATAGGTATAATGTAACTACAGTAGCAAGTCATAGGAATGTAATCATACATTATCATTTTGTTAAATAAATCCAAAAGAACCTGAGACCACTAGTCTCTATTCTGCTTAGAAAAATCTATTGAGAACTTGTTGGCCCCTTGAGATTTATTTCTTTTAAAGTTATCAATAGCCAGCCCAATTTCTTGAGCCATAAACCAAATAAAGTATCCCGGGATTTGATTACTGACAGACTCATTTTGAATTTTATTATCGTAAACTATTCTGGTAAAGTAATCATCCCATGTGTCAGGGGTAATGTATGTATACAACCTAGTTTTGATTAATTTTGTACAACTGGCAACTACTGCCCCAAATGATTTCTCATCTCTGTTTACTATTGCATTGTATATTATATCCCAAATGTGGTCTTGGTGTTCTAATTTTTTCTTAATGGCATGAATTTTGTAATTTTTCCTGACTGAATTAAGCTCTTTTGTTTTTTTCCTGTTAGGATTTCTTTTAGTAATTCTTAACTGTTTGTTTAAATTCCTTTTTTCTTGCCTACAGAACCTATATAACCAATTTTCATATTTAGTAGCTATCCCAGGCTTCCCAGCATCTACTATCAATGTATCCATACAAGCAACATATGTTTGCAGGATTAGATTATATAACTGCTCTGGTTCCATGCCAATTTGGAGATTTGCTGATAAGCTCTCCCTAAAGTAATCAAATGCAACATTTAATTTGTCAATGGGAACTTTATCACACCTTACTCTATTGTTCCTAATATGTATTACTTCCTCCTCTGGACAAACATTAGGTTGACTAGTTATCCTATATAACAATAAAGGCATGTGATCACTTTCTACTCTTTGTAGTATTTTTAAATCTGAGTACCTCACATAATCATACATTGTACATAATGCAAAATCTATTGTCAAAGTTCTCCTTGTATTTAAGTAAGTAGTCTTTCCCTTGATGTCAGTGGGAAATCTTCCATTTAATATAATTAATTGTAATGTATCTATTAACTTTGCCATATGAAGGTACTTCTCTGTGTTTTTCTTATCCTTAGATTTCCTATCTGGTATTTCTAGATTTAAAGCTACTTCTTTTAAAGTGTCATTTTGTTTATCATTTGGAAACCTAATAATAAAATCAGCCAATACCAAAAGTTCAGTGCAGGAATTATCCTGCATTGTGGATATGATATCTTGTACCATTACATCTAATACATTTTTCTTATATTGAGATGAGTTACTGTAGAAGGAAGATTGTAGAGGTTAACCAGTGGAAATATATCATCCCTTGATCTGATAACTACAAACAAATAATTTGGTTTTATTTTAGTGGTAATAACTTTTGTATGATATGTAATCCTAACATATGTAATCAGACTGCCCATATAATGACCCTTCTTTTTTGTTTCAATCCTAGACTTTGTATAAGAATGTAACCATTAAGTTCAATTTTCTCCACATCTTTACAATGCCAAGTTTTCTGAAGTGATATAATATCACATTGATTCAGAAAAGACATAAATTCTGTATCTATATATTTAGGAATGATACCTGCAATATTCAAAGACAATATGCCAGTTGGTTGTTTATTTTGTTCCATATATACCCTCGTGGAGGTGTCCAGCAGTTCATGCTCCCAATGAGGGCAGTTGCCATTTGGTCCTACCGACTCCAATTTCAGAGAAAGTCAGTCATTGTCCTCACACAAGGCCTCATGTCTGTTGGTCACCTCCACACTATATAGAGTATTGAGATCCACAGAATGATGCTCTTCCTGACTTACAAGCCTATTTTCCAAAGAACTAAAATTGACAGTACGGATACCCAGACTATCCAATTTGTAACTAACGTGCAAAATTTTCTCTATCAAAAAATGATTAGTTACTGTTAAAACAATTTGATTGCCATCTTCCCGGTTTTTATATACTCTATAAAGATATACAATGCCATCTGTATAAAATTCAAGCCCCAGAAAATTAATCATCATTTCCTGTACAATCATGGTCAGATTTTCATAAGTTTCTGAACCCCTCACATTTAAACCAAAAATAGAGACTATGGTATTAGAACAAACAGCTGGCACATTATCAGAAAACAGCATATCTTGTAATGTGCATACATTTACAAGGTTTTCAGTAAGATCTAATTCAGTTCATATTCCCTTACAGTATTTAACAGGGAAGAGGCGGGAACTGGGTAATCTGTATTCAGATTCATTTTATATAATAAGACTGAATTTCTCCATATATAATCAGCCACTTTAGAGAATTGAAGAAACAACATCACTAGTGCTTCACCGATACAATCAAAGGCCCTAGTGTTATTTGTAATGTTTTCATAGGCAATATCAAGCTGTAACCATTGATCACATATTATTTGACAAAGTATCAGCAAGACTTGGCCATTTTCCATTTCACCTCTAGGTATTCCTTTAACTACCGAAATGGTCTGTTTCTGATCCAGTTCAGAATCCTCTAATATAGATATTTCTACCTGTTCCTGTATTTTTGTATCCCTACCAATATCCTATGCATCTTGTTTCTTTCCTGTTTTAACTACATTTCAAACAATTTCATGATCTTTCTTCTGTATGCTATTCTGTTTCTGTCTTTTCATTTTGCTTTTAGTAATAATTTTATTTTTATTACCTTGTGTCATTATCAAACTGTTAGAAAGTGAAGACTTTTTTATATTTGTGTTAAGGTTTACTGTTTCCCCTTTAATGGCTTTCTGTTGTCCCTTAGTGTTTTTTTTTTTCCCGGTCAGTATAACTTGTTTTTCCCATTTTGCACTGACCCCTTGTTTAATTTCAAGTGTCTCTGTATCTCTTACATCAGTTTCATTATTTAATTATTTTGGAAGATAGTTACTATCCTGTTTCTTCAGTGTCTTAATGAGAGCTGTCTGAATTTCAAGCATCCCTTTATTCCTAGCAATCTTCCCCCTTAACTGTAGCATCTAATTTTTCATCAAGATAATTTGTTCCATGATCGCAATACTTGCTATATGGGGGTCTTTCAACACCTTAATCAGGTCAGTTTCCAAGAAAGGACAATAGGCATGGTCTGGACAACTAGGTAACTGTTTTTTCTTAGTATCTGTTAGTCCTTTATTTTGTTATTGATCTATATACTTTTTCATACCAGTAATAGTGTCTTGCAGGTCCTGTTTAATTTCAGCCAGTTCATTATCTCAGACCAAAACCTTACAAGTTGAAGTCTCAGTTAAACTAGAGACAGGTTCTGACAGACATTGGAAGCTGTTTTTGGAGTCCACAGAAACAATTTCTTTGGGCCCCAGACCCAGCGCCCCAGGCTCAGGGGCACCCAGGTCCACTTCATTGCCACAGTCACCATCTCTATGTTGAAACTCATCACATTCCATGTTAAACATTAAATTAGGGGATTTTTCTAGAGACAGATCACTTAAGACTTTTTGTCATAGAACCACTTCTGTAGTGTTAACAGCTGTATTTCATATTAATATTGGTGTAGATGTGTCCCCTATATTTACATCTTTTAACTTCTTTGTGTATGCTGTAATCAATGTCTGTCCATCCTTATTCTTACCTGCTTTGTCCTCTATCCTCTTTCTAGTCTGTCGGGGGGAGGAGAGAGAGGAAGAACCATCTTCTCTTTGCTGCCCTTCTTTTTTATTTGTTTTTTTCCACTCTTTTGTTTAAACTGTATAGAACCTTTACTTCTACCTTTCTTTACACTTTGGATGTTCATTTTACTACCTGTTGTATTTGATTCCTCAGTAATCTGGTTTAGAACCACTTCTGATTTCTTATTTGTTCTAGTCTTCATACTTAAAATGCAGTTTTTAAAAGATTCCCTGCAAATAAAACTCCAAAAAAAAAAAGTCAATCTAAGAGTGCACTAAGTACTCAAAGGGTGTATGCAATTATAAATGCAAATGGTATATAATCAAAAAAGGTTAAGTCCATTACAAAGAGGACCTATTGCACTATCACAAAATACATTACAGATTGAAATATCCAGTGCTGGGCAATATAAAATATAAGGATATATAAAAAAGAAAACTAGTACTCATAAAAGTCCCATCATAGTTCCTTTACAGAGCAGTCTTAAGTGTAAAGTGCCCTGCAAGTTGCTGGGATTTGAAGAATACTTATCTCAGCCACCGTATCTTCAGAAGCCAAAAAGTCCTTTTAAACTTCTAATATTCCCATATATTGTCATTCACTGGTGTATTTCCCGTTAGTTCAAAATGGTTCAGGACAGATAATAATAATAATAATAATAATGATATTAATAATAATAATTTTTATTTATACAGCACTTTTTCCAATTCCAAAGAGCTTTACAGGTTAAACAATTTAAAACAGACATTAAAATCCAAAGGTTCAACATAAATAAAAAGATCATATTCCAGATACAATTCAGTTTTCTGAAAAGGCCATTTGCCATAGGAAAGTTTTTAATCCTCTCTTAAATTCTTCCATGGAGGTGCACTCCCGTAACCATCAGGGTAGAGAATTCCAAAGGGTAGGCACAGCAAAAGAAAATGCTCTAGAGCCAGATGACTTAAGATTCACCCTAGGAATCTCTAGCAACCCCTCATTGGCTGAGTGGAGTGATTGGCCAGGGAAGTAGGGGACCAGAAGTTCTTTCAGATAGGCCAGACCTGCCAGTATTGAATACTCCAAGGATACCAAAAGGATACCAGAGATGACAGATGTAACCTTAAACTGGTGAATTTGCAGGTAGCACTCAATAGCCTAAATGACCACAGGAATCCAATCCTTAGTCCCTGACAGGAATCTCCAGTTAGTAACAGCTGTGCCAATTAATAGCTCCAGACATTTTCATGGGTGTATTTTGAAGTTTACAGCATTCTGCCTTGCTGGTTAAGCTCAAATGCTCCTAAAGAAGCTGGAGAGATGATTAGCAAAACTCCTTGCTCTTGTTGCTGAAACCATTTGGATTCTACATATATCAACGGAAATATTCAGCAGCTGTAATTACTAGAAAATTATGTGCTAACTCAGCCACTCATCTGACTGCTGAGAGGAAACTCCCAGCACAGAAACTTTTTTAAATACAGGAGCTGCCCAAAAGGTGCTTTGAACACCAAAAAACACTAAGAATGACAAAACAGACTGTCCACAACCATCTACTCCTTTCACTTAGCTACTCTTTGGCTCTGAAGTCTAAAGGACTTGTGGTTTCATTTGTGCTTGGAGTGCGGGAACATTTTTGGACTTTGTCATAACTTTTAGTCCAGTAGATGTCACTCTTGCTCTTTCCCCACAATCTCATTTTCCTAGTGGCCTTGATGTATCTACTGTCTTACTCGGAATACAATTGATGCCTGTAAGAGAATTTGCACAGGTCTGCCAGAATGGATGTTCCTGGTCCTCTCACCTCATAAGACGCAACATACCATAACAGTTTTCTGGAATCAGAGCATCCTGTCTCTGAAGTATATGGTTTAAGACAGGTTAATGGATTTTGGTATATCTCTGTTAAGGGACCTGGAAATACAACCTTATCTTCCTGGCAAGCAGCTGCCTCTCAGGTCAGAAGAAGGTCAAACATTTTTAAAAGAAATTCAGTTTCTCTCTCCATATGCCTCTTGCCTTAACACTGGCATTCTTGTGTCATGTACACATACACAGAAAATGGCTATATGTAACAGAATTATATCTGCATAAAATGACTGGCAGTTGGCTAACTCGCAACACTGCATGTCTTGCAACTATGTGGACGAGGCTGACAATTCTATTAATGCCAAGGATGGGAAGGACTTGCTATTAGGGACTTTATCAACTGCACTTCAGACATAAAGAGGGATCTTTTTACTCGCATGCTCATATGCAGCATTGTGAAGGTCTGGGATGACAAATGGACAAATAGACAGGAAAGTAGTTTTGCATGCAGAGTATAATATATATTTATCAGAAATCCATACTTAAAAAAAAACACTAATTACACAAAAAATATTTTTTTCAAGAAATAAATCAAATGTAAATGCTGAAACACAGCAGCACTTCCAAAAACAATTTTTCTTCTGATTTTTCTCAGTTCAACCGCTTTATCCAAGGCATGAAAACTCACATGTCCTCTCTCCTTGCAGGTCAGTATCCCTCTGACCATTGATCTACATTATGTCAGGAAGCCCAGCCTTTTATACCCTCTCTGGCGTATCATGTGACCAGCCCCAGTTTCCAGAATCAAATATCTTTATTTTGACAGTCTTTTCACTTTTGTAATGCTGATAATTATTCTAAACAGTCTACAACACTTTTACGAATGTCAAACAAGAGTAAGTTAGCTGTAAAAAGTTAATACATGACTTTGCAAAACAGACTGGCTCCTCCAATTTTTGTGAGGTCACAACTCTCCTTCAGTATAAATACATTATCATTGGGGCAGGCAGTCCCCTAAGGAACCTCAGAGGGAACAGGTAAGAAAAAAAGGATCCTGTTGTTTTATTTTCATACAAGAACTGAATTAATTGCAGAGCACAGGAATAGGGCTAATGAATTATCCATATCTTAGTTGTGCAATGAGCCAATTTTCTGTGTATCTAGGTCTTTATAACAAATTATCAAAAGAAAAATAACATTTTAGCAAACAGCAAGGCCCTATTTTTGTATACTATGTCCCAATGCAACCTCTAGTAGAGAATAAATAATAAAATAACTCTGGTATTATTCTATTCTTAACTTACATCAGACAATGACTGCAGTATTATTCTAACATAATAAAACATGAACTTTTTGTTTTTAACTTTTACTATGGGTTTTGCATTTGTATGTCTGCATTTGATTTCTGTACATGACACTTTATAGCATAATGTAGCCCACTCTGGCACATTTCACATGTTTTAATCAGAATTCTCTGGGAAGGACCTGAAAGAATAGAAAAAGAAAACACAGTGGATTTTGTTAGACAGAGATGGGAAGGGGGGCTCCACAGGTAGCTTATCTGATGGGGCAAGAAGAAAAAGCAGGATAGATTTTCAGAAAAAGGTTTAATACTGTTGCAACAGTTTTTTTTTAGCAATAAGAAGATAGAAAGGAGTCCTTCCAACTATATAGGGTTCCACCCTATCACAATCATATTATGTTAAGAGGACTGTGACAATTTGTACATCCACTGGTGAACATTTTATGGGTCATCAAGATTAAGAATTTGGATTTCACAGTGGCTAAACACCTTCACAAAGCGAGTAACTCAGGCTCCCATGTGAATAATGTAATGTGTTTTGTAAAGCTTTGGAACAGTGCAGAAGGAGGTATTTTTGATAGAAAATTTAACAATAAGTAGACATTTTGGATCAAAAAACTTGTGGTTTTATTCTGGCCAGGACTGAATGACAGCTTTGAACATTTTGCATTCTTAATGTAGTTTTAGATAGCAAGATTAGGATGGTCAGGTTGTAAATAATGCTATAAGGTGGATTGCTTCTTAGAGTATTAGCCCCCAGTTTGTAGCCACCCCCCATTTATGTAACCTGGGAGATACCTCCCAATGGATTACTACCCCTGCCTGCCTACCGAGATGCAGGTTGTGGGTCCTGGGTTCATATTTAGCAGTTACCAGGGGCTCTGTTTTAACAGTACTGCTATTAGCGCGGTGCTTCCACCAAGAGAATTCTTTACATATGTGATGGTGCTGCTATGGTAGACTTATTAGTTCTTTACCCCAGAGATATGAATGTAACCATCTCACTAGCAGCACCAGCATCACCCTAAGCAGGTGTGATGGCAAAGGGACACTAAAGGTTCGAATAGGTGTTGGTGGATTGAATCACCTGACAAGGAGAGGCATTAGTTATCCTTTGAGTTTATTGCCTGATGGGATTTATTCAAGAAAATAGGGGTAGGTTGACAAGGCCACAAGGGAAGAGGGGTAGTCAAGATTATCAGAAGGTAAACATAACAACAAGCACAACTTTTCATATACTAGAATCACAGTAACTAAACAGGTTACTAAACCAGGATCCTGGAAGATAATATGAGGTGCACCTTGACCTAGTGCCACTGTATTTGATTCCACCTCTAGTACTTCAGTTATGGTACCATGGTACAGTTACTAGCCCTAAGAGAGCTCTTACAGCATTGAATTATATAGTACAATTTCAACAACATGAATTCATACAAACAACAGAGTCTGTTTTTAGCAGAGGTCTTCATGCGCTCAATTGAGATGGTGATGAGGCAGAAGGATGGAGAAGAAGGGGGGAAATTCCTGCTAAGAACAGAATGGCTACCACAGTGCAGACCTATAAGAGGCCACTGGGGTCATGAGAAGTTTGTAAACAGACCATGTGTTCAATGGCATAAAACCCATTCTCTCCTAGGCTGCTGGTATGAAAGATCAAGTTTAGTATACTCCCGGCAACAGCCCACTGGAGAACTGCAAGAAGAGATGAACTGCAGGAAGGATACTGGCACCAAGCCCTTGTAAGGGCTGCCAAAACAAGACAAGGTCCTGAAGATTCCCTGGCACCAAACCCACCTGCAGGGCTGCCAAGGACAAAACAAAGTCACTGAAGATTCTCTGGTGCAAAGTCCATTGGAGGGCTACCAAATACAGGATCTAGCAGCTGAGGAGTCTTTGGTGAAGAGCTCACTGGAGGACTACCAAGGACAGGCCACAGTGTCTGAAGAGTCTTAGGTGAAGAGCCCACTGGAGGACTACCAAGGAGAGGATGAAGCGGATAAAGATTCTTCAGTGAAAAGCCCACTGGAGGTCTGCCAAGGACTGGATGAAGTGGCTGAAGGCTCTGGTGCAATCAGGAATGAGGAGAACAAGGGTGAAGATAGAAGGTCTTGAAGTGTCCCAAACTGGGAGAGGTAAAATAAGAAAATGGCAGACACAAATCACATTGGGCTTTGACGGCTATGACTAGCGATGAATGACCAGGGAACACAAACAGGGTTCTTCCAGAATAAGTACACTTTGAGTACAGCAAACTTTGAGGCATCCAGACCAAGAACCAAGGAAAAACAAGAAAACAGCATCTGCGACTCACACTGGGCTTCGACGACTATGACTAGTGGCAAACAGCCTGGGAACATTTCTGTGAGTCTTCCAGACAAGCACAACCTAGAGGAAGAAAGGATGCTGAAGGATTGCTTCTCTGGATGGGGACTGATTCCATACAGGTACTGTAGCAGGCAACACTGTTGGGTAGCTTTGTGGTGGAAGATTGAGTCCATACACACAAGACTGCAATAATTGAGACTGGCTGATGCACTGGAAATCTGCACCAGGCAATTTGGCAATGCCCAGGGCAATTGTTCAGTGCTGGGGTAATTGTACAGTTTCAGTGGTAAATTTGCCAGGAGCATGGGCAAATAACTCCTTCCAGGGCAATTGTTCATTGCTGAGGCAATTGTACAGTTTCAGGGTAAATTTGCCAGAAGTAGGTACAAATAACCCAATCTGGAGCAGTTGTTTATTGCTGGGACAATTGTCCAGTTCTGAGGGTAAATTTTCCAGGAGCAGGGGCAAATAACCCAATCTGGAACAATTGTTCATTGCTGCGGCAATTGGACTTAAGGCAGTCCAAAAAAATCAGCCAATAAAAAAACAGTCTTGGTACTTGCAATTGGCAATAAAATTCAGAGGCGTGCATACAGTAAACAGTTCAATATGCTGGCAGTCAGTAAACAGCACAAGCAGTAGCAGATTCATTGCACACTGAATATTAAACTGCTCTATTTCCGAATGAGAAGTACTAGCTATTTTTAAGGAGCCACTAGCTAACTCCTGCCTCGGCCATCCCCATGGAGCAGTCTGAAGGTCAGAAATATTTAAAACCCCCTTCCCCACCTGTGCAACTGCAGTCACTATCCCAACACACAAACAAAATACCAGACATCCCAGGAATAGCAGCTAAAACCATGGGCTGAAGAAAACCCCACTTAGTGTCTGGGAATAGGGTGTGGCAAGGGAAACAATAATGCACCTGGAGTAACTCTGCCCTCTCATCTTGCTTGCTGGACCCTATTAAACTGCACTGGACCTAGAGGTGCCCCTTTAAGCTGTTGGGCCTGGAATGGCCCCTTTAAATCTGTTGAGCCTGTACGCTGCCCTCTTTAAATTCTTTTGGGCTTTTAGGTTGGGCCTATTCTACTGGGCCTCACTAAATCATGAGCCTGGTCTGAGGTCCCCTCTCAATCTATGGACCTCTACTGCCAGCACCCTTTAAATACTGGGGCCTGGACTTGCACCCTTTTAAACCAGGGCCTAGCATTACCCCTTTAAACTGTGGAGCTGGGATGTGCCTTTCTGTCACTCAACCAGATTGCCCACCTCTACACCACCCCATTATGAGTATTAAAATCCACTCGCAAATGGGCATTTATGCATGGCCCCTCCCCATAGGCATAGCTTCACACAGAATATTTAAATATTTAAATTAGGCCTGGCCCTCTAGCCTGCCCCCTCCTTTAGCACTCTAAGCACTAAACAATTTTAAACGTTACTTTTTTTAAAAATGTTTCAGGTGGCAAGCACTCTTCAATGTGCTGCTGCCGACTCACTGCCCTTGCCTGAGGTGAATATTCTGGAGTTGGGAAGAGGGAGGTCCTTCTGGCAGAGGGTGGGGACACCGTAGAAGGGGACAGGCAATGTGGCGGATGGTAGGGGGCCTCAGGAGGGCTGACAATCCTCTCTCTCTCTCTCTGCAACGTTGCTCTTCAATGCCACCAACGAGGGACCAGAGAGTTAAACCTTTTACCAGACAAAGTAAAACTAAAAAAATGGGACCAAACAGAGCACACACTGACTGTAGGGGACCAGGGTTTTCTTCTTCTGTGGCACCGATCACTGGACTTGACCACCACACCATCACCGGACAAAACACTGGAGCAGGAACAGCAGCAATCTTCACCTGCTGGAGGGGAAGCATCTCTCAGGAGTTGAGATGATCATCTTCAATGCTACCAGGTAAGCCCAGGGGTCCCTGTTGCACTCTAGCGGTCCACTCTACTCCACAGTCAGGCAGAAACTAACAAAAAAACATTGGGGCTTCCCCCTTGAAGCACTGCACTTGGTGTTACAATTCTCTAACCCCGAGCTCTTGTTAAATGGCTGTCCATTCTCTGCTTATTTTTAGAACACTTTCCCAACCTAAGGTGCCACACGTGGGACAATGCCAGCAGATCTAGAGCATGGGCATAAATTCCAAACAAGAGCAAAAAAACAGCTCCAGCTGTAAAGGAGTGTGCTAGGTTAATGAAACACAAACGAATTAGGACAGCAAAACCAGCACCACTCCAGACTTGAAGTTTAAAGGGCTTTAATTACAAATGTAAGAAAGGCAAATGCCTGCAGCATACCATCCACAGCTCAGCAACAATGAAAACCCCGACCGGTTTTGCAACTAGTGGGTCATCAGGGGGATCATAAATTCCAAAGCCTGTTGCCTGCTTCGGGTGGGTTGGAATGGAGCAGAGGAGGCAGCAGCAGAAAAAGAAAAACCCTTTCCTTTTAAAATAAATATAGCACTGTCTGGTGTTTTCTGGGGTGAAACAATGACACAGTGCCACATGTACACTGCCTCTGGACTGTCCCTCATGCCCACTGATGCCCACAACATGTAGGGGACCCTGGGGCACTTTATTACTTTATTAACCCCCCTTTTCTGTGGTGCCCCACACTTTAGGGCACTACACATGGGTTAGGTGTCAAGATAGTACAACCCTCTGTGAAGTTGTACCTACCCACATCCCCAACTAGTGACCTTACACATACATTCCCATAGCACACTTTACTTTGCATTCAATTTACAATTAAAGGAGAGTGCTAATAATATGTTCACAGTGACCACCCTTACCAATAGGGTCTGGAACTCTGGCATATACCCGGTGCCCCTGCAAAGAAATAGCTACCAGCAATATCAACATACTTTGCAGTTATTTAATTAACCCAGCACTCAGTAATAATATGCTCATGAACCCAGTTAACATTTAAAGAACAAACTGATTTATTTAGGGTTTAAACATGGGGTAAGGGATGCAAATTAAAATTAGACTACTTAGTACTTTTGGTTACAGCAATACATTGGCATTTTATATAGCATTTGACACAACACACCCCCCCCCCCGGTCTGTCCAGTTAACCTCACTGGTTATCCAGGATAAGCTATGTTGCAGGCCTGAAGCACTGTTGTGAGTTTGTCAGCATAGCAGATGGTTGGGGTCCTTAAATAAACGATTGATTAGTAATTATTTGACTTTTGGTTTTTGAAACATGCACAACACTTTATTCCCAAGAAAATTGTAATCCCCAGGTTCCTGTGATGACACCAGACCAGTAGCTGCATGCTACTGAGCAGGGATCTCAAGGAGCAGGTTCTGCCAAATACTGTTTCATCTTTTAGAAAAGGTAAGCCACCTATGCTAATGCAATAGATCTAACCAGTAAAACTTGTGCAGAATGTCTGGTCAGCAAACCAGTACAGGTGTGCTTTATGTCCCCTTAGGAGGAGAACTGCAGGTGGAAGCCAGACAAGAGGATGCCGAGGGACCCATCAGAAATGTTCAAACCTGGGCTAGCAAGCTGAAGAGAAAGATAGTGGGGGATTGTGGAGCAAAGAGGAGCATCCGGGGAGTCCAGTGGAAAACAGAATAGAGGAGGCACAGGAGATGGGAGCAGAGACAAGGAAGAACTAGAAGAGAGCAGTGTAAGTAACTGAATCAGAGCCAGACAGTGAGCTGTGTGGTAAGAGGCCAGGAAGTGGCTGGGAAGTGAGAGGACTAGTGTGGCTGAAGGTACAGGGGAGAAAGTAATGTGATGGACACTGTGCCATACTTCTTTTTCCCTTGAAACTCTATGAAGATTGACTTTGGGTCCTTTTTCAGCAGTGCATGACAATAGCGTTATCCTAGGCTTCTTGGCCGTAGATAGCGGGGGTATTAAGTAAATGGAGTTGCCAGCAGCTTGCATTGCAAATTTTTCCCAGACTTGCAAGATTACAGATTGTTTTTGTATATTTTCAGTGTACCCTGATGAGGAGTTTACATTTTATACAGTATTTATTGCACTTTGTACTTTGCCTTCATGACCCTCTATGGCCTTTTAGTTAAAGAAATCTGTAAATGTTTCATCTCCACTAAATATCCTGCATGTTGACTGACCGTGGTTTTTACAACATCATCCATATTATTCTTCGCAGAATCTCCGGCTCTGAGACTCCCCACCCACTCTTGCCTTTCCCCACTTCACTTCTCACCACCCATATTGTGGCCACACCACCACTACTCCCATGTACCTCCTGCCCACCCAAGCCCCCAGTATGCAGACTAGACAACCTCTCATGCCACTCCTCAGTCCATGGTATGGCCATATCCGCCATGTACCCAGGGTGGTCCCATAGCCAGTAACCTCCTGAATTCATTTATTTAACAATGTCTATGTACCAAATCATTTATTGTTCCCATTGTTCCTTGTATAGTTTGAATCTGTGTAGTCCTTTCATTGTCTGGAGTTACTGCACTGTAATTTGAATGTCTATGTATCAGGTCCATCTTGCAAATGAGCTTGCTCAATGATGTTTTGCCTGAATAAATAAAGATTTTGATTGATTGATTGATATTTATTAATTATTCCTATGTTTAAGGTGTCAGTGTGGCTCACATGATGTCATTTCTGCTTCTGGACCAGAAGGTCATGAGTTCTTGTTCCACATTGGGATTGGACTCATACCTAAAATGTTGGCATCTGAGTGCAGTATTAGGTGGGTGCTGCACTGCTTGGGAATGCCATCCTTCAGGTGAGACCTTAAATCGAGGTCCTTTCTACCAATCCTGGTTCTGTCCTGGTGGGTGTCCAGGTAGAAGTAAAAGAACCTAGGGCACTCTTCGCAAAAAGTAGGGGAAGGAGTGACTTGGCCAACATTCCCCTTCCCATAAACTGGATCATGCAATTGTCCAGGCTATGCATGGGTGATGCTGTGTGATATGGCTACCACTACACATTCAGTCACTTCACTACTAGTCTAGCATTGTTTGTAAAGTATTTTGCGATATACTGTGTATGAAAAGTGCTATATAAATGCTGATTCTTCTTCTTCTTTATTCAAATGGATATTGCAGTATAATCTGCATGCATAAGCTGTGCATTAAAAGTTAATTACCAGTAGTAATCTGTATTAAATGGCAATAGTTATGAGAAATCCATACATTTCAAGAACGCACAACTCATGATCAGCCACTGTATTTATATAAAAGCAATTTGCTGGAATAAGGCACAGCCTAATTGTATAAACTGCATAAATTGAACAGGTTCATAGTGTGACCCATCTAAATACCATTAGCTCTGTAAAGAGTAAATTACAGCATTGTAAGCAATGCAAATAATTGAAAGCTGTAAACCACAAGTTTAAAGCTGAAAAAGTTAAAGAAATGGGTCTGACCTGTATGGCTATCAGTTTCCACTATCTGAGCATAGTTTATGCACGTAATTATTAATTCATATGTGGCCACTGTGAGGAGAAAAATCAAAAATCAAAACTTAATAAATTAAAAAGGTGCAACAAAAGAGGAGTGAAAAGCAGGGAGTGAGCCAGTAGTCAGGTATTGATTGGAGACAGAAAGCACTTAAGTACTCTGCACTTTTGGCACCTTTGGTACCTATTATGTATTTGCACTTTAGTGATCTGGCACTCATGTATTAATGTACTGGCATAATTGTGCATGAAGACTGCACAAAAAGAACCTTAAGGCACACAGTATATGTAATTGAAAATACTATAGTCTAAAACCTGTATACAGACATAATTTCTTATGCGTGCTATATAAAACAATACCATTGAATACTAGTTTGATAGAAAGCTAGTATCATTAGAATATCATTATATACTAGGTAGACCCCCGAATGAGAAAGCATGTTATTTAGTGCTATTGTGCTGCATTTCAGTGATTGTAATATTGCTTTTTAGAATATCTTTGGGAAAGAGTGTGAAGGAAAAGAAACATCAAGACTGGTAAAACAGGCAATTTGTGGTTGCTCCCCCAGCCTAATAAGTCCTAACTGAGCATAATTTAGTTTAATTTGGTTCAATTTAGTTAAAATCAGTTCAATCCCAAAAAATGCCAGTGGAAACTCAAAGTGATAAAACAGGGAATGAGTATATAGAGGAAAATGAGCAAGTTCCCAAATCACAGGGACAGTTGGTAGCACCCATAATTAGAAGGAATTCAAAGGTGTCCAAATATATGAAAAAAAAGATAAAATCATAGTGAATGATGAAAAAATCTTAACTTCAACCTCAACCCCCATCGAAAGAAGAAATCTGGACATAAGACAGTTTTTAGAAGTTACAATTCAAACAAATAAAGATGAAAGGAAACAAGATAAGAGGAGCAAGCTGGGGAGTGAACTAGGAGATTCAGGGAACAATACAGAACCCCCTGTTATGCCCTGGGGTCATGTTCCACATGACCTCCCCTCCTTTGCATCTTGCTCCTTCTCCTATTCCCTGCTACCCCCACTTCCGGACCAATCCTTCACTGTCACCCAGCACCTACTTTCCAACTGTCTCCTCTACCTCATCACCAGGTTGTAACATGGCAAAGCAATTTGTAAGTGTCATGTCTACCCCAAGGTGGCCCACTCCTGTCTCCCTGTGGGCAACACCCTCCTTAAGTAGCAATTTCTGTACATTACTTTTTTCATGTTCCACCCTCCCCAAGTGCCCTAGTCCACCCACCTCTGCCTCTTTCCCCTTGTTTCAACACATGTGTCCCCATCTTGTATCATACGGTTCCTGTCCCCCACTACCTCTCCTACCTTAACCCCCCACACACCCCCAGCTGCTTCTGAATCACCTCAACCTACTCCCCTGAGACCTGCCAGCTGGAAAAACAGTGAGCATCCTCAGAACTTCCATGTCTAATCCAATATTATAGCTGGTGGTATAAAGTATTCAAAGTTGAAAGTGACATTGTGGCCACTTTGTTCCGCACAGAGGTAGAGGATGTGTCATGTTAGTATTATAGTGATAAAACATCACATATGGTAACAACAAAAGAAATATTACAAACAATTATGTCGGCATCAAACACCCACCTCACAATGATACTCTGCCTTTAGGTGAGGAGAGCAGTGATTCCACAGTGCATTATCATGAACATGTACACATGCACATGATGATTCATTGTTCAAGAACAGTGAAATTGTCACTGCTATATGTTCATAATGTTACCATTATAGAAAGTAATAACCAAAGGTGAATCAAGTGTGCATACTCACTTACACTTTTATGAGGTAGACAGTGAAATCAATAAAGATTTTACTGGCATTTTAGCCAATTTGAAAACATCCAGTAGAACAGTGGGTGATATGAGAAACTCACTGCAGAATCTGATTACCATAAGTAAAGACATGAACAGGTAAGTGGCTGGGGAATATAATACCCCCCATCCCTAGCCATGACTTAGAACCAGATAATCCTAAATTGGAAGAACCTATTACTGGTAACAATAATGACCCAAATAAGTTAATAGACTTAGAAGTATCCTACTATAGTCAAACAATGAACCCAGAAGAGTCAGAGAAAGAACCCTCTTATGTCACCGAAAATATTACAAAATACTTGTCAAGAGTTATGCATGATCCCTATCAAGCTAATTTAATGATACATGAACAAATCACAATAGTAATGCAAGAAATATTCATTAAAGGTATCTGCCTTGAAAATAGGTTGTTGATAGCGAACCTGAGGCAAAGTGAAACTGACAAAAAGAAAAAGGAATTGCAAGAACAAGGTCAAACTGAAAGTAAGAATGCTACCAGGGAAAAAACATCAACAGAAAGACAGGAAACAGACCCAGTAATAGTAAATGATAATGAATGTATTATTATTAATGATGAAATAAAATGGGAATAAACAGGTATAGAATATACAGAAGGTAATGAATTTGACACAGTATCAGAGGCAGAATTAAAATTAAAAATGCTGCCCAGGGAAAATATTAGACAGAACAGTATAGTAGAAATGCTAAAGGCTAAGCATGCCATTTTATGGGAAAAAGGTGTTGCTCAGAATAAAAAAACAAAAAAGCAAAAGAGAGAAAAAAGTGAAAAAGATAAGTCAAAAACAGCAAACAATTTGACAAAGAGAATAAGGAGAATGAGGTACAAAAAAGCAGGTAATAAGAAGGGGGAAAACTCAAAACATTTGTGTGACAGAAACAGAAAGGATGAAGGAAATCAAAATAAGCCATACAGAAGGTTCAGACAAGGCAAAAACAAAGAGAGGGGAAAAGAAAAAAAATACAAAGAAAATGTAGGGAAGCAGATAGTAGATAGTACAATAAATACATTAGAGGACAGCAATTTGACTATGAACAAAAAAGAGGTAATAGAGGAGCAAAAAGAACATGCTCTTAAAGAGGATGTAATTAAAGAAGGAAATAGAGAATCAAAAGTCAAAAATGAACAAGGAAGAAGAAACCCCAAAAAAGCAGAATAAGGGTATAATAAATGTAACACATTCCTAAAGAAAACAAGGGGTACCGACTATGTACTACCATTATACAAAGTAGGAATTATGCCAAATGAAGATGGACAAAAATTGAACAATATGCTGAAGAATTTCTTAACATCAATGCTAGAGGGCAATATAAATATAACACAATTCATTAGTGTAAGCAGACTTATGGACAATTTAGAATTGGCATTACTGGTATCCCACCAGTTATTCAT
Organism: Neoceratodus forsteri; assembly: GCA_016271365.2. Classification (NCBI taxonomy): domain Eukaryota; kingdom Metazoa; phylum Chordata; order Ceratodontiformes; family Ceratodontidae; genus Neoceratodus; species Neoceratodus forsteri. Next base: position 537,792,574 of record CM057455.1, read on the forward strand.
GTTAAAAGCTATAGAGAATGCAGCTGCAAGAATAATGAGCAAGGGAACAGAAATTGGCAGTGTTACATGTTTAAATCTGATATTTCCTAAATATTTTAACTCATCAAATGAACCAGCAGATAAAAGTGTAAATAACACACTATCTATATTTGATTTAGATTATTTCCTAAAAGAAACTAAGCAAAATTGTAATGTAAAAGTAGGGGGACTTATTACAGAACATACTGAAAATGAAAAATGTAAACAGTGCTTTAGATAAAGTGATTAAATGGGATCAAGATGGACAAATAACTGTATGGATCAATAATGATTAACTATACACCAAAATATTAAGGAAAGCACCTGTACTGTACTAGACCAACTGGGATTATATTTTGTAAAGACTATCCCTACAGGTGATAAGGGGAATAAGACTGGAAGTTCAGAAACATGGATAAAAAGGATACAGTCTTCCAATTGGTTCACACCATTGATGGACCTAAAGGAAGACTGACAGAACACCACAGAAAAGAGTGTTGGACAAGCCCATTATTGCAACAGAAGGAAATGTCAGGGACTAAGTAACAATAATAATGTATTACTAACGAATGTGTCGGGTTTGAAAAAGAAACTTTGTGACCCAGAGTTCATAGAATACATAAATAAATCTGAATTAGTATGTTTTCAAGATACATGGTTAAAAGAGAATATAAATGTGAATGGATATACACCCTACTATAAATCTGCCATTAAAACTAAGTCCTATGGCAGAAATATGGGTGGAATCCTAACCCTAATTAAAAGAGAAGAAGGGTCAAAACAAAGGAAATATATGTAGGGGACGAAAATCTATCAGGAGTTAAAATCTGGGAGTGAAATAACGAAGTAGTACTTTTACATGTATATTTACCCCCCAAAACTACAAAACAAAAAACATACATGAAAGACATAAGTGGTTCCTCAAGGAAGAAACAAATACAAATCTTCACAGTAAAATAATAGTAGTTGGGGATTTCAGTGCAAGGGTGTGGCAGCACCTGGATCCCACAGAAAAAAAAATTGCTGAAATAATAAATGGTAATTCAATTTTGGAATATTACAATAAATCTGAAGCTGTAAAGTCAAATGAAAGAGGAACAAAATTATATAAAATAAAGACAAACTGGAATTTCCTACTTTTAAATGGAAGATTACAAAATGATCATAAGAGAAATTACACATTTCTGGGACATGATGGAGCTTCAATAATAGATTTAGTATGGGTTTCATGTAATATGATTCCAATAAACAAAAACATCAAAATAGGGGAAAAAGCAGAGAGTGCACATGCTCCAGTAGAAGTCAAGATTGAAATAAATAAAACATTTAATAGGGAACTGATAAAAAAGGTAGACACGATCAGTAGAAAAAGGAACTGTATTCAATGGGACACCACAAATAATAAACATTTCATAGTAGATTTAGAAGCAAATAGGATAATAGAAAACATCAGAAATATAATAGAGGGTAAGACAGATAAAATGTGTTTACTAAAGTTAGAAAATATTCAAAACAAAATAGGGAATTTAGTTAGTAAAAAAAAGACATTTATGATAAGAAATGGGTCATGCTGGTATGATAACACATGCAAGACAGCAAAAAGAAAACTGAATAAACAGTTAAGAGTAACAATACAAAACCCAAATAAGGAAAAAAGGAAAATACTTAATAAGGCAAGGAAAGAGTATAATACCATAATAAAAGATAAAAGGGCAAAACATATGGACAAAGTTTGGAGGGAATTTGAACAAACAGTTATTGAAAAAGATAACACATTCTGGAGAATGAGCTCTAGGGGATTAGATAACTATATAGAGGTAGAAAACTATATTGAACCGGACACTTGAGTCCAATATTACAAAAATGTACTTTTTGAAGATGAGCCAATAGACACCCCAGTTAGTCCCGTATGGATCCAAATGAAGTATAAAATAACTAGAGAATAAATTGAATCAGCTATAAAAGCATTCCGCAACAGAAAAGCACCAGGCCCTGATGGCATCCTGATGGATGTCTTTAAAAATGGGTTGGAAATGTGGTCTGCATGTTTATTAAAGATATATAAATATATGGACAATCCCTAGATCCTGGGCAGAAAATGGAATAATTCCATTATATAAGAAAGGAAAAAAAAAAACAACTTCAGCTGTTACAGACCAATAAGTTTATTGGACAATACTCAAAACATATTTTCAAGAATTATCAATGACATAATTATGGATTGGGTTAAAAATAATAAAATCATAGACAAAGCACAAGCTGGATTTATACCAACACACTCTACATTAGATCAATATTTTACACTTGCACAAATAATGCATAACTATAATAAAATTAAGAAACAAAAATTATTCTGTGTTTTTGTGGACCTCAAGTCTGCTTTTGACAGGGTAAACAGGACAAAATTATGGACAAAACTTAAAGCATATAATTTAGAGGAAATGTTGATTGATATCATAATGATTCAATCAGAATAACAGGACAAGTGTAAGAAATAACAAAAATGGTAATAAAAGCCTTGAATTTACTACAAACAGGGGTTTAAAGCAAGGCTGCATACTCTCCCCTATACTATTTAATCTTTTCATTAACCAGATATTAAGGAAACTTTACAACCCAGAATACCACTACCAAAAGCGGACTCCCAGTGCTGTCCCTACCTCCGCATACGCAGATGACATTGTCCTCATTTCAACCAGTTTCTTAGGAATAAAAAGAAGCTTTAAAGAGCATGGGCTAGATATTCAAAGGTCCCCAGGCACACAAAGCAAGTGGCTGCACAGTGCAACCCAGATGCACCACCCCAAACAACCGCTATATTCAGCTGATGTGCCACAGGTTGCGCCAGCGCAACTGCAGCTGAATATACCATGGATGTGCCATTGCGCAACCACATAAGTACAGCACAGAAGGGCAGGACAGAATATAGTAAGTGGAGTAAGCCTGTCTGAGACTGAAGCAACATGTCAGTGCCCATGGTAGGTCATGAGCACAATGCAAGTGCAAAGACAGGGTGGCCCCGAGCAATCATGGCCATGGTAGACAGAGTGGCATTGCAGAGGAGTAGGATGGGCACTGTGCAGCACAGCAGAGCCATAGGACATGGTAACACATACAGTGGCATGCACCATGCCCAGCACATGCTGATAGCATGGTTCTGACAAGGACATGGATGACAGGACAAAACGCTGGGAACGGCAATGAAGAACATGGCCAATACATGCACTGACATAACAGTGGCAGATAACCAGATGTGCCAGATATACATAGGCCACATAAGGTTCACACATCCGGAGGCACTCAATGTGGAAAGCTGGGCAGCATGGTGCATGGTTCAAAGAACATGGAAGGTGCAGCACTGGGGGCACACACAGTGAACATGCTGCTGTGGGCAACAGGGGGTGTCAGCACAGAGGCACCACAGAGATGACCATGTCAAGCATGGTGGTGGCCTGTATGGGTAGACAGGGAGACCGTGTGCTAAAGGAAATCAACAGGCAAGCCATGCAGGGCATTGGGCATTGCACAGTGTGAGCAGCATAACAGCAAACTGCTAATACAGCACAGATAACCACAGACACAGGGAACATCCAATAGAAAATGGTTTAATACAAAACCCAGGTACAAAGGCAACAGAGATATGAAACACCAACATCAACAGCAACCAAAACCTCCAAACAGGGAGATGAAAATGATACAGGGAATGCAGGTGGGGTGAAGAACTTCAGGAGATTGCACAGGGGAGTGGTGTATTGTAGGGGTGCACAAAATAAAGTCCGGCCACCATCAGTCCAAAGGCCACACACATGTTTTCACTGATCCTGGTCCCCATCAGGAGGGTGGTTGATCTGGCTCAATCCCCGGAGCACCACCATCTGCTCCTGTATGGCACACAGAATGGCCCCCAACCACCTGAATATTGCCCCCTGCCTGCGATGTATTGCAATTAATATCCCAGGGGAGCCTTGGACCTGGTCCCATCTTCATCCTCCACACCGAACCATATCACAGGCACCACCCAGAATAAGATGACTTGTGTGGTGAAACAAAGGATATGCACTCAGTGCCACAATATACACAGGCCTACCCCTCTTCTCAGGGAATGATGCACACACAGGACATTGATGGGACACAGGCATACACCCAACAGCACACCATGCACACAATGTGCCAGTGAACAGCCATGCAGCAGTGCCACACAGTGACCAGACTGTGGGACAGTACAATGTAATGGCAGCAGGTGCATGCAATGGACATTGCCTTGGGACATGATGCCATGCCACACATACAACGGATATGGCCAATAGTCATGTGCACCATGGCTGGAGGTCCTGGGGACCACACGGGTGCCATGCCAGGCACCCAAAGTCCTGATGGGACACAGACAACATGTCAGTCATGCATGGGCATGGTGCACAGCAGGACCACCACACAGTGCCAGGACAATGGCCACAGTGTGCTGACTGGCACAAATGGGGCATACACAGCTAGTGGCTATGTGGCTGTGGTGGTAATAGGAAGCCCTCACCACACAGCCCCACCCCCACCACAAACAAAACAGTACAAGAACAGAAAAGCACACCTACCTTCCGCAGGTCGTGAAGGCACCCTGAGCAGTCCAGCACCCACTGCCTGCAGTCCCCTGAACCTACCACACTCGTGGCCTCTGTCCACCACCCACTGGTGCTCTTCCTGGCCTGCAAGGGGAACACAATGGAAGGGAAACATGAGCAGCATGCTGTCACTACCCCCTAGCCCCTCCAACAATACACACAACCCCCCAAACCCTGAAGCACACATAGGGTACAGCACCACACCCCATGTACAGGTACAACATGTGGGCTATGGCAGAGTGGTTAACAGTGGACATACTGGTCTTGGCACATCACCCCTGCGGACACATGCATGCAGCACCCTCAGCCACTCCAGGTCCTTCCTTCACAGGTCCCCATAGCACTGCCTGCACTCTTCCCCCATGCATGGCACCTCATCCTCTGCATGAGTCTGTTGGCCACAGTGGCCCAGACCTGGGACCTAGCCTCCTGCAAGGCCTCCACACCAAGCTGCTAGCCCTCCACAGGCTTCACTAATACCACAAGATTGGCCAGCTCAGTGTCACTCCAATTTAGAGCCCGTGGGTCAGGTACTCCTGCACCTGCCATTGTGTACACAGTGTGCTGCCAGTGACAATTCAGGCATGCAGCTCTGTGCACCATATGGCATTCTTGTGACCGATGAGCAATAGGCAGGCATGTGATGGCCTGCACAGCACATGAATGTGCAATGCCAGTGCACGCTAAACATTTAAGTATGCATCAGTGCACATGCTCAGTGCCACAATGTTGGGCAGAAGCATAGGGTCAGGTCATCGTGCAGTGCACATGTGCAACTGGAATGTTGGCCATATTGGGGAGGATGCAACTTGCCACACATCAGCCAATGGTATCATGCATCAACGTGTACATGCCCTGTGCAACATCACAGCACATGCACCGCCGTGCATGACGTGAGCACCACAGACTATCACGCATGTGTGAGATGCGCTGCACCATTCTGTGCAATGCATTGCCAGGTGACAGCCGGTTGCACAAATGCACATGGGTGATATGTGCCAGAGAGCCCTGCATGCAATAAGATGTGCAATGTGGAAGTAATTGGCCTAATTACATGCGTGGAGCAAATTGAGATGGGCTGGGAGCAAATGAACCACATTCAGCCAGGATATGCAAATTGCCTCATTGCCCAATCCTAGCTCAAGCTGCCACATTTGAATCTCATTATAGGCTGCACAGACCCTAATTTGCATGTGCTAAGCTGTATATGGGCTGCTGTGTGCCACCACACACCACTGGTGGTCAGCAGGTATTGCACCTTGGAGGTTTGTTTACCACAGCTACACTGTTTATGGGTCTCTGGCCAGGAGGACTCCATGCCTGAGAGCTGTGCATGATCACTGTGTACTGTGCTAATGGCTGTCACACTTCCACCCCACAGGCACTAGTATGGCAGCAGAGGAGGAGTTGAGACAGAGGAGACATCTGAACTTCATGGATGATCAGCTGGGGGCCCTTGTTGAGGCATATGTCCAGATGGAGGACCTCCTATCAGGAAAGACTGACATGCGGCAGCAGAGGGCACAGGGATGGGATGTGGTGGGACAGGCAGTGAATGCACATGGCATGTACAACTGCACCCCCCATTAATGCATGAACAGCATGAACAGTGAGAGGACCAGGACCATGGAGCACCTGACCACCATGCAAGCAGCCCTGTCTGCTACAGAGGGTGGGCCATGCACTGTGCCACCACTAACTGCATGGAAAGATGTGCTCACATCCACACTGTCCTGGGTATCTGTGGAGGGAATCCCTGGAGGTGGCTTCCAGACAGGCAGGGGCCCTGCACAGCACTGTAACTATGCATGTATCACAATGTCTGTCTGTCTGTCTGTGTGCTGTGAGCCTGCATGTGCAGGTCATGCCACACATGGATGCACATGTTGTCACCATGCTGACATGCAGTGCATCCACCATTGCATGCCCCCCATGGCCATGCAGTGTTCCCCATGCAGCCCATGTGTGCTGCCATGACTGGCTGTAACACCAGGGACATCTGCCTCCTGAGGTGGTGTAGCCAGAAGTGGTCACTGTCCACCTGTGGCCATGTGCCATGTTCCTGAACGTCAACACCACATAACTGTGCAATGCACCATTGTGGACTGTCACTGTTACCGGTGTGCCCACACACAGGTGGAAGTGCCCCTTGCCCGGGAGAGGGCCTGTGCACAGCCATGTCCCGGCAGTAATCCACAACACAGAACCATGCGTGCATGGCACTCCATCATGCATTGCATGGAGCACACAGTAGTGTGTGTGACACATGTCACAGTGCCAGTACATGTCATGAGTGGCAGTGTCCGCACAACTGTACTTTATGTCACACGTCCCCATGTACACCTGTCAATGGACATCCATGGAAATGCTGCCCTGACCATGCATACCTCTCTGCCTTACAGCACCATCATGATTCCGGGGAGCTGCAGGTTATGTTATGCAGCCAGAGGGACAGGTTGAGGATGAACCAAGGCCATCAACACTGGCTGGGATTGAGGCCAGTGCAGACAAGGATAGCTTGTTCCAGGACCTGATGAGGTTCATTTGTCTGAACATCCTGCCTGACACTGAGTTGCCTGATGACCTGATGGTGCTGGCATCGCCTATGGAGGATGACGATGATGATGATGCCACACAGTTTAAGGTAATGACACAGCTGTACCACTGCCACAGTGCAGGTGGCCACACAGATTGTGACGGACAGGGTGGGGCATCCTGCACCCATGCAAAGCCCCAGATGGAATGGCCAACTGACTATGGCACTTGTAGTGGTTGTGGGTGGCCAGGTCTGGGGTGTGGCTGCGGGAACAGGGGCCACCACCCTGGAGCAGCAGGGCATTAAGCAGCAGCAATGTGCCACCCGTGCACATGATGTGACCATACAGGGACTCACTGCACCTGCCCATGCACAATCCACACCTGAAGAGTGGTCAGCCATGCAGCATCCACAGGCCATGGATGTTGCACTGTAGGCCAGTACACCACCCACATGTCAGCATCCCCCACAGAACAGGTCCCCTGCTGATGGGATTGAGGAGCACACCTGGTTCCTGTGGGTCTCCATGTGGCATTAAGTTGTGCTCAGGGAGGAGTGTTAGGGCCTGCATGTGCAGGTGGGCATCATGGATGACCGTGCCTCTGTGGGCTGCTCCTAGCTGGTTGACAAGATACACCAACTCCAGGTAGATGTTGTTGGTGAGATTCACCAACTGTGAGAGGACATGACTGCAGGCTTTTAGAGGATAGCACAGGCCATCGAGGTGGGCTGTGCTGTCTCTAACACCCGCGGATGCAGGCGTGCCCACCGCACACTGCATAGTGACCCCAGCACTCCTACCTCATAGTGTAGCATTGCCCCATTGCTTCTGACACCATGCACTGCCTCAGGTATACACAACACCCCTGGGTCACATCTGGACTTTGGCAATGAGACACTCATGAGCACATGGTCATGGTCTAGTGGGTCTACCCCTGCTAGCACGGTTGGGTCCCCTCTCGATGTGTTTGCCACCTCAGAGGGGGGCATACATCATGGGAGTGGCTGCCCACATGTCCTTGGCAGCCTTGGTAGGTCACAGTGATCCCACCTGTGTGCAGTTGTCATGGCACCATCACCATCCAGCCATTGTTTGCCCACACACCCTGCTGTCTGTTCCCAGGTCCCCATGCGGGGCACATGCATGGGCCTGTGGCCTGCATGTCCATGATGTCTGTTTGTTATTCCGCACATGTGGTGGAACACTGCTGCTGTGTTGTCTGGCATAGACATGATGAGTGCAGCCTTGTGTGTCCGCTGTGCATGCTTGCGGGCATTGCACGCTGATCCATGCCATACACTGCAGTGCCCAATGTACACCCAGACAAGACTTTTTGCCTATGGCCTCACCTGCATGTGCGTGTTCCTCTGACACTGTGTACCTGTCAGCCATGCCACATCTTCCAACCTTCATATGTTATCCCCCCATTCCCACAGAACATTGTCCAACCCCACAGTATTTCACTCTGTTACCCACATGCAGTCTCCAAAGTACTTCTCCATGATTGTGTCCCTGTGCCGCTTCACTCAGGCGACCAGCCATGGGTCCCTATGGTCGTGGCATTCCTACCCACCCCCTGCCTGTGGCCCCTCATCCTTGTTGCTGTCACCTGGCTCAGCCTGGACCTGGATTCCACGGTCTATGACCATGTTGTGTAGCACGCAACAGGCCAGGAATATGCCACAGGCCTTCTCTGGGCTGTACTGTAGGGCACTGCCAGACCTGTCCAGGCATCTGAATCTCATTTTGAGCATGCCAAACACATGCTCAATGATGTTGTGTGTCATGGCATGTGCCTCATTGTACCATTTCTCTGGCACGATGTGGGCGGGCATTTGGGGGTGAGCATCCACGGCCATAGGGGGTATGCACAGTCACCTTTGGAAGATAGAAAGCATCATGTCTACGTCTGTCATTTATAGGTTTCCTACAGTGCAGTGTTACTGCATGTCTGCCATTGCTCTGTGAGGCCTACACTGTGTAGGCCTCACAGAGCAATGGCAGACATGCAGTAACACTGCCCTTCCCACCCCACAGCACACAGGGCATGCACGCATCATGACATCATTGTGTGCACTGCATGTGTGTTGCATGAAGGGTACGTGCCTGGTGTGCCATGACCTCCCATGGCCAGGCACTGCTGTTCATGTGCCCTGCCCCTGATGGTGACAGCCACTGTCCTGTCAAGGTCTACTTTTCTGTAGCACTATGGCACCTGTGTCTGGCCCATGCCCTCTGATACTGCCTGCCTGTAAGCATGCGGTTGCGGTGTGTGTCCCTGGACAACCCCCCCTCACATAGCACACACCTGCCACATGTGGTTCACCGTGTAGTGGACACATGCAGCCTGTGGCACTGCTTGCCTGTTTGGCATGGTGGGCCCTGTCTGTTTCCCACATGGTGCTTACACATGTAGGATTGTGTGCCACTGTGTGCTGTGTGGGTCCATTGTCATGCCCCACTCACCCACTAGGTGGCCGCTGGGTATTCCCCCACTCTTTAACAGATGGCACAGGGTAGACTGGTGCCAGATGTTGGCATTGTGCACTTCCAGGGTGCATAGCACACACATTGGTAATGCACCCAGTAGCATTGCACACCACCTGGCAGTTTATGGAGTGGTAGCCCTTTCTGTTGATGTATGCCACTCCCTCTGGGACAGGTGGTGTGTGTATTGCCACATGGGTGCAGTCTATGGCCCCTAGCATGCCTGGCATGCATGTCACCCTGTGGAAATGCTGCATGGTTTCTGTCCACTCTGCCTGTATTCTTGGGAATTTGATAGACTCCAAAGCATGCAGCAGCTGAGCGGTGAGGAAGTGAGTGAGGAGACAGGATGTGGAGGGCTGTGTGATGCCAGTGGTGTCACCCACCAGCATCTGGAAGGTGCCTGTTGCAAGCAGGCACATTGCTGCTGTCACCTTTGTTTCCACTGTATGGCATGACACCTGTGTGTTGGTGCCTGCTGACACCTTTGAGCAGCTCGAAGAGCTGTCTCAGCAGTGCACTGTTGAGTCTGTACCGATCCAAGATCTCCATGTCACTCAGGTGGTCGAATGTGACAAGGGCATGGTACCTTCTCTGCTGGGTCCACCACCTATGGGCCCTTCCACATCCACGCTGTTGTTCCTCCCATCTCCTAACTCTCTTCATAACTGCTGCCATCAGGCAAGCTGTTCCATCCATGGCTGCTATGCTGCTCTTTGTCTGTGAGTGGCCTGCACTTAGGCATGCTTTTTATATTCCTATCTTTGTGCAGCACATCTGCTGGTTGCGCCATGGATGCTCAGCTCATCCTTGCTGAATATGTGGCTGTGCAGCACATTCATGGGAACATCCCTGCACATGTACCACATACATTATATTTGTACTCCAGCGCATCTAGCTTTGAGCTGCACATCTCTTTTCTTTCAATATTGCACCATGGTGCATCATCTGATTTGCACTGGTGTATCTTGTGTTGCACAGCACATTTGCTTTGAATATATAGGCCCTGGTGCTTAGTAAGGGTGCATATCTTAAAGAATGAAGGTTTGGAGCCTTTAGATGCCTCTGCAAACATTCAGTTTGCTTTTATGTGTTTCTTCACTTACTTTTTCATCATTTTATTTGTATTTTGCCAGCTGCTAGTGAAAAAAGAGTCCAATGGATCCCTGTATGATGATGTCATAAAATCCTTACTGACAAGGCTGCCCGTGTATTTCAATGGGAAACTACAAATTCTGTTTTCAGATTTTTATGGAGAAATAATACTTCTTGCCACCAAAATATTTTATATTTAATTGAAATATGTGATTTTTGATAACATGTGATCTTTTGTTATACTTTAGAAGGTGACATTTTCTTCATAACCAGCGAACAAATGAAATGATGAAAAAGTAAGTAAAGAAACAAATGGAAGCAAACTGAATGATTGCTGAGGCATCTATAGTCATTACTCCCGCTTTTCAACAAACCATACCCAACAGACATGAAATATTGCTGAGGCACACAAAATATTTGTCAGTGTAATATTTGTGGTGCCTCAGCAATATTTCAAGTCTGTTGGGTACAGTTTGTTGAAAAGCAGGAGTTTTTGAGCTGTGATCTCCTAAAAGTCATGTATGCACTGTGACTGAGGTGCACACTGCCCTGAGACCTCTGAAAACATATTATATGACTTTGTCCACTGCTGATTATGGTACAAATAAAATATACATTATATATTTTTATATTTGTTCTTTATACCATTAACACAGGAACAAGTCAGCAGAAATATGTTTGCAAGAAGCTGGACAGTGCCTGCACACAGAGAACATTACACTGCACACATGTAGTTTAGCACAGTATAATTGCATTGCTCAGTCCTGCTTTTTAACAAACACTCCATGACAGAGGGTAAACATTACTGAAGCACTAAACATATATCGGGGAAACATTCTTAACTTGGAATATAACAGGGCAATAAGAAGCACACTGCACTATGTGGATGGCTGCTGATACACAATACCTGACTTCAAAAGTGCAAGGCAAACACACAAAGCCACCACTCCATATGAATACATGCCACAACAAAATGTTCAATGCCACTGCAACTTTACTGACAGCAAAATAAGGCACACAAAAATGACCACTGCACTTTGTCACTTAAGCCTTCATTAAGAGGTACTCCACTGAAGGCCTAACTGCCAAAGTGCAAAGCTCATTACTATGTGCCTCGTTTTATCATAAATACAGTTGCAGTAACAGTGAAAATATTTTAGTGGTATACATTCAAGTGGAGTTATGGCTTTCTGGTTTGTTAAAGGAGTAGTCAACACAGAATTTGAAAAGAACATGTTATGCACAGCACTTTTGATTTGTATGTAAAGTCCTAGTGTGGCCTTCCCTCTGTCTGCTATTAGGAGTTTTTACTAAATTAGTCTGCTACCTTTATGGTAGTTTTATGACCCCTGTGGATCTTCTTCGTGTCAAATATGTTTATTGCTTTTATTGCTCTGACAATGCACCCTGTGTCATGTGACAGTGATGTAGCATAGCCCATAGATTTACCATATGCACAACAGCACAGCTGTGTAACTGTTGTTATGCAGTGAAATCAAGTGGTAACTGTTACAGTTTAGCATATACCTCAGAGCTAGACGAGTGGGGTTTATGTACGAAAACTGCTAGTCAGTTACACAGCTCTGCTGTCATGATCCGTGCATTTGCTAAATCAATGGGCTATACTACATCACTGTCACATAACACAGGGTGCATTGTTGGAGTTATAAAGGCAATACACTGATTTAACATGAAGATCCACAGGTGTGGTACAATTACCATAAAACTCAAAGGCTAATTTAGTAAAAACTCCTAATAGCAGACAGGGGGAAAGACACACTAGGGGATGAACTTTACATGCAAATCAAAATGCTCTGCATAACATATGGTGTTTCAAATTTTGAGTGGACTACTCCTTTAAGTTTAAATAATGATGGCAGGGACAACCCATTTTAACTTAAAACAAGGAAAAACAAAACAGTGCACACACACTTAACAGAAGGAAGGGGGACCAGGATACAAACTGTAATGCATACAGAACAGAAGACAAGAAAAAAGTGCATAATTATAAGATACAGGGGGTGGTGGAGGAATACATTTTTATGACACAGGAGGGTGGTGGGGGTCTCATGATGGAAGAAAAAAAAATAGCGCAGAATCCCATGGTAGTCCAGCAGCAGCTGGAGCATGGCCATCATCTACAATTGATGGCCCTCTATCAACTCCAACTGCTGCTTGACAGTACTCACCCTCTCATTTGAGGCATCCACAGCACTCTAGAGAACTGCAATGTCGGCTTGAGTTACAGGCAGTTCTCTGGGGTCAAGATGTGCTGTGGCTGGTGGTGGTGGTACTGGTAGACCAGCAGGTGCTGCAATGGCCTTCCTTCTCTTAGGAACATGCACAGCAACCCCTTCTGCCACAGAAGGGCTAGCAGGTCCAGGCCTGTCCATTCTGTAGCAGCCTGCCACTGCACCAGGTGGTGACTGATCATGTGAGTGCACTGGCCCACGGTCCCCACCTGACTCTCCCGGGGGCCACGGCGCACCTCCACCCCAAAAAACGCAGCACTTCTCTAGGCTTCTGCCCCCCACACAATCAAAGAACTCCCAAACCAGGGAGGTGCGGAGAGGAACAGACACAGGTGGAGGGGTCAGATGCACTGGCAGCCTGGTTGTGAGGCTCCACAACTGGGGTCAGGGGTGCAGGCAGATCCTTCTCAGAAGCTGGTGCTGGTGATGGTGCCACTGCCTGAGGAGGTGGTAGTGGTGGTGCACTTGGTTCTGCAGCAGCTGTACCAACTCCTCCTGCTTTTGGGAGGCGGTGGTCAAGATTTTGCTCCTGTCCATCATTAACCGGTCATGTCCCTCACATGTGCAAACTCCTCCCTGGGCAGACTGTGGAATTGACCCTGCTCCAGACATTCCCTGCTCCATCTCAACTGCTCTCCCTCGGTCAGACCGACACACACAGTCACACACAACACACACACACACACACACACACACACACACACAAAAAAATGCAGGCACACACACAGTCAGACACATACAAACAACAACTAATAAAACTAAGAAAAAAAAGAAATTCACAGAACAAATTGAGTAACAAAACAGTCTACAATAAAACACAAATGGATGTAGCTTTTAAAAAAGGTTTTGAAACTGCCTCAACTCCCAGATATCTCTCTCTCTCTCTCTCTCTCTCTCTCTCTCTCTTTCTCCAACTACTCTGACTGCCTCCTCTCTCTGTCACTCTGCACAGGAGAAAGTGAAAGTATCTCCTAAAGCATGAGTCACTTCCTTCCTGTCTGGCAAAAGCATGTGACATACAGTACTGTAAGCCATGTAATGTGTGGGGGAACTGCCAGTAGACTTGTCACTCCAATGAAGCCCAAATGGTCAGGTGAAATGTAAGCTGTTTTTTTGTTGCACTGCCTGTGTCTCGAGAGTAAAAGAATACAGAAATGAAGCACTAAATCTCGTGTGTGTATGCAGTCCTTCTTCACTCTGCTGCTAGTAGGGGTGAGTGCTGTCCACAAAGTTAACATTAACTTATTTGGAGTTAGCACCACCAGCCCTGTGATCACCATTATTGCCAAAAGACTTGTCACTCTGCCTTACTTCGTGTTAAGGTGGAATGACAACGCAAAGTAATAATTACAAAGCAAAGTGATCCTTTCACAGTGGACACTTCGCATAGCTGAGTACCAATGCAAAGTGCCGTTGGAATTTAAATTCACTGCATTGCTACACAAAAGGCTGCATACAACTTATTAACACAAAAATAAGGAATCAGGTACTTTATGGGGAAGAAATATGGGGCTGGGAATTAAGAGATACATTAGAACCTCTAGTAAATACATATTATAAATATATCTTGGGACTTCCAAAAAGTTCACCAACTGCCCTTGTGAGGATGGCAATTGGTCAATTACCAATACAGTGTAATACAGAGGAAAGAATGATAAAACACTGATTGAAGACATACACCATGGATGAAGAACCTCTGTGCACAAGCACTGAGGCAATGGTTACCCCAAAGGGCATTTGGCTGGGAAGCCAAGTTTCAAAGAAATACAAAATCACACATGTCCCCACAATGCAAGACTAGTTTACCACATATATGCACTGAGGAAGTGATTAATTATGCTAATCAATATGAAACATTCCCAAGCATGCAAATAATTGAAAAGCATGTTAAATCTCATGGTCTGTTAAATTATATTGTAGATGTACATAAGAGTCAATTAAAAGAGATACACATTAAAATAAAGGAAAGGATAAGGTATGTATATATGTAGATGGATGTGGGATTAAGTAAACAATATCAAATTAGTAAATGACTTTCAATTAACAAAAGGAATTTTGGATTTGAGAACTATTTAAATATTATAAAGGACCCAAAGAGAAGAAAAATATTGGTCAAATATCGATCTGAATATTATGAAAGCCAGAGAATAAAGTCACTTTATGGCCAGGCTGGGGGGAGCAACTGCAAATGCCAAACGGGAGAGGACACTATAACTCATTTATTGATACTTTGTCCACTTCATAATAAAATAAGGGATACGCTCTTGGGAGATATACTGGCCACTCTTGAAATGGAACCAGAACCAATGGTGACATACTTACTGAAATCAAACACAGTACACATATTAGAAAAGGTGATCTCATCTTGTAAAATTATAGATCAGAAAATACTACACATCACAGAGTAAAGACTTTACATCAAAGAAATAATTAAATGGAAATAGAATAGGGAAAAAGGAAATACAGTATGAAAGGGAATGATGTGTGCAACATATTGGAAATATAGAAAGATATGTTTTTAATAATGTATTACTATGGTAAATATAAGCACATAAGCACCTTTTTATATAATTAATTGTACTGGTTATGTATTTTATTATTCATGATGATTTGTGAAATTTGTATTGTACCAACATAAACTGCCGATCAATAAACCTTTCAAATCAGATCAAATCAAATCAAAATCAACTTTATTTATTTAGCGCCTTTCAGAGCCAAGGTGCTGTACATAAAAACAAATACATAATATAGATTAAAACAACATTAAAATATGTCGACCATAATTAAATAAAAGCTAGACTAAATAAATAGGTCTTTAAACCAATTTTGAAACTATCGATGGTTAGGCATTCTCTCAACCAACGAGGTAGAGAATTCCACAGGGTTGGTGCTGAAGAAGCAAAAGCACGGGATCTTGATGTCTTCAATCAAACCCTGGGAATCTCTAGCAATCCTTCATTGGCAGAACGGAGAGGACGGAGGGGGCAATAGGGAATCAGGAGATCTCTCAGATAATCAGGTCGTTGATCATGTAGGGCTTTAAAGGTTAGTAAACCAACCTTAAAGGTGATCCGCCACCTAACAGGCAGCCAGCGCAGTTCGTGGAGCACAGGTGTAATATGACTGGTTCTAGACGTCCCAGTCAAAAGCCTGGCTACCGCATTCTGCATCAGCTGCAGGCAGCGGATGTCAACCTCAGGTAGCACTAGGTAAAGGGAATTGCAGTAATCAAGACGGGAAGTGACAAAGGCATGGACCAATGTTGGAAGATCACATGAAGGAATCAGGTGTTTCACCCAGGTGATATTCCTCAGATGGTAAAAAGAGGATTTGATGACAGCTGATACCTGAGATTTTAGGGTCAGTCCGTCATCAAAAATAACGCCCAGATTATGCACCTGATCAGAGGTAGGGAGCAGCATACCACCAAGTAACAAACCTGAAGGTTGTCCAGCTCCCAAACCCACCCCCGGATGACCTGGGTCCACTATCAAAACCTCAGTCTTATCTGATTCAGTCTCAGCAGGCTGGAACTCATCAAAAGTCTGATCTCAGCAAGGCAGTTGTTTAGCATGGAGAGTGCATCATCCTGGCCAGGGAGAAAGGACAGATACAGTTGGGTATAATCTGCATAGCGGTGAAAAACCCAGACTGTATCGCCTGTTGATTTCTCCCAATGGCAGCATATACACTGCAAACAACATGGGAGCTAAAATGGAGCCCTGCAGTACCCCACAAGGCAGGGAGTGAGCACCAGAGGAATAAATTCCAGTGGCAACTCTCTGAGACCTGTCTGTGAGGTAAGAATGAAACCATTTGAGGACTGTACCAGACAGCCCACAATAAACTCGCAGGTGCTCCAAAAGCATACCATGGTCTACAGTGTCAAATGCAGAGGAGAGGTCGAGAAGGACCAGAATGGTACATGCCTTTCGATATCTAGCCATTAGGAGATCACTCAATACCAGGACAAGGGCAGTCTCCATGCTGTGCTTCTTCCCTAAAAGCAGACTGGAGAGTATCATAGACATTGTGAGTCATAAGATGATCGTCCAGCTGCAACGCAACCACCTTTTCAATAACCTTACCAACAAATGGCAGGTTAGAGATAGGCCGATAGTTAGCTAGACAATCTGGATCCAAGGAGGGTTTTTTAAGGAGTGGTCACTTGATCGCCTCCTTGAGGGGATCAGGAAAGACCGCCCTCTCCAAAGACTTCCAGACAATGTCAGCAAGGATTGAGCAGATAACTTCAACACATCCTACTAAGAGAGGTGCAGGGCCGGGATCCAAACTACAACTAGTTGGTCGCAATGTTTGGATGATCTTCACAATGTCACTGAACTCCTGTCAGCGAAAATCTGACCAGACAGACCGAGTACATGCCACTTCCCATCCACCACTGCAATCCCCCATATGAGAGGTCAGACCGATGCCAGACCTGATGCTGGTAACCTTATCTGCAAAAAACTGAGCAAACTCCTAGCATCTTAGCTGAGAAAAAGCTTCTCTGGGCTGGAGACAGATTGAATTGCACAATCTGTCCACAGTCTGGAAAAGCTGAGCCGGTCGGCTCTGTGCAGCAAAAATCTCCCTGGACAGGAACTCTGCCTTCTTACAGGTGATTTCTGATTGATAGCCATCATAATGTGCCATCAACCTAAGCCTGTCAACATCATTGCCGGACTTCTGCCAGGTTTTCTCCAACCTTTGGCCAATTTGCCTTAACTCCTTCAAGAAGCCATCAAACCAAGGGCTCCTTGGACGGAGGGTGAGAGGCTGAACATGAACAGGAGCAATTTTGTCCAGAGCATCTCCCACGGCCTTATTATAGGCTAGTACGAGATCATCTGGACTCACACATTCACCCAACAAACCCGATAGATCCAGTACCACTATTAGGTCACTGGGGTTAATACACCTTAAAGGGTGTTACCGAACCATCTCCGTAGGGGCAGACCTATTGGGAGGACCCTGAAACTGAACCTTATGGTGTGATGGTCAGACCAGCTGACTGGTTCCACCCCCAGATCAGCGATCTCCATACCTAAAAGAAAGATCAGATCCAATGAATGACCCCCTACATGGGTCGAGGAGGTAATCACCTGTGTTAGGCCCAGCATCGTCATCAGCTGGAGGAGATTTTGACCAAAATGTGAGAGTTCATCATCGACCCAGGCATTGAAGTCCCCCAGAACTATCAGTCTGGGGAACCTCATTACCATGTCGATGATGAAGTCTGCTATTTCCTGCAGGAATTCTCCACCGTCACCTGGTGGACGGTAAATGAGGAGAATCCCACAACCTACATCCTCTCCCAGGATATATTCAAAGGATCTGGTACTTCCTAATGGCACATCCACAAATGTAAGCCCCAGGAACAATAGCCTGCAAAAACAGTCTAAACAGCAGCTTAAACTGCCCACTTGCCATCTGCCATCCTGGAAATATAAGCTGGTGATGCAGAAGTTCAGGTCTCCCACTAGCAAATTAGCTGGAGACAATTCTGGTGACCCAAGGCTTCTGCATTTAACCACAGTCTCCAAGGCAAAACAGCTTCTCACCAAGATGCAAGTCAAGGATTTTTCAAGCTCTGATCCCAACTTCAGTCTGGAATTTAGCTTCGGGGAACTGCTTCTTTTCCTCCTTTTGTGAAGAAGTGCAGCTCGGTCTGCAGACTTGGCAACTCCAACAACTCACAATGAGTTCAGGCCAAGGAAAGGCAAAGCAGGACTCTCTCCAAATTTCCCCAAGCTGCAGGGAGCCTTCTAACTCTGACCATAGACTACCCAAGACTGACCAGGACTCACTACAGACTGCCCAGAACTGAACTCAGTTCAGTCTCCCTTAAATAAAGAGCAAAGTTCCAGCAATATGATTGACTGTTCAAGCTGTCTAAAAACAATCTAAGTCCCTTAATTGGCTTGAATTTGGGCTCCTAAACATGCTCCTCCTTTTTCCCCCCAAAGTCTCTGGTAAGTCCCAAGAGTCTCTAGGAATAATCCTGGCTTGTGATTTGCTGCTAGGCTACAAACATGGCTGCTAACACATACAGTTCCTGAGCAGTGCATGTAATCCCCAGGTTCAAAGTTCTGGTGCAGCCAGACTATGTACTTCATATTAGCGTTAGCCCCACAGTTATGAAGTCCCTATTAGTGCACTGTTTATCGACCACATTTATTTACATTTATACTGAGTACTTTCCCTGTCACTGCTGCTGAAACACAGTCTACTCAGGTGGCAGGAAGCACCCTCATTAATATTTATTAGGGCTGCTTAATATTCAAAAGCCCCTGATACAGTACCCCGATTCAGCACTTCTCAGCACTACTTATTTAAAATATCTGGAGGGATCTCTTAGCCCTTGCTTGAGACCCTGGTATCCATTCAGTTAAACAAGAGCACTGGAATAATCAGAACACAATTTGTTTGACTGCAACGGCAGTCAGAAACTTCAGAGCACCTTCCTTGCATATGAGTAAGCTCCAACCATGCTGAGAAATGCTGGCAGCTCATGATCATGCTCTGTGAGCCTAGATGGGCTAAAAACATATATGGAGCTCAATCGGGGGCCCTGAGGGACATTTACAGAAATGAGCTGTGGCGGTGGATGTCAGGGAAATAACAGGGACACCAGCAGTAGGAATGGACAGATGGGAGGCATTATACTGTCTCCTGCCTAGGAAAGCTTGGCATCCTTGCCAAGACTATATTAGACTGGTAACCTAATAACATACACACATATATATATATATATATATATATATATATATATATATATATATATATATATTATGGTAGCAGTAGTGCTACCATAGTTAGGGTTGAGGAGCCATTTACATGTTAAACCCAAAATTTTGCACCTTAATAACTTTGAAACCATTTGACAGATTTGCCTGAAATTTGGAATACATGATCAAGACCCATATGCCTTGGGATCTGCCCCAGTTTCGTACCAGTCAGATATACAGCTGTGGAGTTACTAAGCATGATCTGCTCATGCATTTACGCTTTTTCTGGAATTCTACGGTCGCGCCTACAGGTTGCACGGTTTATGCGACTGGTCCAAAATCTTCAGGGAACGTGCAGCCGGGGTTCCCAATGCGCCTTTCAAAGATTTTGTGAAAAAATATTAAATGGTTCAAAAGTTATTCAAAAAACAAGTTCCCATTATAAGTGAATGGGAAAAGTTAACAAAAAGTTTGAAAATGTCGCAAATGCAGTTTTTACTTTCGCAAATGGCCCTTTTACTTTTGCAAATCTGCAATCTTGTTTTCAGTTAGCGATCAGAAAAATGCTTGGCATTTAAATTTGGGACCCTCTAGCAGCCTAATTCTTTTTTGTATTCACCTAGTCGGACCCTGAGGATGCTAGCCAAGTCTTTATTTTCGGGTAAAATACCCCAGAAATATGTTTTTCAAATTTCTGGAAAAAGTACTTTCACAAAGTAGTGTCAAACTGCCGAAAGTGTTGCAAATTTTTTCAAAAGCTTTCGCAAATTGTGACAGTACTTCTCTAGGCTGTGGGAAAATGACAGCAATTCTTTGGCACCCCACTGCAAAAGAACGGTTTGGATTTTAGGGCTGAAATATGGAGGGAACGCAGCCGACATCCCACAGATGTGCCTTTCACTGTATTGTTGAAAAAATATTACATGGCGGCAAAATTATGGTACTCCAAAGTTGAGGCTTTTTCCCATAGGATAACATTACGGTGTACGACGCATTGCAGCAATCCTTTGGCGCCCTGCTGCAAAATAACAGTTTTGTCTTTTGGGCTTACATTTGCAGGGAAGACAGTCAACATCCAACAGATGTGCCTTTCAGTGGTTTGGTGAAAAAATATTACAGGGAGGCAAAGTTATGGCACTCCGAACTTCTTTTTTTTCCCCAAGTAGGATAACATTACGGCGTTCGTCGCGCCTTTCAGGGCCCGTATCTTTGAAACGGTTCGAGATACAGACTTTTCGTCAAAAAAACACTTAGCCCTCTAACAGGCGCTAAGTATAAAACTAGCCAGGAAAGTGATAATTCATATGACTTTTAAATTTTTTTTCTATGTCGTACGGTTCCTGAGATATAAGCAATTTACTATTCCAAGTCCTCATTTTTCTGTTCTGAGAGTCATTATATTGCATACATTCTTTGTACTCACTGTCTTTCTCTATACAGCTTTTGGGGAAAGCCAGCCTGTGCGGTTACATTACTGTTACCATTACCATTTCTGCTTGCGGTTCCGGACTCATTTCACTTAGCGTTCATGTTTACGCCACTATGTGTGGTACCCTTTGCATTTTCATTTGCCATTGCGTTTGCATTGCTTTTAACATTTCTGTCTACAGTACTGTTTCTCTTTCTGTTTTGCTTTGCGTCAGCATGTGCATAACGATTTACGTTTGCGGGCACAATGTTACTATGTGACAAGACATCACGTGATGGGAGCGCAGGGCCCACAGGGCCCCATGCTCTCACCACTGCATTATGTGGTGGGAGTGTGGGGCCCAGACTAGTCTCCCCACTGCTACATTACATTCACTATTTCTCATTATTATTCTCAAAAACAAGGGTACTTACGTGTGGGAGCGTGGGGCCCACAAGGCCCGGCACTTCTGCCGCTGTATAATGTGGTGGGAGCATGGTTCCTGAAGGGCCCTGCACTCCTGTTGCTGCATTATATTAATTATTTCTCATTATTATTCTCAAAAACAAGGGAAATTAGAGGCAAATAACTCCGTTTACTGCATCAGTTAGGGTTGTACCACAGCAACAAAAGTGAGGAAATTCAGTGTTAGGGCTGAAGCCCCCCCTTTGCACCTCTACAGCCCACCCTGCTGCATTACGTGGTGGGAGTGCAGTGTCCTATCACTAGGACATTTTGTATTTTACGGAGCACAGTGCCCGAAGGGCCCCGCGCTCCTGCTGCTGCGTGACATTTACTATCTGTCATTATTATTCTCAAAAACAAGGAAAATTAGAGGCAAATAACTCTGTTTGCTGCATCAGTTAGGGTTGTACCACAGCAACAAAAGCAAGGAAATTCAGTGTTAGGGTCGAAGCCCCTCCTTTGCACCCCTACAGCCCAGCCTGTTGCATTACGTGGTGGGAGCATGGTGGCCAAAGTGCCTCATGCTCCCGGTGCTGCATAATGTGGTGGGAGAGCGGGGCCCGATGTGCCCTGCTCTCCCGCTGCTGCATTATGTTCACTATTTCTCATTATTATTCTCAAAAACAAGGTTGATTATGTGGTGGGAGCACGGTGTCCTATCACTAGTACATTTTGTATTTTACAGTACTGTATATTTTTGTTTTTGTGTGTTAGAATGTGTGTGGTTGGTAGGGCCCCGTTCTCCTGCTGCTCCCACTGACACATTATGTGCACTATTTCTCATTATTGTTCTCAAAAAGAAGGGTGATTATGTGGTGGGAGTGGTACCACAGTGACAAAAGCAAGGCAATTCAATGTTAGGGTTGAGCCCCCTTTTGCACTCCTCCAGCCCAGCCTGCCGCATTACGTGGTGGTAGCGCGGGGCTCGAAGGGTCCCGTGCTCCTATTACTAGTACATTTTGTATTTTACAGTACTGTATATTTTTGGTTTGGGGTATTGGAGTGTGTGTTTGGTAGGGCCCCGTGCTCCTGCTGCTGTTTTACGTTTAGTATATTTCAGTACTGTTGATGTTAGTGTTTTGTGGTGGAGGAGTGTGGTGCCCGAAGGAACCCACAGTAATGTCACTCTATTGGATTCAGTATTTTTAGAATTGTTTATTTTTTTGTTTTGATTTGTACTACCATGTACATTTACATTTCTGTTTGGTGCCACTGTTTTAGTATGTGTGAAGACATCATGTGGCACATATTCCTCCTGAACAACAGTTGCACACAGAGAGACAGACACAGGTGGAAGTGGGGGAGGAGAGCCATGGTAACAGGAACAGTTATAGACTTCATGTATGTTAAGTGAAGGGACAGAGGCAAAGAAGGGTGATGCAGATCACTTTTACAACTTTCTGATTACAGGTAAAGTGTAGTTTGCATTGCTGTCACTTGAATGGCTTCAGTCTGGTAATGTCTCTTCAAACTGAAACACCGGGTACTGGATCCTTAGTAGAGACCCACAGAAGAACTGAGAGTATGGACAGCAATGGTAGACATCAGTGATTTCAGGGACACTCAAGTTAGGACACTTAGTGTTTGTGTTGGCTGACACAGATAATACCCCTTCCCCCAAAGTTTGAACTGCAACATGAGTATCGATGCACAGCAAGAATGAGGCAAGCAACATCAATGGTACAGGTCTGTAATTGTTGATACACACAACTTAGCACAGTTAGGATTTCTATGGCTTTACACAGACAATTTACACACGCATACCAGTTACTGATACTGACTGTACATTCACAACTGTAATGTGCTTAGGTAGAATGTCACACAACTTTCTACACCAGGTACTGCAGTCTGACTGTAGACTGACAGTAGATATAAGTGTGGTACATGGTAGTTTACTTGGTTAGGAATTACAGGAGATCTGTAAGTCAATGAATGAACAGCTAGTCCACATATTTACACTGAGTTGACAGTACAGAATAGGAAAAAAACATGGAGGTAAACAGTGTGATGGGGGCTGCTTTTTCATAGCATTTGCTGCATCCTAAGTAAACAGCCACAGGAAATGATAGGGAATGTACATCAGTTGTACAGATCTCTGATTACAGGAATAGTCCAGTTAGCACAGTTGCCATTTGAATGGATTCAGGCAGGCAATGTGTGTACAAATGTGACAGTAGGTAGTACATTGTAATTGGAGATACAGATGACAAGTCAGGGTAGGTACATGTCAGTGCACATACACAACACAGGTGACTATTTGTACATCAATGCCACACATGACTGATTCAAGGGAAACTGTAGTTACCTTTGTTAGGATTTGCATGGATTTAGGCAGCTAGAGCTGCTGTGCCTCCCGATATTTGTACTGCATTATGACTGGTTATCTATAGGAACAATACAGGACTTGAGATCTATGGCACACCTCTGTAATTGTAGGTATAGTTAACTTACCACTGTTGGGAGTTGCAGAAGCTTAGACAGGGAATTGAAGTAGACATAGCAGTGACTGCATCCTAAGTGTATAGTCACAGCTGCGTACTGTTGGGTGCTGATGTGCGGCACCTTGGTACAGTAATTACTACATGATGACTGTATAGGCACAGGAAAAGTAAGTACATTGCTGACTTTTTTACACTCTTAGAAATTATGGAAAGTGTGACATGCAATGTGCCACATCGTTGCCTATGTTGTGATACTGAGTGGACAGCATAGCAACCAAAGAAATTCATGGAGATATAGTTGTTGCACTATTTGTTGCAGTTGATGTGCATGCTTAATAAAGACAACACTTATGTTCTAATGTCGTTATGCTATTTTAAGTAAAGACTCAACACAGGTGGTTATGATTTTAAAAGATTTATTGCCAATTTGTTAAACTCAAAAAAGGCCCAATTAAGACTGTATTTTTTTTTACAAAATCAGTCTCACAATACAATCCTTGTATGTGTGTAATCATTGCTTGGAATATATGTAAATGTGTCACATTTATAGCAACTGGATTATATGAATTGGAGCAAGTATGTGATATTATAATAAGGTATAGAAAAAGGTAGCATAATAATAATAATAATAATAAACTTTATTTATCTGTGCCTTTCTAAAACCAAGGCGCATTACAGTAAATTACAAATAAAAACATTCTAAAACTATACAGTACTTTATATATCTAAAATTAACAACGGGCATTTAAACTACATCAACATTAACTGAGAATGCCTTGTTCCAAAAAAAGGACTTTAAGCCCTTTTTGAAACCCTCCACCGTCATGCATTCTTGAATCCAACATGGTAGAGAATTCCAGAGGGTAGGTGCTGCAAACATAAAAGCACGGGCACCGGAAGATTTTAAACTAACCTTCAGGATCTCTAGCAACCCCTCGTTGGTGGAGCGGAGTGGACGCATTGGTCAGTAAGGCACCAGGAGCTCTTTCAGATAGTCAGGGCCCAACCCGTGTAGGGCTTTATAAGTCAGAAGACCTACTTTAAAGGTGATCCGCCACTGAATCGGCAGCATAAGAAGGTAATTTGTTCTATTTATTGTGATTGTTTTACATGGTACACATTTTGAGGTTAGGTGTTTGCTATCCCTGCAGTGTTCCCCCATCTTTTGCTGTCGGGGTTGTTATCTGCCTTCTATGCATATACCTGGTTCTTTACTAGGTGGTCACTGTCTTTAATTAGGTGTTCTGTGTTTACAGTGATGTTTAAGTGTTCCCTATTCTTTGTGTTAAGAAGTGCTTTCTGACATTCCTCCTGAACTTGTGATATTCAAGCTGAACCTGTGGCTGTTCATTATATATTTGCTACTGAACTTGAAGAGACTTTGGTTAAGAATATTAAATATTTTTTTAAAGTAGTTGCATGTCCTAATTATGTGTAGTCCATTACTTGTGTGCTATGCTAATAAAGGTATGTCAGCAGCTTCTAAGCAGTGATTACACACATGATACAGAAGTGTTTAGTTGTTACTGTGTGACTGATAATGTGGATGTTCCTGGGGTGGGTGAAAAACCATATGCTAAGTGTTTAAGTAATAAAATATTTAAAAATCTGATTTCAGTGACATTCGATTACTGGCATTTAATGATATGTCACTGACTAGGCGCATATGGAAAATTCCCACCCGACCCCTCAATAGAGGCGATCATAAATAATGTCAGAAACAGGTATGAAGTGCATTGTGATCAGTAACAGTGTCTGATTTACAATTGTCAACATTGTTAACATAGGTTAGAATTACTTATATGACAAGTACAAAAAAATTGAAAATTCTTACAGGCACAAAAAACATTTTTTCAATCGTTACATTGGCTTTTATGTTAACTCTTAACTAGTAAGTTAAAAAAATGTGTATGGTATGCTGTTTTTTATCAAAGATATGGTTAATTTAACGTAATCAGTATAGTGCTGTATTGTATGTTAAACATTCATTTGTACTTTACTCTTATACTAATACTTTTAGTTGAACTATGAAAGTAGTTAGTAACAATGGCAAGGTGAATGAGAATGTAAATATTATGTACAAGTAATTACAAAGTCATGGCAAAGTCAGTTAATAATATGATGCAATTGTTCGGTATTTACAGTTGCTTCATTCAACTTCTTGCATTATCAATAAAGGCTATTATTTTTACATATGTACAGTATCAGTATTACAAATAAAGGTGGCATAGTTCTACACTGTTGCATGGTGAATGAATGATGCTGTTGTCTACATGTCAAGAGCCAACAGAGAAAAACAAGTGGTGATAGACAACTTGTTACAGAGTGCACTGTTTGGTGAATGGGACAAGTGTTGCTCAGTTATTTACGATGATAACTGAGAACTTTTCTTTATCTACAGAGAGTAACAGTTTAAAACGGGTAGCAACTTCTTGTTATGTATGGGTATCATACAGTAACAATAAAAGATATGTACAGAAGAGGAGAGCAGTAAGGCCTCTGTTTTGAGATGTACAATCTTTGATAGACATGTAAGCATGGTTTCTCTAGTGACTGTGAATACGGTTGGCACCAATTGAAGCCACTACAACAATTTCCATGTTGCCACTGATCCACACAAGATCTTAGATGTCATAGTGCATGAAATGTGTCTGCCAGTATAGCATTTTGT
Organism: Neoceratodus forsteri; assembly: GCA_016271365.2. NCBI lineage: Eukaryota > Metazoa > Chordata > Ceratodontiformes > Ceratodontidae > Neoceratodus > Neoceratodus forsteri. The sequence continues at coordinate 537,819,292 of CM057455.1, forward strand.
TGAAATGCTATGATTTATTCAGAGTCGTAGATTGGAAACAATTGTACTGACCTACGACTGTTTCTGTCACAAAGTAGTCATTTTAAAAATGCAACATGTTCTGTCCTAGTCTTCTGAAATATGAAGGTCATCATAATTCTTCAATATTAGAAGATATGCAATTTTTAAGTGTCGCGGCAGTCTCTGTTTAAAACTGCTTGTAGAGTCGTCACACTCTACCCATCCACTTCTGTACCTTAGTAAACTGGTGTAATGGCCAGAATGCATGGATTGGCCATGGTGATATATTATACTATGAGTGTCAAACACTGATTGGTTGAAGACTATTCTACCAGCTGTGTAATCTGTGACAGGAGTGTCAACTCTGAGCCCATTGGAGTCAAACCTGTGCAAGATAAGCAACAGATATTGAGATGAACTCCTGAGATGTATGGACTGAGTGCATCTGCCTCCACACCTTTCACAGGTGTGATCACATTGAGCATTGGTGAATAGCTGTCGAAATTTGACACTTTTGGTTTGAGGGACTAAAAGAGTAATCCACAGCATGTCTTCTGTGGTTTCATGCTTTAAATGGCCACATGAAACACATACATATTTGGTTACATATGATACTGTGAAGTAGTGCCACATTGGGGTGTCGTCTTCATCCAGGTTATTTATGACAGCCATCATAAACTCACTAGTGTCTTGCTGTATGTCAACAGCAAATGTACTACATCCGTCATATGTACCTAACACCTGTCGTAGTGGTGTTAGTGACTGTACATTGTTAGACTGGTCAGAAGTCATGTTGACAATCTGCTTCAAAGCGTTTGATAGGGTATTGTCTTGTGAAGCAGATATTGCCCGCACAAAGTGTGGCATGTGTAGAAAAACTTGCATAGCTGAGTTAGCATAGCAGGTCACTATAGTGCTGTTGTCAAAGACTGGTACAGCAGCTACACCAACTGATTTCTGACAAATTGCTGGCTATGAATGTTTACTTGAAGTTGTGACCTTTGTTGAACTCTTTTGAGTTGAATCACTTCTGGAAGCTTGTGGCTGTTTGTTGATACCTGTAGATGTGACTGAATGATGTGAGACAGCCAGATATGTAGGCAGTGGTATTAAAGACATTTGTGGCTGATGTAGAGTACGTAACCTGTTGTACTCAAGAATATATCACTTGTCATCTCATATTTTCTGAGGTGCTAGAGTTATAATGTGCAACCCAGAAAGGCTGCGGACACTTGAAAGTGCCACATAGCTCATGCCATCCTTGAAAATGTCTGTACCTATGTCCACCATTGCTGAATCCAAACTCAAGCCCTGAGATTTGTGAATGGATACAGCACATGCAACACATAATGGAAACTGTTTCCTGTTTACATAGATATCCTTAAATATCTGGAATTTTACACAGGTCCATTCTATGTGTACATACTGTTCCATGTTGTCAAAGTGAACTACAAGCGCCTCGATATATGTCTTCTGGACATTGTAGACAAAGTCAGTGATGTTTCCCATGGCACCGTTTACCATGCCTCGTTCTATATCTAGATTACGTCGCAGCATGATAACGTGCAGTCTTACAAAGTATGAGAACAGCTTCTAGGCCAGCTGTGCATGAAACATCTGACTTGAGTTCACTGAGTCGTTCAGTCATCTTTGCTAGTAGGTTGCGACTAAGAATGACACCATCAACTGTATCAACAGCATGCAGAGTTAGAATCTATTGGTTTTCTCTCTGCAGCATTAGATTGTTGAACTCAGTGCATTTCTTTAGTCGTGGCATAAGACACACTATGTGTGTCCCTGTAGAGTATACATCGCTGAAGACATTACATGCTGTTTCTATGGATGCAGTATCTACGGTGATTCTCCGATCGTTTAACATACAAACATGTTCTGGTGATAGAGAACCTGTACGAGCTTCATCTAAAGTGATTTGTAAGCCAGATCACCACTTTGGTGCATGTTCTCAGACAACTCAACATAGGTAAATAATTCCCATATGTTATAGCCTGCAATGCAGCCGAGGATATTCTTAGCTTGCTTGGCAGTTAGAGTTGTAAATACATGCTCTGCATTGACTGGTGAAAGCTGTAAAAGGTCTCCCAACACAACAATACTTTTGCCACCAAATGGCACTCCATCTTCGGTACCAAAGATCTCCTGTGGACGTAGATGAATACAGGCAAGCATGACATTGGAGATCATGCTGATTTCATCAATGATGAGTAACTTCATCTTTGTGAACATGGAACGGAGCTGAGATGCAACCTCAAATGACAGTTTATGATACTCTCCAGTTCTGCCATGTTCCACTGGCAACATAAAGAGACGGTGTAATGTAACTCCACAATGTTGCATGCGGCTAGTCCTGTGGGAGCAGTAACAGCAACAGACATTGATGGCCCTGTCAGGCTCCATATTTCAGCAGTGATGGCTTCAATAAGGAAACTCTTTCCTGTGCCAGCTGAACCGCTAACAAAGATCAGTAGTGGCTTATAGTCATGACAGTCACATTCTTTGGTTTCATGTTGTAGGCCATGTCGGACAGCTTCAACTACTTGAGAGTGAACTGTATGCTGCTGCTGATTTAGTCTTTCCTCTCAAGTCAGCTGGGTTGACAGTGGAGTGTGTTCCATGTTCCATGGCTGTCTCAATTTCTGACATTAACACTTCTGGGGCATTTAAGGGCAGAGGTTCACCTAGAACAGCTTGTCCTTCTGGATCAAGATTGTCTTGTGAACTAACAGGAGTGTCTTCCTGAAGCTGCTTCTCTGCCTTCTCAAGCTGTTCTTTCTCAGCATCTAGTCTCTGTATGTATGTCTCTGAGTATTCAGTTTTGAAAGTCTCGTAACTGCGTTTGAATTCTTCCTCGAATGTATCACAGTCACCTTTTAATTCAGACTCAGTCCTCCCAGGGTCTAAATAGGAATAGGAGAGCAAAGTAGTAGTGTTCTCTGCTCTCCGATGTGCCTAGATGCAATTTACAGTGGTCTATGAGCCATGGCTTGTGTCTCTTTAAGAGACAGCCATCCACTCCATTCACCTTGTAAATCTGGTGTGTTGAGTCAGGTGATACATCTGCCTTGTAGTCATACCACTTAGCCACCTGAAAGAGACACATATCATCCATCTCGTGGTGTCTACAGGCGTAGTATGTGTCTATCAGGTTATTCTTCAAGATATGTTTTGAAGAAGGTCTATTGGCAGCGAGCTCCTCAATTTCAGCATGAGGAATCAGTACATGTTTGCGTTTCTCTTTGTAGTTTACACTGAGAAACCAGACAGCATCAGACTTCCCGTATAGATGTGTACCCATTAAACGGTCACTGGCTTCATAAGCTCCACATTCTCTGTGTGAAAGAGTCTTCAAGCCCAATGACCAGAACTGAGATGTCAGGCTTCTACTTGAACTGGCAATATCTTCCCAAAGATCTTGCAAGCTAGTCTGCTCATGTTTGGTTATGTACGAAGTGATGTACTGCACCAGGGCCAATGAGTTATCAGCCACAAACTGAACATCTATGTTTGCTTGCCACATTAGGAGAAGAGCTGGGCTGTAGTCATTTATGTACACCTTTTTCTCATCTCTGGGTAACTCGTATACCCTCTTGGTTGATTTTGCCTTCAAGTGGTGTCGCATTGCTGAGAAAAGGTCATTCATGGCACCATCCTGACAAACTCATCTAGGAAATCCAAAGTGACATCGTGTGTACCAATTAGATTTGTTCTTTACTACTTGCCGGCAGTATTTTGCACAAATATGTCGCTGGAACTTTTGAACCAACTTCCATAGTGTAGGACTGTCATACTTGTCTGGAATGTGACAAGTGATATATTTCTTGATGAATGCTAGCACTTCTGCTTCTTCATGTTCACCTATACATGGTGCATCCTTGATCCACAATAACATATGGATATGAGGGGCACCTCGTGCTTGATATTCCGTCCTCCAAAAGTAATGTTACACAATACCAAGAGGTGGATTGTCCTTTGACAAGATGAAAGTCAGAATGTCATGGAACCACTTGTGAAAATGTCTTGTGACAGACACAGGATCAATCAATCAATCAAATCTTTATTTATTCAGGTGAGCATCATTGAGCAAGGCTCATTTAAAAGATGGACCTGATAAGGACACAAGGTTCAACAGTTGATACACAACAGATACATCAATACACTTATATAAACAGTTATACATACAGGGGAAAAAACATTTATAAATACAGTGATGTACAGTAAAATTCACATGATAAAATGGGTTATAGGAAAGTTAAGCTAATATTTACAGTATATACAATATACATATCCCAGTGGAGGGGCCATGGCAAACACACAGCATAATGTAATACTAGAATGGTGGAAGGTATTACTGGGTGCCATAAGATGGGGTGTCTGCCTGGGAGGGAGAACTGAAGAACAAAGATTATGCCATATCTGATGAATTTTTGGGAGGGGAGATTGTGAGATGACAAAGCTAGCTCTAGCGGTAGCAACTGCATTTCTCTGTGAAGAAAACTGTACAACGCTGTTTAAAGGATGCAAATGGTATAAGATTGGACAGTTTTAGGGATTTTTGTAGGGTGTTCCATGCTATAGCTAGAGAATAGCTGATTGCTGCCCTCCCTAGCCGGGTGTTGAATTTGGGCAATTTGAACAGGATGATGTTGTTGCTTCTTAGGGCATAGGAACTAGGAATGGTCTGGGTGAAGCAGTCCAGAATATAGTTTGGAAGTTTTTTTTGATAACGCTCTCTAAGTCCATAGATCTGCATTTCTGTTCCTTCTGAGGTGTAGGGAAACCCATCCAACTGCAGCATAAAGAGAGCAATGATGGGTATGAGATGGCAGATCTGTTATGAATCTTATTGCTCTATGGTATAAGGTATCCAACTTGTGTAGGTAGGAGTTGGGGCAGTGACTATAAAGGAAGTCTGCATAGTCAACAACTAAGAGAAAAATGGCCTGGACTAACCTCATCTTTGAATCTCTGTTTAGGAAGGGTTTTAATCTATAGAAAAGGCCAAGCCTTTGGCAAAGCTTTTTTTAGCAGTTCTTCTAAATGATGAGTGAAGTTGAGTCTGCTGTCAATCCACACACCTAGGTATTTGAATTTTTCTACATACTCCAGATTTTCTTCAAGTATAGTGCATAGCTGGGGGAGAATGATTGAAGAGGAGGTGCTGGTGGAGCTTTGATTTGTGAACATCATTGCTTTAGTTTTCTTTGCATTTAACAGAAGCTTTTTCTCAAGTAGCTGATATTGTAACAAGGAGAATTCTGTTTGTAGGATTTCACGGGTAGCTGCAGAACAAGGGTTGCTGACATACAAAACAGTGTCATCAGCAAAGAGGTGTACAGAGGATTTGGTGAGGGTTGAATCAATATTATTTGTATAGATGGCAAAAAGGATAGGACCCAGGATAGAACCTTGGGGGACTCCTCTTAGCAGTGGTTTTAATGGGGATAGGTCACCTTCAGCTTTACCTGCTGTGACCTACCAGTAGATAACACCTGAACCACTTAAGGAGGGTGGATCTAGGCCAATGGAGTGCAGGGATGATAGTAGAAGCTCGTGGTCCACAGTGTCAGATGCTTTGCTCAGGTCAAGAAATACTGCACAGACATTATTCTTTTTATCTAATTCGGTTTGCCAGTCATTTGTGACCTTGGCTAGTGCAGTGATAGTGCTATGTTTGGCCCTGAATCCAGATTGAGCTGGATTCAGGAGGTTAGCATCGTCAAGATATTCCCTTAACTGGGTACTCACTAATTTCTCCAGCATCTTGGACAGCACTGGTAGAATGGAAATAGGCCTGTAATTATTAAGGTCCATAGGGTCCCCTGATTTTAGAAGAGAAACCACTTGGGCTGTCTTCCACAGTGTGGGAATAGAACCAGAGTTTAGAGATAGGTTAAAGAGATGTGTTAGGGGGATTGCAGGTACATGGGATGCAATCTTTAGAAAGTAGGGATCCAGAGAGTCTGCCCCTGTGCTTTTTTTATATCCAGCTGCCATAGTAGGTCCTCTACTTGCTTCAACAATACAGATTTGAAGCTGAAGGAAGAGTCAGCTCTCTGAGCACCAGTGTACTGGGAGCTTAATTGTGCATGCAGCAGATTAGCTGGAGAGGTGTCAAAGGCAAGGCCAGCCGTTGTGAAGTGGTTATTGAAGGCATCCAGAATTTCCATTTTGCCAGAGATAGGGCCATTACTGTGGTGTAATTGAGTTGGTAGGGAGGTGCTAGAATCCTTCCCAACCATACCCTTGATGGTACCCCAAAATCTAGCAGGATTATGATAGGAGGAGTCAAGCTCAGCCAAGTAGAAGGCAACCTTTGCATCCCTAACTTTCTTGGTGCATCTGTTCCTGGCTTTCCTAAAGATCATCCAGTCATTTGCATTCTTGTTTTTTCTTGCCATTTTCCAGAGTTTGTCTCTCTCCAGCAGTGCAGCTTTGAGGTCAGGCTTTGAGGATTAAGTGAACACATTTCTCCGACAGTCATTGATGAGATGCCATCGACATCAGAATTTGCCAACTTCAACAGTTCAATGATCTCGTCCCAGGCATATTCAGCACAACTAAGTGTGACAAACCATGGGGCTGCACCATACTCTCGCAGCATTGTCATCACTTCAGAGTGTCTGCGATACCAATATTCTTTGGTACCTCAAAGACTTGAAAGGATAGAAGACAGATTCACTTGCACATTTTCATCTTTCTGCTTTAATTTCTCTAGGAATTGAGCAGCTGTTATTCCATCTAGTGGACTTGTGAGATGAATAGTATGTGCAATGGACGCAGACAGAATGCTAAGTTCACTCTCCCAGAGGAGATGAAACAGGTACTGTATGTTACATCTGAATTTGCCATCTTTACTGAGCACATGGCTAGTGCGGTACTCAGCACCCTGTACACGCACTTCTCTTTCATCTAGGCATCCACCTGACCCTTTTGGAAATAGGTCTGGGACACAGAGTGCTTCTAGTGTTGCCTCCCAAATGCTGACAGGCTCACCTTCCACCTGCTTCATTTGATAAAGATCAATGTTGTCTCCTACTGGATCTCTACCATGTAGTGGGTGAATTGTGTACTGTTCATACACATTGTCACTTGTCTGTCCACTGACCTTCTCAATGATTGGTTTAGTTTTTTCTAATAGATCATGTTGGACAGAGAGACTGGCCATCTGATCTATGTCAAGGTCTGTATAAAAGGGATTGTTACTCTTTAAATAAGTAAGAGCAAGCTTCACCTTTTGCACACTGACAACATCTTGTCAGATGACCTTGGACTTTGTTGGAACACCATTTAAAAGAATTACCGAACTATTTTCTGTTGAGATTGCTTCCACATTTTCCTGTAGATGAAGTGGTAGATACATCACGGAACCCTTTAGAGATCTAACAAGCTCTTTCTGTGGAATGTTCCGTGTCCTTGTGTTCAGACGTAGAATGGTTTGGAATGGTTTCATTGTCTGAATTAGAATGCGTTCAAACATATTCAATGTTGAAATCTCAGTTGGTGTAACATGTGCCTCCATATTATTCAGCAGTGACCTTGGTGGCAAAATGTTAGACTTCAGTTTGGAGAAACAGTGTTTGCATAGCAGAATGGTGTTTTCTAACTGAAAGTCAGATTTCAGCATCAAAAATCCTGAGAGATGGAACCACATGTCATTGTATGGTGACAAGGTTTCCGGGTTGACTGTGACTGTTTGTTTTGTGTAGCACAAATGGTCGCATGACACACATACAGAGTCAAACATCTGAGACTTTGCCAGCTCAAACTTAGCTATTTCTTTGCCGTACTGTCTCAGTATGTCAGTTTCTAAGACTGAAACAGATGTTTCTGCAGAAGTGATAAACTGAAAAATTGTTGTGTCTGGTACAGAAGTTACATGTTGCAGTTGTTTGAGAAATGTGATGGCACCCTGCATGTCACCTGACTGCAATAAGTCATTTAAACAAGTGTACTGATGTACAACTTGTCGTACTTCATATACTCTGTATACAAAGTTTTGCATGCCTGTTTGATGCACTCCAAGCATCCGCATGTTGTGAAAAATACTATCACAAACACCACTATCGAGGCATGCCAATGAGTGACCCATGAGTCCAGTATGTGGATGAATTTCACAATGGTCAATTGTGTTACACAGTTTATATCTTTCTTTGCGATCTGTTATCACAAATAGGTTGACAAACTGTTCTACTTTTTCAAATGATGATTGTCTACGGTTGCAGGTATCACCACATGCCCATGACAGACAGTGCCGTTTATTAGAGACTGTGGTTGAATCACAGTCATCATCTGTATCCATTGCAGTGTCATCACAGATACTGAGGACATTAACCAGTTTGCCGTACTCATCAATGCTGAACTTGTGTTCCTTTTTCTGGGAATAATAAGATTCTTCCCAGAAATATGCCTCTGAGTGCTACGTGTGCATCCAGTGACCTGTGAAAACATCACAGAAGTTGTGGACAGTCAAAGAAGGATACTGTTGTAGCCTTTTTTTGATGCGATACACAACTTTCCTGAATTATTCAAGCACATGAGACATCTTATGCCACAAGCGCTGCAGTACAAACACTGCTCTGTTAACAAAAGTGTGCACTTTGAGGCCTTAACCATCAAGACAGATGACTCTGTCTTTTTGCACGCATGTCTCATCACAGCAGCAATAAGTCTGTCGATCTTAGCTTTACTTGCTAGTGATCAGAAACACTTTTGCTTTCTCAGTTGCAAATCACCAGGTGTGAGTCTACAGCGTTGTTTGGGAGGTTTGTTGATGGTTGCAGTCACAATAGTTGTGTTTCGTCTGAGAGATCTGCACAACTGTTGTAGAGGTAAGCATTTTTTACTTTCTATTGAAGAAGTATTTGCTTCTGCTGTGCAGTGAGTTGTTGTAGGGCTCACTGTTGCAATAGAGGTCTGTCTCTGTTCATATTGTGATGGAACATTTGTGTTTTCTTTATCGCCCTTATACAACAGTGAAGTACTATGATACCTGTCTCGTTTCCCTATACATCTACGTCTGTATTTGGTTGGCATGTTTTGATATGATAGTTCACAGTGGCAGTCAGCAATCTTACAGAAGTATCAGGCACCTGTATGAAAGACAGAGAAAAATGAAAATGTTACTATATGCCTCTGTGCATGCCTTCTAACGCTGTGCATTGAGACATCTGATTTAAGTATCACATCAATTTAAAAAGCAAATGTTTGCAATCTTTTAATCACATAAGCTATTTACATTGGTACAGTTGTACTTCATTTCTGTCACATTGTGTTGCATATCATTATCACCATAGAATCTACATTTTGTTTCGTATGATTTCCATGTTCAGTTATTAATAATTAGTATTATTAAGAAACTTTTTATATAGCTTATGCTGGCACAGTTCTGTAACTCAATAACTTTATTGATGATCTTTCTGTTAATTACTGACACATTAATAAGTCAACTTTGCACACTTAGCTGAAGTTAGTGCATTATGAATATTTAAATGTAAGATTGTTCAGGTTGGCATTTTACTATAACCATTTTGCTATTACACAGCTGTCATTCTTCGCATGCTTGCTGAGCTGTTTTGTATGTAGTTACAGTGACCACTGCTAGAGGTGTTGTGTGAAACCACTGTTCAGAGCACATTATGATACTGACAGTCACACTGCTTATGAGCAGAGGTGTGAAATGAGTACATACAAAATTTGGTAATGATACTCTGTACTATAACTGTTTATGTGAGTGTGCATATGAGCTTCACGACACACATTTGTCAGTTGATGTTTTTGCAGTATTGCAATGTCAAGTTTGGTAACATTGCATTTACTTCCTCAAATGACTTAGTTGGAAATTTTGTGCCAATGCTGCATAAAATGACTGTTTGTGGTGTTGATTAACAAGTGACAAAGTATGCATTACTACAAGTCAGTTGTACGGTGCCATTGTCAGTGAAGATATCCACCTTTTTGTGGGTGTTTTTACAAAGTCACTATACTATGCATCTCCAGTTGTGGCAGTGGCAATGCAGTTTACCTGTGTTTAGTATTGAAAATTTGGCTATTTTTCCATTAAGCATCAAATTGTGGCAAAAATAGACAATTTGGGAAAAATACTGTAGAATGTACGGAAGTGTCACAAATAGTAGTGCCGTGCATTCGACAGTGTCGTAAATATTACTTTCGTGCGTTCGACAGTATGGTGAAAGGTAATGTCGAAGTTCGAAAGTTTCACAAAAGTTACTTTCGTGCATTCGAAAGTATCGCAAAAAGTACTGTCGTGTGTTCGACACTGTCACAAATTACTTTTGTGCATTCGAAAGTGTCGCAAATTTAACACTCAGGAGTGGCAAATGCATTCATTATCAAATCAGATCTGATTGTATTTGAGTGACAGCTTGTTCTACCAATGTAATGCAAGATTTGTCAGGCCATCTGAGACAACCAATCAGAGACGGACAACACTGAAGAAGAAGTCAGCAGCAGTCATCTTAGTGCCAAACTGAGAGCAGCATTGAAAAAACTGTAAGTACAGTATATTTTATTATGCATTTTTCTAGTGTGATAAAAAAGTGCTAGCAACATTTTAATACTATTAATCAAAATGTTTTTAGTGCTGTATTTGATAATGTTACTTGTAATGATCTAACTTGCTGTATTATTTAGATAAAAGTGTTTAAAGTCAGATAGTAGTTGAGTACTAACTTGTACAGATACAGCTGCAAATAGAGGGAGATAGGAAGCTGCACGTGGACCCATAACAGAAGAGGGAATGAATCAGACATGTTTCTGCAGTTGTAATTGTTTAAAACTGCCTATAAAAAGAATGCATGTCTCCCACCTCTCAATGTTTGCACATTTTAGCTGCAGTAGAAGTTTAGTAATAGTCAGTGCATGGCCTACATTGGTTAATGAAGCCAGAGCACTAGCCAATGATTTTTTTTATTTGTGTGTTATTAATCAGCCCAGTGAAGCTGGGTTGAAGTAAGGAGGGAAAATATCAGTTTTACTTTCACTACTGACTAGCCACTGCAGGGTGAACACTGACTTTTTTGGTAGCTCTCTGTCCAGTTCTGAGTTAAAAACTGAGAATGGCAGAAAATCACAAAAGGACTTTGTGGATAGTTGGAAGCAGCATCATGAGATGAGCATCTGAGTGTGCTCTCCATAGTGATTTTGGGAGGGTCCTGCAGCTCCCAGATTGCTATGTGAAATGGTTTGGTAGGGGTGGAATGAGGTGGGAACACCTCATGCCAACCATGCACAGACTTTTGAGTACTCAGTCTCATCCTGACATACTGCTAATACATTTTGGAGAGAATGATTTAGGCACCAAACGCTGGGTAGATTTAGTAACAGAGGCAAAATTGGACCTTGCTTCTATTATGAGTATGTTGCCTACTTGTATAATCATATTTTCTGATATTACAGAGCGTAGGGTCTGGCAAGCAGAATACCATATGTATCTGATTGACAGAGCTCGAAGAAAGGTCAACATACAAATATCTGCTTTTCTACGCATGCATGGAATGTATACTATACGTCACCCAGAAATTAAATATTGTAATGATTGGCTATACCTACCAGACGGTGTACATTTCTTGCATGCTGGCAATTGCCATTTCCTGGGAGACCTTCGAGATGCAATCCTCAAAGTCCTCTAAGACTGTCAGACTGTTTCTCAAATATTACAGTATAAACAAAGGTTCTTTTCAGAACCGTATTAACGTGGTCAAAAAATAAATCAGCTGCATGCATCACTTACACACATGTAACACATGGGTTGGGAAGATCCAGGTTGTGCCATGCTGTGTGACTACACTGGAGAAAGTGCAATAGCAATGCATCATGTTGTTGTTAGTACACAATTTCATGATGTTGTTATATGTTTGCATTGTAATATTTTTTCAGTCTGTAAGGTTCACTTAACATTTACTGTGGCATTACACTACTATAAGTGGTAGAGAGGGGTAGGGGTGTTACAACAGTGAAACGCAGTGGTGGCAGGTTTATGTGTAACTTTATTTAGTACTATTTGTGCAAATGGAGCCATGTTGTATGCAACACATAAGCTAAGTTACTTTTTTCATAATATGAAGCCATTATTGGTATGCAGATATCCTCTGCATTACTGAGCTGTTGCTTGTATTGGCTGACTTAGGCTGTGCTCTCGACTGATGACACCACAACACCCCCCCCAGTTGTGATAGTCAACACTACACTGTAGTAACACATTTCTTGTTTTCTTTCAAAACATCAGTTTTCAAATATATTTGAAAAGTGATTTCTTTCAAGAAAAAAATAAATGTGGTAGTACAGTTTACTGTTGCCTATGTAAGCAATATGACATGACAGGGTGTGCATGGAACAGATTTTACCACATGGCCAGGGGCGTAATAAGGAACGAGGCCTTGGCCGAGTGCCTTTAGCGACTGGCGTGTGGTAAAATCTGTTTCATGCACACACCTGGAGTGTCTTATTGCACTTATAAAATGCTCTTCTTTCTTTTTAAAATTTAAACACTTAGAAAACTTGATTTTTTCTAATGAAAAACACATTTGTTTGTGTGGATTTATGATAAAATAGTCCTTCTGCCCATTACAGTATGATGTGGTTGGTTCATAGCCCTAGGGATGTTTGGGGGTGTGTGTCAGGGACCTGATTGGCTACCAGGAAGTAGCAGCCTCAGCTGCCATTGCTGAATTCCCTGCATTCAGATGGAGGAGAAGCATTTCAATGTTCACTGCAGTTTGCTCACCTGAGGAGAAAACAGTGCTGCAGTGAAACGGGTCCCTAATACCATTGGTGAGTGTTTGAACCGTCTCTCCCCCACCCCCCAGCTACCTGTTCCTGTAGTGTTACCCACGGAACATTTGTCTCAATCTGTGCTCCCTGCTACTTCAGAGCCGTAAATTAAAAAAACACAAGAAAAGTCCCTTTTGTTGATCTGAAGGCTTTGAGTACTAAGCACAGTTGCAGTGAGCTGGTAAAACTCACCACGGCAGCAGTCGGCTCGCCCCCAGGTTCTCTATTTTCACACCATACTTTTCCCCAGGTTGCACTGCCCTGTCTGCCCCATGTCATCGCGAGTGAGCCCACCCGACTCCCCAGTGGCCAGCTCTGCCGACAGTGGGGCAGACAGCCTGCTCAGACCATGAGACTGCAGCATGTGAAGCGCTAAGTGAGTAGGAGAGAGTACTTTTAGGGTGAAAACAACAATGGTGGCATTTTCAAATGCTAACGTTCTAAGGCTTACTGATTTTAGCCTTTTTACTGCCGTCCTTTTTTGTACCCATGCATGGAACATATTTCATGCATGGGTAGCTACTCAATCACTGTGCTTGATTTAGCCTACCCATTTTATAACACGTTATAATTGATAATGATTGTTTATGGTACTCTTTAGTGCCATTGTTAGCTCTATTTTTTGTTACATTAATGTGTAGTGGTAGCTGAAGTACAGCTAAATGGTTACTGTTAGACAGAAAAAAAACAATTGGATAAGAGAGTGGGGGCAGTGTTTCATTTTCTAAGTACTAAATGTAACAAATACAAAAAAAAATCATTAACTATGGGGCATGACAGTCATGGTAATGTTTCTTTATGCTTCTATTGCAGAGAAAAAAAATTTACCATGAGACAGTGGACCTTGTGAGAGGTGTGCGCGCTGCTTGAGGCAGTCCAAGCAAGGGGGAATGCTCATATTGCGGAGCACGAACCACAAGCTGGATCTGATGTGGAGGCACATCAACAGCTTCCTGCACGTAATCCTGAAAGTTAAGAACAAGAATATTACACAGTTGAAGCGGAAGTGGAAGCTGTTGCACCAACTATTTTAAGTGCTTAAACAGCGCGAGGAGATACCGGACAATGATACGTGCTGGTACTACCTCGCGTACGAGCTCTGGAAGGCTACTGGGAAGCCAGCTGTGGGGGAGCGCCTAACTCACCGTAAGTTACTCAACAGAAGTTTTAACAATGTGTGTGTCTTTCTATAGATTTTGACTGAAATCGTGGCATATGGTATTATACTTAATAGTATATGTAAGAACGTACCATGACAAGGAGTGGATGAATTGGTGGATTTATCACGTCTGGTGTTGTTCAGTCACGAGGCACAGCCGAGTGACATAGCCACACCAGAAATGGTAAATCCAGCCATATACCCAGTTCCTATCATGGTATGTTGCTATAATACAATGTTCAAGTGTTTATTTTGTTTTATGTAGTGATATCAAACTTGTAACAGTGTAATACTGTAGTTTTTTTTTCACAGTCATTCTATCTGTTTTGACCAATGAGGTTTCAGGATTTTCATACACCATAGAATAAGGTTCATTTGACATGCGTGCTGTAGTTCAGTTCTGAGGTTTTGCTGAGTGAGTTAATAACAGCAGAATCTGGTAATGACAGCGGTGCGGTGATTATACAGTATCCATTGTATATAGACAATATTTTAATTCATTTAAGGTTTACATAGCTATTGCGTTTGGTGAGTCTAGTGAGTTTATGCTGTGTTCTTCAACTAATTTTTCTATCTGTATCTCTAGTGTGTATTTGATACCATGCTATGCAGTCATGCAACTTAGTGATGCAAAATTTACAATACTGGTAGAGTAAAAGAAAATGTACGTGTTTTGCAGTATGATGACACATAGAATGACAATAGTGTTTTTTTCAGCATACACCATTAAGAATGATGTTTGGGTATCTAATCTGAAATATGCTTAAGTCAATATTTGTATTTAATAGGGGATTATAGATGTCTCCACTTATTGTTGAAATGTTCTACATGTTTGTGGAACAACTACTGATCTTCATTTACAGTTGTTCTCTACTGCTATTCAAACATTATATTTGACATTAACAGCACTTGTAATTTAATATGTACCCACAATGCTTGTGGTGTGGCTGATGACAGGCAATGTTACCTATGTGAAGCATGTTTTGTGGTTGCATCAACTGTTTCAAAAATGTGATGTAATTACCATTCAAGACTTAGTGATGCCTTTCTTTTCTCATTTATGACAGGCCAACGTAGGACTCCCCCGCCTTCCCGCAAGGTAGTACCAGCACAGTGTGAAGCTGTGGAGGGTGGCCAATCAGACACAGACAGTGTCATCATCATCGAGTCTGATGGTAAGATGCTGATAAAAATAATTGTACTATGTAATTGGGGCGTATGAGGATATCATGTAACGTGCACAACTTAAGGACATTATTCTTAGGAAATACTATTTAGTGAGTAAGTATTACTTGACACATCTATGTATTATTTGTATTTAGGGAATGGGTTGGAAACATTGTTTTAGGTGATTGGGTAAGACAAACAAACAGCCAGTCTGCCATCTGGCAATACAGACCAGTTAATAATGAGTGCTGCGTGTTTAGGTCTCAGATCCTTGTTAACACAGAATCTTCATTTTGTTAATTCAGCCATGTTTTTCTTAATATGCAAGTGAACCGTTAACAGATACAGACACACGCACACACACACACATACACACACACACTGTGCATAAAACTTTCACACTCATTCCTCCTACCAAGTCTTCTTTGCGCCTGCCTTGTCTGTCTCTCTGGCTGCCCGCTGACTTAGCTGTGACGCAAATTTTTTTACCTCAGCTAGCAAAAGAGACAATGTCATGACAGAAGTGGCAATCCCTTGTCCGGCTACAATATGTTAAGGCCCCACACCACCCCATCGTGAACACAGTTGAGCCTCCAAAGACACAAATACACAGAGCATTGTAGAAACAGACAACTTTTTTCAGACATTTAAACTGTGACAAGCTGTGACGTGAGCTTGGGTGAAGCTTAACTCTGCTGTACAGGAGGCATGTAGTAGGTGATATTCAACGCAGCTCTGACATGGCTCAGCAGTGTTGAAGATAGCAATGTGCTTGCCCCCCAGTGTGCATGATGCAGTGCTACTACTCTAGCATAAGTGGCCAGAGTGAAGCATGGGGATGTGGTACCACAAGTAACATTTTGCCATTGCCAGCAAACTTAATAGTCAAACAATAACATGCCAATGGGGCCATGATGCAAGAAAGGCGCATATGGGGCCATTTGTATGTTATCATGGGACATTTGCATGCAGTTGCACCATTTCCTGATAAGTTGAGCCTTGCGCCTTCCGAGACAACAGATGTTGGGGACTGACGTCACCTGCAGCAGAATCACGTTCATTTGCAGTGAAAATATTTTGCTGTTCTGTTTAATATACGTGGTGGTACAGTGAAACACTATCTCCCCATTGTGGACATCTGTTAAAATAAATCTAGAATTACACAATTTCTCTGGTGGTTCAGTGTGACACTGTTTACACGATCGCATCCACGTCTATTACAAAAAGACTTTTGTCTAATGTCCCTGGTGTTACACTGGACTGCTATTTGGCTGACCTTGGGTATTTGTGAAAAAAGAAATACTTCCAATCCCCGTGGTGATCTAGTGGTAACCCTGCAACTGCCCACTGAACCCCAGCACCTCACTACTCCTACCTGTTCAGCCAGTGGGTGTCAGAACCTCACTGTCCTATCAGCACAACATCCGCTGACTGACACTTCGGTAGAAGTGTATGCCCATTGGTCCACAATGTGAACCAGTGGGTGTGTGGGCATTCCATAGTACAGACTACATCCAGTTGCTGATTTTATAAAACATTGATAGTATGGTAGGTGCTTCTCTGTCCCTTTCATGTGCATTTTTTTTGTAAGTATCATTTTTATATATCCTTGGTGTTCCATTGTACAACAGCCTGCCTGATCACAGGCTACATGAATATAACATTCACCACTAACCCTGTTGTTCTAGTGGATGTGTATGACTGCTCACAGTCAGATTTAACATAAAATCCACCTGTTTCACTGGTTACTCAAGTTTATATGTGTGGTCTATTCTGAAGCAAAGTACAAATAAGAATAAACTGCTAACTGTGCTCTTTAAGTGGAATACAGTGCTTGACAGCCAAGTAATATCTGCTTTCATGCTTTGCCCACCCTCCTGATGTGCGAGAATCAGTAGTAGAGCACCCACCTGCTGCTCTGCTGTGTGTTGACTGACACCACTGGTAGGGCTGTATGTCCATAATTACAGAGTGTGAGCCAATGGTCATGCAGCACATATTGTTAAACAGAATGGTAAGATGTGAATTGATCAATGCAAATATGTCTAATGTGTACTAACATATGGGTGTGTGACCATTGTTCACGCTGTGTGACAATGGATGCACGGCCGTAGAACTATTTAACTTGCCATATGGCATGGAAGGGGGGGTAGCTGTTCTGCTCCACTAATTTTGGGGGTGGAGTTTTATGTTTAAGGACTAAGCCATAATCAAGGGTTATGTTAATGGTCTGTTGCTACTCTTCTAGGGTTGTAGTGTGGAATGAGGTGTAGCTGAGTGCCACATGCCCCTAGATGGTTATTAAGTGATCATTTATGTATTTCCTGGGACTGTCTTATTTCTATTATAAAAAAACATGTTCATAGACAGTGTTAAACCTTGTTCATCATATGGACAATTTCTATATGTATCTTAATAAAGGATTTACATAAGGCTGTTACAATGTTTGCAGTCAATCAGAAACCTGAAATGCTCAGACCCTTGCTTTAATTAAGCAATAAGGCATGACCAAGGGTTATGTTAATGGTCTGTTAATCACCCTCTAGGGGGTGTAATGTTGAACGAGGCGTAGCCGAGTGCCACATGCCACTAGAGGGTGATTAACTGACCATTAACATGATCCCTGGGAGTTCCTTACTGCTATTATAATAAAACTGTTTTTTTAAACAGTGTTAAATCATGTTCATTATATGGTTAAGCTCTACATGTATGTTAATAAAAGATTAACGTAAGGCTGTTAGAATGTTTTCAGCCAATCAGAAAGCTCCATTTCTCAGACCCTTGTTATAATTGGGATTAATGGGTAGGTATGGGGGCTGTCCACTGCATACTAGGTATTATACATTTCTGTTACTATTTTTTTTTCAATTGTAATTGGAGAGACATGTTCAGAGAACCACCAGACCTACTGGTTTATTTTATATTAATTCTGTGCAGGATTGGATGCACATGTCTGTTGAAACACCACAGACATAGGCTTGCATTATTTGACTTCAGCCTTCGCTTGGGCTCTGGGTACATTGATGTGCTGCAGGTGGTTTGTTGTATAAGGGCTGCTGACTGTCAGTGCATCAGTGCCAAGTTTTGTGGTATGTTGACCCTGCCATAGTAACATTAAATAGGGTTGGCATCACGGAATAGGTCTATGGACATCTACAGCATTGTACACACATGGTGTGACAAGCACACTACAGTGTACAATTATGGTGTGGTCACAAATCTTAGGAATTATCTAAAACATTGTTGATGCTGTTCATGTAAGGCGCTTGCTCACTGTACAGATGAGAACAGTTGCTGTCTGCATGTCACAGTTGATTAAGAACAGAAAACCATATAAACACAGAAGTGTTATTGCAAAGAGGGATGTGTTCACATGTTTCAGTTACACAATGACAGAGTATTACAAATGCAGCTCATTAAAAAAAAATATATTGTTGTACCTTGATATTTCTTGGTATATGTGATCATGTTTTTCATTTGTTTGTTTCATAGAGTCCGGGGAAGCTGAGTGTGAGACAACAGTGGAGGTGAAGCAGGAGCCCGACACCAGCTTGCCACGTAAGTTCCATCACAACAGATATTCATGCAAGATGTAGTGTCACAGTATCCTGAACTCAGAATGTATGTTATTATCATTGTGTCTTAGTTGAGCGACTGTGTAATGACTTATATCATTTAGTAGGACTGTTCAGCATTCTTTCATAACGAAAATAATAAATATGAAGACTGTATAGTAGTACATTGTTTAGAGATGAAAATGAATACATTATACATACGTGATCACTAGTATGGTGCAAGCTTCATGTTCATTTGCTTCTGTTGTGTACAATGTGTGTACAGCCATATTACACAGAATCAGTAATTATGTATCACACTTTCAAGTTCGCATGCAGTTACGTGCAGCCACTGACAGGAGTGAAGAGTGGGGAGTGTAAATGTTGCTGTTTAGTGGGTGGGAGAATAACGGTGTACAACAAGATAACAAATGATGTTTGACTTTGATATTATATTGAGGGATTTCTGTAATAAGCCTGTGAGTGTTGTAGTGGGACGCCAGGGACATAAGTAGCACAATTACTATAGTAATATGCACATTCAGCATACTGAGTAGGATGAAAGTGAGGCAATAGCTTGGGAGGGCACTCAGAACTGTCAGCTGTCATGCTGCAAATTTTGATGTGACAACCAAACTGTGAGTGACAGTTATAGAACATTTAAAACAGTAATAGCACTCATAAAAGTACAACCCGTACATCTGGGTGTATAGTGACATAGTAAGAATACCACCAGAATAGGTGTCTCGACCTCTTGTGTCTATTCATTTGGACAGCTGGTGCCCTGGTATCTCAGCATGCTGTCTGCCCCCTTGGCTACTCTGGCTACTCCCTTCCCAGTTACAGATATTCTGACAGCATTTAACTTTTATTCTGGAACCATTGTCCTATTACTGTACCACATCCTCTTGAACACTTCTACCATGTCTGCGTGCACCAGCCCCCTGGCCACTACATTACTTGCATCCAGCACTGTCCTAGTGAAGTACACCTCCTTCTTTTCCCCAGAATTTTCCCTTCTCTAGTTGCAACGATGGTTCCCCCTCTTCATTCGTTGGAGTCATCCTGTTACTTTCTTATTTATCCCCTTCATGTACCTGAAGATATCTGCCATGTCTCTTCAGTCCCTTGTGTCTGCCAATGTGTACATATTTAGGTCTTCATGACTCTCCACATAGGTCCTGTTCCCCAAGGCACACATTTTTTTTATTGCCCTACTCCGGACGCTCCCCAGGAGTAAAATGTCTGTCTTTAACTGTGGCATCTGCGGGTGCAAACAGTACTTTTGATGCGTTCTCAGACTACGACTTTCACAGATGTATTATATCTTCCCTTCTTCTGGAGGCAATCACACTGGTGATGCATACAGCATCCTGTTGTCCTTAGCTGCGGCCCTTGTACAAGTGTCAAGGGTGTTCGTCTTGACATGCAACAACAGCTTCAAGTCCCTGACAGCAATACAATCTTGTAGCATTTCATCCCCCCCCCACCGGGTGAACACTTGCTATGCATTTCTGTGCATGATGTGCAGTACCTTGCACTTCACTGCATTTAACTCAGAATACTGTTGCTACTACATCTTTCCATTGGTCCAGGGCAGTCTGTAGACCCAGCTGGCCCTTCTGCCCATACACTAATGACCACAGTTTTGAGTTATCTGCAAAGAGAGCAATATTACTCATGATACCTGGCCTTATGTCAGACATGTAGGTGGTGAACAGGAGGGACCCAGGTAGTGATCCCTGTAGAAAACTACTAATGAACCTCCTTGGGAATGAGACTATCCTACCAATGATGAAGCTGTGGGTTCGTTGTTGGAGCCAATTGACTATCCATCTGATGTGTCACTACTTCCTGGAGTGTATATTGGTTTTGTATGTGACATGGGATGAGAATACACATGATTATTGTGTTGCAGATTCTACTGTTTTGTTTCGATAGAATGGTATTTAATTTAACATCAATAACACTTTCTGATATAACACTGACATGCATCACTGTGTTGTGCATGGTGTAAAGTTGTATTTCTTGCACACCACTTCTGAACACAGCTCCTACTATCTATTTACATGCTGTGTGCAGAATGTATTAAAGTAAGTACTTAGTAAACTCAGTCAACTCTTGCTTACTAAATCTGTGAGATGGTTTCAAATATTAGAAAACCATTGTGA
Organism: Neoceratodus forsteri; assembly: GCA_016271365.2. Classification (NCBI taxonomy): domain Eukaryota; kingdom Metazoa; phylum Chordata; order Ceratodontiformes; family Ceratodontidae; genus Neoceratodus; species Neoceratodus forsteri. The sequence goes on from CM057455.1 coordinate 537,840,150, forward strand.
CAGATGAAGTTGACAATTTGATGAAAACATTAAAACTGGTCATAGGCATGTGTCAGAAACACTATTGTGAAGTACATCGTATGGTGAAAAAGTCTTAAGACTGTTACTAAGCTGTTTCATTATAATAAAAATAAGAAACTTTCACTGATTGTATTGCTGGTCAGTTAATCACGACTTAGGAAATTTTGGCATTTGGTAACAGTTTCTGCCACACTACGGTCACGCAGGACGTGAGAATAAAATACAGAATTACAGTTTGTTCATGGTTTACTGCTTAATCAATGCGATGTCAGTTAAAAAAGGTTTTGAAACATTTATATGTGTACAGAGGTAGAATAACAACTCAATATGTGTGTCTTTTCGAGCAATCGTTAAAGTGATCATAATGATGTGCACATCAAATTATGTAAGCATACTGTTGGTGTGCAGGTAGTCGAATATTCTCTTGCAGATGTGAGGAAACATTATAGCCACAGATGGTTAAGTTTAGTTGTCCACACACAATGAGGATGTACTTTCACTGTATGAGGCTGTACTGTTTATTATGCTAAAGCACTTAGATACTGACTATTGCTGTATAGTAAATTACACACAAGAATAGCATAGGAAATGTAAAGTTCCTACAATTTTTTTTATGTTGTCAACAAATGACATAATATGGTGAGAAAATATAATAACTGAACAGGCAACACAACAAACTATATTTGTATCAGAGTTCTAAATAGTATCAGTAGTGCCAAATTAATGTATAACTATTACTGAATTAGCTATTAAATATTGTACATTGAAAGACAGAAAGGACATCAGTGTTTTGAGGCTGCTGTATTGATTTATGTTTTTTGACTCTTTGTAGGGCGCCGGCGTGCAAAGTGGTGTACTAGCCACTGCAGCTGTTACCGCAGGCTCGAGCGCATGGTTGTCGGTCTGAAAAAAGATAATGTTGCACTCCTTGAACGACAACAGAAAATGTTGTCCTTCATGGAAGCGCAACAACCGACCGTCAGCCTTGTGCTTGAGCCTGTGGTGACAGCAGCTGATGCCACCGTGGCCAGTACGAGCACTTCACCTCCACCTGTTCCTGCCAGCTTCCCTGGGACAAAGTGACCACCCTCCACCACAGTCCGGTATCTCCTCTGGAGGGCGCAACAGCTTCCACTTCCATTGCGCCTCCACATCGGATCCAGTTTGTAGCTTGGACTGCCTCAAGCAGCACACACCTCTCACAAGTAGTGGCATCAAAAAAGTTTTTCTCGAATATTAAAATGATTATATTTTGTTTATTTATTTATTTATTTATTTTAAACAAGAAACTTTAATAATAAATATATATTTTTGTATGTGTAGTATTTTCAAATTTAAACAAATTATTTTTTTACCATTTCATGAAAAAATATTGTTTTATACTTTTATAAAAAATACATAAATATTTTATAAATACTAATTTTTGTTTGTGGTGTTATTGTGTTGTGGGGATGTTTATCAGCAGCATTTGTGACAAAGGGTTGCACAACTGTTATTTCATCATTTCCTGAAACATTATAGGAGATTCAGGTGGGATTAAAATCAACATACATATGTAGGCTAATAATGAATAAGCCATGATGAACGATTATGTAAATGGTCAGTCAATCACCTTCTAGGGGTGTACTGTGGCACGAGGTGTAGCCAAGTGACACATGCCACTAGATGTTGATTAACTGACTGTTAACATAGTCCGTGGGAGTATCTTATTGTTCTTATAATCAAGAATGTTTCTAAACAGAGTAACAACTTATTTGGCATATGGTAAAGGTCTACATGCATGGTAATACAAGATTAACATAAGGTTGCTAGAATGTTTGCAGCCAATCAGAAAGCTACATTCTTCAGACCCTTTCTATAATACATATTGAGAAAGGTGTTGCACTCTTTAAGATGAGTTTAATAATTGCAGCCATAAGGGACTTCCAGGAATTATGTCAATGGAGAGTTTATCAGCTCGTCTGTTACGCTGTACATCTTGAGCCATGGTCCAACAGCAGCATGTTATTAACAGACCATTAATACAACTGATCACCATCCTTTATTGCTTATATGTAATATAAGAAACTATTCGGCTTACCTACTTTGATGAAGAAGATTGTTACACAAAGCATTAAAGGTTTTCACAGATAACACATTTCAATTATTCTAATGTCACGGATGTTGCAGTGGTATGAGAATATTCTTGTACGTACATTTGTAAGTATGAGTCTGTCTGATTTTTTTGTCTAATACAGAAACAGAAAAGTTGTAAAATATGAATATTTAAAAAGTATGCTTACATATAGGCCCAGCTATTGAAAAGGGTTGTGCATGGCGCAACAATGTTGCACCATGCACAACCCACTGATGCGCCCCGCACAATATTCAATGGGAAAAGTGCACCGCACAATTCCCGAAACGATGGAGTGCATCAGTAATGTATGCAGGTACAGGTGGGGGGGGCATGCCCATGCATAACCTGCACAGCCTGATATTCAGCCTGGGATGTGCAGAGTCATGGATGCGCAACCCCTACCTGCATCTGCATGAAGTTAAGCCAAAAAAAAAGGAACAACTGATGGCCACCCACAGGTGAGCTGCCGCATTGCAGGGTGCAACACTGCAGCTGCCACTTGTGGTTGGCCATCCGAGTTCCTGCCGCGCTTGGCGGCGCCCCCCATGCCCCATTGTGGGCATCCCTGGAGTGAAATGCCACCCTCCCATATCCCTGGTGGTCCAGTACACCTCTATGTGCCTGATTGTGGGCATCAGTACAGTCCCCCCCAAAGTCCAATATCCCTGGTGGTCCAGTGGACTGATCACTGCCCGATCGTGGGCATCTGAACCTCATCAAATACCCCTAAGACTCTGGTGGTCTAGTGTAACCCCACCCACCCGCCCACTAGCCTCACACCCCACTTCTCACCCCTCATCAGCGGTAGCAACGCACCACCACCTGCCACCCCGATGCCCACGACTGACAGCTCGGTAGGGGCTGCATGCCAGTGGTTCACAGCATGACCTAATGGGCATGCAGCCCATACGTATCACTCAGTCCAGATATGTGAATGAATTCATTCACATATCTGTACTGAGTAGTACGGTATTGGCTGCATGCCCATTGGCTCATGCTGTGAACCAATGGTCGTGCAGCCCTATTGAGCTGTCAGTCAGTGGGTGGCGGGGTGGCAGGCGGGTGGGGTGCTGCTGCTCGACTGCTGACAGGGAGGGGATTGGGGCAGTGGGGCTCAGTGGGAGGGTGGGGTGTACATTTGGTGTACATGGCCTCAGTTTTTCTGTTGATCTCCACTGAGCATGCAGTACCTGGTCAGGTGGGTGGGGATGTCTTGTAGTACATTAAGACAATTGTTTGTTATTTCTGTCACCTGCTGCTGATTGTCTGTCATTGGTCCTGTTGCCTTGGTCCTCCCCCGTACTTGCATATGTGTGTGTGTGTGTGTGTGTGTCTGTGTCTGTGTGTGTGTGTGGTGTGGGGATGAATTCAGAGTTATGGTTTTCAACCCTAACACCGAATTTCCTCGCTTTTGTAGCTGTGGAACAACCCTAACTGATGTATTAAACATAGTTTTTGCCATGAATATATACATACACACATTTTACTATGTGTATATATATATATATATATATATATATATATAGATATATCTATATATATATATATATATATATATAGATATATATATATATATATTATATATATATAGATATATATATATTCTATACAAAAACTTTGTTAATGCATCAGTTGAGTTCTTCTACAGCCAAAAACAAGAAATTCTATTTCTGGGTTCCCACCTCTTGCACCTACCCCACCCCACCCCACTAACAGGCATCAGGGTGTGCATTGGGGTCAGCGGCCCTAACTCTCACCCGATCCCATGTGTAAACAAGCTAAGGTGGTGCAGTGTAGGAGAATGGGGTGAGAGTTAGGGCCAATGACTCCAATGCACACCCCGATGCCTGTTGGTGGGGGTGGGGTGGGGTGCAAGGGGGAACCCTAAAATTTAATTTCTTCACTTTTTTCACTGTAGAAGAACCCTAACTGATGCATTAATGAAGTTTCTTGCATAGAATTTCCCTACTTTTTAAGAAAGAATAAAAAAGTAGAAAGCTGAGCAAGTTGGAGGGCATGCAGGGCCACCAATTTATAAGTGTCGGGCCACATTACACACTCAGTGACTAAAAAGTACATTGACAACAGCAAAGCCAGTCACCAAACAAATGTTAATCTAGTAGAACAATAGAAAACGCTGTCCACAAAATATAAACTGCACCACACAATATGTCCGCAAGAAATACATTGTCCAACATGTAAACACTGCTATTAGCATCTACAGGACACGCCATCAACATCCTCCAAATTTCAAGTAAAAAAAACAACCCCGTGTCTGAGATATAACATGTCAAAGTTTGAAATTTTCATTTGTCAGAGTGGCACAGTTCCACACCTGTTGACATTTAACACACACAATGACTGAAAACTACATCCTTGACACTAAGAATAGGTACCCTATCAATTTCAAGCCACCAGCACAATCCAAAACACTGTCCACAACATGTAAAGTGTGTCACACAATATCTCTGCCAAAAAAAAAAAAATTCTCAGACACATAAACACCATAATTCACATGTATGGGTATGCCAAAAATACACTCCAAATTTCAAGTAAAAAGACCAAATCATTTCTGAGATATTCAATGTTAAAGATTGGTAAAATTTCCCTATCTATTCCACTATAAAAAATCTGGCCATCTTGTCCCCCCTTGCGATCAAAGATGGCGATCAAAGAATCTCACAATCAAATAATTTCCAGGCTCGTGATCAAAGAATTTGCAGGCTCATGAACAAAGAATAAAAAATGATATAAATCAAAAAATTGAAGCAATTGCGGTAAACCACTGCCATAGTTCGACAGAATGAAGCCCCCTGAGCAAAACCCACCCTCATTTAAATTCCTAGGGCACCCCTGGGCTGAGAAAATTGATTTTTTAATCTGGCCATCTCATCCCTCGCTCGCGATGCACGATCACTATCAAAGAATCTTGCGATCAAAGAATTTGCATGCTCGCGATCAAAGAATTTGCAGGGTCATGACCAAAGAATAAAAACTGTTCAAATTTACAAAATTCAAAGAATTGCAGTAAACCACCACCATGGTTCAACTGAACGAAGCCCCCTGAGCAAAACCCAACCTCATTTGACTTCCTAGGGCACCCCTGGACTGAGAAAATAGATTTTTTAATCTGGCCATCTCATCCTTCACTCGCGATGCACGATTGTGATCAAAGAATCTCACGATATAAGAATTTGCAGGCTCCCTATCAATGAAATTGCTCACTGGCGAACAAAGAGTGAGGGATGAGATGGCTAGATTAAAAATCTATTTTCTGAGCCCAGTGGTGTCCTAGAAAGTTAAATCAGGCTGGGTTTTGCTTAGGAGGTTTTGTTCTGATCCATCTGAATAAAAAAAATCATGTTTTCAATATCCCTGGCACAGTAGTAGCACTGAATTAGTCAAGGGATTTTTAAGGATTTTTAAAAATCTCTATTGAGAATTGTGAAACCCTTTGTTAGGGATTTTTTTTTATTTGTTAGTCTGTTCACTGCTACATGGAGAGGGTGCTCTCATCTGATAGTGCAGTTGAAAATCTACCAGATGGTACTTAAGTACTTTAATAGAAACTTGCCTCTTTATGTAGGTATAACAAAAAGAATTTTAGAGGCTTCTTTTTTCCTTAAATTTTGTGAAGGATAAATAGGGAATCTCACAAAATTGCTTGACAAATTTGGTGCTACTACTGTATTCTAGCGCCCCCCCAAATCATGATCAAATATGTAATGATCTCTAATTCCTTAGTAGTCTAGTGGCCCCCCAATGTGTATTTCATAAATATTAATTTTTTTATATCCCTGGTATTCTAGTGTCCACACAATCTGTATAAAATTATCATTGTTGTTCATATCCCTGGTAGTCTAGCGGCCCCCCCTCCTTCATAATGAAATAGATAAGGATCTGCAACTTCCTGGTAGTCTAGTGCCACCCCATGTGTATTTTATTAAATATTGCTTTTGATATCCCTGGTAGTCTAGTGGCACCCCATTATAATGAAATACATAAGATTTACAATTTCTGGTAGTCTAGTGGCCCCCACCCCCACCCAGCCATGCCAACCCACCCAGCACCCCCCACTCTTCCTCAGCCAGCGACTGGCATAGCCCACCTCTCACCTCCACGGCCAGCCACCGACTGTGTGTATTAGTAGTGCTAATGCAAAGAGGCACTCATGCATGGGCCAGATTCAGAGTCCTTTCGCTACCTAAGTGTCCCATGTTGCCATGCAGGGTCTTTAGCACAGCATGCTTAAATTTTGAAGGCAACACTAACTACTTTCTCACAACTTCCCCTTGACTGTTGGTAATTTTTCTGTGCAGTAACTGCTCACGTAGCTTAAGCTTAGGTCCCTCTCGTAACAGCAAAGCAGTTTTGGAGTCACTGGACCATAATTTTGAAATGGTCTTCACCCTTTTTTAAGGTAATTAGGACTAGTCTGATCATGGGATCCTAGTGCTGCTTTTTTTGAATATCAGCCAGAGTTAGCTGGGGTAAAGCACTTAAGTCCAAGGCTGCAAAGATACAATATGCTATAAGGAGGTATGTGTCAAGAAGTCCCAAGCAATCTGCCAAGCTATTTACCTTTTCAGAACATGGGGTTTCATAACAATCAAACTTGTGACATAGGCCTTTTACTGACTGTTCAGGAATATGCGCCTCTTGCTGATTTGAGGCAGCCGTGCTCGAAAGAGCATTGACATCGGAATGGTTTAGGTCAGGTCAGTACTCCACTGCATAATCATATGTTGATAAAGCTGAAAGCCATCTGTGTCCAGTGGCATCTAACTTTGTAGAAGTTTGGACATAGGTCAATGGATTGTTGTCTGTCTTGACCAGGCTCTTGGTGCCATACAAGTATTCATGAAACTGTTCCATGACTGCCCACTTGAGAGCAAGGAATTTTAATTTATGTACTGGGTAATTTTTTCTGAAGGTGTCAGACGTCTGCTTGCAAAAGCTACTGGGCGCAACCCCTCGATGTACTCTTGGTAAAGCACAGCCCCAAGGCCACTCAAGCTGGTGTCTGTGTGCAACACATAAGGTTTAGATAGGTGAGCATATGCAAGCACGGGCGCATGAGTGAGCTGATAAATAATTTCATGGAAAGCTACATTGCAATCTGTAGTCCATCTCTGACCAAAGAGTTTGTGAGTTTGGAAATAGGTTTTTACAGTTTCTGTCAGTGTTCCTTTTGAACTTTTTGGGGGTAGGTAGGTACCCCAAACAAGCCACGCCCCCTGGGTCTGTGTGGTGGCTGCTTGTGTTTGTGTCTGTAGCTTAGTTTTTGTGGATTTACATGTTTTTCTGCTCGTAGTAACTATACCATTCTTGCTCACTACATCCGTGAAAGTCTCCTGGACTGGATTTCTGCAAAAAAATCATCATAAGGTATCTTTATCTTCATTTTAAAATCAACTTTTTGGAAGCTATCCCAAGCAAAACATAAATGAAGCAACTACATCTGACAACCTTGGTGACTCTGGGTCCTGCTGGAATCCACATTTTTGTCTGACCTGCTCCATGATCTGTATGTGGGCTTTTCAGCAACCTGTTTGAATGACAAAGAAGCATACAGACAAAGGGATTTCACATCCTGCATATGTGCAGGCACAGTTAATCACCTTCAGGAATTTTAACATTTCAGTGACTCTGGACCTCAGCTGTTGATCATTCTTTTGGCTTTTGACTTATCCACCAGGTACCTATCTGCAAGCGACTGGGTGCAACTGACAAGCTACAACAAGGATAAATGGGCATATCATCCTCTATTACTAACAACCTCCTTGCTCTGGGTCCCTAGACGCCTGCACTGGTCCAAGCCGCATAAGCCTCAGAAGTGTAATTCTATTGACTACGAAGTACAGCAACTGTCTCTTAAACTCCTACTCCTCCTCCTCTTGATATAAGGAAGTGTCCACTCAAATCCTGGCCTTGTCTCCTACAGTACAACAAAGCCTACCAAAATGGAGGGGGGGGGCTCAAAATTGCTACCTTAAACAACTGCAGTCTCCTCCCAAAACTGGCCTCCCTTCAAATCTTTGCCAGCCAGCACAACCCGGATATCCTTGCCATCGTCGAAACTTGGCTGACACCTAATACTCCGGAACATGCCATCTCTATACAAGGCTACAAGATATTCAGGCTGGATAGGACCTCAAAAGGGGGTGGTGGGTGTGCAATCTACATAAAGGACTACCTCACCTGTCTCCCTGGTTCTTACCCCACCACAGAAACCTCAATGCAACTCCTCCCTATCAAGATACTACTTGGTGCCCAAAACAAAGTCCTCACGATTGCTGCTGTCTATATCCTACCAAAAGATCCTGATTCTGGCCTACAGGCTGTCCTCGAGTTCATAAGTACACAACCTTCTGACATCGAACTCCTTCTCCTTGGGGACTTTAATATAAATTGGCTTGCTCCTGATGCAGGGTCAAACAAAGATGCTATCCTAGCAGCAAATTTAACACAAGTGGTAAACTCCCCTACCAGGAAAAACTACAAATCAGGGACCAGCACCCTCATTGACTGGATCCTTACCAGCCACCCTACCCGTATAACCAATGTAAGTGTTCTCCCTTACTCGCTCAGTGATCACTCTCCAATAATATGTACCTGGTCAAATAAGTTTCGTAAGCCGCCTACAAAACCATCTATAGCAGAGTCCTACCTTATGGCAACTTTATTCATCTCAAGACCTGTCTTAGGCAGATAGACTGGTCCTTGATTTACAAAACTCAAGATGTTGACCTAGCCCTTGATTACTTTATTTCTACTTTCAACACTGCCTGTGACACCTATGCACCAGTAAAAAAGCGCAAAATCAAAGCACTCACAAATCCCTGGCTCACAGCGAAGCTATTGGCGCAACTCAAAAGTAGGGATCACCTCTGGGCCACTGCAAGAGCTACTGGCACTCTGTCGGACATTCAGAAGTATAAACAGGCTCGTAACCACTGTACTATACAGATCCACTTGATGAAGAGCTCCTACTTCAAGAATGCCCTCTCCAACTCCTGGGGCAAAGGGAAATCCTTCTGGGACAACATAAAGAATATCATGGGTCAGCAGTCCAAATCCTCTCCTACAATAATGAATGTGGATGGAACCACTACATTAGACCCAGAGATCATTGCAAACACCCTAAATGATACCTTCACAGACCTTAGTGGTGTCCTCTCATCTGATTTCTTCACTGATGCTGACCCTCCAATTTCTACTTCTACTACTGCCTCTCCAACCAAACCACCCTTCTATTTCAAACTAGTAAAGGCACATGAAGTCTATAAATATGTAAAGAAGGCCATTTCTAAGTCCCAAGCAAGCAGCGACACTATTGACCTTAAACTTCTGTCCCTCACTCTGGAAGAAGTACTGCTCCCCCTCACAAAAATTTTCAATCTCTCCCTCTGCTACAGCCAATTTCCTAGGAAATGGAAAGCTGCAGCTGTCACTCCAGTGCACAAAAGTGGTGATAAGTCACTGCCTGGTAACTATTGCCCGATATCAATACTACCACCTCTCTCTAAGGCCCTTGAACGCTTGGTGGTGGACCAACTTTCAGACTACCTGGAAAAGCACAACATCCTATGCACTCAGCAGCATGGATTTAGGAAAGGGCACAGCACATCGACTGCCCTACTTGAATTCTCAGGAGCAATCAACAATGCCATGGACAAAGGAAACCTAACTGGAGCAGTCTACATTGACTTAACCAAGGCATTTGATACAGTTCACCATGGCCTACTTATCAAACAACTACTATCCCTAGGGGTCTCGCAGGGTCCTGGTGAATGGGTAAAAAATTACCTTGCTCAGCGCTTTCAATCTGTAAAAGTAGTTGGAGTTCTCTCAGACTCAAAACCGGTTCGCTCAGGAGTTCCCCAGGGATCCATCCTGGGCCCCCTCCTTTTCAGCCTTTTCCTAAACTCCTTCCACAAATCCTGCCCTGAACAAATAATCCTCTATGCCGATGATGCCGTGATTCTTGCCACTCATAAAGATCCAAACCTCTTATGCCTCAACCTTCAGCATGCTTTTCCAAAGTTGAGATGTGGTTCCTTGAACATAAGCTGGTTCTAAACCACAAAAAAACTAAATCCATGCTCTTCTCTAACCCGCAAAACAAGAAACGGCAAGTCCCACTCACCATTAATACATACCTGGAAATACCTCTTGAACAAGTGCCAATTTTCAAATATCTTGGAATCAACTTTGATCAAGGCCAACCTTGCAACTCACATTGATAGTACAGCAAAACTATTAATCAGCGAATTGGGATTCTGTATCGAACCGACAGCTTACCCATTCTGCACTGAGGATTGCCATCCAATCCTCTATCATCTCAGTCGTTGATTATGGCTTAGTTATATACGGATCTGCCACTACTACAGCACTTAGTCGCATTACAACATCCCTAAATAAGGCCTGTCAGTTGCTCACTGGTGCACATCGATGTACCCACACATGTGAACTCTATGCTGACTCAGGCTGGTTGCAACTCTCAAACCGGATAAAGTACCTTACCTGCCTGATGGAGAAAAAATCCACTCTGGGCCTCACTCCACCCTGTTTCCAAGACCTGTTATGCCCGAGTGCTAGCACCTATTTTACCAGAAGATCAGAACACCAGCCTCTCCAAGTCCCCCGATGCCAGACTTCTCAGGGACAAAGATCATTTGCCTATCGTGCCCCCAGCTGGCTAAATGCCCTCAGCACTCATATTACTGCCTCCACCTCTCTAGGTATTTTCAAATCAAGGCTTTTCTCTCACCTTGCCACCTCCAGCTCCTGCCACTGCCCTGATTAAACCTCCTATTTTCTCACTACCCACCCTGTCCCTTTATTTGACAAAGACATGTTTGGAAAACCTTTTCTCCTGCTATTGTCTGCTCCACACACCTTTCACTTACCCTCTCTGTTCTAGACTTTTTCCCTATTTGTTTCTCCTAATCTGGCATGACCTCTTTCTTGTAATAATAATGTGATTATTGATATCTCATGTCCTTTTGTACAAATGATTTGATATGTATTTGTATATGTTTTCTGGCTCTTGACACAACACAAATTGTTGTGTTATCTATGTAACCTTTTGTACTGTACCTAATTGATGTGGAACCTTTGTAAAAGAGCCTCTGGCTCAAAGGTAGTAATTCCTAGAACAATAAACTAAACTAAACTAAACCCTTGGGTCAAACTTAACAAAGGCCATACTACCTTAGTGTAGTCTTTAACAAAACAGTGGTAGTAGCCACAGAAACCGAGGAATCTTTGAAGTTCTTTAAAATTGTTCAGCTTTGGCCATCTGATTAATGCCTCCACTTTGTTGGGGTCAGTGTGGATGCTCTCAGGAGACACAATATGGTCTACATACTTTACTGAGCTTTGAAAAAACTGACATGTGTCTATTCACAGCTTTGGGCCAAATTTCTCCAGTCTATCGAGTACTTTGAAGGAAATAGGAAATGATCTTTACTTAGTTAACTGCCCTTCCATCTTCCTTTCAATGATAGTTATGTATTCTGACATGCTTTGATGATTTTTTGATAAATAAATAACCTAGCTTTAGGGTGCCCTCAGATTTACGTAGAATTCCACTCTCCTCACTTGCTACTGCACTTGATTTTCATATTTCTAAAACATTCTATGATATCAGTAACTCCCATTCCATGCTATTCATCTTAATGGCTTGGAATGGGAGTTTGTAATGTCATAGAATGTTCAGGCAGTATGATAAAACAAAGCAGCAACTGCTGAAGAGACAGGGATTCAGGGTAGTAAAAGGTAACAAAATTAGATTATTAATTTAACAAAAAAGGTAAAAAACTTATCAGAATTCTGAGTAGCCAGTAAAAGAACAACTGTAGGGCCTCTAGAGGTGTAAAAACTGTTTCCTATCACCTTTAAACAGGTGAGTCTAATGCTTCTCAAGAGTTTTTCCAAGACATTGACATCGTTGAGATAAACAAAACACTCAAGGAGGTTCATATCTCTCACAGCATGCTCCGTTAGTCTCTGGAACGTTGCATGTGCACCCACAATTCCTTGTGGCATTTGGAGAAACTCATAGAAGCCCAAAGAACAAATAAATGCTGTTTTCTGCCTGTCTTCTGGAGCCATTGGGATCTGATAATATCTACTGGGAAGAGCAAGGACTGAAAACCGCTTACTCCCATTTAAACAGTCCAATGCATCTGTATGCATGGCATAGTATGTTGATCAGGCATGGTTCTTTTATTCAGGGTTCTGTAGTCCACACACATTCTGGCAGAGCCATTCTTTTTCTGCACTACAACAATCGGGGTGGCATAGGTGCTACGTGACTCCTGTATTATGCCAGCTACTAACATCTCTTGCAGGTGTCTCCTTACGTTGTCAATGTTGGTAGGAGCTAGGCATCTGAACCTTTCCTTGATGGGTCTCTCATTGTGCAGCCATAACCAATGTTCAGCCCCAGTTACACAGCCAACATCCCACTCCTTGAGGGAGAATACTTTGGTTCTTTGGGCCAGCTTCTTACTAATTTTATTCCTCTAGCTAGTTGGTAGGGGAGACTCTCCAAAGTTGAACATACCAGGTGAAACTTCACATTCTGCTCCACTCTGGCACTTGGATGACAGCACAGCAGTATCAGCACAATAAATCTTTGCCAGTGTGCAACCTCGGTTCTTCTTGATTTCTTGATCTGTAACATTTTGGAGCTGGACCACCAGTCTCTGGGCAAAAGCATCAGCACGGACAGGAAGAACACTGGGCTTATAGAAACATAGAAACATAGACTTTGATGGCAGATAAGGACCACTTGGCCCACCCAGTCTGCCCATTTCCCTACCTACTGGATAAGCTGCAGATTCTAGTTAACCAACAGCCTGCTTCCTGCCACCCCCACTACAATTGCCTTGTGTCTGTCCCATGCATGTTTGAATTCCCCCACTGTTTTAGCCCCAACAACCTCCCCAGGAAGGCAGTTCCATGCATCCACCACTCTTTCCATGAAAAAGATTTCACATTACCCTGAGCTGTCCCCTCTATCTTTAAATTGTGTCCCTTGTTCTTACACATCTCTTTTCTGAAAGATGCTACCCTCCTGGACTTTGTTGATTCCTTGAGGTACTTGAACATTTCTATCATGTCCCCCCGTCCCTCCTTTCATCAATGGTATACATATTAAGCTCTCTCAGTCTCTCTCTTCATATGATTTCTGATGCAGACCCTGCATCATTTTAGTTGCCCTCCTCTGGACTGCTTCTATCCTGTCTATGTCCTTGCATAGATGAGGTCTACAAAACTGCACACAGTACTCCAGATGGGGTCTCACCAACTGTCTGTACAGAGGGATAACCACTTCCCTTTTTCTACTTGTGATGCCCTTTCCTATGCATCCCAGTATCCCCCTGGCTCTCCTTACTGACTTCTCACATTGCCTACCCACTTTTAGATCATCTGATATGACTACCCCAAGTCCCGTTCCATTTTTGTTGTTGTTAGTACCTCCACCTGGTATTGTGTTTTATTCTCCTGGGTTTTTGTTTCCCAGGTGCATTACTTTGCACTTCTTTGCATTGAATCTAAAAACCAGGACCAGCAGTCCTTCAGGCAAGTTGCCTTCTTTTAGGGCATCCAGCATCAATATTTTGTTTGTCATGTCTTTGCACAGCCACACCTCTCCACTGACAGTGCACTCTGTATTTGGAGGGAGGACAATAGCAGAGGAGTCTTTCTTCCTAACAATCCCTACAGGTTCATTTTTGTCACCCTGTTTTGGGTGCATTTGCATCTCATAGGCTTTCTGAATCATGGCATGAACACACTGGGCTCTCCCAGTCTTCTTTTGCTGTCTCTCCTGACATAGCTGGGCGAGAGCGGCTGAACATGTGTGCATTGGTACTGATTAACACAGGGACACCACTGTACAATCCATAAGGAGGACATATCAAGGCTAGTGTCTCCACTGGTTCTCCCACACCTGCCACAGAGGATGGAAAAGAAAGTCATCCCCTCAGATAACCAAGGTAGGGATATGATGTATCACTCAGCCCCCATACATGCAGTCCATCGAGAGGTTGTATCGGGAAGTATTATTATTATTATTATTATTATTGTAATTCTAGGAATTAATACCTTTGAGCCAAGGCTCTTTTACAAAGGTTCCGCGTTAAATTAGGTACAGACAATAGGGTTACAATGGGTTGCACATTTAGGTTACATTGTGTAAATAGACAGAGACATAAAATAGTTAACATCAAAGACAATTATGAACGAGCAGATAATTACCAATCAAACACTTTCATCGTTTAGAAAACATATGGAAAGGGAAATATAGATAAGGGAAGTATGATAGGTTATGTAAGTGAGAGAAAAAGGGGGTGGAGGGAGGAGCAGACCATAGTTGGAGAAGAGGATCCTCTAAAAGGCCTTTGTCAGGTAAGAGGGCAGGGTGGAGAAGTGAGAATAATTAGGATTTAATTGAGGCAGTCACAGGAGTTTGAAGTGGCTAGGTGAGAGAATAGGCTAGATTTAAAAGCACCTAAGGAGTTAGAGGAGGTAATAGAGGTGCTAAGAATATTTAGCCAGTTGGGGGCACGACAGGCAAATGATCATTGACCATGTGTGGTCCGGCAATGGGGGACCTGAAGAAGCTGAGTTTCTGATCTTCTGGTGGGTCGGACACTTGTGTTCTGGTATAGCAGGTCTTGAATGCAGGGTGGGGTGAGGCCCATGATGGCTTTCTTAGCCATAAGGCAGGTGAGGTACTTTAAACGGTTTGAGAGTTGTAACCACCCAGTTTCAGCATAGAACTCGCAGGTATGAGTATGTCAATGAGCGCCAGTAAGCAGCCGACAGGCCTTGTTTAGGGAGGTTGTGATACATTTCAGTGCGCTAGGAGAGGCAGACCCATAGATAATTAAGCCGTAGTCGATGACTGAGATGATTGAGGATTGAATAGCTAGCTTCAGTGCTGGTAGGGTAAGGAGTTGTCTGTTCCGGTAGAGTATCCCAAGCCGCTGATTAATAGTTTTGGATATACTATCAATATGTGTTGCAAAGACTAGGCCTTGATCAAATGTGATTCCAAGATATTTAAAGGTAGCCACCTGTTCAAGGGTGATTCCCAGGGATGTGTTGATAGTGAGTGGAACTTGCCTTTTCTTGTTCTGCAGGCTAGCGAAGAGCATGGATTTTGTTTTTTTGTGGTTTAGGATCAGCTTGTGTTCAACGAACCACTCCTCAACACTGGCAAATGTGTGCTGGAGGCTGAGGTGTAAGGGGTTTGGGTCTTTGTGCGAGGATAGAATCACAGCATTATCGGCATAGAGGATGATTTGCTCAGGGCAGGATTTAGGGAGGGAGTTTAGAAAAAGGCTGAAGAGGAGAAGGCCTAAGATGGATCCCTGCAGAACTCCTGAGAGGACAGGCTTAGGGTCTGAGAGAACTCCAGCTAATTTTACAACCTTATTTTGGGGCGGACAGCTCTCAGAGCACAAACCACCAGGCCTGTTTTGGGGCTGGGAAGGTTTACCTGTGTCTGACTTGGATGTGTGGATTTTTCTCTGATTGATTAGCAGGGTATTTCTCTATCAAATTGTTGTGTAGGGCATCTTCCTGACAGGAAGGCACTCATTGCAGCAGTGGGTCAGAGCTTCTAGCTGATTGTTTTGCGAGGGCACAGTTTAGGCCAACCCTTCCCACCCCTCACCCCACCCACCCTGGAAATAGTTCCTTTATACCTGGGGTTCTGACATCATTTCCTCAAGAGTGCAAGGTATGTCACTGTCATATCCTCTCTAGCACACTGCACTGACAATATAAGCATAAACATTGTATAATATAAATATATATTTCTACATTACAAACCAATCACACAAAAAAAAATGTGGGGAGTAGTGCAATGTAATGGCTGTGGGGCAGCAGTCTTCTGGGAGTCTTTCTGGAGGCTGAGATGCTGCCCTATTTGCAGACAACTGTCTGCCCTGAGGGAGGAAGTTGCCTGTCTTCAGGCCACACTGGACAGTAGTACGGGGACCTTCCCCCAGGCCACAATGGACAGTAGGAAGGGAACCTCCCCCATCCAGGGAGCACCAGAACCACCACCACTACCTCAGAGGTTGCAAAGAAAGCACAGCAGTTGGACCACAGTGGGCTCAGGGAGGATGAGGATGGTGAAACAGAGGCACACCCAGTCAGATGTTACACACCACAATCCATACACCATTCTGGGGAGCATAGCCCCCATAGATACCCGCAGAGGAGACTAAGGAGGCTGAGGACAACTGTCACAAGGGAGGCCCACAGGAAGGAGGCAGAGGACACCACAAGGAAAGGAAGCAGCTCCTGGTGGGGGACTCAATTATTAGGGGGATAGAAATGGGAGGAGCTGGGAAATCTGAAGTAAGGTGCCTGCCTGGTGCCATGGCTTGGAGGGACAGGAAGCGCATCCTCAGGATCACAACAACAGCTGCAAGGGATTCTGAGCTGGACGTAATTGTCCACCTAGGGACAAATGACTTGGCCTATCATGAGGTTAGAGCAGTGCAGGAGGACATTGCAGAGTTGGGGAGGGGCCTAAGACAAGTAGCAAACACAGTATCCTTCTCAGAGGTGCTGCCTGTCAAAGGCATGGGGAGGCGAGGTAATTGGCACCATGCAGTTTAATGAATGGTTGAAAAATGGTGCGAGCACAGGGTTTGGCTTCATTGGAGACTGGGGTTCCACCTGGAGGGACATCCAGCCTATACTGGCAGGATGGTCTGCATCTGTCCAGGAAGGAACAAGTCTTTGAGCAATCGGTTTAAATGCTTCATTGGCAAGCTTTTAAACTAGTCAATGGGGAGGCACTGACAAGCAGCAGAAAAATCCCAGCCTCTCCCTACAAAACAGGGTACTAAATGAGAAAAGACCAAGGTAGAACTGGTCAGTGGGGGATGCTGCAACAGAAGGTAAGGCCATCAAAAATGGAGAGCAATGAGTACCAATGCCCGTAGTCTAGTAACAAGCTTCCTGAATTAGTGGCCTTGATGGAGGAGGAACATCTGGATATCGTGGCAGTCGCAGAAACATGGTACACACAAAACCATGACTGGGACGAAACATACCAGGATACACTATCTACAGGAGGGACAGGGAGGGTAAAAGAGGGGAGGAGTAGTTCTTACATAAGGGAAGGAATAAAAGCAACAGAACAAAAGGGTAAACAGGGAGAGAAGAAGCACTGTGGGTAAGTTTGAAGACAGGCAATGGCACCACAACCGCACAGGGTTAGATACAGACCTCTTCTCAGGGGAGGAAATGGACAAGGAAATGATAGAAAGTATACTTAGAATGGCAGAAAAAGGGGAATATTGCTGATGGGTGATCTGAATATGCCAGATGTTAACTGGAGCGCAGTTGCAGCTGCCACTTCAAAGAGTGCAGTTATTCTAGATGCCCTACAGGGGCATGCCTTAGACAACTAGTACTGGAGCCCACTCGAGAGGGAGCAATAGACTTGATACTCTCAAATGGAGATGGAGAGAGGATCACAGATGTGAAGTGGGTAGCCATCTGGGAACTAGCGACCATCGAACAGTATGGTTCTAATAAACACAGCAATAGAGTCAAGCTACACAAAGACAAAAGTACTGGACTTTAGGAGGCTGACTTTGCATAAAATGGGTGAGTGCCTAAGGAATGCACTAGCAAATGGCTGGAAGGAGGGTGGAAGAACAATGGGAATAATAAAACTGCCATCACAGAGGTAACGAGCCTTTGTGTGAAGCAAATAAACAAAACAAGACGATGTAAGAAACCACTATGGTTCTCAAAGGAAGTGGCAGTGAAGGTTCAAGAGAAAAGAAAGCATTCAGGAAGTACAAGGAATCGCAGCAGGAGCAGGACAGAGAACTGTATCAGTTAAAGCAAAGGAGGCTGGAAGGCAGTCAGAACAGCAAAGTCCCAAACTGAGGAAAAGATAGCCAACTCAGTTAAGAAGGGAATAAAACCTTTTATAGGTACATCAGGAGCAAAGGAAGACCAAGGGAGGATAGTGAGGCTTAATAAAGGGAGGGAGGGTGGGCAGAGGGAGAATGTGAAAGGCAGAGATACTAAACAAATATTTTTGCTCAGTATTTACAAAGGAAGAGGGGAGGTACATAAAACAAACAGTAGTGACACTCTGATACAGAAGTTGATACCAGCCATTTACAGAAGAAAGGGTTCTGAAAGAACTCTTAAAACTGAAGGTGGACAAAGCAATGGGCCTGATGGATTCATCCCAGAATTCTAAAAGAACTAAGGGTAGAACTAGTGACACCACTGACTACCCTCTTTAACAAATCATGGGAGGATGGGTGGTACCGAGGACTGAGGAGGGCAGATGTGATTCCCTTCACAAAAGTGGGAGCAAGGCAGAAGCAGGAAACTATAGACCTGTTAGTTTAACCTCAGTGATAGGGAAAATGATGGAATCACTTCTAAAGGAAAGAATTGTCAGTATCTAGGAGGCCAGAGGGGCACAAGACCCTAGGCAGCATGGATTCATCAGCGGAAGGTCATGCCAGACGAATCTGATAGATTTCTTTGACTGGGTGACCAAAGTAGTAGATCAGGAGGGGCTGTGACATGGCCTACCTAGACTTTAGCAAGGCATTTGACACAGTCCCACACAAAAGATTAATATATAAGTTAGCCAGCCTGGGAGTGGTCCCAAGATGACAGCCTGGGTAAAGAATTGGCTGGAGAATAGGACACAGAGAGTAATAGTAAATGGAGTCCACCCAGAAGAAAGGAGGGTTACTAGCGGGTACCGAGGGTCAGAGATAGGACTAGTCCTCTCAATGTCTTTATAAGTTACATTGCAGAAGGACTGAAGGAAAGTATGTCCTTTGCAGATGACACTAAGATCTGCAACAGAGTTGATGCTCAGGTGGGGTGGAAAAGATGAGAAGGGACTTGGCAAGGTTAGAGGAATGGTCAAATGTATGGCAGCTTAGATTCAATGCTAAGAAGTGCAAGGTAATGCACCTGGGAAACAAAAACCAGGGAAGAGTACACAATGGGGGTGAGATACTATCAACAACAAAATGGAAAGGACCTGGGGTAGCATATCAGATGACCTAAAGGTGGGCAGACAATGTGAGAAGGCAGCAAGGAGGGTTGGGGGATACTGGGATGCATAGGGAGGCATCACCAGTAGAAAACAGGAAGTTATTATCCCTCTGTACAGACAGCTGGTGAGACCCCATCTGGAGTACTGTGTGCAGTTCTGGAGAACCAATCTCCGCAAAGACATAGACAGGATGGAAGATGTCCAGAGGAGGGTAACTAAAATGGTGCAGGGTCTGAACCGGAAGTCATATGAAGAGAGACTTAAGGAGCTTAATATGTATAGCCTCGAGGAAAGGAGGGAGAGGGGGGACATGATAGAAACTTTCAAGTACCTCAAGGGAATCAACAAAGTCCAAGAGAGTAGCATCTTTCAAAAAAAGAGGTGTGCAAGAACAAGAGGGCACAATTTGAAGATAGAGGGGGCGTCAGAGGTAATTTAAGGAAGTATTTTTTCACAGAGAGGGTTGTGGATGCATGGAATGGCCTTCCGGAGGAGGTTGTGGAGTCAAAATCAGTGGTGGAATTCAAGCACGCATGGGATAGTCATAAGGCAATTTGGGGTGGGGTAGAAAGAAGTAGGCTGCTGGTTAACTAGGATCTGCAGCTTATCCAGTAGGTAGGGAAATGGGCAGACTGGGTGGGCAAAGCGGTCCTTATTTGCCGTCAAATTCTATGTTTCTATGTTTCTATGTTTCTATGAGTGCGTTGGACAAGGTAGCTTTTTATCCAGGCACCAGAGCCCAAGGAGAGCCCAAGAGACTGTAGTTGACTGATGAGTAGACCATGGTGTACTGTGTCAAATGCCTTCGTTAAATCAATGTACACAGCTCCGGTGAGGAGTTCTTTGTCCAAAGCCTTGTGGATTGGACAATTGGAGAATTCGAGCAGGGCTGTCGATGTGCTATGCCTTTTTCTGAAACCATGTTGCTGGGCACAAAGGATGTTATATTTCTGCAGGCAGTCTGTTAGCTGGTCGGCCACCATATGTTCAAGAGCCTTTGACAGGGGAGGAAGTATTGAAATAGGTCTATAGTTACCAGGCAGAGACTTATCACCACTTATGTGCACAGGAGTGACTATAGCAGCCTTCCATATACTAGGGAACTTGCTGGAGCAGAGGGAGAGATTGAATATTCTAGTGAGGGGGGAGTAGAACTTCATCCAGGGTAAGGGACAGTATTTTAAGGTCAATAGAGTCACTGCTTGCCCGGGATTTAGATATAGCCTTCTTTATGTATTTATAAACTTCATGTGCTTTAACTATTTTAAGATGGAAGGTTGGAATGTTTGGCGGGGCAGAAGGTGATATAGAGATTGGAGGGTCAGTAACAGTGAAGAAGTCAGATGCGAGGACACCGCTGAGGTCAGTGAAGGTCTCATTAAGGGTGTTTGCTATGACCAAGGGGTCAAGGGTGGCAGTGCCTTCCACATTCAGTATAGTAGGAGAGGATTTGTACTGCTTACCCGTGATATTTCTTAGATTGTCCCAGAAAGATTTCCCTTCACCCCAGGTGTTGGGAGACAGCATTTTTGAAGTAGGCGCTCTTCACTCAGCGAGTCTCTTTGGTACAGTAGTTTCAGGCCTGTTTATACTTTTGGATGTCAGTCAGAGAGCCAGTGTCTCTTGCTATAGCCCAGAGGTGGTCCCTTCCTTTGTGTAGGGCCATTAGATTAGCAGTGAGCCAAGGATTTGAGAGCGTTTTCACTTTGCACTTTTTTACAGGTGCATAGGAGTCACAGGCAGCGTTGAAAGTGTTAATAAAGTGATTAAGGGCTTCATCGACATCTTGAGTATTATAAATGGGAGACCAGTCTTTCTGTCTAAGATTTTCCTTGAGAGGAGTAAGGTTACCAAAAGGTAGTACTCTGCTAGTGATGGTTCTAGAAGGTGGTTTTCTGAACTTGTTTGACCAGGTACATTTTATAGGAGAGTGGTCGCTAAGAGAGTCCTGGAGAACAGCGACATTATTTCTCCGGCCGGGTGATTGGTAAGGATCCAATCTATTAGGGTACTATTACCAGATTTATTATTTTTCCTAGTAGGTGAATTGACCAGCTTTGTTAAGTTTGCAGCAAGGATAGCATCCTTAGTAGACCCTGTGTCTGATGCTAGCCAGTTGATATTAAAGTCACCAAGGAGAAGGAGCTCGGCATCAGGAGGTTGAGATCTGACGAAATCTAGTACAGTCTGGAGGCCGGACCCAGGATCTTTAGGTGGGATATAGATAGCAGTAAACGTGAGGACTTTGTTGTGGGCACCAAGGAGAAGTTTGATAGGAGGAGTTGTACTGCAGAATCAGTGGTGGTATAATAAGAGGCATGTGAGATAGTCCTTTATGTAAATGGCACAGCCACCACCCCTTTTTGAAGTCCTATCCAGCCTGAGTATCTCGTAGCCTTGAAGAGATATGGCATGGTCAGGAGTGCTGGGTGTCAGCCAAGTTTCAACAATGGCCAGGATATCAGGGTTATGTTGACTGGCAAAGGTTTGGAGGGAGGCCAGTTTAGGTAGGAGACAAGTATGATAAATGTTGATCATACCAGTCCTTGAAAATTACTGTAACTTGTGATCCACTATCTAGGACAGCTTGAACTGGAATTGTATCCACATGTACAGTAGTCTCCATAGTAGGACCCACCAAATCTGACCAGTCTAGAGGGGTATTTGCTGGAACCTGAACAAATGACTTTGCCACAAATGCATTGTGTTGGAACTGGGCAGATGCCCCACTGGTGTTTCCTTGCCTTGGGTACTTTTCTGCAGGCAATCAATCTCTCTCCCTGGCTGGGTCCCCTCTAGATCAACACTCCCTCTTTATACAACCATCCTTTCCACAACTGTAGCAAAACACAACTTCTGTGGACCATCTCAGCTGTGGCGTTACATCGGAGGTGGGTCTCCATTCACAGTTAGGGGGTGATGAAGAATACGTATATGATTCTTGGGCAGGAGTACTGATGGCAGAAGGTCCTTGTTAGGTGTTCCTCCCTCCTTGCCAAACCTGGGGTTGTGCATTATGTTCCATCAATTTTTTTACCATGGTAGACAATTTACTTATTTGAGTCTCTATACCACCATCTATGGGGGTGCCTGGGCATGCACTTCCACTCCCATGGCAGATGCATTCTGAAGAGTATCTTGGCCTTCACCCAGGGCAATGTTAGCTATAACCCCAGTTCTCGGTTCTCGAATTTTCTTAAGTATCTCTTAGAGTTCAGGACCATCATTGGCCGTCCCCCTGACAGGGGCAGGAGTTATGGATGCTACAGCGGTACAAGGATCCCAGGAGTTTTCTTCCTCCTCATATTCATGTACTTCTTTCACCAACACATAGAAGGATGGGGGATTGGTTCTTCAGTCATGCAGCCACAGTTTAAACAGTACCCAACTGGAGTGTCAAGCAGACTTGAGTATGTTGTCCAAGCTTACCTGATCCAGCTCACTGGAGGACACACCTCCTTTCCTGAAGATTTTCTGTAGCAGTTTCTCTATTCTGGTCAAGTAAGCAGATAAAGGCTCTCCCTTTCTTTTCCTAACAGCTTTAAACTTCCCCATCAAGTCTTCAGCAGTATCTGTACTCCCAAATACGTACTCTAGGGTGGTTAAATGTTCCTGCGCACTGGCATTTGGGTTAGTGGCCCTCAATGAATGAATAACATCTAAAGCTGGTCCTCAGAGGCTTCCACCAAGTGTATTCTTTTTTTGGCCTCAGAGCACTGCTAGTCCTGCATTAGCATAGTAGCAGAGCCCATCCAGGTTTCCAAGTCATCCTCCCCATTTAGCATGGGAAGGGTGCCTGAAAACATTTGCAGCTTGTGGTAAGAGTCATGACTGATTGAGTGCACATACATAGGTGCAGGCATGGTTACAGGGATAGGCACAGGTGCCAGTGCTGGGGCAAGAGCAAATGCTGGTGAAGGTGCAGCTGTAGATGCAGGGGAAGGTCCCGTGGGAGGAGTACCTCGAGGGGTTCCAAACAGCTTTTTAAGTCCTCAAGGATTTGACCACCAGCCTGAAAAGTTTGGCCAACTTTTCTTTGAGTCCTTCACATTCAGGGGGCCCCTCAGGTGTGGACATTAGACTATACATGGTAATTACTTTCCAACCCATCCTGGACTGATCAGGGTGAATAACACTGGACACTCTTTCACTGTCCACCAGGTTAGTACAATTCACCAGGACCATTAGCGTCCATGCAATCAAATCAGCCTGTTGGCTCTCCACAACAGCTTGACCAAGGCATTTGACTTTGGTGAGGGCCTCCTCAATAGTGCTTTTACTGGCACCCATGGTAATGTCTAGCATTAACAAAGCTTTCTGGGGGTCAGTCTCTTCTGCCTAGCACAAACCAAGCAGAAGGTGTACAGCCATCTGAATAGTGGGAATTTCACCACTAGGACTAGTAACTGTCTCCATTTTGGTGCCAATTTTCATGTGGGTCCAACTGAAATTTTTGAGTTATGGCCACTAGGGGCCAATAATCCCAGTGGTTCCTCCAAAGATGTAACCAGGGAGCCACCTCCCAATGGGCTAGTACCACTGCCTGCCAACCTAGATGCAGGTTGAGGGGCCTGGGTTTGGATTTAGCAGTTACCAGGGGTTCTATTTTAACAGTACTGCTATTAGCACATTGCCTCCACCCAGAGAATTCTTTACATGGGTTACATGTTAAACAAGCACAACCCTGTGGGAAGTTATACTTACCCAAAGCCCCACCTAGTGACCTTACACATAAATTCCAATAACACACTTTACTTTGCATTCAATGTACAATTAAGGGAGAGTGCTAATAATATGCTCACAGTGACCAGCTTACCAACAGGGTCTGTAACTCTGGATATACCCTGTACCCCTGCAAAGTAATACTTACCAGCAATACCAACACAATACTTGGCAGTTATTTAAATTAACCCAGCACTCTGAAATAATATACTCATGGACACAGTCAGCATTTAAATAACAAACTGATTTATTTAGGGGTTTAAACACCAGGTAGGGGATGCAAAATAAAAATTAGATTAATTAATACTTTTCATTTCAGCAATATTTTGTCATTATATAGCATTTGACTTAACACATCCAACCCCTGGACTGTCGAGTTAATCTCACTGGGTACCCTGGATAAGCTGTGTTGCAGGCCTGAAGCCACTGGTCAGCCAGCATTACAGCTGGTTTGGGACCTTAAATAAAAGACTGATTAGTAATTCTTTGACTTTCGGTTTTTGCAACATGCACAATACTTTATTCCCAAGAAAATTGTAATCCCTAGGCCCGATGGCCTGCAAAAACAGTCTAAACAGCAGCCTGAAACCAATAGGCAAATCAGATGGCAAAACACTTTCAATTGGTTGCAAGGGCAGGCCATGTTGTTACTCACTGAACCATGGACCTCAGGATCTGGGATGATTTCCAGGTTGACTCCTCTCAAGGCAGGATTCAGCTCTCTGGCTTGTAGCTGCAGGCTGCAGGACTTCGTCCTTTTCAGCAAGGACCAGGATACAGGGACCTGGGCTGGCATGACTCACACCCAATTCAAGTCGTCTCTCCCAAGGGTGGCCACAACCCGTGTTGATCTTCATTTCAGGGTCTGACTCCCTTCTCTGGTCATCTAGCAGCTTCAACCTCACAGGCAGCAACAGTCTCTTAAGCAATTTATTTGGCATTACAGACTCAGCTTTGGTACAGTTCCAGCATAGGCTGAACAGCTTTCCCACTTGCAAGCTGCAGTCCAGGACATGTAAGCTAGCAATGTAGTTCAGGTCTCCCACTGGCAAATTTGCTGGAGACAATTCCGATGACTCCAGGCTTGCAAATTTGACCACAGTCTCTGAGGCAAAACAACGTCTCACCAAGATGCAAGCCAGGGATCTTAAAAGCTCCAACCCCAACTTCATTCTGGAATTTACTGTACTGTAGCTCCAGGGAAAATTATTCTTTTTCTCCTTTACTGGAGATGTACAGCTTGGTCTGCAGACTTGGCAGTCCCAACGACTCACAGAGTCCAGGCAGAGGAAAGGCAAAGCAAGCCTCTCCCCAAATTTCCACAAACTGCAGGAAGCCTTCTAACTCTGACCACAGACTCCCCAAGACTGACCAGAACTCACTACAAACTGCCCAAAACTGAACTCAGTTCAAACAGTCCCCCTTAAATCAGGAGCAAAGTTCCAGCAACATGACTGGCTGTCAAAGGTGTCTAAAATAGTCCAAGTCCCTTAATTGGCTTGAATTTGGGCTCCTAAATTTATTCCTCCTTTTTTCCTCAACAGTCTCTGGTAAGTCTCAAGAGTCTCTTGGAAAAATCCTGGTTTGTGATTGGCTGCTAGGCTGCAAAGATGTCTGCTAACACATACAGTCCCTGAGCAGTTTATACAGTCCCCATGTCAAAAGTTCTGGTGCAGCTAGACTAAGTACTTTATATTTACATTAGCCCCACAGTTAGGTAACCCCTTTGGTGCCCTGTTTATCAGTTACATTTATTTATATATATTCAGGACTTTCCCTGTCACTGCCATTGAAACACAGAACTCCCAGGCAGCAGGAAGCTACCTTATTAATATTTAATAGGTTTGTTTATTATTCATGAGCCCCTGATACAGTGCCCCAATTCAGTGCTTCTCTATGCTCCTTATTTAAACAATTTGGAGGGCTCTCTTAGTCTTACTTGAGTCCCCAGTCCCCATTCTGTTAAACAAATGCACCAGGACTATCAGGACACCTTTTATTTCACCGCAACAGCAGTTGGAAACTTCAAAGCACCTTCCTGGTGCATGTGTGAGCTCCGACCATCCTGAAGAAAGCTGGTGGCTTGTGATCATGCTCCATGAGCCCAGATGGGCTAAAAACATATACAGAGCCCAATTAGGGGCCCTTGGGGACAATTACAGAACTGGGCTGTGGTGGTGGATGTCGGGGAAATAATAGGGACACTAGGAGGAGGAATGGACAGACGGAAGGCATTAAGGTGAGCCCCCCCAAATGGGGGGCATTACATTTACAAGCCATACCTTCAGAGTAAAACAACATAATACAAGCCACTGTCATAAACAAGGAGCAGATTGTAATAATGGCAAAATCTACATGTCACTAAGTGGCTGGTCAAATGCAACAAGCAAACTTTCAAACTTTCCACCAATCCCAATATCCTTGATAAAAACATTTCAAACAAAACGCTGCACACTAACTGCACACTATTTATATGCTATTGTAAGAAATCAAAACCAAAAAAATAAATGAAAATCAAATTGTTGTTTTATAAAACAGCCTTTGTAGCAAGTTCCTTTCTGGTCAGCAAACATTCCTGCTTCTTAAACGGCAATCTGAAATACACAAAGAACCCACAAGTGTTCATTATTGTTTGTGCATATACTCACAGAAATAAGCAGGCAGGCAATGTATGTACTTACTATTTTTTGCTTAAATTTGCTTTCTTACCTTACTGTACTTCATCTGTTGAGTTCAGTTGACTGCTGTCCAACTCCATGCAAGTTTTTCTGTGGTCATGCTCCATTAGGTGGGACTCATCTGGGATGTCCAACTGCTTCAGGGTCTCAATCTTTTTTATTAGTTCTTTCCTCTTTTCAAATCTACACTTCTGGAATTCGTGCAGTGAATTAAGTGTGGGTCACTAGAAATAATACGGCAGTCCTGAAAAGACTTGATTATGATTTCCTTAGTGACACTATTCCATGCCTCTTTCACCCATGTAGCCTTTTGGACTTTACTAGGCACCCATTGTTTTTCCAGCCGTGGTGCACTCTTGCTGTTCGTCTGCAAGCCAGGAGTCGTAGTACTCACAATATATGAGTTTAAATCACCCAAGACCCTTCCATGGGTTGCAAAAGTTTGGTGAACCCACCCAGAACAATAACTATTATTGTGTTTTTGACTTTTGCTTTACTTTCTAATGAAGGTCAAAAATCATATTACTTATGTTTTGGCATTGCAGGTATCTCAACTTGCTCTCTAGCTTGCCCCACACAAAATGACAATCTCTATCCTAGCTAGGTATTTGCACTGCTTATAAAGGTGGGTCAAATTGATGTGTCAAAGGGTGTCAATTGGCAGCTAGGCTAAT
This sequence comes from Neoceratodus forsteri, assembly GCA_016271365.2. NCBI lineage: Eukaryota > Metazoa > Chordata > Ceratodontiformes > Ceratodontidae > Neoceratodus > Neoceratodus forsteri. The sequence continues at coordinate 537,867,444 of CM057455.1, forward strand.
ACAAGCTGCACTCAATAAATAGCTGCTGTCATTTATCAGCTGTGGGTGAAAATCAATTAATGCAGTACAATACGGTATTTGTACTTGTTAAGGAATCAGTTTTTTTAATGGGAGACATTATCCCATCCAGATACAGAACCAGCTGCAAGCACAACCTGTACAGTAGTGCTGTGCAAAAATAGCACATGGCCCAAGCCAACCCTCTGGTGCAGTGGTTGAGCTACCACTTAGGGTGATGATGACCTGAGTTCAGGAGCAAACTCAGGCTGTTGGACAGTCAGCCAGGGGGAGGTGCATTGAGCATCCAGAAGAATGCTTTCCTTTGGGGATGGGGTGGTGCAGAGCCCAGCATTAGCCTGGCCTCTAGCGGTGGCTGAGGGGTATGATACAGGGACCACAAGAGAACAGTGGCAGAACAGGATGTGTCTGATTCACCATGTACAGAAGCATGTGTGGTATGATAACTGATGCCATGGCAGGCAACCAAGTAAAAGCCCTGGCTAGCAAGATGACTTGTGGGCCACCCACAAGCTCCGCACCGATGCCCAGGCACTGCCACAAAAATGGATGTGTCCAGCATTGGTGTGGGTTGGGGAACCTCATGGTAAGTCCTGGAGGATCATGCAGGTAGGGTAATTTTTAGGATGTCAGGGTGACATAGCTTGTATGGCTGGCACAAAGTGGGTAGCCTGGGTGCCCATGGGATAAAAAGCACTAACTGCAAAAAAATAAAAAGGAAAAAGTGCACAGCCAGCTCTGAGCAATATTCAGCCAGTTGGCACAGACTCGTAGGGATGTACTAACAGACTGACTATTGTGCCATGTTGGTGCAGTGCTATGTAGATATGCACTGCGCCAACATGGTTCAAGGCTGTATATGGCCCATTGGAGACAGCATTGCCTGAAACAGGATAGCACCAGGTCTCATGTGAACCATACTGAGCCTAAACATACAAATTAACTCAGTGGGCATACAAGTTGCTAAGGGGCCATCTGAATGTCCATTATGAGCTCATTTGCATGAGTGCAGCAGACCCATAGCACTGATGTAGGGCATCAGCAGTGGAAAATACCTGGCAGTCTAGTGGACCCTGATCTCCCCCTGAATCCTTGTAAATATGTCTCTATGGTAATCTAATGACCCCCACTTCCTCCAGTCACCCCTGTATGCTCATATGAATTGCTCCATGGCAGTCTAGTGGACACCCCTTCCTCCAGTCGCCCCTATCCTAAGTTAAATACATTTGCATAATGTTTAGTGGACCATCCTTCCCCCCCCCCAGTCACTCCTGTATTCTCATATGTATCCCTCCATGCACTCTAGTGGATCCCCTCCATCCGATCACTCATGTCCTAAGCTAAATTGTCTTTCCTGGTGTCGAATGGACCCCTCACCCCCTGATCACCCTGGGTACCCTGTATCTGTAAAACCCTGGTGGGGTAGTGCCACCCCCAAGCTTAACCAATTCCCCCATGCCACTAACACCCCCATCCACCCAACTGCAGAGCACCACCAGCCCTGCACCCCCACCTCAGCTAACACTCATCATATCCACCACAGTCAGATCAGTGGCCCTCACAACTCTCCACACACCTCTTCAGCCATCCACACTCTGACTGTCACAGAGTGCGATCATGAATACAGCAGCGCCAGACAGAATGCAATGCAGTAATGCTTCAGTATATCACAAAATGCTGCAGTATATTGTGAAAAAGTTATTAGGAGGGCCAAAATAGACTCCGAATTCAGTCTAGCTAATAAGGTTATGGACAACTACAAATCCTTTTATAGATATATAAATCTAAAGAGAGGAAGTAAGAGACAAGTAGGATCACTTGAGGATAGTATGGGCAAACTGATTTCTGATAGTGGCCAAATGGCTCTTATGCTGAATGATTATTTTTGCACTGCTTTCAATGGTAACTCAAATAGTGTGCAGGCAGATTTTCATATTACAAATAAGGCACTGATAGTGCTGAACACTAACGATATTGAAATCAGGTTATGACACATTAACTGGAATAAGTCACCTGGCCCTGACGGTGTCCATCCCAGGGTAGTCAGGGAATTTGCAGATGTGCTGGCAGGTCCTGTTACCTGGATATTTCAGGAATCCATCAACATTGGTGTGGTAGTTAACTCCTGGAGAGAGGCCATAGTTACTCCTATTTTTAAACAAAGGTCAAAAAAGGAATGTAAGAACTACAGACCATTAAGTTTAACATCAGTGATGGGGAAGATTCTAGAGGGAATCTCAAAGAATGAGACTGAAGATGTCTTGAAAAGCAATCAGGATTTATGGGACTGTTTGGATTTGTGGATGAGAGATTCATGCTATGACACTAGATCACACATTTTACAACTTAGAGGTGACACTCGCCATAATAAGAAAAGGGCCACCTGGTTTAACCAAAGAGTGATAACCTTCTGGAACTCTTTCCCACTTGAAATTGTTGGAAGTAGTAGTATGAGCAAGTTCAAAAGAAAACTGGATGAATATTGTCAGGCAAACAATTTACAGGGATACTTTACTTAAGCTTTAACGAGTTGGTATGGGCGATGCCTTACTCAGCTCGTAACTTACCTATAATACCTATGATACCTATTATTGGAGGAAGCAGTATAATTCAATGTCGGTTAAGACCATTTGGGATTTACAGACACATGGGACCCAGGTCGATCAAGGGAATGGTGTCAGCTAGACACTAGGGAAGATGGTTTAACTTAAGACAGGGTTGATTGAAGGAAGGGGGTCCACTGGAGAGAGGGGTGGATAGCTGTAATACAGTCACCAAGCTTTCCAGATGTAGGGGCGCAAACATAGTGCTGCAATAAGAAAGACTTTTGGTGGTGGTAAACAGTAGCACTCTGTGTGTTGTTTCTGTGGGGCAGAGGGTGTGAGTACGTGTATAAGCCAACAAGAGACATTTCAAGAAACTTGGGGTCAAACTGTATAGGGCCTTGAATATTAACAAGTATACTGTATGTTTAAGGTGATACGCTGCTGAATTGGCAATCAGTGCAGTTCACAGATGGAAAAAATGGTCTCTACTTGTCTCTTTCAAACTCTGCCAGCCTTTATTGACAATCATTATCTTTGTCATACCTGAGTTGAGACACAACCTCCTGGAGGCCATCCAAGTGTGATTTCTTGTAGACACTTCCCAAGCACCTGTGCTGTCTTAGACCTGTCAGGAGAACAAGATAGATAAAGCTGTCATCTGCATAACAGTGCAGTGCAGATTAACTCCATACTGTCTGATGATCCCATCCAGTGGTAATATATAGATGGCAAACAACCAAGCACCATGATCAAGCCTTGAGAAACTCCAGAGATGACCACAGCTGTTTGGAAATGAAATTTCAGAGCACCATCTGCTGCAGTCTCGCACTAACATAGGCCTCAAGTCAGAGTAAAACAGTGTCAGCGAATCCTACATAGTTCCTCAGGCAATCAACAAGCACACTGTAGTCTACCATATCAAATGTTGAAGAGAGGCAAAACAACCTAGATGTATCATGCCTCTGCCCTCTTGCCATGAGGAGACCATGGAGCACTCTGACTAGAACAGTTTCAGTTCTGTGACAGGGCCTAAACCCTAATAGGAGAGGCTCATAGATGTTATGTAGCTCCAGGTGAGTCACAAGTTGTGCCACTACTACCTTCTTGAAAAACTTCCCCCAAAAAGGAAGGTTCCAGACAGGTCTGCAGTTCACCAGACAGTCACAATACATGGATGGTTACTTTAGCAGGGGGTTCACCACTGCCTTTTCAGAGCTGATGGAAAGACACAATCCTGCAAGGAGCACCTGCCAATCTTGCCATATAATGGTCCCTGAGATTCAAGGCTGCCAATAAACAGCCAAGTAGGTCCAGGGTTTAGCATACAGTAAGTAGGCCACAAGCCTGAGACCATCTGTACCATCTCCTCCTCCTCAACAGCTAGAACGAACTCTTCCCAGGATAGCAGACTGCCATTGCCTCTGTCTTTCTGCATGCCACCAGACCATGACAGACTGCATGAGGAGATCCCAGTCTAGATGGTGGGCACCTTGTCAAGGATAGAAATGGCTAAACTCTTCACATTTCTCTTCCATAAAAAGCTTGATTGGGTCATAGACAGGAAAAATTTATTACTCTGCCCATGGTGGAAAAGAGCTGAGCTGGTCAATTTTTGCTTTCAGCAATCATCCTTGATAGGAACTCTACCTTTTTAGAATGATTGTTCTTTGATATTCACCATGAGGAGTTCTCAGAGCCAATCTAGCCTCCTCAGAATGAAACCTCTGCCAAGAATGCTCCAACTTCTGTCCCTTAGCATGCAACCATATCAGCTCTTCACAGTACCATGGAGAGCTGTGGTGGGAGGTCAAGGAACAAACAAAGTAGTGTGCTAAAGAATACAAGGCATCCATGAGGACTGTACTATAGTGCTCCATTACATTCTTGGTTCCCTGAGCACACACCATTATAATACTTGTGATATCCAGCACTGCCTGGAGTTTGTGAGGTTCCAAATTGTATTTTGAGTGCCATTGAACCATCTCCACAGGAGGGGGATTTAGATTAGGGGCCCCACAAAGGAACAACAAGAGATGATGATCCCCCCAAATGACCAGATCAGCCTTCATTGCAGTTATGCCAAGCCCTAATGATAATACCAGGTCCAATGTGTGATCATGTAGGTGGGTAACAGAAACAACTGCTAGGGCAAGTCCCTGTGATTCCCTCAACTGGTGGATCTGTTGACCAAGTGGCAAGATTTGGTTGTTGACTCAGACATTGAAGTCCCCAGAATTAGTAATCTGCGAGCTTCCAACACCTGGTCACTCATGAAAATCCACCAGCTCCTGAAGGAAATCACCAACATCTGGGGGTCAGGGGCTTGTATAGTATGATCCTACAGCTTACACCTGACTTGCCTTTAAGAGCCACACATTTAAAAGACTTGGACACTCCCATGGACTACACTGTGAGCCCCAGAGTGGATCTAAACCAGATGACCTCTCTGCTTCCCCACAATCCCACCTCAGGCAATACACCAGAGAATATCCAGCTGGGATCAATGCCTCTAACTTTAGTAGAGTCATTGGCCAACCAGGTGTCCATGACACAAACAAGTTCAACTGAGGAATCAGTGTGATGCCCTCAGTCACTAGACTCTCATTCTTCATTGATCTTACCTTACAAAGTATAGCCTGAAGGGGAGGAGCTGAACCGGCAGGCCTGCTAACCTGGTACCCAATAGCACTGGGCACAGCCCTAGGGAGGGGAACAATGTAGAAGGACCTTTGTCACTGTTCCATTTCCTCCCTGGTTTCCTCTGTGTCCTCACTAACCCTATCTTGATATCAGCCATCCCAGCTCTTCCCTCATAAGCCAGTACTTCTGATGAAGATCCCCAGCCCTGCGCCATGGCTGAGAACCAGTTGTGATAGTGCCATGGAGGAACCTCCAAAGGGATGGTACAGCCACAGCTAGTCCAAGGTATAGCTGAACCTCACAGAACCGTGTTCCATTACAAATGTTATTAATTGACTATGGATGCACTTGAAAACATATTTTCATGTTATCTACTGTGATTTTAAGCTTTTAACTTACAGTATGCACTTGTTTTGCACTGTATATTGAACTGTATGTAAATCAGAGTGTATTTAAGATGTGTGTATATAATAGGACTGGACACAGACTGCTGACAACTCCAAAGAAGAGTGATTATATCACATGGAATAGACAGCCTGCAAAGTGGGACTCATAAAGCAGGTAAGCATGTCCTGTATCTGTGTGCCATTCCCAAAGTGCATGACAGAGGTGGATGGGGGTGGGGAGTTAGCAGGTGGATAATGAAAACAAAGGTATTAGGATAGGAGAATAATGCCACCTAGGAAGGGGGAAGCTTGAGTCAGGGATGAGCCAAGAAGATATAAAAAGGCTTGGACACTGAATCCCAGCCTCTTTGTTCCTTCTTTAGCATGACATTCCACCCGCCCACCCTTCTAGAAGCAGGTTGGAAAGGCTAGTAGGGAAAGTAGGAGTCTGTTATCCCAATTGCCTTTTGGATCAAGGAGGAATGTTCCTGATTTTTTCCCACAAGGCTTTCCATCTTTTTGCCTCATCTAATGGAAATTTTAAGTATTTAGAATATGAATACCACAGTCATGTAAGTCTGGTAACATGATAGTCTTACAAGGAGACAAAAAAGAATCAGCATTTATATAGCACTTTTCAAACACGTTCTATACAAAGGAGGTAACAGGGCATACCTGCTTCTGACACAGATGGGTTCCTGTCAAGGTTGGTAAGGAAGCAAGGCCTTGATTATTGGGAACCGAATGAGCTGGTCTGGGGGATAGTCTCTTTGGGTTTGGCCTGTGTGCCTGTGAAGGGGAAGGGACACATGGCTTAGAAGCCACCCCTTATTCCACAGATGCCATTGTCTTGCTGGAGGTCAGGTCCATTGAAAATGGCAGACATGCCTAGATGGTTCCCTTTGGGGTAGGTGGATGGACCAGTTAATGGCAATGGCCATCCTAAAAAGACTTGATGACACTACGAAGCTGCACATGTCATGCTACCTGTAAGTTGGTTTATCAATTAACACATGGTTGTAGATATTTTTCTGCAAAGCACTGTGTAGGTTGCTTCTGTTTAGGTAAAGAAACCATTGGGCTTACCAAAACAACGCATCAAGTAATGTTATTCCACTCATGTGGTGGGTTAGCACTTTGACTGAATTTCCTTTGCATCTATGCTTTCACACTTTTTCATGCCTGTGAATACACCTTCGACAAAGATGTGTTGTGCTAAGAAAAGATCTCAGTTGGTGAAGTATTTTGTTCTGATGGGGGGTGAGTGATCTCATTTTGCTTGTTGGAAAACTTGACTATTTCATGTGTAGCACTACCATTCCCTTTGTGCCATGATTCGATCACTATAAAAAAATATTTATTACTATGGCTTGCACAGCAGTAGGGTTTCTGCCTGCAACGCTGACAGCCTGGGTTCAAGAACGGACTCAGCATTGGAGGGACGGCTAAGAAGGAGGATTGAGTGTCCTGGGGACCGCTCTCCTTCTCTGGGGAAGGCAGGTTTGAGCCTCCAGTGCAACACTGACCTCTGATTGAGGCTGGGGGGTCAACAGAGACTGGTACCTGAATCAGTGGAGGTGGGACAGATGTCAGCATTTGTGCCATAGACGTCATTGCACTTTTCATCTCCCAGGGACAAACACTTGTAAAATGCTGCCAGCTCCCTCAGTGACACCCCGCCTCTCCATCATGAGGCCATGATTGATGGCCCCTGCTCAGTGACCAAGGGACATGTTTCCACTGGTGCAGATCAGTCCCATGGCCCTACCCTAGGAGGTAAGCCCGGGGTGTTCTCCCAGTGGGGTGCCCCAAGGGATCCTGACTTAAAGTTCATGGGGGAAGGGTCAGCTGACAGCCCCACCCAGTAGGTGGTAAGCCTGGGACTGGATCGCCATTGCAGGTGATCCCTGAGACAGTTAGTGAGTGGGGGAGGTGGGGGCTGAGCTCTCTGGAGGTGCAACAGAGAAAAGCATACTAATTCACAAAAAATATATATATTTAATAGTTACATACAGTAAAATGTACAAAATATACAACACATACACAATAGGAAATTCACAGTAGACAAGTACAGCACAATCACATACATGCCGCTAAAGGTACATTGTGGTTGGGGTTAGGAAGGGAGGGAATTTCTAAAAACATTTTTACTGGGGAAGGGCCAGCGGTGACAAGGAATATGATTTTTGAAGACACTGCATTGGTTGTGCTATGGAAACTGAGCTACGTATTCATTTTTCCAAATTTTTTTGTCTGTAAAAATGTATCAAAACAATACAAGAAAAAAAAATCACCATGCATGAGAAATGCAGGTTGATGTTGCAGTGCAAAAGTGTAAACCAAAGAAACAGTACACTGTATGGAAATATCAAACCATTATTGCTGCTGCAAATGTATTTATTTGTTTATCATGCAACAAGCAAAATTACAGGACCACAAATGAGAGTAAAACCAAAAGAGAAACTTACCAAGGAGCTTTTTGTCCATCTCTAAAACCTTGCCAGGGAGCAAAATATTTTCACATCTTGCATGATGAAGAATCACAATTGGATTGACCATTATTTGGTTTCACACTTCTGGGCAGACAGCTAATAACCATACCCTTCTTGAAACTGTCAGGCAACAGACCATTCTTCATGGCAGCCCCTTTGACTTGAAACCCACTTCCCAGCCATCTAAAATATTCACCCTTGGAAGAGGCATTCAGAAAGGGGCTAAAATATTATCTGTTCATGTCAGCATTTGTGGACCATCAACATTCTATCTCTCACCTACTCATATAATTTTAGTATTCATTTATCCTTTGCATGCAATATTGTTGAAAAGTTGGTTATTGCTTTTACTTTGTTTTATTCTATGGACCAATATTGTGAGATACCCTGAGCCCTTTGGATAGGGCACCATATAAACAAAAATGCCTGTCCTTGCCTGCTCTGTGGTGCCAACAGAGTGTAATACACCACTATGTAGGAGACCTAAGTTGTCTGACATACTGCCTGTCCTTAGTTGGTGGGGCTGAAGGCATAAAGCACAGTTAGTGTTTTAAAGTTCTGGGTGGATTTTGATGTTCTCTGACTGTATTAGCACTTCATGGATAGAGGTTTGGCCTTGACATCTTGAGTGATCATACAACATTAACCCCACCCACCCCCATGTACACACAGGCAGCTGCTGCTAGATGAGTGACACACTTGCATCAAGGGTGGTGAAGGGACCCACTAATGGAGACAAAAACAATCAGTGCCAAAATGATGCCAGATCCCTGCTTCCTTATTGCCAGGTCTGGATCCACCTCCCCTTCTCACCCAGAAAATAGATGTTTCTGTCCCAGGCTTATCCCATTAACTTGCCTGGGATCTGTCACGGGGAAGGGATTATCTTGTGGGGTTCATCAGTGGGACCAAAGTCTGAGACATCCAGAAAAAAACTGCTTGAATAATAGTAGTACCATAATGGTCATCAGCAGACATAGGAGAACTCTGACAGTAGGAGTTTAGTGCCAATCATAGGTACAATAAACTGTAAATTAAACAAAATGTGGGATCCTTGAGTATCCAGCGACCACAACATAGTATCTTAACATCGCTCATGGAATCTCCCTGTGCAAAAGAAGTTTTTCAGTCACAATACCTAATGCCTTATTAATGCAGCCTTTCAAACTTAGCAGATTATTTTTGTTTGTTTATTCCTTTTCTGCCACCCTTAGCCTCATTATGTTTTAATAAATAAATAAAACAATTCACGTGCTGTTATACTATAATTCACTTTTTTAGCATTTCTTTTTTGAATAAATAAACTATTACAAAAGAATTTACCAGTGCATTTATAGTTTCCCAGTATACAGCAGATTTTGTGTACAGCCAATGTTTAATCAATGTACTGATTAATGTGTTTTTTTATTATACGGCTGCCATTTGGCAGATGTTTTGACAAAACTGCCTTCCTTATTATAACATTTCTATGTGTGAAAAGAACTAGACCATGGCAAATGTGCTTATTGAATTATCCAGCTCACCAATTATATAGTATGAAATCATTCATCCTCATATAATGTGATCAAGAAAAATCACTTATCTTTAGTAACAGTGCTAACTTAGATATTTTTCTGCTGGATGGATACAATTTTGCATTTGTATGTACTTGGAGTTTTTTTCTTCTTTTAAAATAAAGCTAAACCAGTGGTGGGTAATTGTCTTTTTTGTGATTTCCAGCTCTGATTAAGAATTGCTTCTGGTTGCCTGTCAAGCCTGGCACAGTCACAATTTAAAATAGCTGTAGTAAGCTCCTTAATGTTAAACACCAGCATGTGCAGGATATAGCTAATTGTTAGTTTTCAAAGCTCTTATTTACATCAGCTGGATTCTTTGAAATGAACACAATTTCCAGAGATAATTGTATTGCAGTACAGCATTAAATGGAGGGTGAGCCTTACTGCTAATGCAATTGAAGGTTTCCTTTTTTTTATTCAACCCACAGCAAACAAATGGGCTTACCTAAAATGCTGCAAATGTGATTTTGGAACCATTTCAGTAATAGCTATTGCAGCAATAACAAAACATATTTTAACATGAAACTTACAAATATAATAATTACATTTTGTAAGCTTCTACCTCCATGCATATTAGTTAGCTATGCAGTTGCTTGTTACTAATAAATGCATTTAAGTATATTGTAGTCTTATGAATGTACATTTTTCATACAATAGTCTGCAAAGCTCACTTAGTCAAAATTAGGCATTCAACTTAAATACTTGAAATGATGGTTGTTGGGATTTTATTCCTGCTACTAAGGCTTGTTCTGCACTACAATTCAATTTATGAGACATACATTGCTTTTACTGGATTTGGTATGCAAATAAACTTTAGCTGTTTTGCACAACCTATAAAGACTGGTGTAAAACCTTATATCTGAACTCTGTGTTTGAAACTGTGAGTGCTGACCACCCTTTGGTGTTTGCCACTGTGCAACCCATGCTGTTTTTACAGAACAACTTGATGCCGTATTGGTCCTTGTAACACAAGATCCACACAAACAGATGATTTGAAACCTTTTATTGGCCCAACAAAGTTGTAACAAAAGAACACAGGTGTTTTTAGCTTTTTGATTGCACAGACTCTTTTGTCAGAAAACAATGGCAATTGTTTTGGAAGAACATACTTTCTCAAAACTCAGATAAAAAAAAAATAGATATTCCAAGGTTAAATGTCACTGAATTGGAAGCTCACTCCCTGCGAAAAGCCATAAACTAAATGCAGCTTCATTTTAAAACCCTGTCTGTGTGTGACTGTGCTTGCATTAGTCAATTACAAGGGGTTCTGTGTTAGGTTTGGGTTTTGAATGTACACATACACTAGTCACTTGTTACAGAATTGCAGATATATCATGTTTAAGGTATTATGGCCCAGATATTCAAACTGCGCTCAAAACTGGCGCAACAGCAGGAGCAAGCACAAACCAGTTGCGCAAATGTGCAACAGGTGCGATATTCAAACATGGAGCAGAGCAAATTGTGCAAGCAACCAACGTCTGAATATCGCACATACTGCGCCATCGCGCAACCAAGAAGGAGAAGCTGAGCCGAAATGCTGCGCTATGGCGCAACCATGGAAGCTCAGCTGAGCAGTGCAGAGCTGCCATAGCGCAAGCACAGCCCCCAGAGCAATGGAACTGCACATCCAGGGAGGCAGGCTGGGGCCCACCGCCAGCCATGCCACACATGGGCACAGGAACTCACTGCAGAACCCACACCACACTGGCACACCCCAAGCACAGCATCACTGGGGGTGGGACGGCTGATCCACGTGCCCATGGGGACAAGCCAACTAAAGCATAGCAGAGCCATGATGCCCCAGCACAACCACTGGCAGGCAGAGAGTGCCACACCCTGGGGGTTGACAACCACAGTGCACATCAGTCCCCCCTGTACGCACAGCACAGCGTGCACCGTGCCCCCAAGACACCGCTCATGTGCAGTGACAGGCACTGCAGGAAACACCATGCACCCCCGTGCCACACGTCAACCCCATGCTGCAGAGAAGCAGACCACCCAGACCCACCCTGTGCACCCAGCAGTGGGTGGCAGCAGATGGCAGAGCAACAGAAAGGCAATGCTATGCTGGTGATACCTCCCCATGGACACACACACACACACACACACACACACACGCACACATATATCCAGGACCATAGTAGCCCAGATGGCATGTACACCCCTGCAACGGAGCACCCAGAGCCAGTTGCAAAGCAGACACCAACACAGCAGTTGTACCAAAATAGAATTTTATATTCAAACAAAAGAGGTAGCAAAACAGCTAAAACTATGTACAAGTTGGGGGGACGGGTAAAAGGCAGGGTGTTCAAGGGGAGGAAAACAACTTGGAGAGGAAGTCAGGGTGAAAGGGATGGGGAAGGGCAAATAAAAGGTGGGCTACACGACCCAGCAGGCTCCTGCTCCTCCCCTGCCGTCTCCCCCTCCTGTGTCTGTGCCACCGTTCCCCTGTTGCTGTAGGGGCTTGCAGGAGCTCTCTGTTGTCGCCGCCAGCTGTGTCAGGCGCCGGACATCGCGGCGCCATGCGCTGAAGCACACCGAGGCCCTGGAAAATGGGAACACAGTCAATGGCTGAGACTGACCACAACCCTGAACACCACCCAACCTGCAACCCAGCTAACCCAATGTGCTGCACATGTGATGGCATGCACCCACCCACAGTGAACATGCACATGGCCATCACAAACAGGCGGCACCAGCCATGCGCACCACCGCCCACACACACTGCCCACGTCAATCACAGTACAAACTAGGCTGTCAGTGATGTTGCAACGCAGGCGATGCCAGTCACACAGCTATGTGCCCAGTGCATGCCTGGACCACCTGTGATGCATACACAGACGTGTCGTGATGCTGTACTGTGATGCAGGTCACCTGTGTCACGCCTACATACATGGATACATAGACAGTGTCGGCAGATAGGGCCTATGGGACACCTAGTCTGGCCATTTGGCCTTGTACGATCACCTCATGTCCTATAAGTCCATTCCCCTCATCCCTGACCTCCAGAAGTCCCTCATGGCGAGCCCACACATACAGATCTCCGTGACCAAGTCAGCCCCCACCACATCCTCTGGCAGGGTGTTCCACTTGTCCACCACCCATGATGTGAGGAAACACATTCGCATGTTTCCCTTTAACGAGCCCCTCCAACTGCATCCCATGCCCTCTACACCTGGAACATCCTCTACGCTGACAAATATTGGTTCCTGCACTGTTCCCCCTGTACAATACTATAGTGACCCCATCATATCCCCACACCCTCCTCCCTCCAGGGAGTACATGTTCAGTTCCGCAACCTGTCTGCATAGGACATGTGATGCAATCCATGCACCATCCATGTCGCCTCCTGTGAACGCCTCCACCCAGTCCCTGTCCATACGCAGCTATGTGTTCGGAACTGTACACTGTACTCCAGTGTGGGGACTCACTAGTGTTGGATAGTGAACTACTACCACCCATCTGGTTGTGTCCATCATGGTTGGTGGTCCTGCCCCCCAGCATGCAATAGCATCCATGACGTAATGATACCTTCCTCCAGCAGCTCAGTCTGCCGCTGCTGCTGCTGCTGTTGATGCTGCTGCTGCGCTGCGGGCCGACGGCCTGTGGGACTGGGGCCCTGGCATGGCCCACATCAGCCGCGCGGCGCCGCCACCATCCGGCCTGTGGGAGACATATGGTGAGACAAACATCAGTGTGACTCAAAAGCAGAGTGCCCCTGCCCCAGTAAGACTGCCTGCCCACACAGCCATAACCATCCATCGCACAGCTGCACACACTGACACACCGATGCACAGCCACCCAGGCACACACACACCCCTACAGAGAATATAGGTGAATAGATGGTACACTCACGTGGCCTAGGCACCAGGCCCCGCCTGGCACGGGAACGCAGCCGCGCTAACAGCTCCGGGTCCCTCCGGTGGAGATCACTGACCCGGTGCCCCCCACCAGGTCAGTGGCCACCTGCTGCCACACATGGGTCCTCTGTCCGGTGAGGGGGGCCTCACCATACAGTTGGTCATAGTGGGGCTCCAATAGGGCCACCAGGTTGGCCACCTCAACTTGGCTCCACGGCACCGCCCTCCTCTTAGCCATGGCACCGACTTTACAGCAGGCAATATGCGCCCGCTGCGCTGTGACCCCGCGTGGAGTTGTTGCGCCAATAGACCAGCACAGGCACCTATCGCGCACTGTTCGCACAGCTACTTTTACATATGCTTGCAGCTGACAGCTAGGACGCAGACATGCTACGCATGCACCAGCTTGGGGGTCAGAGGGCATACCCAAGGTCACGGCACGACGCAAGGCTACGCACAGCGCTATAGGATGCATAGGTATCCTGCGCGACTGCAAAGCACAGCACCAGTGCCACAGGGGACTATCACGCAGAGGTGCCACAGCGCCATATAGTGCCCAGTGCTGCAGCACCACTGGCACAATGGTGGCCATGTCCAGAATAGCCTATCGCGATCAGCAGTTCTGCAGCGCAATCGACGCATGCATAACCCATCTGGGCTTGCGCAATGCAGTGTAGCACACAACCACAAACATGCGCCATCGGCTCAGCCGGACCTTCCCTATTGCGCTAAGCGCATTTACTCGATATTCAGCCGACATATGCAAAGCAGGCGATCAGCCATTCAAAGGCGCAGTGGCGCGATTAGCATGTCATTAAAGTTGCGCCACACCTCATTTGCATGTGTTGCGCTATAAAAATACAACACTGGGTTGTGGCGGCCAGATTTGGTTGTTGCTGCTGAGGGGTGAGTTACATGCTGTGTGATGCTCAGGACAATGCACATGGGCAGGGGTGCTGGAGGGTGTCACGGGATGAGGGGGCTGAGCATGATGAGGGCACTTAGAAGGGGGCAGAGGGCACCCTTTCCATCAGTATCTGCCAGGCAGCGAGGAAAGGGGGGGGCTTCTGCCCCCGCCTGCAGCTATGCTCATGGGGAAATGCTGTGGACTGCAGAGTGACAGGTGTCCACTTCCACCCATACAGATCAGCATGACTGACGAGAACCAGGCCGAGGGGTGTGGACGGTGGGCGTAGGAGGAGGCCAAACTTCACCACAGCAGAGACCGAGGTCCTCTTCCAGGCCTACCTGGAGGATGAGCAGCTTTTGAGTGGGCGGAGGGGCACCCCTCAGCAGCGTGCAGCTGCATGGGAGGGGGTAGCTCTGGCCGTCAACCTGCACGGAAGCCACCAGCGCTCTGTGCAGGAGTGCCGCAAGAAGATGGGGACTGACCGCAGGAGGCTGAAGGAGAAGGTGGCAGCCTTCAGGGTGGCACGTGCTGCCACTGGTGGGGGACCACCAGTGGTGTTGCAGCTGACCCCGACCGAGGAGACACTGGTCGTGGCCATGCAGCCGAGTGCCATTGTGGGTGTTCCTGGTGGAGGATTCCAGACAGGTGGAAGCCCATCACTGCACGGTATGTCATGGTGATGTTGTGGGGGGGGCGGCTGTTGTTCACATGCACTCACATGTACTCTCTTTCTGTTTCAGATCCTGTTCGTCTGCAGGAGACGGTGGTGGTGGGTGCTGACAGTGAGGCAGACCTGCTGGACCAGGAGGAGGGACCTTCCACCTCTGCCAGCAGCCTGCACGCACTGCAGCAGCAGGCCGGCTGGGCTGACAACTCCGCCGGCAGTGATACGGGTGCAGGGGGGTGCACAGCCTGTGTCACAGCAGTCTGGCATGCAGGTGTGCCAGCATGCTGTGCCTATGGCAGTGGCACGCACCGGCACTATTGAGGATGGCAGGCCTGCACTGGCCAGTGAGAGGTGTGTGTCCCACGAGGGACACACGGCAGGCCAGCACGTGCCCCCGGGCCGTCCAGCTCCACACCTGTGTACCAGCATGCTGGCACAGTCACAGGCTGGGCCTGTCAGCACCGGTGGCAGCACCGTGGCTGAGCAGGTGTCTGGCACTGTTGACAGCACAGGGGTGGAACAGGTGGACCTGGGGGCTCAGCAGTTGGAGGAGCAGCAGCAGCAGTTGCACACCAGGCCTGGGGGACAGCGTCAGGCAGTGGCACTTGTCCACTGCCCTGGATCAGCCCATACCTGGTCCTGGTGAACAGCGCCACCCTCAAGGGGTGCTGTGCACCAGGACCATCCACCCTGGGGTCACGATGCCATTGGGGCACAGTACCCTTTGGGCGTGCACACCCGCCTGCTGCAGGAGTCGGTACAGCTGCAGGGGGCGGGTTGCAAGGTCCGTGGAGGGCACTGACTGTGTCCGTGGAGGCGGCATAGCAGGGGTGTTCTCGGGACCGGGCGAGATGGTCCATATCGGACGGATGTGACCGCTGCCATCGACAGGCTGACCCAGGCAGTGGTCTCTGTGGCGACCGCATTGACCACACTGTCTGGTGACCCTGTACCACGCACCCCACACAGTGCGCACTCCACTCCCCGTTCCCGGCATCGTGCGACACCAGGCCTGTCGATGCCGGGTTCTGCTGTGGGCATCCCGAGCACCCCTGGTGCAAGTTTCTTTCGCGGGATGCAGACCCCTGTGCGGGCAAGGTCGCGGTCATGCACCGGGACCCTGGTGGTGCAGTAGTGCCACCCGATAGGGCCCCGCGCAGCCTGCCAGTGCTGCTAGGCCACGGCGGGCCGCCCACGCATCCGTGGTGGCGTGGGACAGTGCTCCCAGACTGAGCTGTCTCCCAATGCAGGCCCTGTCTGGTGCTGCCTGTGTGCAATGTGTGTCATGGTGGGCAGTGCACTGCTGGGTGCTCTGCTCACCATACTGACACACGGACCACCTGCACACTCTCCCAACTGCTTTCCACAGGTGCGTGTGGATGATGATGCCTGCATTGCACTGTACACCAAGGTGCAAGTTGCCCAGGTCCTGACACACGCACGGACAGTCCAGGTGGTGAGGGTGGTTGGTGGTGCTGTGTGATAGTGTGTAATTTCTGCATTGCTGTGCTGCTGCCCTGTATGCTGCCTGGTGTGTGTGTGTGTGTTTGTTTGAGTGCTCACCCTCTCTGCTAATGTGTTGGTATGCGTAGACCCTTCAACTCCCCTGACCTTCATGCACGTGTGTGTTCCCTGTGTGCCTGTGGTTTGCGATAGACAGTGTTGCCTGCACATGTCCCCTGACTTACCTGTGTTGTGCGAGTGCTCTTCTGCAATGGTGTCCCGTGCAGCTGGGCCTGCTGGGTCAGTTAGGAGTCCCTCCGTCCTGGGGGCAGCTCATCACCCATATCACAGGCGCCACTGGCGTACTCCATCGCTGTCCCCCTCTTGGACCTGTACGGCTATCCCATGGTCTTTGGCCATGTTGTGCAGGATGCAACAGGCCAGGAATATCCCACAGGCCTTTTGGGGGTTGTACTGTAGCTTCGCCGGAGGTGTCCAGGCATCGGAAGCATGCCTTGAGTATCCAACACCAGCTCTATGATGTTCCGTGTGTGGCGGTGCCTCATTGAAACCGTGCTGCGCTGGGGGTCGTGGGCGCCGGTATGGTGAGCAGCCAGGGACGGAGGGGTATCCACAGTCACCTGTGTGGAGATAGTGGAGATCAGTGTTAGGTCAGGTCCATATTTCCCATATCCTTGTGTGCCACTACCATGGCACCTGTGTCATTCCACCCTTGCACAGAGTTTGCATTCCATACATGTGTACTCACCCACTAGATGACCCGTGGGATGTTCCCACTCTCGAATCGATGGCACAGTGCAGATTGGTGCCATATGAAGGCATCATGTGCTCCGCCAGGTGTGTGGCACAGACATTGATGATGCGCCCAGTGGCATCACACACCACCTGGCAGTTGACACTCGAGTAGCCCTTTCGGTTCCGATGTGCTTGACACTCGGCGGGGCCAGGTATGCAAGCAATGGCCACATGGGTGCAGTCTATGGCACCTAGCACGCCAGGCATTTGTGCTACCCTGTGGAACTCCTGCATGTTTGCTGTACGCTCTGCCGCGGTGCTGGGGAAATGGATGTACTCCGCAGCATGAGGCAGCAGTGCGCTGAGGAATTGGGTGAGGATGCGTGACGTGGCTGACTGCGTGATGCCTGTGGTGTCCCCTGTCGGCCTCTGGAAGGTGCCCGTGGCGAGCAGGCACATGCAGGCTGTCACCTTGGTCTCCACGGACAGAGCGTGACTCCGTCGTGAGGGTGCCTGCATCACATCACTGCACAGCTCACTGAACCGTCTCAGTATTGCCCTGTTCAGGCGGTACCGGGCCACGATCTCAACATCACTGTACAGCTCGTAGCTGATGCGGGCACGATACCGCCTGTCGGGGGCATACCGCCGACGGGCCCCTCCACGGCCACGTCCCCCTGCAGCATGCTGTCTCACCCCCCTCATTACAGCTTCCATGTGAAGCTGACACTGTCCATCTCCTGGCTTCTGCCCCCCAGCTGCTGTTCCTGTGTTACCCCACTGCCCCCACTGCTACTTCCACTGCACCGGCATCCCCACTGGCCTCTCTGTCCTCCAGGACCCACTGTCCCTCTCTGTCCTTCCTGCTGTCTCTGTCTCTGTCTCTTCTCTCTCTCTCTGTCTCTCTCCGCGTTTGGCCTGCTCGAGTTCTGCGCGCTCCTTGAACTTTCGTTTATTTTGGCTCAAATCCGATTTCGCAACTTCCGGCTGAGCCACTCTTGCGCATTGCGCAAGTGTTCAAATATCGCATTGCGCACTTTATGCATGGACCCGCCCCCTTCAGTTGCGCATGCCTTCATTTCCATTGCGCTGTGGCTCAGCGTGTTTTCAGTGGCGCAACTGGCCCCTTCTCAATATCGCAGAATGGTGCATTTTTGGAGTTGCGCACGCGCAACCCTGTTGCGCATGGCGCAACCCTTTTGAATATCTGGGCCTATAAGTTTTAGTATTCATGAGTAACACTGACTTATCATACACAGAGTTTAAGACAAAGAGGATTGCCCAAATAAAGGGGCAGACCCCATTGTCCCAAGGCCCAGACAAGTGGTGTGGGAAAGTCAGGAGGAAGGGGAGGGGGAAGAGATGGGGAGGGCTAGAAGGAAAGACATGAGGTCACAAAAGGGGAGGACCCGATGAGGTCATAAAAGGGATGGGAAATGGGGCGGAGTGGGAAAGTGAGGTAGCAGCCCAAGAATGGCCAGAGGAGCCTAAGGGCAGGGCTTAATCCGGCAGTCATAAAGGACTGCACAGCCGAGGAGCTCACACATTTGCTTCAAGAGATTTTACTCTGGAAGCACATCATTTTTGACAAATTTTATATTGAGCCAGAGGACAGTTTTTTATGAGGTATTTCTGAGTAAAAAAAACAAAAAAACAAAAACAAAGGGTGTACACAATTTAGATGAGTAATAGGTAAACTTAAGTTATAAGGAATTTAGAAACGAGGGTGGATCAGAAACATATACAACTCAGACAAAACAGTGAGTACTTCTCTGCACTGAACAGAGGTAAGGAAGCTGATATGGCAAAGTGAGATAGAGCTCCAGGAACCCGACAAGAAGCTGAGCATACAGGCGGGGTGTGTTTGAATGGATGTGCTCTCATTGAAGAAGTAGGGTTTATGGTTTGCAGCCTCATTGCCTGGGGTTTGTTTTAAGTGATATAGCTTGCTGTGCAGAGCGGGTGGCCCAGTGTCAAGCACTGAGTGACCACACTGCATATCTAGTTGGTGACTGGTTTTGGGCTTCTGGTCTCATGAATTAGCGTGTGTGACCAAGGGAGCTGAGGAGGAAACTTTTTTTGGCCGGCGATGGCACAAGAGGCATCTCAGCACCTTCGCATCATGAATGGGATGCTTAAAGTGAAGGGACAATCAGGCAAAAGCCTGCACCCACTTGGGAGGGCTGCAGGATAGCATTAAAAAAAAAAAGCTCAAAAGCAAAGGCGTTTGTTTTTTTAAGCAAAGAGGGAGAGTGGGTCCCCTTTTTCACCAGCTTGGTATGGCGTTGGTCACCTGGATGGTGCGAGGGAGGCCTAAGGGCCATGAGGGAGCAGAAAGAAGTTCCAGGCCGACCGCATGGTGATGCATGACATCATCACCACACAGTCAGCAGAACAAGGACAGGATAGCATGGAAAGCACAGGGAGGGTGAACCCATAAAGGATTTCTGGCAATTGGATTGATTTGGAAGTGGGTCCCCTTCTCTTTTATGGGGTGGAGAGTGGCTCCCTGTTTTGCCAGCAGTGCATGGCCTTTTTGGCATCTGGATGGTGCGAGTTAGGCTTAACGGCCATGAGGGAGCAGAAAGGAAATGAGGCAGACCATGTCGAGGCATGTAACATCATCGCCATGTAGTCGGCAGAGCAAGGAAAGTACAGCATTGAAAGTACAGTGGGGTGGACCCATAAAATGTATTTGGGGCAACTGGATAAAATTGGATGAAGTGGGTCCCCTTCCCCATTACGGTTTAGGAGCCAGGTGGACATGGGGAGCTTGGGAAGTCTGGGGAACTGTGGGACAGGTGGGGAGCCTGGAAGACCAGCCACAGGCAGTCAGTGGGTGATTAATCAGAGGTATTCAGGTGTAGCCAGCCATCTCCTTTCAAGACTTGTGCTGAGCTAGAATGTAGAAACAGCTCCCTGGGCAGTTAGAGGAAAGGTAGGGAGCAAGCATATTCCACCTGGCACTAGCTGTGCCCGCAGTATTACAGGCTGCAGAATCAGGCCCAGAGTACAAGAAATGTGGGGATGCACTGGCAATGGGCAATGCCTGGCACTAGCCCACCCAGCATTTGGAGAAATTTAAAAGGGGAATTTTCTCCAGGGACAGGGATAGCTTGGCCAATGGGACCAACAGAGGTGCCATGAGGTAGTAGCTGGCTCTTCTGAGGGGCAGTATGGTGATTGTCAGTTTTCTGGGGAAGATTCAGGTGCCTGTGGTACCCCAGGGAGGGACTCCTCATTGGTATAAGGCAGCAGGGAGATGAGCGACTAGGCACCACGCGGGTGGGGGTCCTTAGGGATCAGGAAGGATGACCTGTGGAGGGTGAAGTTTATCTAAGCACCACAGGAATTTTTGGAGACAGGTTGGCAATGCAGGCCTGAACCAGTGGCATGGAGCCACGAGGTAGCGGGAAGCACACTGGGCTAGGACTGAGGAGGAGGTCTGCAAGCAAGGTTTTTTTTTTTTTTAAAAAGGAAAAATGAGACAAACAACAAAGAAAGAAAGGGCCCAGAATTCCAAACCAGGAGACCAGAGAGCTGGGGGGGAATACCAGCAACTCCCATTTATATATGGGTTGACCCCAAGCAATTCAAGTAATGTCACCTAGCTTGCCTGAAGGGAGATATTAAAGTGTGTGTGATTTTTCCTTAGATACTCAAACCAAGAAGATGGCACCAAAGAAGCTGAAGTGGAGTAAAGAGGCCTGCTATCGGGCAGTGATGGACCTGGTAGATAAGGCCAACCGACTACTGGAGGTGGCGGAGCCATACAGTGGGGAAGAGGCACAAAGCGGAAGGGGAAATAGGGTAAGGGCCGAGAGAGGAATAAGAGGGTCCCAAAACCCCCAGGCAGACCAGAGCCCAGGGCAGGGGTTCCTGAGCTGGTGCCAACAGCTGCTCTACCCCTGCCCTCCTGTAACCACATACCAGAGCCAGGGCTGGCCCCCAAGCCCACTTAGGCGCTGCTGCCAGAGCCTTCTATGCCTGTTCTTCCATCACATTTCCCAGATCCAGTACTGCCACCACTGGTCCTGATGCCCCACACAGCCTACCAGGAGTGCCCAGGCCAAGACCCAGCACACCACAGCCAACCACAACAGGTAATCAGATGGTGACACTTGAGAGTAGTGTCAAGGAGTATGTGGAACAGATGTTGAAAGCTATTGGGGATAATGGTCTTGGGCAGTTAGAGAAGGCCTTGGGAGAAATAAAATGGATGGGGAGGGGGAGTGGGGGGATGGGGGGCCTGATGATGATCAGAAAAGTTGGGGCGCCCAGGGTACAGCTAGGGACCATGTGCCTACAGTCATGAAGGAAAAGATATGGAAGGGAGAATACATTGACATTTTCGCCATGGTGAATGTTGACAACATGGATAAATACGAAGAGAAGGACAGTTTTCAAAAGAAAGACATGGCAGAGGCAGTAGTGCTGTTAGGCAAGGGGAGGAGGATAAGTTGTGGAAAGAGAAAACGGTGGACAATTGGTCCACAGGTTTCAACTACTTAATGGCAATTGTTATTGAAAAGTGGCCGGAACCTGCCACCCCACTCCTGACTTACTCATGCATAATCAAAAATGCGTATAAAAAAGGGGCCATATTTGACTGAAATATGATGAGAAATTCAGGAAAAGGATGGCACATTTTGGGGATGTGAAATGGGACACCAGGCAAATAGATCTTTAGCTAGAAATTTACACAGGGCTGACCAAAAAGGGGGCGGAAGGGGATAAAAAAGGATAAGAGACTTTGAAGGCTTGTAGGGGCTTCAACAGGGCATTTTGCTCTTGGCCTAACCCTTATAAAAAGTTCTTCAGAATACCACTGTAATACCACTCATTTGCCATTGCAATACCACTGTGTTTACCACTGTACAGCCATTAAGGTTTTCATGGTATCACAGTGGTTTGTTTCAGTTCCATTGTGATACCATTGTACCACTGTCCTACCATAGCAACAAAAATAATCAAAATTTAAACTACCATAGTACAACCATGGTACCACTGGGTAGTACCATTGCACATTTTGTAGCTCACCACTGTGTTGCCATTGTGGTGCCATGGTGTTGCCATTGTGTCACATTTGGTAAGGGAACTGCCATTTTTGACACATGTGTTCTAAGTGCAGGGGCCACCATCCAGCACTGAAATGTAGATGCAGCTGGGAAAAAGGAACCGGTAGTCAGGACAATTCATACCAGTAGCCTTTTCATAGCAACCAAGGTACCTTTAGGGGGCAGCACTGGGGAAAGGGAAACCAGGGGAGAGGAGTGGGGGGGAGAGGGCACATCTACCTTAATCAGCATCAGGACAACTGAACGTCATCAGGCAGTGGTTTCCTGCTGGCCTCCACAACCATCAAGGTTGAAGCCTTAGAGGGGTGTTTAAGGGATTACCCAGACCAGGCTGTGTTACAAAGATTGCATGCAGGTTTTTGGTCAGATTTTAATCTACATTTTAGGGGAATTAGGAAGGGGGCGAGGGCATGGAACCTCAAGTCCATACAGGGGAAGGAAGAAGTTTTAGCACAAAAAATACAAAAAGAAGTATTAGCGGGGAGGATGGAGGGATCATTTTCGGCCCCCCCCCCACTGCCCAATTTGAGAATTTCACCCCTGGGGCTAGTACCCAGGAAACAGCCAGGGGAGTACAGGGTGATGCATCACCTGTTCTACCCTGATGGGGATTCAGTTAATGACTACATCGGGGAGGAAGATAGCAAGGTAACATAAACCACCCTGGAGGAGGCGGTCCGGCTAATCAGGTCTAAGCAGATCGCTTGGTTAGCCAAGACAGACAAAGAAGCAGCATTCTGATTACTACCAGTTAGGCCAGCAGATTGGGATCTGTTGGGATTCCAGGTGGGGGGCATGTATTATTTCAACAAGGCCATGCTCATGGGGTGCTCTATAGCATGGACTACATTTGAGATGTTCAGCACATGTCTGCAGTGGGTGTTCCAAAACAGGTACGGTCATCAGACAGTGGTACACTACCTTGATGATTTCATTTTCTTTGGGGAAAGGCAAAGGGAGACAGAAAGAATGCTAAGGGATTTCAAAGGTTTGTGCCATGAACTGGGGTACCGTTAGCAGAGAATAAGACAGAAAGGCATAGCCGGACAATAGAATTCTTAGGGCTGGAACTGGATATGGTCCAGGAGGTATTCAGACTACCAGAGAAGATGGTCACTGATTTGTGGGAAATACTGGGGAAAGTCAGATGTAGAAGGAGGGTGCAGCTCCAACAAGCACAGCAACTTTTGGGGCATTTGAAGTTCACTTACAGAGCCATTGCCCCTGGACACACTTTCGCATGGCATCTAGCATGGGCAACCTGGGTGGCAACACAGCCACACCATTGGGTAGACATCAATAAGGGGCCAAAGGAGGATTTGGGGGTATGGGAGCATTTCCTCATGATGTACAATGGGCAGACATTCTGGCAGGAGGAATGGGCATATAATACCGACCTGCTGCAGTACACCGATGCGGCAGGTGGGAGAGGCATGGGGGGTTATCTTTAGGGGAAATGGTTTGCTGAACCTTGGCCCAAAGAATTGGTACAGAAAGGGGTGATGAGGGATGTCACCTTTCTGGAAATTTTCCCCATATGGGTAGCCATGCTGATCTTGGGTGGGGAACTCCAAAATAGACAAGTCACATTTTGGAGTGATAACAGGGCAGTGGTGGAAGTCCTGAACAAGAAAAGGACAAAGTCTGAGTGAGTAATGAGGGTTTTGAGCAGGATGGTATGGCTAGGGCTGACATTGAACATGTCATTTAGAGCCAAGCACATTGTTGGCATAGATAATGTGATAGTGGATTCCCTTTCCCGATTGCAGATGGACAAATGTCGGACCGTCGCACCCGGAGCAGAGCACTGGCAGACCACCATACCGGTGTACATATGGATGATTGGATTGGGGGAGCTGAAATATTGTTCTGCAACTCCTGGGCTCCCAGGACCTTTAGAGCATATTAAGCCTCTTGGAGGACATTTTAAAACTTCCAGGAGCAGTACGGCAGCCAGGTAAGTGGGGCAGTGATGAGGGAGCAGATGGCCTGATTCATAGTGGCGGAGTGGAACCAGAACTTGGTGCAGGCAACCATGGGAGTTCATCTGGCTGCAATAGGACAGATATGCACACTAAGAGGGTGGGAAGACCCTAACAAGTGCAACCTGGTTCGCAGAATGATGCAGGACTGGTTGCGGGGAACAAATAAGAGGAAAGACAATAGAAACCAGTATCAGAGTGGCTGATGACATGGATGATGGAGGTATTACACCGCATCTGCAGCTCAAGTAAGGAAGTCATATTGTTCTAGGCCCTGTATGCTACAATGAACAGTAGGGCGTTTAGACTTAGCGAAGTGGTAGGCCACGGCAGAAAGGTGGACAGGGGTCTACTTTGGGAAGACATAGAATGGGCTTGGGACGTGATAGTGGTGTTATTATGGAGGTCAAAGACAGATCAACAGGGTCTGGGCACCAAGGTGTGGTTAAGAAAACACCATAACGCAGTCATCTGCCCAGTGGGGGCTCTGCATGTGTACGCGGCAGACTGCCCAAGAGTGGTGAGTCCCCTGTTATTCATACATGGGGATGGCAGGCCAGTGTCTGGATACCAGGTGACAGCAGTACTGTACAAGAGCCTATGATTTTTGGGGGAACCTGGGAAGGGATACTCCTTCCACTCATTCAGCATTGGGGTGGCCTTTGTTATGGCAGCACAAGGCAACAGGCCAGGGAAGATTAAGCAGAAGGACAGATGGACTTCTGACTGTTATAAAAAGTACATCCGTAACATCAGGTAATAACGGTGTCTCTTTTTTTCACACAGCAGGTAAAATGGAGGGGGTAAGAGGGGTAACCGAAAGGTTGGGTAGGGGAGAGGGAAGAGGTGTACTATACTAAACTGTGTGCTTATGATTATGCAGGGATGCTGAGGAAGCTTGAAGTATGGATCTGTGGGCACTCCTTTATACACTGGGTGTAGAAATGGGCAGTCAGGTGACAAGGGGGAAAGCAACTGTACCCAAATAGCAACACGATCCATTTGGTATGGAAAGGTCTTCAGGGAATGAAGTGGGCCCAGCTGCTACCAAAGTTAAGTGAGATCAGGAAGGACCATAGATGGCCAAACTGATTGTGGTACATCTGGGTGGAAACAACCTGGGGAGGAGGCCCTGGCTGGACATATTTTATCAAATAAAACAGGACCTTCAGAAAACAAATGTGGTGGCTGGAGGTTACTCTGGCCTGGTCTGATATCATGCCCCCATATAATGTGACAACAGGGGGAGAGCCACAAAGGGATGGACAGAGCCTGGATGTGCATGAATGCGCAGGTAGGCAGGTTGTTTGAGAGCATGGGAGGATTGGTCATACACCATGATACACTGGAATGGGAAGATACATACTACCGTGGAGATGGGATACACTTATCAGGCCTGGGTCAAGCCCTGTTTAATTCAAAAATTGCTGATGCCATCGAAGCATGGCTGGTACAGAGATAAACACAAATAAAAACAAGGGGGATTCAGGGGGGGAGAAAGGGGGGAAGGGGGAATTCCACCACCCATCGCCATCGCAAGCTGGAGATGGACTAGTGAAAAAAGGAGGGATGAGGACAGGAAATAAAGAGGGGATAAAAAGGAAAACACTAAAAAGGTGACACAGTAGTGATAAGTAAGAAGCAGGGGTACGGTGTGTATGCTCGTACCCCTTTCTAATAAAAGAGGAAGAGGCCGGGTACCCCCCATGATGAACATCTGGAGGCAGAACAAAAGGAAGAAGTAGTAGAAGTGATGACTTGGAAAAGAATGTGTCTGTATACAATGTACATAAATATTAATTGGAAGAGACTGTAAACTGAAAAGTGATGGAAATTTACTGTGTATTGTAAACAATGATATCTTGAAACATTAAGTAAATTAATTACCAAACTGAGCAGCCACACACAACTTGTCTATGTCTTTATTAGTGGTGCTCTGGGGTTAAAGAGGGTTGCCCAAATAAAGGGGAAGACCCCATTGTGCCAAGGCCCAGACAGGTGGTGTGGGAAAGTCAGGTGGCAGGGGAGGGGTGGGGGAAGGGATGGAGGAGGGCGAGAAGGAAAGACATGAGGTCAAAAAAGGGGAGGAACCGATGAGGTTATGAAAGGGGTGGGAAAGGGGCCGGAGTGGGAAAGTGAGGTGGCAACTCAGGAATGTCCAGAGGAGCCAAAGGGCAGGGCTTAATCAGGCAGGCATAAGGGACTTCACAGCCAGGGGAGCTCACAAATTTGCTCCAAGAGATTTTCCTACCTACTTACCCTAAGATAATTAGCATGAGGGCACTGTGTCAGGGGGAGCACAGTGTGCCACTGTGGCAGGTGGAGCACAGTGATAGGATGGATTGGACTTCCATAGGTGGATGTCAGAAAAGGGGGGATGAGGACAGGAAATAAGGAAGGGATAAAAAGGAAAACACTAAAAAGGTGAGAAGTAAGAAGCAGGGGTATGGTGTGTACACTCGTACCCCTTTGCAACAAAAGAGGAAGAGGTCGGGTACCCCGTGATGTACATCTGGGGGGAATAAGCAAATGAAGAAAGTAGTAGAAGTGATGACTTGGAAAAGACTGTGTCTGTATATAATGTACATAAATATTAGCTGGAAGAAATAACTGAAAAGTGATAGAAATGTACTGTGTATTGTAAACAATGATATCTTGAAACATTAAGTAAATTAATTGTCAAACTTAGCAACCACACACAACTTGTCTATGTCTTTACTGGCAGGGCTCTGGGGACAAATGTATCTGGACAGTACTTACTCTGTATAAATGTGTGAAACAGCTGGTGAATGCTTAATTTACAATAGGACAGGTTGTCTTCTAACCTATTTTTTACTTAACACAAAGATAGTTTTATATTTAGAAAACTTTTAACTATATTTAATATATATTGCTTAGGCTTATTTTTCATTTTGTTTTTATTCACAGTCATTTATTGTACTAATACAAGCATAGGCACACACAGACTGGATTTTAAAATGAAGCTTCAGTTGATTTATGACTTTTCTCAGGGAATGAACTTTCAATTCAGTGACATTTGACCTTGAAATACCTTTCTTTTGATGGAACGTTTGCTGTCTTTATATGGTTATGTTGTTTGTGAATGCAGTTTTAGCCAATGGGGATCCTTAACAACTTTTAACTGTTTTTTTATGTATGATCTGGGTTTTGAGAATGTATGTTATTCCAAAATAACTGCCATTGTTTTCTGATGAAGGATTCTGTGTAATCCAAAAGCTAAAAACACCTGTGTTCTCTTGTAACAACTCTGTTGGTCCAATAAAATGTATCAAACCATCTGTATGTGTGGATCTTGAATTACAAGGACCAATACGGCAACAAGTTGATCTGTCTTCCTCTGGTATGATATACTGTAGTTACTCCAAACACTTCAGCACTTTTGACCCATTTTTCCTTTTACCTCAATGTTATTCCAAAAATGTTGGCATTTGTTCAACATGCTTGTAATGCACTCCAAAATCTTAATATTTCCAGTGTAACTCACAGTCGCTTTAAAGGAACACTATAAACTATTATGCATGATATTATTTCTAGTTGAAAACTCACAGTTTATGATTGCTTACCTTCTCTACAATTTATTGGTGCTGCTATTTGTTTAATCTTCTTTTCTCTGTAGAACTGAAATGTATTGTTAATACATACACACATACCTCAACACTGCATGCTAAAGTTTAATGAATGTTATAAAATGTTTAAATTACACAAATGCTTCCTCAATATCAATTCATGACTTTTAACAAGTATGAAATTATAAAGTATATGATGAAATATTTATAATACAAATACTGTGGTGATTACAGAGGTACTATTTATATGTAAAAAAAAAAATTCTTGGTAAAAAAACTGGATTACTGATTTTTAAAATATGCAAACTTATATGAGTATTTTGTAATAATAACAGATTTTGAAAAAGCCATTTAATAAAGCTCTAATTTGGAAGCAAAATGTCAGAGAGGACAAAAAAGTGAAATAAATCTTCTCAAAATAAACTCATAGGCCCAGATATTCAAACTGCGCCAGACTGTAGCACAAGCTTGGGCGCAGCTCAGCTTGGCTGCGCAGGGGTGTGGACGGGGCAATATTCAACGGAGCTGCACCATGGCTCGGCAGCATTGAATATTGCACCCTGGCCACCCCCAGTGTGCATGGCGCAGTGGCACTGTGCCAGGGCAAGTGGCCAGAGTGGAGCATGGGGATGCGCTAGCACAAGTGCCATTGCGCCATGCACAGCAACTGCAATATTCAAAAGTTGATATGCAAATAGGGCCATAATGTATGCAAGGCACACATGGGGCCATTTGCGTATCATTAAACCATTGCATGCAGATGCGCTGATCCCCAACAACTAGCCTGGCGCCCTGCTGAGCAGCAGCCGTCGAGACCGGCGCCCCTACAGCTCTCACAGGCATTTGTATTAAAAAATAATTATTATGTCCAATATCCTGGTGGTCCAGTGGACACTATCTGCCCGATCATGGGCATTTGTAAAAGTAATACATGTCCTATATCCCTGGTGGTCCAGTGGACCGCTAGCTGCCAATTGCAGGCATTTGTAAAAAAAAAAAAGGTCCAATATCCCGTGGTCTAGGTACCCTCCCGACCCGCCCACTGAGTCCCACCACCCCGCCCCGGCCAGCCAGCAGCACCCCACCCGCCTGCCGCCCCGCCGCCCACTGACTGACACCGTCGGTAGGGCTGCAAGCCCATTGTTTACAGCGTCAGCCAATGGGCATGCAGCCCACACTGTACTACACATTCCAGATATGTGAATGATTCATTCATTTTTTACAAATGCCTGCGATCAGGCAGCTAGCGGTCCACTGGACCACCAGGGATATTGGAACATTTACTATTTTATACAGATGCCCGCGATCAGGCAGATAGGTCCACTATACCACCAGGGATATTGGAACGTTTACTATTTTATACAGATGCCCACGATTGGGCAGATAGCGGTTCACTGGATCACCGAGGATATTGGGGAATTCATTTTTTTAATTACAAATGCCCGTGATCGGGCATGGGGGGGTGCCACCAGGTGCAGCTGGAACTCAGGTGGCCATCCACAGGTGGCAGCTGCTGTGTTGTGCCCTGCACTGCGGCAGCTCACCTGTGGGTGGTCATCAGTTTTCCTTTTTTGGGGGGATCAACTTTGTGCTGGTGCAGGTAGGGGTTGTGCATGCATGGCTCTGCACATCCCGGGCTGAATATCGGGCTGTGCAGAGTATGCATGGGCACGCCCCCCCCACCTGTGCCTGCATACATAACTGATGCACTCCAGCACATCGGGATTTGTGCCGCGCACTTTTCCCTTTTGAATATCACACCACGGCTCATCAGTGGGTTGCGCATGGTGCAACACTGTTGCACCATGTGCAACCCTTTTGAATATCTGGGCCATGGAAAATTCTCTTATTGAAGAACAAAGGATCCCCGTACTAATTTCAACCCACATATTTTGCACCTCAGAGAACCAGTCCTACTATGAATTAACCAGTTCTTGTGGACTTTTTAAACCTGGAATTTTACTTTGCATGCAAAGTTCCAATGAAGTTGCCTAATTCACCTTTGTGGATAACCTTCTTGAATTGCCTACTTTGCCACTTGGCCATTTTGCACTGAGTGTTCCTTAGGAAATGACAAATTTTGAGGTGAAGCCAAGCAAAGTTAAGAACAAATTAATGCAAAGTTCCAGATTTACCTTAACTTTGCATAAGAAAGTGCCATTCCACCTGCCAAAAATTTTGTGATGTTGGCACTTTGCACTTTGCAGATTTGGCAGACTTCACAAATCGTTTTGCAGAGTGAACTTTGCCAACTTCACACATCTCTAATAGCAACACCAATCTATTTGAGTTGGTGGTGGGTGGGTGGCTGGGTAATCAGACAGGCTACCCATTAAGTGGTCAGGATGATGGCCAGTCAGACAGTTATAAAAGTGAGCAAGCAGGTAGGTGAACCGATAAACATAAAGAAAAGCCACTATGGTAACTGGTTGCTCACAACAGCCATTGTGTGTTTGCTGTGTGGTCACCACAATAAATGCAGCATTCCTTTCTTTTTGTCTTCAGACAATTCAGGAGAGGAACCAGGAAGGGAGGTGAGCATTAGTCAAATGAAAAGGAATTGCCAGATTTGCTACTGCCACCAGAACAAATCAGGACCAACCCATTCAAAGAAAAGGCACACAGGTAGACCCTACAGGACTGTTTTTAACCCTCAGGTAAGCCTTTTCCTGGCCCCCATCACTCCCTGTGTGGAACATTCTTGTCGGTCCTCACCACACTCCAAGCAGTCATTCTGACCATTCAGAAGAATGCATATCCCAGAGTGTTGAAATGCTGCAGCCCTAATGGCTCTCTTCAATTTAAACAGCCCATGTCTTGGTCTTGAAACCAAGCCTCTGGTACGTGACTATGTCACCTGCTACTTGTGTGCATGGGGGGGTGCTCATAAAGAGAAGGTGGGCAGCAAAAGAAAAAATTTATGAATGCAGACCATGCCTGGGCTTTACATGGAAAGAGGGTGGTTCTTGGTTCTGATTGCAGGATAGAGTTTTTCTAGTGCAGAAAGCAACTGGCTGCTGCTGCTGCTGGGAAACTGTTGGGGATATATGCTGCAGTGAATCTATACTGGGATACTTCAGGGTATGAGCAATAGAAGTGTTATAGGGGTTCTAGGAAATTACTGGGGAATCTACCTACAGGGGAATTGATTGGGCAACTGCTGGCAGCTTGGTGGCTGGTGCTGCAAGGATTACTGGTATTGCTTCCCTCTTTTACAGACATGTCCCTACACTACTATTTCCCACTGGTCCTCCAACACAAAAATGTCACCCTGCCTGAGCTTCCTTTGGGTCCTAAGTAGTCCCCAAGTACCTACTTTGCTCATCTTCTGTTTCCCTCAGTGGTTCCTAGCTTTATTTTTGAATAGCCACATCTCTAGAGCACAACAGATTCCATTTAGTATGTGAAACTGTTAGGTTGCTAGGGTGCAATGTGGTGTACCGTGTCTGGACTCATTATATGAGGCTGTGCCATTTTGATTTCTTGAAAGCAGAACTCATATATATTTTCCTAATTGTAAGTTCTGGTTTTCTTTGTTGTTTCTAGCATATTTATCAGGCACAGCTATTCCTTAGTGCCATATCCAGCCAGTTTTCAATACATGGTCAGTCAGTAGTCACAACAACCCTTGCCTGAATTCTCTACCTTTGTCTTTTCCACAGGCTGTGCATCTCAGATGGTCTCTGCCATTTCAACTTCATGCCAGTGTCATCGAGGCATTGGTCAGGAAGCATAGGAAAACCAGGAGCAGTTTCAAAATTCGTAAATAGCATTTTATTAATAACACCAAAATAAAAAATTAAAAAAATGAAGTATAACTATTTGCAATGGCAGTACAAACATAGAAAACAAAGTCCTTCTTCTGAGTGTTTCTTCTTAATTCCAAGTTTCAGTCTCTGCCTCTGTCTTGCTCAAGCATTGCTGCTCTTTTTCTAAGTCTGTGCCTGGGAAACCCGTTAAGAGAACATTCTGCATCTCACATAGTGTTCTTGTCAGTTTTAGTAGGTGCAGCAAAAATAACATTGTGATCCAGAACTGACCTCTTGTTTACAGCTCTGAAGATATTTTTCAAATCAGCATCTCATGTTAACCTCTTGAATTCCAGTTTTTGCAATCATTTCAATAGTATAAATATATACAGTTTTAAACAAAAGGATCCCAGTATCACATACAGTTTTACACAGAAATTCACATATATTTTTATGCCCACAGATATGCAAGGGGGAAGAAAATACAGAAACAACAAGGGAAGGCAGAGAAATAACGAGATGTGAAGAATTGCAAAACTGTCAGAGTAATCAGTTCTTACTTCTCACAAGACAATTTGGTTGTGCAACCACACACAAGAGACAGAAAAGGGGAGTATAGAACAGACCCTTACATTTAAACTCCTTTTGCATAACAAATGGGGCAGGGCCTTATTCAACCCTGTCACAGCCAGATGTTGCTGTTTTTTCAAGAAACAGTAGGCCTCTGCAGGACCAGCAATGAGGAAACTGACCAAGTTCTGGCAGGCTAAAGAACAAATCAAAGCTACAGCTCTAACAATGCTCTGCAAAAGTATTTATGTCACCATTTATATAAACAACAACATTTGAAAACAAGGGCAAGAACTAGACCCTGCACGTTGCCCCACAGCAATGGGGCTTCATCGGAGAAGAGAGACAAAGGATGTCAGTTGCATTTGCATTACAATCATTTGGGGGGTGGCTTGACCACCATAAAGATGGCTGCTTAACTCTAATAGCTTCTCTCTCCCCTCAAAATATTCTGCAACACCTGCACATCAAACAATGTTTCTAAGCTGATTGGATCAACAAACCTGCTACCATCATCACCAAGAGCACATACCTGTCAGTTTTAATGGGAACTGCAGCTGCCCTAGAAGCCATTCATTATCAACTGCTTCTGTCATCCATCCTGGTGGGGCCTGACAGCCATGGTGCTTCCTGCCACCATCCCAATTTCTTCCACCTTTAAACTGGACAGCCTACAAGAAAAAGGAGGCATGTTCAATCAACATCTGCTAGATATAGTCGAACTCAAGAATGCCAACTGTAAAATTAATGAGGATATTGTCTCAGTCTCCCAATGCCTCTCTAATATAGAGCAGAAAATTGACACAAGAGATCAGTCAATACATCCTCTCAAAGCCCACATCCATGAACAGGAAAAAATCTCTGGGACTGTATGGAGGAACTAGAGAACTGAAGTAAATTGATGTAAACACTGGGGTGGTGGTACCTCTCTTAACAAACATCTATGAAGACAAAGAAGTCATAGAGAGCACTCACCCCTCACAACAAGGAATGCACAAAGCAATTTCTCAGTTTGAAAGAAATTTGATTTTTATTCCATAGCTGTTTTCCCTTTGCAACTCAACACTGGATGCAGTAGATGGTGCAAATGCACCATCCCTTCCGTTTCACCCCTCCCCATGGGGCCTTCTTCATAAATGTACCTGTTTTAAAAACCTTTCTAAAAAAAAACATAAATAACTGTGTGCGGAGGGGGTCATGCAACTAGAGATGCTGTAAAAGGACAAATGCCATAAAGCAAAAAAGAAGGCATGTCACAAGTTATTATAAAAAAAAAGTAATAGTGTCACTGTGAGGTTTTGATGCACCCTCTGTGTGTGACAACCTCATAAAACACAACCACATGTGTATTATTCTGTATTATACAACGGCAAGAAAGAATGCTTACCTCTGATTGATCAGTGTGGGGCTGGACCCGTGATGATATCTCAGCATAACATCACAGATCTAGTCCCAGCGCACACATGACCAAATCACCTGAGTCAAAAAATCAGTGCACATCCTATGTTCAAGGGAAGTGAAAGCTGCATTACAATCACCTTATCATCACTGTTCGCACTCATATTCATTCTCGTGAACATCCATTTTTTTTTACTTAAAACAAAGATTTGTTACAGTGAAATGTAAAGCCATGAGATCAGTTTTACATGTCACTTGTGACACTGCCACCTCCTCTCCAGACTTCCTGCTGCCAAATGAAAAAGTTGTGATTATGATCAGCCTCAAAGCAGTCCATTACTCCCCACTGGCAGACTCAGTTACCATGCGCTTCACTACACAAAGACATTTGTCTATTTTGTTCTTAAAGCATGGAGCATGCTACCGCTGAAATGCCAGCTTCTTGTTTCATTTTGCAGTCTCCCTGTACAAACACATAATTCAAGCGTCTGTACTGGGAGACATTTCAAAATTTAATAAAACCTCCAGAATCATCCACAATCTGTAAACACCACAGCAGACTGTGCTCTCTTAACTCATTCACTCCCAGTGGCCATTTTGGATCAGATCCAGTAATGAATGCTTCCGACACTATATGGTGTCTACAGTTACTAATGGATTTCAACTCACTCGTATGTGGTGGAGTAGGCAGAAAGATTTTCGCTGCACAACTTTATGGTCCCAGAACATAAAAAGGACAGATTTTTGTTTCCAACTTCAATCTTCTGGTAGAAAACCATGAACAATCACAAAAGAGACATGAGGTGCGGGGAACGATGTGTCACAGGCAGGAATTAGACAGATAGGGGTTAGTGTGGCAGACTGCAGTGCCACAGTAGCAGTAGCACCACCTACTGTACAATACGGTCAATCAGCACTTTTTTAAGTATACTTACCCATTGAAAAAAACTGGAAAAAAATACTTTAAAATGTGCTTTTCCATTGTTTTTTTTTTCCACAGGAGCCTATGTATAGTAGGAATAATGTGTTCCAGGGTGTGTGTTGTGTTGGGATGTTTCTGTTTTCACAGAGATGGTTGTGGATGCATGGAACTGCCTTCCTGATGAGGGTTGTGGAGTCAGGAACAGTGGGAGAATTCAAAAATGCATGAGACAGGCAAAAGGCAATTCTAGTGGGTGGGTAGGAGGAAGTAAGCTGTTGATTAACTAGAATCTTCAGCTTATCCATCAGGTAGGAAAATGGGCAGACTAGGTGGGCCAAGTGATCCTTATCTGCCATCAAATTCTATGTTTCTATTACATCACTTCTCAGGTGTTGGATGCACTCGACCTCTGGCCTCATGTTTAATCACCCAAGGCATGACATTATCCCAGCACAACACACACCTGTCATGCATTATTCCTTTAATTACAGACTGTCTTCTTACATATACTGTGATTTTCCCCCTTAATTTCCATCTTTTTCCTTTTTTATTCTCTCTTGCTCATTCTAGAAGTTGTGACTTACGCAGACGTATACCAGGTTATACAAGAGATTTCATAAAATATATTTTTTACATATTTTTTTTAAAAAGTATATGTTATTTTTTAAATATATTCATACATATCTAGGGGGATCAGTAGTAGGAGAGATGAGGTTATACTGTCCTTGTACAGGTCACTGATAAGGCCGCATCTAGAGTATGGAGTTCAGTACTAGTGCCCAAACCTCAAAAAGGACATTAAACTTATGTAGAAGGTCCAGAGGAGGGCTACAAAATGATAGCTGGCCAGTTGGGTAAGGCATATGAGGAGAGACTGAGGGCACTGACAATATACTCCCAGGAAGACAGAAGAGAGAGGGAAGGAACATGATTGGGACCTTCAAGTACCTGAAAGGGATAAATAAGGTTGATAAGAAGAGTCTTTTTTAGCTGAGTGGCAACCATAACATGAGGAGGCACAGTCTTAAGCTGGAGGGTGGGAGGTTTAGGAGGGAGATCAGGACGCACTTCTTCACAGAGAGGGTGGTGGACACTTGGAATGCACTGCCAGAAGAAGTGATCTCGTCGAAGACAGTGGGCAGCTTTAAGAGAGGCTGGGACATGTATGGGGGAGGGTAAGGGTCATTTTGTGGAGCTGGAAAGCCACCAGCCCCCCCCCCCCATCATCTCAGTCTGCACATAATGATTGAAGTTAGGGTCTGCCTGTGGTTCCCTTGATTTGATCGGTGACTGTTTTGTACCGGGAAAAGAAAAAGTGGGAGAAATAGAGAAAGTGAAAGAAATGTAAGTAATTAAACTGTATTGTGTTTCTGAGCACATGCGCTCAGTAAACTGCTCTGTCTGTTCGGGTACTGTGACTAAAGTGTGGTGTGCTTCTGAGTACATGCACTGACTGACGCTGACCACTCAGTCTACTTGTGGCAGGCAGGGACAGTGACGGCTTTGTTGCAAATAATGCAACAAGCCATTTTCTTTTTTCAAAACAATGAACAATGAGAAATAAATGGTAGAAACAATAAATGACACTGTGCTTTGGATTTGCACTTTGTTTGGGGTGGGTAGAGAAAGGTGATGCTAATCAGAGTGGGGAGAGCTGGAGCTGATCTCGGGAGCTGTTCGCAGTTACGGCTTCATGGCAATGGTACATTTACTTTTAAAACATTAAATACTGTTAATTGGTAATGTGTCCTTGAGTCATATTAAACACTGTACATTTTTGCAGGGTATTTTGCATTGTTTAGTTATAGTGTCAGACAAGGATTTTCATTTTCAGAAAGGTATGAAGTATTAGCAGAAAACACAGCAACCAAGCAACCATGACAAGCATGGCAACATGAACTTTCTGTGTGGACAATATGTAAAACATTTAATGTGTTCATATGTGTGCTGGGAATAGATCTGTGATGCTGTACTGGGATAACAATCATGGATGTATTCCTGAATGGACCAATCAGCATGTAGGCTTTTTTCTTGCCATGTTTTAATTACATTTGTCTTGCAGTAACCTGAGATAATGCACTGCATTCTAGCAGGTTCCACCTATATGCTTCCCTTTAATACAATTCATATAGTCACCACCTGGTTTCTACTAGGGATACTTGGAATCACGGAATCAAAATCAGATTCCTTGTATTTCATCAAGTTTTTTTGTTGGCTGGATTTTCAGAATCTATGGCAGAAAATGTGAATACCAAAAATACCATCCAATAACTGTGTTGAGCCAGTCACTTTAAATCCACATTCCTTCAGCCCTGTCCTAATAATCAATAAAATCCTTCATTACCCTTTTCTGACACCCTCAAGCACTGCTGAAATCCTGATCCTGGATCCTCTAGATTCCTTTGACACACTCCCCCACTTCCAGTCCATGCCTCAATCTGGACCTACTACTAGGAAATTAGTAGAGTCTGCTGATGCCATTCTCTTCCATCCTGTGACTCTGAGTCCTCTAACAGCAATCTCTCCCCACAGTGACTATTGGAATATGCCACCTCCCTGTCCCTTCTGTGAGTAGACTTCCAAAGAACACCAGCCTGATATATAATAATAATAATAAAATTTATTTAGTTAAGCGCCTTTCAAATTTTCAAGGTGCTGTACATAAAACATGGAAACACCAGCATAATCAATGCATACAATAAAACAACACAGCAGATATTACAAGATTAGAATAACCAATTACAGTTAAACAGGAAATGCCTTATCCCATAAGAAGGATATTAGGGCCCTTTTAAAACTTTCCACCGTCGTAGTCTCTCGGAGCTGACGGGGCAGAGAATTCCAGAGGGTAGGAGCCGCTAAACCAAAGGCATGGGCTCCAGAGGACTTCAAATTTACCCTCGGAATCTCCAGCAACCCCTCATCAGCCAAGCAGAGCTGTCTCAGAGGGGTGTAGGGCACTAGAAGCTCTTTCAAGTAGTCAGGATCAAGACTGTGTAGGACTTTGTAGGTCAAAAGACCCACTTTAAAGGTGATCCGCCATTGTATTGGCAGCCAGTGCAGAGTGCCCAGCACATATACAGCACATTATGCACACACATACAGGTTGGTCTCAGGCATTGCCACTGGCAGTATTGTGGTCAACTTAATATATAATTAATATACAAGTTAGTCAGTCTTGGAGTGGATCCCAAGGTGGTAGCCTGGATAAAAAATTGGCTGGACAACAGGACACAAAGGGTAATGGTAAACAGAGTCCACAGTGAAGAAAGGAGGGTAACTAGCTGGGTACTGCAGGTTCAGTACCGGGACCGGTCCTCTTTAATGTCTTTATAAGTGACATTGGAGAGCACCTGGAAGGAAACATATGTCTCTTTGCAGATTACAAAAAGATCTGCAACAGGGTTGATTCACAGGGTGGAGTGGAAAGGATAAAAAGGGACTTGGCAAAGTTGGAGGAATGGCCAAATGTATGGCAGCTCAGATTCAATTCAAAGATGTGCAAGGTAATGCACCTGGGAAACAAAAACCCAGGGGAAGACTACACAGTGGGAGGTGAGATATTAACAACAACAAAAATCAAAAGGAACCTGGGAGTAATTATATCATATGACCTAAAGGTGGGCAAGCAATGTGAGAAGGATGGCTGGGAGGATACTGGAATGCATAGGGAGAGGCATTAACAGTAGAAAACAGGAAGTTGTTATCCCTCGGTACAGACAGTTGGTGAGACCCCATCTGGAGTGCTGCATGCAGTTCCAGAGACCCCATCTCCACAAAGACATAGACAGGATGGAGGCTGTTCAGAGGAGGCAACCAAAATGGTGCAGGGTCTACACCAGAAGATATATGATGAGAGACTAAAGCAGCTTAACATGTATACCCTCGAGGAAAGGGGACATGATAGAAACTTTCAAGTACCTCAAGGGAATAAACAAAGTCCAAGAGGGTAGCATCTTTCAGAAAAAGAGATATGCAAGAACAAGAGGGCACAATTTGAAGAGAGAGGAGGGATGGCTCAGAGGTAATGTTAGAAAGTATATTTTCCTGGAGAGGTTTATGGATGCATGGAACAGCCTTTCTGAGGAGGTTGTGGAGTCAAGGACAGTGGGAAAATTCAATAATGCATGGGACAGACATAAAGCAATTCTAGTGGGAGTAGGAGGAAGTAAGCTGTTGGTTAACTAGAATCTGCAGCTTACCCATCAGGGAGGGAAATGGGCAGACTAGGTGGGCCAAGCAGTCCTTATCTGTTGTCAAATTCTATGTTTCTATGTTAATGAAACAGAATATGATGATTCCAAACATTCCTAGTTTCTACCATACTCTGGCTAGTTTTAACTGCAAACACCTCAATACTTTCAGTAATTTTTTTGAAGATTTTTTTTTTTTTGTCTCTGCGAATTTAATGCTTGTGAAAGGTGCTGAATTGACAGCAGTGGAACCTGAAGTCCTCTGCTTATCTCCATGAGAGGTACAGCACAAGGGATCACAGTGCAAGTTTCCTCACATTGCCTTGCCAATGTGCCTTAACCCTGCAATGGAGGGACCACAATGTAGGTGAAAGAGTAGTTTATATCAATTCACTCCTTGGCCTCTCATGTAAGACTGCCAAAAAGGGTACCAATTAGCGTCAGTTGTGCTGGTGGTTTGGACACCTGTTCACTGGGAACTGAACCAAGGCTACTATAATTCATTTCACATAGGTTTCTGAACCAACCATCATGTGATAATTACTTTCAAGTCATAGGTTTCATAGGTTTTAACAAGCTACATAGACTTGCATCCTTAATACTTACCTTGTCCATTTTATATTAGTGTTTTTATTTGTATAAAACTTATCCAAACCAAGTTTAAATGATTCCATTGTTTTACTATTTACCACTTCTCTTGGCAAGCAGTTCCAAAGCTGTACCTCCCTCTGACTAAACCAAGGTGTTTCATTTATCCTATTCCAGTTGGAGTTTGTGTGCCCTGGGTTCATACAGATAGTTCTTTCTTTCTCTAAGTCCTAAATCATGCCTTAATTGGTCATCCTAAACAGCCCTGTATATCATACACATATCTCCCCTTATTCTCCAATATTGTAGTGTGTATAATCCTAAATTCTGTAATCTCTCCTGGTAGGTTGCAGGTCGCTAGTCTATAATTCTTTTTGTGGCCTTGCGTTGCACTCCCTCCAATCTTCTGATATCTGCTTTTTTGTATGGAGACCAAACCTGAGTGCAGTATTCAAGATGCGGCCTCACCAATGCCTGGTATAAGGGTAGAATCACCATAATGTCTCTGCTGCCAATGTGACATAGTATGCAATTTAATGTCTGGTTAGTCTTTTTAACAATAAGACTATGATGGGTACTGAATTGTAGGTTATTAGTTACTCTAACTCCCAGATCTCGTTCTTCTATTATTTGATTCAGTTGAATTGCTCCCAGATTGTACCCAAAGTTACTATTTTTATTACCCAGGTGCATTACCTCACATTTGTTTAAATTTAGTTCTAGCTTATACTGAACTGTCCACTGTATCAGCATATTTCAGGTCTTCTGTATTTTGTTCTGGTCCTCTGTACTATTCACAATATCCCCAATCCTTCAATAATCTGCAGACTTGCTCAACCAAATGTTGGGGTAACTGCACTTAACTGAGGAAACATACAAATTAAATAAACATGGGCCAAAAACTGAACCCTGCGGGACCCCACTCGAGACTTTCTCTCAATCCGACAATACCCCTTTGATTGTAACCCTCTTTCTTCTATTACTAAAACATGCCTCCACCCATTTAACTGTATTTGTAGGTCACTTTGTGCTGGTCAGTACCTCTGCTAGTTCTTTATGTGGTAGTTTGTTGAACGCTTTGGAAAAATCCAAGAATATGACGTCTACTGCATTCCCTTTATCTAGAGCCTTATTTGCTGTTTC
The DNA here is from genome assembly GCA_016271365.2 of Neoceratodus forsteri. Taxonomy (NCBI): domain Eukaryota; kingdom Metazoa; phylum Chordata; order Ceratodontiformes; family Ceratodontidae; genus Neoceratodus; species Neoceratodus forsteri. The sequence continues at coordinate 537,907,928 of CM057455.1, forward strand.
ATAGAAGGTTAGCATGTTCGTCTGGCATGAACTTATCTTTGTAAAGCCATGTTGAGTTGGATCTGACAAGTTATGTAAGGTCAAGTGTGATATTATATGATCTTTCAGAATCCCTTCAAATAACTTGCCCACTATTGAAGTTAAACTTACTGGTCTGAAATTCTCAGGCTTTGTAGTAGTTGTCCCCTTCAATAAGGGGACAACTATGCTTCTCGCCTGGCACAACAATGGATGGCCACTATTCCCTGGTCCAAGGAATTTATAAATAAATGAGTTAATGATAGAGCCATGCTGACTGCCAATTTCCTAAGCACTCTGGGGTGTAGATTAGATGGTCCTGGAGATTAATTAATGCTATATTTTCTAGTCTTTTCAATACATCATTGAGATCTATTAATATCTTTCCTGTCTGAGAACTCAGTTAATTCTCCTTTCCTGTGACAGTGTTTTTACTGAATACTGAACTAAAATATGAGTTTTGTATATCTGCCAATTCCTTAGTATTAGTCATAAGTTCACCCAGTGTATTTATATAAGGACTTATATTATTATGTACTTTCTTTTTGCCATTTATGTATGTGTAAAATGCTTTGTAATTGTCCTTCACTCTTGTAGCCAATTTAAGTTCATATTCTCCTTTGGACTTCTTTATTTCCTTTTTTAGCTGCCTAACCTTTTCCCTGCACAAAGGCCATCCCTCCGAATTATTTTTTTTATTTACTCTCTTAAAGATTTAATCTTTTTCTCTAACCTTTTTTTTATTTTAGAATTAAACCATTCTTTAGTGTTCTTATTATTTTTGTATTTAAATATGCTTGGTATGTAATTTGTAACTTCCCTTGTGATTTTCTTGATCAAGATTTCCCACATCCTGTCTACTGTTTAGTTGGAAAACTCAGTTTCCCAATCCCAAGCAGCCATTTCCACTTTTGGAGCAGGAAAATTTGCTTTATTAAAATTTAGTTTATGTGTTAGGCCTGTGACACTATTTGTGCTTAGTTCCCCTATCATCCTAAAGAACACTTTACAGTGATCACTGTTTCCTAAGGGACTATCAACCATAATATTGCCTAGTTTATCCCCCATGTTACTCAGGACTAAATCCAGGATGTTTTGACCCCTGGTTGCTGACATCACTCTGTTCCACCCCAATTTGGTAGAATGCTTCTAGATATTTCCTTTCTATGTTGGTTTTCCCCCTTGTTTCCAACCAGCCTATTTCAGGTATGTTGAAGTCCCCTGCTAAAAGTATGTCTTCTGCCAGGTCTAAGTCGGAAATATAGTCCAAAAGAAGGTTATCTTCATGTTTAGTTATAGATGGAGGTCTATACACTAATCCTAATTTAATTTTGGATATAGATTTCTGTGAAGTCTTTATCCACAACATTTCCATGTTTTCTAAGTGTATCATTTCTTGCTCACTGTTTATTGTGTCTTGTATATAGATAGCAATACACCCTCCTCTCCTATGGGGTCTAGATCTAGAATATAAATTGTAACCTATAATGTTCTTTTCCCAGGGATCTGTTTCATCCCACCAGTTTTCAGTTACTAGTGCTATATCAATACTGCTAGATTTTATAATGTACTGGAATTCATCAAATTTTTTTTTGGAAAGCTCCTGGCATTTAATAATAACACATTCCACCCTTCAGATTTGTTTCCTAGTAGGCTCTTGTCATTCATTTCCTTCATGTCTATAAATGCCTGCCCCTCTCTTTCCAGTTTAAATTAAACTGTATCACCTTATTTATTTTTGTACCTAGTATTCTAGTTCCTGCTCTGTTTGGGTGCAGTCCATCATGTTTGAAAATCAATTTGTTTTGAAATGTCCTGGTATTATCCATAAATCCAATTTCTCTGCCTGCACAAAAGTAGTGTAGCCATCTATTTATTTGGTTTATGGCCCAATTTTGGGGTTCATTTGGTCCATGCATTGGCAAAATCCCTGACATTATGAGTTCTCCTCCCTTTGCTTTGATTCTATCTGCTAGATTCAATAAGCTTTCATGTACAACTTGCATTTTATTTTTTTTTATATCATTGATCCCTACATGCAATATAACTAAGGGTTTTGCATACTTTCCATTAGGCCATCCAGTATTTTTCCTAGGTCTGTCACTTTCACCCCAGGTAGTATACTAACTGTCGTATACATTTTTCTGTTCTTACAAACTATCTCATCAGTCCATCTTGTAATTGAATCACCAATAACTAGAATATCTTTTTCTTTTGTTTCTTTTTGGCACAGACTATCAGCTGCTGCAGTTTGCAATGTCTTATTGTCTTTATTATTTTCAGGCTGGTGTGGTGCTTTTGATTTTTCTAACTTTGCTAATTCCACAATCCCATTCTCATCTCTTATTTCTTTGCTGCTATCTGCCTCTACTTCAGATGTTTTATTTAAAGTTTCATGTTTATTAAATAGTTGTAGGGGCTCACTCTGGTGTATGATCCCCCTTCCTTCTTTTAGATTTTTTACTGTTCATTTCAAACTCAAAGCTTTTTTCCATTTTCTTAGTTCCAGATTTCTTCCTCCCTTGTATACAGCGAGGAGTGCTAGTTGTTATACTTTGCCTTGAGTTGTAAGATTTACCGTCATAGTATCTATAAAATTCTCAAATTCTCCTATCTCTTTTTTCACCTTCAGTCTGCCCAGTAGTATTTTAATTTCCTCTTGTAGACTTTCCATGAACAGACAATTTACATCTGAACTGTTGCAATTTGTCCCCCACAGTGTACATTTTACATTGTGCACATTGCTTTTGCAGTTTATTAGCTTTTCCTCTACCTATCAACATTCTATCGCTGTCCTAGTCACCCACTTAGGCAGGCAAATGATATAATTACAGCAATTACCTCATTCATTCCCTTTTTCTCCTTCTTAGTGCCTGGGTCCTGTCCCTGGTGTCTGAAGCAGACAGAGCAGACATGCTCGTGTGAGGTGCAAGCTTTATACAATCCCCAATAGGAAGTGCAGGTTTATCGACCGGCTCAGCTGTTCCGAACTGTAGACAGACTGTGCAACCCAGCCTGCCTGCATGTTCAGAAAGCTTTTTCACAAGCAGAGTGCGACGAGCTCGCTAGATACTTTGCAGCTAAAGTGGCCGACATCAGGAAGAACCTGGGTCCAGCAAGCTCTATGGGCGAAGCTTTTGGTCAGCGTGAGATGACAGTGCCCCATTTCTCCTGGAGTTCCTTTTGACGACCTGAGTTCGTGGACATTATGAGGATCATCCATTCTATGCGCCCCACAAGTTGTGGTTTAGATCCCGGTCTGACTCCCCTTATTCTGGGTTGTTTGGATATCACTGGTCCGGTCTTGGCGCAAATAGTCTGGTGCTCCTTGGAATTGGGTGAGTTTCGCTGTTCCTTGAAAGAGGCTGTGGTAACTCCTCTTTTGAAGAAAGCTTCCTTGAACCCGGACTCTTATTCTAGCTATCGACCTATCTCTAACCTCCCCTTTATTGGGAAGGTTATCGAGAAGGTCGTAGCGGTTCAATTGGATGACCATTTAGCCATCCATAATGTCTACGAATCCTTCCTGTCGGGCTTCCGTAAAAGACATAGCACTGAGACTGCGCTGGTTCGGGTGTTAAATGATCTTCTGATGGCGAGGGATCAGAAGAGATGCTCCATTCTTGTTCTTCTTGATCTATCTGCAGCCTTTGACACAGTGGACCACATGGTGCTATTAGCTCGCCTGGGGCAAATTTGTGGAATGACTGGAACAGTTCTGCAATGGTTCACTTCATTTCTTACCGGGAGATCGCAGAGAGTTGTGTCGGGGATTTTCTCCTCTGACCCAATCCCTCTGTTGTGTGGAGTGCCCCAGGGATCCGTGCTGTCGCCCACGTTGTTTGCAGTGTATATGCTGCCCTCGGAGGTATCATTAGAGCGATATGGGCTGAGGTTTCACTGCTTGCGGATGACACCCAGCTCTATCTGTCCTTTGCACCCGACCAGGATGGAGCTCTCTCGTGTTTAACAGCTCTCTGAGGAGATCCAAGACTGGATGGATTCTAGTTGGCTAAGTTGAACTCGAGAAAACAGAGGTGCTGGTGGTGGATCCCTGGTAGGGTGGTGAGGCCGATATCGGTGCTCCATCTGGAATTATTCTTGGTGGAGTATCTTGCGGTCCTCAGAACAGGTGCGAGCCTTGAGTTATTCTTGACGATAGGCTGACTCTCAAAGCTCAGGTGTCAGCTGTTGTCAAGACTTCCTTTATCATCTCAGGAACATTGCCAGGGTGAAGCATCTTGTTCCGCCTGACTCCCTGCCTACTTTGGTTCATGCTTTTGTATCTTCACGCTAGACTATTGCAACGCCCTGTACTTTGGGCTTTTTGGGGTTGAAATCCGTCGCCTACAGCTGGTGCAGAACGCTGCAGCCCGGGTTCTGACTGGGACAAGTCATTTCTGTCACATCACTCCCGTGCTGCGCAAACTACACTGGCTGCCTGTGCGGTGGCGGATCACCTTTAAAGTCATTTTGCTGACTTTCAAATCCCTTCACGACCAGGGTCCAGTCTATCTGAAAGACCTCCTAGTGCCTTACTGCCCTGACCGATCACTCCGCTCGGCTGACATGGGGTTGTTAGAGATCCCAAGAGTGAGTTTGAAATCTTCTGGCAGCAGAGCATTTTCATATGCTGCACCCACTCTTTGGAACTCTCTACCATGTCGGCTATGGCAGTGCACCTCCGTGGAACTCTTTAAAAAAGAGCTGAAAACCTACTTATGGAACATGGCTTTTTTAGATAATTAGTTATTTATTAATGCTTTGGTTTTTATTATTATATATTTTATCTTGTGGTATGCCGATTTTATGTATATGTTTGTGTATGTTGTGTTTGAATTGTCAAATTGTTCAGCACCTTGATATGTTGAAAGGTGCTATATAAATAAATTATTACTATTATTATTATTATTACCCACTTCCTGTCCAGCGAGAGCAAGATTGTAATTTAAAACACACACTACCTGTGCTGGATTTGAACCAGTGGCTTTGAAGTGAAAGGCTTTGTAGCCCACTACCAATATATTGAGTCATCTAGTACCCCAATGTTTGCAGTTTCTGACTGGATCAATGAAAAGCCAGCTGTGCAATGAGCAGTAAGCAGGAACCACTAATGGATTTTCTAGGATTGCTTTCAATAATGTAAAAGTTTAAAACTATTCTTAAAGTGGCAAGAGTTAATATAAGGGTTGAGTAGGTGACTACATAACATCCAACTGTTATATTTGAATAATTCCAGTCCTTTCTGATTCTTTTGTTAGTATATGAATCAAAACCTTAATCTAGTAGACTGTATGTGGGCAGTATATTTCATTGAGAGTGACATGACATAATAATTGTATTTAAATTTATTGTTTTATAAAAAAATCATCATTATTGATTAGTATGCCTCATTTTTATGTTTCTGCTTGCACTTGTGCAAAGTGAACATACAGTATTGTTGTGATAGAGGATCTGAGGGATGTGTCACTGTTGGTTCAATGCAGAGCAGTCTGCAGTGGGTGTAACAGTGTCAGATTAATCATCAGCCAGGCTGATCGTGACAATATTCTGTGCTTGCTGGGTGGAAACTTTCTGAACTTCAAAGAAAAAAGCCACCAGACTCACAGGGTTGCGCTTTTCTTTGAACTGCATGGTGCTGCTCAGCAAGCACAGTGGATTGGCATCATGATCAGCCAGCCATCATCCTCTCCCAATGGTAAAAATAATTACAGCCTCTGCCAAATATCCCTCCTATCTCCCATTGCTTACCATGCCCCTTCTGAATTTTCTGACAGTGGGTTGCCCAATCCCTTCTACCATTTAGTAACCCACCCCCATCCTGCCCAATTCCACTGTGCAACACTGGGGACCCCACCCCCTGTGCCACCAAAAATTACACCAACACTAGGGTGTCCAATCCCTAGTGTCAGTGCCTGAAATGAAGAAAACCATTCCTCATGGTCATTTTTTTAAATTCTTTTGAACCCTATAAAAAATAAAATGTTCTATCAATGCCTGTTGCTGCTGCCATCCCTTCTTGCCATTTCCCTCTGCCATCTGACCCACCACTAAGTACCCACCACTCCACACATCGCCCCCACTCCTTACTTACTTACCAGGATCCAACACAGTAATCTTCTCTGAACTGGAGATATATCTTCACTCATCTATGCTAGACCAGAAACTGAGGAAATCATGTATGCGGTCAATGTATTTCAATGCATTTCGAACTTGTACTCATAACTTATTCACTTTTTCTACCAAATTTTCAGCATGACCTTTTGGGATCCCATCTAATGAACAAAGGGCCCAATTACAAGATGACTTGTGCATGGCGCAAGGTGATTTACGCCAAATCTCATGGTGTACATCACACCTTGTGCCATGGGATAAGCAAGTCACAATTCCAAGACACAGCTTAAACCATGCCATTTGTGGGTTGCACCAAAGGTGGGCTATGCCACCCACTATGCCTGCAACCCACTGTGGCATGGTTCAAGGGTGGGTTATGGCAGCAACTGTGCCCCATTCCAGAAGGGTGGCTACCGTAACCCACCTACAGCATTCCTGAAGAGATATTGGCTCAGCGGGGTTAGACCAGCACTTAGCTGGTCTAAGGGGCATCCCTCCTGGCACAACAATGGATGGCCACCCCTGCAGCACCACAGAATGCACAGATATGTGCCCCACATGCCCCCCAGCTCAGTTAGTCCCCCAACCCCCCAAAAGTCAGGGACCCCAGGTTCATTTCCAGGCATACCCCCCGATTGCCTGTGCCAATGATCCCAGGTGCATGGGTGCATTTCAGGCAGGGGCTCCGGGGTAGTAGATTGAGGGCTGTGACTTGCAGCATCTAGGTTTATTGCACTATGCCTGTGGGCCAGCCTGCGGCTGCCAAGTCACAGGCATGGAGTGCTGGGGATTACCTGTGTGCTGGAATATGGCAGTGGGTGCCCAGCATAGTGCCACATGGTGCAACTCACATACACCCGTGAGTTGTGCTATGCATCTTGTAATCGGGCCCAAGGTAGGTAAAACTCTTCAAATCCAGTCTAAAAGGTGATTTTGCGTTACTCCATGAACTTAGATGTCAGCCAGGATTGTAAAATGTTCACCTACTAGGTTCATGAGGTGGGGTCATAAGAAGACTGCTGAAAATTTGGTGTCAAAATATTTTTAAAAAACTGTTATAAAGGTACGTTTACATTTTTCATTGGTCACTCATACGTTTGGTCATTTTTAATATTTTGACCCCATATTTTCAACATAGCCATTTTTCACACCACCTTGTAAATGTGACAGGTGTTGCTTTTCAAATCCTGGCCAAAATGTGTTTTTGCACTTTTGTAGCAAAATTACATTTTGGCCAGTATTTTATAAATGACATCTGTCATGTTTAAAAGAAGGGGTCATAAAAAGACTATGCAGAAATGTTTGGGGGGAAAATTCACAAAGCAACAAAGTTTATGAAGAAACATTGAATTTCTTTCAATGTTTATTCATAAAATTGTGATATGTGCAGATTTGTGCCCCCAAAGTTCAACATATCCCTCATGTCACCCCACCTCACGAAGATGACAGATGACACTTTTCACATTTCCTCTCAAATGTGTTTTCGAATTTGCTCTGGGATATAAAGAGTTAGTGTACTGCCCAAAACTAATATTAGATTTTAAAAGCAGCCAACCATTACCTTTTATATCTGAGGTACTTTTTATCATTCCTTTGTTTAATTAGAAGATTGTTTATCTGATGTTAGTAGGTGTGATGTGTGGAACAGGTCTTAGCCTTGCAGCTGATATATCTAACGCTACTGCCGCACACTACATCATCAGGATTGTGACCTCACTGACTGTGACATCACTACTACTTTGGAACAGCATGTGACTGACTGCTACATCATTCACCTGTGATGTCACTGTCTGTGAGATCATAATGGTGATGATGTAGGGTGGGGCAGTTGCTTTTCGATATGTCAGCTGTCAGGCTAAGAGCTGTTCCACACATCCAGCACAATATTATCACATAAAACATAGAAACATAGAATTTGATGGCAGATAAGGACTGCTTCGCCCACCCAGTCTGCCCATTTCCCTACCTAATCCTAGCTAACCAACAGCCTATTTCTTCCTGCCTCCATCCCCTAGAATTGCCTTATGCCTGTCCCATGCATTCTTGAATTCCACCACTGTTTTTGATTCCACAACCTCCTCAGGAAGGCTGTTCAATGCATCCACAACCCTCTCTGTGAAAAAAATGCTTCCTTACATTACCTCTGAGCTGTCCCTCTAACTTCAAATTGTGCCCCCTTGTTCTTGTACACCTCTTTTTCTGAAAGATGCTGCCCTCTTGGACTTTATTGATTCCCTTGAGGTACCTAAAAGTTTCTATCATGTTCCCCCTCTCCCTCCTCTTCTTGAGGCTATACATGTTGAGATCCTTAAGTGTCTCTTGATATGTCTTCTGGTGCAGACCCAGCACCCCATTTTAGTTGCCCTCTTCTGGATTGCCTCCATCTTGTCTATGTCTTTGCGGAAATTGGGTCTCCAGAGCTGTACACAGTACTCCAGATGGGGTCTCACCAACTGTCTGTACAGAGGGATAACAACTTCCTGTTTTCTACTGTTGATGCCTCTCCCTATGCATCCCAGTATCCCCTCTGCCAGCCCTCCTTATTGCTCTTCAAATTGCTTGCTCACCTTTAGGTCATCTGCTATGACTACCCCCAGGTCCCTTTCCATTTTTGTTGTTGTTAGTATCTCACCATCCATTGTGTTCTCTTCCCCTGGGTTTTTGTTTCCCAGGTGCATCACTTTGCACTTCTTAGCATTGAATCTAAGCTGTCATGCATTTGACCATTCCTCCAACCTTGCCAAGTCCCTTCTCATCCTTCCCACCCCACCTTGTGTATCAACTCTGTTATAGATTTTTGTGTCATCTGCAAAGAAACATAATTTTCCTTCCAGTCACTTTGCAATGTCGTTCATAAAGACATTAAAGAGGATATAGTACTGAACCCTGCGGTACCCCACTAGTAACCTCCGTTTCTTCAGAGTGGACTCCATTTACTATTACCCTCTGTGTCCTGTTCTCCAGCCAATTCTTTACGCAGGCTACCATCTTGGGACCACTCCCAGAATGGCCAACTTGTATATTAATCTTTTGTGTGGGACTGTGTCAAATGCCTTGCTAAAGTCTAGGTAGGCCATATCCACAGCCCCTCCCTGATCTACTACTTTGGTCACCCAGTCAAAGAAATCTATTATATTCGTCTGACATGACCTTCTTGATGTGAATCCATGCTGACTTGGGTCCTGTGCACCTCTGACCTCTAGGTACTCAGCAATTCTTTTCTACAGAAGTGATTCCATCATTTTCCAATCACTGAGGTTAAACTAACAGGTCTGTAGTTTCCTGCTTCTGCCCTGCTCCCACTTTTGTGAAGTGGAATAACATCTGCCCTCCTCCAGTCCTCAGGTACCACCCCATCCTTCCATGATTTATTAAAGAGATCAGTCAGTGGTGTCACTAGTTCTACCCTTAGTTCTTTTAGAATTCTGGGCAGAATCCCATCAGGCCCCATTGCTTTGCCCACCTTCAGTTTTAAGAGTTCCTTTGAAACCCTTTCTTCTGTGAAAGGGCTAGTATCAACTCCTGTATCTAGCGTGTTTCTATTGTTTGGTTTAGTTACCTCCCCCTCTTCATTTGTGAATACTGAGCAAAAATATTTGTTTAGTATCTCTGCCTTTTCACAGTCACCCTCTGCCCACCCTCCCTCCCTTTATTAAGCCTCACTATCCCTCCCTTGGTCTTCCTTTGCTCCCTGATGCACCTATAACAGGTTTTATCCCCCTTCTTAACTGAGTTGGCTATCTTTTCCTCAGTTTGGGCCTTTGCTGTTCTGACTGCCTTTCCTGCTTACTTTTGCTCTAACTGATGCAATTCTTTGTCCTGCTCCTTCTGTGATACCTTGTACTTTCTGAATGCTCTATTTTTCTCCCTAACCTTTCCTGCCACCTCCTTTGAGTACCATAGTGGTCTCTTACATTGTTTTGTTTTGTTTTGTTTATTTGCTTCACACAAAGGCTTGATGCCTATGTGATGGTAGTTTTGATTATTCCCCATAGTTCTTCCACCCCTGCTTCCTGTCCATTTGCTAGTGCATTCCTTAGGCACTCACCCATTTTGGCAAAGTCAGCTCTCCTGAAGTCCAGTACCTTTGCCTTTGTATGGCTTGACTCTACTGCTGTGTTTATCGTGAACCATACTGCTCAATGGTCACTAGTTCCCAGATGGCTACCCACTTCTACATCTGTGATCCTCTCTCCATCTCCATTTGAGAGTACCAGGTCTAAGATTCCTCCCTCTTGAGTGGGTTCTGATACTTGTTGTCTAAGACATGCCCCTTGTAGGGCATCTAGAATGACCCCACTCTTAGACGTGGCTGCTGCAAATGCACTCCAGTTAACATCTGCCATATTCATATTCTCTATTAGCAATATCTCTCCTTTTTCTGCCATTCTAAGGATACTTTCTATCATTTCCTTGTCCATTTCCTCCCCCTGAGATGGGGGTCTTTAGACAACCCCTGTGTGAATTGTGGTGCCATTGCCTGTCTCCAAATTGACCCACAGTGCTTCCTCTCCTCCCTGTTTACCCATTTGTTCTATTACTATGATTCCTTCCCTTACATAGAGAGCAACTCCTCCTCCTCTTTTATCCTCCCTATCCCTCCTGTTGATAGTGTATCCTGGTATGTTTATGTCCCAGTCATGGTTCTGTGTGTACCATGTTCCTGTGACTGCCACAATATCGAGATGTTCCTCTTCAATCAAGGCCACTAATTTAGGAAGCTTGTTACCCAGGCTATGGGTATTGGTACTCATTGCTCTCCATTTGTTGATGGCTTTACCTCTTGTAGCACCATCCCTGTCTTCATTGACTTTGCTTTCTCCATTTACCCCTGTCCTGCTCCCTACTGGCATTTCTACCTTGGTCTTTGCCTCATTTAGTACCCTGTTTATAGGGGGAGGCTAGTAATTCCCTGCTGCTTATCAGTGCCTCCCCCTTGACTAGTTTAAAAGCTTGCCAATGAAGCATAAAGATTTCTGATGAGCAAAAGGAAAAAGAGAAATACTCCAGAAATATGAAGTTATAACTGACTACTACCTAAAATTTGTATTATTTTTGTGTTTGCATGTTTTTGCTGCACTAGCTCTTTAAAAAATTCTACCTGCCGTGATCATAAGATGGGGCCATAAAAAGACACTCTTGAAAAGTTATGAGGAAACACTGATTTTTTTAATGTTTACTTATAACTTTGGGATTTTTTCAGATTTTGGCCACAAATGTGCACGTAGCCCTTTTGTTACCCCCATGATAAACATGACAAGTGTAATTTTCAAATTCCGTCTGAAACATAATTTCTCGGTCCCTCTGTGAAACCTTCTATCAGACAACATTTTACAAACATCCAGAATCTTGATCATAATGTGGGGTCATAAAAATGCTTTGTTGAAAATTTGGATTCAGTGTGTGAAAAAACTAAGTTACGAAGAAACATTAAATTGTTCAAACATTTTCTCATAACTTCAGTTTTACAGAATTTGAACCATAATATTCAATATATCTCTTGTGTAACCTTACCTATCAGAGAGCTGGGTGAAAGTTGTGATTTCCTCCTTAGTGGAACTTTCACAGAATTTTAGAAATTTACTAAAATGTTTCACACTTTCGCTTATGGCGACATCGGAATCTTCCGACGTGTTAGCGGATTTTTGTTCTTTTGCAAAGAATTTTGTGACTGAACTGCAGAATAATACATTAAACTATAGAATTTATTCCATTGCAGATTAATGTATTTTTTCATGATACAGCCCTTTCTCCCCGCCATTGCTGGCCCGTAGCCCCTGTTGTCTATTGCCCCCTTAGATCACCAGCTCCATGTAAGATCTATCCCTGGTATCTAGTGGCCCCCCCACCCACCAAATGTGGTCCTCATGTAAAATAAATACCTGGGGTCTAGTGGTCCCCCCACCCGCTGAACATCAGCCCCATAGAAATAAAAGAAATACCTGGTGTCTAGTGGCCCCCCTCACCAATCGCCAGATCCATGAAAAAAAAAAGTTGTTGTCTAGTACTCCCTCACCCACTGATTGCTGCTCCATATTTATTAATTTTGTATTTATTTAATTCTAGGATTACAAGTACCTTTGAGCCAAGGATCTTTTACAAAGGTTCCACTTCAAATTGAGTACAGCACAGCAAAGTTTCAACAGTACAAGGTACAACAGAAATGTAAGCGGTACAGCAGTAGGTTTGGCAGCGATAACAGGTTAATCAGGTTAAGATCAGTTTCTAGTGGTGGGTGTAGACAATTGTGGCAAGAACATGAACAGTAATAACTTGCATGTTTAACAGCTACATAATCAAATACAGGAGAGATGCATACATATTTGGTAGGGCATTAACATTCAAGGTCATAGGAGAGCAACAGATACAAGACATGGTTAGGACATGGGATGGGGTAACTTGCCGAAAGGCATTGTCAACATATTCAGAAGTGCAGGTAAGGAGTTGGAGGGGAGAGAAAGGGTGGAGGATGGGAGAGGTGGAAGTGCTTGTTGTGATGCCGGGGTAAGGACAGGGGCAGCAGCTAGGCTGGCAGAGAGTGGCAGTCACAGGTACTGGAGGCAGACAGAGAGAGATGGAGCCTAGGTTTGAAAGGACCAATCTTGGGGGTGGAGTTGATATCCATGCTGAAGTTATTTAACCAGTATGGCACCCTGTAGGCAAATGATCGTTGGCCCAGTGAGGTACAGCTCCTAGGACTCAGCAACATTTGAGAGTCAGATCCCCTGGTATGGCAAAGGTTTCAACTAGGGCTAAGGAGGGCTTGGACACTGGGGGGAGCCAGACCCAGGGTTATCTTCTTTGCCATGATGCATGTTTGATATTTAATCCTGTTTGATAGGTTCAGTCAGCCAGTTTGGGCGTAGAGGTTGCAGGTGTGTGTAAGGTGATGGGCACCAGTTATGAGCTTACATGCTTTGTTTAGAGTGGTTGTGATGTGTCTTAGGGCTGTAGAGGTGGCAGAGACATAGATTAAGAAGCCATAGTTGATGACAGAGACTACTGAGCTTAGGACAGCGATCCTGAGGGCCTCAGGGGTTAGATTTGCCCTATGTCTGTAAAGGAGACCAAGTCGTAGGTTAGCCTCCTTGGCTACACTGTCTACATGGGCTCCATAGGAGCGGTTATTGTCAAGAGAGATTCTGAGGTATTTAAATGAAGGTACCTCTTCAATAGGCACTCCAAGATAATTTGTAATGGTCAGAGAATGCTGCCTGCTCTTGTTATGTGAGTTAATGAATAGCATGGTTTTTGTTTTTTTAGAGTTAAGGATGAGTTTTTGTTTGCAGAACCAGTTCTCTATGGCTGTGAACCCGAGTTGGAGCTTATGCTGTAGGGATAGTGGGTCCTTATGGGTGGCATGGATGACGGCATCATTAGTGTACAGGATAAGTTTTTCTGGTCATGATTTGGGGAGGTTATTTAGAAATAGGTTGAAGAGAAAGGGCCCCAGTATTGATTCCTGGGGGACTCCAGAGTGGACTGGTAGTGAGTTGGAGAGGACACCTCCAATTTTCACTCTTTGTGATCTGTTCTCCAGGTAACTTTTGAACCAGGTTGTGGAGTCAGGAGAGAGCCCAGCAATTTGTAGCTGGTCCAGGAGCAGGTGGTGGTGAATGGTATCGAAGGCCTTAGTTAGGTCTATGAAGATGGAACCGGCTAGGTGGCCATTATCCAGGGAGCTGGGGATGGCTCCAGTGAATTCCAGCAGAGCTGTTGTGGTGCTGTGCACTTTCCTGAAACCATGCTGCTGGGGGCACAGGATATTGTGATTGTCCAGATAATCTGTGATCTGGTCAGCAGCTATGCATTCTATGGCCTTGGATAATGTGGACAGTATGGAGATTGGTCGGTAGTTTCCAGAGTTGGTCCGATCTCCTAATTTATGTATCGGTTTAACAGTGGCTAATTTCCATCTGTCCGGGAACTGGCTCTGGCTGAGGGAGAGGTTGAAAATCTTAGTTAGTGGACTAATCACCTCATCGAGAGTGAGGGGCAGGAGTTTCAGGTCAAGGGTGTCCCCACTGTGTCATGTTTTTGCGATAGCATTAGCAATGTACTTCTGGGCTTCTTTCATCTTGACAGATTTGAAGCAGAAGGGAGGAAGTGTTGGGTGGTGTAGTAGTAGCAGGTTTAGCAGGGGAGCTGGCTTCATTGAAGAAATCAGTGGGCAGCACACTGCTGAGGTCCGTGAAGGCCGAGTTGAAGGTGTTGGCTATAGTGGTTGGGTCGAAGGTAATTTTCCCATCAGTGACTAGCATAGTAGGAGAAGATTTTGACTGTTTCCCGGTTACTTCTTTGATTTTATTCCAGAAGACTTTATCATTACCCCAGGTGTTGGTGAGTGGTTCCTTGTAATAGGCACTTTTTTGCAGCGTATAGACCATGTGCAGGCATTTCAGGCATGTTTGTAGTTCTGAAGGTTAGCTTGAGTGCCAGATTCCTGGGCTAGGAGCCAGAGGTGGTCCCTTGCTTTTAGTTGTGCTATTAGGTCCGGCAGTGAGCCATGATCTGAAATGGGCTTTGACTCTGCATATTTTAGAGGGGACATAGGTGTCGCAGGCAGTGTTAAAGGTGGAAATGAAGAAATCCAGGGCTGAGTTAACATCAGATGCTCTAAAAATAGGAGACCAATCTTGTTGCCTGAGGAGCGATTTGACTAGATGCGGCTTGCCACTGGGTAGGATTCTACTGGAAGTCACTGCTGGGGGGGGTTGCAGAATTTGTTAGTCCATTCACAGATGACAGGGGAATGGTCACTAAGCGAGTCAGGCAGGACGGAGATATTGGTTATCCAGGCGGGGGTGGCTGGTAAGAACCCAGTCCAGGAGGCAGCTGGTACCTGTTCCATAGTTGCGTCGGGTTGGGGAAGTGACCAGTTGTGTGAGGTTTACGGAGGCAAGGGCATCCTTGAGGCTCCCAGTGTCAGGGGAGAACCAGTTAAGTTAAAGTCACCAAGCATGATTAACTCAGATCCAGAGGGTTGTGTATGAGCGAAATCCAGTATGGCACTGACTCCTTTTGCTTGCTCTTTTGGTGGGTTGTATACTGCTGCTACTGTGAGGACTTTTCCGTGTGCTCCTAGGTAGATACGAATGGGAAGGATCTGTGCAGTCGAGTCTGGGGGGGGGAAGTCTAGGGGTTGGCCCGTGAGGCCCTCCTTAAGGTAGATGGCACATCCCCCTCCTTTTTTGGCCTTACGATCTAGCCTGAAGACATTGTAACCAGGTAAGTCGATTGCCTGGTCCGGGATTTTCAGTGATAGCCAGCTTTCCACAATAGCAATGACATCCAGTTTGTACTGTCAGGAGAAGATTTGAAGGGCAACAAGCTTCAGGAGAAGGCTGCAGATATTTATGGAAACAAGGGAGAGTGACCCAGAGTGTTTAATTTGGTTGTTTGGGCCATGAGAAACTGGGCCAGGGTTTGGGTGGATGTTACCTGACAGGAGTAGCAGGAGGAGCAGTAGCTTCATTGTGCACCAACGCAGGTCCCTGGTAGTGAGTTTCCATGAGTGCTTCATTTCGGTGGGTGAAGGAAGATGATGGAGCTGGTCCCAAAGTGATTTCTCATGTAACAAGACAGGGATGGGGGCTGACATAGGAATCGGCCAACTGTTATGGGTGTCAAATCTTAGCCACTCAGGGATGAAGGGGGGGTGCACGGTAAGGCTTGTAGAGTGACTAGGTGGTAGTGGACCAAGTCAAAGTGGTAACTGAGTGGTGGGGTGGGGTAACAGGCTCCAGGGAGGTAGAAAAGGGGAACAGATGCCAGAAGGGTAGTAGAGTTAAGGTGGGGCAGGACATGGTTGGGGGGAAGAGGGAGAGGCACAGGAGGCAAGGGAGCCAACAGAGGAGGTGTTTAAGAGATAGGTAAAGGAGGAGTTAGGAGTTAAGTAGAGATGTAGGGGGGGAGGGATAGAAAGAGGCAGTGCTGAGAGATGAGCAAGGGCTAAGTGGATGGTACTAGCAGGCTGCCCAGTGGTGATGGCACAGGAAGGGCCACTGAGCAGGAGGTTTTGCTGGCTATATAATAAACCCCAAGAAGGGGGCAGGTTAGGCGGGTGAAAAACTATGGCTTTTCACCATGCATTTTAATGGGTGCAGAGGCCCCGGAACGCACAGAAAGCTGAGAGGAGAGCTGGACCAATCAGACGCAGAAGCATACATCCCCAGTCCAATCAATGGCTGCAGCAGAGAGCGCTGCCAATCAAAGCTTGAGCCGGATTCACCAGTCGGGTCCGTGGGCTTACCCGGCTTGCGGAGCTCCTGGGAGGCTGCTGTATTGGTGTGGGCACATGGCTGGCTTCTCAAGCCACTGCCGCTCCGGTGGCACTGAAACAAGCCTGAGGAGGGGGGGTGGAGATCTGGGGAAGAGAGAGAGTGGGAGGGAGAGAGGTAGTTAAGAGGGCTGTGATTAGGAGTGTGACGCAGGTGTCAGGTTGGAGTGGGGAGACAGAGGGATAGCAGACACCGAGGATTAATTAAACAAGTGAAAGAGAGAACCGAGAGACAGTGGGGTGGGGTGGGTGGCCTGAATATTCAGCCCTGGCACCACATGAAATTAGGTGTTAGAGAGAGTTAGCTAGGAGGAGTGCAGAGGAGGAACACAGGTAATTAGAGATATTTATATTTTTATCCCAAGTTGGGGTTACAGGAAGGAGGTTGGTGGCAGGTGAAAAAATAGCCAAGGTAGATGAGTGAGAGAGAGAGATTAGGACACAGAGCAGAATTAAGTACAGGCAATACGATCAGAATAACTAGAATTAATGCAACAAAATATAGGCTAGGATAGTCAGTTGTATGAGCAAAAAAAAAAATTAAACTACGGCTTTTCACCATGCATTCCAATGAGCGCAGAGGACCCGGAATGCACCGAAAGCTGAGAGGAGGGCTGGACCAATCAGATTCACCAGTCAGGTCCATGGGCTTACCCGGCTTGTGGAGCTCCTGGGCGGCTGCTGAGTTGGTGTGGGCACGTGGCTGGCTTCTTGAGCTGCGGCCACTCCAGCGGCACTGAAACAAGCCCGAGGAGGGGGCTGGAGATCTGGCTTGTGGAGCTCTTGGGTAGCTGCTTTGTTTGTGTGGGTGTGTGGCTGGCTTCTCGAGCTGCAGCTGCTCCGCTGGTAAAATCCCTGGTGTCTAGTGGTCCCCCCACCTACATGATCTCTGGCACCATAGAAATAAAAGAAATACCTGGTGTCTAGTGGCCCTGCCCCACACCCCTATCACTGGACCCATATAAAAGATTGCTGCTAACTAGTGCCCCCCATCTGCCAATCACTGCTCCATATAAAAATAAAATCACTGGTTTCAAGTGGCTCCCCACAAGCTGACTGTGTGCCAATGAAGAAAAAAAATAGTTTTCCCTCCCTGTTGTCTAGTGGACCCCCTCCCTATCCCTGATCCTGTTTTAAAACATTTTCCCTCATTCTTCCCTGGTGTCTAGTGGACTCCCCCTCCCTGGCAGGTAGTCCAGCACCAGCCCGCTCCCACCATCACAACCCCATGACCAGCACAGCCCTCCTCTCTCCTCTGTAGCTGGCCACTCACTGAGCTGAATGGATGAGCGAATGCTTGTACAAGCACAAGTTCATTCATTCAGCTCAGTGGGTGGCCAGCCACAGAAGTGAGAGGAGAGCTGTGCTGGTCACCCACTTGGGGTTGGAATGGGGGGAGCAGGGTGGTGATGAACTACCTACCAGGGTGTGGGATGGGCTGTCCACTAGACACCGGGGGGAAGAATGAGGGGAAATGGTTTTAAAGGGGATCAGGATAGGGACAGGGGTCCACTAGACACCAAGGAGAGAAAATGTTTATATTTTCTTTCTACATTGGGCGCACAATTGGTGGGTGGGGGGACAACTAGACAGGAAGGATTTTATTTTTATAAGTAGCAGCAATCGGTGGGTGGGGGGCACTAGATAGCCGCTATTTTTATTTATATGGGGCCAGTGATAGGTGGGTGGGGTGGGGCCACTAGGCGCCAGGTATTTCTTTTATTTTTATGGGACCAGCAATTGACAGGTGGAGGAACCACTACACACCAGGGATTTTATTTTAATATGGAGCAGCGATCGGCGGCTGGGGGGGCACTAGACAACAACTATTTTTTTATATGGGGCCGGTGAGTGGTGGTTGGGGCTGGGGCACTAGACACCAGGTATTTCTTTTTTTTCTATGGGGCCAGTGATTGGCAAGTGGGGGGACTACTAGACAGCCAGGATTTTATTTTTATATGTGTCGGCAATTGGCAGGTGGGGGGCACTAGACACTAACTATTTATTTTCTGTGGGGCCAGCGATCGGTGGGTGGGAGTGCCACTAGACACCTGGCATTTCTTTCTTTTTCTGTGGGTCTAGATATCGGTGGGTTGGGGCAACTAGGCACCGGGGAATGGAATTTTATATGGGGCCAGTGATCGGTGGGTGGAGAGGGGATCATATTTTTTACATGGGGCTGGCAATTGGTGGGGGAGTGCAGTGGGAGATGATCAGTTGGGGGGCTTATTGGTTACAAATAAAACTGTGGGGGGGGGAATCCTCAGAGCTAAACACTGACAGTGATCAGTTCTGTGGATTTCCACAGTTTAATACATTAACCCACTGTTCATACATTTATTCCACCATTTTAAGGTGGAATTTCTGCAAAAGTTGGTGAAATGATTTCCAATCTTTCACGGAAGCAAAGTCTGATTTTCATGGAAATTCCACAGGTGGAATTTTTTTCACACACCTCTACCTCATGAACAAGACAGGTGCCATTTTTCAAATCCCCTCCAATACATTTTTTTGCAGTTTCACCGCAAAATCACCTTTGGGATGGGATTTAAAAAACTCAACCTGTCTTGATCATAACATCAGGTCATAAAAAGACTATGCTGGAAATTCGGGGTCAAAATGTGGAATGCCACTGAAAATTAGATTTTGCCTAACAGCTGTCCTATTCTGGGTAAATACAATCTAGTAATAAGTGAAAGCAGGATACCACTGGAAATGGGATTGGTCTATCCCAGGTAAACTAAATACATAGTAAAAATGTGTAAAAAGTAGGACCCAGAACAGCAGAGCCACCACTCAACTGTGAATCTATGCGGTTCTGTCTTGGGAAAAATACATTGTAATAGCTGGACATCACTGAAAATTTTACTTGCCTTTCAGTTGGGCTATCATGAGTAAATACATTATAACAATAGGTAAGTTACCTGTCAGCTGTGCTGTCCTGGGTACATATAGTATAAAAATTGGGAAAAGGAGGATCCCACTGAGAACAGGGCAACATCTGAACTCTGCTATCCTGGGTAAATACAGTACAAAAATATGTTAAAGCTGTACCCCATTGAAACTGACATATTGCAACTCAGCTGGGTTATCCTGGGTAAATGTACAGTATTGCAAAACTGTGTTAAAACAGGATCCTACAGCAGAACTGCACTGAAAAGGCGATGATACATCAAAGATGATCTGTCCCGAGAAATGCATTATAAAAGCAGGATCACACTAAAAATGAGATACCGCATCTCACTTCTACTATCCTGGGTAAATGCAGTATAAAACTGTGTAAAATCAGGGCCCTATAGCAAATGATATATTGCATCTCATCTGGTCTATCATGTGTAAATATACAGCAAAAATGTTTCAAGCAGAACCCAGAGCAACAGCAATGCCAGCGCAAACATTCAGGGTTGACAATGCTTGTTTATAATAATTATACAGATCCCCGTGCACTGTAGTACAACATATAATCAAAAAATTATGTCATCATCTACCTCTGTTTTTAACTATATTCTTTTATTAATCTTATTTGGGGCAAACTGAAGACTTAACTGCTGCTGTGTAATTTAATTATAGTCCTTGCTGATAATAAAAGAAGTAAAGAGAAGCAGATAAACATGGCAAAGAGAAGCCTTGAAATGACTTGAACACTGCATCTAGTCTATTTCAAGATTGCCTACTCAGAATCTTTTCAGCATTAATTATTTATGTAAGCAATATCACCTGACAGGATGGGCATTATTGGGAAATACCAGACTGCCCAGGGGTGTAATTAGGCCCGAGGCCTAAGGCAGAGGGCCTTATAGCCCCTGGAAGGTCTGGTATTTCCCAATAATGCCCACCCTGGAGGGTATTATTGTGCTTAGAAAATGGCCATCTAAGTACATTTCTATGAAGTTATAAGAAAATACAGTAAATGATTGTGAAATATGAATACAGGTGTTAGAAATGAATATATTGAAAAAAGTAATCCATATGCTGTTCCTGGTGCTGTTATTCCTCCCTGCAGCATTCTGGTGGATTGCCACCACCCCATCCTCCCTGTGCATGACCTTTGACCATGATGTGCAAAGAAGCAGACAGCGACATACAAGGAGAGAAAAGAAAACAATTTATTTGTTCCTTTCTGGTGAGTATTTTCTGTTTGTTTTGCTACTGAAGGGTCAGTGATTGTGGGGGACTTGTGAGGAGTAGTTCTTATGTTTGTGTTTTCGGTCAGCACAGTAGTGCGAGACCGCAGTCGGGAGACAGTTCAAACGGAACTCTGACACTGTGGTCGGAAGAGTGCTGCCTTTGTGTGATTCTTACAACTACAAGATAACTGCACTGGTTCTTTTTTTTTTTTTAAGAGGGGGAGCTGCTGCAGGAGAATACTGTTTGCTTTGGACTAGGGGAGACTGGTACATCTCGCTAAGTGAGTGGAAAAGATGGCGGGCATTTTGAATATTTCTTTGGTGCATCCAGCCAATTAAAAAGCAGGATGGCCACCACTATGGAATGTTGTGCCATGAGGTGCCACTTGGGCTGGCACTTATTGTTTATTGGGCATTTATTGAAAAATAAATGCCAAGATTGCAGCCACTTTCAACCAGTCGGGATACAGAATCCATTCTGGTCATTTTCTAATGCATAATCATGTCTCTTTTCTACATTATCCCTTCTTATGACTCACTTAAATGCATCCTGATTTTTCTTGAACCATGATATTGTCTCTGCCTCACACAGCCTTATCTGTAGACTTGTTCTACTAATCCACCACCCATTCTGTGAAAAAAATATTTTCTTATGTCTTTTTTGAACTTCCTCTCTTTCAGCCTGAGCACATGGCCCCTAGAGCACATTCTGTTCCTCAGATTAAAAAAAACATACTATTGACTCTGTTAAACCTTTCCTTGAACTTGAAAGTCCTCGTCATGACTCCCATCTCCCTTCTATGATCCACTAAGTACCTTTAAGAATTTTAAGACATTCCCCTACATTTAGTCTTGCTGTCCATGGGTCATCTTTGTGGACCTTCTCTGCACCATCTCTAATCTAGTCTTACTCTTCCTTAAATACAGACCCCAGGAATCCACACAGTACTCGAGATACTGTACAGCCTGACCAGTGAGTGATACAGTTAATAGCTGGTACATTTTTTGATCAGGGACAGTCAGGCTCAAACTACAGGACTAAATAAAACAGTTTTATTGTGTCTTCAATTGTAGCACTTGTCTGCTTGAGATCTACTGGTAGCAGGCTTGTGGAATAACTCTGCTCTTGTTGTAAGCTCCAATCAGGTGACAGCTGGAGAGGGGATGTGGTCTGCAACTCACTGGTGGCTTTTGAAGTGGCCACAGTATTATGACTGAGACAGTCAGCTGTTCCAGTGAAGTGGATAGAAGGGGTCAGTTGCATTCAAACTGCAGGACTAAATAAAACTGTACTGTAACTGTTATGCTTGCCTGCTTGAGATCTGCTAGTAACAGGCTTGTGGACTGAACTCTGTGTCTTTGATGTAGTGATCCAACTGGGAGACAGCTTGGAGAGGGGGCATGGCCTGCACATAGTATTTCTGGGCTTTGGCCTAGTGATCCTCCACTGTGGTCCATAGCCAAAGGGTCATAGCACAAGGGCATCACAGAGTGACAAGAACAGGTAAGAGGACTAAGAAAATGAAAAAAAAAACAAAAAAAAACAGGAGGCACCCTGTCTAAGATAAGGCTACAAAATAGTTTCAGAGAAGCAAAGAGGTGATGTAGAAGTACCACAGGAGTAGGAAGGAGGTAGTGGGGCAGAGAGGTAAACAGAACTTGCATATACACAAAGAAAAGAAAGGTAAAGATCATGGAAGTGGTGCAGTTTAATGGTTGTGGTGCAGCAGTCATTAGGGAGACCTTCAGTAGACTAACTGGGCTGCACCACATGTACTCACCTCTCTGAGTTGCAAGCACAGGTTTCTTAGGTAGTATCAAGCTAATAGACTCATGGTCCTTAACAGCTTGCCAGAATTACAATGCTAAATTTAAAACTGAAATACCCTGTACCCATAATACCTATCCAAACTGTTCTTAAACATGTTCATGTTAGAACTACTAACAGTATTAGTTGGAAGATCATTCCAGGATATTACCACTCTCTGACTATACCAAAACCTTTGGGTTTCCTAGAACTTGTCCAACTTATATTGCAATACTGAACATAGGATTTGCAAGAAAGCGAGTTGTGCTCACAACAGCTAATATTCTTCAGGTGAAGCTACCTCTTGCTGGAAGCTGCAATACTGAGCATAGCATTTGCAAGAAAGCGAGTTGTGCTCACAACAGAGGGAGGTGAACCTTACAATTGTCTTTGGTTTGTAGCAGATATTCTGCAGGTGGAGGCAACTTCTAACTGAAAGGTGAAATTAGGAACTTAGAATTATCAGGAAAGACAGTCTTTCAGGCAACAGAGGGAGGTGGATCTTGCTTTACTTTTGTTACAATTGTTAAGATTTTCAGTGCAGGAAGAGTTTAAACCCTGAGGGACGGAATACTGTTTACTGTGTCTGTCCTGGTGCACAGCTGACTTATTTTGGGGCTGACTGCTTTCAGACCACAAATCACCAGACTGTTTTGGGGCTGGGGAGGTTTACCTGTGTCTGACTTGGATGTCTGGATTTTTCTCTGTTTGATCAGCAGGCTATTTTCTCTGTCAAATTGTTGTGTAGGGCATCTTGCTGACAGGAAGGCACTCATTGCAGCGGTGGGTCAGAGCTTTTAGCTGATTGTTTCGTGAGGGCACAGTTTAGGCCCAACCCCTGCCCACCCTCACCCCACCCACCCACCCCTGGAAATAGTTCCTTTTATACCTGGGGTTCTGACATCATTTCTCAAGAGTTCAAAGGTGCATATCACTGTGATATCCTCTCTAGCACACTGCACTGACAATATAAGCATACACATTGTATAATATATATACTTCTATATAACAAACCAATCTCACACACACACACACACCCCCAAAAAAAGTAGATAAACATGTGGGGAGTATTGCAATGTAATGGCTGTAGGGCAGCAGTCTTCCTTGAGTCTTTCTGGAGGATGAGATGCTGCCCTATTTGCAGACAACTCTCTGCCCTGAGGGAGGAAGTTGCCCATCTTCAGGCCACACTGGACAGTAGGAAGGGAACCTTCCCCCAGGCCACATTGGACAGTAGGAAGGGAACATCCCCCATCCATGGAGCACCAGAGCCACCACCACTACCTCAGAGGTTGCAAAGAAAGCACAGCAGTTGGACCACAGTGGGCTCAGGGAGGGTGAGGATGGTGGAGCAGAGGCACACCCAGTTATTTGTTCCACATACACCATTCTGGGGGAGCATAGCTCCCCTATGGATGCACCCACAGAGGAGACTAAGGAGGCTGAGGACAACTGTCACAAGGGAGGCCCACAGGAAGAAGGCAGAGGACACCACAGGGAAAGGAAGCAGCTCCTGGTGGGGGACTCAATTATTAGGGGGATAGAACTGGGGGGAGCAGGGAAAACTGAAGTAAGGTGCTTGCCTGGTGTCATGGCTTGGAGGGACAGGAAGCGCATCCTCAGGATCATGAGAACAGCTGCACGGGAGTCTGAGCTGGACATCATTGTCCACCTAAGGACAAATGACCTGGCTCATTATGAGATTAGAGCAGTGCAGGAGGACTTTGTAGAGTTGGGAAGGGGCCTAAGACAAGTAGCACACACAGTATCCTTCTCAGAGGTGCTGCCCGTCAATGGCATGGGTGAGGCAAGGGTACTTTGCACCATGCAGTTTAATGAATGGTTGAAAAAATGGTGTGGAGCACAGGGGTTTGGCTTCATTGGGGACTGGGGTTCCACCTGGAGGGACACCAGCCTATACTGACAGGATGGTCTGCATCTGTCCAGGAAGGGAACAAGTCTTTTAAGCAATCAGTTTAAATGCTTCATTGGCAAGCTTAAAAACTAGTCAAGGGGGGAGGCACTGATAAGCAGCAGGAAAATCCCAGCCTCTCCCTACAAAACAGGGTACTAAATGAGAAAAAGACCGAGGTAGAAAGGTCAGTGGGGGATGTTGCAACAGCAGGTAAAGCCATCAAAAAATGGAGAGCAATGAGTACCAATGCCCGTAGTCTGGGTAACAAGCTTCCTGAATTAGTGGCCTTGCTGGAGGAGGAACATCTGGATATCGTGGCAGTCATAGAAACATGGTACACACAAAACCATGACTGGGACGTAAACATACCAGGATATACTATCTAAAGGAGGGACAGGGAGGGTAAAAGAGGAGGAGGAGTAGCTCTTTACATAAGGGAAGGAATCAAAGCAACAGAACAAAAGGGCAAACAGGGAGGAGAAGAAGCACTGTGGGTCAATTTTGAGACAGACAATGGCACCACAATCCGCACAGCGGTTGTATACAGACCCCCCTCTCAGGGGGAGGAAATGGACAGGGAAATGATAGAAAGTATACTTAGAATGGCAGAAAAAGGGGAGATATTGCTGATGGGTGATCTGAATATGCCAGATGTTAACTGGAGTGCAGTTGCAGCAGCCACTTCGAAGAGTGGGGTTATTCTAGATGCCCTACAGGGAGCATGCCTTAGACAACTAGTATTGGAACCAACTCGAGAGGGAGCAATCTTAGACCTGGTTCTCTCAAATGGAGATGGAGAGAGGATCACAGAAGTAGAAGTGGCAAGCCATCTTGGAACTAGCGACCATCGAACAGTATGGTTCACAATAAACACAGCAATAGAGTCAAGCCATACAAAGGCAAAAGTACTGGACTTTAGGAGGGCTGACTTTGCCAAAATGGGTGAGAGCCTAAGGAATGCACTAGCAAATGGGCAGGAAGGAGGGGTGGAAGAACAATGGGGAATAATAAAAACTGCCATCACACAGGTAACAAGCCTTTGTGTGAAACAAATAAACAAAACAAAACGATGTAAGAAACCACTATGGTTCTCAAAGGAAGTGGCAGTGAAGGTTCAAGAGAAAAAGAAAGCATTCGGGAAGTACAAGGAATCACAGAAGGAGCAGGACGGAGAACAGTATCAGTTAAAGCAAAAGGAGGCTGGGAAGGCAGTCAGAACAGCAAAGGCCCAAACCGAGGAAAAGATAGCCAACTCAGTTAAGAAAGGGGATAAAACCTTTTAAAGGTACATCAGGGAGCGAAGGAAGACCATGGAGGGATAGTGAGGCTTAATAAAGGGAGGGGTGGGCAGAGGGTGACTGTGAAAAGGTAGAGATACTAAACAAATATTTTTGCTCAGTATTTACAAATGAAGAGGGGGAGGTACCTAAAACAAACAATAGAAACACTATGGATACAGAAGTTGATACCAGCCCATTTACAGAACAAAGGGCTCTGAAAGAACTCTTAAAACTGAAACATAGAAACATAGAACATAGAAACATAGAATTTGACGGCAGATAAGGACCGCTTGGCCCACCCAGTCTGCCCATTTCCCTACCTACTGGATAAGCTGCAGATC
Organism: Neoceratodus forsteri; assembly: GCA_016271365.2. Taxonomy (NCBI): domain Eukaryota; kingdom Metazoa; phylum Chordata; order Ceratodontiformes; family Ceratodontidae; genus Neoceratodus; species Neoceratodus forsteri. The sequence continues at coordinate 537,933,809 of CM057455.1, forward strand.
CTAGTTAACCAGCAGCCTACTTCTTCCTACCCCCACCCCCCAGAACTGCCTTATGACTATCCCATGAATGCTTGAATTCAACCACTGATTTTGACTCCACAACCTCCTCCGGAAGGCCATTCCATGCATCCACAACCCTCTATGTGAAAAAATATTTCCTTAAATTACCTCTGAGCCACCCCCTTCTATCTTCAAATTGTGCCCTCTTGTTCTTGCACACCTCTTTTTTTGAAAGATGCTACCCTCTTGGACTTTGTTGATTCCCTTGAGGTACTTGAAAGTTTCTATCATGTCCCCCCTCTCCCTCCTTTCCTCGAGGCTATACATATTAAGCTCCTTAAGTCTCTCTTCATATGTCTTCCGGTGCATACCCTGCACCATTTTAGTTGCCCTCCTCTGGACAGCTTCCATTCTATGTCTTTGTGGAGATTGGGTCTCCAGAACTGCAACAGTACTCCAGATGGGATCTCACCAGCTGTCTGTACAGAGGGATAATAACTTCCTGTTTTCTACTGGTGATGCCTCTCCCTATGCATCCCAGTATCCCCCCAGCCCTCCTTGCTGCCATCTCACATTGCTTGCCCATCTTTAGGTCATCTGATATGACTACCCCCAGGTCCCTCTCCATTTTTGTTGTTGTTAGTATCTCACCCCCCATTGTGTACTCTTCCCCTGGGTTTTTGTTTCCCAGGTGCATTACCTTGAACTTCTTAGCATTGAATCTAAGCTGCCATACATTTGACCATTACTCTAACCTTGCCAAGTCCCTTCTCATCCTTTCCACCCCACCCTGTGCATCAACTCTGTTGCAGATCTTAGTGTCATCTGCAAAGAGACATACTTTTCCTTCCAGTCCTTCTGCAATGTCGCTTATAAAGACATTGAAGAGGACCTGTCCTAATACTGAACCTCATGTACCCCACTAGTAACCTCTTTTCTTCTGAGTGGACTCCATTTACTATTACTCTCTGTGTCCTATTCTCCAGCCAATTCTTTACCCAGGCTGTCATCTTGGGACCCACTCCCAGGCTGGCTAACTTGTATATTAATCTTTTGTGGGACTGTGTCAAATGCCTTGCTAAAGTCTAGGTAGGCCATGTCCACAGCCCTCCCTGATCTACTACTTTGGTCACCCAGTCAAAGAAATCTATCAGATTCATCTGGCATGACCTTCCCACTGTGAATCCATGCTGCCTAGGGTCCTGTGCCCCTCTGGCCTCTAGATACTCGACAATTCTTTCCTTTAGAAGTGATTCCATCATTTTCCCTATCACTGAGGTTAAACTAACAGGTGTATAGTTTCCTGCTTCTGCCTTGCTCCCACTTTTGTGAAGGGGAATCACATCTGCCCTCCTCCAGTCTTCGGGTACCACCCCATCCTCCCATGATTTGTTAAAAAGGGTAGTCAGTGGTGTCACTAGTTCTACCCTTAGTTCTTTAGAATTCTGGGATGAATCACATCAGGCCCCATTGCTTTGTCCACCTTCAGTTTTAAGAGTTCTTTCAGAACCTTCTTCTGTAAATGGGCCGGTATCAACTTCTGCATCCAGCGTGTTACTACTGTTTGTTTTATGTACCTCTCCCTCTTCCTTTGTAAATACTGAGCAAAAATATTTGTGTAGTATCTCTGCCTTTTCACATCTCCCTCTGCCCATCCTCCCTCCCCTTTATTAAGCCTCACTATCCCTCCCTTGGTCTTCCTTCACTCCCTGATGTACCTATAAAAGGTTTTATCCCCCTTCTTAACTGAGTTGGCTATCTTTTCCTCGGTTTGGGCCTTTGCTGTTCTGACTGCCTTCCCAGCCTCCTTTTGCTTTATCTGATTCAGTTCTCTGTCCTGTTCCTTCTGCGATTCCTTGTACTTCCTGAATGCTTTCTTTTTCTCTTGAACCTTCACTGCCACTTCCTTTGAGAACCATAGTGGTTTCTTACATCATCTTGTTTTGTTTATTTGCTTCACACAAAGGCTCGTTATCTCTGTGATGGCAGTTTTTATTATTCCCCATTGTTCTTCCACCCCTCCTTCCTGCCCATTTGCTAGTGCATTCCTTAGGCACTCACCCATTTTGGCAAAGTCAGCCCTCCTAAAGTCCAGTACTTTTGTCTTTGTATGGCTTGACTCTATTGCTGTGTTTATTGTGAACCATACTGTTCGATGGTCGATAGTTCCCAGATGGCTACCCAATTCTACATCTGTAATCCTCTCTCCATCTCCATTTGAGAGTATCAAGTCTAATATTGCTCCCTCTCGAGTGGGCTCCAGTACTAGTTGTCTAAGGCATGCCCCTGTAGGGCATCTAGAATAACTGCACTCTTCAGTGGCAGCTGCAACTTCACTCCAGTTAACATCTGCATATTCAGATCACCCATCAGCAATATCTCCCTTTTCTGCCATTCTAAGTATACTTTCTATCATTTCCTGTCCATTTCTCCCTGAGAAGGGGTTCTGTATAACCCCTGTGCATATTGTGGTGCCATTGCCTGTCTCCAAATTTATCCACAGTGCTTCTTCTCCTCCTGTTTACCCTTTTGTTCTGTTGCTTTTGTTCCTTCCTTATGTAAAAGAACTACCTCTCTTTACCCTCCCTGTCCCTCCGTAGACAGTGTATCCTGGTATGTTTATGTCCCAGTCATGGTTTTGTGTGTACCATGTTTCTGTGACTGCCACGATATCCAGATGTTCCTCCTCCATCAAGGCCACTAATTCAGGAAGCTTGTTACCCAGACTACGGGCATTAGTACTCATTGCTCTCCATTTTTTGATGGCTTTACCTTCTGTTGCAGCATCCCCCACTGACCGTTCTACCTCAGTCTTTTTCTCATTTAGTACCCTGTTTTGTAGGGAGAGGCTGGGATTTTCCTGCTGCTTGTCAGTGCCTCCCCCTTTGACTAGTTTAAAAGCTTGCCAATGAAGCATTTAAACCGATTGCTCAAAAGAAGGTGGACAAAGCAATGGGGCCTGATGAGATTCATCCCAGAATTCTAAAAGAACTAAGGGTAGAACTAGTGTCACCACTGACTACCCTCTTTAACAAATCATGGGAGGATGGGGTGGTACCCGAGGACTGGAGGAGGGCAGATGTGATTCCCCTTCACAAAAGTGGGAGCAAGGCAGAAGCAGGAAACTACAGACCTGTTAGTTTAACCTCAGTGATAGGGAAAATGGTGGAATCACTTCTGGAGGAAAGAATTGTTGAGTATCTGGAGGCCAGAGGGGCACAGGACCCAAGGCAGAATTGATTCACAGCGGGAAGGTCATGCCAGATGAATCTGATAGATTTCTTTGACTGGGTGACCAAAGTAGTAGATCAGGGAGGGGCTGTGGACATGGCCTACCTAGACTTTAGCAAGGAATTTGACTCAGTCCCACACAAAAGATTAACATACAAGTTAGCCAGCCTGGGAGTGGGTCCCAAGTTGACAGCTTGGGTAAAGAATTGGCTGGAGAATAGGACACAGAGAGTAATAGTAAATGGAGTCCACTCTGAAGAAAGGGGGGTTACTAGTGGGGTACCGCAGGGTTCAGAATTAGGACCGGCCCTCTTCAATGTCTTTATAATTGACATTGCAGAGGGACTGGAAGGAAAAGTATGTCTCTTTGCAGATGACACAAAGATCTGCAACAGAGTTGATGCACAAGGTGGGATGGAAAGGATGAGAAGGGACTTGGCAAAGTTAGAGGAATGGTCAAATGTATGGCAGCTTAGATTCAATGCTAAGAAGTACAAGGTAATGCACCTGGGAAACAAAAACCCAGGGGAAGAGTACACAATGGGGGGGTGAGATACTAACAACAACGAAATGGAAAGGGACCTGGGGTAGCCATATCAGATGACCTAAAGGGGAAGCAATGTGAGAGGGTAGCAAGGAGGGCTGGGGGGATACTGGGATGCATAGGGAAAGGCATCACTAGTAGAAAACAGGAAGTTATTATCCCTCTGTACAGACAGCTGGTGAGACCCCATCTGGAGTACTACGTGCAGTTCTGGAGACCCAGTCTCCGCAAGGACATAGATAGGATGGAAGCTGACCAGAGGAGGTCAGCTAAAATGGTGCAGGGTCTGCACCAGAAGACATATGAAGAGAGACTTAAGGAGCTTAATATGTATAGCCTCGAGGAAAGGATGGAGAGGGGGGACATGATAGAAACTTTCAAGCACCTCAAGGGAATCAACAAAGTCCAAGAGGGTAGCATCTTTCAAAAAAAGAGGTGTGCAAGAACATGGGGGCACAATTTGAAGATAGGGGGGGCGGCTCAGAGGTAATTTAAGGAAGTATTTTTTCACAGATAGGGTTGTGGATGCATGGAACGGCCTTCCGGAGGAGGTTGTGGAGTCAAAAACAGTGGTGAAATTCAAGCATGCATGGGACAGTCATAATACAATTCTAGGGGTTGGGGGTAGGAAGAAGTAGGCTGCTGGTTAACTAGGATCAGCAGCTTATCCATTAGGTAGGGAAATGGGCAGACTGGGTGGGCCAAGCGGTCCTTATCTGCCATCAAATTCTATGTTTCTATGTTTCTATCCCATCTCAGCCACAAGTAAATCATCATCTAGTAGTCTGTATAGTAGACATATAGCTCCCCTTTTCCTCCTGTAGTATATGGAATATAAGTTAAGGGATATCATTCTTTCATTATAAGGTACATTTTTTAGACCACGCACTGACTTAGTAAACCTATGCTGCACACCTTCCAACAAATTTATATCCTTTCGATATTGTGGCAACCATACCTGAGCACAGTACTCCAGGTGGGGCCTAACCAGAGCATTATACAGTGGGAGATGTACATTTTCGTTCCTACTTGCTATGTGTCTCAAAATACAATTGAGGTTATGATTAACTTTCCTAATTTGGAATCTGCAATGGGACTTGAACTTGAGGTCATTAGTGATGGTTATTCCCAAATCTCTTTCCTTGTCAGTGACCTCTAGAGGGGTGTTAAATAATTTATAGGACATCTTCTGGTTATTACTACCAAAGTGCATAATCTTGCACTTAGCAGTATTTAGTTCTAGTTTGTTTCTAACTGTCCATTCTGATATCTCATTGAGGGCCTCTTGTAGGGCTTCTGTATGTTCTTGTCTATTTACCACAGTCTTTATCCTACAATCATCAGCAAATTTATATAACCAAATATTTGGATTATTCATTTTTAATGTAGTGATATAAATATTGAAGAGGCTTGGGCCCAAAACAGAGTCCTGTGGGACCACATTAGTAATAGAAGCCCAGTTAGATAAAACCCCATTTATAACCACCCTCTGCCTTCTGCCCTGAAGCCAATCAAATATCCAGTTACAGATGTTCTTGTTAAGATTAATCCCCTCAAGCAGTTTTAATAAATGTAGTGGGGCAATTTATCAAATGCCTTAGCAAAATCTAAATAGATCACATGTGCTCTGTTCCCCAAATCCAACTCACAGTTAACATGTTCATAGAAAGCCAATATATTTGTTTGACATGATCTTAATTTAGTAAACCCATGCTGTGCTTGATCAGTCAAGTTATTGTTTTTGACATGATCTAGAATATGATCTTTAATTAAGTCTTCCATAATCTTGCCTATCAGGGAGGTCAAACTAATGGGCCTATAGTTTTCAGGTTTCGTCCTTGCCCCTTTTTTTAAAATGGGGACTATTGTGGCTGTTTTCCAATCTTTAGGGACTATTCCTGACTCCAGAGAAGCTTGCATTATGTGGGTAATTGGTGGAGCCAGTAAGTCTGCTAGTTCTTTCAAAACTCTTGGGTGCATTCTGTCAGGGTCTGATGATTTATTAACATTGAGCATGTTTAAGCAATCTAGAATATTTTTAGGGTTGCTGGTTATTTTCCCTGGTAGTGATGACTCCTTACCTGTATACTTAATGGTGTTAACCTTATTGTATACAGAACAAAGATACTTATTTTGTATATCGGCCAATACTATAGCTGTGACTACCAGCCCTTCATCATTAAAAAAAGGACCAATTGTACTGCATACAGTTTTAGTGTTATTAATATAGGGGAAGAAAGGTTTTTTTTTATTATCCTGTACTTTGTTTTCCAGTTTGACTTCAAATTGTGCCTTAACTTTTTTTATGTGTAGTTTGACCTTTTTTGAATAAGTCTTATAGGATTAATGTGTCTCAGGTGATTTAGTTAGCCTATATTTTTTATGTAGCCTGTTTTGTTTTTTTTTGTTAATTAAATGTTTTATTGTGGTGTTCATACAGGCTGATTCAACTCTTTTCCTATTAATGTTATGCTTCGGAGAACTAAGTACATGTTTGAGAACCAAACTTTCCACTTTAGTTATCAATGAATCCCACATACCCTGAACATTTTTATTGTCAAAGTCCCCGATCCAGTCCCAGTGTGAAAGCATTCTTTTCATACTGGGGAAGTCAGCTTTGTTAAACTTCAGTTTTGTGATGGCACTAGAAGAATTGGGGTTTGTGATTTCACCAATAGTGAAGTGAACAGAGTTATGGTCACTACTAGCTAATGGAATTTTACCTTGGACTGTTTTAACTGTGGCTCCCATATTTGTTAAACTTAGGTCCAGCATGTTATCCCCTCTGGTCCTATCATGAACCCTCTATTCTAATCCCACCTGACCCATAGTATCAATATATTGCTTATCAATGGTACTTATTCCATGCCCATTTTCCCAATTTATATTGGGCAGGTTTAAATCACCTGCCAATAGTATTCTGTCAACCAGTTTCAAATCCCTAATGACTTTCAGTATTTCTGTGCCATTATCTGTTGATGTAGAAGGTGGCCTATATAACAGTACTAAAAAGATTTTTGAATTTTTTGTGGTAGCAATTTTACCCATAACTTCTCCAGAGTACTTGTGTCCTAAGGAATCTCCTCACAATTTATAGTTTCATGAATATACATGACCACCCCACCACCTTTTTTATAACTCCTGGATTTATAGAATAGTTTTCCCAATGTTCATCTTTGCTCCACCATGTTTCTGTTACTAAAGCAATATGTATGTTATGTGTGTGCAACAACAATTTGAACTCATTATGTTTATTTACTAAACTTCTTGCATTGATGAGGACAGCATTCCATTTAGATACATTTTGTAGTGTTATTTCTGGATATGAGGGGCTATTTTAGTTGTTAACCTTACCCCCCCCTCCAGTTTAAATGGAATTTTAGTACATCCACAAATATTTTACTCAATATTCTGGTACCTGTGGCATTTAGATGTAAACCATCATTCTTAAATAGAAAAGATTTACTGAATGTAATTGAGTTGTCCATAAAACCTATACATTCCGTTCTGCAGAACTGTCTTAGCCAGCTGTTGATTAGCATAATCTGCCTATTTTTATGGGAATGATACCAATACATTGGTAATATCCCTGAGATTATGATTTCCCCTCCAAGTTCTTTAATCCTTCTAGCTATATCTTTATATTCTGTCTGAATTTCCTGCACCCTACTCCTTATCATGTCATTTGCTTCTGCATGTAGTATAAGTAAAGGTTTGACTGAGTTTTCTAATAGTCCATCCTGTAGAATAGAGGTATCATGAAGTCTGGCTCCTGCAAGTGCAGTGACTGTTGTGGTTTCCTTTCTATTATTACAAGCTTATGTATCTGTCCCCCTTATAATAGAGTCTCCTATGATTACAATATCCTTATCATTTACATTCCTTTTCTTTCCTTGCTTCATATCTATATAACAACTTGGTTCCTTTTGATGGGTAGAATATCTATTTGAACTTGAGTCCTTAGTTGCCTCTGATATCCCTGGGATAGGTTAGTGATAGATTATCAAACCTATTTGTTAACTTCAGTGATGTGTCTAGTATAGGCCCTGCCATGCTATCAGCTGTTTTTTCTATTTGTTGCCCATTTAATGTCAGGTTCCTCCCTCATGCTAACTTTTGATAACTGAATGTTTTCAGCAAAAAGATTATCAAAACTATTTGTTAACTTCAGTGGTGTGTCTAGTATAGGCCCTGCCATGCTATCAGCTGCTTTACTATTTTCTGCCCCTTTAATTTCAGGTTTGTCCTTCATGCTAACTTTTGATAACTGGGTGTTTTCAGTAAAACATGATTTTTCCAACATTCTGTAGTTAATGTCAGTCACTGCTTCATCTATGAACTCTTCTAGTCTGGTTATATCATTGTGAGTTTGTAACCTTAGTTCCAAATCATGGATCTCCTTTAGTAGAGCAGCAATTTGTATGCATTTATCACAGTTAAATTCCTTGCTAACAACCTCTTCTGTGAACATTTTACATTCCCTACAAGATTTCTTGCCCTTTCCTTTTTTTTATTTTTACCTGAGACATTTTAATTCAGTGTATGCTTTGGAACACTCACCACCAGTTTTGTTTGCTTCTGCCTGCTACCTAGAGGGCTGTCCCAATAAAGTACTGCCTAGCGGTCCTCCAGTGTCCACAGTGGACACAGTAGACATGTGACGCACGTGTCTCTGCATGTGTCTCTGTGCGCTGATATGTGCACGTGCTCCACTCATGTGGAAGCTTGATTTCATAGTGTCCTGTAGACAAGAAGTCCCACTAGATCTCTTTTCTGCTACTCGCCCCAGCAAAGCACAAACCAGACATTTTTAAAGTGCAATATTTAATTAAAACACCTCATGTGGCATTTGTATGAGTACAGAAGCCTTCCCCAGCTTCAAAATGAATATATTGGCAAACAACACTCAACACTGCAGGCTGCGAGTTAGATAGACCTCAACAACCCCACAATGCAATAGGACAAGGAAGTATCCTATGTCTGGTTCCCATGGCAAGGGCCCAAGAATTACCTCCTCTCTCCAGAGGAATGCTACTACCCTTTTACACCAGATATATGTTTTAAAAGAACTGGTGTGACCAGTACAGCATAAAACAAGCAGCAATCTGGTTGCTAGACTTCAGACCAAACTGGCATGGGTACAGTGGACCTTCTGACCCACCCAAGGCCCACCAAATCTGCTCCCATTTCCCCAGAGGTTGCCTAGACAGAAGCAGAGTGGATGGACCATGGTGTGCTCCTGGAGAGATGGAAGTGGTGGGGGCATATGCTCCTTCACCAATATCACATCAGAACCTTATTGGCAGAAAGGTGAAACTGAGAGGAGGTACCCATCTCAGTGGGAAGGGAGGAGGTTGGAGTCCACAGAAATGAAGGCCCCATGCAGAGATTGATAGGCCCTCAGTTAGGGGACTCAACTGTGAGGACTGGATAGACTTGAGAGCTGTGGGAGAGAATAATGAGGTGAGGTTAGGAGATTGAGGTCTGCCTTGGCAGGAAGACATGGAGAGACAATTCTTTGGATTGCTAAGGCTGTGGGAGCTGGAAAGGAACTGGATATCACTGTGTATTTTGGGACAAATGATATAGCATGGGAGAAGGTAGGAGTAGTGAAGGAAAATTTCAGGGAGATGGTGAGGGGTGTCAAGAGCAGGTAGCATGCATGGTGGCTTTCTTAAACTGCCACCTGTGTAAGGCCAGAGAGAGGCAAGGATACCCCACACATGGTTATTTAATGAATGATAGAAGGCATGGCACATGCAGGAAGATTTTGGTTAAATTGGGGACTGGGGACCAACTTGGGAGGATATGAACTGCTCTAAGGGAGATGACTTGCATCCTTCTAGGAAGAGGATCACAGTTCTTAATGGCCGGTTTAAATGCTACATGGATGAACATTTAAACTAAAGTGGGGACAGTGAAACCAAAGGAGGCAACAGTTGTCCCCCTTGGATGGTAAAGTGTTAGGGTAGAAAGACCCACGGGGAGAAAATATCCCTGGAGCAAATGCTCAGAAAGGCACTGACTGGGACAGTAAAAAAATAGGGGAATATAATCTAGGTAGGGAAGGAAAGAGGATTTAAGGGAACCAGGAATGGTGACAGTAAAGTGACAAGTGACAAGTCAAGGGGTACCTTGGAACACCACAGGCAGGAATGAGAAGGAGAAGCAGGGTAGCAGATGGGCAGGGGTATGGAAAGTGTTGTACACTTGAAAAAGGAGCCTTAGGAACAAAACTCCAGATCTGGAAATCATCATGGCAGAGGCTAATCTGAATTTTGTGTCCATAACAGAGTCATGTTGTAGTAAGCACCTCAACTGTGACATGGCCATACCGGACTTCTTTCTATTCAAGAGAGACATAGGGAGGAGGAAAGGAGGAGAAGTTACATTATATGTAAGGAAGGGTACCAAGACCATAGAGGTACAGGGGCACAAAGAAGAAAAGGAGGAGCTGAATGTAGTGAACATCAAATTGGAGGCAACATCTTAGTCAACTATCTGTATCAGGGTAGTGTACAGACCTCCAGCACAGGGTGAGGAGATGGATTGGGCACTTGGGGAAGCTATTTTAAGAATGACAAGTAAGTGGTAAGTGCTGCTAGTTGGGGACTTCAGTCTGCCAGAAGTGGAGTGGATCCTTTCAACTGTGGCTTTGGCAAGGTGCAGGGCTATCTTTGACTTCATACAAGGGGCTTTCATCAGGTAGCTGGACAAAGAATCCACTAGCAATGGAACAGTACAGGACCTTGTGCTTACAAACAGGGACTGCACTGAAAACATCACAGTGGGCAGTCCCCTTTGTACCAGTGATTACAGTACAGTGCGGTTCAACATACAGACAGGAGAAACATAAAAACATAGGGCCCAATTCTCAAAGCTCCTCGGGTGGTGCAAGGAGTTTGTGTCCCAATGGTTGGTGCAAGGTGCCCCTTCTTGAGTCTAATGGGTTACAAGATCCGAGGCAGTAAGATTTCACTGGGTGGAGTTCATGATTTCTTTGACTGAGTGACAAAGTATTTAGATCAGAGTGAAGCAGTGGATGTGGCGTGTCTAGATTGTGTGTTATTCATGGGAAAACTCGGGAAGCTTAATTTTCTGAGGCTCCTATAGTTCTTGAGGTTAATAGCAAGGCATGAAATGCCAAGGTCTTGGGTTCAAGTCCCAATGGAGTCACACTTTTCCTTTCAATTGTACAACTGGGCTTTCAAAATTGTTTTGCAGTGACTAAACTGCATTGAGAGAAAGAAAGTGGAAGTTATTTGAGTCTTTGAGACTACCTACATTACTCATTATGCAACACCCTGAAAGGAATGTTTGTGATTCATGGGAAAACTCGGGAAACTTAATTGTCTGAGGCTCCTATAGCTCAAGTGGTTAAGAGTAAGGCTTGGAATGCAAAGGTCCTGGGTTTGAGTCCCAGTTGGAATCACACTTTTCCTTTCACTAGATTTCAGTAAGGCTTTCAACACCATTTCACATATGAGACTAAGAGACTAGTAAGCAAATTGGGTAGCTTAGGAGTGGGTCCAAAGTTGGTAAGCTGGATAAGAAACAGGTTAGGGGGTAGGCAACAGAGGGTGGTGGTAAATGGAGTTCATTCCCAGGAAGGGAGCATAACCAGTGGGATGCCTTAGTGATCAGTGCAGAAACTGATCCTTTTTAATGTCTTAATAAGTGACATTGCAGAGGAGCCAGAAGGGAAGGTCATCCTCTCTGTGGATGACACCAAAATCTGCATGGGGTGGATACTTCGGGGGGGTGGAAAGAAAGAGCAAAGACCAGAGAAAACTAGAGGAGTGGTCAAGGGTATGGCAGCTGGGTTTCAATGCAAAAAAGTGTAAAATAATGCACTTAGGGCACAGAAACCCAGGGACAGAGTACAAAATGGGTGGAGTGGTATTTACAACCACCAAGCAAGAATAAGACCTAGGGGTACCCATATAATAGGACCTAATGTTGGCAAAACAGTGTGACAAGGCAGTCAGGAGGGCTAATCAGATGCTGGGGTGCATAGGGATAGATATCACCAGCAAAAAGAGGGAGATGGTGATCACTCTGCATACAACACTGGTAAGACCTCACCTAGAATACTGTCTCCAATTTTGTAGACCACATCTGTGGAAGGACATAGACAGAGTGAAGGTGGTCCAAAGGAGGGTAATGAAAATGGTGCAGAGTCTGCATCCAGAGCATTATGAGGATATACTATAGAACCTCAATAAGTACATCCTAGAACAGAGGAGGGAGAGGGGAATAAGATGGAGACCTTTAATACCTCACAGGGCAAAATAAGGTATAGGAGGGAAGTATTTTTGAGAAGAAAAGTTGCTCGAGAACAAGAGTGCATACTATGAAGCTGGAAGGGTGTAGATTCAGGAGAGATGTGGCTTCAGTGCCAAGACATGCAAAGTTATACATACTGGAGCCAAGAATCCCAGGACAGAGTACTACCTGGGTGGAGTCCTAATATCTGCATCAGAGGAGGAGAAGGACCTGGGACTGATGATCACTAGTGACCTGAAGCACTCCACGCAGTGTAAGAAAGCAGCAGCAAAGTCAAACAAGATGCTAGGATGAAAATCTAGGGGGATCAGCAGTAGGAGAGAGGAGGTTATGCTGCCCTTGTACTGGTCCCTGATAAGGCCTCATCTATAGTATCGGGCTCAGCACTGGTGTCCACACCTTGAAAAGGACATTAACCTGCTGGAGAAGGTCCAGAGTAGGGCTACAAATATGATAGTGGGTCAGCAGTGTAAGGCCTATGAGGACAGGTTGAGGGCACTGAACATGTACTCTCTGGAAGACAGGAGAGAGAGGGGACATGATTGGGACCTTCAAGTACTTGAAAGGAATAAATACAATGGATAAGGAGAGTCTCTTTAAGCTGAGTGGCAACCATAAGATGAGAGGGCACAGTCTTAACCTGGAAGGTGTGAGGTTTAGGAGGGGGATCAGGAAGCATTTCTTCACAGAGAGTGTGGTTGACACTTGGAATGCACTGCCAGAAGAGGTGATCTCATTAAAGACAGTGGGCAGCTTTAAGAAAGGCTGGGATAGGCATGGGGGAAGATAAGGATTGTTGTGAGTTTGACAAGCACAAACATCACATTCTTGTGTGGTGATGCTGGAAAGAGAACACAACAACAAGTAAATGTAATAAAGCAGTTTATTACATATACTCATGCCTTTACAAGTGAAGCAAAGCAATTACAAGGGAGCAGAACAGGTTTTCCACAGCCCTGAAGCGTAGCCTCTCTCTCTCTCTCTCTCTCTCTCTCTCTCTTTCTCTTTCTCCCCCCCAGAGGTTGGCTGTGCAAGCAGTTATATACTATAGATAACATCTATGATCCTAGATTTGGTAAATAGGCCCTATTGGCCAAAAGGTGTAAATAAGAAGTCTCCCTCGAGTATAGAAATACTGTAGAGTTACCAAGAATCTTAGAACAAAGGAAATGCAGTGTCAGCTATAAACTAAAGACAAAGGAAATGCAGTGTATACAAAAATGCAGTACATGTGGGAAAGGATACTTTGGTAAAAGGATATGATTATGACAGCAGGCCCAAAGCACATACATATGAATACATGATTACAACAGAATATTAGTGAATGCACACATAATAGCCATGATTCTAAACACATATCTTATATAAGCAAATGTATAACAGTAAAACATAAGTACAGCAGGTATAATGAAACTATAAACAAAATGTGTATATATATTTTTATATATATATATATATATATATAGTCTTGCATATAACAGAAAAAAGGAAATAACACTGTAAAATGAGTATATAAGATATAGTGTAGAGTATATATGATATTTTAAACAACAGCAAGCATAATCCCTAGTATTCACACTTGTAGGTGGGTACCTATTACTACATGTTAGTGCAATACAGCAATATCACAGTAAAACATGAAATCATCTGTCATTGGCATGTGCAAAAGGGTGCAAAGGAAGTGGGACCCAGGCATAACAGGATCAAGGGTAGAGAGGATGGGAGGTGTGGGAGGGAGGGCAGGGACAGTAGCTCAAGCTGTGTACCCTGCAATACAAGCAGACTAGATAGACCCAATGGCCTTCTTCTGCTGGCTTCTTCATATGTATGTTTGTATGTAAGTACTTCTCCACAGAAAGAGTGGTGGATTCATGGAACAGCCTTCCAGAGGAGTTGGTTGGGGTGAAAAAACTGGTAAGATTCAAGAATGCATGGGATAAACATGAGAGAATCATAGTGGAAAGGAAGGGGGGGAGGGAGAAAGAGCTGTAGATCAGGTATGGTCTGCGGTAATACTGTAGGTAGGGAGAAATGGGCAGACTGGATGGTCCAAGTGGTCCTTACCTTCTGTCAAATTTTATGTTTCTGCCACTAAAAGAAAGACTGATAGTTATCTTGAATTCAGTGGGCTGAAAGACCAGAAACACAAATTCAAGGGTGGGGGGATTAGACCAAACTAATCCAATACATTTCTTTAACTGGGTGACTGTGACAAGGTTGTGTTAAGACCCTGGCCCATTTGTTATGAAAAGAGAGTTAAATGAAATGATCTATTTTGTTCTCTCCTATTTCTGCCACTTGTCTGTCTCTTGCCTGTCTTATTGTGTAATCACAGTTTCAAGGCCCCACAAGGAACCACTATGGCATTCCCCCTCTTTCTTTCTTTCTTTCTTTCTTTCTTTCTTTCTTTCTTTTCTTTCTTTCTTTCTTTCTTTCTTTCTTTCTTTCTTTCCATTACTGTGGTTAACAAATATATCTGAATTTTTATGTGAAACTGTGATCCCTTGGTTTGCCAATGTGTATGATTATATTGTTGAAATGATTGCAGAAGATCTCTTTTTTTTTAGAAAATATATCAATCTGAAACACACATAACTTATTTTGACCTCCACAAACTTGTTTGCAAGACTGCCAATATAAGATCAGCATTGGACAAAATGTTTTATTTTGTTGCCCCTGTTAAATGTACTCTTCAGCCTACCCTCAAGAAGTTAATTTACAAGAACAGGATGCTGAGTAAATTTGTCAAGAAAACACATCTTCTAAAAAGAGATCAATGCTTTGTGAAGTTGTAGACTGCAAGAGATTTTTTTTCATATTTATTTATTTAAAAAGTTTCACCAGGAAAGGCAGAATGAGTTGCAATAGCTCATCTACTGGTGTGTCATGGGGGGAAGGGAAAGTGGGGGCAGCAACTCTAAGTATAGAAGTAGTAAAAATCAACAAGGAAGTGGCAAGACAATAATGAACTGCACACAATTCACATTGAATCAGTACATACTGTAACAGTGTTGGTAAATATACATCACATCACTAAGGTGAAGGCTAGGTACTAAACAATATACATACTCATATATTAAATACAGTTTTACAATTTTACAAAATATGTACAACCTTAATATATTCACTATAAGAGCTGAGGTGAGAGCTTGAGTATAATCATATGAGAGAGAGAAGCATAGGTTGAATGGAGAATGGAGAATGGGGCTAGCAGACCAACCCATCATTCTGGGATGCGTGAACCCCACAAAGGGGAAGGTCGGCGGATCATATGGGAAGCAGAGGAGGAGGAAGCAACTAAGGGAACAGTGGAAGATGAATAGATAGTAAAAGGGAAGGTTGCAAATTACAGTCATAAAAAGGGGAAGAAAATAGGGAAGTAGAATAGGTATAACAAGTTTTAAAGAGACTATCCAATGAAGGACTGTTGTATGAAGAGCTATCCTGCACAAATTATCTATATATATATATATATATATATATATATATATATATATATATATATATATATATATATATATATGTATATTCCATGCATCTTTTAATGATCATTTATTATAAAAAGTCAGTAAATTAGTTTAGGTTCCCCACCCCTTAGGGTGCCTATCCTCCTGAGATTGACAGACAATGGAGTGTGTCATTGAGGATGTGAGAACTGTCACCCCATTCCATGTGTAGTCATATTCACAAGCCACAGCAAAGAAGAATGGAGTAACATTTAGGCCTCACAACCCCAATGACACACCCCGTCATCTGTCAATCTTGGGAGGATGGGGGGAAAATAAGGGGGAAGGGGGCAACCCTAAAGGTCTCATTTCCTGACTTTTTGTGTTTTAACCCTAAATGATGCATTAACAATTTTTTTGGCAGAGAATTTCCTTACTTTTTGAGAAAGCATAGAAAAGTAGAAAGTCACGCAAGTTGGTGGGAGGGCAGGGACCTTTGGGCCCTGCACTTCCACCAACTTGCACATTTCTGCCTAACAGTACAAATACTGAATATAATATGTATTGGTGGGAGCACATATGGGTGGGAGCATGGGGCAATTTTGGCCCCATGCTCCCACCACCTTGAAAGAAAAGAAAATTTCATTCATCAGAGTGCCAGAATTCCACACCTATTTACATGATAGAGACCTAACCAGTGAAAATGACCTCCACGCAGTAAGGCTAGATACTCTATAAATTTGAAGCCACTACCACAATGGAAAACACTATATGCAAAACGTAAAGTGTGTCATGCAATGTCCCCACAGCAAATTAGTTTTCCAACACCTAAATAGCATAATTCACATATACAGGGCATCCCCTCAGCACCCTCCAAATTTCAATTTAAAAGACCAACCTGTTTCCAAGATATAACATTTGAAAGTTTGAGATTTTCATTTGTCGGTGTGGCAGAATTCCATACCTGTTTACATGTCACACATCTAACAACTGAAATGTATGTCCATGGCAGTAACACTAACTACCCTATAAATTTCAAGCCACTACCACAATGCAAAATGCTGTCTGCAAAATGTAAACTGTGCCAAGCAATATCTCCACAAAATATCTATTCTCTGACATCCAGACACCATAATTCACATGTATGGGACATCCCGTGAACACGGTCCAAATTTCAAGTTAAACAACCAAACTGTTTCCAAGATACTTAATTTAAAAAATTGTTAAAATTGAGCTATCTGGTCCCTCCAAATCTGACCATCTAGTCCCTTCCTCGCAATCAAATATCACGATGAAAGAATCTCATGATGAAAGAATTTGCAGGCTTGTGATCAAAGAATAAAAAATGCTAAAAGTCAGGTTTTACACAAAAATACATGAAACCACAGCCATGACTCGATAGAACGAAGCCCTCTGAGTAAAACCCATCCTCATTTAGCTTTATAAGTGACCCTTGAGCTGAGAAAATAGATTTTTTAATCTGGCCATCCAGTCCCTCCCTCACAATCAAAGATCATGATCAGAGAATATCACGATCAAAGAATTTGCAGGCTTGTGATCAAAGAATAAAAAATGTGAAAGCTAAAGTTTTGCAAACAAATAAATTAAACCACAGCCATGACTTGATAAAACGAAGCCCCTTGAGTAAAACCCATCCTCATTTGGCTTTATAAGTCACCCCTGAGCTGAGAAAATTGATTTTTCAATCTGGCCATCTAGTCACGCCTGCGTGATTAAAGACCACAGTGAAAGAATCTCGCGATCAAAGAATTTGCAGGCTCGCGATCAAAGATCGTTAGTGAACCACGATCAAAGAATTTAAAACTTTATAACTCTATTTCTTGACCAAATTACAAGAAACCACAGCCATGGCTAGATAGAGCGAAGCTCCCTGAGCAAAACCCATTCAAGTTTTACTTCAGGAGTCACCTCTGAGCTGAGATATTTGAATTTTTCCAACTGCAAACTGAAAACAAGATGGTGGCTGTTGCGATCAAAGAATTCCTCGCTATCAAAGATTCTTTGATTGAGAGCCTGCAAATTATTTGATCATGATGAGGGACCAGATAGCCAAAACCCCATTCTTCTTTTGCAAAATAACCAGATACATTTTCCCATATACTTATAATGGGAACTTAAAACTTTAATAACTTTTGAATGGATTAATATTTTTTCACCAAATGAAAAGTGGCATGTTCCTTGACCCAAGCTCTTTCGGGCAAGCCAAGTCACAGAGTGGCATGTCACATGATGGATGCACAGTGCCATGGACATTATCCAAAAAACTGGCCACATAACTGGTGAAAAGTGCATTTTTCAGCATTTTGGTGAGCAAAAAACCTAAGTCTGACCGAAACAAATTTGGTAAATCAAGAGATCTGACATGCCCCGCTATGCGTACCAAATTTCATGTGAATCTGTTGAACGGGTCCAAAGTTATTAATGCGCAGAATTTCAAGTTTAACATAGAAGTGCCTTCATGACCCTAAATATAGGGGTGTGACTATGCCCCTATAATATATATATTTATATTTTTTATTAGTAATAAAATGCTTCTTGCAGATTTTATAACTTATCCTGGTTTGCCTATGCTTCCTGACTTATGCCTTTACTACTATGTACCACAGTGACCAGAAAGTTGATCAGTGTAATGCAATGAACATGGCCTATTTGGACTTTAGCAAGGCCCTTCGACACAACTTGTGCTTGGACTTCCTCCAACTTATGATTTTGTTGGGATTCACACAGGTTATTGCCTCTGCAACCCATATTTATGGTTACTCATTGGACTTGGTTTTTCAACTGAGTTTGGAGACCTCCGACCTGGCAGTGGAACCGGTTGGGTGGTCTGACCATTACACTATACGGTTCAAGTTCCAGGCTCCCCCCTCTAGGCCTGCTCCTATGGAGATGGTCCAGTACCATTCTTTAAGGGGTTTGACTCCAGATGACCTGATGGCAGTGCTGGATATAGCGGGCTTTCTGAGTGCAAGTACAGATCCTGAGAATCTGCTTCAGGCCTATAACAGGGCTGTGACTGAGGCTTTGGATTCCATAGCTCCTGTCCATTTTCACCGCCTCACCCTCCACCCTCAGTCCCCTTGGTTTAATGGGACTTTGAGGGAGTTGAGGCAAGTGGGACGAAGGTTGGAATGGTGCTGGAAAAAATCTGGCCTTGATGCCGACAAGTTTGGATTGATGACTCATCATACTGAGTATCAATCAGCCATCTCCCATAAAAAGGCAGAGTTCCTGTCCAGGAAGATCGCTGCCACACAGAATTGACCAATGCAGCTCTTTTGAACTGTTGAAAGACTGTGCAATCCAGCCTGTCTGCAGTCTTGGAGAGTGTTGTCACAAGAGTAGTGTGACAAGTTTGCTCAATCCTTTGCGAATCAGGTTGCCGGCATCAGGTCTGAGATCTGTGTAGCCCACTCCAATGGGCGTGGTGATGGTCAGTGTTAGATTGTAGCCCCTCGGTTTGTCTGATCTGACTTTGACCATTTGGAGATCATGGATATTGTGAGGATCATCCAGAGTATGTGGCCAACCTGTTGTAGTTTGGACTCGGGCCCAACCCTCCTCCCAGTGGGGTGCGTTGATGTTATTGGCCCGGTCCTAGCTGAGATAGTCTGGTGTTCATTACAGACAAATGTGTTTCTGGACATCCTGAAGGAGTCAGTGGTAACACCTCTCATTAAGAAGTCCTCTCTTGACTTGGATTGTCTCTCTAACTACAGACCTGTCACTAACCTCCCCTTTGTGAGTAAGGTTATTGAGAAGGCGGTCGCACTGCAGCTGGAGGAAAACCTTACCATCCTCGATGTCTACGATTCTCTCCAGTCCAGATTTCAGAAGAGGCACAGCACAGAGATGGCCCTTGTTTTGGTGCTCAGTGATCTCCTGAGAGTTTGAGTTCAGAAGCGTCATTCCATCTTGGTTCTCCTCGCTCTCTCTGTGGCATATGACACCGTGGATCATGGCGTGTTAATAGAGCACCTGCAGCTGATATGTGGACTGTCTGGTACAGTCCTCAGGTACTTCCATTCTTTTCTCATTGGCAGATCTCAGAGAGTGGTGTCTGTGATTTATTCCTCCTATCCAGTCTGTCTGCCTTGTGGCATGCCGCAGGGCCCTGTTTTATCACCCATGTTCTTTGTGCTGTATATGCTGCCATTGGGAGACATTGTGAGGCAGTATAGGTTGAGTTTTCTCTGCTACGCAGATGATACTCAGCTATACATGTCCTTTGTGCCAGAGCAGGATAGTGCTATCCCGACATTTAACAACTGCCTTGCTGAGATCCAGGACTAGATGAGTGCCAACTGACTAAGGTTGAACCCTGATAAGACCATGGTGTTGGTTGTGGACCCTGGTCATTGGGCAGAGGGGCTTTTGTCAAAGCAGTCTTCCAGGCTTTGACTTGGAAGCAGCCAGCTAATGACCTCTGATGGGGTGCGAAACCTGGGAATTATTTTTGACAGTAGATTGATGCTTAGATTCCAGGTGTCATTCGTCATCAAGACCTCATTCTACCATCTGAGGAATATCACCTGGATTAAGTACCTGGTCCTGCCAGATGACCTTCCAATTTTGGTCCATGCCTTTGTGACCTTCCACCTTGACTATTGCAAGTCCCTTTACCTAGGGCTACTGGGGGTTGGTATCTGCCACTTGCAGCTGGTGCAGAATGTGGCAGCCAGGCTGTTGACAGGTTTATCAAGATCATGCCATGTCATGTCTGTACTCAGTGACCTGCTCTGGCTGCCTATTCTGTGGCAGATGATCTTAAAGTTCAGTTTACTGACCTATAAAGCCCTACACAGATAGGGACCGAGGTACCTGCAAGATCTTTTCTGCCCCTGCCACACCCTCCGCCCACTCTGCTCTGCCAATGAGGGATTGCTAGAGGTTCCCAGTGTCTGTTTGAAGACCTCTGGTGTCAGGGCATTTTTGTTTGTGTCCCTGATACTGTGGAACTCTCTACCTCACTAGATAAGGGAGTGCCTGACTTTGGAGATTTTTAAATCTGCATTAAAGGTGCATTTGCATAATCTCGCCTTCCTGGAGCTCAGTTGAATTGTTTTATAGATATATGTATTTTATTATTTATTGATATTTTTTTAATTCAGTGTTTTAAAATGTTTGTACAAGTGCTATGCTACCTCGTTGAATTGCGCTTTTTATAAATAAATTTGAATTGAGTTGAGAATGCAACATAGATGGAGGAGGAACATCTGGATATCGTGGCAGTCACAGAAACATGGTACACACAAAACCATGACTGAGACGTAAACATACCAGGATACACTCTCTACAGGAGGTACAGGGAGGGTAAAAGAGGAGGAGTAGCTCTTTACATAAGGGAAGGAATAAAAGCAACAGAACAAAAGGGTAAACAGGGAGGAGAAGAAGAAGCACTGTGGGTAAATTTGGAGACATGCAATGGCACCACAATACGCACAGGTGTTGTATACAGACCCCCTTCTCAGGGGGAGGAAATGGACAAGGAAATGATAGAAAGTATACTTAGAATGGCAGAAAAAGGGGAGATATTGCTGATGGGTGATCTGAATATGCCAGATGTTAACTGGAGTACAGTGGCAGCTGCCACTTTGAAGAGTGGAGTTATTCTAGATGCCCTACAGGGGGCATGCCTTAGACAACTAGTATTGGAGCCCACTCGAGAGGGAGCAATATTAGACTTGATTCTCTCAAATGGAGATGGAGAGAGGATCACAGATGCAGAAGTGGGTAGCCATCTGGGAACTAGCGACCATCGAACAGTATGGTTCACAATAAACACAGCAATAGAGTCAAGCCATACAAAGACAAAAGTACTGGACTTTAGGAGGGCTGACTTTGCAAAATGGGTGAGTGCCTAAGGAATGCACTAGAAAATGGGCAGGAAGGAGGGTGAAGAACAATGGGGAATAATAAAACTGCCATCACAGAGGTAACGAGCCTTGTGTGAAGCAAATAAACAAAACAAAACAATGTAAGAAACCACTATGGTTCTCAAAGGAAGTGGCAGTGAAGGTTCAAGAGAAAAAGAAAGCATTCAGGAAGTACAAGGAATCGCAGAAGGAGCAGGACAGGGAACTGTATTAGTTAAAGCAAAAGGAGGCTGGGAAGACAGTCAGAACAGCAAAGGCCCAAACCGAGGAAAAGATAGCCAACTCAGTTAAGAAGGGGATAAACCTTTATAGGTACATCAGGGAGTGAAGGAAGACCAAAGGAGGAATAGTGAGGCTTCATAAAGGGAGGGAGGGTGGGCAGAGGAGACTGTGAAAGGCAGAGATACTAAACAAATATTTTTGCTCAGTATTTACAAATGAAGAGAGGGAGGTACCTAAAACAAACAGTAGAAACACTCTAGATACAGAAGTTGATACCAGCCCATTTACAGAACAAAGGGTTCTGAAAGAACTTTAAAACTGAAGGTGGACAAAGCAATGAGGCCTGATGGGATTCATCCCAGAATTCTAAAAGAACTAAGGGTAGAACTAGTGACACCACTGACTACCCTTTTAACAAATCATGGGAGGATGGGTGGTACCTGAGGACTGGAGGAGGGCAGATGTGATTCCCTTCACAAAAGTGGGAGCAAGGCAGAAGCAGGAAACTACAGACCTGTTAGTTTAACCTCAGTGATAGGAAAATGATGGAATCACTTCTGAAGGAAAGAATTGTCGAGTATCTAGAGGCCAGAGGGCACAGGACCCTAGGCAGCATGGATTCACAGCGGAAGGTCATGCCAGACGAATCTGATAGATTTCTTTGACTGGGTGACCAAAGTCGAGATCAGGGAGGGGCTGTGGACATGGCCTACCTTTACTTTAGCAAGGCATTTGACACAGTCCCACACAAAAGATTAATATACAAGTTAGCCAGCCTGGGAATGGGTCCCAAGATGACAGCATGGGTAAAGAATTGGCTGGAGAATAGGACACAGAGAGTAATAGTAAATGGAGTCCACTCAGAAGAAAGGAGGGTTACTAGTGGGGTACCGCAGGGTTCAATATTAGGACCGGTCCTCTTCAATGTTCTATAAGCGACATTGCAGAAGGACTGGATAGAAAAGTATGTCTCTTTGCAGAAGACACAAAGATCTGCAACAGAGTTGATGCACAGGGTGAGGTGGAAAGGATGAGAAGGGACTTGTCAAAGTTAGAGGAATGGTCAAATGTATGGCAGCTTAGATTCAATGCTAAGAAGTGCAAGGTAATGCACCTGGGAAACAAAAACCCAGGGGAAGAGTACGCAATGGGGGGTGAGATACTAACAACAACAAAATGTGAGAGGGCAGCAAGGAGGGCTGGGGATACGGGATGCATAGGAGAGGCATCACCAGTAGAAAACAGGAAGTTATTATCCTCTGTACAGGCAGCTGGTGAGACCCCATCTGGAGTACTGTTGCAGTTCTGGAGACCCAATCTCCACCAAAGACATAGACAGAATGGAAGCTGTCCAGAGGAGGGCAACTAAATGGTGCAGGGTCTGCACCGAAGACATATGAAGAGAGACGAAAGGAGCTTATATGTATAGCCCGAGAAAGGAGGAGAGGGGGACATGATAGAAACGTTCAAGTACCTCAAGGGAATCAACAAAGTCCAAGAGGGTAGCATCTTTCAAAATAAGAGGTGTGCAAGAACAAGAGGGCACAATTTGAAGATAGAGAGGAGGCGGCTCAGAGATAATTTAAGGAAGCATTTTTTCACAGAGAGGGTTGTGGATGCATGGAATGGCCTTCCGGAGGAGGTTGTGGAGTCAAAATCCGTGGTGGAATTCAAGCATGCATGGGACAGTCATAAGGCAATTCTAGGGGGTGGGGGTAGGAAGAAGTAGGCTGCTGGTTAACTAGGATCTGCAGCTTATCCAGTAGGTAGGGAAATGGGCAGACTGGGTGGGCCAAGCGGTCCTTATCTGCCATCAAATTCTATGTTTCTATGTTTCTATAGAAGGCTGCTTAGGAAACATAGGAGTGGAATCCATAGTGATAAACTGGGTTAGAAAGTGGTTTAAAGATAGGAGACAGAGGGTGGCAGTGAACACTACACATTCTAAGTGGGGGAGTGTGACAAGTGGGGTACCAAAGGGCTTCATACTGGGACCACTACTCTTCAATTTCTTTATAGGGGACTTTGCAGAAGAGCTGAAAGGGAAGATATGCATTTTTGTAGATGGCACCAAATCTGCAATGAGGTGGACACTAAGGAAGGGGTAGAAAAAATGTGCAGGGATCTTGGGAAACTTGAGGAATGGTAAAAACATGGCAGTTGGGTTCAATGTCAAAAAATGCAAAATAATGTACCTAGGGTATAGAAACTCCAGCACTAAATATAGGATGGGGGCGTACTAACAGTAACTAGCTAGGAAAGTGACCTTGGGGACAAGGCAGAAGCCATGGACAAGATGATCTCCTAGGACTTGAGCTCTCCAGCCTTAAAACTACATCTGTTTTAATATGCTCTTCTCATCGCACAATCAGGAAAAGAAACCCACATCACCTGATAACCTAAGTACAGTGCTGTTGAGTGCTGCTATTATTTTGAGTGTCAGCCACCTAGTACCCAGAATATTGCAGCTGAAAGAAGTACCTCTGCAGTGCTTGCCTGGTGCACAAAATAGTGACCGCAAATCAAACTCCATCAGGCAGCACTGACTTGCCAGACATAAAAGTGATGCTCCAGATACTAGTGTAGTATATCCCCCATATAACACACAGTGCTCAAGACCTGGGGGATGGTCAGAAGCTATGTAGATCTGTGTCACATATAATGAGTGTAAGGAAGGTGTAAGGAAGTACTTCTTCACAGAAAGGATGGTAGATACCTGCAACACTCTTCCAGTGGAGGTGGTGGGGGTGAAAAAAATGGTGGTATTCAAGAATGCATGGTATAGACATAATGGAATCTTAGGGAAAGGGAGGAGGGGGAGCTAGCCCAGAGATGAAGTAGAATCTGTGGTGATACTATAAGCAGGGAAAAGTGGGCAGACTAGATGGGCCAGCAGTCCTTATCTGCCAGCAAATTATATGTTTCTATGTTGCTTTGAGTTTTCCACATGCTGAATGGATACAAAAATGTCCATACAAGAGGAGAGCATGCAGTACATAGAACAGCAGGTACAATACCTATGGACAAAGACTGGCAACCTTCTGAATCACGGTCATCACAATAACATTTGTGCAGTGGGTATCCCAGAGGAAATGGAGGAATGAGATGTTGGTGCCTTCCTCTAAACAGCCCTGCCCAAAATGATGGACTATTATTTGCTCTACATAATTGAGACCACAACTCAAATAGTTCAGGGTGGTGCAAATAATAAACACACTAGCCCTAACGCACACACACAACCAAATCCACTAATTATTGCACTGAAAAGTACATAAAACATGACCATATAGTAAATAAAGGTAGAGCAGAGATGTTTAATTTATTGCATGATACAGCATGTCATTTGACATTCTCCCACATCATTCACTTTATGCTATAGAGTTCACAGAAAGTTCCAACTGGACAAAATGTCCATGAAACAAAAAATCAACAAATCCACAATGAGTAAACAGCATGGCAGATTCAAAGAAGTGCTCTGTCCTACACTCCCAGGTGTTTCGGCACAAATAAGCCTTCAGCAGGAAGACAAAGGCTTAGTTAAGCCAAAGTGCTGGGGCATACAGGAAAGAGCTCCAAACCTGCCATACTGTGGATTTTATGTTGATTTAATTGGATTTTTAGTGTTTTGGACACTTTCTCTGTTGGAACTTACTGAGAATTCTATAGCTCAAAGTGAGCGGTGTGAGAGAAACTAGAGCGACATGCTGTATCCTGCAATAAAAGAAGCCGCTGCACTAACTTTGGCTTCTGCATGTTTGTGTTCCATGTACTACTGAATGCAATTGCTACTGGATTTGGACTATTGTTTTGTCTATCTGCTTGAAATTGAAAGGTCCATGGGTCACTTGTTCCCAGACCAGAATGAACAGCATCACCCCCAGTTCAGTGCTGGCTTTCTTCTTGAAGTACAGCATTAAAGAACAATTATTGCAGCTGGCAAGGGAGAGGGGGACACTTATGTTGAATGTCCGTAGAATGCATATCTTCCAGTACTTACTTTAGGACTTATCAGATTGTTGCAAGGCCATTGGCCTGGTAATAAAAAAAAGGGAGTTAGCCAAGCTGGACCTTTAGTACTCATTATGATATTGTACAACCTTGTAACTGCAGTATAAGGGGAAATAGAACTTTTTTAATATGCCTTAGAAGGTGCAGCATTTACCTAAACAAGTGGCTAAAAGAAGGTGCAGAGAGGAGACTGAAAAAGCCAGTAGGGCCAGAGACACATCCCTGCAGCACCGCCCCCCCCCCAACATAACCCTTCACATTACTTACAGGCAGGCTCATAATTTTAACCTAGTACAATGTGAATTCAAAATATGTAAATGTATATATTGCCAAGCAACTTGCTGAGGTTTGCTTATCTGTGAGGTACCACTGCAGTATTTTCTCCGACTCCTGTTTCTAGTAAGAATTGCACTGTGGTGGCCTGTGGTCCCACCATGCATGAGGTAGCTCATCAAAACAGCATCAAAATACAAACAGAAAGAAAAGTGTTAAGAAAACTGCCAGTAGCCCAGTATTTTAAGGGATATCCCGCATTTAAAAAAAATGTGCCTGGTCCATATTAAATCAGTACAGGACACCTTTTATCCCATAATCTGTATTGGCAAACTTGACGTAGTGTAGAATCAGTTTCCCAGTAGCTAACATTAGCCACAGCACCAATACGCATGTAATACTCACATGTGTAAGCTAATGCTGCAGCCAATGTTAGCCGCATCCTGAAGGGTCCTCTGTTGGGTTAGGTCCTATTCCCCCTCTTCACATTAAGTCACATCTCCTTCTTCTCTCTCCTCCCTCTTTAAATCCCTACAGCCTTATCCCCCTTTCTATCTGCCCTCACAGCCCCCTTGCAGGGTTCCCCACATCTTGATGGGGTCTCTCTGGGACACTGCATTATCCCAATCTCTCTGGTCCCCCAGTCCTTTTGCAGGGTTTCTTGCATCATGAAGGGGTCTCCAGGGACATGACTCTTCCCACTCCACCACCTCACCCCTCCCTCTTCTTTCTTCCTTTTCTTTCTCATGTGCACTTGTTTACTTATTAACTGAGCATTTATTATTGTCCACTCTTTCTACCTATTATGCACAACACTGTTGTAACACTGTTTGTAACACCTGACTTACAACTATATTTTGATGTTGATCTTGTAACTTGAATGTTTAATGTCTCATTCCTGTTATACCCCTTCCTCCCAGGTCGCAGTGGGACATGAGAAAATTGTCACTCATTGTGCCTTCCTGGTGAAACATTTCAATAAATAAATAATTAAACTTGTAGTGGGAAAAGCACTGGTCGGAGTCTCACTGTCACGTCATCGTGGAGCAGCCGATAGCCCCTTGAGTAAGTAAAGAAGAGGGAGATTCTCTGGCTGGTGTTGCTAGCTGAGACTACAATATACTTTCTTCCCAATCCAATTTATGCTTCCTTTGAGACTGGACAATACTTTTTTTTAAGCAAAAGAGATCTGTGTCATGGAAAACAGACTATAACTGCAGCAGCCAGCAGGTAAGACATTTTGTCAGATGTGCTCTGTAGCCAAACCCGAGTACATCATTTAAACTGGTCATTTCTGCTGAATACTATTTGTTTAATTGCACTGTCCTGTACTTGACTAGACCTGGGATTAGAGTAGGCTACTCAGCTTTTCGAAAGTTGGGTATCCATATTCTCAGGTTTATGATGCATTTCATTTCATTTTTGTTTTCATTTATTCTTTGGTAACCAGGTAAAAGCACTGGACCAAAGGTCCCTTTTCAGGCCTGACCTGGACAAAAAAAAAAAAATACCAAAAAGTACACAAATACAATCAACAGCAATACAATACCAAAAAATACAAATTACAAATTACAGTTACAAGCAGATTTATGTAATAAATAACTTTTTAACCTTTGTTTAAAAGTTAAAACAGAGGGAGCAATCCTAACATCAAGTGGGAGTAAATTCTAATACAAGGGTGCTGCTATTGAAAAAGCTCTAGAACTGATTCTAAGCTGAGAACTGGGGACAAAATATAGGGGGCCATCAGCCGATCTCATGCTGGGAAGCAATTCTCTCATTACAACAGGATCAGAAAGAGGAAAATGGGAGCCAAAATAAAAAAAATTATACACCAGACAGCCAACTAAATATTCTATTCTGCAACTAGGGGAAAACCACCCCAACTGAGAATAAAGATTACACCGATGTGTCCTATTGGGGGCTCCTAAAATAAATCTACAAATATTATTATAGGCCACAGTTAGTGCTTGAATTTCTTTTGTACCTATGTTATAATATAAACAAGAACTGTAATCAAAATATGGAAGAAGAGAACCAATAGCAATTGCTAATCTAGTTGATTGTGAAAAGAATGACTTGAATTTGTATTAACGCCACTTTTCTTTGATTTACTTTCTTAACCATAGACTGAATCTGAGGTGAAAAGGTCAAACTGGGATCCAATAGTGTGCCCAAATACTTAAATTGAGAAACTTGTTCAAGCAGACCACCCCGAAAATCAGATATCCTCAGTTCTGCATTGTCCACCAACATAAATTGCATACCAAATAGCATAACTTTTGTTTTAGCTGACTTCAAAATCAAAGCATTTAAAGTAAGCCAAGAACAGACGGCACCAAAATCCTTTTCTAGGGAATGAGAAAGTTCAGACACAGAATTTGTCTGAGCACAGATTATAAGCTCATCTGCATAAAGAAGTGATTCACTAAACTTACAAACTCCAGGAAGCTGATTAATAAAAATAGAAAATAACAGGGGTCCCAAAATGGACCCCTGAGGCACACCACAACTAATTGGCAAGACATCAGAAACCACAGAACCTACTTGAACAAATTGACACCTGTTACTCAGATAACCATAGAACCAAGAAACAGCAACATCACAAAACCCCAGATCTTTCAATTTTGTGCAAGCCAAACCATGATCAATCAAATCAAAAGCCTTGGTTAGGTCCATGAACACCGCTCCAGTCATCAAACTCTTCTCAAACCCATGTAGGACAGTGTCAGTGAACCCAACCAAGGCCGTGCCTGTACTGAAATGCTTACAGAACCCATGTTGTTGCCTTGACAACAAATCATGGGTAACCAAATAGGCATCAATTTGCTTAGCCACTAAATCCTCAAGTGGTTTGCTAAGGTGATTCAGTATTGATATTGGCCTATAATCATCCATGGAAGTAGCACAGCTCTTTTTTGGAATTGAAATCACCTTAGCTTTTTTACAGGACAGGAGAAAAACACCTGTAGCCAATGACATATTAAAAATATAACAAAGGGGATCCATAATAAAGGGGATAGCCAGTTTTATGAAGCAGGCATCCAACCCTTCCTCGCAGTCAGTCCCTTTTGTTTGGGAGAGACTGCAGAAGATGAAAAACTTCATTTGATAGTACTTTCTTAAACAAAAACGTAGTTCCATCTACCAAAGGAACAGAGGAAAAGGATTTATTATTACCAGCCTGAGAGAAAAAAGATTTAAACTTAGAAAGATCTGAAAATTTAGAATTTAACAATTTAACAATTTTGGACAAGTCACCAATTTCTTTGTTGTTAACATTTAATTTCTGGATGTCAGATTTTGATTTAGGAGAAAGTAAAGAATTTACGTTATTCCAAAACTTCTTTGGATCTGCCCAGCTATCTTCAAAGTGATCCCTGAAAAAAACTTTTTCAGCATTTCTAACTATTTGAGAGACTAAATTCTGAAGTCTATGGTAGAGATCCATTGAAACTCTACTGGGAGATAATTTAAATTTAGTCCAAGCACTATCCTGCTCCTTAATTAATTTCTTAATGCTGGTACCAAACCATCCAGTAACAGAACCTCTACATCAAATGGTCCGCAAAGGGAAAAGGGGTTCCTGAATGGGAAGAAGTTGGCTGCAAAAAAAATCTAGTACTGTATCCACAACTGGAATGCATTCAAGAAATGACCAATCAATTAACCTCAAAGAAGACTATAACAGAGAATAATCTATCCTTTTAAATGATCTAGTCTGAAACACAGAAGAAGGGGGTTTAAGACAGCGAAAATCTAGGACACAAAAGGTGGTCATGTCATAGGTATCATAGGTTATACAGAGCTAGTAGTCCATAGTCCATGATGCTCACAAGTATTAATTATATCCCACTATGCATTTGTGTTGCAAATAGGTATCCAAATATTTTTTAAAAGTAATCATATGTTCACTCGATACTGTTTCCATAGGAAGTCTATTCCAAATTTTACAGACTCTTAGAGTGAACCAGCTACTTCTTTTTTTGGTTTTGCACTGTTCAACTTTCAATTGTAATGGATGTTCCCTAGTTATGTGAATTGTATCCCTCAATTTGAGACCTAATACTTCCCAAAGGTGATCATCATGTAATGCCTTAAATACCAGACATCAATCGCCCCTCATTCTGCGGTACTCCAATGAGTACAGCCCTAAATTTTGTAGTCTAGCATTATAATCCAAGTTACTGACTTCTTGAATTTTTTTAGTAGCTCTCTGTTGAATTTTTTCTATTGATTTTATAGAGCCTTTATCCCCTGGAGCCCAAAATTGGGCACAATACTCCAAATGGGGCCTTGCCAGTGATAAGTACAATGGGAGCAACACATCTCTACTTTTATTGCTGATATGTTTGTTCATGCAATGTAGCACACCGGCTGCCTTCTTAATAACAGTATGGCAATGAAGTTTGGAACTGAGATCATTAGATATTCTGATACCAAGATCACGCTCATCGTTCACTGATTTTAAAGTTTTTCCACCAAAAATGTATTTAGCCTGAGTGTTTTTTCTACCAAAGTGCATTACAACGCATTTATCCATATTAAAGGACAACTGCTTCAGGTTAGCCCACTTCTGCATCTCATTTAGGGCATACTGGAGGGTAATTATATCACCAGTATTTTTGATTGAGTAGCCTAAACGTGTGTCATCAGCAAATTTTGTTAATCAAACATTTGTCATGGTTTTTAATGACGCAATATATAAGTTAAACAGACACGGACCCAAGACAGAGCCCTGTGGGACCCCACTAGTCACAATATCCCAATCTGAGAAGAAGCCCTTTATGCGCACTCTCTGGGTGCGGCCCTTGAGCCATGATTCCACCCGATGTGATATATTTCCCCATTCATGTGGTCGCCTACGGAATCTGCCAAGACACCAGAGGCCCCTACCCTCCCAACTCTATCAGTCAAAACCCAATCCAACAAAGAAGGATTCTGTGAGATGGGATTGAGATGGGTAGGCACATTTATACACTGAGTCAATCCATAAGAGAGAAGAAGAGATTCAAGACCCATGGTGTCATTAGCCCTTCAATTCAAATTCATATCTCCGACAACAACAGAATCACTCTACTTTAAATAAACTTCACAAACATCCAAGAAATGTTTAAGCCCTTGAAGACAACATTTAGGGGGATTTTACAAACAACCCACATTTAACCTTTTCTTTCCTACAAGAACAAATTGCAAAACCAACCAATCAGTATCGCAATCGAAATCCTCACTAGACCTTAAAAAATTAATTTCTAAATGATCCCTATAATAAATCAAGACCCCAACCCCCTTTTTCGACCTTTACGATCTGCCCTAAAAATGTTATAACCCCCAATATGACACACATTATCGGGCACCCCCGGCTTCAACCACATTTCTGATAAAGCAACAATATCAGGCAGATATAGAACAATAAGTTGTTCGATTTTAGCAATCTTAGGGATTAAACTACGAACATTCAAATGGAGAATTTTAAATCCATGACAGGATTTCAAACAATTATTCAAAGATGATGCTTTAGAAGAAGACATAGAACCCAAAGAGCAAGGCCCTGGATTCAGTTCAACATTACCAGAAACTAACAACAGAAAGGTGGTTGAAACACAGTTACCCAATTTAGAACAAAGTAACATGCCATAGTGCAAACAAGTAAAGTGACCTCTATTCCCACATTGTCTTATGGGCATAGGGCTACTCAACAACAATGCTATGAATCAGTAACAACAACATCAACAACTAAGCAATTTGAAAAGCAAAAATCACTTGTCTCATATGAGGCAATGTTCCCGGCACCAAACCTATATAATTCAATATGATTCACATATATCAACCCACCCCCAAAGGATACACACCCAAATAGGTAAACATTTAGCATCCCACATTATTAACATAACATACTTACAACACCAATAGTATTACAATCAAACACTCCCACTCCCCTACCTCCCTCGGATTCCCTTAGACTCCACTGCACTTATTGCACTTGCTGCACCTGTACCACACAAACACCACTGCGTTTGGAAAGTGAGATCTTTAAACACCTCAACTCCACAGACTGGGCCTGAGCTGCTGTACTAATGGATACATTATTAATATTTATTATTTATAGTTCTTCTTTTATTATTTTTATTTGGAGATTGCCTTCCTAAAAGAATAAATTAATTGTGGTCTGCTTTCACCAGACTGTTTAATATCCAATAGGCAGGCAGCCAAAGAAAACTCCAGGTCAGAGTAGGATCCTGCCTCCTCAGTATTGCACGTTCAGTGTCAGCTCCTGGTTATACTACACTGTAGACCATGACCCTCCCTCCCAGTGCTTAATTCATGTTGGAAAGTTGCTGGGGGAAGGGGTGGTCTAAGAAAACTGCCTCTTATTTTTGAAATACAATGTTGGCAACCCTAGCTAGCGATCCCAGCAAGATAATGCTTCTGTATGTGCCCATAACAGCAGTACTACTGGGAATTGAGCTGCCATTGCTAACCTCTGGAGTACACATTGGGTAGGGATATGGAGGGACATCATGATGTCACAATGATTCCCCCATCCCCTGGCATGTCACACACCCTGCTCCCTCCAGCAGTGTAGTAAAAGCCTTGCTTTGGAAGCACTCAGTATGCTACTCAAACACCTTCAGGTTAGTCCCAACAGCAGCTATGGAAAGTGTAAGTCTTACTCTGCTCTCCTATTGTTTCTTTTTTATCTAGCAATTGTTATAAATATGAATACAAATAAATAAATTGAACACTGCAATTTTTTACACAAATATCAAAACAAATTGCTATTAACAACTGTAAGTTTATACATGGCAGTAAAAAATTCCAACACTGTGGGAACTTAAAATTGGAATATGTCTTTTTTAGAGAATTATTAAAAATTAGTTGTCCTGCAATAATTAGAGGATAAAATAGTCAAAACATTGTATTCTGTATCTAATTTTATCCTCAGGGCATATGCCAAAGTACTCTAAAAGAAACACTCCTGAGTGGAAGTGAAGTACACAAGTGCCAGCCACTATTAAATGTAGTAATGCTGCATCATATCACAAAATGCTGCAGAATGCTGCATGAAACATTGTAATTCAATGGCAAGTAAGCCCTTTTTTACAGCAGTATTTGTGACTTGTCATGTAGTGGAGGTTATTGTGTTGCATTGTGGCTGGCTCTGCTGTAAGATATTATAAACATTCCCCATAATATTATAGTTTTGGATCACGTATTAGTCATAGACTTTTAAATAAAGTCATTGGTTACACCTAAGTGCACATGACAGTAGGAATTGGGGACACAACAGAGTATAGACTACATTTTCCATGGGCTATAAGGAGTGATTCTACAATATTTTTTTAGTTTTTGTTGACCGGGGAAAGGAAGCCTAAACAATTCTGCTTATTATCAGCCTCATCCCGGGGGAGGGTGATGCATTTCATTTAATTTCTTCTTTGGTAACCGGGTAAAGACACTGGACCAAAGGTTCCTTTTCAGGCCTGACCTGGACAAAAAACAAGCAAAGTAACAACATATACAAAACAATCATACAAACATTCAGAATAATAATTCATACAATGCAATTACAAACAGTTTGTTGTAACAAATATTGCTTCAATCTAAATTTAAAAATTAAAAGAGAGGGGGCTAGCCGAACTAATATTGGAAGTGTATTCCAAAATACAGGTGCTGCTATTGAAAATTCCCTAGATGTGGCCTCCAGGTGATACTTGGAAACATAGTATAAAGGACCATCTGCAATCCTTAGGCAAGACAGTACTTATCTCTTACATACTACCTTGGAGAAGGAAAATTTAGAGCTAGAATGAAAAGAGTTATGCATCAAACACCCTAAAGAGTAATTCACTCAACTACTGGGGAAGAACATTCCCAAACTAATATAAAGACTACAATGGTGAGTACGCCTTGGGACCACCCAAAACAAATCTACATATGTCATTATAAACAACTGATAATGCATGCAGTTCTTTTGCTCAACAATTATAGTAAATACTTGATATATAATCATAGTGAGGAAGACGAGTCCAGTGACTATGGCTAATCTTGTATTCTGGGAAAAATAAGACTTACATTTATATAACACCCCAATTTTTTGATGAACTTTTTTCACCATCACAGATACCTGTAGAGAAAAGGATAAACTGGGATCCAAGAGTATACCAAGATACTTAAACTGGGATACCTATTCCAAAAAACCTCCATGAGAATCAGATATCACCAATTGTGGAGAATCCACCAACATTGGTTGTGTACCAAATAACATGACTTTAGTTTTGGAGGAATTTAATACCATAGCATTTTTTGTTAGCCAGTCACAAACCTTACCAAAATAACTTTCCAAGGAATAACAAAGTTAAAATATCAAATCTGACTGGGCATAAATAATTAGATCATCTGCACAAAGCAGTGTTTTCCCACTCTCACAAACCCTTGGTAGTTGGTTAACAAAAATGGAAAAAGGCAGGGGTCCCAAAATTGTCCAATGAGGCACACCACAACCAATGGGCAACACCTCTGAAGCAATTGCACCAACTTGTACAAATTCACTATGATTACTTAAATAATCATAGAACTAGGAAACAGCAGCAGCAGAGAAACCAAGGTCATACAATGTGATATGCACCAACTCATGATCAATTAGAATGAAAGCTTTGGTTAGGTCCACAAACATCATCTCTGTCATCTTACCTATATCAAAACCATGCAGGACAGTGTCTGTGAACTCAACCGATGCTGTCCCAGTCCCATGATATCTCCAAAAACCATGCTGCTGTTCAGACATCAAGTCATGCAATGCTAGATAATCATCAATATGCGCATCCACCACTTTCTCCAATGATTTTCTAATTGGGTCCAATATAGAGATAGATCTATAATCATCCAGGGACATGGCATCACTCTTTTTTGCAAAAGGGACAACCCTTGCATTCTTCCAAGCAAATGGGAAAATACCTGAAGTCAGAGACATATTAAATATATAACAGATGGCATCAATAATAAAAAGAATTGCCAACTTAATAAATCAACCATCCAGTCCTCCCCCACAATCACTCCTTTTATCAGATAAAGTTTGCAAAAGTTGAACCACCTCACTGGGTGTAGCTGCCTGAAACAGAAACATAAGACCATTCACTGCAGGGTCAACCAAGGGGGGTTCAGTATAACCAGAGGATGAAGAAGAAGAAGACAGAAAACTTACAGTTCAGAAACTGAACAAACTCAGACAAATCATCAACTACAGAATCATTAATTAAAATTTTATGTATACCAGTTTCAGATCTGGGAGACAACAAGGAATTTATATTGTTCCAAAACTGCTTAGGGTTAGCCCAGCTACCCTCAAATCATTCCCTATAGTAATCTTTTTTAGCCTTTCTTACAGTAAAGGAAACCAATTTCCATAAATTACAATAAAGATTCATAGTAACACCACTTGGAGATGATTTAAAGTCAGCCCAAGCAAGATCCCTCTGTTTTATCAATTTCTTAATACCAGTACTAAACCACCAAGTTGGAGAACCTCTGCAGCAAATGTTTTTTAAAGGAAGACAAATTCCAGAATGGGAAAAAAGTTGTTTACAAAAAAAGTCAAATGCCACATCAACATCAGGAACACTTTCTAAGAAAGACCAATATAATGAAGCCAAAGAAGAATACAACTGAGGTAAATTGATTGGTTTAAAGGATCTGGTTTGAATCAAATGAGTATGAGGCTTAAGACATCAAAAATTTAAAACACAATACATAACCATATGATCACTTGCAGAATTGGTGAAGACCCCTGATGAACCAGTTTTACCTGCTGTATTTGTTAACACCCAAGCTAACAAAGAATGGTTTAATGTGATTGGGTTCAATCGAGTAAGTTCCTTTAAGCATTGGGTTAAACCATATGAGAGAAGCAATGATTCATACCCCAAGGTATCACAGTTAAACCAATTCAAATTCATGTCCCCAACTATTACAGCACCATTCTGCTTTAAATAAGGATCACAACTATCCAAAAAATCCCTTAAACCTTCTAGACCCTTGTGGGGGGTTTATATAAACAAACAATGAATAATTTCTTCCCCCCACCTAGAACAAATTTCAATAGCAACCAGTCAGTTTCTGAACCCAACTCCCCACTAGACTTCAAAAGATCAACTTGCAAATCATCCTTATAATAAACCAAAACCCCACCACCTCTTTTTTTTTTTTTGCATTACGATCTGTTCTGAAAAACCTATATCCAGCAAATATAACACACACTGTCTGGAATCCCAGATTTCAGCCATGTCTTGGATAAAGCAACAACATCTGGTTGATAAGTAGCAATTAACTGTTCAATTTCTGCTAACTTAGGAATTAAACTACAGACATTTAGATGAATCAATTTGAAACCATGAGAAGCTTTAAGTGAAATATTAGGGGAAGAGACTTGACCAGAAACAGTTTTGACTGAAGAACAAGGCCCCAGGTTTAACGTCACATCCCCGGATGCTAACAATAACTAACCAATTGGAGCAATATACCCTAAAGTATAGCACAAAGTTGTAATAAAAAACAGAGAACCAAACAGACCCTAATGCCCACATTGTTTTAAGGGCCCGGGGTCAATTAGCAACAATTGCCATTTTATAAGCATGCTGGGGCAAGCATAATAAGTACGGTACTAGAAAAGTTGTTACCTGCAGCATGGTATTGCATTCTTTTGAACACAGAGGTGTGGGTATGTATGTAACTATTTTTCAAAGGCTATGCCTACAGTTCAGTGGGTGGGAGCAACCAGTCACACTCTCTGCCTGAGCTATTTAAGTCAGCTTCCTCCAGCCTCACTCAGAAGCACTGTTTCTTTGTCGCAGCCAGAGGTCTGTCCCCCCCCCTCCTGTGTTTATCTCCCACTTTCTGTTTGTGCTTTTGGACTTTGTGCTTGGTTTGTGCCTCTTCCAGCTTTCTAGGTCAGTATTTTGCATTCTGCCTTCCTGGCTGCAATTTGTGTTTCTCTCAGTCATCTCTTCCTGGTGCACACCTGTTCTCAAGTACTTTGTGTTTCTTTCTGTTTTTTGTTTGGGGTGCACTTCTAATTTTCACAAAGTTTAGCCTTCATCATTTTCTTTTGGCTTGTGGTATTCATGCTGACAGACTCCCATGTTTGCTGTTTTTCCATATCGTTTGCAATCTTTCAGTTCAGCTACAATCCTTAAATGAATGTTTATACCTGGCTCCTAGCAAGGTAGCCACTAATTTTTGTGTTCTGTTGCTTTAATTTGTTGTTCAGTTCAGCAGCATGTGGCTTTCTAGTTTTCAATTCCCATGTGCTCCTGTTTTCCCAGAATAGTTTTATTTGTTGTTCTCTACTGCCTCAGCCTGCCTGGCCTGCTGTGCATCAGTAACAAACACTGACCTCCCTTATGGAACTGGTTGGCATGCATTCATCATTTAGTCTAAGCACGTATCATTCTGTCTCACACAATGTCATTCGATGCCTCAATCAGTCATTTAGCCTTACCTATATTTCATTTCTACCTTGTGCTCATCGCCATTTGGCTTTCCCATCAGCCTCCTATTACTCCTGCTCTCAGATGCGTGCCAGCCACATCCATAGCCAAAACATGGCTTCGAGAGCTCCTGCCCTTTATGCTGACAGTCTTACTCTTCTCCCTTGAAGTCTGCATCTTGAAGGTGGGTCCCCCAACTCAGGTGGGGTTCTTCTCTTTCTGCCTTTCAGGTGATAATGTCCTACACTCTGGGGAATGCTTTGGCTATGCAGATTGACTTGGTGGTGCCTCTTGATGTAGCATTTAAGACTTCAGCTGCTGAAGGATAGGGCGTCTAAGTCCACGGAGGCTCCTTTAGCTGCGCAGACCATGTCGGCAGAACCTTCAAAAGCTATTTCTCCTACAGCCACCTAAGGTACACCTGGTCTCCACCTACTTCCCTTCCTCTGCCCTTCAATGTTGAAGATCATACAATTATCCAAGTCCCAGCCTCTCAAGGGCTCAACTCCTACAGCTTACCTCTTGAGTGTTTATCTTCCTCACTTGGCCTGTCCTTGTGGAGGCCAAGTGAGTGCCTTTCAGTGGTTGTTAGTCTCCTTCTCCTACCTTGGGGGTGGGTCTCCTTCATGAAGAGCCTCCTTTAGTTACAGAGATGGCTCGAGGCACCCCCATGACTTTCACATTAGTAGGGATAGAGTGAAAGCCTTTCTGTAAGATCTTCCCCTTGAATTGGATCTCCAAATTACAGTACCTGAGCCGTCACTAATTTATCTCAAGCCTGAAGTGAAGGTGACTGATGCCTTGGATCCCCAGAGGTTCCATTAATAAGGTTTTCGCTGCCCTCCATTCCAGATAGCATAGAAGTTAGGTAGTCCCTGCAGGATGTGGTCCATAATGTAGCACATTCATATTAGCATAACGTTTACCCAGGTAGGTTTTCACTGTGAGTTGTGGTTGGATGGTGGCTCTTTTCATTTTTGCCAGTCCCTTTCTCCTTACAGAAGTCATGCTTTTTCTGCTATCAGTTCTGATATCTGTCAGTCATTGCTTAATTCAGCCTCTGTTTGTTACCAGTCTTAGCTAGTTGCTGTCTCTCTGTCCTCACTCAGTCTCTGTGTTCACCACTTACTGCTCAGAAATGTTTGGGGCTCCTTCCTAAGGTACCTTTAGCTTAAAGAAATTATGTTCCTTGGGCACCTCTAGGGGTGGAACCCTCCTCAAGAAGGTTCCTTTGCCTTCACGGTCCCCCGACAGGGTGGTCATTCCCCATGGGGCAGAGTAAAAATGGTCAAAGTATTCACCTATGACAGTCAAAAACAAATTTATTCAAATGCCTTCATACTTTCAACAAAGTTGCACAAGTATAACGCCTCACTAAGTTGCATACACTCATTGAAATATAGCAATGCGTATGTATGTATATGACCTTTTAGGTTCACCAGTTGAGCAGAAACACATAAATACAGCAAATAGTGACAGTGTGAACTAGTATGAAAAGTAAGCATCGTTATTTTCCCTTAAGACATGTAACCTAATGGCTTAACTTCAGCTTTTTTAATTATAATAGTGAATATTAATTCTTGCTTAAACTTCTGACAGTGACACACTATGGAGCTTAGTGTGTCACACTTTGAACATTAGTTTAATTGTTTATTTGTAACACTAGGTAGGTCATATCTCTGTGATGAAGTCCTGAATGTTGGGTGAAATGCTGGGTTGTGCCAGAATATGGTCACTAATGGATGAAAAGTGTTAATAAATTCACAAGAGAGTTTAAAAAGTATTGTTGGAGTTAAGTTTTTTTGTTGTTGTTGCTGTGCCACAGACTGCATAACCCTAGCACACGTTAGTTAATAATAAAGGCTGTTGTAGCAGCAAGGGAATCTTGGACAAGTGGACTCTAATGGGAGCAGCAGCTGTACCAGAATAGAGGGAGCTGGAATTCTGTTAAAACCAAGAGACAGTGAGCCTGAAGCAGGCATCAAGCCCCCTGGAGTGAATATGGGCATGCACCAGACCAGTCCAGGAGTAGAGGATACAGATACTCAACACCAGAGTCCAGCCCTCCTTCATCTGAACAGGAGCCTCTGAGCAAGATACCAAGGAAACCAACTGCAAAGGAGACAGAGTCAGTCTTATTAGGAGATACAGAAGGGCAGGACCAGTTTAAAATGGATATAGCATTTGTCACATCACCTGAGGAGGACTTTTCTTTGCGACTGAGCTGGATCAATATTGTAGACGCCATGGTAGACTTCAATCACTTTAAAGTCAGTGACTCTTTTCCTCTTATTAAAGACCTTGGGACTATTGTTGAGGAGCTATGTGGGACTGTCTGATGTTGTTATAATATGTCTGTTTCTTTTGTTCTGTCCCTTACAGTGACAAGCGGTTGATGAGGACTGAATGCTTTAGTTTCACTTATATCTCACAGATGGTCCCTCAGATATCAGCCAGCTTGCAGCACTAAAATGAAGTAGGTGGGCAGATCTGGTCAATTACTATAAAGAGTACGGTCAGCTTTAAAGGGTTTTATATTATAGTGGGCAAAATGTATCTCAGAAAGGTCCAGAGGATATGAAATTTATGGGGAGTGGGGCACTTATGGGGGAGAGAGCCAGCCATCAAATGACCATGGGGTGCTCTTGTCATTATTGAGTAATGGGGAAAAAATAGTTTTCTATGTTGTCTGTCTCTAAATTTGATATTCTCAAGCATGCTGACATCTCCCATGTAAGCAATGAGGATAACCTCAGGCAAAGCTAACAACAGCTTTTTTCCTGCACTTACATGGAGTAGTCACCTAAGATTGTCATCTATTACTGTATGTGGATATCCAAAAGGAACACAGCAACAGCCACTGAGGCATCCTCTCAAACTTCTGCATGACTGCACTGATGCACAGTCAAGGTGAGCAACCCTCTGTGAACTGCGGGGGTGGCAAGAATAGTCAAAGGCTAATGGACTAAGGGCTTTTTGATTAAGCTTGACGTACTGTGGGGGGTAAGGAAAATAATCAATAACTGAGCAGCTTACGGGGAGGTCAAGATTCTTTTTGAAAAGGAGGTGGGAAAAATTAAAATAAAAAAAGGGGAACATTGCTGTAAAAAGAGTCTCAGTACTGTACATGGATTGGAGTAAAGAGAGTGTTGAGACACTCAGGCAGAGAAACTGCCTAAGGGTAGGCACCCAACCAACCTAAGCCTTAACTAATAAGAAGATTGGACACTGAGTTTCTGAGGGG
The DNA here is from genome assembly GCA_016271365.2 of Neoceratodus forsteri. NCBI lineage: Eukaryota > Metazoa > Chordata > Ceratodontiformes > Ceratodontidae > Neoceratodus > Neoceratodus forsteri. The sequence continues at coordinate 537,974,446 of CM057455.1, forward strand.
TGGTGGCAGTATCATGGGAGGTGCCCATGGAGGTGGAGGAGGGGAGTGCAAATCATGGAAGCAGACCTGCATCATAATCTTGCCCTTGACCCTACCACAAGACTGCTACATCTCAAATACTCAATGGTGGTGAATGAAGGGGGGACCAGCCGGCCTGATGGCACAGAGGGTTGAGGCACTGGACACCTTACCTCACATAATGCTGGTGACCTGGGTTTGGGAATGACCTCGGTTCATTGAGGTGCCAGTGTGGGGGGGGGGGCAGTGCAGGATTGAGCATGCCGGTGGGCAGATCTCCTCTCCTGAGGGTGGAGATGGTGGGTTGGTGCCCACTGGGTGGAGGTCCAGTGGGTTGCACAGGCAGAGAGTGTGTGGCAAAGTATCGGGAAGTGGAAGGGGCTGAACTGGCACCATGGTGTGTGAAGCATGCCTCCACACATTCACACGGCCATGTGTCGGGGCCTCTGGGTGGTCAGAAAAGAAATATCTGAAAAAAATACATATGTGTCCCAGTTGGTGGGAGGAGATGATGGTGACCAAAAACTAAAGTTAAAAAAAGAGAAGGGGGACCCAAGGGGAGGAACTGTGGCTTTGAATGTAAAGAGAGGGGCATCACGCTATGACAAAGACAGACATGCATATAACTGGAAATGGCAGAAAGCACAATATCATTTCCCCCCCCCCCCCCATCACTCTCTAAGTCTTTAGAGATGTCTGCTGAATAGCTCCATGGGTTACTGGTAGTGGTGTATCCATCTCCTCCTACTTCCGGGTAAACCTGGAAACAGAACAAGCCGGTGCTACAAGGCCAGAGCCTCTGCATTTTCTAAAAATGTGACAAAAGGCCAGATGTGAAGAAAATTAAAAATATGAGCATTCTAACAGTGTGCAGCACTCAGCCTGGCTAGGCACAAATTGGACATGGACCTTCCCCCCACCCTTTCCATCTGTTACAAGTAGCCACAAAAGACAGGGGCACATTTTCCTTATTGTCATGGTGGTTGGGGCCAGATGGTGCTGGTGCAAGTGAATGGTGTGCTTCATCTCCCCACTCATTTGTGTCTGATCTTAGAATGCCCCACTTAATATAAACAGGAGGATCAGAGTGGCATCTGCAATTGTATAGGCTGGAATGTCTTAGGGTGGTATATAGGTATGATCAAACAAGGTTTCCCAATGGCCAGAGATGCACTGAGTATGCAGGCATAGGTAGTGGGTGACCAGTGGTTACTCATCAGGAAAACATGTCCTCACTACCAACCAAGAGGTCGTGGTTACAACAAAAGTCAAAAGAAAATTGCTCAGAATGATGAGTTTTTCTCCTTTGAGTGGTTAATGATGTGCTGCATAGCTTATAACTTCTGCAGATGGAAAGATAAAGATGTGCTTGTGCGTTTGATGGCTTATAATAACTTGCTGTGTCTGCAGATACCTCCCTCACCCTCTCTATCTGCTTTACTGTCTGTTTTCTTTATTCAAACCTCTTGTTATCCCTCATGACATGGTATGACCCTGATGGCATGCAATGGGCTGGATCTGTGATGTAAGGGTTATCACAAGATTTCTTATGACTGGGATGTGTGAAGGACTAAAGTGCATTATGGCTGAATTAAAGTATATTTCCTAGAATGTTCAGGGTAAATCATCTGATAAAAATGAAGAACACTTTATTCACCCTAAAGACACTGAAATGTAACACTCCTACAGGAGACACATCTACTGAAGGCTGAGGCAGCTGAAATGAGACAAGGATGAGTTGGGGAAGAAATCCCAAGCTGATTTTCCACTAAAAAATGAGGGGTTTCAAATTCAATACTGATCAAGAAGGTAGTCCTTTACAAATAATTAACAGAGATAGACTTTGATGGTAGGTGGGCAATGGTACTGGGGAGACTCTAAATGCAGGAAGTGTTTATAGTTCACATATATGTTTCTAATATGAATGATGAGGTTTTTTTCACTCTAGCTCAAAAGATCTGACACTTTGCAACCAATGTTTCCATTATTCTAGTGGGCAGCCTTAACCTGGTCACAGATCCCTTGCTGGACTGGCAACCTGGGAGAGAAGGGACCCTGCCTGTAAAACTACTGGACAGGCATTAGTACAGATGTGTGTGCAGCTAGTCCTACAAGATATCTGAAAAGTGTTTAATCCCATAACTAGGGATTATACTTTCCATCCTCTCGGTTTGGAACACAAAGCAAGTTAGATTATTTCCTGGTTATCTTGGGTGCAGTGTAAGAAATATTAGATGTAAAGTCACATTCTTTCATGGTGTTGAACCACGCTCTATTCTCCACCATAGTGATATTTTTCCAGACAATAGCAAGAACACCAAGGTGGCATATCAGTCTCTTCTTGTTGTAGTCCAAAGACTTTGTGGTTCTGCTGAAAGAGGAAATGAAGTCCTACTTTACACTAAATAGAGATCTGGTCATGTCAGAACAGACAGTGCTATTAGGGCCTTTATAAGAGGCCGCAAAATAATCTTTTGCTCCCACTTCAGCAAATGCAGGAGTCAGGAAGTGATACAGTTGCAAGATCAATTAAAGGAAGCTGAACAGGAGCTGGATAAAACCCAAGGTGCCCCGTACAGGTAGAAAGGGCGACCTTCAGCTGAAGTACAAACTGAACATCATTTAGCATCAGTTGGTCAAGACAGCCACCTTTATTTTACCCAGCAGCACTATTGGGAGAGTGGGAAGTGAGCTTCTAGGTTCTTGACATACCGATTAAAGAAGAAGTCTTACAAAGCCTGAATTCCCCACTATAAGTGCAAGAATGGGAAATTGTCGACTGATTCCCTAATGAGAAGTTCACGTAGTTTTACAATGAGTTATGCACATCCCGTCCCCATGCACTTATTCTTTCTCTCTTCTGTCTGGGTTCCAGGTATGTGCACACCACACCCCTTTGTATGAAAATGTATTTATCTGTGCAGCACCAGGTTGTGCATTATTGAAAAAGTAAGATGCTTCTAGGAGTCCCAGGTTATGCCTTGTGGCTTAGCTGGTAGTGCAACTGGAACAGAATTCTGGGCAACCTGGTTTCAAATCCCAGTTAAGGAAATTATTTATTTATCTCTTCCTTTTGTTAGGGTTCCATACCTATGCACACTGCACCCTTGTGTATTAAAATGTTATTTATCGGTGGCACTGAAGGCCACATGGAGAGGTGAATTTATTAGATTGGCGACAATCCGTAAAAAGAAAATTGCACGCAAAGCGGTGGACTGCCTTGATAGAATAAGGGTTTTAGATGCCATAAATGGAGATCTTAGATCTCCCTCCCAGGAGCAAGAGCTCACGTCTAGCAGAGTTTGGTATCAGTCATACATGAAAGAGAAGGTAGAGATCTGTCAGCCAACTTGAGGGCTTCTACATAGGACAAGGTAGTAAAGCAGGAAATTGTTGGCTTGGCAGCTGAAAAGAAGGGCAGCGGAAAGGTGGATTGCCTCCATAAGGCAACCTGAGACAGGTGACATAATCTCAGGCCCGACGATATTAATGACCGCCTTTACTGGTTTTATAAGAATTTATATGCGAGTGAGCCTTTCCTCAGAGAGGCTCCCTCAAAATGAAAGAGTTTTGCAGGGATTTCTTGCCTCAACTCCCGGATATCAGCTGTAAGCTAGAGGCCCCTTGGAGACTAAGGAAATCTTGCAAGCTATCGATGCATTAAAACTTGATAAAGCGCCAGGCCGGATGGTTTTTGTTTTGTTTTACAAGACTTTTAAAGACACCCTTGCCCGTTATTATGGCAACTGTTTGCCTTTTGGCACAAGGAAGGAATCTATGAGTCTTCTCTTTTTGAGGCAAAGATTATCCTTTTACCAAAGCCAGACAAACCGCGGACCTTGTGATGAACTACAGGCCAATATCTCTATTAAATGTTGACGTAAAAATTTTTCGAAGATTTTGGCAATAGACTAAAATCAGTATGGATGGAGCTATTAGCCCGAACAAAGCTGGGTTCGTGGCGTCGCTCATCAGCAGACCACTTTAGGAAATTGTTTTTTGATACATGAATCTTTGAGCCCAGATAAAGAAGCCTCTCTGGTCGTGCTAGACGCCGGAGAAGGCATTCGATAGGTGGAATGGGAATTTATGTTCAAGTGCTTTCCAAATTCGGTATTCGGATAACTTTCTGAGTTATATTAAGATTTTGTATACCTGTCCTCTGCACGAATTTCTTGCAACAATCTGATATCATCTTCCTTTAAGTTAACTTGGAGGTACCGACAAGGTTGTCCCCTCTCACCATACTTATTTAATTTATATTTGGAACCCTTAATCAGAGCAATCAAATTGGACAATGATATCCAAGGTGTAAGTATCCAAAATGCTGATTTTAAGGTGTCTGCCTTTGCAGACGACCTTCTAGTCCACATCTGGCACAGTCGATCCTCTCTTCCACAGCTTTTCTCCATTATTTCACGATTTTCGGAATTTTCTGGCTACAAGCTTAATAAGAGCAAAACATCAGTCTATTCATTATCTCCTCACCTACATCGTGCTTGGTGTGACTCGCTGGGCTTATCCTGGCAGACCGGTTCATTCTCATATTTAGGTATTAAAGTTTCTAAAGACTTTTCACAACTATACGACTTAAATTTTAAACCCCTTCTTAAACAGATCAGAGATGACCTTAACAGGTGGTCCCAACTGCTTCTCTCCTTTTGGGGGAGAGCGAACACCATTAAAATGATGGTTTTGCCGAAAGTCTTTTACTATCTCTTTAATCTCAACATATATTTGCCCAAGTCTTTTTTTAATCTTTGCCACAAATACTGTACTGATTTTATTTGGAATGCTAAACCCCCCCATCGGGCCTATCGTAAACTCACCCGTCGTAGGGAAGAGGGAGGCTTATAGGTGCCTGATTTTTATATTTATTATTTAGCAAGCCATATGGCAAGGTCGGCCAAGTGGGCGTCCGACACGCCAGCATCCTTGTCTAGCGGCGCCATAGATGAGTTGATAGCCTAAACTGTTAAGTTGGATCTGGAAGCCCTCCTCTTCACTCCCTGGTGCAGAATCCCTCTAAAAATTAAAGATACCCCACTGGAATGGGACATTAAAGCCCTTCTCCAGTTTTATGCGCTGCTAAATATCCCTTTTAAAAAGGACTTATTACAACCCCTGCTTAGTAACCCGAACTTGTTAATTGGTAATCGGCCGATAAAAAGGATGGTGGGTGCCACCTCCAGTAAACCCAGGATGGCTGATTTTTTGTTGGGCGGTCACCTAATTTCTCTTCCAGATTGATAGAGAAGTTTCAGTCAACCCCAAGGATAGTTATCGGTTATATCAAATCAGGAACTGTATTCATTCATTCCTCAAAGATGCTCAGGGACAGGATCAGGCGGGGAATCTGGTAGCGAAGATAAAAGTTATTGCTGTGTCTAGCAAAGCGGTCTCTAATATTTATAAGCTCATTCTTTCCCTTAGAGGCCAAGGCCTCCCTGCCCCTCATTATTGGAAAGTGAACTTATTCCCAAATTGGCCAGATGAGACCTGGTTGAGAGTTTGGCGGATTTATATAGTTTCACAAGCAAGATAGGCTGAGGGGTCTACAATTTAATATCCTGCATGATTTGTACCTTTCTCCAGCTAAGCTTTCACGCATTTATAGAAATAGATCCCCTGTATGTCAGGACTGTGGTTACCCATGGGCCACCACGTTACATAAACTCTGGGAGTGCCCTAAGGCAACTAAGTTCTGGGACTCTATTCGTTCTTGGATGACCCCGTTCACTGATGTAGTGGTGTTTTTTAGTCTAGAGACTTGCGTTCTGGGCAACTTGGCTGATATTCCGTCCATAACTTACAAATGTCAGTTAGCATTAATATCTTTAGTGGACAAACTGTTACTTCTCCGTTATTGGTGCAGAGAGGGTGCTCCCTCATGTATGGAATGGTGGGACATTTTCCTAGAAGCTTTAAATGCAGAAAGAATGGTAGCTTTGATGTTTAACTCAGGTGTAAAATTTGAAAAATGCTGGGGCAATATAACTCGAATATTTAAGGCTGATAGGGTGGCTAGTTCAACAGTTGCGTAGTTTTGCTCTGAGCTCTCAAAGGGAAAGGTATCCCAACCCCGCAATATATATAATATGGATAAAGGCACTTAGATATGAGGTTATTTGAAGTTCTGCTATCTCCCTCCAACACAGCTGAGGCTGTTTCTTCCCTTTACCTGTTTCTTTCCTTTTCGGTATTATACACATTAATACGCCCCAGAAGATTCCTACCTCAATTATCACTTTACTTCTGGTTTTGGTTTTTTCCCCACTTGGGGCGGCTCAAATAGGGATCACTTCTTTTCGATTTTCTGGATTATCCTTCCTTTCTCTGATCTATATAGTGATCCCTTCTGGAGTTTTGAGGTAAATTTAATATTCTCTTTTTGTTGGGCTGTCAGACCTAGGGGTGGGGGTTTGGGAGGGTTCTGTCTAGGATCGGTTTTAGTTCTTTTATCTTGCTTTATTCCATTTTGTTATTGTACTGTATCCAAATTTATATCCTATTGTAAAGGTACTACGTGTGTCTGGATCATGTACAAGTTGTTATTGTTAATGCTGTTGGTGCAATAAAGTGCAGTTATTTGCAAAAAAAAATGTTATTTATCAATGCAGCTTTAGATTGTGCATTAAAAAAAGAGGAAGGTGCTTTGGGGAGTCCCAGGTTTCCAGTTTTCACAGTGGCACAGCTTCAAGTACAACTGGAATGGAATTTCGAACAGCCTGGGTTCAAATCCCAGCTAAGGTACTTATTTATTTTTCTCTTCTATTTGTTTGGGTTCCATATATGTGCAGACCTCACCTTGTGTATGAAAATGTTGTTTCTGTACAGCACCAGGCTGTACATTAGAGAAAAAGTAAAGTACTTCTGGGAGCCCCAGCTTTCTTGTTGCCTTGGAGATGTAGCTGATAGTGCATCTGGAATGGAATTCTGGGTGTCTTGGTTTCAAATTCCAGCCAAGGAACTTATTTATTTTTCTCTTCTGTTTGTGTGGGTTCCTTTCTGGTTATCACACTTAAAGCAGTATAGACCTGATAGTGTGAAATGGGCCAGATCTATGATGAAAGGGTTATTACAAAATTTCTTATGACTGGGACATGTACAAGGACTAAAGGGGCAGAGTGGCTGAATTAAAATACATTTCATGGACTGTTCAGTGGGTAAATGACCCAATAAAAAAGAAAATAATTTTATCCACCCTAAAGACACCGAAAGGTGATGTGGCACTCCTAAAGGAAACACATTTACTGAAGGCTGAGCAGCTAAATTAAGACAAGAATGGGTTGGGGAAGAAATTTCAAACTGTTTTTCTACTACTAAATTATGGATTTTAGTCCTAATCAAGAAGGGTAGAGGCTTACAAATGACTGACAAAGAACTAGACAAGGATGGCAATGGGCCATGGTACTGGGTGAGTCCAAATGGGGAAGTGCTTATAGTTAACATATATGCCCCTAATACAGATGAAGTGGCTTTCTTTCATTCCTTAGCTCAGATCTAACACTGTGCCACCAGAAGGTTCTATTATTCTAGGGGGCAGCTTTAACATGCTCACAGACTCCATGCTGGACAGGCAATCCAGAGAGAGAGAGAGGAACCGGCACATAAAAATGCAAGACAGGCAGTAGTATAGATGAGTGTGTGGAGCTAGACCTACAAGATGTCTGGAAAGTGTTTAATCTCATGACTAAGGATTATACTTTCTACTCTTCTTGGTTTGGCAAACAAAGCTAGTTAGATTATTTCCTGAATATTTCACTTGCAGAGAAGGAAATATTAGTAAAGATGCATCCCATCCTGGAGACGGACCATGCTCTGATTTCCACCTTGGTGGTATTTTCTCAAACAACAGCAAGAACACCAAGGTGGCATATCAGTTAGGGATGGAAAAGTCTGGGGTGGATTTGGATTTGGTGTTGGAGTTGCCAGTTCCAGGCTGAGTTTGGATTTGAAAGGAATTGGATTTGCCAGATTTGGAATATATGTGTAATTGAAGGACAAAAGGGTATATCAAGAGAAAAGCAGCAGAAAAATGTCAATGAAGTGGCAGTAATATTGAAAGGGGGGTCCACTGCATCAGATGTATTGTATTCTACTGTATATAAAGTCTTAGTTTCTTACCAACCTGCATATGAAACAACCAAACATTAGCATGCAGAATGAAACTGCATATCTGGAACCAACCCACCTACCCTTATGAAGTCAGCATCAATTTACGACCAATTAAAAAATGTAGCAAGGTAAGCAAAAGCCTCAGATAGAAATTTAAAAATAACATAGAAACGTATAATTTGAAGGCAGATAAGGACTGCTTGGCCCACCAGAAGCATGAGATATCAGTGCTGGAGATTGGGCATCTACAATAACGGTGACACAATCCCCAGTGCATGTCTCCAGGGCTACCGTAGGGTAGGGCTGCCGGATAGGGAGGTCAGCGACTATAGTGATGGGATGTCACTACACGTAGGTGCATGGGGGGGCCAGCACACACAACGAGGGGTAGGAGGGAATGTGAGGGGTGGTGCTATGGTGGGTTGCCGAGCTGACCCCATGGCATGGTGGGTGGGTTGGTGGCATTGGTCAGCAGGGTACTGGGTTCAGGTCTGGGCGCTGGTGCATTTTTGTTGTGCCCAGCCCAAACCTTTTTTTTTTAATGTTTGCACCCCCCCGATATGCACCACCCTGGAGTTGAGAATCCTTAAGTAGGGGGTGCCTTTAGACTTTCGCCATTATCACATGTAACTGGCCCACCTACTCTACCCATTTCCCTACCTAATGGCTAAGCTGCAGATCTTAGTTAACTAACAGCCTATTTTTCCTACCTCCCCCACTAGAATTGCCTTATGTCTGTCCCATGCATTCTTGAATTCCCCCACTGTTTTTGACTCCAATACCTCTACAGGAAGGCTGTTCCATGTATCCACAATCCTCTCCATGAAAAAATTATTCCTCACATTACCTCTGAGCTCTCCCCCCTCTATCTTCAAATTGTGCCCCCTTTTTCTTGTACATCTCTTTTTCTGAACGATGCTACCCTCTTGCACTTTGTTGATTCCCTTGAGGTACTTGAAAGTTTCTATCATGTCCTCCCTCTCCGTCTTCTCTTCAAGGGTATACATATTAAGCTCTTTTAATCTCTCTTCATACTGTATGTCTTCTGGTGTAGACCCTGAACAATTTTAGTTGCCCTTCTCTGGACAGCCTCCATTCTGTCTATGTCCTTGCAGAGATGGGGCCTCCAGAACTGTACACAGTACTTCAGATGGGGTCTCACCAACTGTCTATACCGAGGGATAACAACTTCCTGTTTTCTACTGGTGATGCCTCTCCCTATGCATCCAGTATCCTGCCAGCCCTTCTTACTGCCTTTTCACATTGCTTGCCCACCTTAACATTATAAATAGAATCTAATGTGTCTTTCCATTCACCAGTACAGGAGAACAAAAGATGAGTTAATGGAACTGGGTTGATTTTTTTAGTTAGGCTCAGACAACTACAGTTATATAGTTACAAAAATGTCTCAAAAACTTTTGCAATAGTACCCACACTGGCTCACAGCATATTATGTGTTTGGCAAGCCACACTGGAATAATTCTGATTCAAGGGTCTAGCATTGGTTCTGTAAGGAATATGTACAGTTGGTTATTATTATTATTATCCATGTTCTTGCTTTTAAAATGGATTTTTACTCTGGCTGTATACTATATAGTGTTATTTTGCTGAAAGAAAATACAATTTTCATGATAAAAAAAATAAATGAAACTTTTACAAGTGAATTGTTTGTGTTTGGCATCGGTAAAATTTTTTAGTCAGACAACCATGAAAAAACTGCTATGCGCATTTTACACAACAACGCATATAGGGCTTGGTTGGTCAGCTAGCTAGGGCTTATATTAGTCTTTCTGTTGCACATTGTGGTAGTGAAATTGTAAGCACATGCACGTAATTAAAGACTGAAGAAGACAAATTGACATTTGCCATTTCTAATTGCATGTAATTAAAGACTGAAGAAGAAGACAAATTGACATTTAGCATTTACAAATTTTCACATAATGTAAGATTGAAGAAAGCAACGAATTGACATTTGGCATTTATAATTGCATGTAATTTAGGATTGAAGAAGAAGATGAATTGACATTTGGCATTTTTAATTTCACTGCCACTAAATGAAAGTATTATTTAGTGCAATTGTAAATGCCAAATGTCAGTTTGTCTTCTTCAGTCTTAAGTTGTGTGTGTGTGCTTAGGATTTGCCTCCCAGTATGCAACACAAAGGCAAAACATACAAGCCCTAGCTAGCTCATCAACCCAGCCCTACATGCGTTATTACGTAAAATGTGCGCAGATGCCCATATTATACCCTTACTATACAGTATTAATTTAATACTGTATACTAAGAGTATACTGTATGCATCTGCTTGCCTTCTATATGATTTCTATTGGCCTTAATTTTAACTGTGTTATGGCTGGCTTGGGTGTCTCTACGAGCATCTGAGTCACCCCCTGCATTTTCTTTTTTTATAGGAATATTTTTATTGAATTTTTCCAATAAGATCAATTCAGCAGAATACACAAAGCAGTATTCAACAGACCATTATCAGTAAAACTATGTGCAAAGTATGTACATGCAACTCATCAAAAGACAAGATCTACTTGGAACAAAGTATGTAATCGATAGGTCAAACACATTGTCCCAGACAAGGAAGGAAGATGGCTTTTGCTAGTGGGTAATATGCAATGTAGACCAGTCATCCTAGGCAGTATATATGCCCCTAATCAGGAGTACCCACACTTATTTATGCAGCTTGCACAACATCTTTCCAATTTATGTTCCTGTATGACAAGGATTATACTTGGCGGTGATTTCAATTTGGTCATTATGTGTAAGATGTCCATGGTCCTACACTACCTAGAGCTAATTTAAGGGTATGCCAAGATGAGTGATACTCTGTTACCTTACTCTATGCAGGCTTGGATGGAGGTGCAAGATTGTCTGGCATTCATGGACACCAGCAAGATTCCCCACCCTGCTGGAAGACACCAAAATTAACACAAATAAAATTGACATTGCAGGCATGGAATATCAAATACTGAGTACAAACACAAGGAAAAAACATGCCCTGTGGAAACAATAATAGTGAAAAAAAGTAGTTAACCAGATGATATAAATAGCAAGAAGCCAATTGAACAAATAAGATACAAAAGGAGCAACATCCATGACTAAAGGGTTCTCTAGTGGTTGGGTTGTACTGGAACAAATAAACCCAAGGAGGAAGCAGAACAACATTTACAACTGAGGTATTGAGGTATGTATGAAAACATTCTAGGTAAAAGCAGAGTGAAGAGGATACAGTAGGCTGGTGGACAAAAAACTCCTAGGTCCTCCTTCTCTCCCACCAACAATGGGATCGCCATCCCAGAGGTGTATGTACTACATGACAAAGGCCAGAAAGGCTACAGTTACTGTGCATATAGCTAACACCTTATGTTAACACTGTCCAATCAGAAAAGGGGGATTTTGGTTTAGGTGCCCTCTGGAAACCAGCAGGGAGTAGAAACAGGGAAACAGTGAGAAATGAAGGAACAAAGGGGAGGGTCTCTGACAACACTGAGTGAAGAAGGTAGTGGGAGGACCCAGGAAAAAATAGAAATGCAAGTGTTAACAGGGAGAGCAAAGGACAGCAGTCACAGGATGGAAAAGAATTGAAAGTTGGAAAAGGGTGGATGACAAGGAAAAGAAAGTCTCCACCTCCATGCAATTCAAGTACAGGCAGTAATAGCCAATCAGTCATGCCTGTGGAGTAATCCCTACCCTGGAATGGAAGTGTGGGCAACAAAAGGATGAGCATCCTAGGGTGACCATGGGGAGGGATTAAGGTGGAGGTTCGGGTGCAAAAAGGGGCAGTAGCTATGAGGACAAATTAACCATCTGAGGGGAAAGTTAAGGCAGGATGAAGGAGCAAAGGTAGAGAGGAACAATGTGGAAATTAGAGAGGGGAGCTGCTAATCTGCAGAATGTCCATGAGCCAGAAAGGAAGGTCTGCACCAACCACAAGACAAATGCCCATACCTCTGTTGATGAAACTAGTGAACAGGGTAAATTGGGGGAGGTGGCCAGGTACAGGCTGGCAATGGACAGAATCAAAGAGAAGCTTGTCAGCCCCTGCAAAATTTAGATTACAGAAGCATGCCAGTGAGGATGGGGTGGGGAGGATGAGGTGGGTAGAAATTATCAATTGATAGAGATCAGCTCCCCTCCGCTGCTCACGAATAGTATGTGTTGGGTCTGTCAGACAACAAAAAACAAAAAGGTGTCAGCCTCCCCATAACTCTGCAACAAGACACAACAAATGCTAAACAGTGCCAAGTCCAAACAGGGAAGACTAAGTCCAAAAATGGGTCCAAAAAAGAAGGACTCCTCCAGCTAAAGGAAGTGCAGCCACTTGGAGTGGCCAGGAGTCAGCTGCCACTGCTGGAGATGAACTTGGAGGGGCCTCTGCAGTTTGTGCTCAGGATGTATGGAGAATAACCTCCTCTTCCTCTGAAGGAGCTGAGTAAACCTGCTCTGGATCCACACTGTCAGCCCAGTCCATTGGAGCAGATATAGAAGATTCTTTGTTAGCTGCAGGAGTAATGCAGGGATGCTTTGGTGCAGGATCAACAGAACATCCAGAGGGACCAGAATCTGTGGACAAGCATAGAGAGCAGGGGTGACTTCTCCTGCTATCACTCCCACTCCAAGGGATGGAGGAATTTCAGGTCTGGACTGGGCTCTGCCCTGATCACAGTGCCATTTAGATTTTGGCAGATGCAAAGCTTCATCACCGAGATGAGATGGAGGATGCAGTGGTGGATGGTACGCTGCTTATTGTGGAATCAGTGGCTTCATAAACTGAGAAGATGAGGCTGTGGAACTTCTTTATCATGGGTAGAAGTGCACCCTTTCAATGTGGTTGGCTGTGCCAGTGGAGGTGGAGTCTGCTAGGAGTATCTTTCAAGAAGCGCTGAGCATCTACCAGAGTATAAAATTTGAGCCAATGACCTTCCCAGAAAACTGTTAGCATGACAGGGTACTTCATATTATACTGGATCCAGTGTTGGGCAAGTTCCTTCTGGATCAGTGCAAACGCCTTATGGTGGGCTGTGAGGTCTTGTGAAACATGTTGAAAAAATATGCACCGTATCCCCGTTCCACTTAAGCAGACCCCATTCCCTAGCAACACGCAGAACTTGCTCCTTGATGCAAAAGTGCAGAAAATAGGCCACAATAGGGCACGAGTGGGCATGAACTGGTCTAGGGCTTAGAGACATGTGTGAATGCTTGATCTCTAGGGGACTGTCCCAACAGAAGTCAAGAGCTTTGGGTATAAACGTCTGAAAGAATTCACACATGTTGGGACCCTCCACCCCCACCGGCACTCCAATGATCTGGAGATTATTGTGACAGTCACTGTTCTCCAAATCATCAACTTTAGCACAATGAAGCTGCACTTGTTTTTCGAGGTGGGCAATTTTTTCCCTCTGGGTCACTGCATCTGATGCCACCTTCAGAGTAGAGTTCTGTATCAGCAATGTGACATTTGGCTGCCTCCAGTCATTCTTCTACTTGCCAGATGGAGGACTTAATCATAGGAATATCTTGTGTGAGGGCCTGCAGAATACTTTTGATCTCAGGAGGTCAGCTAGTCCTACCAAAATGCGAAGCTCCGAGGTCACCATACCACCTAGTTGGTACACTGGAGTACTGACGAGCTGCTAAGAAACTAGTCAGAGGAGAAGCAGAATACTGGTCAGGATTGGTGAGGTAGGTGTTCAGCAGCTACAGCAGCACTGAGTGACCAGTATAGAGGTGGTTTGCTTGCAATTAATTTGTATTTTGAAAGTGACAGAGTGGAGTTCTTTACTTAAGCAACCATAAGGTTTCCCAGGCATGCATGCACTAGAGTCCCTCTACTTGATGTTACTGCAGTTTCATTCCAGACACATTCTGATACAGGTTGCTCCCTCTTCCACACTCACACTCAAAAGATAATGGGCCCAACTTTAAAAGCCCAAAATTTGGCACAAGGTGCCTGCTCTAAAAGGATTTGATGCAAGTGGCAGCTTGCGCCAAAAGTTTCTGGCAATCCCGATTTTTGAATGTAGGCTGCATTGAAATCAGGATGCCTTGTGTTGAAGCTGCCCTGCCCCAGAAGTGCTGATGCAGCAAGTCTCAAGGAGGTTTGTGCCATGGTGGGGCTGCAGCATCCTCTTATTTGGGATTTTCGAAGCCCCTGTAAACACAATACAGTGCTGAGGTTAGACCAGTCATGAGTTGGTCTAACAGCCCTTCTGCCAGGTAGCTTGCATAAGCTGTGTGGAGGGGGGGCAGGCTGCATGGCACAATTCAGCAGGACCAGTGCGGGAGCCTGTGTAGGGCAGGATGGGCACAGAGGTGTATGAGAAGGAACACTGGTAGCACTGGGGCAGGTTTGCCCTGGACAGTGACACACAGGCATGGAGTAACCATGGGCAGTTTGCTGCCAATGATTGTGTCCTGGACCCTGAATGCTGCCACCCCTGCCAGCTGACCCTCAGTGCACAGACACCCTGACACACTGACTGCCAGACCTAGGGATGGTATCTACCACTTGTGGTGCCCATCCCACCAGCCATCACCCTTCCAGCACCTGTGGCTGTGCATCAGGACAGATGGTTCTGCTCAGGGTATATTCCCCACCATGAGCACCCCTTCATCCTCTACCACCATGGTCAGTCACACCTTGTTGGGGTGGTGGCACAATGCATGTGCCTGGCAAGGGCTGGGTTAATCAGGGGTCTGGGACATGGTTCATGGCAGCATACTGCCAACTGTACCCCTTGGCTCTGTTTCTTGTCCCGGGCATGCCTTCCCTTGTGCCACCAGAGTACCCTCCCACAGCCCTCATGTCTCTGCCACCCACTACTGGCACCCCCACTGATTCAGCTGCTGTGTACCATGCAGATTGTTTCCCCAACACAGAGGGCTCTGTGGGGAGTCAGGTTTGGGGGGGACTTGACAACAGAATCCTCTGACAAACCCCTCTGGTGCACCAAAGATTTGACACAAGACTAATACTGTGGCACCTTTTGGGACACTGGTGCAAGACTCCCTTTTTTCTAGAATAGAATTCAGGGTCCCTGATATACTTAGAGGTTGCCACTGCTGTGGATCATAGCACCATGTGTCAGTGCAGCAGCCCGTTGAAAATTAGGCCCAAGATGTTTTATCTAAAATTGGTGCACTAAAAAAAAAGGGTAGCATTGGTGTGGTTGTGTGTGGTGTGTCTCTTTCAGTCACACTTCAGGATATTGGTGTAATTTTCTGCAGTATTTTTACCCTGTTATCTTAGAGACATTAGCAGCAGCTAAACACCCTCATGACACAACAGCCTATTAATCTTTATGATTAATTCATACTGGCTCCTCTTCATCACTGTTAGGATTAGTGTGATGTTTTACAGAAAAAGTGCATCAACTGAAAAGATGAAGAGTGACCTTCAAAAATGTGAAACGTTCAACATTTTCTGGTAACAAATAGTTGTGTAGGTCAGAAGCAACACTACCAGATGTTCTGCTAAGTTTCTCTCCAAATAGGCACTGGTGGGTAGCAACTAAAGTAAAAAATGTCTGTTTTGTACAATGCTGCCCAGGTTTTTCTCTTACTCTGCGAATCTTTCAGAAGGTCATCCCATACAGATAGTTTATTAGGGTCTTTTAGATAGTCTTCCACCATACTGGCAGCAGTATGTCCTTGGAAAACACTGAAACAAGTGTTGTTTTTATCAATATCTTTTAGCTCTGACCAAAGGCCCTCTTCATACTAAGGACAAAAAAGGAGCAAGGAGACCAAAAGGTCCATGTGAGCTCCTATACTAATCCATTGGTATAGTAGGAGAGATTGTATCCATTGGAGCTTAATTTGTCCAGACATTGTTTAAATAAGTATTTGGTTTTGCTTATAACAACTTCAAGGGGCAAACTGTTCCAAGGATATATTGTTCATAGGCTGAAGAAATATTTTATATTTTTGTAGTTAAAAGATTTCCTGGACAGTTACAAAGGATGACCTCTTGTATTGTGAGAATTGTTTTTAAATGTAAGCCCAAATTCTGAGAATAAGTAGGGGTCCTTAACAAGATCATAAAGAAGCAATAGGTCCCCTCTAATACATCTTGTGGTTAAGGACATCAAGTTAAGCATAGACAATCTAGAATCATATGTGTAGTTTTGTAAACCCTTGATATATTTTTTTACATATTCTTTACACCGTTTCCAATTTGTCAAATTCATTATTTTTGAATGGGCACCAGAATTGGGATGTGTAGTCCAGGTGTGGTCTGGCATAACCTCTGAAAAGTGGCATCATGACCTGTGCATTTCTGGAATTAATGTTCCTTTTATTAGACCATATAAGTCAATTTGCTTTGTTGACAGTTTCATGAATATATTTGGAACAGGAAAAGTCATTCAAAATGATAATTCCAAGGTCCTTTTCATCAATAGTCAAATTCAATTTTTGACCATCTAATTTGTAGATAATGTTGGAGTTATATGGACCAAAGCACATAACTTTACAACAAAATAAAAATGGTTGTGGGCTCATTAATGCCAAAATAGCTTTAAAGACATTAAAAACAGAGTCGGGATAATTGGTGCTCCTTCCAGGGAAAAGTATCAAAACAGTATGTATCGCAAAAAGCTTCTACATCTATATGAAGTGCACTCAGATTCAGCACGACAGCTAATGCTTGTTGCCATAAAATTATTTATTATTGTCACAAACACACCACTCTAGAAAATGCTTTGAAACACCTAAATATAATACCCATACACATGGTGTTCACAGCATGAAGCGCCCTTTTGATTTAGTTCATTGCTCTGGATGTTAATTGATAGGCAAGCTCACAAGACAGTCACAAATATAATCATTTTACTTATCAGACTTCTGTAAGCTTCACAGGTCCACAATGTTACTTATTGGCTCAATTGCCTAATCTCATTTGTGGTCCGGACTGGGTCGCTCACCAAACAAGCTGAAAGAAAGATGCTAGCAGCATGTTCTTGTTTTACTTAGCATCATTACTTCTTCATGCTGCTTGAGTCTCCATTGACTACCTACGTGGACCAACCATGATAGAAAGTGCTGATGTTTCTGATGTGTGATGTCTTCATCAGAGCTAGTACCTTCATTCATGTGTTCATTACTTTATACTATTGGTTACCATGGTAACAATACAATTCCATAACACCGTTGTATTATTCATTTCCCCATGATATAAAACCCATAGTGTAATAACTTAAACCAATATACAATCAGTGTTTAAACAATTAAAAAAGAATAGCCATGATGTATTTTTGATTTTTGGAGGCACCATTAAATTTTATTTCTTGAATGTTCACTTTTTATAGCAACTGTCACTGCAGACCAAATATGGGTTTTCAAACAGCACTCCCTTTGCAGACTCATATATAACGTATGAACTGACCATTCTTTTGTTTGCATTTTATACTTATACTAAATTACATGCTGTTATCTCCAAATTTTTATTTCCAAAATTTTAATTTTCTTTTTCTTTTTGTATACAGTCAATAAATGAGTCATGTGCGATTTATTTCTTTTTCTCTGCTAAAGTCATGAGGAGGCAAAAATGTTCTCTCTATATAGAGCTTCTACAATCCTCCACATAATAAACTTCCCAGAGAAGTAAATGGAAGACTTTTTAGGTTTATCACATCAAATGTGTGATTATTGGGCTCAACTCCCATCACTGCTCTAAAAGCATGAGCAATGAGCTCCTTCCATTTACTTATAAAATTGCATCACTTGACCCCTTATTTTATTGTAAACAATGATTCCAATATTTAAACCATCATCCTTGCTTGTAATCTTTCAATCTCATGAATTTATTATAATTAGAACTCGCTCATGCCAGAGCTTAGGCTTGTCCTTCCAATGTCTTCACTTACACAGTGTGCTGACACAGGACCCAGCATATTGCTTCTCCAGCTCACAGCTTTCTACAGTGAGTTCTATTTGATTATCTTAAGCTTTTTTAAGAATGCCTAAGGTGTCTATGAGAAAAAATATATTTGACCACTATCATGTAAGTGCCAATTCGTGATAAATTCATATGCTATACATTAGTCACATGTTTTTATTGTGACCTTTTTAAATTTGATTTTATTAACAGATTTATCAAATTACATTTTACATGGAACTAAATCCTTATTTGTTGGTAGATCATAGCCAACATTTATGTTCCTACGAATGTATGAAATCCATGGTCTTTAATTAGACCCTTCAGAACCATTGTATCTAATTCATGTATCCAGAAGCTATCTCTGTGCCTTAGTCTCAATTTAAGATCACCACCTTGTGCTGGTAACATCACATGTTCAAGTCCAATAAATTTTAAAGATGCAGGAGATCCATGACCCATTTCTTCATAATGTCTGGCCATAGCATATGCAGTTTTCTTGACTCTAATTGCCGTTTTATGTTCTTCAGTTCTCTTTTCATTTGACCAATATATGCGAGATCATAGGGACACGTTAACATGTAAATGACACTTGTGTTTTACAATTAATAAAGTAATTAATTGTATATTTATTTCCAGATCTTGGATGTTTGAACTCTTTAGTATTAAAGGTGTTATTACAATGCGTACAGTTCCCACATTTAAAATTTCCCTTTGACGCTGTTGGTAACCATGTTGTTTTTACTTCTTTCTGCCCTTCATAAAAGCTCTTCATTAGTCTATCCCGTAAACTTTTCCGTTTTCTCTTGGTTATCCTTAAGCCATCATTTACTAACTCTTCTAGGCATGGTTCATCTTTCAATAACTCCCAATTCGATCTTATAACCTGTTCTTCCTTGTAGGATGCCACATTGTAGTGTGTACTATATGTTATCTTATGCTTTTCATCCATTTTACTTTTATCATTCTCTACCAGTGAGTCTCTTGGTCTTAGTTTTGTTCTTTCTACTGCTTTAATTAAAATTCCAACATCATATCCTCTCCTTAGAAATATCCCACAAATTTTTGCCATTTCTTTCTTCGCCTCTACTTCTTCAGAGCAGTTTCTTTTTACTCTTAGTAACTGCTCATAGGGTATATTCTTTTTAAGGTAATATGGATGATTGCTTTGCCAATGTAACAGCGTATTCCTGTCTGTCAGTTTTTTAAACAATGTTGTTTCCAATTTATCTTTTTTCTTATATATTAATAGATCCAGATAATGAACTCTTTCTGAATTCTGTTCCTTCGTGAAACATAAGTTTGCATTACTATTATTCAGGTACAAAAAAAATCTTCTACTTTATTCTCAGTACCCTTCCATAACAATAATATGGCATCGATAAAATGAACCCACAAAGTAATTTTATCAAACCATTTATTATTGTCTTTATTCCAGATGTATGTTTCCTCCCAACTGTTTATGTATAAATTAGCTAATGAAGGGGCAAAAGTAGTACCCTTAGCTATCCCATGTATTTGCTTGTAATACATTCCATCAAATAAAAAAATAATTGGATTCTAGTGTGAATTTTGCCATTTTAGATATTAATTCTGATGGTGGATAGACAAATTCTTCTCTTTTAGTTAGAGTACTTTTTATTATTTCTAGACCTTCTGTATGTGGAATGTTATTATATAAATTCTCCGCATCTAATGTCACTAATAATGTGACTTCTTTTCCATCCACATTACTTAATTTATTCAGCAACATGCGACTGCCTTCTATATTTGATTTAGATGTTGGTACAAAAGGTCTCAGAAAAAAATCCACTTATCTTGAAAATGGTTCCGTAATTGATCCTATGCTACTCACTACTGGTTGACCAGGAGGTACTTGATTGTTTTTATGGACTTTGGGTAATAAATAAATTGTAGGTCTGACTGGATGTTGTACTGTTAAATATACTTTCTCCACATCTGTGATCCATTTATTTTCGAGTGCTTCTAATATTAACTCATCTGCTTTATTTGTTCTGTTGGGGCTATTCTTATTTTACATAATAATGCCCATTTCCCAATTGATGATGCATTTCTGTTAAATGCATGTCATTTGGCCATATGACTACTGCTCTGCCTTTATCTGCTTGTTTTATTAAAATGTCCTTGTTTTCGCCCAGTTCTTGTAATGCAGTCCTTTCTTTTTGTACCAAGATTTGTTGAGAACCATGTTTCATTTGGTACACTTCCTCCATATCTTTGTTAACTTTTTTGCTAAATACATTCACCACCTGACTGAAATTATCTGGTGGAATAAATGTTGATTTTCTCTTAAATGGGGTTTCTTGCCTTTTAAATTTTATTTCCTCAATTTTTCTTTCTCCCTCTATTATTTTAATTTCTTCTTCTGTTACATATCTAGGTCTTACTACTGGTTGTAGAGTGTTTTATTTCAAAATGTACTTTTAAATGTATATGTCTGAACAATTTATATTTATCAATTTTTAGCCCGAAAACATTCATTTTAGAGCTTGGTACAAATGTTAGCCCCTTTTTTAATACTTTCCCTTGATTTTCTGCTAGTGGAGTTCCTGATAAATTAATAAATTTCATTTCATAAGTCTCTGTGACCTCTGAGGGCTCTGGTTTCTCCCCCAGAACCTGCCATAGTTCTTCTGTCCTCCTCTTCCTCTCCCTCTGCCATCTCTTGCTCTGCCCCACAGGTCTTCTTTATTGTGACGTATTTCTGCTGTTCGCTTCTAAAGGATCCTGTTGAAAATCCTGCCTTTCACATAACTTTACACTTTGAAATGTTTATTTTTAAACCCCATCAGGTTACCCAAGTAGAAATAATGTCTAGATCTTGCTACATGAAGGAGATTTGATCTAAGTTAGCACATGGACCACCAATTTTATATCATCTGCATATTTGACAGATGTAGTGGAACATTTTGATGTGAGATCAGAAATAAAGAACTGAAATAAGCAATACCCACAACTGAGGCCTGTGCAACTCCACGTTTAATAAAACCAATATCAGATAATGTGACATTTATTTGCTGATAACAATTTTTATTGTTTTCAGAAAAAACATAACTGACAAGAAGAAAGACATAATACAGTATACAGTCACATAGTCTGTACATAGATACATTTAGTCACCTTTCATCTTTATATAAGTGCAAAGTGCTAGTACAGTAGGTGGGGAAAAAGGTTTAGCAGGTAAGAGAGGGAAAATGAGGTGTACATACATATATCAATTTATTTGTTAGATACTCATTAGTATATTTCCTGGTAGTATAACCATCTACTTCAGGTGTGTGGGAGACACTGATCAGACATTTGACAATATACATGAAAGGCATAACAATGACATCTATATGTTCAAAGGGAGGTAACTCCCCACTTACTAAGGGAATTTCCCTACCAAAAGATTATTATTTGGAGACAAAGTATTAGGTATGAGGGGGGTACCCTACCATAGCTCCACCAAATCCAAGTAAATAACATATAAGGATACTCACCAAAACAAGGTGCCATCTCAGAAAGTTATCTTACCAGACTTAAATACCACAAACAAGAACTCTGTATATCTGCAACCAGACATATCCCTCTTCATGGCGTCTAGAGAAAGTTGGGAAAGAGTGTGTATATGCTGTGCAAGAGACCAATCTGACCCTAGAACAGAAACAAAATGTATCCCAAGCTTAAAACTGTACTGGGTGAATTAGACACTCTACATACCATCGTATATGCAACCAACCTTATATTTATTGGAAAAGACTCATAGTTATAGTCTCCAAACCAGCAGAGGAATACCAGGGGCTCCTCTCATGCTACTGGGTCCTCTGATAAAGATCCCTTTTTGTGTTACCTTTATACCAATATGAAGCTATGAGGATATTTAACCTATCCCTATTGGTGCTTGGACCCTACCCAGATATTTAAGATAGGGCTCCCAGCAGGCTTCAAAGGTGGAAAATTTGGACTTCTGTAGATAAGATATCTTATCCAGTTTGGCCAGGGGAGACAGGGACCCCAGAATTTCTGACATTGTAGGAATTAGGAGGGTTCTCCATTTGCATAGGATAGCTCTTTTTGTTTGTAGAGCCAAGAAAGCCAGTCACCTGTACCTCAATGGGGACAACTTGAGCATATCAACACAGATCCCCGAGAGAAAGAAGAGAGGGCTAAGAGGGATTGATTGTTGCAGAACCCTGGAGGCAGTTTTTTGTATTTCTTGCCATAGGAGCTGGACTTTTAGGCAAGACCACAATACATGCACTAGGTCACCCCGCGGCTTCTGACATCTCCAGCAGTTATCATGTTCCATTACTTTAGCTTTATGAAGAATGACTGGGGTTCTGTACCAGGCGTGTGCAATTTTATTTTGGATTAATTTGGATTTGACATCTGTGAACCAGGTATGTGTATCTACCCATGCTTTATCCCAGGCCTCAGATGGTATATGGGTCTGCAGCATCTTCTCCCATTTTTGTCTTGCTTCATCTGATTGAGATGGAACAGTATCTCTGAGAGTAGCATATATATGACCTGCAAGGCCCTTGGAACAATGTATCCACTTAGTCAGGGGAGAATTTTTGTCATGACTCAAGCTGGGAGATAAAAGTTGCCAGGTTGCATCCCTTAGTTGAAGGTATCTCCAAAAGTCTGAGTGTGGGATACCCCATAGTTGTCACAAGAAGGGGAATGTCTCCATGGCTTTACGGTCAGGGGCCAAAAAATCACTCATTTTAGTGATACACAACTCCATCCAGTGTTTCCATAGGACTTCAGCTCCTCCTATAGTAATAACTGGGTTTTGCCAAATTGGTACATAAGAGAGTGAGAGGGGGTCTAAGTTCATTTTACAGTGAGAACTGAACCAATTGGCTCTAGATGCAATCAATGTGGGTGAAGTAAAGTCTACACTTATTTTACTGGCCACGGACCTTTTAGGGCTGGCCCTCTGTATAAAAAGGGAAGAGGGATGGAACAGGCCCATAATGTCTGTTTCTAGTTGCATCCATTGCGGCAAGAGGGGGGAAGGGGAGCGTGCCCATTTTACCATATGAGTCATAAGGAAGGTCCGACGGTATCCCTCTGGCAGGGAAGACTCCAACCACCTTTCTTCCAATGTGACCTCAGCTTAGATAGACTAAATCTGGGTTTAGATCCCTCCCATAGAAAATCCCCAATTAATTTATCAAATACCTGAAACCATTGGTTTGGTAAGGGAACAGGCAGGTGCATCAGACGATAGAAGAGTTTAGGGGCTGAGATCATTTTCACCACTGTGGCTTTCCCTTCTAGGGTAAGTTTAAGAAATCTCCATCTATCGAAGTCTGTCTTAATGGAGGCGAGGAAGGGTGGTATGTTAGCTAGCCATATTGTATCCAAGG
The DNA here is from genome assembly GCA_016271365.2 of Neoceratodus forsteri. Lineage (NCBI taxonomy): Eukaryota > Metazoa > Chordata > Ceratodontiformes > Ceratodontidae > Neoceratodus > Neoceratodus forsteri. The sequence goes on from CM057455.1 coordinate 537,997,850, forward strand.
ATGGGGTCAAAAAAACACCCAAATATGTAATCCCGTCTGGTGCCCAGAATAAAGCATCTGCAGCTATCATTTGTTGTACACAGTGGGTGTTGAGAGGAAGCACTTCTGTCTTATTCCAGTTCATTCGTAAACCTGAATAAGTTGAGAAGGCTTCTAGGAGGGTAAGAAGGGGAGAGATAGCATTATGTGCAGCTTCCAGAAGGAGAAGGAGATCATAGGTGTACATAAAGGTTGTATAGCACTTATTCCCCACTGTCAGACCTTTTATCTCCGGGTGGTTTCTAATAGCGGCAGACAGGGGTTCGACAGCCAACACAAAAAGAACAGGAGAGAGTGGGCATCCTTGCCTCGTACCTCTGCCCAAAGGGAATAGGGCAGAAAGCATTGAATTTGTGTTAACCCTAGCTAAGGGGCCTTCATAGATGGCTTTTATCCTGGTAAGAAATGTTTCCACTAACCCAAAGTGGGAAAGAGTCATTTATAAATAATCCCACTCCACGGAATCAAATGCCTTTTTGAAGTCAACCGTGACGGCAGCTGTAGGTATGTGAAGGGACTCAGCAAGAGGGATCAGGTTCAGAAAGGTTCTTAAGTTGTCTGACCTATGACGTCCAGGTATAAATCCCACCTGTGATGGGTGTACAAGAACATTCAATAAGGGACTAAGTCTGGAGGCTAAAATTTTGGCATACAGCTTACTGTCCAAATTTATAAGAGAAATTGGGCGGTAATTTCAGGGGTTGGTAGGGTCTTTGCCTTTTTTGCGAATAACCACTATGATTGCCTCCCGCATAGAGGGCGGTAGAGCACCCTTAAGTTCTATCTCCTGAAACACTTGGGTTAGAAGGGGTGAAATAATAGAGGCCAGAATCTGATAGAAATCAGCAGTGTAACCATTGCTGCCTGGAGATTTCCTTCTTTTCAAGTCTTGGATGGCTGCAGTCACTTCCTCTCTCGAAATGTGGAGGTCGAGAAGTTGTGCTTGTTGCCTCTGTAGTTTAGGCAGACTTAGAGGATCCAAGAATCCCTGTGTGTCTCTGTTAGGGCCAGTGTGTGTGGAGGAGTAAAGCTTTTTGTAGAAGGAGGACATGTTATCATTAATATCTCTAGAGGAGGTACTCAGCACCACTTGTTTGTTCTTCAACCCCAGGATATATCTGCTGGCCTGCTGTTTGCAAAGTTGATATGTGAGTACTTTACCCCCTTTGTCCCTGCCTTCCCAAAAGGTGTGTTTAAGGTGAAGGATGGCGTCTTCAGCTTTCCTATTCAGAAGCTGGTTAATTTCAAACTGGATACCCAAAATGGATTTACCTATAGATAAATGAATAGATGGTGAGGGCATAGCCTTAAAAATGCTCTCAGCTGCTGCTATTCTCTGTTCAAGATTGACCAGCTGCAATTCCCTTTGCCAAGTTTGGCTGCAGCAAACCCCATAATGACACCTCTCATCATGGCTTTGAAGGCTTCCCACGTTGTACCGGCAGAGGTGTCACTGATTGGGTTCTCAGCTAGAAAAAGGGAAGCCTCCTTATTAACCCAGGGAATAAAGTCAGGGTCTTTCACTAGAAGAGGGTTTAATCTCCATTGTTTAGTGGGGGAGCCACCGGGTCCCATTGTATAAGGAGCTGGACTAGGGCATGATCTGAAATATAGCAGGGAAGAATTGAGACATCAAGGGTTTTAGTTGTCAAATTGAATGAACCGAGCCAAAAATCCAGGTGGCTGTATGAGGTATTTGCCATCAATGAAACGTGAGTAGTCTCTTGCTCTGGGATGGAATACCTCCACAAGTCTGTAAGCCCTGGTCAGAGATCATCTGCTGGAGAGCCTTCCCACTTCTAAGGTGTGCTTCTTCCCCCATCATTCCTATCAAGGAGAGGTACCAGTGTGAGGTTAAATCCCACCAATAAGCAGGGGGCAGTTTGGGGGGTTGAAATCCAGAATTATCTCTGCCAGATTATGAAAAAACTGAGGGGTGTCTTCGTTGGGGGGCATATATATTACACAGGGTGAGTGGACCTGTGGGCATATTATAAGTAGCTATTATCCATCTGCCGTCTTGGTCTGAAAGGGTTTGCTTCAGTGTCCAGGTGAAGGATTTATGGACAAGGATGAGAACCCCATGCTTCCTAGTTGGGGCATTGGAGTGAACTTGTTGACCGACCCAATCTTTCCTCATACAGATATGATCATCCCCAGAGAACTTAGTCTCCTGCAGGAAGGCCACTTGGGAATGATTACATTTCAGGTGAGCCAGAACCTTCTTACATTTTATTGGGGAGTTTAGCCCCCTGACACTCCGTGTATGTATCACAATATCAGACATTGCATTTAAGGGCCCCTGGGATATAACAGGGAGACAAAAAAGGAAAGGAGAAAGACAGTAGGGGTGCCCCTGTATGTTAGGTAATTAGGGGTCACTAACCTATCCCTTCAAGGAGACTTTGTAAGTGGCCGTAAGTTTATCTATCAATGCTACAGAGACTATATACTGTCTAAGAGTCTTAACTAACTAACTTATCCTACAAAATAGTAGAGGAGGTGCAGTAGAACTAAACCGGCTAGATCCCTAGCCAATGGTATGCCCTATCACCCTTGGGGTTGGGGAACAAAGCTTCCCAAGAAGGAAGAGAACACCTTATTGCTAAGTTTCTTATACTAGCTTATCTGGCACCAAGATGAAAGTCAGAGAGAGCAGCTGCCCAACTCTTGCAAGTGCCATACCTGGATCTGCCTGCAAACCCTTCGAGTGAGGAGGTGAGAAGCATTATGAGAGCTCTTAAACTGATATACTAACATACTAACATACTATTTGCGAGCAGATTAGGCCTTAGGGTCTAGTGAGTCTGCTCGAACCTCAGATCCCTAGTTGGGTGCTGAGGCCCTCCCCCCCTTGTGTTCCAGAAACCCCTATCATCCATCCCCACCCCTCTGGGATAGGCCATCATCTGATACATCCACTTTCTCTGTCTGTCCCACCCTCTCTTGAAGCCCTCCACTGTGGATCTCTGAACCAGCTCACCAGGTAGTGCATTCCAAGGGTCCACCACCCTCTCAGTGAAAAACCTCCTCCTCTTCCCCTCACCCTTCCACCTTACAACTTCAAACCATGCCCTCTGGTGATACCTCCCTGCTTTAGTCTAAAGATCCCCTTCATGTTTACCCTATTTATTCCCTTGAGGTACTTGAAGACCTCAATCATGTCCCCTGTCTCTCCTCTCCTCCAATGAAAACAGGCAGAGCTCCTCAAGTCTGTCCTCATACGTCAAATCCCCTAGCCCTCGTATCATCTTAGTTGCCTCCTCTGCACCCTCTCCAGGAGCTGTATGTCCCTCTTCAAGTGTGGTCTCCAGTACTGTACACAGTACTCAAGGTGTGGTCTAACCAGTCCATTGTACAGCGGCAGAATCACATAATTGCTCTTAGAGGTGATCCCCTTTATGATGCATCCCAACATCCTGTTTGCCTTGCTAGCCTCTCTCCTGCACTGCTCAGAGTTATTCATACATGCATCCACCATGACCCCTAGGTCTTTTTCCCCTATTGAGGCATCCAGTGCCTCCCCTCCCAGGGTGTACCTGTGTTTAGGGTTCCCGCCCAAGATGTAACACCTTGCACTTGGTGATATTGAAATTTAATTTCCATGAGTGAGCCCAGCTTTCCAGGGTGTCCAGGTCCCCTTGCAGGGCCAACCTCCCCTCTTCTCCCTCAACAACTGCTCCCATCTTGGAGTCATCAGCGAAGAGACTCATTTCACACCCTATACCCTCCCTGATGTCTGATATGTATGCATTAAACAGGATCGGACCCAGGACCGAGCCCTGCGGTACCCCACTACCAACCTCTCTAGGGTTTGAGAGCTCCCCACAGACCACTACTCTCTGGGTGCATCTAGCTAGCCAGTTTTCAATCCATCTGACCATCAAAGGCCTACCCAACCCCATCAGTTTCTCCACCAGACCATTGTGGAGGACAGAGTCAAATGCCTTGCTGAAGTCCAAGAATAATACATCCACAGACTTTCCCCTGTCCAGTTCTGATGTTACCCATTCATAGAACTCCACAAGATTGGTTTGACATGATCTACCTGGCACAAACCCATGTTGCCGACTATCCAGACCTCCCACCTCCTCCAAGTACACCCACAATCGTTCCTTTAGTATACTCTCCATTAATTTTCCCACCACTGAGGTCAAACTGATGGGTCTATAGTTACCTGGTACTTCCCTCAACCCCCCTTTATGGATTGGCACCACATGTGCCTCTCGCCAACCTGTCTCAAGTAACCTGTTGAAGAGCTCCACCAGGGGTGCAGCCAGTATGTCCACCAATTCCCATTGTACTCTCAGATGAATGTCATCCATATACAATTTGTATGTCAAAATAAAGGCAGAGACTCTGGTTATATCAATAAGCCTAACCTTCTCAGGCATCTTTGATCTATTAACAACAGTCTGCCATAAGCAGAGGTTAGTGTAAACCAGAAAATGCAGACGCCAGAAGTGTGAGTCGGCTGGTCTCTGAGACTTTCCTATAAAATATCATCCCACAAAGTAGCCAGAGGGTGATAGAAAAAAAAAAACCTGAAATCAGCCAGAAAAACAGCTCTTATAACTGTAACAACCACTGAGTACAATCCTCTATTACACTACAGGCTTAGAACATTTCTATCATAACTTTATGGTAGACAGCTTGAAAGCGAACCTATTTTACCGCCCTGTCCCTCACTGTAATAAAATGTAGTATTGGGTAGAAATGCCTGGTATATAAGGTAATTTGATATTACATTGGAGGGTTGGCACAGGAGCTATAGAGCTATTTGGGAGCACAGTGTCGAATAAAGCCCACTCGCACATATTAGAACTGAATCAGATCCAACATCTATGCTCTATTACAGCACTTCTCTTCCCTTTATTGTACCACTATTTGGCAGAAGCTGCTCCAAATGCCAGAGATATTGCCAGGTACAAATTCCGGGTGGAGGTATGCCATGAGAAAAGAGTGAAGATAAGACGAGTCTCTGCAGTCATGGGGACCATAAAGTATGTGCAAAATGGGGTCCACAAAGGATAGACTATGCTCCTAGTGGTCCTCTATCAGGACAGACTGATCAAAGCTCACTCTTAGACCAGTGTAGGGGGGAAAGGTCAGAGAGAAGGCCTTACAGTCATCCTAAAGAGAAGTGCTGAGCCTTGAAGGAGAGCAATAGGGGGTACCAATAAGTTCCTTATGGGAAAATGACAATACCAGTGATACTGTCTAGCAATCCTATCCACCCAACATAAATCCCAAGGCAGCCACCTCATTATACATTAGTCTGCTTTAACTTATTTATAGCCTTCACAATCTATAAAAACATATTCAACCCAAAAGAAACCAACAGACACGTGACTGGGGTTGCATCAATATAAGCTGTGTTATCTGCTGCTAAAATAAGCCCTCTATAACTAACTGTACCAAAGTTTGTTTTAGTTATATAGGCCTCAGTTTTCCCCCAATGCCTCCCACCCCTCACTTTCTAATGCCTCTAAACCAACAGCCCCCAGATACTTATCTGGCAATTAAACAGTTTAGGCTATTGAGGATTTCCCTAGTTGATGGAGGATTTAGTTGTTTTGCCTCTGCGGGGTCTCACTTGAAGTTTCGTTCTGGGGGAGAGCCTGGAGCCTGAAGGTCTAGTGGAGGTAACGCCGACTCTGTCTCCAGATTGTGGGCCCAAATGGCATGTGTTTCCTCAGGGATATCGCGGTCTGGATCTCCACTTTCAGTGTCCATTTCAGCACATGACTCAGCATCGGGAAGTCCGCTCAGAATTGAAAACCGATTGTGGGCAAAATACGGACTAACATATTTTATTTCAGCTTCAGCAGAGATCGCGAAGGTTTGGGCCTGTATTTCAGAGGTATTTTTCCTCTCTTGTGGATGGTCCCATTTGGAATGTTATGAGGTTGGTGGCCTTTTCCTAACTTTCATGTTTCTGGGATCCAGTCCCACCTGGGGGGCAGGGGGGGAGAGGTATCAAAAGAATCCCCTTTAGACAGATGTTGCTGAGAATTATTTTCGGCCTGTGCAGAAGACAAGGAGCTCGGGCTGGCCGCCCATGTATTGACAATGAAGGCCAAGGCCACATCTGAAGTCGAGAATTGCTGGGCAACTCCATTTACAGATATTTGTAACGTTGCAGGGTACCTCAGGGTAAAGGGGATATTCAGAGCGTGTAGCTTCCGATGAACTTTGGAGAAGGCTTTATGTCGGGCTGCTAGCTCTCTTGAGTAATCCTGGAAGATCATAATCTTACAATCCTTCCAGCAGAGTTGCCCCAGTTTTCTATCCCGTGTCTGGATTGCTTCTTTTTCAGCAAAGTTCAAAATTCAAATTATTACTGGGCGAGGCCTTTCCCCTTGAGCTGGCCTGGGTTGCAGCGTACAGTGTGCCCATTTCATTGTGATCTTAGTGCCCTGGGGTAATTGCAGAATCTCTGGTAGTGCTTGTTGTAGAAAGGGTAGCACCCTCCCACCCTTGAAGCCCTCCAGAAAGCCAAGAAGGCACAAATTATTAGAATGACCTCTGTTCTCTAAGTCGTCTACTTTATCTTGTAGAGACTGAATTTGGGCCGCCTGTTCTCTTATGATAGCAGTATGATTCTGGAGTGCATCGTCCTGCACAGTGGCCTTTTGTTCTACTGCATCAACTCTGAGGTTGATCTGCTGTATAGAAAAGGCAGAGTTATTAGCTGCCAGAGTAAGTATATCAATGCTACCCATAATAGTCACAAACATCTCTGTGATAGATGGTTTGTCTTTCTCTTTTAGTGAGTGTGTCATATTGTTTGCCTTGCTGCCAGAGCTGCAACTCTGTTCGCTCTTAATTAGCTCAGTTGTGATCCATTTGTCCTGGAGTCAGACAGTTATTATAATATACCTTCAGATCACTGAAGATTTGCTTTCCTCCTTAAAATTCCATCAGCGAAGATATCAATTTAGGGTTCTAGGCTCTTAGGCGAGTGCAGCTGTGGGGTTAAGTCACCATCTTGGTTGAGCATTAGCCACCTAATGTGCCATTTATTAAGATTCTTTGAGATCTATTCTGGATCCAATTACATTTCCAATTAATCAGTGATGTATTAATGCCAGATATATGTAATTTATGAGTTAGTGCTGCATGAGGAAGTGGGAAAAAAGTCTTTCTAAAATCTATAAAGATGATGTCGCAAACCATCCTGTTATCAAGGTGATAACTGATGTGTTCACAAAAACACATTAGATTAGTTAACCAGCAGCGTCCCTTCCTGAAGCCATGTTGTTCAAGATATTGCTGATCTAAGAGAGGATTGATAATATCCTTTAATTGGCTCTCAAGGATTTTGCAGACAGATGATGTAAGGCTAATATGTCTATAATTTTCCCATATGTTTTGTGGGCCTTTTTTATGTAATGGGATGACATTGGCCATTTTCCAATCCTCTGGCACATAGGTATTGTTCAAGCACCCTTCAAAGGGAAGTTTTAATGGGCTAGTGAGACAGTTGGATAATAATATAACAAATGACCTGCAATGTTCTTCTTCATCTTGATCTTTCATAGTGGATGCACCTCTTGCTGGAAGTGTGGTTTCTGAGTCTGTACACTCAAGGGATCGTTGTGATGAAATAGTATCCACCATTTCATTTGACACTTTTTCAATTATTAGGTCTTTATGTCTACTAATGTCTGTGGTGCAAGAGGGGAGGAAAGAAGTCAGGTTAGCCTTAAACCTAGTGTTTAACATGGCGGTGAAAATATAATGTTCAGATTGTAACATCATTTCTATTCTGGGGTCCATTTCAAGGGACATACTCAAGTTTTGTACAACTGACGTTGCAGTACCTTCCTCCAGGAATTTTGCCTTCTGCTTATTCATTTGTTTTTGGCTGTGAGCAGAGCCTACAGCCGTCTTGCTGTAGCTAGGAAAATGGGATACTGAAGCACACATTTTTAGAGTTTTCAGTGTACCCTTCTGCAAGTGCAAATCACTACATCAGTTGAATGAAATACTCCCTTGCTGGGCTGCAGATTGAACATCTGTCCAGAGCTCAATCAAATAGATTCATGCTAGTTCTTTTGACAGCTGAGTAAAAACTCTACAGTCTAAAGTAAATGGGATGTCAGCTCTTCCAGAGTGCACCAGACTATAATGATCAGCGCTTCTTAGCAATTTCAGCTTCTTAGATTTTGGCTGGATGTCAGAAATATGTTTTCCTTTTTTTTTTTTTTTAAAAAACAACTATATGATGATAATAGTTGCCAAATAAATGAGCTGCTTTAAATAAGGAGAAAAAACATTTACAATTTGAGTATGACAGATTAGCCATTAGTCATGAAATACAACCAGAGATTAGCAAACATCCCTGAGACTAGTAAATCAAAGGTTGCAGAATGGAATGCTATGAACTGATTCCTCAGATGTTCTAAATCTCACTGAAACCAAAGAAAGTGTGCGTGTGTGTGTGTGTGTGTAAGCATGACAAAACATATTAGACATATGTAAAACACCTAACTCTGTGTTTATTTGTCAATATTATTTGTGAATATTTAGACTTATACTGTTTAAACATGTGCAGTCTGCAAAACAGTGCAGAAACCTAAATAATACCTTTAAATGACATGTTAAAAAAACAGTCTGAAAATGTCATCAGCCTTTTCCTATGCAACTACAAGGCCATTTTTGCTTTATGTAGTCCAGTAAAAAAAATGTGAAAGCAGAGCAGGTTAAGGCTTGCATCACAGATGAAACATTTTTGGGATTGGGAGGGACACATCTTTGGCAGTTGCGTACTAGGCCCAACTTGTAGTCTTGCTATTGTTAGCCAGTTGTTACCTTAAGACATGCATTCATTATTGCCACCTATTTCCCCAAGGTGATTGAAGAATAGGAATGGGAGAACTTGTAAAGGTTCTGAGGTTCTAAAAGGTTCTGATAAGCAAACAAAGGTTCAGATCCTTATCCAAACCTTATCCAGACCTTTTATACCGTTTAATGTTTTATGGTAACTGTAAGTTAAAAAATCATTTTAAACTGCTTTTAATCAATATATCTGTTGAAAAAAAAAATTAAACCACTGTTTAGTAGTAACAACCAGCAAGATTAATGAAGTGAGATGAGAAGGAGTGAACAATGTGACTATGTATGAGCTTACTGGAAGTGCCAGTGCTGTGATATGTACAACTGCCACCTACCTCTAAGATGATGATGATGATGAATTTGTCCAATGTCAGGCAAGTCACAGAACGTTGACCAGCCCCTATAGCTTAGTACTGAAAGTACAAGTGTGAACCATGAAACTCAGACAGCTACCCACCATACACTGTACTGTCAGTGAGATTGTTTTGTCAAAAGGCAGGTAACTCCCAGGTGCTCTCTAATCATTCTTCTGTTTCTGACATTTAATAAAGTAATACTAATACTGTGTATAAGATAAGAGTAGTAATTTCTATTTCTCAACAGGCACCATTGTGAATGTTTCTTAGTTAAGTAATGAAGAAAAAGCCAGGAACACAAAAACAGCACCAGGCCAGAGCAGAGGGGAGACAGTCAGCCAGCTACCACTTCAAGACTGCTACTACCTCCACCTACTACAATCAGGGGAAAACCATAAGTAGTCAACCAGCACTGAGATCAGTATGGTTAATGCACATTTACCAAACATTACTGTTAGAAAAGAATGAGAAAGTGACTGCGATGATGAGCAAGTCCCAGATCAGATCTCTAGTTTGTTAATAGTCTCCTCCTGAGTCTGATTTTTACGGATGCATGGGCCAAGCTCTGCAGGTGGTATGCCATCATCACATTTGTATAACAGCACTATGGAAGCATGTGACTGGACTGCAGTCTGGTGTGCTGCAACAAAGCTCCAGCATAGATTACAGTGATTTGGTTTATGTCGCCCTTCCCCTTCGCCTGCTACATAAACACCCCCTTTCTCGGTGCACTACTTTTCCTTTCCACAATTGCGGAAGTGAAGGCCACCATGTGCAACATGATGGTGCTGACTTAAACTGTGCCTGTGTGAGTATTGCACATATGTAGTCATGTCAGGGTCACCATGTTGTGCATGACTGACTCTGGGGCAAACTGTGCATGTATGAGTATCATGCATGTGCAGATTGTAATCACTGCATTATTAGCTATGGCTGACTCCTGTGTGTCGAGAGTACCACATATTCTTTTCAATGGTCTTGCCACTCCTAAAAGCTTTCCACAGCCATATCGGCTCTAACCAGATTTTGTTTTAAGTAGGCATATTAGGGGGATAACCTAACTCAGACTGGCATTATTCATACTCATTTCCCTAGTGGCTTCTTCAGAGGGCTGAAGACCCTAGCACAACTGTGCCATCTGGTTACACTCGGTAGAACTGAGGGACACATCCACTTTCCCTGCAGAGTGATCCATTGTGTGCTGTTGCACTGCTCTATGCTGTTCAAGGAGCCATTGCACCATATAAAAGGTGAAATTCCACCTGGTAAATTCCTTCTGCTTTAGGTGATGTTGTGTAAGGTTATTGTCCTTTTGCTACTGCCATAATATTTTGTATGCTTTGGTGGAATTTCTAAAATGTCTGCAGATCTTGCACGCAATACTAAGTGCATTCTGAATGCTTCTGTCATTCCAGAGAAAATCATGTACTGCACTACAAGATTGAGGGTGTGAGTGAATCAAGGTATGAACATATACCCATCATCCTTCACAGGACTTATGATGTTAGCTCCATTATCGGATAAGACAACTCCTCGAGGAAGGCCATATGGTACAATGTCAACTTGAACAGCATTGAGAAGTACGACAGCACACAATGGATCACTCTGCAAGGAAAGTGGATGTGTGCCTCAGTTCTATTGAGTGGAATCTGATGGCACAGTTGTGCTGGGTTCTTCAGCCCTCTGAGGAAGCCACTAGGGAAATGAGTGCGCACAATGCCAGTCTGAGCAATTCAGCAAAGTGTGGTCTTAGCTCCTGCAAGAGGATCACTGCAGTAAGATCTTTTGACTCAAAAGTAGTAATACACAAGGCAGCCTGCTTCTTAAATGTCCTGGTTGAGTCTGAGACAGAGGATGAGGCAGAGGAATCATGGAAGGAGCTCTGTGAGCAGAACGATCATGCAATCTACAGTTTGGCCACTAGTCCACATTTTGGTTGCAATATGGATTTGTGGCACTGCTGCCAGCTTCAAGCCTTGCATCACTTTCTCACCCAATTCACAATACCGATTTGGTACTGTTTTTGTGGCAAAGTATTTCCTGAATGGTATTTGATATTGTCACACTGCAATCTGCATTAGCTGCTTAAAACCATCAGAGTAAACAAAAGAAAGTGGATGCAGATATAGTGCCGTCATTTCTGCTATGACGTTGTTTAATTTTAGGGCAGCTGGATGATTAGGTTCATATTTACACGCCCTTTGAAATGACTCTTTCATGGTCAACTGTTTCACTTTTGGACCTTCTCTACTCAGACAAGAATGGATCAAATTATACAGAGGGGAATTGTCAGATGCTACAGTGCCTGATGGTGGATGGTGAATTATGTGCTTGGCTTTTTTGGCTGAGGGGCAATGAAAAATAATTGACAATGCCACCTGTTTTGGTTATGAAAGATGGTCTAGGCCCCCGTCATCCAATTTCTCATCTTCTGTCTCACACAATGGCATCACATCTTTTCTGCATATCACTGGGTGCATTCTCTTTGAGTGTCTTATCAATGTAGATGTACCAGGGTGATTTTCATGTCTCTCCCTGCAGTCACCAGTTTTACAAATAGTGCATATTGCATGACAGATATTTTGGGAGTCAATACAATAGTAATTCCAGACCCAAGAGGTGTCCTTTTTAATTTTATATCCAGGCATAAGTACCTGTTCTGTAGCACTAGTAGAAACCCTTACCTCATGAGTTTTGTTATCATCATTGTTTTCCTTCTCTGAAATAACAGTGTCAGCAGGGGAGACAGGAGGATCTTCCTTGTCACCATCTCCTTTCTGGTTGATCCCACCCAATGACCCATCTCTAGTGCTGGGTGAAGTGGCCAAATTTCACTCCGCAAAATGATTCACAGAGTATCACAGAATCTGCAAAGTACTCCACAACACGAAGCAAAGTACTTTGCGTCATGATGAGGAATGCAAGATCCATTGAAACCAATGACTGCATTATTCTGCTTTCCCCAAACCACTTCTTCACCTATTTTAAGGTGAAGTACACTGAAATCAATGTACTTTGCATCACTTTGATTTGTTATTGAGCTCCAAGGCGAATTTGCAGTGCTTCATGGGATTGCAGGTCCCATGGGCTCAAGATTGTTCTGCACAGCCTCAGTTCTGTGTAGTATGTGCGTAGTGGAAGATGGAGAGAGTTTCCTCTCAGAGTTCTGCGATTCAAATCCTCTAAAAGCTGTTAAAAAAGCCTTTATATGCCATTTTGTTTCTCAGAATTTAGTACATCGATTGTAGGAAACCTTCCTGTGCTCATATTATGGAGTGTTTATTGTTTGTGTGTGGATTTTGAATGTTAATTTAGAATAGTCAGTCTGTGTACTGTGAAGTGTGCTTTGGGGGAGGGGTGTATCTGTGTGTAGGCAGATTAACTAGGAGTAAAAGGCAGTCTTTCTGTTTTGGTTATAAATTTATATTTTTTTAGTATAACTGCGTTAATGTACACACAGTAATATTTACAGTAATTTTTGACATTTTTTTGCTGATTGTTGTGGTGCAGCAGTGTATAATTTCAGTTTGTTTAAAACATTTAGTTATATTATTAAAGGTTTTCAATTTGCTACGCATTACTTGTAGTGTGTGTGTGAGTGTCTGTGTGATGCGTGCCATTAAATCAGACACCTTTTATTATGCCACAGAGTAATTGCAGCAGTGTGAACCTGCTATCCACCACACCTGCATGATTTTTTTATACTGCTTTGTGGTATCTTTACTGGTAGTGGACTGTTACGGCCATGCACTACTCCCCCCCAACTGGCAAAAGGTATTCTTTTCCAGATTTGGATTTGTGACTTGTGAGCACTGGTTAGGTGTTGTGCCTTTACATCTGCATCTCTTGAGTGTGCAGCTCAATCTTAATCTGTCTGTGTATTTGCAGTGCACCATTAATGCTGGGAGACTTTGCATTTCTTGTTACACTCTCACTTCACTTTGTCAGCACTGGGGGATTTTCTGGACAAAAGACAGTAGCATTTTGGGGATGCACATTAATTCTGGTGACTGTGTGTGACCACTGCACGCATGACTGAATGCGCCATTAATTCTGGGAGACTTTGCATTTTTGTTACTCTCTCATTTCACTTCATCAGCACTGGGGAATTTTCTGGACACAAGACAGTAGCATTTTGGGGATGCACATTAATTCTAGTGACTGTGTGTGACCACTGCACTCATGTTGGAGTGCACCATTACTTCTGGGAGACTTTACATTTTTGTTACTCTCTCATTTCACTTCATCAGCACTGGGGAATTTTCTGGACACAAGACAGTAGCATTTTGGGAATGCACATTAATCCTGGTGACTGTGTGTAACCACTGCACGCATGACTGAGTGCGTCATTAATTCTGAGAGACTTTGCATTTCTTGTTATGCTCTCATTTCACTTTGTCAGCACTGGGGAATTTTCTGGACACAAGAGAGTAGCATTTTGGGGATGTACATTAATTCTGGTGACTGTGTGTGACCACTGCACACTTGACTGAGTGCGTCATTAATTCTGGGAGACTTCGCATTTCTTGTTTTGCTCTCATTTCACTTTGTCAGCACTTGGGAGTTTTCTGGACACAAGACAGTAGCATTTTGGGGATGTACATTAATTCTGGTGACTGTGTGTGACCACTGCATGCATGATCGAGTGCACCATTAATTCTGGGAGACTTTGCATTTCTTGTTGTCCTCTCATTTCACTTTGTCAGCACTGAGGAATTTTCTGGACACAACACAGTATCATATTTGGGGATGCACATTAATTCTGGTGACTGTGTATATGACGGGCTGCTAATATTGTTGTCACTTTGCCTTACTTCACATAAAGGCAGAATGACAACTCGAAGTAATAATTACAAGGAGAAGTGAGCCTTTGGTTTTGGCCACTCCACATAGCTGAGTGGCAACACGAAGTGCCCAGCGAAATTTTAATTCACTGTATCTATACCCATCTCCAGAATGTCTCTGAAGTCTCTCCCATACTATATCACTAGTATCAGAGTCAGATGACTCAACCCATGGTAACTGGGTGCAATGATCCTAACACTGCTGTTATAGTCCATGCTGGAGTCTGACTTGTGAGAAGATTGGGAAAATGGTGCATTAAATGCATAAATACTTATCCCTTGATTGCTTCTCCTGGTGACATCACCAACTACTTTGGTTCTCTTAATAATAGTGCCTTTACTGCCATGCCCCTTACTCATCTTTCATGGTGCAGTAGCACCCATGGTTCTCTTTTTGATACTACCTTGACTTGATCTACCAGCACCAGCACCTGGGAATGGATCACTTGTAGGGCTGGGGAAAGGAGATGTGCCACTTGTCATCTCATCTACAGACTCTGACTTTGTTGTGCTGTTTTCCAACAAGGATTGTTCTGGGCTACTTTTAGGACTGGAAGGCCCATTAGTTGCATCTTATGCCCACCTGTTGCCTTTTGTTTTATGCAATTCAGTTTCCATACATTTGTTTCATTTTGTCCATGGTTTGTAAACAGGGAATGACCAAGAAAACTAGTATAATGAAATGCAAACAAAGCCAGGTGATTCAAAGTTAGAAAACACACAGACACACACACACACACACACGACAAGGCAATTTTTATTTATATGGTGCCAAATCCCTGGGGCTTTTGGCACCTTACATTAAAATAGGTAAGGTCAATACAACACACACATTGTAAAACATGTACAAGGCAACAAGAATATAAAACAAAAAATAAATCTCAGCATAAATAAAATAACTTTCTGTAGTTAGTGCAGGTCAGTCACCTTCATTGAGTAAGGCCATACGAAACAAATGAGCCTTTAGCCCCTTTTTAAATAACTTGACTGTCTGGGTTTTCCTGGCAATAGCTGGCAAAGTTTTCCACAGGGTTGGCCCTGTGACACAAAAGGTACAGTCACCAGATGTTTTGAGCCTGACCCTGGGAACATTAAAGAGGCCAAGTCAAGGAGTGGAGGGAATGGACTAAGGAGGCAAGTGTAAGGAGATCAGCCAGATTGCCTGATCCCAGTCCATATAGGGCCTTGCAGATGAGCAAGCCAGACCAACTTGAATAGGATCCTCCACCTGACAGCCAGCCAGTGCAGAGCCTGAAGAACTGACTGGATATTGCCAGGCCCCTCGGCAAATGAGCTGCTGTATTCTGCACTAGCTGCAGCCTGTGGAGGATCCCTCCCATGATCTCTAAGTATAGAATATTGCAGTAATTAAGCCTCAAAGTTGTAAAGGCATGCACCAGTCATGGTAAGTCTTCCAGCAAAACTAGGGGCTTAATCCTGGTGACATTCCTCAAGGGGTAAAATCTAGTTTTGACCACAGATGACACCTGAGCTTCAAGTGTCAAGCTGTTATTCAGAATAATGCCAAGATCCTGCAACCTAGGGGAAGCCATCAATGGAGAAAATTCCTTCTACAATCCAGTACCCACTTTGGAAGCACTACAATCACACCCGTGACCTAGCTCAGTCACCAGTACCTCCATCTTGTCTGGTTTTAGTCACAACCAGCTGGAGCACATCCAGGCATTGATCTTGGCCAGGCAGTTGTTAATCACTTCCATGACATTGTGTGTTCCGGGGCAAAAGACAAATACAATTGGTATCATCTGTATAGCAGTGAAACCCCACACTGTAATGCTGAATGAGCTATCCCAGGGGCAGCATATACTGTATACCATGAATAACATCAGTGACAAGATCGAACCCTGAGGTACTCCACATGACAGGGGCTTCAGGGAAGAGGAGAATTCCTCATCATCACCTGCTGCTCCCTATCAGAGAGATAGGACTTAAACCAGTTGATGACAGTACTGGCGAGTCCACACTTTTGAAGGCAATCAAGAAGCCCAGTGTGATCCACCATATCAAAAACTTATGAGAGATCAAGGAGAACAAGAATTGACCTGTCTTCTCTATCTCTAGCCCTGAGGAGGTCAATATGCACCCTAACTAATGTTGTTTTAGAGCTATACTTGGCCCTGAAACCTGACTGGAATGGCTAATAGTATCAAAGGACCTGAAGTGTTCTTTCAGCTGCTGCGCCACTAATTTCTCGACAACCTTGCCCAAAAATGACAGGTTAGAGACTGAAGGTAATTTGCCAGAACCTCAGGTTTGAGAGATGGCTTCTTCAAGAGATGTCTCACCAGATCCTCTTTCAAGGCATTCAGAAAGATTCTCTCTGACATCAAACACTGGACACTCCCAGTAAACACCTGGCCAATGGTCCCAATACATCTTATCAAGAAACGAATGGACCGGGTCCAGTTCACAATAAGCATGCTTAAGCTTCGAGATCACCTCAATTACCTCTGCCAACTCCATTGGTTTATACTCATCCCAGACAGACGGAGCACCTCTGCTCTTCCCAGGCAAATCACTGTGATGCAAAACCTGCCTCACTGATGGGATCCCCACCCAGATGGAAAACACCCTGTCAGAGAAAGACAGAGAAAGCTCCTCACACAAAGTGACTGAAAAAGTCTTTTTTTTGGACTGTAGACAGACTGGATGCAAAGGTCTGTCCACAGTCCAAAACAGCTGAGATGGTCTGTTTTTCCCTGTGGTAAAATACCTGGACAGGAACTTTGCCTTCTTATGGTTGATTGCCCCTTGGTACTCACAACAGTGAGCAGACAAGGTAAGATTATCCTCCTCTGACAGTTCTCCACCAGCAATGCTCCAACTTCTGAGCCCTGATCTTCATCCCCTTGAGATCCTCATCAAACCAAGGGGATTTCAAGTGAGAAAATCTGGGTCATATGCAGACCAATGCAATGGCATCGAGCGCTTCAGAGACCACCTTATTGTAGGCAGCCACCGCTTCGCTCACACCAACCGCACATGTAGCGTCTACTCTAGATATATACACACACATACTATTCAAGTAAGGGTGTCGATCAGTAGGGGTGGATAGCTCAAGCAGTTTAAAAAGCATATCACTAGCAGTCAAGCTGTGACAAGTAGTCAGACAGCAGCAATATCAGGTTAATGAGCATCCCTAGCAGCCCCAGCACTGCAAGCAGCAGAGCAGCAATCAACAAGGGGACTAATTTAGTAACTGATGACTAATAATTTTCGTATATGATGGTCAGGATGCTTCTGTATGCTGTATTCACTTATGTAGTGTTCTATTCTGCTGTTTTACCAACAAGCTGCTGCTGCTGTTGGTTTGTGGTTGTAGGTAGTGTGTTAGGATACCAGGTAACTCTCCTGCTCCCTGCTACTTCATCAGAAGACATCTCCATATCCCTGGCCAGCCTGGATGACTTATGGCAAGCCCCTACCCAGCTGCTTGACAATGGAGATAATGCACAGCTGTAGGATGACACTGGATCAAGGAACTGAGGGGCACATCATGCGAGTACGAGGCTGGTGCATTTCTGGCTCCAACGCACACACACATTCACTAGTTGACTGTGCTTTATTGTAGTTCTTTCTTTCTTGTTTCATTTCTCTTTCTCTCACTCTGTTAGAGTCACTCTGTTTTTCCTTTGTGCTTATTTTTTTTTTTTTTACCAAGCAAGAACACATTGCAACAGGAGATCTAAGGAGACATGCCAGTACCAGCCCACCCCAAACTACCCACTCAGCTCCCTTTTTTTTCTTTTGGTCTGAAGTCCTCTAAGTCCCCCTGGAGAAGCCAACCACCCACCCAGGTGTAATATTGAAGTCAAAATCCCCCCCCCCAACACACACACAGAGTGGACATTGCTTTCTTGTTCTTTTCTTTCACTTTGCTTTTTGCAGCTTCATGAGCAGAGTTCTGCAGAAACTGTGGCATCATCATCAGCTGAGAAGAGCACTGTGGAAGAACATGACTGGACCACTGTCTGGTGTGATTCCAGAATGCTATGGTGAATGTCCACATGCTGTTTTTTGGCCCATCCCCTACATGGGCTGCATAAACATACCCTCTTCATGGGGTTCTACCTTTTGTTCTGCAACTATGGAAGTGATGGCCACCATGCTCAAGATGGTGTAATTGACTCAAACTGTGTATGTGTGAGTATCGTGCATGCACAGTTCTGTCAGTGCCACCATCTTGTGAATGGCAGACTCCAATGTGGCAAGAGCTCTGAGTATTCTTTTACTTGCTAAGGCCCACCTTTTACCACCAGCCCACCCCACAACCACCCATCCAACTCTAGCTATGTTTTATTTATTTTTTAAGTTTTAACTGGTGGTCAGAAGTATGGCAGCTAGGATTCAATGCAAAGAAGTGAAAAATAATGCACCTGGGAAACAAGAACCTAGGGGAACATTACACAATGGGGGGAGGTAGTAACAACAACAAAAAAGGAAAGGGACATGGGGGTAATCATATTAGATGACCTTAAGGTTAGCAAGCAATGTGAGAAGGCAGTAGGGAGGGCTGGGGTTATACTGGGATGCATAGGGAGAGGCATCACCAGCAGAAAACAGGAAGTTGTTATCCCTCTGTACAGACAGTTGGTGAGACCCCATCTGGAGTACTGCGTCCAGTTCTGGACACCCCATCTCCGCAAGGACATAGACAGGATAGAGGCAGTCCAGAGGATGGCAACTAAAATGGTGCAGAGTCTCCAAGACAAGCCGTAGAGAGGAGAGACTAAAGGAGCTTAATATGTATACCCTTGAGGAAAGAAGGGAGAGGGGGGACATGATAGAAACTTTTAAGTACCTCAGTGGAATCAACAAAGTCCAAGAGGGTAGCATCTTTCAGAAAAAGAGACGTGCAAGAACAAGGGGACACAATTTAAAGATGGGGGGTGGTTCCAGGGCAATGTGAGGAAGTATTTTTTCACAGAGAGGGTAGTGGATGCATGGAACAGCCTTCCTGAGGAGGTTGTAGGGTCTAAAACTGTGGGAGAATTCAAGAATGCATGGGACAGACATAATGCAATTCTTCTGGGGGGGTAGGAAGAAATAGACTGTTGGTTAACTAGGATCTGTGGCCTATCCTGTAGGTAGGGAAATGGGCAGACTAGGTAGGTGAAGCGGTCCTTATCTGCTGTCAAAGTCTATGTTTCTATGTTTCTATGTAACTTTTGCTCTGGATGAATGGTCTACCATCTGGCTAGTGACCTGGCCGAATATAACTCCTTGAGGCCCATGTGTGCCACAACAGCCACCCACCCATATCTCCCAGACCCACAAGGTTTTTGTTTAACTGAAGAGTCCTCTGGTAACCTTCCCCCTGACTTCCCCCCTCAGTCACAATGAAGTCACTAATCCCCCCCCAGCACACACGCAGTCACAGAGTGAACTTAGTATTGTTTTGCAGCTTTGTTTCTTGTTGTCTTTTCTTTCACTCTTAAACTGAAAAACAACAGGAGGGCAGCAGAACTAGGAGATCTAAGGCCCACCCTCATGTACCACCAGCCTACCACACAACCACCCATAGAGTTCCCCTTGTGTTTTGTGTGTGTGTGTTTGTATGTGTTTATTTATTTATTTTTTTAAGTTTTAACTTTTGCTCTGGAGAAATGGTTTACCATTTGACTAGTGAACTGGCTGAAGATAAGTCCTTGAGCCCCATATGCACTGCAGCAGCTCACCACCCACCAAGCTCTCACTGATCCCCTAGATTTTTGTTTAACTGAGGAGTCCTCTGGTAATTCTCCCTCTGACTCCCCCTTTCTCAATCACAATGAAGTAATTAATCCCCCCAACACACACACAGTCACAGAGTGGGCTTTGCAATATTTGGCTGCTTTGTTTCTCGTAATTCTTCTCTTTCACTACTAAGCTTCAGAACAAAAGGAGGGCAGAAGGACTAGGAGAGCTAAGGCCCACCCTCATGTACCAACAGCCCACTCCACAACCACCTACCCAGTTCCCCTGTGTTTTTCTTTGTGTGTTTTATTTTTTATCTTTTTTTTTTTTAGTTTCAACTGCTGTTCTAGTCTAGAAGAATGATCTACCCTCCATTTGACCTGGCTGACAAAAACAAGCTCTTGAGTACCATATGCACCACAGAAGCTCAACACCCACCCAGCTCTCCCAGAAATCCTTTTTTGTTTCACTGAGGGGTCCCACTCTATAACCCTCCCTCTGGCTTAGAGTCACCCAGCCCTCCACTCTAAAAAAACACCACCGCCGCCCTGAGTCCATCCACATGACTCAAGTGCTGAATCAATGTTTTGCACTACACTCCAGCTCAGTTCAATCCCATCTCTGTCACTGGTGCTAAAATGGTGCCAAGCTAACATGTATGAGCCTGCATGTATCCCAGTTTGCACATGTGCATACTGGGGTATATAGGCTTGCACACATGTACTGAGCGCCTCTTCAGCCTCCCATGCATGTCACATGACATGCATGTAAGCAGGGGGGCTGAGATAGGAAAAAAACAGATGGCAAGATCTGAGCTGAGCCGGCACTGTTTAGTTCAGGTCTCATATCAGCTGAGCTGCCGTAGTTCAGCAGGGCTCAGTTTAGAGCCAGGGATTTTGCCCATCCCTAGTATCAATCTCTTTTTGTCACAGTCCAAGGACTTTGTGGCCTGACTGAGAGGAAATTAAATCCGACTTTACACTAAATAGGCAGGTGGGCATATCAAAACAGACAGTGCAGGATACTTTTAGGCCAGTAAAAGAGGCTGCATGAAAAGCTAACTATTTCCACCTTAAGAAATGCAGGAGACAGGAGGTGGCACAGTTGTGGGATGAACTAATGGAGGCTAAACAGAAGTGGTATAACACCTCAGGTGTTGTTGTACAAGAAGAAAGGATGGTCTTTCTGCTGAAGTACAAGCCAAACACCATTTTCACCTCCAGGCTGATAGAGCCCTCTTTTTTATCTAACAGCACTATCAGAAGAGTGGGAAGAAAGCTTCTAAACTCTTAGCATATTGATTAAAGAAAACATCTATTGAAGCCCTTATTCCCTACATCAAGTGTCGGGATGGGAAGTTATGAGCTGATCACCTAAAAATTAACAGAGTTTCAAGGAGTTTTACGAGGAGTTATACACATCAAGAGCTCAGTCTCAGCTAAACAGCATTAGACATTTGCTTGAAGGGCAAGCACTGAAGAAACTACCAGAATCTGTCATCAGGAACATAGAAGCCCTACTGTCCCTGGAGGAAATACTGGCAATGATTTGATCCCTTGTAAAAGAGATGGCACCTCTGCCAGATAGTCTAAGTGCAGAATTTTATCAAACTTTCACTTGGACCATGGCTCCGCAGCTACCGAGGGCATACTAGCAACTGGCGATTAGGGGACAGTTGCCTCCCATGATGTGGGAAGCAACCATTATTGTACTGCCCAGCCCATGCAAAAACAGCTCATCAGTGCCTATGCACCAGTGTGGGCCAGATTCATGTGATAGGCATCTTCCCAGCCCACACATATCTACACCAAGGGACAGGCACAGAGGGTGTGACATTCACTACCATTGTTCTCTCAGGTCATCTATCCGTGGCCACAACCCTTCCCTGCATTTTGGTATGCGGGAATGGACACAGGAGGACATCCAATTGAATGCCCATTTTGTGGACAGAGTGGATTCCTTGCTCATTGTAGAGCAGGGAATTGTGGGACAAAGCACATCCAGAAAGTACAAATGTTTTGGATGTGTGCCCCAGTGTCTTCCCCCAGTCCTCTTTGAGTGATCAGATGGCTGATGCATTAAGGGGGGGAGAAGTTGACTGTTGCACTGTGATGGGCAGGTGATGTTCATGGTGGGATTTCAGCAGCCACAACAGGGTTCTTGCTTGTGTAGACTCTGCCCCCTCTCCCAGAACTCTGTGCCTTATGGAAGGGTGTAGAGTTTGGCAATGGCCCTGACCATTCACCCATTCTGTCTGCATGCATAACTGTGGAAGACCAGGGGCTCCATCGTGGAAGGGGGGGGCACACCCCTTCCGTGAATGCTGGAGGGGGGTTAAAGAACCCTTAATGTACTGCAGAGACATGTAGAGCTGCCTCCACACCATGGATAAGCAGCACAAAGGCTTTGCGCACATGCAGGCATGGAGCCCAGTATGGGTAAAAGTATAGGCCCATCTCCCTGCCAAATGTGGACAAAAAAGTCCTCAATAAACTGATGGCAGTACAGATGGAGAAAAAGTTATGAAAGTCAGACAGGAAACAGACAGTATGAAGATCTTAGTAAACCTTTTCAACAGTGTACAGAATTAGAAAACATCCTCAGCTCAAGAGTGCATCTAACCCCTAGGCAGTGCTATCTCTAAGGTTACAACCCCTGCCTGTACTTCTAACCACAGGTTGAGGGGCCTAGGTTTGATAATATGGTTCCTCCACCCAGAGCAATAATAGTTGGAGTGTCTACCTAACCTGGTATAGCACTCTTGGATGCTATAACCACCCACAAACCCACCTAGTGACCAAGTACCTTGTAATAGGAGATTACCTTTAGCAGCAGTTGACATACAGTTAGCAATGAGCATTAATAACAAACAGATAAACACAGAAGTTGTTGGCAGATGGGGACCATATGATCCTTCAAGTCTGCTCTTGGCTTCCTACCCCCCTTATTAGCTGCCTGCTTGTGCATCCCATAATGTCCGTCCCATGCCCGCTTGAATTCCCCTACTGTCTTGGCTCCCACACCCCCTCCAGCAGGCTATTCCATGATTCCACAATGTGCTCTGTGAAGAAGAATTGCATTGTATTGCTTCTGAACTTGCCTCCCTAAAGTTGAAGGTTGTGCCATCTAGTCCTACTGTAGTCCTTTACCTGAAGGAGGATCTGCACATGCACCCTGTTGTTGTCTTTAAGGTATTTGAATGTTTCTATCATGTCCGCACGATTCCTGCTTTGTTCTAGGAAGTATAATTTGAGGTCATCTAGTCTTGCCTAGTACAGTTTCTGATGAAAGCCCTGCACCATCTTTGTTGCTCTTCTCTGTACCATCTCCAGCCTATCTATGTCCTTCCTGAGGTGTGGCCTCCAGAACTGGATACAGTACTCCAGGTGAGGCCTGACCAGGGACCAATACAGAGACATGATTACTTCATGCCTTCTGCTCTTGATGCCCCTCCCTATGCATTCCAGGATATCACTAGCCTGTAGTGCTGCCTTTTCACATTGTCTACTGACCTTGAGGTCATCTGATATGATCACCACTAGGTCTCGCTCCTGCCAGGTAGCCATCAGCTGCTCCCCTCCCATTGAGTACAGTTTCCCTGGGTTAAGCTTTTCCAGGTGCATGATCCTGCATTTTCTGGCACTGAATTTCAATTGCCAGGTCTTGGACCACTCCTCAAGTTTTTGGAGATCAGCTTCCATGCTTTGCTGTCCCTCTGTTGTGTCTACCCTGTTGCCAATTTTGGTGTCATCTGCAAACAGGCATACCTTTCCCTCCAGTTCATCTGCAATGTCGCTGATGAATATGTTGAAGAGGATCCGCTGCAGAACTAAGCCCTGCAGGACCCTGCTAGTCACTCTCCCCTCCCCAGATAGAGTGCCATTTACTAATACTCTCTGACTTCTCCCATGTAACCACTTTCTGACCCAGTTTGTAACCTCGGGTCCAATTCCCATGTTCTCCAATTTTTTGACTAGTCTCCTGTGCGGAACGGAGTCAAATGCTTTGCTGAAGTCCAGGTAAACCACATCCACTGCCCCACCTTGATCCACTGTTTTGGTGACCCAATTGAAAGAATGAACCAGGTTTGTCTGGCAGGACCTCCCTGACATGAAACTGTGTTGATTTTTTGTTGAGCTGACCAGTTTACTCCAAAAAAGCTATTATTCTTTCCTTCAGCAGGGACTCCATCAGTTTTCCTACAATTGACGTTAGACTAACCAGATGGTAGTTACCTGGTTGCTCTTTGCTTCCACTCTTGTGGACTGGTACTACTGTTGCAGTCTTCCAATCCTCCAACACCTCCCCACTATGATTATTGCATCCTTCAGTCTTGTCCAGTATTCCTCAATGCTCCCTCCTGTCGAATTATTAAGCTTGTCTCTTAAGCAGGCCTTCGTGTTTGTGAAGTCTGCCCTCCTGAAGTCAAAGATCTTCAGTTTGGAGTGTGCGGAGTCTACAGTTCTTTTTACCCTGAACCATACCATGTTATGATCACTGTTGCCCAGGTTTTTCCCTACTTCGACACCCGTAACCCTATCACTATTTGTGAATATCAGATCTAGAACCGTGTTACGCCTTGTGGGTGATGTCACTAGTAGACATAGGCCTGCTTCCTGTAGTGTGACAAGGAATTCCCCGCTCTTCTGTGATGCCACTGTGTGGATATTCCAATCTATGTCTGGCAGATTGATATCCCCCACCAGCACCATGTTCCCCTTGCCTGACATCTGGAGGATGGTTTCCAGGATTTCCTTATCCTTGGCTTCCTCCTGATTTGGGAGTCTGTAGATTATTCCTACCTGAATGGGTTTCTGGCTTCCGGGCCCTATTGTGATCCATAGATACTCTGTTTCCCCTAGTGCCTGCTGCATTTCTGTAGCATTGATGGTATCCTTAACATAAATAGCTACCCACCTCCCTTTTTCCCAGTCCTATCTCTCCTAAACAAGTTATACCCTGAGATAGTCACCTCCCAACCATAATTATTTGTGAACCATGTTTCGGTCACTGCCACCCAATCTAGTCCTTCCTCAGCTATTTTGGCAGTGAGGTTAGTCACCTTGTTAGCCAGACTGCATACATTGAGGCATAGTGCTGACCACTCTTGCTGTGTCGCTTTGTTTGTCATGCCTCCTTTGATCTTATTGCTCGTCCCTTTGTAGTTTTCCCTGTTTATGGTTCCTCCCTTTCCGTTGTGATGGCCAACGTCAGAGTCGGAAAGGGTTTTATGTTCCTGTCTATCTGCTTTTGCTATCCTGGAGTGTATAGATTTGGTGCTAGCTGGAGGAGGAGAAACAGCAGGCTTTATGTGTGCTTCTCCTAGATCTACCATCATCTCTCCTCCTGCAAGTTTAAATGTCCTACGTGGAAGTCAAATTTCTGGTCCAGTGGTCTGACTCCCTCTTAAGTCAGGTGGAGGCTGTCGAATTGGAAGAACTCCCTTTCCCAGAAGTTGCCCCAGTTTCTGACAAAGTGGTGCCCCTTTGTGTGGCACCAGTCCTTAAGCCATGCATTGAGTTCACTTAGCTCTTTCTCTCTGATTTTTTGCCTGTTTTTCCCCTTTTCCCAAACAGGCAGAATCTCAGAGAATGCAATGCTGGACAAAAATTAAACCAATTTCTCACCGAGCTGTGCAAAGTGCTCCTTAACCTCCTTAACTGATCGGCTAGCAAGGTCATTGATCCCTAGGTGGAACATGATTTTTGAGCCCTCTTCTTCCTTTTTAACTATGTTGACTATTTGGTCAGTGTCCCTCCAAGCGAATGCTCCTGGGAGACATCTGACCTGCACATCTGCATGTTTGTTTTGTCTCAGGTGGGGGTCCACACCATGAATCATGGAGTCCCCTATGATTATAATTTTCTTCCTATTGAGATTTTGTTTATGCTGTTGTTTTGCTATCCTGTTGCATTTGGCATTCCTTTGGCCCAAAACATCCTCCGTTGTTACGGATGGTATGGACTCAAGAGGTGTGTACCTGTTTGTTGTGTTTAGAGTGCTTTGTTGGTTTGGGAGAGTTGCCTGAGCTCTGCCCCCTTTTTCTGCAACCAGTTGCCATCCCCCAGGCCTGATAATTCTCTGGGGGAGCGGTGTGCTGGTTTGGTGTCGGCGATGTGGAGGTGCACCCCTAAAAGAAATGTTTCCCTATAAGTGGTTGTGCAGGTTGCTGATCTCACCCCATACCTCCTGCAGCTGAGACCTGAGGTGACATATCTCCAAACATATGGAACGGCGACCCTGCCTTTGGGTGACGGGACCATTGAAGAGTGTTCCGCAGTGTTGGCAGCCAATGATATCCATGTGCATGCCAGTAGATAGAAAGAAAGAGTACATAATTATTCAAATTTAGAGGAAGATGATATGTTCCAGGCATATGAACAAGAAATAGCCTTTTTTTTTGTCTTTTTGTTGTAATCCTATATACCCCTCCCTTCCTGTTCTTTAGGCAGGAAATAGGGGCTAGGTCACAGCCCTATATAAGTAAATGATCAGGAGGAGGGTGGGATGGGGTTGGGAGAAACCCCTGCTGAAAAGAATAGAAAGAAAATGCACAAATGAACAAAAAGGAGAACAACCCCCCCCCCAAAAAAAAAACAATCAGCCAAAGGTAATTTCACTGCGTATAAGCCTGGTGCCTCCTTCTGGTTTCAGTCCCCTTACCTTAGTTCTGAGAGCTGAGAGTCAAAGGAAGCAGCGATGATTGTTACAGCAGTTGTCAGTGCCATTTCCACTTTGTCCTAACAGCTGCTGGTAAGCACTGCCTATACGGACATGGACAAAAAGCTCTGTGGAGTCCCTGCTGCTTGCAGTAAAAAAAAACCTACCTATGATCCTTGTGTCCAGGGTCCCTGATGCTGTGAGGAAGAGGGTACTGATTCACTGGCTGCAGGACAATATCTGCCCTTCTCAAATGTTGGAGTGGCAAGGGAAATGCAGCCGATGAGAGTATAAACCACCGACGAGATGGAACCTGGATGGGGCTATGCTGCTGCAAGTTCTGCTTGTAGTGCTTCAGTTAGCAGACCTCCAGGTAAGAGCGTGGGAGAATTTAAATCTCCTATTTGAGCTTCCCTGAGGTGAAGATCAATAAAGCTCAGCAGATATTAAGGCTAGGGGTTTGAATGCACTTGGCATATGCCTCCTAGGGTTTCCCTTTGTGTCTGAGCTGTTCTGCTGGAGAAAATTGAAAATTAGGATTTTTTTTTTTTTTAAGATTTTTTTTTTTTGCTTTCTAGTCAGGTCAGGCAGGAAGTGGGCAGTGACATGCAGAACCTATATAGGAAGAGGGCCCGAGGGTGGGTTGGAAGAAGCTTTGTTACTCCTTCCTGCTGAAAAAAAAAACAATCAGTTTGTTAAGGTCTGCCACTTAGCAGCACAACCAGAGACTGGAGGAAAGAAGGTCTCTTTTCTAGTCAGTGAAGATCAGTGAAGCTCAGCAGACAGTAAGGCTAGGAGCTGGACAGCACTTCGCGTGTGCCTCCTAGGGTTGTCCTTTGTGTCTGAGCTGTTGCTTCCAGCTGAGAACTTTCTATTAGTTGACCACTGTTTCAGTAGTGGTACAGCAGTACAAATGCTGATTTACAAACAGCAGCTAGGAATTCTGGATAAGTGTTCCCACTGCTTCTTATGCTGAGAGAGCAGCCACTGGCTGGGTCTGAGCAGAGAGATCGAGGAGAGAAGTCGCCTCAGTGGAGATAGGAGCCTCGAATGTGCACTCCTAGGGGGGATTCAGCCAGGTAGAACTGCTGTCAAGGAATCCCTGCTTCTGCACCTGTTGGAGCCTGCCTTCCCTCTGTGATTGGTCTCTCTCTATCAGTCTGTGAAGATCAGTGAAGCTCAGCATACAGTAAGGCTAGGGGCTGGACCGCTCTTGGTGTATGCCTCCTAGGGTTGCCCTTTGTGTCTGAACATACACCCCTTGGACATACCACCAGGGACTGGGCTTCAGCATCTCCCCTGTAATCCCTGTAAAGACAGCGTTATCCGGCAAGCATGCACTTTCAATACTGTACACCAACTAAGAATATGCTCATAAGCCAGTTTAAATGTGAAACAGCAAACCAGCTTTATTAAGGGGACGTGAACAAGGGTGGGGGTGTGAATCTAGAAGAATGATTACTTTACTGATTTGATTCAGGTTATTCTGCAAGCATGCACTTTAGTCCCACAGTAAAACAATCTAACAACACTGGGTAACCAGAATGTTATGCTGGCTGGCCAGAATCATTTCCCAGGGTGACCGGTATTGCAGCTGTTGTTGGGGCCCTTGAAGGAGAGAAATGGTAGTTCAACATGCATAAACAAGGCTTTGGTTATTTGTATCCAGGGCCAGTTGGCCCAGTCCTTTATAACCCTGAAACACACTGAAGCAATCAAATGGTACCGCAAAATGATTCAAAGAAAAGTTGCAGGGAGCTATCCTGAGTTTATTCACAAGGCTAGTTGGTTGAAGTGGGTCTGGTGATAGGAAGACCTACTGTAGAACACTGAAGAGCATGGGGAAGCCTGGCCTGCACGACTGACATCTGCTTCACGGCCTTTCCTTCCAGGTGGCCACAACCTGTGGTTCCTTGCTGTGCAGGGGCTGGATCCCCAGTCTGGTCTCTCACCAAGAAAACAGTCACTGGTGCAGAAATAGATGGCTTGGACAGAGTTTGGCATAGGACCAAGGCTAGATGAACACTTCTGACAAAGTTCAGTTGGTTTGCTGGTGAAAACCTCCAGCTAGCAGACAGTTCGGTCACTGAGAACAACGGACTCCTTTCTGTCAAGCAGGAACCCTGAACAGTAAGCCGTAACCCACGATAAACATTCAGCACATTTAATGAAAACAGCATTCACTTCTCTACCTCTCAGTTCAGTTTCTCTCTGGTTCACTATTTCAGTTGATTCATGAATCAAACCTCTCAATTCACAAAAGCAGTCTGTCACACAAATTCTTTAACACTTCACAGGAGCTCCTCTCAGTCCAGTGGGTCGAGCTGCACTTTTCAAAGTCTCAGGCTAACTGCCACAGTTCAAAGATTAACTTCAGATTAATTGAATTACTGCTATCAAGCAGTCCAAGGCTGGAAACAGTTAGAGGAAGGCAAGCCAGGCCATTCACTGCCAAATCTCTGGACCTCCTTTCTTGGAGCTGCCTCTTGATGGCTCAAGCTGCTCACTCTCTCATCTCTCCAAGCAACTGAACTCTTTTTTTCTAACAGTTCTTGAACTAGTCCAGTTTTCTAGCAATCCGATTGGCTAGGGGAGCTGTCAATCACAGTCCTGGTGCTGCCATTAGTCAGTTTGGGTGCCAACCTGTAAAACTACAAGAACTACAGTTTTCCTTCCCACGAGGCACCTGAAGCTAAGGACCCCTTTAGATCCCTTGTGTCCCATATGGGCAAAATACCTGGAAGTCCCAGTCCAAACATGGTGGCTCCAATTTGGAGTAATAAGCTGCAAGAAGGTAGGTTTAAAGCAAACACTCTAATTCAAATATAACAGCAGATTAGAAATAAACATTTACAGTAATAGCTAGAGCTTCCTCTGCTTCACTATTGACCACAGAGTGGAGCAAACTAGAATGGTGCCTGGTCGGTTTCAAGCTTTGAGGCACTCAAACCCAGAACAGACAATTGATTGTATATGCACTGACTAGTGTCTTAGAGGGACAAGTACGGATGCACATCATGGCACTCTCATTCAGATCAACAGGATTAACAAATAACTGGATTTACTATCTATGCAAGATGGCTGCCAGGCAGTGGGCATTACTGGAACACAGGGAGACACTTAAGGTAAGCCCCCAAATGGGGGGGGGCTACATGCATTAATACAGGAAAGGCCTTTAACTCAGTGGAGTGGGAGTACCTTTTCAAAACAGTGAGACAATTCCACATGGGTCAAGATTTTAAAAGGTGGTTTAGAGTGCTTTATGAATCCCTGATAACCAATGTGCTGACCAATGGCATGTAGTCACCTTGTTTCCCATTGCAATGAGGTACACAGCAAGGCTGTCTTTTATCCCGCTTGTTGTTTCTTATGGCTATACAGTCTTTGGCTGCTGTCATAAGAAATCTTCTCAACATTAGGAGCATAGAGGTCGGAGTTGCTACCTGCAGAGCTCTGCTGTATGCAGACAATCTATTATTGACCATATCAGAGATGGAGCACTCCACTTAGTCAGTCTTCAGTTTATTCTCTGAATTTGGATCCTTATCTGTTCTTCATGTTAACTGGTCCAAAACAGAAAAACTTCCACTCTCAGCATGTCCCAAGCAGATGACAACAGCAGAGGGACAGACTTTGAAAGGGTAAATTGGAGGCAGCAGAGGGTCATGGTCAACAGGGATAAATCAGATGAGAGGAGGTCTAAGTGGGGTTCCATAGGTATTTGCCCTGATCCAGTCCTCTTCAGCATGTTCATCAGCAATGTTGGTGAGAGGATCCAGGGCAGCCTGAGTCTCTTTGCAGATGACACTAAGCTCTGTGGGAAGATAGTGATAAGGGAATAAAGAAAATGCAGAGAAACTTGCAAAAGGTGTACAGGTGGTTAAGGGTTTGGCAATTGAAGTTTAACACCAAAAACTGCAAGGTGATGCTCTTAGGGAACAAGAACCCCAGGACAGAGAACAGGATGGGAGGGGTGAGACTCAGTACCATGGCTGAAGAATGAGACCTTGGAGTTATCATCAGCACATCCCCAAAAGCAGTCGAGTCAGTGCAACAAGGCTTATAGCAAGGCAAATAGGTTGTCTGGATGTACCAGGAAAGGTGTTTACAGGAGAAAAAGAGAGGTA
Source organism: Neoceratodus forsteri (assembly GCA_016271365.2). Lineage (NCBI taxonomy): Eukaryota > Metazoa > Chordata > Ceratodontiformes > Ceratodontidae > Neoceratodus > Neoceratodus forsteri. Next base: position 538,028,414 of record CM057455.1, read on the forward strand.
GTAGTTCCCCTTTATAGATCCTTGGTGAGTCCACACCTGGAGTACTGCACCCAGTTTTGGGGTCCTCACATCTGGAAGGGAAGGGATAGGCTCAGGATGGTATAGCACATGGTAAAAAAATTATTCAGGGCCAGCAAGGCATGTCCTATTAAGTGTGCCTCAAGGCACTGAACATGTGCTCACTTGAGACCAGAAGGGATATATGACTCAGACCTTCAATTTCTGAAAAGGAAACAACAGGGTGAACTGCTGGGAATATTTGACCTGAATACAAGCTTGTGATAATGTGGTCACGAGTGGAAGCTAACAGGAGGGAGGTTCAGGAGGGACATGAGGAAATACTATTATACACTACATTCAGGTGTGTACCTCAGGATTGGAGGATGGCTCATGTGGCGTCTCTCCACAAGAGTTGCCCCAAGGATGAACCGGGAAACTACAGACCAGTGAGCCTAACATCCATCATGGGTAAGCTAATGGAGACTATCCTGAAGGAAAGGCTGGTAGCCTTTCTAGAGGCTAAAGGACTACAGGACAGCAGACAGCATGGCTTTGTATGGGGCAGATCCTGCAAAACCAACCTGGTGGAGTTCTATGACTGGGTAACTAGGCAACTGGACAGGGGCCATGCAGTGGACGTCCTGTATCTGGACTTCAGTAAGGCATTCGACTCGGTGCCACATGGAAGGCTGGGAAGTAAGTTAGTAGGCACAGGGGCAGGTGCAAAGCTGGTTGGATGGGTAGAGAACCGGCTTCAGCGAAGGCGACAGAGGATGGTGGTGGGTGGGGAGCTCTCACACCCAAGGGTAGTGACGAGCAGTGTTACACAGGGCTCGGTGTTGGGACCAGTGTTGTTTGGGATATTCGCTGCAGACATATCATTGGACATCAAGAGCAAGATCAGTCTGTTTGCTGATGATACCAAGGTAGGAGCAGTGGTGGATGACCTAGGGGGATGGCAGAGTTTGCAGGATGATCTGGCAAAGCTTGAAACCTAGTCAGACACCTGGCAACTGGGGTTTAATGCCAAAAAGTGCAAGGTGCTGCATTTTGGGATGAAGAACCCGAAGATGAGTTACCAGCTGGGGGGGAGTGCAGCTAGCCCAGAAAGAAGAGGAGAAGGATCTGGGGGTGCTCATTACAGGGTCAATGAACAACTCAGCACAATGTAGGAAGGCAGCTGCAAAGGCCAACAAAATGCTGGGTTGTATTGCAAGGGGTATATCCTCGAGGAGGGAGGAGGTGATTCTACCACTGTATAGGTCATTAGTTAGACTGTACCTGGAGTACTGTGTGCAGTACTGGCTCCCATATCTGAAGAGGGACATTAAGTTACTGGAGGGGGTGCAGCGAAGGGTGACAAAGATGATCAAGGGGCTGGGGGACTTATCATATGAGAGGAGGCTGAGGGAGTTGAACATGTACTCGCTGGAGGAGAGGAGGGACGGGGGGGCATGATTTAAACCTTTAAGTACATGAAAGGAATAAACAAGACAGTTACAGAGGGGCTGTTCAAAGTAAGGGAGGGGAGGGACATCAGGCACCATGATATGAGACTGGAGGGAGGAAGGTTCAGGAGGGAGAGGAGGAGACACTTTTTTACAGAGAGGGTGGTGGCTGGGTGGAATGCATTACCTGCAGAAGTGGTATCCAGTAGAACAGTGGACTTCTTCAAAAGGGGATGGGACAGGGCAAGGGGGAGGGTCAATGAAGGGGAAGGGTGGCAGGGAGGGGCAGTTGCAGAATAAGGGGTGCTAGCTGCACATTCGAGCAGACTTGATAGACCTCTAGGCCTTTATCTGCTGGCAAATTTCATATGTGTGTATGTTCATAGAAAGAGAAGTGGAGCCATTGAACAGGCTGCCAGCTAAGGTAGCGGGTGCAAAAGCTATTAGTAGATTAAAACATGGCTGGGACAGAATGAAGTGTATAGTGGTTTCACAGGCTATCAGAATCATGGAGGAAAATGGAGTGGGGAGGGAGAGGCAAGAACCTAGTGGAACAGTAGGCCCAACAGCTAAGTAGGGAACTCAGGTAGACTGGATGTACCTTTAGTCTTCTTCTGCTTCCATTGTCTTTGTTTCTATTTTTCTATGAAATGGACATTGGCCATTATAATCTCTCTGGGGATGCTTATAAAGCCCAATCCAATGGACTGGATTGCTGCAAATATCCAACACTTGCTGACAACACTTAGTAATGGAGATGTTTGAGAAGCTGAGTCTGTCTCCAACTGGTAATATTGCTGCCATAAAAATTATGGCCCTTCCCAAAATGAATTAATGTACATTTAACTTGTCACTCCTAATTAGATGTAAATGGTGGCAGAAGATGGACTGGCTGTTCTCCATGTTCATATGGGCACACCAAAAACCTAGATTTGGATGAAAACTGTAAAGGGCACCGGCACCTGTTAGGCAACATGGTTGGAATGCGCCATGGCCATGGGCGTACCAAGTTACCAATAGAGTCAGATATGCTGTACAATGGTTGTCTGGTATTGACTAGACTGAAACATGTTGGCTACACATTGAAAGGGCAACACTGGGAGACAAGCCTGTCTTCTCATGCTTGCTTGGAAACAGAGGCTTAGGGGAGAAATTGACTCCTACTGTGCCTTCATCTATACAACTCTCTTCATAGCTGACAGGTTATTCTGGGGTCATCAATGGTGCAGAGTCAATGAACCACTCGGTAAATTCTAATTATTTACTTGTTAATCTTCCAGAAGCACAAGAAGCATGTATACAACCAACTTACAAAGTAAGGATAACAGCACAAGCAATGAATTGGATCCTGGTTTTTCCTTTTTCTTCAGATTTTTGAAGTTACTTAGTTAAGGACTTAAACATTAATCACAAGTGAACATAAATTGAATCTTGTATTTTGATGTTTAATATGAGTTTCTTCTTAGAAGATGTATCTAACAGATGTAGTCATAAAATGACATTTTAGAATTTTAGTTAATTCAAATTAATTTATGGAATTAGCCTGTTTTTATACTGGTAGAATAGGGTAATAAGTTGTACGGTATGTGAATGCAAATGTGATATAAACATACAAAAAGAGCCATCAGAAGAAGACCACCCAGTCTATTGCATCTGCTCAGTAAGTGATGCAGGGTCTGACCTTACAATTTACGCCAATGACCCTGACCCTCCAATTGTCCCTCCCTCTCCCTCCTTCTCCCCTTCTTTGTCCCAAGGGTTCCCTTTGTGCTTGTCCCAGTTTTCTCTTGAATTCTCCCACTGTCCTTGCTTATACCACCTCCTCTGGCAGCTCATTCCAGGAGGACACTACTATCTCCATAAAGAAATGCTTTCTTACATCTCTTCTGAATTTCCCCTACCCATCAATTTTTGGTTGTGCCTCCTAGTGGTGCTGTGGTCACTCATTTTGAAGAGACCCTCCCATTTCAATCTAATTCCCTTCATGTACTTGAAAGTCTCTATCATATCACCCCTCTTCATCCTCTCTTCCAGGGAGTACATCCTCAGGGATCCCAGCCTCTCCTCATAGGACCTATCCTGTACCCCTCAATCATTTGGGTTGCTCTTCTCTGGACCTTCTCCAACATGCTGATGTCCTTCTTAAGGTAAGACAGCCAGTGTCTTACCCCATATTCAAAATGTGGTCTCACCAATACTATTATAATAATTTATGTGATGTAAAAGAAGTTCCCTGCATGTTACTAGTCTACAAATTAGTCTTCTTTAATGAGTATCTTTAATGTATTTACAGTACAGAAATCAGTTTTTTGAGAATATAAAACCTTGCTTTTGGTGTTGTACCTTCAAGGGGCTTGCCTTGACAAGAAATGTTTTATGAAATCTGACTTACATGTTGTGTTTTCTCAATAAAAAAGAAAAGCATTTAGATAGAAAAAAAGGAAATGGACCCTGGGGTTTTCATATGTGAGAACTTCAAGGAGACAAGGCAGTGAACAAGGCAGTGGGTAGAGCTAGTGGGATGTTGGGTTGCATGTATCTTCAGTAGGAGGAGTACGGTGGTGTTGCCATTGTATCACTCACTGGTTGCTACACCAGGAGTACTGTGTTCAGTTTTGGAGACCACACCTCCAAAACTGAACACAGACAGGGTAGAGGAGTTCCGAAGGAGAGCATCTAAAATGGTGCAAGATATGCATGACACTCTCTATGAAGAGAGATTTAAGGATCTCAACATGTACACCCAGGAAGAGAGGAGAAAGGTGACATGATATAGACAAACAAGTACCTTAAAGGGTGAACAAGATACCTATGAGGAGTCTCTTTCAAATGAGAGCCAGCACCAGGACCAGGGAGCTTACAATGAAGCTGAAGAGGGAAGATTCAAGAGTAGTGTGAATAAATATTTCTTCACTGAAAGGGTAGTGGACACCATAAATAGACTGCCAGAAAATATTGTGGGGGTGAGAACAGTGAGGGGCTTTAAGGTTGACTGGGATAGACAAAAGGATATATTAGATAGGAGACAGGGAAGCAGAAGGGTCACTGGAAACCATATAGATATGCAGAGACAGAACAGGAAGGGAACATCTAGAAAGAATGGGAGGGCCAAGTAGTCCTTTTCTGCATTCAACTTCTATGTTTTTATATGTACAGAAATCAACCCATATCAATGTGCTCATTTAGCTTCTTCAGTACCAATGCACAATACATAAACTCAGAGGGCAGGATATTCAAAAGGGTTACGCATGGCGCAACAGGGGCGTGCCATGCGTAACCCACTGATGCGCCCCGGCATGATATTCAAATGGGGAAAGTGCCATATTGGAACTCGATGCACCAGGGCGCATCAGTAATGTATGCGCAATGCTGGGGGCGTGCCCATGCATACCCTGCATTATCCCGATATTCAGCCCAGGATGTGCTGAGTATAGGCAGGTGCAACCCCTATGTGTGCTGCACACAGTTGTGCAAAACAGAAAAGGAGCAACAGCTGGCCACCCTCAGGTGAGCTGCCATATTGTAGGGCACAACATGGCAGCTGCCAGCGAGCTCCGGTGTCACCGTCCATCGTGGTCACCTCCCCATGCATGATTGTGGGCTTTCATTATGTTTATATACCTGGTGGTCCAGTGGACCTGATCCAACAGCCCAATTGCAGGCTTTCATTATGTTTATATTCCTGGTGGTCCAGTGGACCCGATCCAATAGCCCGATCGTGGACTTTCAGTATATTGAATAACCCTAGTGGTCCAGCGATACCCCCTCTCAACCTGTCCACTCAGTCCTGCCACCCTGCTCCCCTCCCAGTCAGTGGTGGGCAGAAGCACCCCACCCGCAAGCCGCCCATCCGCCTGCCAACTGACAGGGTACGGTATGGCCGTACACCCATTGGTCCACAGCGTGGGCCAGTGGGAGTGCAGACCGTACTGTACTATACAGTCCCAAGATGTGAATGAATGGGATGAAACTGTTGACACTACAATAAGTCTTTCTAGGCCCGGATCACAACCCCCGGACTGATAATGTTTTCTAGCTGTATGGTACTAGTTTAATTTGGGCTGTCCAGTCTGAAACCCGGGAAGGGGAGGATGATGGGGTTTTCTTTTATGCTTGGTTTCTCCCTTTCCGAGTCAAAAACCTTTTACCTAGCCTGCCTTGGGAATTTTTTAGCTGAGGGTATTAAGCTTAGTTCTCTTTGCCCCTCGCCTACTGGCAAGGTATAATGGAGTACTGTAATTTCATGAATGACATACCTGAGGGAACATCCCACTACCTCTGTTCAGGGGCTCATGGTTCCAGAGGGGATCCAATTGCATGGTCCTTGGAGGGTTTTAGTTTTAATTGCATGCCTGTTCTCCATTAGTACAGACAAGATGTTCTGGAAGGTATATCCTACTGCTCTAATCCCAGGCCAACCCCCACGGATACCAGAGGATGTCTTGCGACCTTGGTCGGTGACGTAATGCCTTTGGGACTCCCAATGGCTGTGGACAGGCCAGTATATGTATATAGTTGGATAAATGTTATTACAAGTCAATATCATTTTGAACAAGTTGAAACTGTTTATAGGTTTTTCCAGATCTTGATTAATAAGAGCTTATGGGAGGGGCGGGGTTGCATATGTACTTGGGGTGCCTTACTGGCTGTGTTTAAACCAATAATTACAGATCTTCCATTTAAGATGATATGGGGCAGACCTTCGCTCTCAGACTCTGCTATTTTTTATAGTTAGCTCCCTTTCAGATTAGACTCCCCACTGTTAAGATTATGGCTGACTCTCGCTATATCACCTGGAACGTGCGGGGTCTTAATACCCCTATGAAACGTTCCCAGGTGCTGAACCACTTCAAGAGACTGGGTGCACAGGTAGCCCTACTTCAAGAGACTAAGTTGAAAAAATTGGACTATGATAGGTAGAAAGGTACTTGGGTGGGACAGGTCATCTCCTCCTCAGCTCCCACCCATAAACGGGGGGGTTGCCATCTTACTTCACAAATCCCTTCAGTGGACACAATTAAAAGTGCAATGAGATAGAGATGGCAGGTGGGTGGCAGCCCTCCTGGATACCCCGATAGGTACCCTAGTGATAGCCAATGTGTACGGCCCCAGTGACAATCGGCCTGAAGTTTTCCATTCGTTGGCCCAAACTTTAAGCTCCTTAGCCTCCCCACAGGTCTCTATAATTTTGGGGGGAGACTTTAATCTCCCCTTGGATCCCTTCTTAGACCACACCTCCACTTGCCCAGACCACCATCAAAATCTCGCCTCTCTCTTCGACAGTTAATCACAGATATGGGGTTACAGGACCCCTGGCATATCCTCCATCCGCTGGATAAAGACTTTTCCTCAGTGCATAGTTCATATACTCGGCTGGACTACTGGCTTATATCCCCTTATATCCCCTTCTATTATGAATAGTACCAATGATGCCATGATCCATCCAATTATCATATTGGATCATGCCCCGGTTCAACTCCACATGTTACATAGCCCCCCGGCCCCTTGATCCCCAAGTTGGCATTTGGACCCTCTACTCTTGAGGGACCCCAATTTCCCTCAATGGCTTTGGATACAGGTTACTAATTTTCTACAAGGCCATGCCACTACAGAGGTGTCCCCGACAATGGTCTGGGAGGCTCTGAAAGGCATCATATGAGGAGCTATTATGGGGTACTCTGCTCATCGGAGGTGGCAGAGAGAACATCAGCTTAACTTACTGGAATCCCGTCTCATTAAACTTGAAGCTAAATTTAAAAGTATGTCTCATATTACTCTTCACTACCAGATAGGCAAGGAGATAACTAAATCTCAGCATCAAATACAGGACCTACTTGTCAGGAAAGCTGAACTGGCCTTCCTTAGATTAAGGCATAAGTACTGGGAGGGGTAGAGAGGGCCTGGAAAGTACTAGCCTACCAACTCCAGAAACAGAGGGCCGAGAGTCATATTACTGGACTTAAGGCACAAGGCGGTCCTGTGCAAGTACAACCAGAGTGCATAAATGAAATAATGACAGACTTTTACAAACAACTGTATACCTCATCCGGTACTTTTGATGCCGCACAGGTATGTACATTTTTGTCATCTCTTCCCCTCCATCACTCAGCCCCTCAGAAAGCTGCCACCTTGGAGTGTCCCATTACCCCTCAAGAGGTCACAGAAGCACTCCACAATTTAAGTCATGGAGAGGCCCCTGGGGGGGATGGATTCCCCCCTGAAATGTGGAGCCTAGTTGCCCCATTGATAACTTCCTTGCTTAGTGATGTTTTTAACTTGGTTCTTACTTCTGGATCCTCCACCCCCATTCCTTAGGGAAGCGATCATTACTGTATTTCCCAAAAAGGGGAAGGATTCCACCTTACCATCCAGCTATGGCCCATCTCACTTATCAAATCTGATGGTAAGATTTTTGCAAAAATTCTGGCTTCCAGATTAAACCCCTTGCTCCCCTCTCATTCATTTATCACAAGTCAGATTTGTCCCTGATCAGTTCAGCAGAAATCATATCTGTTCACTGATAAATATCATCTACTGGGCTGGCAACTACCCTGCACCTGCTGCTGTGGTAGTCATAGATTTCGAGAACGCTTTTGCTTCTCTCGAAAGACAGTCCCTTCAACAGGTGCTATCGGCCATGGGTTTTGGTCATAATTTCAGGCGCTGGGTAGCAGTTTTATACTTCAGCCCCATGGCCCGGGTCCTTACAAATTCTACCCTGTCTGCATCCTTTCCTCTGGGGTGGGGCATGAGGCAGGGCTGTCCCCTTTCTCCCCTACTCTTCATACTAGCAGTTGAACCACTTGTGACTGTCATACACCACTCTCCAGAAATAGCAGGATTCCCTTTTGGTGACACCACCCTTTCCACATTTATGTATGCGGATAATCTGCTAGTTCCATTAGTGGACATCCCCACCTCTCTTCCTGCCCTGCTCTCCCTCCATGCAGACTTTATGAGCTATTCCATTCTAAAAAATCAACAGGTCTAAAATGGAAGTACCTGCCCTTAACAGTCTGTGCACCTCTGATCAGATAGCCCATCTTGACCTTCACTGGGCTCCGCACTCTCATGTATCTAGGGATCCAGCTTACAGTAGACCTTACCAAACTCTGGGATCTGAACCTTAAACCTCTCCTTGAAGATATCAAGGCTGAGTTTGCACACTGGCGTGGCCTTCAGCTCACACTAGCAGGCAAAATATCTGCGATTAAACTGGTGGTAGCCCCCAAACTTCTATATGTCATTTCGCATTTACCTCTTGCACTTCCTGCGGTATAGGTTAAAGCCATAGACCAGGCCTTTTCCAACTTTATTTGGGAAGGTGCTAAACCTTGTTATAGCAGAAATAAACTCAGACCCCACTGGTCACAGGGAGGCTAGGGCCTTCCTTGGTTAGAGGGATACAAATGGGCCTTTGCAGCTTCCCAGACCTTAAACTGGTTTCTCCCACAGACCCCTGAGAGACCACAATGGATGCACATGGAGGCATCCATGGCCCAGGCACAATCACTGGCAGTTTTACTTTATAACCCTTTTCCCAAACATCTGTGCTCCTTCCCGACGATAGCAAGCTCCATACAGATATGGCACATGGTGAAAAAGAAACTGGAGGCAGATCTTTGCACCCTCTTGGCTACCCCTATATGGGGAACATACTCTTAAAAGTGGATGGCAAACTTCTACATTGGCCTTTATGGCAGAATAAAGGAATTCTTACACTAAAGGACTTGATGGTAGATGACAGTCTTACTATCAAACCGTTTCAAACACTAGATCAGGAATTCCACTTAGGTAAGCAGGTTCTTTGGCAATATTTGCAGCTCAGAAGCTCGTTCTTAGCTTACATTAAATACCACCACAAGATGGATACGGCAATGTCCCTTCTACTGACTAAATGGCTGACCCATAAAGGTCGTAAAGCCAGTCTTATTTATGCTGATCTTAGGAACCATCTCCCCACACTCTCATCTCAGGCTAAAAGTAAGTGGGAACAAGCCCTCCAACAACCTATCTCGGATACTCAATGGAAGATCTGCTGGAAATATGCTCATTTTATGTACCTAGACGTGAGAAACAGGCTTATGCAAAACAAGATTCTGTCACATTGGTATCGAACTCCTGTGGACCTTCACAGAATGCACCTAATGGACAACAGTCAGTGTTGGTAATGCTTTTCCAGACTGGGAGACCTCATGCACATAATCTGGCTCTGCCCACTTCTCACTCCATTTTGGGCGGCTGTCTTAGGTCTGGCTCAACAGGCCTCAGGTTCCACTTTGACTCTGGATCCCCTAGTCTGGCTACTGGGCCTCCTTCCTGTGCTGAGGACATTCACCCGCCAACAGCATAGATGGCTGACATTACTCCAAGCTAATTCTCTGGAGGTGGAGAACCACAGAGGTACCCACTATCTCTGAGTTATATAATGTGCTCTTTAGGGTAGCTGCCAGTCCCACCTAGCTACCAATACTTTTTCACAATACTATCTTACCTGGGCCCCTTATTTAGCTTATCTCTCTCTCCATGTGCAGGGATCGGCTGAACTCCCCTAGAGGAGTGATCTGGAGTAATACAAATAGATGCACCAGTATTCAACAGCTTAGAACCCCTAAAATTACACCCCAGAAAGGACTTTCCATTTTTCTTCCTTTTATGATACGAATTAAGATCTGGACTTTAGCGTTGTTACTACTCCCATCCATGTATTTGTGTTCTTCAGACTTTTATTCAGGTACCAGGAGATTCCTGTGTACTCTGTCCGCATTAGACTACTTAGCTAATCTAGATGTGGTGGGTGATCATGCAGTTTTCATTCTTTCCTCCTCTCCTTGAAATACTACCACAATACAATTTATTGCATAGTATTTTAGTTGCATATTACCTAGCAATATGTCTTTACTTTCTTGTTTGCTGGACTTTTGTTCATTATACAATGGTATTGCAGTCAATGTGTATACTCATATGTCAAGCTGTATTTTATCTTTGTTCCTGGTTCTGTCTGATGTTATAATTTAAAAAAAAAAGTAATAAAAATTATTAACAAAAAAAAAAAAAAAACTATTTTCATAGCAATGATAACCTTCAAAGCCACCTCCAAACAAATAATTATCAGTTGTTATTTAAGCAATAAAACATGACAGGGTGTTCACTGTAGTGGGATAACAGCACACTTCAAGTGTGTTGTGAGGCATGAGGCATTGCTAAGTGCCTTTGACCACCTGACAAGTGCCACTATCCCACCACAAAGCACACCCTGCTGTGTCTTATTACAGTTATAAAATGGATGCAAGATTTAATTGGGTGGGGGGAATGAAAAAAAATAAAATAAAATAATCTTAAACATTTTAATGATTTTTTTAGAATGCTCATCCAACCCAACAAACTAGTCCCTGCACATCCCAGCATTTACGTGCCTTCTCAGTTTCAAATGTTATGCACAGCAAAAAACATTTTTTTAAATGATCTCTTATATCTCTTTTTTCCCCAGTCCACCTCCATTTACCTGTTTCTCATCTTTACTCATTCTTTTTCATCATATTTGTGCCTCCAATTCCCCCAGAAAGGCCCAGATAATCAAAGAGTAGCACCTGGCACAAATCCATAGAGCTGGGATAGCACTAGAATAGCGCCAGGTTGCAATATTCAAGCACCCATAAAGCTCCAGTGCCATGTGGTAGTACCGACACTAACAGCTGGGGGAATAAGGGAGCAACCAGGAAAGTTGGCGCAGCCGTCATATTCAAACGTACAGCTCTGCACTACAGGCAATAGTGGCGACCTGTAGCTGCCAAAAAGAACACAGCTGAAAAAGCTGGTAGTAATGCAACAGTACTCCCCAGCATGATCCCCAACCCCTGTTCCTGTATGCACACTGCCATGTCCCTGGTAGTCTAGTGGCCCCCCAGCATGAATCCCGACCCCGATTATTGTAATTAAACTGCTGTTTCCCTAGTAGTCTAGTGCCCCCCCAGCACGAATCCTGACTCCTGTTCCTGTAATTAAACTGCCTTTTCCCTGGTAGTCTAGTGGTTCCCCCACCTGGCAGTGATGCCACAATCCTTCCAATAACCACCCAGGACAGAGCTGGTGACCAGCTCAGCCCTCCTCTCACCACCACGGCCAGCCGCCGACTGAGGTACAAATGAGCGGTAGCGTACTGAATGAGCTCTACTATATGTGTTTGTGACAGAATAGTGGGGATTACACTCCCACAGTAATGTCATACATTACAGTTCCAGATGTGTTCTTCTGGAAATGCATCATGTCACATCTCCCCTTATTCTATCAGCATTCTGAGTGACTAATACCAGGTTTTAAGATGTGTCCTGAGTTTGGATCATTGTTCCTGATTTGTTTCAGCCTTGTCCCTGATGCAGTGTCAAGGGGCTGAGAAGTATGTATGCACCGACTGTGCCTGCCAGCACACAGTTCCTGCTGCTTCCAGCCTGTGCTTCCATTCTGACCAAAAGGTGGAGCTGTGTCCTCCATGCAGTAGCAATGGGCAAACTGTGTGGTAATGTATGCTAAGCAGCACATAATGAGATGCAAATGAGTCTGTTTGCCCACAGATTATCTAAGTAGGCTCATTTGCATGGAAGCTCTGAATAGAGCTCAGGTTTGCCCTGGGCTAACCAGTTTGCACTGGACTATTGTGTTAGCACTGTGCACTCGGGTTAGCCCCGGACAAACAACACGTCAGCATAGCACAGTTCTGCAGTGTGTGGTTTGCATTGTTTTTAGCAGTTGTTTTGGGTCTTCTCTGTGTAATCACACACAGTGTTCTCCCCTTGCAACACTGGCTTGCTCCAGGGTCTACTGGGCTGCAGTTGCAGTGTGCACGTCCCTGTTGCTATATTCAGTGCTGTCTTATTCCTGGGCTATGTTTACCATGCACTTCTAGACCAGTTTGCCCGGCTTCCTTAACATGCTATATTCATGAGGGTTAGCACCTTACGATTCCTTTTGAATATGGTGGGCTATTTGGTCAAGGCAATGTTTGCACGCCGGGCAGTGCTACTTGAGCCCCGGGGCAAAGATTTGAATATCTGGGCCAAAGTTTCTTTTTTATGTTTACTACATTTCTATAGAAGGAAATGTTATTAAGGCTAGAATACACAAATTCAGATCTCTGCTCAGTTCTATTGGCAGAATGCTCGCCCCAAAAACACAAACTAGATGACCTCAGTTAGAACCAGGTCTTCTTATTTGTCTGTAGCACATTAAACAGCAGACATTTCACTGTTAAGCAGGTAAGCACAGGAGGGGATTTTTCATCAGCAAAGAAACACCCGAAATGAAAAGTTAAGTAATGGAGTACTTCGTTTTATAATTTATTCATGTGTGTAGGAAGAGAATTATGAGTTAAAATAACATCTGTTTTTCTTTGTTGATGGTAGTACTATTTAGAAGGCCTAGTTGAATGTTTTTGGTAAGTAACGGTGGCGACCCTCTAGGTGATGGAAAACTGTGGCTGATATGGCTGACTGATCAGGGAACAAGCTGATGGTCAAGAACTTTTACAAAGTGTGAATTTGTACTGTGATAAAATCATTGTTTTGAATGGTCTCTAACCAATTAGTAGTCAGAAAAAATTCCCTTGTCATTTTATAATTCAGAACAGATATCACTATATGCAACCATATCTTTTATATTGTTTCTTCATTATTAAGCAAATGTAGGATGACTATTTTTAGGGCATAGTCTGCTGATGATGTATCACAGTTTTTAATAATTAAATTTTTTAATGAGATCATCTAATGTGCCATTGATCAAAGTACAAACACTTCCTGCACCCCCAAACTGTTTTTTTTTATTCTTTTTTGTTGCCAACAAATCATGTACAGTATGTCCCCATTTACATCCTGATTATATGCTGAATGTGTTGGCTAGGCACTGGCGACCAGGCAGCTTGCATTACATGGCAATAGAGTAATAAAATGTTGGAGGGTTGGGGATGTAGCCGCAATATGACGTAGAGTGAGTCACTCATATCTGTTCCCTGGTATCAAAGGTTTCCATCCTTACTATAAAACACTGCCCTGCTTGAAGCAACAGATGACCTTGCAACTCCTCTAGATGAAGGACACCTTGTTGGAGCCATCTTCTTTGATCTCACAAAGGCCTTTAATACTAGGAATGATTATGTTGTTCTTGTAAAGCTACATGCCTTGAGTTTAAATCACAAGCTCCAGTATTAGATCAAGAATTACCTCTCAGCCTGATCCCAGTTTGCCAATGTCAGAGTACCTTCCTCTGCAAATGCACTCACTCTTGACCTTCCAAAGGGATCCAAGCTAAGTCTACTTCTCTTTAGTCCTTTCATAAATGACTTACTGTACCAACCATCTGCACAAAGCCAAACACCTATATCAATCTTTACACAGAAGATGCAGTAATATAAACCAAGGCTGAGGCAGTTTCTGAATGAAACAACACTGGAAGATATATTCACTGAAACTCAGATCTGGATGACTACAAACTGCCTGATTTTGAACAATTCAAAAACTAAATCCATGTTGTTGATTGGAAGGACATTCCCTCCCAACTCATTACATGTTCATATTCTCAACAGAAGCACCACTGGAAATTATCATTATTTTAAATGCCTGGGTTTTTGGCTTGATACTAAACTTCTTTATGTGGTGCACATTGATAGGTCTGTCAAAAAGACATACCAAAACATTGGACTCCTCTATTTGTAATATATGTTGCATTAACCTCAGCGTCAGAAAGATGTTCCTAAAGAAATTAGTCATACAATCACTGGACTATGGGACTGAAATGTACCGATCTACTATTGCTACAGGTTTACACTAAATTTCCATTACTTACAATAACATTTGCAAATGTGCTTTAGGCTATGAGAAAAAGTACACAGCACTGCTTCATATCTAGCGGCACAGGACTTCTTTCTGCTAAACAAAAATGGAGCTCAAATGGATAACCATAGCATTCAAGAAGTATTGACCTCTTTCAGGCCTATCTAAGCTAACTTCTAGGAAATCCACATCAGCTATATCATCTTTAGGACCAAACTAGAGACCTTTTATACATTCAATACCAAGGATATAAAAAACTTTTGGTAGAAAGGCCATTGCTATATTAGCCCCAACAGCCTACAATTTGCTGCCTGATACACTAAAAGAAACTAAAAGCTTAAGATCCTTCTAAGGGCCATGTTTGATCATTTAAAAAGCCCATGTGGCTGCCTGACTCATTATTGTATTTCTATGCCAACTTTCCCTCACTATCTGTCTGGATTATTTCTATTTTACATCTGTATATAGTAGGTATGGGCAGACTGTCTCTGTTGCAGACCTAAAGTCCCTCATACTGGGGTGACTCAACATGACCTAATGGTATGATGCTGATTGTTGTTCAGCTCGAGCTGAGTTGTTGACCTGTTTTGGAACTTTGGATCTGCAAAAATGCCAGCATGTGCCTTTCTCTTACACCTTGCACTTTAAATAATAAGTCTCAGAGTCCTTCTTAAAAAAAGAATTTGAGCCAGCATAATAAACACAAGGGTCAAGTGACATGTGAGTTCAGGGAGAACTAGCTGGAGATAGAGGAGAAGTTACTGGAGGTGGGGGTGTAGTGGCATGAACCCAGAGGCCAATTGTGGCAAGGAACTGAAGACTGACAGCCCAACAGCCCTATAGAGTGGAGCAGTGAGTGCACTGGTAAGTTGTTTTCTTGTGCTGCTGCCACTTGAGGATCTGCTGCTTAGCGTGCAGACATGTGTCACAGGGAGAAATGGTTACTTGAATGTGGACAGTTGAGGTGGCAGTTGTCCATCCTAGGACTCAATAAAAACAACCATCTGTTAATGTGGAATGTTCGCCACTGGTATTGCTGTTTTACCAGTTGCTGCGTGTACAAATTTTTACTGTACATTTACCCTGGATAGAACAGATGAGATGCAATATCTCATTTTCAGTGGTGTCCTGTTTTGACACATTGTTAGATTGTAATTACCCAGGATAGTGCAGCTGAGAGTCAATATCCACTTTTAAGTGAGCTCCCACATTTTGACCCCAAATGTCCAACAGTCTTTATATGATCTGATGTTATGATCAAGACAGGTGGAATTTTTAAAATCCTATCCGAAAAGTTATTTTGCTGTGTTACTGTGAAAACAAGTTTCAGAGGGGATTTGAAAAATAACACCTGTGATGTTTAGGAGGTGGGGTAACACAAGGGATATGTTCAACATTAGTAGCCAAGATCGCAAAAACATAAAGTTATGAGTAAATGTTGGAACAATTTGTTTCCTCATAACCTAATTGGTTTTTCACATTTTTACCCAAAATTTTTAACAAAATCTTTTCATGATCTCTCCCTTCTCAGTATTCCAGGTGTCATTTATTAAACAATGGCTGAAACGTTGTTTTGTGCCACAAGTGTTAAAACACATTTTGAGTAGGATTTGAGAAACGACAGCTGTAATATTCATGAGGTGGTGTGAAAAAATGGCTATGTTGAAGAGTTGGGGTCAAAATACTGAAAATTTCCACAGCTGTGAATGTACATTGACAAACTGTAATGTTGACTCGTAACATTGTTGTTTTTTCATATTTTTACCCCAAACTTTCACCATAACCTTCTTATGACCCTACAAAGCTTTCTTATGATCCTATCTCATTAACAAGAGTGGAAAAACATTTCAAATCCTGCCCAAACGTGATTTGGGGCCACAAGAGCAAAAACAAATTTTGGCCTGGAATTGAAAAATGATAGCTGTCACTTCATGAGGTGCTGTGAAAAAATGGCTGTGTTGAAAATTTGGGGTCAAAATATTGAAAATTACCATAGTTACAAGCCTGAGTTCATATATTTCAATGTAGGCTCATAACGTTTTTTTTTTTTTATATATTTTTACCCACATTTTCAACATAGCCTCCTTATGACCCCACCTCATGAAAAGGGGTGAACACAATTTTCAACTCCTGCTCAAAGGCTGATTTTGCACAGTGACCACAAAATCACCTTTTGGGACAGATTTGCCTAATTTCATGCCATTGTTCATGAGGTGGGGTCCCAAAAAATGCATGTTAAAATTTGGGGCAAAAATATTCAAAAATGACCAAGTTATACCGCCAAGTTCAAAACCTATTGAAATACATTGAATTGCATACCTGATTTCCTGAGATTGTGGTCCAGCAATGAAGAGTAAAGATGTGCCTGCTATCCAGAGAGGATTATGGCATTGAACCCCCTGTAGGTAAGTAAGGGCTTGGAGGTGGTGTGGGGTGGTGGATGGTGAGTAGGAGAGTAGGGTGAGGGAACTAATGGCAGTGGCAGAAATAGGCATCGAAGGATGATTTTCTTTTTTGTAGGGTACATTGGAAAACAAAACAGACAAAAAAAACTACAAGGGTCAGTGTTCTTTATTTCAGGCAGCAATACTGGGGACTGGGCTCCCCAATAATGTTGATGTTATGTATATGCGGGGTGGAGGGTGCTGAGTTGGAGAGTCAAGTGGGGGGACAGTAACAGCAGTGGCAGAAACAGAAATCGATGGACAGTTTTCTTTCTCACAGGGTATTATTAAAACATAAAAAAAACTGCAATGGATGGTTTTCTTTATTTCAGCTGGCGACACTGGGGGATTGGGCACCTCCAATATCAGTGTTATGTTTGGGGGGGTTGTAAGGTGGTGGGTGCTGAGTGGGAGGGTCGGTGGGGGAACAGCAATGGCAGAGACAGCAACAGTCATCAATGTACTTTTTTCTTTGTTTCAGGGTATATTTAAAAAAAACTACATGAGACGGTTTCTTTATTTCAGGTGGTGACAATGAGAATTGGGCACCTCCCGTGTCAGTGTTATGTTTGGGGGGTGCTGAGTGGGAGGATTGATAGGGGGAACAATAGCAGAGGCAGCAGCAACAGACATCGAAGGATGTTTTTCTGTTTTACAGATAGATCAGCTGTGCTTGCTGGGTGGCACTATTTAGATTAAAGGAAAGAGCCAACCTATGATTGGGTCAGCTCTCTCCTTTGAACTACATGAAGTTTATGCTGAGAAGCCAGAGCAGTGTCATGATCAACCTGGCTGACTATTGATGTGACACTGACTAGTCCCTTGGAGACCACTCTGCCTTAGATTGATAGTGTCACACCCCTCAAAATCCACTCTCCTAATAAAATGGTTGCTGCACGTGCATGCACGGCAAACATAAAAATAAAAAGTTTAACATTACTGAACTACACTAGTGGACTAAAAAAAATCTGGGAATGTGTAAGATGACTGCCTCTGTGGGGAAGGGAAAGGTGAGATCAGCACTGAGGTTCCTGTTAGTGTGTGTGTTGAAAAGAATTAGACTTTATCCAATCGTAGTGTATACTCTGCAAGCAATAAGCTTAGCAAACTAGGATGAACAAGTTAAAAACATAAAGCTTTATAGTACTTTTACTACACTACTTTACTGTATACTTAAGAGTTAATCTTTTATTGACAGCACGTAGCAGGAAACGTAATAGGTACATAGAGAAGGTACAAGGATTCACCAGTGATTTACAGGTTGTAGTAGCATGTGGCACATTGACAACGTGGTATAAGTGTAACCCCCCTGTTACCTGGGGTTACAAGAATCCTAGTTAGACCTAATGGCAGGCAGGGAAGGCAGCTTGTGAAATTCCAGTTAAATGGATTTCACACTGTCTCATTCTGTTTTCAGTCTCAGCTAAGACTGAGGGATGACATCATTTTAGAACTGTCGCAGCTGCATAAGCCACTTTGGAATGTTGCAGCTAGAGAAGTTAGGATAGAATGTTGGGAGGATTTGAAGTGAGTCAGTAGACGTCTGTATGTGGACTCAGTGGACAGAAGAGGTGTGCTGCAGATGCAGGCACTCAGAGCCCTTAGCTCTGCCAGAGAGTTATATTTTTTAGTTTAGGTGTGTGTTCTCACCTCAAGAGGAACACAACAGTGCCTGTTTGAAGTGGTGGAGACTGCTTTCCAAAGTTTCAGGCCTCATCCCTGCGGGGATAGGCGGAAGGGAATCTGCCTGCTTCCGGGGGCAAGTCCCTTGGCTCAGCTAGTGGAAAAAGAAGCTGCCTGTGAGGATTTGTGCTGAGGCACCTAGAAGTTTCATTATGTTTCAGAAGAGAAAATGCCAATCAGGGCACAACGCAAAAACCGGATTTCCTCTGGTGTGCTTTCAAGGCTTACTTAAGGGGGATACTTATTGGGATAGCAGCCCATAAGAAGAAAGTGAAGGAACAGGAAGCATCCCAACTGCTAGCGCAGATAAGATCCATAGAAAAAGACTTGTCTCCCTCAACTCCAGAACATACACTCCAAGAGCTTACTCAGCTAAAAGCAGCCTATCTAGAGATTCTCCGTGATAAGGCAGAATACACCATTATAAAAACACAGGCGTTGTTTACTGACCAGGGGGAGAAAAAGCTGGGTGCCTCTTGGCCAGTAGAATAAAACAGATGGAATCTTCCAGGTACATTGCCTCTATTCGGTCCCATGAAGATGGTCTTTTGAAGACCTCCCGAGGGACATAATTCAGGAATTCCTCAATTATTACACGGATCTCTATGGCCCAAGGGCAGATCCCCCAGATGTGAGTCAAATTGATAGATTTCTCAGGGAGACCCCCCTGCCAAGTCTCACTAAGAACCAACAAAACGCACTTACTGTGCCTATTACTAAGGAGGAGATTTTGAAAGTAATAAGTACACTATCGTTAAATAAAACCCCAGGAATAGATGGCTTCTCAGCCTTTTTTTACAGTAGGTTCAAAATGTCCCTCGTCCCTTTACTGCTCCCCCCTATTTCATCATATACTTTCTGGAGCAGGAGTAGATGCTTCTATCTTTGAAGCACTAATTGTGCTTATTCCTAAGCCTGGTAAAATGCCTGAATGTGTCGCAAATTACTGTCCAATTTCTCTTCTAAACCAAGATGTTAAGATTCTGGCTAAATTAATTGCTTGTCATCTCAATCCGATTCTCCCGTCCATTATAGGCCCTGAACAGGTGGGATTCATGAAAGGCAGATCATCTTCAGATCATCTTCGAACCCTGGCTCATGTCTTCTCATCGTCCAGGGTTGCTCCATTCCCAGCTGCCTTAATCTCTCTGGACACTGAGAAGGCCTTCGATAGAGTGAGTTGGCAGTATCTGTTCCAAGCCTTGGATGCCTTTCAATTCTCCAAGGTTTTCCAGTCCTGGATTGAATCCCTGTATCACTTTCCCACTGCCAGAATCTCAGGAAACAGAATGATGTCTGAACCGTTTACCCTTTACTCTGGTACCAGGCAAGGCTGCCCTCTCTCTCCATTATTGTTCAATATATACCTTGAACCCTTAATTCGCCGACTACAATCCTGTCCAGAAATACAAGGAATCCCGATTTTCCCATGCGAGGTCAAGATATCCGCATACGCAGATGATCTCCTTCTCCAGGTTGCCAAACCCGTTACTTCTCTGCCCCCAATGTTAGAGATTATTAACTCTTTTAGTACAAGAGTACTCTAATTACAAGCTAAATGTGAACAAAACTATTGTATTCCCTCTTAATCATAAACTTCTTAGAACAGAAATCCTAGAAATGGGTTTGGCCTGGAAGCAGGACTCCCTGCGCTATCTTGGCATTGAATTAACCAGACTCCCGGGAGATTCTATAAAGCTGAATCTGAGTTCCCTTCTACAAGTGGTTAAACAGGATCTGAACAGGTGGGCCTCTCTACCAATTTCTATCTGGGGTAGAATAAACTTGCTCAAAATGAATGTATTTCCACATCTATTCTACCCCCTTTCAATGCTTAATATCTGGTTACCACTCTCCTGGTTCAAAAGGGTAAATAGTTTATTCTCTGATTTTATCTGGGCTCGCAAGTCCCCTAGAATAGCATTTCATAAACTAACCGCACCTAAGTCTAGAGGTGGCTTACGTTTACCCCACCTTGGGCTCTACTTCTGGGCTAGTCACCTTAATAAGTACTACAGATGGACTCTACCTAGCCAATTGGATTATACCCCACTCTGGCTCAAAATAGAAAATGCCCTGATCAGTTCCTGTGGCCTAGCACCAAAAGCACTATTATACATGAAAAGTAATCTCCTCCCTACTAGATTAAAAAACACTCTCATCGCATAATCACTGAGGGTTCATTCTCAAATTTGTCGTTTCCTTAAATATGATAACTATAAAGATGGAAATCAAGGTCTGGTTGGAAACCCTAATTCTAAGATTGACGAGAAATGTATTTCCCTTAACTGGCTACCCCAGCTGAAAGACACCTCACTTCTTTCATTAATAGGAGATGACAATGGTTGGCTATCCACTCAGCGTATATTGGACAAGTTCAATATTCCGGTTAAGCATTTTTTTAGAGTCACTCAACTGAGGCACCTATTAGTTAAAATGTTGGGGCTAAGACCAAATGTATCTGTGGACTCTCCTCTATCCCCGGAGTTAGCTCAATGGGTAGGACAGCAGAAAGCAGTTTCCAAGATTTTCAGTTTGTTGTTCGACCGGGTATATCCAGATTATTACGGCCCCACTCATTACTGGTCCTCCCACTTTCCTAGTTACAATTTTAACTGGGGAAATCTCTGGTCTAACTGTCATAAATTTATAACCCAGGATAGACTTAGGGTGACTCAAATGTTTATCATACATAATGCTAATTTCTCCCCTGAGAAAATGTTTAAATTGGGACTGACATCCTCCCCCCAATGTGTAAGATGTGCTAATCATGACGGTTCTCTATTTCATATACTCTGGAATTGTCCCAAAATAAAGCCCCTTTGGACTAGTATACGTAATAATCTGGACCCCGTGTTGGGACTAGAGGAACTATTTACTCCCGAAATATGTATCCTAGGGGATTTTTCTAATATCATGTTCCCAAACAAAAAAATTTACATGGCCTTGATATCCCTGTCTCTTAAGAAAGTTGTCTTAAAACATTGGAAAGATCAATCTGAAATTAGATATGGTGAATGGTTTTCTGAGCTTCTGGCAAATCTCAGAACCAAGAAAGTTATTGCAAGCCTCAACAATAGACTGAACAGGTTCAAGAAAATATGGGACCCTTTCCATACCTTGCTCTCGATCCAGAATACCTTTGAGTAAGGCTCTCTCTTGAAATGACATCTCAATTACTTTTGGTATGTATAATGCTATAGAAATCGTAGTGAAAGAACTTTTGTTTCATCTGTACCGTGGGGAGGGGTAGGAATTTTGGGGGGGAGGGAAGTGGAGGGGTTGGCAGGTCTGGTCCCATGCATACTGTATATATATATGATGTGTATCTGTTATGAAAGATCTGTCTTGTATGGTAAAACTCTAATAAACTTTAAATTGAAAAAAAAAAAAAGAAGAGAAAATGCCTGTGGGGCACCTGCAACCAAGGGGTGAGTTTACTTTGCTAAAGAGCCAATGTGTTTTCACCTGGGTCAAGATGAATCTAAGTGACTGCTATTGTGGGGGCAGGAAAAGACAGCCAAGTACAGTTTTAAAAGTTGTGGGAATTGGACTGCTTAACTCTGTGGGGGTCTAGAGAAATGGACATAGCTACTCATTAAGTATGTTTCAAGTTCAGCACATGTGGGATGGAAGAAACAGTAGATTAAATTTGTGACATACATTTATAGAGAATCTACAAAGTAAAGTGTTTTCAGAGATGAGGTGTTAAAGTCCAGAGGAATGGCCGGGTATGATTTATGTGAGCAAGAGGTGGGAACCCCCCCCAATCTGGCATGACCAGAGTCACCTCTATGGGTTTGATTTAGGACACCTGTTTTCTTTCTCTCAGGTACTTGGCCAGTGCCTGAGGAAAGTATCCAGACACGTTATTGTTTGAAGAAGATTCCCTGATGGAGCCAGAAGTGCTCATGGGTGGAATAGGGAGCCACCACTAAATCTCCATGATAAATGGATAAATAGTTCAAGGGCTGGCAAGGGAGCCGAGTCAAGGAAAGAAGGTAGTCCAATGGCTGGCAAAGGGAGCCGAGCCAGGGAAACTAGAGAAGAGTCAAGTTTGGGCCGAGTGCCCTGTATGTTGCTAAACCCGAGGGTTTAAGATTTAAGAAGATATGTGTCTGTTCAGGTGAAATCTGCATTACCAGGAGTGTAGCTCTGCGGGGGTCCATCTATGCTTTACTGTTCCTTTTTGTTGTTAATAAAAGCCACACTTTAGAATCCCAGCTCCTTGTATGGGCATTCAGTTATTGCTTCCTGTGTCCAGAATACTTGGGTGCCCCAGTGCAGAGTAGCCAAACCTAGCCAACATGCTGAGTGACATTTTTCTCCCTGAGCCCAGGTCCCAGGTAGGGGGTTGCATAATGGAGGCACCGCACAGCACTAATAACATGAAAAAAATACCACCAACCAGAACCCTGGAGACTCCCACCTGGTAGTTGTGACAGCCTGCGTTACATGTATATATATATATATATATAAAATACAAAATTACACATGCCCCCACAATGCAAAGCATCATGGGCTGCATATGCAAATCACCACAGAATGTTATGCTGGTCCAACTTTAAGCAGAATTGCATGGTGTCGAAAGGCCTCTCACACAGTTTGCAAAGGGTGCTAACAGAAGACATAGATCACGTGTTTCATCCTACCAGGACTCATCAGTATGCCTTGTCTGTTTTGACACCCCAGTGGCATGGACCAGCTACCCCTAAGGCAGTGTGCCTGGGATATATTGTGGTGAACCCATTAAAATAAAAAACTATTTAAAGACAAAGAACCTCTGTGCGTAAACACTGAGGCAAGGGTTACCCCTTGCAAACTGTGTGAGAGGCCTTTCGGCACCATGCAATTCTGCTTAAAGTTGGACCAGCATAACATTCTGTGGTGATTTGCATATGCAGCCCATGATGCTTTGCATTGTGGGGGCATGTGTAATTTTGTATTTTCTTGAAACTTGGCTTCCCAGCCAAATGCCCTTTGGGGTAACCCTTGCCTCAGTGTTTACACACAGAGGTTCTTTGTCTTTTAAATAGTTTTTTATTTTAATGGGTTCACCACAATATATCCCAGGCACACTGCCTTAGGGGTAGCTGGTCCATTCCACTGGGGTGTCAAACAGACAAGGCATACTGATGAGTCCTGGTAGGACGAAACACGTGTCTATGTCTTCTGTTAGCACCCTTTGCAAACTGTGTGAGAGGCCTTTTGGCACCATGCAATTCTGCTTAAAGTTGGACCAGCATAACATTCTGTGGTGATTTGTATATGCAGCCCATGATGTTTTGCATTGTGGGGGCATGTGTAATTTTGTATTTTCTTGAAACTTGGCTTCCCAGCCAAATGCCCTTTGGGGTAACCCTTGCCTCAGTGTTTACGCACAGAGGTTCTTTGTCTTTTATTTATATATATATATGTATATATATATATTTATATTTATATGATACATGATGGGCATGAGTGTGATATGACAAATATTGTCACTCCTGTAGAGTGAGATATCCAGAACTCACGATGCAGGAGTGACAATATTTGCCATAGCACATGCTCTGCACATCATGTATTCAATTCATATAATAGGGCCAGGAGTTTCAGAAGTATTGTTATGCTGTCTTGTGTTCTGTTCCTGTTTATGTGCTTGCTCATTCTATGTGTGAGTTTTTCTGAATGGGCTGGCAGTGTTACAAACTCTGGGAGACAGATTAGTGTGTTTTGTAATGCTAAATGAGTTAGTTTTAGGTAGGAGTGAGAAACCGACTATTTTGTGAAGCTGTATTCTTTAGAAGTCTGGCTGCAGTCAAGCCGAGAGTATCACAGTAATTGTAATGGGCTGAGAGGCAGAGTTTGAGGAACAGGTGAGTGTTTTTAGTGGTAAGTGAGTTAGCTGCAGGCAGCAGTGAGGAACAGACTGTTCTGTGAAGCTGTGCTCTTTGGAATTCTGGCTGCAGTCAAGCTGAGCATATCACAATAATTGTAATGGGCTGAGAGGCAGAGTTTGAGGAACAGGTGAGTGTTTTTAGTGGTAATTGAGTTAGCTGCAGGCAGCAGTGAGGAACAGACTGTTCTGTGAAGCTGTGCTCTTTAGAATTCTGGCTACCATCAAGCTGAGAGTATTACAGTAATTTGCTGGAAGTTAGAGTGTGGGGAATAGGTGATAGTGTTTAGTAATGCTGAGTTAGCTGCAGGCAGCAGTGAAACCTCTCATGAAGTTCTGCATTTGGATCTATTGTAACAGCACAGGTGTTTTTTGTATGCTGAGGGGAAAGCTGCCTAAAGTGATGATATTAGTGACCTTTGTGTGACCTGTGTGTATGTAAATGGATGATATCATCACAGTAAAGCAGAGGTTAAAAATATAACACTGCAGTGGATGATACACTGTTTTATCTCACTCATTTATCACTCAACCCTATTGTATTAAAAAATTAATATATATATATAATTAGAGGCAAAAAACTCCATTTAATGCATTAGTTAGGGTTGTTCCACAATGACAAAAGTGAGGAAATTCACTGTTGGGTTGAAAACCCCCCTTGTACCCCCATACACCCCCAACCGGCATTGTGGTGTGCATTGGGATCATCAGCCCTAACTCTCACCCCATGACATGTGTAAAGCAGCAGAAGTATAGGAGAATGGGTGAGAGTTAGGACCCACGATCCCAATGCACACCCCAATGCCAGTTGGAGGGTATGGGGTCCAAGAGGGGTTTCAACCCAACAGCGAATTTCCTCACTTTTGACACTGTGGAACAACCCTAACTAATGCATTAAATGGAGTTTTTTGCCTCTAATTTCCCTTCTTTTTCAGAATTATAACGAGACATAGTGAATGTAATGCATCGGGCCCCGCGCTCCCGCCACATGATGTCTTGTGGCATACTAACAGGGACAGCAACGCAAACAGAAATGCTAACAGTGGCGCACATGGTAACACAAGTGCGAATGAGAACAGAAAGGGTAACGCACATGGTGGCGTAGACGGGAACGGTCTGCCACATGATGTGTTGTCACAGAGTAACATGGTGCCTGCAAACAGAAATGTCAATGGGCATGGTGACGAAAGTGAAACAGAAAGATAAACAGTACTGTAGACAGAAATGGCAAAAATAACAGAAACGCAAGCGCAAATGAAAACGCAGCGATAACGCATATGGTGGCGCAGGATGCCAACGGTAAGTGAACGGGTACGGAACCGCAAGCGGAAAGGGCAACAGTAACAGTAATGTAAGTGCACAGGCTGGTTTTCCTCAAAACCTGCATAGAGAAAGACAGTGAGTACAAATAATGTATGCATAATAATGAGTATTGGCACAGTAAATGAGAACTTGGAATACTAAATACGTTATATCTCAGGAACCGTACGACGTAGAAAAAAAACTTAAAAGTCATATTATTTACAACTGTCCTGGCTAATTTGGTACTTAGCCCCCGAGTTTTTCCGACAAAAAGTCCGTATCTCACACCATTTCCGAGATACGGGCCCTGAAAGGCGCGGCAAACGCCGTAATGTTATCCTATGGGAAAAACCGTCAACTTTGGAGTGCCGTAACTTTGCCACTGTGTAATATTTTTTCACCAAACCACTAAAAGGCACATCTGTGGGCTGTTGGCTGTCTTCCCTCCAAATTTCAGGAAAAAAGACCAAACCGTTATTTTGCAGCAGGGTGCCAAAGGATTTCTGTAATGTGTCGGGCGCAGTAATGTTATCCTATGGGAAAAAGCCTCAACTTTGGAGTGCCATAACTTTGCCGCTGTGTAATATTTTTTCAATACAACACTGAAAGGCACATCTGGGAGATGTCAGCTCTGTTCCCTCTAAATTTCGGCCCAAAACTCCCAACGCTTCTTTTGCAGCGCAGTGCCAAAGAATCGCTGTCACTTTCCCACAGATGGAAAACTACTGTCGCAATTTGCGAAAGCTTTCGCAAAAAAGTTCGACACTTTCGTGAGCACGAAAGTAATTTGTGAAAGTACTTTTTCCAGAAATTTGAAAAACATATTTCTGGGGTGTTTTACCACAAAATAAAGACATGGCAAGCATCCTCAGGGTCCGACTAGGTGAATACAACAAGAATTAGGTTGCTAGAGGGTCCCAAATTTAAATGCCAACCATTTCTCTGATCACCAACTGAAAACAAAATGGCTGATTTGCGAAAGTAACAGGCCCATTTACGAAAGTAAAAATGCATTTGCGACACTGTCGAACTTTTTGTTAACTTTTCCATTGACTTATAATGGAAACTGTTTTTGAATAACTTTGAACTGTTTAATATTTTTCACGAAATCTTCAAAAGGCACATCAGGGACCCCGGCCACATGTTTCCTGAAGATTTTGGGCCAGTCGCACAAACCGTACAACCTGTAGGCGCGACCATAGAATTCCAGAAAAAGCGTAAATGTGCGCACAAATCATGCTCAATAACTCCACAGTTGTATATCTGACCAGTACAAAACTTGGTAGATCCTAAGGCCTATGGTTCTTGATTGTGTATTCCAAATTTCAGGGAAATCCGTCAAACGGTTGCAAAGTTATTAAGGTGCAAAGTTTTGGGGTTTAACATAGAACTGGCTCCTCAACTCCTAACTATAGTGGCACTACTGCTACTATATATATATATATATATATATATATATATATATATATATATATATATATTAGAGGCAAAACTCTGTTTAATGCATTAGTTAGGGTTGTTCCAGCGACAAAAGTGAGAAATTGCTGTTAGGGTTGAAAACCCTAACTCCGAATTCACCCCCCCCCCAGCACCACACACACACAGACACACATTCAAGTATGGGGGAGGACCAAGTCAACACAACCAATGACAGACATCCAGCAGCAGGTGACAGAAACAACAAACAATTGTCTAAATGTACTACGAGACATCCCCACCCACCTGACCAGGTACTGCATGCTCAGTGGAGATCAACAGCAAAACTGAGGCCATGTACACCAAATGTACACATCTCCTATCGCAGCTGCACACAACGTACCACACTTAGTAGTTGCATGGCCTTACCTACCGATGCCCCACACCACACCACAACTGGTACTGTGCCATTAGTCAATATAAATGCTGAAGGTGCATGATGACAGTTGTAGAAAGGTTTTAACACTAGTGAGTATACATTAATTAAGAGAAGCACATAAATTAAGTACAAGACACTACCATGCTCAAGATAAAAGTAGTGTTACATTTAGTAGGTGATTTACATAGTAGTACATTTACTGCAATGGTTTACTCAAGATAGAGAGGCTGATGTAAATGTATGGAAAAGCATTGCCTGTTCAACGCTGTGAAATTCGTACTGCCAATATCACATGCATTCTTACTGATGAAGGTGTACTGCTGATGTACATACATAGACCTTCAGTGTGTTTCAATACTAAAGATGCAGTAAGTATTCTTTGTAAGAAACATTGTAATTGCATGGATCAGGCCAAGCAACTTCTAAATATCATAGCACTACTGAGCCAACAATGACATACCTGTATCGGAGATGTATATAGGATAGATTTTACTGTAGGCACTTACTGAGTATGTTGTACCTGATAAAGACAATCACACTGCATCTGTGATGACTAACTTATATATCTATATATTCAAATAGTAATACATTTACTATTGTTGCAATGAGTGATCTATGCCACTTATGGACACAGTGTAATTTTTTTTAACAGTTGTTTCATACTCAGGCTGTATGCCTAGTGTTTGGGTTAGCAACACTTCTATCACTGATGCTATCAAAGTGATAACTATGTTAATTGTGGTACAACAGGAATCAAGTAGGTATGGTGTAGATATAAATAGAAAGTCTTTTAGTATTGATTTAACTCACAATGGGGTAAGTGTACTAGGACAGCAGGGGTTATTCTCTATCACTGACTCTTGTCAGTTATAATCACACTAAGGTTTCAATGACTGTAATGATCAAGTTACACTGTTCATCTTTATGAGTTCATATTCACAGCCTTTCTCCAGTAACTAGACAGTGTATGGTGTAACTGGGTGGGACACTGTGTTGCAAAGCTGCTGCAGTGCCTAGCAGAGGGAGAGTATCTACTCATAAAGACAATTAAGCAATAAGGCATGACCAACAGTTATGTTAAATGGTCTGTTAATCACTCTGTCGGGGTTTAATGTTGAATGAGGCATAGCCGAGTGCCACATGTCGCTAGACAGTGATAAACTGACCATTAACATAATTCCTGGGAGTGGCTTATTGCTATCATAATAAAACTGTTTTTT
Organism: Neoceratodus forsteri; assembly: GCA_016271365.2. Classification (NCBI taxonomy): domain Eukaryota; kingdom Metazoa; phylum Chordata; order Ceratodontiformes; family Ceratodontidae; genus Neoceratodus; species Neoceratodus forsteri. The sequence continues at coordinate 538,057,062 of CM057455.1, forward strand.
AAACAATATTAAACCATGTTCATCATATGGTTAGGCTCTACATGTACTGTATGTTAATAAAAACTAAACATAAGGCTGTTACAATGTTTACAGTCAATTAGAAAGCTGCATTTCTCAAACCCTTGTTATAATCAGAGATATTATACCTGTACAACTTCTTGGTTTTGCTGAACTCTATTGCTCAGGTGGCCCACCACATGTGGTGTGGTCTGGTGTGGGGCATCGATAGGTAAGGCCATGCAACTACTAAGTGTAGTACGTTGTGTGCAGCTGCAATCAGGGATGTGTACGTTTTTGGTGTACATGGCCTCAGTTTTGCTGTTGATCTCCACTGAGCATGCAGTACCTGGTCAGGTGGGTGGGGATGTCTCGTAGTACATTTAGACAATTGTTTGTTATTTCTGTCACCTGCTGCTGGATGTCTGTCATTGGTTGTGTTGACTTGGTCCTCCCCCATACTTGAATGTGTGTGTGTGTGTGTGTGTGTCTGTGTGTGTGTGGTGCTGGGGGGGTGAATTCGGAGTTAGGTTTTTCAACCCTAACAGCGAATTTCCTCACTTTTGTCACTGTGGAACAACCCTAACTAATGCATTAAATGGAGTTTTTTGCCTCTAATTTTCCTTCTTTTTGAGAATGATAAAGAGAAATAGTGAATGTAATGCGGCGGGTGGGGAGCTGCAACAAAGGGCCCCGCACTCCCACCACATGATGTCTTGTGGCATAGTAACAGGAAGAGCAACGCAAACAGAAGTGCTAACAGTGGCGCACATGGTAACGCAAGCGCAAATGACAACAGAAAGGGCAATGCACACGGTGGCATAGACGGGAACAGTCTGCCACGTGATGTGTTCTCACATAGTAACATGGTGCCTGCAAATGGAAATGTCAGTGGGCATGGTGATGCAAAGTGAAACAGAAAGAGAAACAGTACTGTAGACACAAATGGCAAAAAATAACAGAAATGCAAGCGCAACTGAAAACGCAAAGGATAACACACATAGGACCCCTCGCTCCCGGCATGTAAGTAAGCAATAATGCCCAATAGGGTGGGTGGTATTGGGCAATACCGGACCGGCCAGGGGCATAATGAGGCCTGACGCTGCAGGCGGAGGGCCTTATAGCCCATGGCCAGTCCAGTATTGCCCATACCGCCCACCCTGGAGGGCATTATTGCACTTAGAAAATGGGCTCTGTGGCTTTTTCGTATTGGATTTTAAAAGGTCAAGTAAAACAGTTAAAAGACATATTAACAATAAAGTTTAAATGTTTGCATAGTAAAGTAGTCCCAATTTCTGTGCTGTTCGATCTGTTGTCCACTACCCCACCAGAATCTTGAAGTTAGCCCCCCCAGACACAGAGTTTGTACTTACTGTGTCAACAGCAGTGTCTTTACTTTATTTGAGGCTGAAAAATGTATACTGCGTGATGTCGTTAATTATTTAGAGGTGCAACGTTACTCCGGTGTGCTTGATTACATGCAGCGTTACTTCGGTGTGGTTGATGACATCATACCCGGAAGTAAAAGAGGCGTTTGAACGAAAAAGTAATTTATTTCTTTTTTTTATTTCTGTGTGCAGTTTTGGGTTGTTTTCTTTATTGGAAATTCATTTTATAGTCAGCGATTGACGTGTGGGGTTGGAGAGCGCAGGAAGGAGAAATGAGACAGGCGGCATCATGGACGAGTGAGGAGATGTGAATGGCAACCGTGGATCTGTTTAGAAAGTCGAGATTGCTCAGCCCAGAGCAGCATGTGAAAACAAAGGGAGATGGAGGAGCCAAAAAATACAGCAGGTACTGCTGCGTTTGGTACTGTAAGATGGGTGATTATTTTTTAAGTAGGGTACTGGGGACACAGGCGGCAAACTACTGAGAAGGGGCATAGGTGCTCTGTATGTCTCAGTCACGTAACCTTGCCAGCAGTTACTTTTGTGTTACGAGCTTCTATCCCGACAGTTTTTCTCTGTGAATTTAATTTCTTTTATTTTTTTTAATAAATAGCCTAGGTTTTGGGGATAGGGCACTGGACTTGTGGGCAGGGTTGTGCGTGTCTGTCTGTGTGACTAGTTGGTCTTTCCTGTCACTTAGCGAGGACAGAAAATGGCGGCAATTTTAAATTTCAATTATGTGGTTTTAGCCAGTCAGGAACCAGGGTGGGCACTAGGATTCTTCAGTGGGTGAAGGGGTCTTGTGCTGGAAGTTTTTATTTGCTGGGCGTCTATTGAAAGTTAATGTACCCCCCTGGCAGGGGTACCAGCCAATCAGAGCTCAGCAAATAAAAAGCCCATTTTCTAATGTAGCAGCGGGAGCGCAGGGTCCATAGGGCCCCGCACTCCCACCACATGACTTCTTGTGGCATAGTAACAGGAAGAGCAACACAAACAGAAGTGCTAACAGTGCAGCACAAGGTAACGCAAGCACGAATGAGAACAGAAAGGGTAACGAACACGGTGGCGTAGATGGGAACGGTGTGCCACGTGATGTCTTGTCACATAGTAACATAGTGCCTGTAAATGGAAATGTCAATGGGCATGGTGACGCAAAGTGAAACAGAAAGAGAAACAGTACGGTAGACACAAATGGCAAAAAAAGTAACAGACATGCAAGCGCAAATGAAAACGCAAAGGATGACGCACGTGGTGGCATTGGGATCGTCAGCCCTAACTCTCACCCCATGACATGTGTAAAGCAGCAGAAGTATAGGAGAATGGGGTGAGAGTTAGGACCCATGATCCCAATGCACAATGCCGTTGGGGGGAGTAGGCGGGGGTCCAAGGGGGTTTTCAACCCTAACAGTGAATTTCCTCACTTTTGTCGCTGTGGAACAACCCTAACTAATGCATTAAACGGAGTTTTTGCCTCTAATTTCCCTTCTTTTTGAGAATGATAGCGAGAAATAGTAGATGTAATGCAGCGGTTGGGAGCACAGGCCCAGAGGGCCCGTGCTCCCGCCCCGCACCTGTCTCAGGGAGCACGGGAACAGGGACAGCAACGCAAACAGAAATGCTAGCAGTGGCACACATGGTAACACAAGCACGAATGAGAACAGAAAGGATAACGCACATGGTGCGGTGGACGGGAACGGTCTGCACGTGATGTGGTGTCACATAGTAACATGGTGCCTGCAAACAGAAATGTCAATGGGCATGGTGACGTAAAGTGAAACAGAAAGATAAACAGTACTGTAGACAGAAATGGCAAAATATAACAGAAACGCAAGCGCAAATGAAAATGCAAAGGATAACGCACATGGTGGCATGAGGCGTCAGCAGTGCGTGAACGGGTACGAACAGCAAGCGGAAAGGGCAACAGTAACAGTAATGTAAGCGCACAGGCTGGTTTTCCCCAAAACCTGCATAGAGAAAGACAGTGAGTACAAATAATGTATGCATAATAATGAGTATTGGCGTAGAAAATGAGAACTTGGAATACTAAATACGTTATATCTCAGGAACTGTACGACGTAGAAAAAAAATTTAAAAGTCATATTATTTACAACTGTCCTGGCTAATTTGCTACTTAGTGCTGTTTATGGAGCTAAGAAATTTTCCAACGAAAAGTCCGTATCTTGCACCATTTCCGAGATACGGGCCCTGAAAGGTGCGGCGAACGCCGTAATGTTATCCTATGGGAAAAAAAGAAAAGTTCGGAGTGCCATAACTTTTCCTCCCTATAATATTTTTTCACCAAACCACTGAAAGGCACATCTGTGGGCTGTTGGCTGTCTTCCCTCCAAATTTCAGGAAAAAAGACCAAATCGTTATTTTGCAGCAGGGATCCAAAGGATCTCTGTAAATGCGCCGGGCGCCATAATGTTATCCTAAGGGAAAAACCATCAACTTTGGAGTGCCGCAACTTTGCCACCATGTAATATTTTTTCACCAAACTACTGAAAGGCACATCTGTGGGCTGTTGGCTGTCTTCCCTCCAAATTTCAGGAAAAAAGACCAAACCGTTATTTTGCAGCAGGGTGCCAAAGGATTTCTGTAATGCGTTGGGCGCCGTAATGTTATCCTATGGGAAAAAACATCAAATTTGGAGTGCCATAACTTTGCTGTCATGTAATATTTTTTCAATACAACACTGAAAGGCACATCTGGGAGATGTCAGCTCCGTTCCCTCCAAATTTCAGCCCAAAACTCCCAACGGTTCTTTTGCAGCGCAGTGCCAAAGAATCGCTGTCACTTTCCCACAGATGAGAAAACTACTGTCGCACTTGTGAAAGCTGCAAAAGTTCGACACTGTGAGCACGAAAGTATTTATGTAATTACTTTTTCCAGAAATTTGAAAACATATTTCTGGGGTGTTTTACCACAAAATAAAGACATGGCAAGCATCCTCAGGGTCCGACTAGGTGACTACAAAAGAATTAGGTTGCTAGAGGGTCCCAAATTTAAATGCCAACCATTTCTCTGATCACCAACTGAAAACAAAATGGCTGATTTGCAAAAGTAACAGGCCCATTTGCGAAAGTAAAAATGCATTTGCGAAACTGTCGAACTTTTTGTTAACTTTTCCCATTGACTTATAATGGGAAACTGTTTTTTGAATAACTTTTGAACCGTTTAATATTTTTTCATGAAATCTTCAAAAGGCACATCGGGGACCCCGGCCACGCATTCCCTGAAGATTTCAGGCCAGTCAGCGTCAAACCATTACAACCTGCTTAAGTGACCATAGAATTCGAAAAAGCGAACAAGACACGATCACGCTTAATAACTCCACAGCCGTATATCCAACCAGTACAAAACTTGGCAGATCCCAAGGCCTATGGTTCTTGATTGTGTATTCCAAATTTCAGGGAAATCTGTCTAACGGTTGCAAAGTTATTAAGGTGCAAAGTGTTGGGGTTTAACATAGAAATGGCTCCTCTACCATAATATGATGCAAACCAAATGGTATCTCAGGATTAATACTGTGAAAGTTCTGATAATGCTGAAAGAGTATGATACAGAACTTAAAGTGAGCTTGATATAAAAGGTCTCTGTTGAATCTTAGTCTTCATACTGGACTGGATTATGCTGATTGTAGCCTCCATTCAGTTTCCTATGAATATTACAATATGGAGTAGAGGAAAAAACAGCATTGGGAGTAATAAGATGGCGATAACTAGCAAACACACAAACATAACTGAGCTAATAACTCATGTTAGGCATATAGAGGATGAGCTTCACTGTAGTCTGGATATTGGGGTGTACCTCCAGCAATGTTGGGGAATTATTCCACTCATCTAGAGACCCATATCATTTGCTTTATCTGGGGGACTTTTCTGGAAATGTTGTGTTCATCTAGAAACTTAGCCCAATCTTGTTTGATCTATGGCAGTGACCGTGGTTATATTAGGGGTCCTTTTAAATAAATAATGAAGATATGGGTCCCACTTTGCTTTATATTCTACCATAGTATTTGTGTTGAGATGCGAGAGCTTCTCAAATTTGGTTAGGTGTGAAATGCTATTCTGCAGTTCAGTTAAAGCTGGAATTTCAGAAGTACACCATCTTCGTACTATAAGGCATTTAGCTTCTATGGAGACAGCTAATATGAATTTCAAGACTGAATTGTGAATTTGCGTATCTGCAATGGGAATTCCCAGAATAAACAGTTCAGGGCAGAGGTTTTTAGGGTAGGCAAGGATCTTGCATAACATTCTGACAATGTCTGTCCAAAAGGGTTTTATATCCTGGCAGTCCCAAATAATCTGAAATAGGTATCTCCATTGGGGGCCCCACATCTCCAACAGTTGTTGTTTAGAACCAGGTGTGCCTTGTGCAATACTGCAGGTGTGCAGTACCATAGGTACAATATCTTGTTTTTAGTTAACTGTGCCTTAGGGTCTCTAACTGATTTGTGTGCTGAGCACCAAAAGAGATTCCAGTCCATCTCCTCTGGTCATTTGCCAAGGCTTTTAGCCCATTGTGCTCTGGCTTTGGTCATGCTGTCAAGCATATGGTTTCTTCTGCATTGATATATGTTACTGGATCTACCCTGGTATTGTCGAGTTCAGGTCAGTAATGGGTATGAGGTGTGATCTGGTTCTAGACGATTGAGCTATGTGAGTATATGCGGACCACACTTCTGATCTGTAGATAGTGCAAGAAATCAGCTCTGTCCAGGTATAAAGTGTCTTGTAGCTCCTGGAATTGGTTAAAAGTGGTTGAGTGTGGTATGAGGAGATCACCCAGGACTTTAATATCCTTTTGTTCCCAATGGTTACATTTGATAGGGGTCAAATTTACCATAAAATACAAGTTATCCCACAAGGGAGTATAGTTGGGGTGGGAGAGGGGGATGGCCAGCAGCTTCTGAATATTTCCCCATGATGTAAGTGATTGTCCTATGGTGGGATGTGATCTGTGGACTTTGGCACAAGATGAGCACAGACATGCTGCAGGAGAGCCACCCAGGCATTGGAATGCCTCTATGTTAAGTCAGGTGGGGGAGTGTTGTGTGGAATGAGCTAGCCATCTGACTGTCTTAGCAGTCCTAAATGCCCAGGCATAGGCTTTGAACCACGGTGGCTCCCACCCCCCTTTGTTTGAGAGCATCCTAAACTTTGCTCTACTATATCAAGGAGCCTTCCCCTCCCATAGGAATTCTCCTATGAGCTTATCAATGTGTTCAAAGTATTTATTAGGAATTTTAATTGGTAAGTGGGCTATTACAAGGAGTAGTTTAGGGGTAGTGATCATTTTGAGGGCCTCTGTCTTCCTAACCATGGAAGATGCAGAGGGTTCCATCGATCACATTCAACTTTAAGCTCCTTTAAGAGGGACTTGAAATTCAGGTTGCATATCTTATTCACTTGTGGTGTGATCTTAATGCCCAGATACCTTATGGCATTTTTTGCCCATCTTAGTCCTAAGGGAAGCATTATAGTATCTGTACACCTGCGGTTGAGGGGTACTACTTCTGTCTTTGACTTATTTATCCTAAGACCCAAGATTGCTGTAAAAGTGGATAGGAGATCTAAGAGATCGGATGTAGACTCAGAGGGCTTGGGTAGTTACAAACAGCAGGTCATCCACATATAACAATGCCTTGTATCATTGCTTTGCAGCATGAATCCCCTGAGTCCCCTGATGAGTCTGAATGGCTGCTGCCAAGGGCTTGATCGCTATAACAAATAAAAGATGGGAAACTGGACTTGTCTCTCTAGACCCTTTGCCCAGAGGAAAGGCACCTGAAAGAGTGGAATTAGTGAGGACTTAGAAACATAGAAGTTGATGGTAGATAAGGACTGCAAGGCCAATCCAGTCTGCCTATTTCTTTTTCTACCTTATGAACGTGCCATTGGCCTTTGCTCTGTCAATGGCCTATCTATTCATACTCATCTGTACTGCTCCCTTATGCCTATCCCATGCCTGTTTTAATCCCTGCACTGTATTCATATCCACCACTTCCTGAGGTAGGCAGTTCCACGCATCCACCATCCTTTATGTGAGAAAGGACTTCCTCACATTACCCTTTAATTGGCCTCCCGCTAATCTCATGCTGTGTCCTCTTGTCCTGCTATTTTTCTTTTATTGAAACATGTTAGACTCTTTCACCTTGTTAATGCCCTTAAGGTGTTTGAATGTTTCGATCATATCACCTCTATCCCTCCTTTGCTCTAGGGTATACATATTGAGCTCCATTAATCTGTCCTCATGTGTTTTCTGATGCAGTCTCTGCATCATTTTGGTTGCCCATCTCTGGACTGTCTCAATTTAATTAATGTCTATGTGAAGGTGTGGCCTCCAGTACTGCACGCGATGCTCCAGATGGGGCCTAACCAGTGTCTTGTAAAGCAGGATTATTACCTGCCTCATATGACTTGTGACACCTCTACTAATACACCCCAACATCCCCCTAGCCTTACCTTCTGCTTTAGTGGTCTGCTTGGTTGATTTCAGGTAATCTGTGATGATGATTCCCAAGTATCTCTCTTCAGTAGTGACTGCCAGCAACTTCAATCCCAGCCTATAGGTGGCTTCAGGGTTTCTCTTCCCCATGTGCATTATGTTGCACTTCTTTGCGTTAAACCCTAGTTGCTACTCTTCTGACCATTTTGTCAGTTTATCCAGATCTCTTCTCATTCTGCCCACCCCATCTGGATCATCTACTATGTTGCAGATCTTGGTATTATCTGCAAACAGACAAACCTTACCCTCCAGTCCATCTGCAATGTCACTGATGAATATATTGAAGAGGACTGGCCTCAGAACTGATCCCTGCGATACCCCACTTGTGACTTGCTTCTTGTCTGACTATATACCATTTACCACCACTCTCTGTTTTCTGCCGGTCAACCAGTTTGCCACTCAGTTGACCAACTTCTTACCCACCCCAAGCTTACCCAGCTTATTAATCAAGCTTCTATGTGGAACAGACTTTCACTAGGGGGCTGGATTAAATGGTTTTCAATTTGTTGACAAATTTAGCCTGAATCCCATGTGATGGAGCACCCCATAATGCAGTGTCAGTGGCTCAGCAGGTAGCACACTCACTTCTGAGGTCAGGAGATCAGAAGGCTGTGGGTTCAATCCCCACACCAGGCACTTGGGTTTAATCCTAGTACTGACACTGTTGTATAGCATGAGGGGGGGTGCTGCACTCCTGAGGTGCTGTCTTTCAGATGAGACATTAAACTGAGGTCCCATGTGCCTGTTCTGGTGGTACAGCAGTTCAGGTGGATGTTAAACATCCCATGGCACTTTTCGAAAAGAGTAGGGGAATTTCTCCGATGTCCTGGCCAGATTTCCGCCACATTCACTAAATAGTCCAACAGCAGATTAGTCTGATTCAAGGTCAGTTGGCATTCTTCTGTATCCCCTTCCCCTGAGTCATGCCTGAAAATATGCAGAATTTGTCTAGTGCACTTATCCGGTCAACAAAAACTAAATAAATAAATAAAGATACCTCACTCCATGGAATCAAAGGTCTTTTCAAAGTCAATTGCAATGGCCGCAGTGGGTAAAGGGATGTTTTTAGCTATGTGGATTAAATTAACTATTGTTCTTATATGGTCCGAGCTAATCCTGCCTTTAATGGAATCCACTTGGGAGGGATGAATAAAACCGGGCATCATACTTTCTAATCTCAGAGCTAGAGCCTCTGCAAATACTTTACTATCTATTGTGATAAGGGAGATGAGCCTGTACCTTGCAGGTTCGGTGGAGTCTTTTCCTTTCTTTGGAAGGATAGTTATATTCGCATTCCTCATGGTGGGGTGGGGGGGGGGATATGCCAGCAGATGTAGATTCCAGATATAATCTCTGTAAAATGGAGAAGATAATCTGGAATAGGTGGTGTTGGAATTCTGTAGGTAATCCATCCCCTCTGGTGATTTTTTCAGTGTAAGAGATGTAAGAGCAGCTTCAATTTCTGCAGTCGATAACGGGGCTTCTAGGATCTGAATTTGACTGGGGTGAGCTTTGGGAGCTGCACAGGTTCAAAAAAGAAAAATTTCTATAGATTTCTGTATGCTCAGTGCACCATATCTTTGACACACCCAGGGCTTGAGGCCATTCTACACATTGGAAAATTTGTCCCCATAGTGCAAAGTACTTTAGAAGGAAATATTAGATACTGATACTCAAGGAAGTATATCTGTAGACAGGCAACGCCATTTAACATACTAATATCACACACGGCTAAACATGTTTGTTTTAAAATGAATGTTTTGGGACAAAAAAATAATCATAGAAACATAGAATTTGTCATCAGAAAAGAACCACTTGCCCACTCTGTCAGTCTTGATGGTCTAGAAGACTAATTACACCTCAGCAGCAATGAGGATGAGAGTTTTAAAAATGTATCGAACTCCAGCCTTCATGTTCCCTACCTAGTCTTTTTCCAAAGACCTTAATTGGTCTCTGGTGACCCTCCCTTCTCCTTACCTACTTACTAATATTCCACTGTGTCTATCCCACACATGCTTGAAGCCCCTTACTGCTCTAGGCATCTACCACTCTTTCAGTGAAGTATTACTTCCTCATAGAACCATAGAAACATAGACTTTGATGGCAGGTAAGGACCACTTGGTCCACCCAGTCTGCCCATTTCCCTGCCTATTGGATAAGCTGCAGATTCTAGTTAACCAACAGCCTACTTCCTGCAACCCCCTACTATAATTGTCTTATGTCTGTCCCATGCATGTTTGAATTCCCCCACTGTTTTAGACCCCACAACCTCTCCAGGAAGGCGGTTCCATGTGTCCACCACTCTCTCCATGAAAAAGAATTTCCTCACATTACCCCTGAGCCGTCCCCCCTCTAACTTTAAATTGCACCCCCTTGTTCTTACACATCTCTTTTTCTGAAAGATGCTACCCTCCTGGACTTTGTTGATTCCCTTGAGATACTTAAAAGTTTCTATCGTGTCCTCCCGTCCCTCCTTTCATCAAGGGTATACATATTAAGCTCTCTCAGTTTCTCTTCATATGGTTTCTGATGTAGACCCTGCACCATTTTAGTTGCCCTCCTCTAGACTGCTTCCATCCTGTCTATGTCCTTGCGTAGATGAGGTCTCCAAAACTGCACGCAGTACTCCAGATGGGGTCTCACCAACTGTCTGTACACAGGGATAACCACTTCCCTTTTTCTACTTGTGATGCCCCTTCCTATGCATCCCAGTATCCCCCTGGCTCTCCTCACTGACTTCTCACATTTCTTACCCACCTTTAGGTCATCTGATATGACTACACCCAGATCCCTTTCTATTATTGTTGTTGTTAGTACCTTCTCTGCTATTGTGTACTCTTCTCCTGGATTTTTATTTCCCAGGTGCATTAGTTTGCACTTCTTTGCATTGAATCTAAGTTGCCATATGTCTGACCATTACTCCAACATTGCCAAAGTCTCTTCTCATCCTTTCTCTCCCCCCTTGCGTATCAACTCGGTTGCAGATCTTTGTGTCATCTGCAAAGAGGCATTCCTTTCCTTCCAGACCCTCTGCAATGTCACCTACAAAGACGTTAAAGAGGACTGGACCCAATACTGAGCCCTGAGGTACTCCACTAGTAACCCCTCTTTCTTCAGAATGTGTTCCATTCACTATTACCTTCTGTGTCCTGTTGTGCAGCCAGTTTTCTACCCAGGCTACCACCCTGGGACCCACTCCCAGGCTGGCTAACTTGATTATTAATCTTTTGTTTGGGACTGTGTCAAATGCCTCGCTAAAGTCTAGGTAGGCCATATCCACAGCCCCTCCCTGGTCTATTACTTTGGTCACCCAGTCAAAGAAATCGATTAGATTCATCTGACATGACCTTCCTGCTGTCAGTCCATGCTGCTTTGGGTCCTGCGCCCCGCTGGCATCTAGGTACTGAACAATTCTTTCTTTCAGAAGTGATTCCATCATTTTCCCCACCACTGAGGTCAAACTAACAGGTCTGTAGTTTCCTGCTTCTGCCTTGCTCCCACTTTTGTAAAGGGGAATCACATCTGCCCTCCTCCAGTCCTCAGGTACCACCCCATCCTACCATGATTTGTTAAAAAGTGTGGTCAGTGGTGTCGCTAGGTCCTTCCTTAGTTCTTTTAGGATTCTAGGGTGAATCCCGTCAGGCCCCATTGCTTTGTCCACCTTGAGTTTTAGAAGTTCTTTCAGGACTCCTTCTTCTGTAAATGAACTGGCGTCAACCCCACTACCCAGAGTGCTTCTATTGTTTGATTTAGGTAACTCCTCCTCTTCTTCTTTTGTGAATACTGAGCAAAAGTATTCATTCAGTATCACTGCCTTTTCACTGTCTCCCTCTGCCCACCTCCCCTCTTTTTTATTAATCTTCACTCTCCCTCCCTTAACCTTTCTATGCTCCCTAATGAACCTCTAAAAGGTTTTATCCCCCTTCTTAAGTGAGTTGGCTATCTTTTCCTCGGTTTGGGCCTTTACTTTTCTGACTGCCTTCCCCACTTCTTTCTGCTTTAATTGATACAGTTCCCTGTCGTGCTCCTTCTGTGATTCCTTATACTTTCTGAATGTAGCCTTTTTGTCCTTAACCTTCTCTGACACCTCTTTTGAGAACCATATTGTTTTTTTTTATTTTGCTTTGTTTTCTTTATTTGTTTCACACAAAGGCTTGTTGCCTCCATGATGGCAGTTTTGATTTTTCTCCATTGTTCTTCCACCCCTCCTTTCTGGCCATTTGCTAATGCATTCCTCAGGTATTCACCCATTATGTCAAAGTCAACCCTTCTAAAGTCCAGTATCCTTGTCTTTGTATGGCTTGTCTCCATGATTGTGTTTATTGTGAAGCACACTATGCAGTGGTCACTTGTTCCCAGATGTCTACTGTCTTCTAAATTTGTGATCCTCTCTCCATTTGAGAGTACCAGGTCTAATATTGCTCCCTCCTGAGTGGGTTCCACCACTAGCTGTCTAAGGCATGCCCCCTGTAGGGCATCTAGAATGACCCTGCTCTTGGATGTGGCTGCAGTCCATGTCATCCAGTTAACATCTGGCATATTCAGGTCCCCCATCAACAGTATCTCCCCTTTTTCAGCCATTTTGAGAATGCCCTCTATCATTTTCTTGTTCATTTCCTCCTCCTGAGACTGGGGTCTGTATACAACCCCTGTGCGGATTGTGATGCCATTCCCTGTCTCCAAGGTGACCCAGAGTGCCTCTTGTCCTCCCCCTTTACTTTTTAGTACTGTAGATTTGATCCCTTCCTTTATGTAGAGAGCTACTCCACCTCCTCTTTTACCCTCCCTGTCCCTTCTGTAGATTGTGTACCCTGGTATGTTGACATCCCAGTCATGGTTCTCCATGTACCATGTTTCTGTGACTGCCACAATATCCAAGTATTCCTCTTCCATCAGGGTACTAGCTCTGGAAGCTTGTTTCCCAGACTACGGGCATTGGTACTCATTGCCCTCCATTTAATGTTGGCTTTTTCCTTTTTTACCCCATCCCTGTTCTAATTGCCCTTGTCTATTTTTCCATTTACCCCTGTCCTGCCCTCTGTCAAGCTCTGTACCTCAGTGTTTACCCTACTACCTGCCATTTTTTGTGAGAGGAGGCTTGAACTTTCCTGTTTCCTATCAGCACCTCCCCCCTTGGCTAGTTTAAAAGCTTGCCAAGGAAGCATTTAAACCTGTCACCTAGGAGCTTGTTTCCCTTCCTGGATAGATGCAGACCATCATGCCAGTATAGACCTTCATCTCTCCAGGTGGACCCCCAGTCCCCAATGAAGCCATAGCCCTGTGCTCTACACCAGTTTTGCAACCATTCATTAAACTAAATGGTGTGCAGTACCCTAGCCTCACCCCTGCCATAGACTGGCAGCACCTCTGAGAAGGTTACCGTGCTTGCTACCTGTCTGAGGCCCCTCCCCAACTCCACAAATTAATCCTGCACTGCACTGATCTCATGCCTTGCTAGGTCATTTGTCCCAAGGTGGACAATGATATCTAGTTCCCTCTCCTGTGATGCTGCTTCTGCAATCCTGAGGATTTGCTTCCTGTCCCTCCAAGCCATGGCACCAGACAGGCACTTTACTTCCCTTTCCTCTACCTTCCCCAGGTTTACACCACTAACAACTGAGTCCCCTATCAGAAGCTGTTTCTTTCCCCTGTGGTATCCCTTGCCACTCTTTTGTGGGTCTCCCTTGTGGATGTCCCCAGCATTCTTCTTGATCTCCACTGAGGGTGTCATCATAGAGGAACCTTGATTTGCCAGACTGACATATGATTTGTGTAGAGGCACAACTAGGGGGCTACACCTCTGTTCCACCACCCCCACCCTCCCAGAACCCACTGTGGTCCATCTGCTCATCACACATGGCAACCTCTGAGGCAGTGGTTGTGGAACTGGTGCTCTTTGGGTGGGGGAGGCCTCCTTAGTCCTTTCCAGTTCAGCCTGGAGGTGGGCAACCTCCTCCCTCAGAGCTGACAGTTGCCTGCAAACAGTGCAGCAATGGTTCCAGAATGTCTCCCAGAAAACTGCTGCCCCACAGCCAGTACATCACACCACTCCCCACATATCCCTCTTCTTTGTAATATACAATGAGTAATATACAAAATATTTTTTGTTTGTTTGTTTTGTTTTTTTGGTGTGTGATTACCCTTTATGCACTGTGCTGGGTTATTAAGAATATGACAGTTATGCCCCAAGACCTGTTGAGGAAGTGATGTCAGAACCTTGGCTATAAAGGAAATCCACACCTGGGGGCAGGGTGAGGAAAGGGTGGGTGGTGAGTCCACAACCACTGGTGACTATTAGAAACAATCAAATACACCACTGCTCCACCACCCTGGTGAGTACTGCCCTTATAGTAAGTCAACCAACACCAAAATTTACTAGACCACTGTTCCTACACAAACCAATCTACTGAGTCCAGGGATAAAAGTGAACTCACTGCTCAGCCAGCAGGACAGTTCTAAAATGTAGCACAAATATCCTTCCAAATCCTAGGTCTCAAGCACAGGAATCAAGCAACTTCAGTTGTATTTCACCCTCTCTGGTTATAAAATTACTACACTTTAATGGAATCCTGCAATTCTCTTCTTAATGCCAATAAGAAAAAAATGAAACCTTCTGCAGAAAGCGTCGCTTGCCTTCCTAACAAGTCTCCAACAGTATTTTGTCTTACCAGGTTCCCAGTTCCTCAAAGGCGTTCTAGTTTGTTCTCTGCAGTATAGCAAGTTTCTCAGCCTCCAACAGAAGCAGGCAAGTCTTCCCCCATCTTCATCACAAGTCCTCTTGTCCTGGTGGTCTTTCTCATTTGAAAGAGTCTATTTTGCTGCACCTTGTTTACCCTTTGAGGTACTTGTAGGTCTCTGTCATATCCCCTCTCACTCTCTGCCAGTGTGTAAATGCTGAGATCCCTTAGCTTCTCCTCATGGGCTTTTGATGCAACTACTGCACAATTTGTGTTACCCTCATCTGGACTTGATCCACCCTGTCTACAGTATGTCCTTTCTGAGGTGTGGCCTGCAGAATTGGACACAATCTTCCAGGTGGAGTCTCACAAGTGAGTGACACAGTGGCAACACCACCTCCCTCCTCCTGCAGGAGATACCTGTCCATCTGCATTCCAGTATTCCACTGTTCCTACCTACTACTACGTCACTGCATGGCCACTTTGAGGTCATCAGATGTCATAATCCCATGTTCCCTTTCCTGAATAGTGACCATCAGTATGACCCCCTTATCCTATACTCAGCTACATAGATACATAGATACATAGACAGTGTCGGCAGATAAGGGCCTATGGCCCACCTAGTCTGCCCATTTGAGCTTGTAAGTTCAGTTTGTTTTCCTAGAAGTCTATTTCCCCTTACCCCTGACCTCTAGAATTCCTTTATGTCTATCCCATGCATTCTTAAATCCCGTGATTGTTTCAGCCCCCACCACTTCCTCTGGCAGGGTGTTCCACTTGTCCACCACCGTTCTGTGAAGAAATTCTTTCTCATGTTTCCTCTGAATCGTCCTCCTCCAACTTCATCCATGCCCTCTAGTCCTGAAACATCTTTTCGCTTAAAATAGTGTTTTCCTGCACCCTGTTCCTCCCTGTAAGATACTTGTATGTCTCTATCATATCCCCTCTCTCCCTCCTCTCCTCCAGGGAGTACATGTTCAGTTCCTTCAACCTGTCTTCATAGGACTTGTGATGCAACCCATGCACCATCTTTGTTGCCCTCCTCTGAACCTTCTCTACCCTGTCTATGTCCTTACGTAGGTATGGGCTCCAGAACTGTACACTGTACTCCAGGTGGGGCCTCACTAGTGTCTTGTATAGCGGAATTATGACCTCCTTTTCCTGCTGGTGATGCCCTGCCTATACATCCCAGCATCCTATTTGCTTTACCTGATGCCTTGTCACACTGTTTCCCTACCTTGAGGTCATCAGAGATGACAACCCCAAGATCCCTTTCCTGCTTGGTGCATGCTATATCCTCACCCCCCAACTGATATATTGTGCCAGGGTTTTTGTGCCCCATATGCATTATCTTGCACTTCTTTGCATTGAATTTCAACTTCCAAACCATTGACCATTCTTCAAGTTTCTGCAGGTCCCTTCTCATTCTGTCTACACCCTCTGGTGTGTCTACTCTGTTACAGAGCTTTGTGTCATCAGCGAACAGTGAAATTCTGCCTTCTATATCCTGTGCAATGTCACTGATGAAGATGTTGAATAGGACCGGTCCCAGCACTGATCCCTGTGGTACCCCACTGGTCACTCTTCCCTCTGTGGAGTGACAGCCATTTACCACCACCCTCTGTGTCCCGCCACCCAGCCAGTTACCTACCCACCACACTACTGTCCTGCCCACACCCATAGCTCTTGGGTTCCTGTACCCAAGGTGCATAATTTTGCTTTTTCTGGCATTGAAACCCAATTGCCCTGCTCCTGACCATGCCTTAAGTTTCCCAAGGTTCCTATTCATTCTCTCCACCAACTCCTAAGTGTCCACCTATTACAGAGTTTGGTGTCATCTGCGAAAAGGCATACCTTCCCTTCCACTTTCTCTGCAAATGTCACTTATGAAGGCATAGTAGAAGACCAGTCCCAGTACTGAGCCCAGTGACACCCTGCAGGTCACTCTCCCCTCATAAGAGAGAGTGACTGCCATTAACCAACAAACTATGTTACCTATCAATTAACTAGTTCCTTACCCAATTCTCCACTTTGTATCCAACCTCTAGGCTGCTAATTTCTCTACCAGTCTCCTGTGCAACACAGTGTTGAAGGCCTTGCTAAAGTCCAGAAAGAAACACCAAAAAGCACATATTTGCTAACAGCTTTCATCAGTTTATTTCCATTTCATTCAGGTAAACTTTCTACCTTAAAATTTCAAGGTTTCACATATCAGTTATGCTTTTTCAAGGAGAGTGAACCTATATGATAAATATCAGAACTGTATACAAAAGTATGATTTCATAACACGTCATATATTAGCCCTAAATCCTAGCTCCAACAATCTCTTGTGAATCACAAAAATTCATTATGTGGCAACTGAACAAGAAAACCCAAAATATCAACAGCAAAATACCTACACCACTTGAAAAAGTTTTACTCACAGTTTTCAAAAGTAAGAATTACCCAAAACATGCTGAGCCTCTCACAGAGGTCTTCAAAATCTCCAAAATCCAGCTGGGTACTGGAAAATTGTGCTGGCTCAGTGCTGATGATACACTACACAGTGACATCATCATCATACTGGGCACCTGAGGATGAGTAACTATTGCTCTCAGATAGCAAGTCCCAAACATAAAGGGCTCCTTGATGCCTGAGCTGACCCCAGCCTTCACATTCTTGTTGTCAGACATGTCAAACATTATAACCAGTTTGGAATTTAAAACTAATTGTTTGTTGTTTGTTTGTTTTTATTTGTTTAACGGGTGTAACAGATGTCAGTGTGTAGCATGTCACTCACTTACTGATGCTTTGAGGCAGCAATTTGCTTAAAAGTAGTGGCTGGTCAGCACTGAGTAAGTACTTCAATTGACATTTACTCTAGCCAAGGGGGTGGCAGAAGGAATCATGGAGTCAGGAACTACCCGCCATAGGCAGAAGTAGAGAATAAGGAGAACTCAAGGGGAAGGGGAATACCCCAGGGTATAAATTAATGAAGGAAGCAGGGTGGTATAGATAAAGGGGAAAGGAACTGGAGCATTAAAAAGAGAGACGGGAAGGAGAGTGGGCAAAAAAATAAAAAATGGGGTGGGTAACATGCAGACTGGAAACCAGCTCTGGAAGGCCATTTGTGCAAATGCTAGAAGGATAAGAAATAAGATGCAGGACCCAGAGACCATCATGGCAGAGGCTGACCTGGATATTGCAGCCATTACTTAGTCATGGTTCACTAAAAACCATGACTGGGACATAGCCATACCAGGATATACTCTTCAGGAAGGACTGGGTGGAGCGGGAAGGAAAGGAGAGGGTGTGGTGCTTTATGTGAGGGAAGCATAAAATGATGGAGATACAGGGAATACTGGGGGTGCTATATGTTCTGGGGTCACCCTGGAGACAGGGAATGGGGCCAGGGGAGTTCCCAGAAATTTTGTACACACACTCTGAAGCTGCTGCACCCTGAGAAAAAATAAATGTACACATCGCGTCAATCTGCTGCCCCCTCCCATTTTCAAACAATTCAGGTTATTATATGACTCATCTAATCTCTAAACAGGTTGTACATATATATATATATATATATATATATATGTATATATATATATATATATATATATATATATAGAGGCAAAAACTCTATTTAATGCATTAATTAGGGTTGTTCCACAGTGACAAAAGTGAGAAATTCACTGTTAGGGTTGAAAACCCCTTGGATCCCCTGCCCACCCCCAACCAGCATTGGGATGTAGCATTGGGATCGTCAGCCTAACTCTCACCCCATGGCGTGTGTAAATCAGCAGAAGTATAGGAGAATGGGGTGAGAGTTAGCACCCACGATCCCAATCGCACCCCAATGCCGGTTGAGGGGTGAGGCGAGGGTTTTCAACCTAACAGCGAGCTTCCTCACTGTCACTGTGTAACAACTAACTAATGCATTAAACAGAGTTTTTGCCTCTAATTTCCTTCTTTGAGAATGAACGAGAATAGTGAATGGAATGCAGCGCAGGGAGCGCTGGGCCCTTAGGGGCCCCATGCCCCCGCTGCATAATGCGTTGGTGGGAGCGCGGGGCCCAAAGGGCCCCGCTCTCCCGCCACATGATGTGTTGTGGCATAGCAACAGGGACAGCAACGCAAACAGAAATGCTAACAGTGGCGCACATGGTAACACAAGCACGAATGAGAACAGAAAGGGTAACACACATGGTGGCGTAGACGGGAATGGTCTGCCACGTGATGTGTTGTCACATAGTAACATGGTGCCTGCAAAACAGAAATGTCAATGGGCATGGTGATGTAAAAGTGAAACAGTAAGATAAACAGTACTGTGACAGAAATGGCAAAAATAACAGAACGCGAGCGCAAATGAAAACGCAGAGGATAAGCAGTACTGGTGGCGCAGGACGTCATATGGTAAGTGAAACGGGTATGGATCATAAGCGGAAAAGGGCAACAGTAACAGTAATGTAGCGCACAGGCTGGTTTTCCCCAAAACCTGCATTGAGAAAGACAGTGAGTACAAATAATGTATGCAAAATAATGAGTATCGGTGCAGAAAATGAGATCTTGGAATACTAAATACATTATATCTCAGGAACCGTACGACGTAGAAAGAAAATTTAAAAGTCATATTATTTAAAACTGTCCTGGCTAATTTGAATCTTAGCCCCAGCAAGGAGCTAAGAAATTTTCCAACGAAAAGTCCGTATCTCGCACCGTTTCCGAGATACAGGCCCTGAAAGGCGCGGCGAACGCCGTAATGTTATCCTATGGGAAAAAAGAAAAGTTTGGAGCACCATAACTTTGCCTCCCTGTAATGTTTTTTCACCAAACTACTGAAAGGCACATCTGTGGGCTGTTGGCTGTCTTCCCTCCAAATTTCAGGAAAAAAGACCAAACCGTTATTTTGCAGCAGGGCTCCAAATGATTTCTGTTAAGTGTCGGGAGCCGTAATGCTATCCTATGGGAAAAACCGTCAATTTTGGAGTGCCGTAACTTTGCCTCCATGTGATATTTTTTCTAAGCTCTCGAAAGGCACATCTGTGTACTGTTGGCTGTCTTCCCTCCAAATTTCAGGAAAAAGACCAAACCGTTATTTTACAGCAGGGTGCCAAAGGATTCCTGTAATGCTTCAGGCGCCGTAATGTTATCCTATGGAGAAAACTGTCAACTTTGAGTGCCATAACTTTGCCGTGTAATATTTTTTCAACACAACACTGAAAGGCACATCTGTGAGATGTCGGCTGCTCCATCCAAATTTCAGCCCAAAACTCCCAGCGAGTTATTTTGCAGTGCAGTGCCAAAGAATTGCTGTAATTTTCCCACAGACTAGAAAATTACTGTCTGCAATTTCAGGAAAGCTTTCTGCAAATTCCAACACTTTCGTGAGCACTGAAAGTAATTTTATGAAGTACTTTTTCCAGAAATTTGAAAACATATTTCTGGGGTGTTTTTACCACAAAATAAAGACATGGCAAGCATCCTCAGGGCCCGACTAGGTGAATACAAAAAAATTAGATTGTTAGAAGGTCCCAAATTTAAATGCCAACCATTTTTCTGATCACCAACTGAAAACAAAATGGCCGATTTGCGAAAGTAACAGGCCCATTTGCGAAAATAAAAATGCATTTGCGAAAGTGTTGAACTTTTGTTAACTTTTCCCATTGACTTATAATGGGAAACTGTTTTTTGAATAACTTTTGCACCGTTTAATATTTTTTCATGAAATCTTCAAAAGGCACATCAGGAACCCCGGCTGCACATTCCCTGAAGATTTTGGGCCGGTCATGCAAACCGTACGACCTGTAGGCGCGACCACAGAATTCCAGAAAAGGGTAAACGCGTGCACAAATCACGCTTAATAACTCCGCAACCGTATATCCGATCAGTACAAAACTTGGCATATCCCAAGGCCTATGGGTCTTGATCATACTTTCCTAATTTCAGACAAATCCATCAAACAGTTGCAAAGTTATTAAGGTGCAAAATTTTGGGTTTAACATGGAAATGGCTCCTCAACCCTAACTATGGTAGCACTACCGTGCTACCATAATATATATATATATATATATATATATATATATATATATATATATATTTATATATATATATATATGTATATATCCTAAACAACAGAAGTTACTGGTCTGCCAGAACAATGGTGGAGCTACTGTCTGCAACACTAGTGACCCGGGTTAAGGAATGGACCAGGGTGGCTAGAGAGCCAGCCAGGAGGAAAGTGGATTGAGAGGAGTTGGCAAGCTCTCCATCTCCGGCAGGGGTAGGGTCCTCCAGTGCAGAGCTCCTGGTGACCACAAGTTGTCCTGCCACTGGGGACCCAGCTTGTGTGGGGCAATGGCAGGTGTGCTGCACCACAGCATCATTGCATGCTACACCACCTGCCACCAAAAGAGGAAAACCCCCTGGATGTGCCCAATGACACTCCAATACCCATTGATGTGGCCACGTTGGAGGCTTTCAGTCTCCCTGCCCAGAAAACCACAGACTGACATTTCCAATGGGGTTAAGAGGGGAGCCCCAGAGGACCAACCTATGGGGGTCATAGCCAGGGGGTGTCCTGGGTAAGTGATGACCTCGGGTCTGCTATGACGGTTGGCGGTGAACATGGTAGGAGGGAGCTGAGGGAGACAACCGCTGTCTGGCATAAAGCATAGTTAGTTTAAAAAAAAAACAATAGAAGAGTAAACAGAAACAGAAACTAAGTGGCAGATATTATTCTAGCAGTTGCTTATTGACATAGTACTGAGTGGAAGAACAGTGGGTGAAGATAAAAGGGAACATAGTAAAGGCAATTAACTTCTATATCAATAAAGTGAGCAAATTCAAAAGGAAAAGGAGATGGCTATGGTCCTCAAAAGAGGTAACTAAAAAGGTAAAGGCTAAAAGGATATCATTCACAAGGTATAAAGAGGTGCTAAAGGAGGAGGATGGGGAGTGCATCAGGGGAAGCAGAGGGAAGCAGGAGAACAAAACCACAAACTGGAGACAGAACAGCCTTGGAGGTAGCAAAAGGGGACACAACAGTTTTTAGGTATGTAAATGAAAAGATTAAGCCCAAGCGTGGGATTGTAAGGTTCAGTATGGAAGGGGGCACTGTGCAGAGGGGGACCAGGAAAAGGCAGACATCCTGAAAAAATACTTTTGTTCAGTGTTCACAGTAGAAGGAGAAAAGGAGGGATCACAAAAAAAGGACAAAAGGTTTGGAAGGAGGAAGGTGGACACTAGTCCTTTTTTTGGAGGCTGGAGTCCTGAAGAGTCTTGCTAATCTGAAGCTGGACAAATCAATGGGACCAGATGGGGTGCATCCAAGGGTATTGGGAGAGCTCAGGGCTTCTCATCTGACAGTTCTATTTAACAGCTTACTGGAAACAAGAGTGGTGCCGGAGGACTGGAGGATGGTGGATGCAGTCTCCCTACACAAAAGTGGCTGCAGGGAGGAGGGTGGCAATTACAGGCCAGTCAGCCTGACATCAGTGGTGGGAAATTTACTGAAATCTCTACTGAAGGAAAATATTGCAGAATATTTTGAGTCTACTGGGTTAAAGACCCAAGGCAGAATGGTTTCACAGAGAGGAGGTTATGTCAATTGAATCTGTTAGATTTCTTTGCCTGTAAACAAGGAACTAGATCAGGGTGGAGTGACGGACATAGCCTACTTAGATTTCAGTAAGGTGTTTCACACCATTCCACATAGGAGTCTAGTAAACCTGTTGAGCAGCTTAGGAGTGGGTCCAAAGGTAGTAAACTGGATAATAAATTGGTTTTGGGATAGGCGACAGAGGGTGTTGGTAAACAGAGTTCACTCCAAGGAAGGGAAGGAAAGGTAAACAGCAGGGTACCTCGGGGATCAGTGCTTGGACCAGTCCTTTCTGATGTCTTTATAAGTGACATTGCAGAGGAGCTGGAAGGGAAGGTCTGCCTATTTGTGGATAAAACCAAAATCTGCAATAGGGTGGACACTCTAGGGGAGTTGGAAAAGATGAGCAGAGAGCTGAAAAAACTAGAGGAGTGGTCAATAATATGACAGCTGGGTTTCAATGTAAAAAGTGCAAAATAATGCACTTAGGGCACAGAAACCCAGGGGCAGAGTACAAAATGGGTGGAATGGTATTGACAGCTACCAAGCAGGAAAGAGACCTGGGAATAATCATATTGGATGACTTTAAAGGTGTCTAAGTAGTGCAATAAGAGAGCAGGGAGCGGAAGGGGATGCTGGGGTGCAAAGGAAGGGGTATCACTAGCAGAAAGAGTGAGGTGGTATTGCCTCTGTATAGATTGCTGGTAAGACCCCACATAGACTACTGTGTCCAGTTCTGGAAAGAACATCTCTGGAAGGACATAGACAAAATGAAGGCAGTCCAGAAGAGAGCAACTAAAATGGTGCAGGCTTTTCAGCAAAAGCCCTATGAGATGAAGAGTTACTATAGGATCTCAATATTTATACCCTGGAACAGAGGAGGGGGGATATAATACAGGTATTTAATTACCTCATGGGATAAGTAAGGTACAGGAGAGGAGTATTTTTCAGAAGAAAATGGGCTCAAGAACAAGGGAACGTAGTATGAAGCTGAAGGAAGGGTGCATTCAGGAGAGATGTGAGAAAGACTTCTTCACAGAACGAGTGGTGGATTCCTGGAACAGCATTCCAGCAGAGGTGGTGGGTGTGAAAACAGTCATGGGGTTCAAGAATGCATGGGATAAGGACAAAGGGTTCATAGTGGGAAGGAAGGATTGGGAGATTGGTAAAGAGCTATAGACTGGGTATGGTATGTGGTAATCGATAGGGAGAAAAGGGCAGACTGGATGGGCCAAATGGTCCTTATCTGCCACCAAATTCTGTTTCTATGTTTCACACTTTTCTGGCACAGAGATGGATTTTGGAGATTTTGAAAACCTCTGAGAGAGGCTGAGCATGCTTTGGGAAATGCTTTCTTTTGAAACCTGTGAGTAAAACTTTTTCAAATGGTGTGGATATTTGGGGGATTTCATGTACAATGACAACATAATTGAATTTCACTAGAGATTGTTAGAGCTATGCTTTATGGATAATGCATGACTTCTTATGAAATCATACTTATGTACAGTATACTGTTCTGATATTTATCATATATATCCATTCTTCTTGAAAAAGCATAATTGATATACAAAACATTAGAGTTTTATGGTGGCTAGTTTACTTGAGTGAAATGGAAATAAACTGATGGAAGTTACTAGCATTTTGATGTTTGAAATTTCTTTCATTTTGGACTGTCCTATTCCAGATCCAGAGTACAACTGAAATCTTGATAAATAACACATGATAGTTTAGGAATCATCCTTTCTTACTACCATTTGAAAGTTTGGACTATTGTTTCTGAATTTCAGATTGTTCTTGATGCTATATTATCTTTTTTCAAATCATTGTTTTGGGAACATTTCCTGAACTGCTAAAAAAGCCTTAACTGATTCAGCATAATCTTGTGAAGATTGTAAAGTGACTGAGTTTGGCCATCTGCTGGTTGAACCTTTGTGACCAATGGTTGCACCTCTTATTTTAGTTCTCTAATTTGTCACCCCTCTTCCCTTACTTTTATGTCATGGTTTTGCACTTTTTTTTCAATTTAAGGGTATTCCCATTTAAAGTTTTGTGTATATTTGCATATATAGTGTATGGTGGAATGCGGTTGTGTATGGAAATCCATACACTGCAAAAAGTTGTTCTGCTACAGTAGTGACGTCCTCACTAATGCAGAACGACTTTTCGTTCTGCATTAGTGAGGATGTCATAATACAAGGGAAGGGGCTACAGCAGACATCCTGATTCATCCCTTGCTGTGTGAGAGGGGTGTGCGAGTGTGCTGGGCAGTGGCAGTTGTGAATCGAGGGCCTTGGCAGAACCGAGTGAAAGCATGGAAAAGTGAGTCTCTTTTGTCTTTTTCGATCGCCATACACTATAAGAATATCGTGTGGTTTACTAAACACTACTCAGTTATTTTTCACCTCGTAGATACAATGTCAACTTTGAGACCTCTCAAGCTTTGCTCTCGAGGTCATCAGTCGTCATTGTATCCACTCGGTGGAGGAATAGCCTTGTAGTGTATGGGCAACCATACACTATCCTATACATTGATTCTATTTTTATTTTTTCTGTATATTCTGGTCTGAATTTAAGTTAAAATGAGAGTCTTTGAATCTCTTAATGCTATGATCTGGAATAAGTCTAATCTATCTGGGTATACTGGTACATATATTGCTCAAATTGCTAAAGATAATTTTAGTAAAAAACTTGGTACTGCTGTAACTAATGAAAAGAGACTTTTTAAGAAATATGATAGTCTTAAAGGGAAGGACTTACATCATGAATGATATAGAATGACTATGGCTGAACATGTTAAGACTAGGCATATACCTAGAGGTTAACATGTGATTGCACAGCCCAATGTGGCCTTCCATGACCCAGTACTTTTAGAAAAGTGGAACTACATATGAACTAAATGATCAATAAACTTTATTGTAGCAATAACAGATTCCAACTCTAGAGATAGAAAAAGTATTGGAACAAGAACTTAGCCTCTTAGAAGAACAGATCAGGCTGAAGACAAAAGCAGAAAATCTTTCAGCTGCATTGGACAGGACTAATTCAGATTTAAACATATATGAGGAAACACTTAAAGCTAAGAAACTAAATACATGCAGGAGTAGGGCTGAGTGAAGTTAGCAAATTCTGATTTCATGGACTTATTGCAAAATTCTCTGAAATTTTGTGAAGTTTTTCAAACTTTTCTGAAATTATTTAATTGGTCATTACTCAGTCCATGATATAGTTAGAAATTGGAAATATGGCACACACATTAATTCAGAGATGCCCTAGATGGGTTCCACATTTCATGACGTTTATATGAGGGGAGGCAAAGTTATAGGGATTCAAATTCTGGCAATTTATTATTCATGTTAAAATTTCTGAAAATATTTCTATGCTTACAAGTTACAGCTTAGCTACCTTGGGAGCTAAATAATTGAAAGTTTTATGGGGAATCATAGAAACTGCTAAACAGAGAGGTAGTTTCTTATGAAATGTGTATGTTACAGGCATTCAAAATGTCCCCATTTATTTCTCAAATTGTGTCAAAACTTTTCAAAATATTTGGATGTTTATAGCTCCACTTCTATTGCAGATATACAGTCAAGATTTGGCATACATACTAAAGTAAATATGTCCTTGAATCAGATTAATCTGGAGTAATGTGGTTTAGGGGTTTAAAATTTATTTGTTGATACCTTAGAAATTACTAATCGGCAAAATGTGCTCAAAAATCATGGACACATACTAGGTAATGCCATTAGAATTCCACTTGGGGAATTTAACTTCACAAAGCACTTATCACCACTGAATCACCTTCCCTACACTAGCATCACGGCCATGTGAAACCCCTTCAACATTCCTACAACAGTGATGCCCAGCATCATACGCCATCATGACTAAAGATATCCATATACTTGTGTCACGGTGGCCTAAGTTGCAACTACTTGTAGGGCTTGGCATCACATGGTGTCACTATTTTTAAATATTAAAAATATACATTGGTATAAACAGGGTTGTTAAAGAGTCAACAGCATGCGGTATCACTCAGAATCAATACTGCATGTGATTATGCATCCACAAGTCATTAAATCAGTGATCTCTACTATATATCTGGCATATTGCAAGAATTCAGGGTAGTGCCCTGTGATGTCCATGACTATTCTTCATGGTTCCTCAGTCAAGATAGTGATCTGAAGCCAGCCTGGTGATGCTGAGGGTTGAGGCACTGGATGCCACACCTCACGCCATACTGGCAACCCAGGTTCGGATATGGACTTGGGTTGCTGGGGTCGGCAGGAGAGGGAGAGGAAGAGGATAAAGCATCTGTAGACAGCTCCCCTTTCCTGTGTGGAGGGATATGGGGATGTCTGGCATCCTGGCGGCCCACGATGGAGATTGGGGGTATTACAGGACTGCCGACAAAATGTAAGGAGCAAGTGCGGCAGATGCTGGCAGGGTTACTGTGCACCATGGCATCATTGCACATTGCACTTGAGGGAGGGGGAAGTGTTCACGAGGACATAAAGAGGAAAAACCCTCTGTGGACTTGTGGAGATGATGAGGGCTCCAGTGACAAGGCCCACATCCCAAGGCCAGCTCAGCACACCAGAGATCTCCCCTTGCACCAACCTAATGTCCAGGTAAGGCCTTGAGTCTGTAAGGTCACCAAGGGTGGGTGAGCCCTCCTCCGGGGGTAACATGGTTGCTGGGGGACTGACCTGGATGGACGCTTATGGGGAGAATATCAACAGTGAGGGTTCAGGCAGGGAGTCAGAGGCATTAGCTGAGCAAGTACCATGGAAGGATGCCCAGGACCACAGAGTGAGAAATAGAATTGGAAAAAAAAAGATAGTGACCCGACAATTGGCAGCACTATACTTTCACTATGGCACTTCCTAGGACTGCTACCTTATTGCACTTTACCCTGCCTTTTCCTTCCTCTACAATGGCAACTCAAATGTATGGTATAAGGAGTGCCTTGCTGGTGTCATTGGAGGAAGAGGGGGAAGTGATGGTCCTCCAGGAGGGGGTAGGTAATGGGGAGTGGCAGGATGGCATAAGCGTCAGTGCTCAGGCAGTGGACTGTGGTGGGGTAATGGGGGAGGGGCACGGCTGCAAGAATGCATGAAGGAAGCTGGGGTAATCATGAGAGGAGTGATGTTAGAGTGAGAACATGAGGGACTTAGTGGAGGGGGGAGACCAGGGTGGAAGGGAAGTAGTGATCAAGGGTGAGGGAACAGTAAGGGGAACAGAGATAGGTCTGGGGAAGGGGAACCATAGGAGGGAAGGGCAGGGTTTCAGCTGGGGTGGACTCTTGCAGAAGATACCAAGGTAATAGGGTGGGGGGGAGATGAGGCTTGGAGAGGGAGGGGTATTAGTGCTTGGGGACTCCATACTTAAAGGGATTAAATGGGGCAGCAAGGGGGAATGGCATAGTTGTATCTGAGTGGAGTCCTTACCTGGCTTAACTGCAGGTAGGGTGGGGCAGTCGATGCTAAAGTGTGCTAGAAGGGGTAGGAGGAAAATGCATCTCGTGGTGCATGTCGGCATGAATGACCTGGCGGGGGAGATGGTGGAAGTAGTGAGGGAGAGGTTCTAGGAATTGGGCAGGCTATGTGAGGAATTAGGGGAATAGGTAGCCTCCACAGAGGTTCTCCCAGTACCCTGTGCTAGTACAGTGAGGAAAGTAAGGATTGGGGAGTTCAGCACCTGGCTGAGGGAATGGTGTCGATCCAGGGGCTACAGCTTGGTGGGGGGCTGGGACAGAATCTGGGACAACAATGAACTTTATGCAGGGGATAGGCTACATTTGAGTAGGGGGGAAGGGGGTACTAAGGCAGAGGGTAGGGGAATACATAGCTACGAAGGTGGATTTTAAACTAGGTGGGGGATGGTGAGTGGACAGATGGTAGGCAGGGATCCCAGAGAAGGGAGCCAAACAAGCTTAACCCCCAGGCTAGCAGGGAGGAACTTGGAGCAGTGGCACAGGGGGATTAGAAAGGGGGTACTTCAGGGAGGGGAGAGGCAGG
This sequence comes from Neoceratodus forsteri, assembly GCA_016271365.2. Lineage (NCBI taxonomy): Eukaryota > Metazoa > Chordata > Ceratodontiformes > Ceratodontidae > Neoceratodus > Neoceratodus forsteri. Next base: position 538,085,224 of record CM057455.1, read on the forward strand.
GATGGGTTGGAGGGTGATCTTACTAAATGCAAGAAGCCTTGGTAACAAACCAACAGAATTACAGGCTCTCTTGGCAATTGGAAGGGTGAACATTGTGGTCATCTTGGAAACATGGGCCAGCCACTACCAGGAATGAGATTTGATGATCCCAGGGTATAGGATATTCAGGAAGGATAGGGCTAAGGGAAAAGGGGTGTGTGTGTGGCAATATATGTATGGGATTGTATAAGGTGCATAAAGGAGGAGGGAGAGGAAGGCAGAACAGAGGCCCTATGGATGCAGCTTCAAGATTTAAAATATAGGACATTGAGGATGGGGGTGGTGTACAAACCACCAGTCCAAGGGGAGGATATGGATAGGGAATTAGCTGAGCAAATCAAAAGGGTTGGTATGAAAGTGAACACTGTGGTGGTGGGGGACTTCAACCTACTGGGGGTGGAGTGGAATACTCCAGCCACCAAGAGTGCAGGGGAGCAGGTTTTACTAGAAGCATTTCAGGACAGCTTCCTGGTACAGTTGGTCATTGAGCCAACTAGACTGGATAGGACTCTGGACTTGGTTCTATCAAATGGGGAAGCTGTAAGGGATCTGGAGGTGGAAGACCCTCTGGCTGGGAGTGACCACTACTCAGTATGGTTCATGCTCAACATGGGCAGGGAATCAGGGGGTATGGGTACCAGAGTGATAGACTCTAAAGGGGCATATTTTAAAAGGATAAGGGAAATTTTGGACAGGCATCTGGCAGAAATTCAGCCACGCATGAATGCAGGCCAAAAATGAGATATTAAGAAAGGGCTGGTGGAGGACCTGGGATATATACAAGAACATAGAGTAAGAAGGGACAGGCAAAAAAAAAAAACAGCTCACTGATGCAGGAGGTCATGGAAGGGTGAAAGCCAAAAAAAAAGGCATTTAGGAGACTCAAGAAACAGAGGGAGTCGGATAACATGGAGGCATATATGAAGACATCCAGGGAGGTTACCAGGCTTCTCTGAATGGCCAAGGCTTTCAGGGAACTGAGACCGGTGCAGAGCATAAAAGACAGAGAAATGGACTTCTTCAGATACATCAGTGAAAGATAGAAAAACAAAGATCAGATTGTGAAGATTAGGAAAGATGGAGGCTGGGTGGTGAAGGCGGAGAACCAGACACTGAATGAGTACTTCTGTTTTGTGTTCATGATGGAGAAAGGGGGGCAGATACCACCTGGGAGAGGAAGATTGGGCAGGGGGAGGAGGTGACTGATATAGGGATTACAGGGGATAGGGTGCTGAAAGGCTTAAGGGCTTTGAGGGCGTATAAGATACTGGCTCCAGATGGCATTCACCCTAGGGTACTTAGGGTACTAGCGGAGACCCTGGCATGACCCCTGGCTGACCTGTTCAGTACATCCTTGGACACTGGGTGCATATCACAGGACTGGAGGATGGCCCATGCGGTATCCATTCATAAAAGCAGAACGAAGGACAAACCAGGGAACTACAGATCATTAAGCCTCACATCAATTGTAGTGAAACTCACCGAGACAATCCTAAAAGAGAGGCTGGTAACCTTTTTGGAGATCAATGGTCTCTGAAACGGTCAGCAGCACAGGTTTGTCTCAAGAAGATCCTGCCAGACAAACCTGATTGAGTATTATGGCTGGGTGACAAAGGCCATGCAGTGGATGTCCTGTATTTGGGTTTTAGCAAGGCCTCTGATTCTGCCACATGGGAGGCTGGGGGGGGACTAGAAGATATAGGGGTGGGGACAAAGACAGTAAATTGGATCACTAATTGGCTGAAAAGAAAGCAGTAAAGGGTGGTGGTGAGGGGGGAACTCACATCACCAAGGAATATGACGAGCGGGTTGCCGCAGGGATCAGAATTGGGACAGGTGTTGTTCGGAGTATTCATAGCTGATATCTCCCATGAGGTCAGGAGTAAGATCAGTCTCTTCACAGACGACACAAAGATGGGTGCTGTGGTAGATGACATTGAAGGGTGGAGGGGTCTGCAGGGGGACTTGACCAAACTACATGAGTGGTCTGATTCATGGCATCTGGTGTTTAATGCAAAAAAGTGCAATGTCTTGCACTTTGAGGCTAACAACCAGGGGAGGTGCTATCAGCTGGGGGGTGTACAGCTAGAATGCATAGAGAGGAAAAGGATCTGGGGTGCTTATAATGGGAAGTATGAAAAACTCAGCTCAGTGCAGGAAGGTGGCTGCAAAAGACAGCAGGATGCAGAGGTGTATAGCAAGGGGAATCTCCTCCAGAAATAGGGAAGTGAACCTGCCCCTCTACAGGTTGCTGGTCAGGCTTCACCTGGAATACTGGATAGGGTACTGGCACCCATTCCTGAAGAAGGACATCAGATTGTTAGCACGTGTACAGTGGAGGGTGACAAAGATGATCCAGAGATTAGAGGGATACTCCTATGAGGAGAGGCTGGGTGAGGTGAACATGCATTCCCTGGAGGAGAGGAGGGATTTGGGTTACATGATTGAAAATGTTAAATATTTAAAGGGGATTAACAAGGCTAGTAAGGAAGGGATTTTACAGATTAGCAGGGGGAGGGTCATGAGGGGGCACCAGATGAGATTGGAGGGGGAAGATTCAGGAGGGACGTCAGGAGACATTATTTCACTGAGAGGGTGGTGGATAAGTTGAATACTTTGCCAGAGGATGTGTTCAAGCATAAGGTGGTTCCAGACAGTGGTTACAGACATGGTTATCATCATGAAACAGTTTTGCCTTGGTACTACTTGGCATAGTGATATACATGAGGTAGCATTGGTCCCTAGGTGTCCAGATACTAGAGGGAGGTACATGGTCGGCTCACCTTTGGGAAGGTTTGATGCAGAAAAACAGGATACCTTAAGAGCCGTGGCAGTGGCATGCACTTGTGGCCAGTATATGGGAGTTGAGCCTGGTGCAGAAGTTCATGAGTGAGGAGGCGTCCTGGACCGGGGGGGGGGTTCCATAGGCTGGGGGCTTGGCAAGAAAAGGATCTGCCGCCAGCATTGGTCCTTACTCTGGGAACTTCTAGTAGTGTTCGTTCTGATGTCCTTAAATTCCTAGGGTTGTGTTTAATGGCTATGGTTCCGGCTATGCTTGGTGGAGTGGTGGGTTTGAGTAGCTTGTAGGCCTGGACAAGCAATGGGTATTGGAGGCGAGCGGCCAATGTGGGCCACCGGAGCTGGGCCAGAGTGTCACAGTGGTGACATCGTGGGTGGTCTTGGGTAGCGAACTGAGCTATTTTGTTGTATAGGATTTGCATCCTGGATACCTCTTGCTTTGCCATGCCCTGTATAATCGGGGCCGCATAGGTCAAGGTAGGGAGCAGGACACTTGTCGCAATGGAGAGCCTGGCCTCAGGAATGAGCTGGTCCCTGAGTCGGTACAAGGTACTGAGTTTGTGATGTAGGGTCCTGGTGACCTGGTCCATGTGGTCCTCGTAGGTGATAGACTGATCCAGAGTTAGGTCTAAGTATTTTAGGTAGGGAACTACATTAATGCTTTTGCCAGAGAGTGTGGTTAGTCGGAGGGATGAGGACCTGTCAAGTCCCAGTGATCTTGGCGCGAATAGCATTGCCTTGGTTTTGTCTGCATTAAGTACCATTCTGTTCCCACACAGCCATGTCTCTAGGGATGTGAGGTCCTTTTGGAGGAGCAGACCAAGAGCGGCCACATCGCCCAAGTGTCGGTAGGTGACAGTGTTGTCAGCTTACTGTACAACCGAGCTCTCCCCACAGTAGGTACTTAATTCATTGGTAAATAGGGACAATAGGAGGGGGCCTAGTATTGAACCCTGAGGTACTCCCTGTTTTAGAGGTAATGGCTCTGACATGACCCCCTTCCATGTGACCCTCTGTGTCCGGCCTGATAAATAACTCTCAAACTACTTGAGGGCATGGGGGTCTAGGCCCACATTGTGCAGCTTCTGTAGCAGAAGATTGTGGTCGACAAGGTCAAACACCTTAGACAGGTCTATAAAGACTGCACCTGTGGGTATCCCTTTGTCCAGTGCCCTGAACACTTCATCCAAGAAGTTAATAAGGGCAGTGTCAGTACTATGGTTTGGTCTGAATCCGTGTTGAGAGGGAGCAAGGAGCTGATGAGCTTTCAAGTAGTCCCAGAGTTGGTTGTAGATTAGCCTTTCTTGCAACTTGGCAAGTGTGCAGAGAAGGGAGATCGGCCTATAGTTGGTTAGTTTTTCCCTGAGTCCACCTTTGTGGATAGGGACTACATTGGCATGTTTCCACTGGTCAGGGACTGCTCCTTCCCTCAGTGATCTGTTAAGGAGCATGGTTAAGGGCTGGATAAGGAGGTGGCTCCAGCCTTGAGGGTTGATCCCATCTGGCCCCCCTGATCCTTTAGGTTTCAGTATCTTTAGGAGGGTTAGGACCTCAGTGTGCTTTGCCAGTCTCAGGTGGAAAGAGGGTCATTCAAAGTGTGTTGCTTCAGCTGAGCTTCGGGTCAAAGTCAGGGAAGACTGGCTGGTCTTGTAGGCCTCCAGATCTGTGAAGTGGTTGTTAAGGGCAGCCGATATTAGAGAATAGTCAGTAGTGAGCTGAACATTGATCTCCATGGAGCTGGATTCAGTCTTTTTGCTGCCCTTGATCAGGTCATTGACAAGATTCCAGAATTGCTTAGGGTTGCCTAAGCTAGTTTTCTGGAGGTGTGTGATGTACTCTCTTTTAGCAAGTTTAATAGCTAGCTTGGCTTTGTTTCTTAGGGCTTTGTATTCCACAAGATCTGCCGGGAGGGTAGAGAGCCTGAACTTCTTCCAGGCTTTGTCCTGAGTAGTCATTAGAGCTTTGAGGGATGGAGAGATCCACTTGTAACAGCTGCCTTTGCCCTCAGTCTCTTCATAGGAGCGAAGAGGTTGGCAGCTGTGTAGTAAGTCCTGAAAGCATTCCAAGGCCTCAGCCAGAGTTGGGAGGAGTGTTATGGGGCTCCAGTCCTGGCTACTTAGGTAGTGATTGAATTGTACTTCAGAGAATTTAGTGTAGTCTCAGGCAGTAAGGATTCTTGGCTGGACCTTGGGTGCTCTGTTCTTCCATATACAGAAAATTGGGGAATGGTCACTCAAGGAGTCTGCCATTGTGCCCACACTCTGGATGTTTGCAGGGTTTGACACCAGAACCCAGTCCAGGGTGGTGTGATTCCCAGTTTTGCAATTCAGTCTGGTCAGTTCAGAGATGACTTGCGTCAGACCTGCTTCATGGGTCAGAGACATCTAGGCATGGCCGGAGTCCTGGGCCCAGTTGAGGTTGAAGTCACCCAAAATTAGTAGCTCCGTAGCTACCTCTTGGGCCAGTGCATTCATGATGGCTTTGAGTGATTGGAGGGCAGACTTTGGTGGGTGGTAGAGACAACCTATTGTTAGTTACTTGGTGTGTCCTAGGGTTATGCGGATCAATATACCTTCACCCTCAGCAGGGAGACTTCCCTGCAGGGTTAGAGGTGACACGGTGAGGCAGTCTATGTATAGATTAGCACCCTCACTTCTTTTGGATTCCCTGTCCTCATGGTAGGTGCTATAGCCCAGTGTTTGTATCTCATGATCAAGGATGTGGGCTTTTAACCAGGTTTCAGAGATGGCTAGGACATCAGGCTTGTAGAGGTCCAGCCAGGCTTGGACTTCATGTATTTTAGGTCTGAGGCTACATACATTCATATGTGCTATTTTCAGACCCTTGGCAGACACCCAGCGAGGGTCCTGAGGGGATGCCACCAAGATATTGGTGGTATTGGGGCTGGGGTTGGGTTGAATATCTCCTGCCAGGAGTAGTAGCGCTACCAGTAAGTTGAGTAGTTTAGTACTGGGTATGGTAACGAGGTTCCTTCGACGCAACCTGCTCATAAAGTAGAACGGGTCATAGCATATACCCTTTTTTACCATCTGGTGCGCCGTTGAGAGAGCAAGCGTGCTTGAGATAGGGTTACCGCTGTGGAAATCAGGGGGAGGGTCATTATGCAGATGGCCCCCTGGTTCGAGGTGGCATGGGACAATGAGCCTATCCACCCAGTGGAGGGTCAGTGAGTAGATTATGGCAAGAAGTGCCCCCCTGTTAGGGAGAGGGACGCTTTGGTTTTGAGCACATCGTGGTGCAGGGGGGGAAGTATGTGCTTTGTAAGACATGGTTAAATGATCTCTATATGGATCAGTTGGAATAGAGTGCTCTAAGTCTAGCTGCCCTTAGATCTATCAGGGGGTCGGCACTCGCTGACAGCTTAGGTTGTCAGTTGCAGAGCAGTCCTGGCTTAAGGATAAATTTCGGCAGTAGTTTTTAGATGAGTTTTTCACTAGGGGAGGGCCACTGCCTCTTTTGCTGGAGGGGGAGGAAAAAAGGAAAGAAGCAAAAATGCTTTATCTATTCCAACAACAAAACAAATGGACGTGTATGGTATCAACAATGCCAAAAGAGGTAGTGAGGAGTAGTAGTAGGTGGTTGCACCCCATGGTAGTTTGTTTGGTGTTGCTGGCCTGCTTAACTGCTAGCTGATTTATAGTTGAAAGGGTATATAATCGAATTAGGGTGAGGTCCCTAACAATAGGGCAGGTAGAGCAGTAATTGAGAGGAGTTAGATGGAGTGGCTGGAGAAAAGGTTGAGAGCAAATGTGTGATCCTGTGGGTGGGACTGCTTTAAAAAGGGGCGGTGAGAAAGTGGGTCAAGTCAGGTATTGAAGACAGGGAGGCCAATAGCATGAAAATGTGCAGCAATGGAGTGACCAATCAGCTGCTAGGCTGAGGAAGGGGTGGAGTAAGGGTCTATTTAATACTGTGAGGAAGAGGGGAAAGGGGGTGGGTGAAAAACTTCAGCCCAAGAACACAGCACAGAAAGAGAATTCCCTGAGATCAGGAAGCGCCAGGCATTGGAAAATCAGCCAAGGAGTAAGGCTGCCAATCAGTGCCTGGTTCCTCCACTGGGCATCCAGTCAAAACAGTGGCATTCAAAACCATGTGTTTCGGAGGTCTGTTAGCTGTGGCCTGCTCGGAGAGAGCCAGGGCTACAGGAGCAGCTTGGGAAGCCCGCAGATGGGCTGTCTGTGGAACGAGGAGGGAAACACAGAGGATTAAATACAGCTAGAGTACAATAGCATACTCAGTGGGGGGCAGGCAATGGGGAAGGACAAAGCATGAGGTAAAGAGGTGGTAAATGCAGGCAATTATTTAGAGCTAGAAGAGGAGTTCATGGTGGGGGGGTCTGTGCTTTGGCACCGGGATGTCTAAGGAGGACAGCAGCAGCAGCAGGGGGGTGTAAGGGAAGGGTCTGTAGGTAAGGCAGAGAAGAAAGTAAGGTATTTAGAGAGACAGCATTACGAGTGGGGCAGGGAAATTAATAATTAGCAGAGTGACCAGTGTAGGGAAGGGGCAGAGTTTGTCAGTAGGGCAGAAATGGAAAACTGCAGCAATCTTGCTCAGTAGCTAGGTTTGGCTCAGAGGTACTAACTGTCACTAACAACACAGATCAGTATTTAGACTATGTCATTTGTCGCAACACTACTCAGCAATATTATACTGCTGAGTAGTGAGGAGACAAATGTAGAGTAGCTATCACAGAATAGCCCAGTATAAAGCAGCAAAAGGAGTGACAGATACATTTGCAATAAAACAACCATAAGATAGGTACTATTTTAAAATAAGGCTGGTCAGATTTTACCCATATCTTGTTATAACCTACTAATTCACAGGTTATATAATCAGTAACTCCAAGTCTCTCACATTTCGCTGGGGTCTAGAGCATTTTACTGTATTTACTAAAAAAAAATTCAGTCCAGAACACAGCTCAGAAAGAGATTTCCCTGAGATCAGGAAGTGCCAGGCGTTGGAAAATCAGCCAAATCAGTTTCGGAGGTCTGGTGTGTACCTGAATCTGTCTGGGGGTCATTCGGGTGGTCTGTTAGCTGTAGCCAGCTCGGAGAGAGCCAGGGCCACAGGAGCAGCTTGGGAAGCCCGCAGATGGGCTGTCTGAATCTGTCCGGGGGTCAGTCGGGTGGTCTGTTAGCTGTAGCCAGCTCGGAGAGAGCCAGGGCCACAGGAGCAGCTTGGGAAGCTTTTCTGATGAAACATTTCAGTAAATATGGTAGCTCCTGCCACCCACCACGCAGTCCCAAAAAGCCAACATCGGGGTGCTCAGTACCCATGTTGGCATTCCCCCTCTTAGTGTGTCATTGCTGGTTAAACAGGTTCCCCTTTCCTTTCCGACACCAGGATGCCCACACTCAGTGTCAGATGCACCCCCCCCCAACCAGTCTATACACCTTGCCATCATCGGTATGCCCAGTCCTCATGTCAGCATCTGCCTCCCAGAATTGTGGCACACTGGGAGCCCAGACCAGCATTTTATTTTAGTGTGTAACCAGTAAATGAAGAAAACCTTCCCTCACAGTCTTTTTTTTTCCCACTGAAAACAAGAAAATGATCCACCATTGACTCCTTCATCCCCCTCCTCCATCCCCAGCCTCCCTCTGCCCACCGCCCCGCACCCCCCCTCACCCAAACTTACCCTCAAAAGGTCAGGAGCCATGATCTTCTCTGAACTGGGACATGTCTACACTCTTCAAAGCTGAACTGTGAACTGAAGAAATGATGCTAAGCTTTATAATGGGAGGCAATTAGGGGTTTCAACTTAGGTTGATATCACAGACATTTTTTTGAATTTTGGCCCAAACTTTTTGACATGGGGATTTGGGACCCCACCTCATGAACATGTCACTGTCATTTAGTTTCTCAGTCTCAAAAGGTGGTTTTGCTGTCTCTGCACGGAATCACCTTTCAGGACTGATTAATGAAATGACAGTGCCACTGTTCATGGGGGGAGGTCCCAAAAAGTCCATGTTGCAAATTTGGTGAAAAAATTCCAAAAAATAACTACATAACAAGCATGTGTTGTGCAGTTTCTATGCATGCCTGTAACTTCACAAGTTTTTAATATTTTCTCTCCAGATTTTTAACATTGCCATTTTTTCATATCTCCTTATGAACAGTATAGCTGTCATTTTTGACATCCTTCCTGAAACATGTTTTCACACCTGTGGTGCAGAATGGCATGGTCACTGTAGGAATTCAACTTTCAGGGCAGATTAACAAAATCACAGTGCCACTGTTCATGAGGAGAGGTTCAAAAATGTCTGTGTTAAAAATTTGGTAAAAAAATTCCAAAAAGTGATTGCGTTACAGGCGTGCATTGTGCAGTTTCTATGCACATTCGTAACTTCGTCAATTTTTCATATTTTCATTTCAGATTTTCAGCATTGCCATTTTTTCACATCACCTCATGAACAGTACAGCTGTTATTTTTCATATCCTGCTAGAAATGTGTTTCCACACCTGTGACACCAAATGTCTCTTTCATTGTGAAAAAGCACCTTTCGGGATTGAGTAACAAAATGATAGTGCCACTGTTCATGAAGTGGGGTCTCAAAAAGCCCATTTTGAAAATTTGGTGCAAAAATACAAACAAACAGCCGGTGTGTTTGGGTTTCCAAACATAATGCCCTACTCTGTAGAGACTGACAGGAGTTGGGGGTGTGACTTGGGATCCTCGGCCATAATGCTCATGCCATTCCACCCCCACCATGCAGCCAGTGATAGGCATCAAGGTGTGCCTTGGTGTCTTCAGCCCCAGTGTTCACCCCATTCTCCTATACCACACTCATCTCAGCATATTTCCTTATGGAATAGGGTGAGTGTAAGGCCCAGACCCCAAGGCACACCATGACACCTGTCAGTGTCTGCAGCACAGAGTAAGGTGAAATGGTGTGAGTGTTATGGCCAGTAACCCAAAGGCACACCCCCAACACCTGTCAGTCTCTGCAGGGTGGGGGTGAGGTTGGTGTCAGTTCAGTGCTTCACTGCCATTTCTATTACGCATCTCTCTAATTCCTGCACTACCAATGCCAATACCAGCAAGCCAACATTCAGTATTGACAAATGCTTGTTTGTTTGAAAGTTTTGTTCATCTTGTACTGTCCTATTGCAGACTCAGAGTGCAACTAAATTCTTGATAAATGACCCCTGAAAGTGGGAATCATTCTTTCTTGATAAAGATCAGATAGGCCATGTCCACTGCCCTTCCTTGATCTATCTTCCTGGTCACCCAGTCAAATAAATCAGTCAGATTCATCTGGCATGACCTCCTCCCATGAAACTGTGCTTCCTTTGATCTTGCAGCTTACTGGATTTAAGGTACTCTAAAGCCTTTCCCTTATTAGGGTTTCCATTAATGTCCCCACCTCTGATGAAAGACTGACCAGTCGATAGTTGCTAGCCTCCTCCCTGATGCTGCTCTTATTGAGTGGGACCACATTTGCTCTCCTCCTGTCCTCCAGAATCATTTCTGTTTCAAATGAGCTGTTGAATAAGGCCATCAGTGGGGCAGCTAGCACCTCCCTGTGTTCTTTTTATACACTTGGGTGCTTCGTTTCCAGTCCCATAGCCTTGTCCCCTTTTAGAGCTGCAAGTCTCTTCACTCTTGGAAATGGGCATATCTCCACCACGCTCCCCTTTGTTCCTGCTGCTCCTTTTTGGTCTGTTCCCCCTCCCTTCACTGTGAAGACTGAGTAAAAGTACCTGCTCAGGATGTCTGCTTTTTCTTGATACTCTTCTGCACAATCTCCCCCATCAACATCCTTGTCCTAACTATCCCTTATCTTGCTTTCATCTTCTCTCTAAAGTACTTGAAGAAAGTCTTATCCATTTAGCTACCCCTTTGGCAATCCTTTCCTCTGTCTGTGTCTTTACTCCAGTCACTGTCTTTCCTGTTTCCCTCTGTTTTACTTGGCTCACCTCCCTATCTTCTTCCCTCTATATTTCCTTATACCTACTGAATGCCACACTTTTTTCTTTCACTACCTTTGTCCCTTCTGCAGAGAACCATAATGGTCTCTTTTTCCTTCTACTTTTACTCACTTCATTTAGATAGAGATTGGTATTTGTAATTATGCCCTCCCTTATTTTTCCTCACTGTGCATCAATCACCCCACCCTCACCCCAACGAGGCAGTTTCTGAGTTACAGTAGTATCTCATTTCTTTAAAATACACGATCCTAAACTTCAAAACCTACTTTCTCATGTAGTTTTCCTCTCTTCCTATTTTAACATTAAATCATACTATACAGTGATCACTGGTACCTATGGGAATGCTCTCTGTGACATTTGCAATGCTGTCTTTGTTTGTAAGCACATGGTCCAGCACTACCCCAACCCTACTGGGTTCCTTGATTGGCTGCCCCAGTAAAGCTCTTTGTAAGGAGTCAAGGATGGTCCTGCTCTTTGCCAGAGCTGCAGTTATAAGGTTCCAATCCACACTGGGCAGACTGAAGTCACCAACTAGTAGTGCCTCCCCCTTACTTGACATGCTGATAATGGCTTCCCCAGGTGCCTTATCCAATTCCATTCCATGTGCTGGAGGTCCGTAAATCACCCCTGTATGGATAGCATCCCTGGTACCTGTCTGCAAGATGGTCCTCAGCACCTCCCACCCTCCATTTCCTTCTGGGTATCCCTGTACTTCCTTGGCTTGATTCCCTCCCTCACTTATAGAACAAACCCTTCTCCACTCCTCCTTTCCCTTTCTCTCTTGAAAATTATTGTGGTATGGCAATGCCCCAGCCATGGCAGTCAGTGCCCCATGGCTTCATTATGGCCACTAAATCCAGGTTAGTATCTGCCATAATGGTCTCCATGTCCAGAATTGTATTTCCCAGATTCCTTCAACTGGCACACATGGCTTTTCATATCTTACTGACTCCCAAGTTAAGCTGCATGATTTAGGTTAACTGTATCAGTGCAAGAAACAGATTTAAAAATAGAATTTAAAGAAATATATGAAGCAAGAACTGATCCAGGCTCAGGATTTAAATCCACCATATGATCAGTTGGTTTTACTATGTGAGCAAGTGTGGAGGTGCTTCGTTCTGCAGAAGGCAGCTTGCTGTGGAGGAGGGTGGGTTGTATTGGTCACCTTCTTTGTTCTTAATCTTGGCTTCAACATTCTTGTAAGAAAAAATTGGGTCTAGTGTGGAGGGTGGGAGCAGGGTACTGCCAGGGTGGGGTGGGACATATTTGTTTTAGCACAAACAAGCATTGAAAGATGTTGGTCGGTCATGAAGACAGGTGGGTTGTGCTGGTTGCCCATCATGGGCATAATAATGAAAATACAAATACTCTGTGTGCTGGAGGGGAATGGGATTGGGGCACAGACAGAGGGTGGAGGGGTGGGGTCACATTATGTACTGCATTTTGTTTCGGTAAGGGTAGGGTAGGACATTTAAAAAATCAAGGGTGAGGAAAGGGTTTTTTGCTTCTTTAAGGTTGTTTCACTGCTTGCAATTGATGTCCTGGGGGTCGGTATTTGGGAAGGGTGGGATGGATGATACAAGGATGGAGATAGTGGGAGACTGATCTATATTTTATCTGAGAGTTGGGGGGCAGTTTTTTTTATTTTAATTTTTCTCATTTAAGCTGTTTGCCGAATAGTAATTCCTGAATGATGAATAGCCTCCTGTTTGGGAAGGGCTCATGAATATTCAGAAGCCATGCTATTTTTGGTATTTGGCAAAATACCATTCGGCCATTGTATGGTCCTATTATGCAAATTGTACTTTTGGAACAGAGAGGTATTTCATTGTGCTAATGTGCTATGCTACTTTTACCCTTAGCAACATATTCCCTCATTGGTCTAACACAATTGATATTGCCCATTACTCTCTAGCTCATGGTAGGGTAATATAGTTAATATGAGGTTTGTGTGGGGTTATGGAGCTGGGACAGTGTTTACTTTTGTCTTTCAGACAGGTTTTTTAGCAAAGCAGACAGTATTGTGTAGCCAGTGGGGTAGCTTAAGAAGGCACCCTTCCCTTAAAATCAAAGGAAAATGAGATGGCCAGGGGGATGCTAGCTACAGATCATTTATGTAACTGTGAGTTTCTTTGTCATACCTGTTTCTCACATTGATTCCACTATCATCATTAACAAGTTTTACTTGTTGAAGATACTTAGGACTAACTCCATAATACTCCCTCTTGTTCCTTTGCTTGGCCCAGTCTTTCATCAGCTTGAGGGGCTTCCCCACTGCTATACCAAAGGGTAACCTTCCCCTTCTGTCTGTTAATGTTGCTGGGCTAAGGCCCCTTTTAATATAAATAACATTTGTTTTTACTATCAACAGTGTAATCTTCCAAAACTGTCAAATGATAGCTATGTGACAACTCCATGAAAAAAAGTAAACTTGGTTTTCCATTGCTTTAGGCTGGGGAGCTTAATTTTAGTTCAGGGAATCTTGGGGAATCATTTCCTATTTACAAAGACATCTTGAAGACCTTCTGAAGGGGGCTGAGCCTGCAGCCCCCCTCATAGTCAGCACCCTTGACAATAGTGGTCAACCCTGTGGTGGGTGGTTGCCTGCTCCTGTTAAATGTATCTGCTCAGAGGAGTTTTTTTTTTCTTCATTACTGATATATACAACACTGCTGAGAGCCTAATAACACCCATATACTGTAGCTCCACCCTTGATCTCCTCCTTGACATGCCTGCCTTAGCTATCACAAACATAGCCAGCATATATTCACTGGATCTCTGACCTATAACTCCATCCATGTGTCTCTCTCACTGGAGATTATTCTCTCCATTTCACTGATGGCATACACTTAGGTATTCTCTTGGCCTTCCCCAGTTCCTGAGGATGAAGACCTGAAACAGGTGGGCTTGACTAGGTGTCCATCTCATCTAGAGTCTCTGTCTCTGTCTGCTAGGCAAGTGTTGTGCTTTAGGCTCCTGTTCGCAGAGTTCAGACCTGGATTCCAAGGGTATCTTCTCTAAGGCAATGCTTTGGCATCCCTGGTTCTCTACTTCACCGCTGCATGTTTTATGGCTCAGTACAATTTTCTGCTTAAAGTTCTTGGTTTTCTAATTTTTGGCACCTAACTGTGAGCACTCCTTGTTAGCACTTAGTATATACTGTATGCTTATTTCCATGCTGGAAAGCTTCCAGAGGTGTGATTGTGGTATCCAGATACTATATACTAAGAATCATACTAAAAGATCATACTACGGATGAAAGAGGATCAAGGAGCCCGTGTGGTCCATACAAGCTCCTATACTAATCAAATGTTATAATAAGAGAGATTGTACTCTTTGGAGAATAGTCTCACCAAGTGTTGTTTAAATAAATGGTTTGTTTTGCTTATAACCACTTCAAGAGGTAAATTATCCCAAGGATTAATTGTTCTTAAAGTGAAGAAAAAGTTTCTATTTTTGTGATTAAATGATTTGTCAGATAGTTGCAATGGATGGCCTCTAGTGTTGTGGCAGTTGTTCTTAAATGTAAGACCAAGTTCAGAGAGTAAATAGAGGTCCTGCATGAGATCAGACAGAAAAAGTAAGTCCCTTTCTTTATGCCTAGTGGATAAGGACATTAGATTGAGAGTAGATAGTCTAGAGTCATATGTTTCATTATGTAGGTCCATAATGTTTTTAGTGAACTTTCTTTGCACCTTCTCTAATTTATCACATTCACTCTTTTTAAAAGGGCACCAGGACTGGGACGCATAGTCCAGATGTGGTCTGGGAAAGGCTTGAAACAAGGGCATCAAAACAAGTGCTTTTCTAAAAATATTATTTCTTTTAATGGACCATATGGCTCTATTAGTTTTATAATGGTTTCACGAATATGTTTGGAGAAAGTGAAATCACTAGAAATAATGACTCCAAGGTCTTTCTCAACTGTTGTTGAAGTTAATTTGAGATCGCCTATACTATAAGGATTTAATTTGTTGACCCAAATGCATGACTTTGCACTGAGAAATATTGAATTTTAATCCCCATAAACTCTCCCAAATTAGAATTACTATCCCGATCTTGTTGAATACGAGAAACCTGGTCAGTGTTTGCACAGGGACCGCCAATTTTTATATCATCTGCATATTTAACAGATGGGGTGAAACATTTTGTTGTTATGCCAGAGATAAAGAACTGAAATAAGCATGAACCCAAAACTGAGCCCTGCAGAACACCACTTTTGATAAAGCTAACATTGGATAATGTGCCATTAATTAAGACCCGTTGAGATCTTTTTTGAATGCAATTGCAAGTCCAATCAGTAAGTAATGTGTTAATACCCGATTTATGTAGTTTAAAAGTATGTGCTTCATGTGGGAGGGCATCAAATGCTTTGCTAAATTCAATAAAAATAATCTCACAGGCAGTCTGGTTATCAAGATGATAGCTGATGATTTCATAAAAACACATTAGAGTTGTTAAACAACTTCAGCCTTTCTTAAACCCATGTTGTTCAGGGTCCTACTGGTGTAAAAATGGAGTGATAATATATTTTAATAAACTCTCTAAAATTTTGCAGATAGATGAAGTAAGACTAATTGGTCTATAATTCTCCCAAATATTTTTAGGTCATTTTTAGGGCTTTGGGTGGAGCCTACAGCCCTTCTGTCATCCATCAGACTATAGCTCTAAAATGGCTTTTAGTGGAACTAAATTTTTAGACATTTGGAAGTATTTCTCCACTGCTGTAAAGTAGTGCACTCCCCCTCCGATTTTTGCTATTTGCTGCTATGTGTTAAAGGCATCTGAAGGGAGGACGAATGCTACTGTATTGTGCTTCAGAACTTCTCAGGCTGTTACCAAAAAAAAGCTTTTTAAACTACTGTTCCTATCATCTGTCCAGCTCAGTCTAATAGATGTATTCTATTTCTTTCAACAACATATGGGTTAACTCATTATATGATGTCTGTAAAACACAGAGCTTCTACAGTGTCAGATTACAGACATTGAGCTATTGCATTCCTATGATCACACATACAAACTGCAGGGTGGGGGGTCTGTAGCCCCATCACTTTTTTGGCCTGAAGGATTTTGCCCTTTAAACAAACAAATAAAAAAGTAAACATAAACTAGTGTGTGTGCACATGCACGTGTGTATATACAATCCTGCTTTGGGATGGGCCATCTGACACAGACTGCTCATCTCTTATCAAGGATTTATGGTCTGAGGCTTAGCTACACTGTTTGAGCCCACCCACGCAGCAGAATGTCAGTGTAAAACTGTTATGTTTAGATCCTCCAGACAGACAGTTTCAAAAGTAAACTAAAAGGGAAAAAAATATGTAATTTTATAAATATATATATATATATATTCCTGTGGTAACCAGATAATGCCAACTAGGCATAGGTGCTTGTTTCTATGGACAACCCAGGAATACTGGGGAGATTAAATGACTTAATCAGAGCCACACAATATGGAAATGGAAGGTGTGGTAATCAAAACCATGTCTGAATGCTGGATGTGCAAAGCTCATTTATAGCTCATTACTTGAACTCTAGGCTATACTGCCAGCACCATAAATAGTGAACAATTTAGACTGGACTGCTAATATCTCAAAGGAGAACTGCCTTGAATCAGCAAACATGCATTTTTGTAGAAGTAGATGTTATTTTTTTAAATACCAGTTCTCATTTTTGTTACTGCTTAATCTGCACTGGCCTTTTGGTAAATTCAGTGAGTGTTTCTGTTTCACACACTGCTGGCATTGACCATCTTAGAACAGTATGATCGTGTCAAGTACTTACTTTGTTGGTACAATGCATCTGTGTTCTAATTTAGAATTCTTAGGTTCGAGGGGACATAAACAACATCATACAATTCTTAGATGGCACTTTGAAGCAATATGTAACCCATAAATATCCAATGGGTTAACTAAAAGGCCAGCAAAAGTGGGGCAGAAACAGAAGGGGACCAACTATATGAAAAAGCTTCTACAGGAAACTTTACTCACAGGTTCAGTGCAGTTCTCCTTTAACTAAACATGTAGGGAATGTTAGGTATTTTATCTAAATGGTAAAGAACTCTGTTTACAGGGATTTGGAGGCATCTACAGGGAAATTCTTCCCATAGACTTGCATTAGTTATATGGGAAAACAGAGGAAATTTGGCTTCCATTGGAAATAATGTAATCTACAGGAAAACATAGGAAAATTGCCCTACAGTTACAGGACAAATGCAAACTTAATCTGGGAACAGTCACACACACACACACACACACACACACACACACACACACACACACCAGTAGCATTTACTCTGACTAAATAAATTCAAGAGGATTGATTTAGCAGCATGGTAGTTTTTAATGACTGTAACTAAACAGCACTATATGACACCAACAAGAAAATAACTTTGGTCATTTGGTAGCTCTTCACAGCCCTATCAGCTCTGGCTAAAATTTGTTTATTTGATGGGATAACATTAGCCATTTTCCAGTCTTCTGGTGCAAAATTATTATTAATGCATCCATCAAAAAGAAGTTTGAGTGGGCCAAAAAAATAACTGGATAAAAGAAATAACAAATGTCCTGCAATATTGCCAGGTCCTAGACTGAATTTGCTCTTTTGAAGGTGTAACTTCTGGAGAATAAGTGCTTTGGAGAAGCTGATATCACTATCAGTTGGGCTAGAGGCAGAATGTTTAAAAGATTTAGTACTATTGTAATCTGGATCAGAGATAAATAAGTTACAGAAATTTTGATTAAAAATGTCTGACATTTCCTTAGGGTCATGAATTAGTTGGTATTTGACCAGCAAGGGACCTACTTGAGAAACAGGCTTTTTTAGTGAATTACTGTAAGAATAAAAATGTTTACAATTGCCTTTGTTTGCTGATGTAGCCAATTTTGATTCCCATCTTTGTTTGGACATTTTAATTTTATTTTTGTATTTTTTTAAATGTGATAAATGATTCCCAGTTGGTCTTTGATTTATTTTTCAAAACAATATTGTATATTTTATTTTTTTACCTGATGATTTTTTTTTATGGAATAATTGTACCTTTTCCGGGCATGTCTACAGTTTTGATTTTTTTGCCTAGATGGGACATATTTGTCCCTAAGAGTAATAATGGTATTTTTGAGACAGTCCCAACTGTCTATAATATTAGTATTATTGAATATGGAGTTCCAATCTGTCTCATTTATAGCATTACTGGGTACAGAAAGATTGGCTTTATTGTACAAATAAGTATTTGTAATACTGGAGTTAAAAGAATATCATTTTAGTAATGAAAATTGAATGGAATTATAATCACTGTTGCCTACTGGAGATTGAATGTTTAATGTTATTGAGAAAATGTTCATCATTACTTAGAATCTGATCTAATATCACGTCGCCTCTTATGGGTGTAGTAATATGTTGTTTTAAATTATGTTCAGAACAGAGTAATAGAAGTTTCTTTCCCTTGTTTGAGGGGGTGGTTAGGGTGTTCCAGCAAATATCACCACAATTAAAGTCTCCAGTAATTATAGATTAAACAGATTCGCAGGCTTGTTCAATTTCCACTAAAATTGCATCAAACACTTTAATGGTAGAATTAGAGGGGAAGTAGCAAGACCCCACAATCAATGTGTCTGATTCAGATAGGGAGATCTTTTCCCAGATTGTTTCAGTGTGCAAATTATGAGTTTTGATTTTTTTTGACATGTTAGTAGATTATTATTTTTTTTATTATCAAAGCTACTCCTCACCTATTTTATTTTCCCTGTTTAGTGCATAAATATTATAACCTGGTAGGATGCTTTCCCAGGAAGATTTGCTACCCCCCCCCATGTTTCAGAAACTAAAATTATGTCAAGATTGTCATTATATGCCCTAAGTTTTAGTTCATTGAGTTTGGTATTAAGGCATCTAGCATTAAATGAGAAAAAGTTCAAGTGATTGCTTGTATGAAGGGAGGAATTATTATAGGTAACCTTGAGAGAGCTTGAAGGAGCCAGCTTCTCCCTCCTGTTTCTTAGTTTAAATGTTAGTTAATAAAATCTGTTAGGCTTTTTCCAAGTAAAGAATTGCCCCGTTTGCTAAGGTGCAGTCCATCTTTATATTATAGGTCATATTTTTCCACAAAAATTTCCCAGTGCATTATGCATGAGTGGCATTGTTTCAAGCACCAATGCTGTAACCAGTTGTTTGTTGCTTTTATTCTATAGCTCAGATGTGTGGAAAATCTGGGAATTGGAATTATTTCAGATAAACACATTTCACATTCTACATTTGTTTCAGGCACCAATACTGTAACCAGTTGTTTGTTGCTTTTATTTAATAGTTCAGATGTGTGGTAAATCTGGGAATTGGAAGTATTTTGAAGAAACAAATTTCACATTCTATATCAATCAGTTTATTGGAAAGGACAACCAAATCCTGTTGGATTTTATGTATTGAATCATTATGTATGTTGTTTGCTCCAATGTGAACTAAAACTAGGGGGTTATTGCTACAATTATGTAAGATGTCGGTGACCATATTAGACACATCTGAAATTTTTGCTACACTAAAACTAGAACAGGTCTTAGTGGCTTTATTCGGATCACAGTTAGCTTTGTCCAGATTTTGTTTTTATCATTGAATCCCCCAAAACCACCACTTGACGCATAGCAGGGTTAGTAGGCAAGACACTGAGGGGGAATATATTCATATTGAGTGGCATGTTAGGGGAAGATGGATATGAGGCAAGAGAATTGACCTAGAAGTTACCAGTTTGAGCATTGGTGGAATCAGTAACTAATTTGGGAGTGAGTGGCTTAAGAGTAGAGGTCAAATAGATGGGGGTATAGGAAGACTGACTGGCTTCGTCCCCCCAAAAGGAAGCCAGAAGGTCAAAGCTATTATGTCATGGTACATCATAATGTGTGGCTTTACACCCTTTTGTGATTGTTCTGTTGCTTTGTATTGAGTACCAATTGTCATTTGAATTTTCTGCACCACAAGCATCATCCTCTCTACCACATTTTTTGTTGATACAATTCTTTACCAGAGTTTGTGGTGTTATATTGGCAATATATAAGTGGGCAGGATTTGAACTGCAACCTGACGCAACATGAGGCACAACCGATATAACAGGTGTGTTAGACTGGTTACTTGCATCATGATTTTGAGGGTGAGAAGGGATGGTAAACAAATACCTGCAATCAAGTCTAGCAGCCATGTTGAGTTGACTGAGTTCTAAATCCCTCAGTCTGTTGTTAAACAACTCAATTTATTTATGCATTTCCATATTTATGAAGACATTTAGAACAAATGTATGATTTGTTAGACTCTATAGCTGTATATTACATGTAACATTCCATACACTTATGGCCAGTTTCACCACTTAGAGTAGTAATAATGTTCTGCAAATTATTGGCCATTGCTTTTGTTGTAAAGCACTAGAAGGTAGCTGATGAATATAGTAGTTACAGAAGTAATAAGGCCCCAAAGGGATATATAGAATCAGGCAGCATAAACTATCAGGATTCCCCCTACAGTGATGGCATGTTAGGATACCTCGTTGATAGTATGCGCAGTAGTAGGCAACAAATAGTCAGAAATTCAGAAGGGTTTGGTCATTTAAGCAGGTCTACTACTGCCTACCTCATAATTGAAGGAGGGTGTTATGGAACGGCACACCTGTTCCCTGTTCCACACCTGACACGCCAGATGCACTTGTCTTTGCGCGCATCTTCACACATGGAGACACGCACTTGCCCTGCTCGCTCACCCTGCTCGCAGCAAGAATGAGCTAACTAGCAGGCAGTAACCTAGAAGTATTACAGAGGTTACTAGCTTGCAACTCATAAATCAAAATAGCCCAAATTTAAAATAAGCAGCGAAAATGAGCAAGTGTCTCTCATGTGTCATCCTGGCTCACATTAACCCACTGTGTCGATGCTGAATTAGTAAAAATCAAGAGTCTCCCTGGGCTGTAGTTTGCAACAGCTCATTGCCAAAAACAACACCCACTCTTCCTGGTATCCTGAAGGCAGGAAATGGGGCTCCAGACTAAAAAAATTGCAGAATCGCATTAAAAAGTGCAAATACACACAGAGCTTCTTTACTGCAAGTGTAATCTGGCTGCATAAATCGCAGTACTGACAAAAAAATTCAAATGTACCTTGGTCTCCACTGTAACTACGGTTCACTTACAGGGAGGTTACTATCCTGTGTTCTTAAGTACTGTATTTTAACCGCAATAACTATGGGTGAGAACACAAGATTAAGTAAAGTAAGTAAAGTTTTATTTGTTAAACGCCTGTTCTCTGAGGTTCAGGGCATTGTACAGGATGCAAACACTACATACTTAAACATAATTCATAAACCATGTAACATTATTATAAACACACATAAAATAATAACCCTAACAGAAGCTAATCAGTAGCTGATACTGGGACAATTACTTACTAAGTACAGTACCAAAAGTCTTCCTGAACAGATGTGCCTTCAAGCCCAGCTTAAAAGCCTCCAACAAGGGAGCCTCCCTCAAAGATCTTAGGAGCAAGTTTCATAGGGCCAGTCCTGTACCTCAAATGAGTGGTCTCGCTGTTTTAAGCTGGCCCTGGGAACTACTAGGAGGCCCACTTTGGACTGGCAGAGAGAGGGCTGGTTATGGTGAGGAGTCAGAAGGTTACTCAAATAACCAGGTCCCAGTCCATAAACAGATTCATAGGTGAGAAGACCGACCTTGAAGGTAATTCTCCACCTCACCAGCAGTCAATGGAGGTCCCAAAGGACTTTGGTCATGTGACAGGACCTCAGAAAGCTCATCAGCAACCTGGCTACTGCATTCTTTACTACCTGCAGGCGATTTAGGATTCCTTCACTAACCCTGAGGTAAAGAGTATTACAATAGTCAAGTGTGGAGGTCACAAAAGCATGTGCTTATTAGGGCAAGTCATCAGGAGGGATTAAGGCTTTAGTCTGGATGATATTACTGAGATGGTAAAAGCCATTTCAGACAGCAGATGACACCTGAGCCTCAAATGTCAATCTATAATCCAGAATGTCCTCCAGATTTTTTACTTTTGCATAGGCAATAGGTGGGGAGGAGCTCAGCATTACACCAGTCAGTGCCCCAACTGCCTCCAAACCCTGACGATGACCAGGCTCAATCAACAGTACCTCCATCTTGTCCGGGTTGACCCATAGCCAGCCAGGTGACATTTGGTAAGCCTAGTTAAACTTCAATTCTGAAATTGCAAAGGTCACAATGATCCCATCAAATGTAAACAAGTTCTAACATATGAAGTCATTAAAACCGTGGTGGGCAGGATGGGTGTAGATATATTATTATTCATTCCTTAATGGATGTGGATGGGCAGCCTGGAAATCATTAACCCCTACAGCCAAGGTGTCCATAGATTTTGTAAAGAGATTTCATTCTGTGTAATCAGGATATCTCCACCAAACCCTAGTCTCTGTTAGTTCAGGCCAGCCAAAAAAGGGCACATGGGGCCAGATTTTCAGGATTGTGGTTGCAGCACCTGCATCTGTATTTCAGATGCATACTGCATTTGTGCAGCTGCATTCAAAAGTCTGCATCCTAGTCACATACATCTGGACATATCTGTGATATTTCCTGAAGTTTACGACTATTTTTCCACAACTGCAGGAGCTGCATCCATTTTTCTGACACAAGTGCAGAATTCCATCTGGGAACAAAGACCACATTTTCTTGGCTTAACTTTCCGGGTGGATTTTGGCACCAGCATCTGAAAAAAAGTATGCAAGTGCGTGAAAATGCTGCTCATGCTCTTTGCACCAACCCTACAGCTTTAATGTTCACTAATAGGGTAATTTTTCAGTATCTCCTTTTCCCTGCAGTGCAATACCAGACAGGTCTGCCACCTATCCATGCTACTATCCTTGTTAGCAATTAAAACTACAGCAGCATGACTCGTGGTAGATAATAATATCTATGGTATTTGTGTGGCTCAGGATTAGGTCAAACTGCACTATCAGTGATCTGGCCACTCTCACCCCTTGTCTCACTGTCACATTGGACTTATTTGCCTAGTGATCCTGTCTCTCAGTTAACAGTTCAAAAACCATCATCCTTCCCCTTAATGAGCTATGTACATAAGTGACTTGTGATGGGGTGGCTGAAGGATGCATTGGGAGCCAATCAACATAGAATATTTAGGGCTCCTGATCACCCATAACACAGACTTTATTAAGACTATGGTAACATCATTCACTTAAATAACTGGAGGTAGACATTCCAAGGTGGAATAAACCACAACTTTCCATGGACAACAAAACTGTAGTCCTTAAAATGATATCCTTCCCTAAGACAGGGTATATCTTCAGCCACCCCACTGTTGCCATTGACTAGAAAACTTTTAATCGCTTAGATAAAACTATTGATCACTTTTCATGGAGGGCAAAACCCTTAGGATAAGCTGATGAAATCTCGAAGCCCACTGTCCCAAAAGGAGCTGAGGATTGTCCTGGCTAGATGGTTTATTATTTTGACTTTCACAAGTGACACTAACTTTTTCTGGGCTGTATTCCTCCTTGGCTACACCTGCTGACTTTCACAAGAGGCTATATCTTTTTCTGGGCTGTATTCCTCCTTGGCTATCCCTTCTGACTTTCACAAGTGGCTCTATCTTTTTCTGGTCTGTATTCCTCCTTGATTCCCCCTGCATGAAGCAATTAACTCTGGGATACTGCTAGGAGCTTTTATAGAACCAAAACTCTCTCCCTCTTTTAAGGATCACCCAGTCATGATATTTACAAGGGGTGGCCTGGAAAGTGGGTTCCTGATTTTTTTTGACTAAGCTGTCTCCAATAGCCCCATCTCCTGAACTAACAGCTATCTAGGCAAATCTATTTCTCCAGGTGGGAGTAGTATTGCTCTGAGGCCCCTGGAAGGTTAAAGGAA
The DNA here is from genome assembly GCA_016271365.2 of Neoceratodus forsteri. Lineage (NCBI taxonomy): Eukaryota > Metazoa > Chordata > Ceratodontiformes > Ceratodontidae > Neoceratodus > Neoceratodus forsteri. The sequence continues at coordinate 538,108,913 of CM057455.1, forward strand.
CTGTATATAACCATAGTGTCCTGAACCCTGGGAAGAGCCACCTCCTCTCATGTCAACAGCTACAAGAACTCTTCTTACCCCCCCCCCACACACACACACTGATTTTTGGAAGTTTCTGCAGTTCCCAAGTGTTTTATCATTGATTCTCCCCTCGCCAAACCAGGGCTCGCCTTCAGTGTTAGATTCCTTTTAAATGCTGGAAAAAGTCCTACAGAGCTATAAAAGGCTGCATGTACCAATCCTTAATGTCATCTTTTCAGCTGCTGGAAATGTGATGATCCTGACATACATATTTTCCATGTCTTGTGTCATTTCCTCATATATACACCATTTTAGAAAGTGGCTATTAGGTAACTTTCTAAAGTCCTACTGTAGGTCTTCACATTCCATTGTCAATTAAGCCTCTTTACCTTGAAGTATCTAATAACAAACCATATATACAGGGTCTCACTAAACAGTGGCATTTGGATGCCACCCTAGAGGTCAAACATTTAATTCTTATAAAATGGTGGCAACTGGTTCTCTTAGTAGAAGAATGCAGAGAGGTGGTAGGCTGGCTGCCTCTAATGAAGCACCTTAGCCATCTAGCCTTTGGGAACTCTTTAGAATATTCAAAAAAATGGAAGACATAAATCAACTCACATTTATACACCGCATCTTCCATAGCTGCATACAATCTTCTGCTGGCTTCCCATCTTCTCCCTACTATAATTAACTCCATCATTCACATGATTCCTTAGGTTCTTCTCAATGTGTTATTTATGATTACCCAGTAAGACCTTTTCCATAACTTTAGGTGCCTCATACCAGGTTTTGTTATCCTATAGGTTTCTAGTTTGATTCCTCTTAGCATCATGCTAAATTAGATGCTCCTCATACATTGCTTAGAAGAATGCATTGCTACTTGCCTTACTAATTACAATATGTGCACACATTTGCCCTATATACTTCTTGTATACCTGTCTGATGGGCAGCTTTTGATTCAGTATGTGATATTTTTATTTTATTTTAATGAAATCAAGGATTACAAATACCTTTGAGCAGGAACTGCTCGTTTACAAAGGTTCCACATCAAAGGAATGGGGGATACATACATACAAAGGTCGACATAATAATACATAGTTACACAATAAAAAAAAGCAAGAGACTGAGGCTTAGGAAATTCCAGAAATTCAAAATGTGCCAAATGTTAGGTAGCATGACATACCAGTCAAGGGCAATCTTAGAAATAAGCGCTGCAGGTGGGGGGGGTATGCACATAGGAAGGCCATTGTCAGAGAGTAGAGGGTGAGGGTAAGAGCTCTAAAGGGAGAGGAGGAGGGAAAAAGTCAGAAAATGCCCAGGGGAGGAAAGGGGGAGGTGGCAAGGGGGTGATTAGGTGAGGCAGGTGGGGGGGCAAGGCAGGGAGAAGTAACTGTCAAGACTGAAGTGGAGGGCAGTGAGCGGTGGGCCCCTGATTAGACGAGGAAGTCACAATGACTAGTTGAAATGAGATGAAGTCAGAGTTGTCTTTTAAAAGGGCCAAGAGCAGCAGCAGTAAGAGCTTCTTTGTTGAGAGTGTTGTACCACTCTGGTGCTCTGTGGGCAAAGGCCCTCTGGCCCATGCTAGTCCGGCATCTGGGGACAAGGAAGGTTAGTTGTTGTGAACTTCTAGTTTGCTGGGTGCTGTGGTGGTCAATGAGGAGCTTTCCAATGCCCTGGGGCATGACCCCGAGTAGGACTTTTTGGGCTAAGAGGCAGGTTTGATACTGTATTTGGCTGATGAGAGGAAGCCATCCTGCCCAAGTGTATAGGTCACAAGTGCATGTAAGTCAGTCAGCCCCAGTTAGCAGCCTGCATGCTTTGTTGAGTGCAACTGTAATTCTGGGGAGGGCAGAGGCGGAGGCAGAGCCATAGATTGCTAGCCTGTAATCGATGAGGGAGGTGACAGAGCTGTTGATAGCCAACTGGAGAGTATCAGGAGTCATGCAGTGTTTGTGCCTGTAGAGCATGCCTATACAAATGTTGGTGGCTTTGGCAACAGAATCTATGTGCCAATGGTAGGAGAGTGAGTTGCTCAACGTGACACCTAGGTACATAAAATCAGGAACGTGTTCAAGTAAGGTCCCTGTTTGGTTTAGGATGGTGAGGTCACAGGATTTGTACTTACTCCTAGCATTGTACAAGGTCATAACCTGTGTTTTGCTGTAGTTAATGACCAGTTTGTGTGACTTGAACCATTCTTCGATGCACATGAATTCAAGCTGTAATTGTTTCTCAAGGAGCTCTACATTTTGGTGGCTGGTGAACATGACTGTGTCATCAGTGTAGAACAGTAATTTCTGGTGGAAGACACTGGGAAGGCATTGAGAAAGAGGCTGAAGAGTTGTGGCCCCAGAATGGTCCCCTGTGGGACCCCGGAAAGGACTGGCTTTTCTTCCAAGGTGACACCGGCAATCCTACCCCGCTGGACCCTCTCCCAAAGGTAGCTTGAAAACCAGAGCAGTGCTTTATTAGAGAGTGTAATGTTTAATAATTGCTTGAGTAGGAGTGGGTGGTTCACAGTATCAAAGGCTTTTGTAAGGTTGATGAATACTGCCCCTACACAGTTTCCTTGATCAAGCATGGTATGGATGAAGCCCATGAATTCTAATAGTGCAGTGGTGGTACTGTGCCCTTTTTGGAAGCCATGTTGCTCAGGACACTGGATGTCATATTTTTCCAGGTACTCGACTAGCTGGTCTGAGGCAATGCACTCCAGGGCCTTAGACAATGGAGGGATGATGGACATAGTTCTGTAGTTGGAGTGAAGTGATTTGTCTCCACTTTTGTGTACCGGTGTGATGGTTGCCTGTTTCCAGCGAGATGGGAACTGGGACATCCTTAGTGATGGGTTGAGGATCTTTGTCAGGGGTTCAAGGACTTCTGAAGGACAAGTGCTAACAACTTCAGGTCAAGGGAGTCACCACTGTAGCCTGCATTGCGAATGGCCTTCTGAATATAGGTTCTGGCTTCATGCAGTGGGATCTCCTTGAAGTAGAATTACGAGGCAGGATGTAGGAGAGGAGCAGTGGCAGGAGGGTTACTATCAGAGGGGGCATCGAAGAAATTAGAAGGAAGAACAGTATCCAAATTGGAGAATGCATTGTTAAAGGTGTTGGTGATTGTGTACCGGCCAGATGTTGGTGTTCCATGTATGTTGAACATGATGAGTGGTGACTTAGGGTCCTTCCCTGTAATGTCTTTCAAGTTACTCCAAAATTCTTTTCCATCACCCCAGGAGTTGGAGAGGGCTTCTTTGAAGTATTTGCTTTTGGCACTCCTAACTGCCCATGTGCACTCATTTTTGGCAGCTTTATATTGATGAATATCCTCAGGTTTGGATGTTGTACAGGCACAGTGCCAGAGATGGTCCCTATGTTTGAGTAAAGTGATTCGATCAGTGGTTATCAAAGGGTTAGCTCTACCCTGACCTTCAGCTTTTTGAGAGGTGCAAAGATATTGCAGGCTGCGGTGAAGTGGCTGATGAAAAGGTCTAAGGCTTGGTTTACATCAATGGCAGAGTTGATTGGTGTCCAGTCCAGGCAGCTTAGATGTGTCTTTAGTAGCTCAAGGTACCCCTGCTTTAACACTCTGGTGAGGATTATTTTAGAAGGGGTCTTAATGAATTTGTTTGTCCAGGTACATGTGACCGGTGAGTGGTCACTGACCATCAGGGAGCACTGAGACTTTTGAGATTCATTCAGGGTAATTAGTAAGGATCCAGTCCAGAAGTGTGTGTGACCCTGTCCTATAGCTGCATCTGGTGGGGGTGGTAACAAGCTGGGTGAGATTCTGTGCTGTGACAGCATCCTTGTAGTTTCTGGCCTCCAGCAATAGCCAATTTATGTTGAAGTCACCTAGTACTATGAGTTCAGAGTTATGATGTAATCCCTGTAGGCTTTCCAATATGCTCATAAATCCATTGGGCTGATCTTTAGGGGGTAGGTATACGGAGGCAATGGTGAGCTCCTTGTTGTGCTTTAATAGCAAGAACCTGCAAGAGGTGGTTTAGGGTTTGAGAAAGGGAAGACTTGACTCAGATAGGAATTCCTCAGGTAGATGGCACAGCCCCCACCTCATTTGGAAGCCCTGTCCTGCCTGAATATAGAGTATCCAGGGATGGTATCTGCAGCATCTGGTATCTTGGGGTCAAGCCATGTTTCGACAACAGAGAGTACATCAGGGCTATGTTGCTGGATTCAGGTTTGCAAGATGTCAAGATTGTTAAGGAGGTTGCAGACATTGATTGAGGCTAATGTGAGGGACCTCACCCACCTTTTTGTGGAATGGGGTGCTAGGCTGGTAGGGCCTGGGTTAGGATGAACATTTCCAGATATCAGAAGTAGCATAAGTAGTATCCTGAGAAGGTACACTTTAATCATTTTGCAGACTAGTTTTGTTGTAGGGCATCTAGTCCTCTTGGCCTTGCTGGTCTGCATGTGCCCCATGATATTGCAGAGCATAATATATAATGCCATGTTTTCAGAGGTGCCACGTGATTGATGAAAAGTAATCAAATCCACAGGAAATGGTGAATTACTGGGGGCAAGAAAACTGTTGTTACTGTAGGTCAAAGACCCAGAATGTGTTAAATTCCTGAAGGTGATAAACATTAGCCTGGGGCATATACAGGATGTAAAAATCCTTTGTTAGTATATTCCCTTTGTTCTCCAAAATGGTTATGAATAGACCTCAAAGACATGTACACATCCTTTAAGAACAAGTCAGATGGAAATGTGGATTCAATGCAGCACTTCACAACTCAGAGCTTGTATAACAGATTTACTGACCTTACTTTTGCTTTTGATGGCTTCCAAAAAAGTTGATTTATGATGAGAATGCCAATACCTGGTGGTGATGCTTTGCAGTTGCTTAGTCCAGGAAATGTTCATAGATGTTATGTCCAAGAATGGTCCAATTCCTCCAAGCAGAAACACATGAAAATCCACAAAAACTAAACTACTGACAGAGACAAACACAAACAGCCAGCCATGCAGGCTCTAGTCTACGTACCAATCTACTTATGTATTTTATACAATGATATTTTATGATACTGTTACGTTTTTGAAAATGTAATAAAATGTTTTGTTTTAAAAAATGAAAACTGCATGGTTGTTGAACACAGAGCTGACTTTTCTAGTAAGGAATAGTCTGACATTACTCAAGCCTCTCTGAAACCAGTCTATGAATGTACTGTACTTTGTAAAACAGAGGTAGATCTGGACGCAGCATTTTATAATTCTACAGCAATGTTACTATAAATTATTACATCATTCTTAGATAATTAGGGTTATTCATTTCTAAAAGTTCTGACATTCTAAGTTCAGTTAGCTTAGTCCATTTCCACTCACAGTAGTTTCTGCAACTTTACACAAAGTATAACATTTTGATTTAAATTCAGTTTCATTGTTTTTCAAAGGAGTCATCTTCAACGGTATATTTATATGTACAGTTACTACATCTCTTATGGTTATAAGAGTTTTTTCTCAAGTCTTGATGCGCCAGTACTGCTCAGCTTCACTCCATGGTTCTCTCACCCAAAGAACTTGAGAATGCACTCTAATAATCATAGAAGACACTGTAACTGTACATATAAACATAATAGAAATAAAAAATGAGGTAGATCATGCTGCAGTGATTGAGAGTAAGTACAGTGATTGGGGTGATGCCTAAAAGTCACACATCCCCTTTCCTTAACTTTGTTCTCAAAATTACCCCCCCCCGCCCCGACATTTGACTATGAAGATGTGGTTTACACTACAGCCCCTAAGTTCACCCTTGCCTGACTGGAACCTCTCTATCACTTCTTCTGTCACTTTACTCTTAACTGTCCATTCCACACCAACCACTGCTCACTATACTCTGAGATTTCTTGGAACACATGTCTCTTACACTCCTCTACCGTGATGTAATCCACATTATGTTAAGGACTCTCCTTAGGGTCTGCATTCCCATTCTGCTCTAAAAGTCCTCACAGAAAGTCAACTCGGATCTCAGTTTCCATCATGGTGGAGTGAGGAGAAAGAGAGAGCAGCCACTGTCATGAGGGGATGGTGTTCACCCAGTTACAATTAGCAGTGCTGCCTGGGTTTGAAGCACAGGACCCCAGGGCAGGCATAGATTTACAGGGGAAGCAACTGAGTCCAAAGTAGTCTGTATCATTTGCAATTGACTCCACTGACAATGAAGACATACATTTCTATCACAGCCAGGCAACTGCCTGATAGGCCTGGCAACTCATGCCTATCCCTGACTATACCAGATGATAAACCTATTAGCAAAGTCCCAAGGTGCTGCAACTGAAAGACTGGTACATAATTATTGAATAGGATTCATCCTGTCATCAACAACATTAGTAAGCAATTACCTTTGACTTTATGAAAGAACCTGAGCATCTAATGAATTGTCATGCTTTGCTCAATCTCTGTTTCTGTGGACACTGTGACATCAGGGCATTAACTGGGGATATTAGGCCATAGTACGTGTTAATACCTCCATCTACCATTCTGCTGCTATAATTAATGTATTTTACTTTTATTCATTTTACAATTTATTTACCCACGATAACCTAGCTGATATAACATCTCATTTCCAGTGGGGTCCTGCCTCTCCCCATTTCTGCAGCAAGTGGACCAGATCACTAAGAGGTTATTGACTTGTTCATTGACTTGTGAGTATTTGGCTCTGCTAAGGTTTGAATCTGTGAAATTCAACTGTTTTGTCATCAAGTTCTGTGCTTGCCTCCCTGCTGCACCAGTGGTTACTGATTATGTAGGAAGTCATGACACTATGTAAGATACTAAACAAATGAGATAGACAGACAGACAGACAGACAGACAGACAGACAGACAGACAGACAGATAGATAGATAGATAGATAGATAGATAGATAGATAGATAGATAAAATGTTATTTTTATATAGGAAACATGTCATTAGGATTTTGCAGCCTTGTTCACGAGACAGTCCTGTGGTCTAGTTACCTTAAGTTACACTAAAAACACAGAACATAGAACATCATGGACATAATATACACAACTGTTAAAATAAGAGATTCCTTATTAAGGTACATATATGACATATTAGTGTCAACCTTTAGACTATTTACATTTGCAAGTAAATGGATACAATTCTTTTACTGTTGTAGTGAAGGTTCCATATGTAGATAGTGTTCTCAATTAAAATAGTAAAATATTCCATACTTTATGCAGAAGCCGCATGTTGCTGGTTAAGTGAATTTGCCTATTTTTGTTTGTTTGTTTATTGGAGACTGGATCTGTGATGCAAGCATGCCTGATGGTTGGGGAACAGCAGAATCACACAGGGACCCTGAGACCAAAAGCCTCCACTCTTTACTACCAGATCAAGAAGACAGATTTTGTTACAGCACTTGCCCTAGGGACAATTTCACCCTCCATAGGGAGCCTGTGGTTATAAAATGGCACTCAAAGAGGGACCCCAGGGCCAGAAAAGGGGGACATCATCTGGTGAATTGTGAAAATTTCTGCAATGTTTGTTCAGGTTATCTTCCACCACAACCCCTAATGAAGATGGAGACAGTTTTGTGCCAAGGACTGATGGCCCTGCAAAAATGTCAGTACTGGTCTGCAGTTATGACATGCATGTGCAACGGAGGTGAACAGCATGCTTAGGGTATGTCCAGTGCAAAACAACAATGACTGGTTGTGCACACAGTGTGTGGGAGTTCAATGCTGTATATGAAATTCTATTACTAGAATTTCCTTGTTATTTAAGCAATAATACCCTACAGGGTGGGTGGTATTGGGCAATACCAGACCACCCAGAGACGTAATGAGACTTGATGCCACAGACAGATGCCTTATTGGAAAATCTGGTATTGCCCAATACCGCACACCCTGGAGGGTATTATTGTGCTTAGAAAATGGGCATCTGTGTCATGTTTTATTATGTGATAAACTAAGAGAGGAAATTAGTTTAAAATTAATAAAAAGTCTAGAAAAAAACTGTTGCTGGTAAAGTAGTACCTCCTTTTTTTTATGATGTTCCATCTTGTGTTGCTCCTCCCCAGAAAGCAATTCTGTTGCAGTCACCCTCCCACACACACACACACACCCACAACTTCCAGATAAAACCGCAACCGGACCACCCCCCCTTCTGTCATATTTGTGGCAAACTACAGTAGTAGGCACATTTAAAAAAAAAGTAAGACAAAAAATAAAAGAAGACTTTGTGCCATCTTCTCTCCTGACCTGTAAGTGTCCATACTTGACTCTCGCAGATCGGACTGTGCTTTCATTCTCCCTCCTTCAGCGCTTAGATTTAAAAATAAAAAAAGAAACACTGCAGCATTGACTTTTGCGGTCTTGGAGAGAGAGAATTTATCCTTTCTCCCAGCCACAGTCATATCCTACGGCAGCACTTTCCCGATCGCATTCTTGCAGGAGGAGGCGCTGGCTTGTAAAAAGTAATGATTTGAGATGAGCTCGAGTGAGTGAGATCACTATCTCCACTACCGCTGCCATATTTGGGTGAAGCATTCTGGAAGTAACAGGCAACACAGTTTGATGTTCAGTGTAGTTTGCGGTTGTTGTGTGAAGCATTTAGGAATTGGGAACAACTGGAGTTAGGTACTGTTTCCTTTTTTTTATTTATTTTACTCAGTCACCATATTGACTGCAGCGGGAGTAGGAGGCGGTCACTTGAAAAGAGTAAATGATTTGCGCGCCAGTGAGAGGGAGTGCTATCTCCACTACCAGAGGAGTGTCGGTTTTGGAGAGTAACAGGCAACACCAAGATATTCAATATTTTTCACTAAGCCTTTAAACTGTAACAAGAAATTAGAGTAGGAGAGAGCTGGAGACTGTCTTGCGGACTGGAGTCGGGTCTCAGTTCTCGCTAAGTGCGACAAAAAAATGGTGGGCATTTTAAATTGAAAATTCCAGTAGTGCTTGATATTGGTGATGAGTTTTGTAGGGACTGGCACTTTTAATGCCTGGGATCTGTTGTCTGATAGATGCCCACCATACCAGGGCTATCAGTTAATCAGAGCCCAGGAATTTCATAGCCCATTTTCTAAGCTACTATTATGATGTTATGCTCCTGTTGTGCAGCACTAGTGATACCACTTTTGTAGCACAACAGATTAGAACATGTTAGCACAGCATATGAGCTGTGGCTGCCTTCATTAGAACTGTCAAGATGCATTGTTAATTTCTTTTATTGTTAATGAGGCTCTGAGCGATGGCAGCTAAGTTTCACTTACAAATGACATCAGAAAAGGAAACAATCTCTGAGCATACTATGGTTGCCCATACAATACAAAAGACTGTATGAACAAACATATACATACAAGGCTGAGTCTGAATTTTTCTGTCTAGGTCTCCTGTTACCATGGAAACCACTTGATTCAAACACAGTTCTGTTGTGTATGATTGCTCAAACACAAGCCTCTGTAAGGCAAGGCAAGGCAAGGCAAGTTTTATTTGTATGGCTCCCATTCCCGGAGGCTCTGGGTGCCTCACAGAAATATATATAAAAAAAAACATGCAATACATCAATATAAAATTTCATTAATGCAATTTAGAATAATTAAAATGTAAAACAATTTAAAACTTATAAAATATCATAAACAGGGACCGAGCAACATGTTAAAATTCAGTATTCATTAAAATCAAGGCCAAAGAGGTCTGCCTTCAACCTCCACTTAAACACCTCTACAGAGGGAGCCTCCTGGACTGCAGATGGAAGTGGGTTCCACAGAGACATCCCAGAAATGCTAAAAGCACGATCTCCAGAAGACTTGAGCCAAACCCTGGGAACATCCAGGAGGCTCCTCAAAGAGGCGTGGAGGGAACGCACAGAGGTCACTGGGGTCAGGAGATCTGACATATAACCATGGCCCAGTCCATTTAGGGCTTTATAGGTGAGAAGTCCCACCTTGAAAAGGACCCTCCACCTACCTGCAGCCAGTGCAGGGCACGTAGAACAGGGGTCACATGAATGGACCTAGAAAGACCAGTCAGTAACCGAGCTGCTACATTCTGCACTAGCTGCAGTCTGCAAAACGTCACTCCCATGACCCTGAAGTAAAGAGCATTGCAGTAATTGAGCATGTAGGAAACAAAGGTGTGCACCAGAATCAGCAGGTCCTCAGACAGAATGAGGGGCTTAATCCGGGCAATGTTCTGTAGGTGGTAAAAACCACTACTGACTGCAGAAGACACCTGACCTTCGAAAGTCAGTTTACTGTCAAGGATCACGCCCAGGTTGCACACCCTCAGGGAAGCTGTCAATGGGGTAGAACCCAGTACAAGACCAGAATCATCCCCGAGCAGCAACCCATCATGCCCACGACCAGGCTTGAGCATCAGCACATCCATCTTGGCCAGGTTGAGTCTCAGTGATTTGGATGCCATTCAATCATTGATTTTAGCTAGACAGTTGTTAAGCACATCCACAGCTCCTGATGTTCCAGGAGCAAATGACAAATACAGTTGGGTATCATCTGCATAACAGTGAAACTCCACATTGTATTGTCAAATGATCTCACCAAGGGGCAGCATATACATTGCGAACAACATAGATGACAGGGTTGAGCCCTGTGGAACTCCACAGAACAGAGGCATTGGGAAGGAGGAGAAATTCCCCATCACCACCTGCTGCACCTTGTCTAAGAGGTATGATTCAAACTACCTGATGACAGTACTGGCGAGTCCACAAAACTCACAGATCTGATCCAATAACATGACGTGGTCCATAGTATCAAAGGCTGAGGAGAGATCGAGGAGTACAAGAACTAACCTGTCTCCTCTATCTCTAACCCTGAGCAGATCATTATGCACCCTCACTAGAGCTGTTTCAATGCTGTATCTAGCCTGAAAACTCAACTGAAATAGCTCATTAATGTCCGAGGACACCAGGTGATTCTTGAGCTGTTGTGCCACTAACTTCTCAACAACCTTGCTCAAAAAAGACAGATTGGAGATAGGACGGTAATTCCCCAGGACATCAGGGTCGAGGAAAGGTTTCTTAAAGAGAGGCCTCACCAGCACCTCTTTTAAGGCAGCTGGGAGAACCCCCTCTGCCATGGAACACCTGACAATCCTGGTGAACACCGGGTCACCTGCCTCAAAACATCCCATTAAGAACTGTGTTCTGGATGGGTCCAGTTCACAAAACGTGTGCTTCAGCTCTAAGATCACCTTAGTCATATCGGAAACCTCAACTGGCCTAAACTCTTCCCAGACAGGTGGAGTGCCTCTATTCCCCCCCCAGCCCAACCTCTGCTAGGTGAAAGGCTAATTGGCAGAATCCCCAACCAGATGGCCGATACTCAGTCAGAGAAGAACAGAGCAAACTCTTCACATAAAGTGAATGAAAAGGCTTTTTTTAATCTGTAAACAGGCAGGATGTAAAAGCCAGTCTACAGTTTGAAACAGCTGAGAAGGTCTGTTCCTCCCTGAAGCAATCTCCCTGGACAGAAATTCTGCCTTCTTATGGGAGATTGCCCCCTGGTGCTCAACGGCATGGGGTCATTATGTCGCACAGCAGAATGACATGCAGCACAATTGCGTTGCACGATTTCAGACAGTTTTTGTTCTGTGGGGGGCTCTGCCCCCACACACACCCTGTTATGGGGGGATGTGCCCCCAGACCCCTCACTAAGGATTCTCAACTCCAGGGGGGTCCAACTCGGAGAGCTCACAGGTCCGGGATCACCATATTGCCGTACGCTATTATGCGTGCAACATTATGACCCGGTAAGGTGCTCAATAGAGTGGACACTCAGGGCCAGCTTGTTAGACTCCAGCTGGGTCTTCCACCAGCAACATTCTAACTTCTGACCCCTGATCTTCATCACTCTGAGATCCCTGTCAAACCACGGGGATCTCATGTGAGAAAACGTGGGTCATAAATAAACTGGTGCAATGGTGTCCAGAGCTTCAGAAACAACCCTATTATAGGTGGCAACCTCCTCTCTGGCATCATGAACCCTAGATAAATCAGCAACTGCCAACAGTCCCTCTGGGTGCAAGCCCCTTAAAGGGCGATAGCTAACCATTTCTGCAGGGGAGAGACTTTCAGGGGGGCCCCAAACATGAACTCCATGGTGTAATGATCAGACCAAATTACCTGATCAGTCTTGAGGTTATCAACCTCAAGACCCAGCTGGAACACCAGATCGAGAGTGTGGCCAAACTGGTGGGTAGCAGAAGCAACTTCTTGTGACAGGCCCAGAGACTGCATGAACTGGAGGAGGTCGTAACCAAAATGTGAAGATTCATGTTTGATCCAAGCATTGAAGTCCATCAGAATTAAACATCTGGGGGACTCCAACACCTGGTCACCAATGAAGTCCGCTACCTCTGGCAGGAAATCTCCCCCAACCCCCCAGTATGGACTAGTCCCTTGTGTGCTGCATGTGACTGTGACCTGCAAACTGAAAATGCTGTGAGGTAATCAGACACAATTTACAAAGTGTAGCTTGTCTGAGAGACTGTGAAGGAAAAAAGGGAAATAAAACATAATATCCTAAATAGAAGTGGGGATCATTACTGAACAACCATAGGTTACTGAGCTGGGAGCGCCACTCAGGCCCAGGATAGCAGTAACCCAGGAACAAGAGGTGGAGAGCCTCCAGCAGGTACAGAAGGGTCCTTACAGACTGAGGTAGACTTTGGTTTGAGAACAAGAGGTGGAGAGCCATTTGTCTGGTGTAGGTCCCCAATGGTTCCTCAATTTGAACTTTTGACTCCAGTCTGGATGCTGTGGGACTGAGCTATAATGAGAAATGCAATCAGGTGGAGCTGACCTTGCAGATCATGAGCAGTGTCAGTAAATGGTGTAGAGATCTACACCAGATCCAATGGCTATCAGAAACACTACAACATGTGCAGTCCCTGTTTCAGTGGGACCTGTGTGGGAAAACCAGGTACAGGTCACTATTACTACTTCTACAGGTGACAGGGGGATAATGGTTCATATATACAGAAGGAAGATGGCAGGGAGGCTTATAGGGAAGTGAGGAAGCTAGCAAGGAAGGTAATTAGGAGAGCTAAGGTAGACACAGAGAAAAGGATAGCAAAAAAGGCCAAGAGAGGTAATAAGACATGTTTATGGCTCTGGGCGGAGCCTAAAGTCATCTTGCTATCTGTAGCTGGAAAACGGAGTACCATGGAACACATGTTTTGAACTTTTCAATGTATCCTTCCATGCCAACTGAAATAAAATACTCCCTTCCTTCTGTTAAGAATGTTGGAGACATAACTCCAAGCTGCTCATCAGATGCCATCAGGAAACTCAAACAGCTTGTTAAATGTTTGTTAAATATTGGTTGCCTATTAAACTGGAGAATTGTTTACCCCCTTAAGAATGCAACAACTTGCACATTTAATTACTTAGCATTTAAATAGCTTCTTACTACTAGTTTCACTTGGGAATGTATTGTCTTTCAAGAAAGATGCATACCTCATTGCATACCTCATAAATGTTATACTTTTCCCAGCAAATCTATAATTTACATTATTTTTTTAACCTCTGAAGACACTATCTGACAAGCCCTGTCTCACACATATGCCAGGTCTTCAGTGAACTACCAAGACTAAATATGTAGCAATCAGCAGGACACAGAAGGTAATAGTGAATGGAACACATTCCAAAGAAAGGGGGGTCACTAGTGGAGTACCTCAGAGCTCAGTACTAGGTCCAGTCCTCTTTAACATCTTTATAGGTGACATTGCAGAGGGTCTGGAGGGAAAGGTATGCCTCTTTTCAGATGACACAAAGATCTGTAACACAGTTGATACACAAGGGGGGGGTTAGAAAGGATGAGAAGGGGCTTGTCAAGGTTGGAGGAATGGTCAGACATATGGCAACTTAGATTCAATGCAAAGAAGTGCAAAGCAATGCACCTGGGGAACAAAAACCCAGGAGAAGAGTACACAATAGCAGGAGGTACTAACAACAACAAAAATGGAAAGGGACCTGGGGGTAGTCATATCAGATGATCTAAAGGTGGGTAAGCAATGTGAGAAGTCAGTAAGGAGAGCCAGGGGGATACTGGGATGCATAGGAAGGGGCATCACAAGTAGAAAATGGGAAGTGGTTATCCCTCTGTACAGAAAGTTGGTGAGATCCCATCTGGAGTACTGTGTGCAGTTTCAGAGACCTCATCTATGCAAGGACATAGACAGCATGGAAGCAGTCCAGAGGAGGGCAACTAAAATGGTGCAGCGTCTACATCAGAAACCATATGAAGAGAGACTGAGAGAGCTTAATATGTATACCCTTGATGAAAGGAGGGACAGGGGGGACATGATAGAAACATTCAAGTACCTCAAGGGAATCAACAAAGTCCAGGAAGGTAGCATCTTTCAGAAAAAGAGATGTGTAAGAAAAAGGGGGCACAATTTAAAGATAGAGGGGGGACGGTTCAGGGGTAATGTGAGAAAAAAATCTTTCATGGAGAGAGTGGTGGACGCATGGAACCACCTTCCTGGAGAGGCTGTGGGGTTCAAAACAGTGGAGGAATTCAAATATGCATGGGACAGACATAAGGCAATTATAGTGGGGGGTGGCAGGGCAGGAAGTAGACTGTTGGTTAACTAAAATCTGCAGCTTATCCAGTAGGTAGGGAAATGGGCAGACTGGGTGGGCCAAGTGGTCCTTATCCACCATCAAAGTCTATGTTTCTATGTTTCTATTTTCTACTATGCTTTTTGGGAAAAAATATATTGAGCTACAGCAAACACACACACGCACACACGCACGCATGCACGCACACACTCTGTACACACAATCCTCATGGCCACAATATTCAAAATAAATACTGCATTCTAATATGTTATAAAACAACAGAGAAACAGCTTATGTCAGTGAACACAGTGAAGTTCAGTTTAGAGCAGATTTCCTTTAAATATTTCTTATCCTATATTTTGTATCCTGGATAGTGCAGTGAAGATGCTACATCTCATTATCATAGAGATCTTCATTTACACATTTTTTGCACTGTATTTACTCAGGCTGTTCCAGATTAGATGCAACATCTTGTGTTCAGTTGGGTCATGATTTTACCATTTTGATAATGTATTTCTTCAGGGTAGCCTAGTACAGGGCCCCCATATTCAACGGAGATGCAAGGCGCATCCTGGCGGAAAAGGGAGATGTACTGCGCAACTCCAACAATGTACTGCAGTGTGATATTCAGACATGTAGGATGCACTTGCCACAAGGGAATAGGCTAGGGTGCACACAAATAGTATGGTGTGCAAGCCAAGGGTGCTTTCCCATGTATATGCCATGCTGTGGCATACTCAGCAGGAATGCATCCCTTACAGTCCAGGGTAGCATGTCCCACAGTTAGGCCATGAGCAGCTGGCCTAACTGGTCAGCCACCCCCAGGTGGGCTGCAGAAGTGCACTCAGGTGCACTGCAGTCTGGTAGCCCTGGGGGACTAGAGGTCCCCCCTCCCATCCCTGATCAATCCATCTCCATCCCCCAAGAACTCCATAGTGTAGGGCCTCCCTGGACCCAATCACACCACAGGAAACCACGGTCCATATCCATAGCATAGAGAACCCCCGCCCACCACTTTGGTAAGTAGACACCCCCACTCCCCCATACCTGACCTGTTGCAGAGACTGGCAGTGCCCTCTACACCCTGCCATGCCCAACTACAGAATGCACTAGACCCGGGCTGGGAACCTGCACTCCATAATATCCCATGTGGCAGTACCATGCATTGGGACACTACGCAAGCTATGGACCCACCAGTGTATTCAGCTGTGTGTATGTCCCTGGCAATCTGTAAGAGGGAATTTACATTCCTCCAATGCATGCCATGTTGATGCTGTATCTTCCTGCTGTCATACACCACTGCAGACCCACACTCTACCCAGTTCCCCTGTGTAACATGCCCCCCTCCAGACTGTGGAGGTATCCTGGGTGCCATGGGGTGCAGTATCCTGCAATGCCATTTGCAGTGTATGCTCCAGGCTATGGATAGTGCATCTGTGGTTCCCTGATTGTACAAATGAATGGGAGGTCAGCTGTAACATGCCTGTTCTGGGACCAGTGTGAGTGGGTACAGCTTTGGCTGTCACTGCACTGAGCAGTGCAATGGCACTGTGGATGATGGATCTGCATGCGAGCACCTGAGGTGAATGCCTACTGGGCGCTATCACCCACACACAGCTCGTGCTGATGTATGACACATTCCAGCATCCTACTACCAGTGCTCAGCACCAAAATTAAGATGCCATTCTTTTGTGAACTATCCAGGTTAAATATATAGCAATCAGTGGGCATATTCTAGGAAAATACATGGTAAAAATGTGTAAAAGGAAGACCACATTAGAACTGCCTCTCTGAAGATCTGCATTGTGCAAATTCATTACAAATAATGGGTAAAGGCATCCCAAAAGCTCTCTACAGCCATATTAACTCTGACCAGAGTTTGTTTAGATATGTGAGAGCTAGGAGGAAGAGTGGCCAAGGGATTGCAAGGCTTTGAGGGAGGAAGGAGAGAAGCTTTTAAGGGAGGACTGGAAGAAAGCAGAAGAGCTAAATAGGTACTTCTGCTCTGTATTTATGAAGGAGGGGGATGGCAGGGGACTGAAGTTGAGAAGGGGGGCACAGAGGCGAAAATAAGACCCTTCAGCATGGAGAGAGTTAGAGAGGAACTAAGCAGGGTGAAGGTGGAAAAGACCATTGGGCTGGACGGGCTGCACCTGAGAGTGAACAGGGAACTGAGACAGGAGCTGGCTGCCCCACTGGTGAGGCTGTTCAATCTGTCTTTGGACACCAGAAGGGTGCCGGAGGACTGGAAGTGGGTGGCTAGAGTGCCGATTCACAAGGGGAGAGGAAAAGAGTTGAGGGAGAACTACCACCACCCCCTTCAGCCTCACCACAGTGGTGGGGAAGGTCATGGAGGCACTCATCAAGGAAAAGGAATCAGAATACCTGGAGGTAAATGGACTACCGGATAACAGACAGCATGGGTTCACAAGCGGGAAGTCATGTCAGTCCAGTTTAATTGGATTCTTCAACTGAATGACATAGGCAATTGACCAGGGGGGTGTGGTGGATGTGGCCTAGCTGGATCTCAGCAAGGCCTTCAACACCATACCCCACAGAAGGCTGGTCAACAAGCTAGAAAGTATGGGGTTGGGGAACAAAATAACTAGATGGGTAGAAAACTGGTTGGTGGATGGAAGCCAGAGGGGGTAGTAAATGGGGAGCACTCCAGGACAGAGTAGGTGATGAGTGGGGTCCCCAAGGGGTCGGTGCTGGGACCACTCCTGTTCAGTATTTACATTTGTGATATTATGTATGGACTAAACAGTCATGTGGCCCTCTTCATGGATGATACTAAAATCTGCAATAAGGTTGACTCTGTAGGTGGGATTGAAGACATGAGACAGGACCTGAGGATGCTGGATGGTTGGGCAGAGATCTGGCAACTAAAATTCATTATCAAAAACTGTGCAATTATGCACCTGGGTCACAGAAACCTGAGGGCAGGATACGCACATTTGGGGGAGGAAGTCAGGGTTATGGAACAGGAGAGGGATCTAGGAATAATAGTCTACCGTGATCTCAAGGTGGGGATGCAGTGTACAAGGGCAGTGGGGAAGGTGTATGGGATGCTGGCAAGTATAGGCAGGGGAATCACTAGCAGATGGAGACAAGTCCTGGTGCCCCTGTACCAAGCCATGGTGAAACCGCACCTCGAGTACGGAGTCCAGTTTTGAAGGCCTTTCTTGCACAAAGATATAGATTCAATTGAAAGGGTTCAGAGAAGGGTGACCAAGATGGTGCAAGGGATGAAGGGCAAACCAGAGGAACAGAGATGTAAGGAGTTGAAGCTCTGCACATTGAAGACCAGAAAGGAGAGAGGGAACATGATAGAGACCTTTTAAAATGCCAAAAGGATAAATAAAGTAGACACAGGGCAATTATTCCACAGAAAGGAGGGTGCCATAACAAGGGGGCATGGTCTAAGACTATGGGGGTGCACTAGAGAGGCAAAGTGAGAGGATGATTCTGCACTGAGAGGGTGCTGGAGGCTGGGAACGAGCTTCCGGAGGAGGTGGTGGGGACAGAGACTGCGTCAGTTTTCAAGAAAGCATGGGACAGGCATATGTCATTAAAGGGAAGTGGAGTGGGTGCTTTGGGGGAGAGAGGGAAGATTATCAGTGGGGAAGGGGCAGACTGGATGGGCCATGAGGTTCTTTTCTGCCCTCAAGTTCTATGATTCTATGATATACTCTCTTATAGAGAAGCTAGGTCAGAAACAGAAAAAAACAGTAGTTTTGGCTAACAAGGTCAGATACTAGTTCCGGCAAATGACATTTCACAAGCACAAAATGTCTGAATATTCCTCTTTTTTCCCTAAATGTCATGTAGTTAATCAAGGGTTCAGTATTCATACTGTTATCATTTTTATATGCACTGTTTGTGATATACTGTAGATCATGCAATATTCACCTTCTGCAGTTGAGAGGGAGAGATCAGTACTAAGACTAAGAAATATTTCTTTACTGAGCAAGACACCCAATTAACGTGTGTCTCAGAGGAAGTTTAAAACATTTACAATGTAAATATGCAGTTGACAGATGGGAGGAGCATCCTAGCTGAGCTAACAAGCATTGAGATTTTGATCCTCTACAATCTACAGTGATGTAACAAAAGTATATAGCATTTAATTTTCAATGATTTGATTCCACTATGTGAATGGAAGCTCTGTACATCTTATTTCTTCTTTGTCTTGCACACATTTTCTGTATCTTTGCAGAACATAGAAAAATATGTCTTAAAATATGCGTAAGCATTTTGTGTATACAACTACTTTAAGATGAGTCACTATTAATACAATTATATTTTACTATATATGATATTTACTGATTACAATTCTGTCCCTGTCTGGGATAAAACTCACTGGGGAGGGTACGTTGCCTCTATCCTACCAGTCCCATGATATCTGGATGTGGGCTTCTCTTGTTTCTCCTGGTGGATAGTGTTAGTACCTTATGATTGGGTGTAGTGTTTTTTATGTTCAAGTTTAAGACTGGATAATGAACAGCACACACATACAGCAGAACTTAAACAGGCCTGTTATTCAACCACTTAAGTAAAACTTAAAGTACACGTTTCCTAACTGGCTCTTACTATAGCAGCCCCTACAGGACAAACTAATGAAGTACACTTCTACATGTTACATCCCCCTCTTCAAGTCAAAAGTCATTTAATAACATAGAAACTTCAAATTGTGGAATGGCATCTGCAACAACACAGCAACAAAGGTCAGAGTTTAGTAGCACTTGATCTTCAGTTGAGGATGATTCTTTACCACCATCCATTCTCTCTCAAGTCAAAAAAAGCTTTAGCCAGAGCCGATAGGACTGTGAAGAGCTACCAAATGACCAAAGTTATTTTCTTGTTGGTGTCATATAGTGCTGTTTAGTCACAATCATCAACAACTGCCATGCTGCTAAATCAGTCCTCAGTGCTTCCAGATTGTTTGCCTTTTTCCTGTAACTGCAGGGCAAGTTTCCTATGTTTTCTTGTAGATTACATTATTTCCAGTGGAAGCCAAATTCCTCTGTTTTCCTGTATAACTAATGCAAGTCTATGTTAAGAATTCCCCTATAGATGCCTCCAAATCCCTGTAAACAGAGCTCCTTACCATTTAGATAAAATACATGACATTCCCTAGAAGCGTTTTCAATATAGTGGGTCCCCTTCTGTTTCTGCCCCATTTTTGCTGGCCTTTTAATTAACCCATTGGATATTAATGGGTTACATACTGCTGCAAAGTGCCATCTAAGAATTGTATGATGTTGTTTATGTCCCCGTGTACCTAGGAATTCTAAATTAGAACACAGATGCATTGTACCAACAAAGTAAGTTCTTGACAAGATCATACTGCTCTAAAATGGTCAATGCCAGCAGTGTGTGAATTGAAAACACTCACTGAATTTACCAAAGGCCTGTTAAGATTAAGCAGTAACAAAGTGAGAACTGGTATTTTAAAAAATAACATCTACTTCTACAAAAATGCATGTTTGTTGATTCAAGGCAGTTCTCCTTTGAGATATTAACAGCCCAGTCTAAACTATTCACTATTTATGGTGCTGGCAGTACAGCCTAGAGGTTAGAGTAATGAGCTATAAATGGGCTTTGTACATCCAGCATTCAGACATGGGTTTGATTAACACATCCTCCATTTCCATACTGTGTGGCTCTGATCAAATCACTTAATCTCTCCAGTGTTCCTAGGTTGTCACTAGAAACATGCACCTATGCCTAGTTGACCTTACCTGGTTACCAAAGGAAAAAATATACATATTTAATAAATTACATTTATAAACTGT
Source organism: Neoceratodus forsteri (assembly GCA_016271365.2). Lineage (NCBI taxonomy): Eukaryota > Metazoa > Chordata > Ceratodontiformes > Ceratodontidae > Neoceratodus > Neoceratodus forsteri. The sequence continues at coordinate 538,129,286 of CM057455.1, forward strand.
AAACAAACATTAACCTCCACTACACAGATTCCAGATCAATGCAATAACCAGCCTCCTTACTCCAAATGTAGTCTATTTATGTACTCTATCCCTCTCTGTAAATCTGTTATTTCTTTTTTTTCCTTTTAGTTTAGTTTTACACTGACCTTCTGCTGCACGGGAGGGAATGCTCACTTATACAGAGCCTCAGATTGCAAATCCTAGATAAGAGATGAGCAGTCTGTGTCACATGACCCATCCCAAAGCAGGATTGTACACACACACACACACACACACACACCTTACTTAAAAGCACTTTCCACTTGACACTTCTGACTCCAGAAACAGCAAACAAGCACAAAGCACTTCTTTTGTTCTATGTGTGTCTGGGCAGCTGGACTTAATTAACTCTGTCATGCTCATTTATACTTAGTTTTTTGTTTGTTTGTTTAAAGGGCAAGATCCTTCAGGCAAAAAAAGTGATGGGGCTACTACCCCCCTGTCCCCTTGCCCTACAGTTCGTATATTTGCCCATAGGAATGAAATAGCTCACAGACTGCAGGATAACTGTCTGTAATCTGACACTGTATCTACAGACATCATATAATGAGTTAACCCCAAGGTTGTTGAAATAAATAGAATACTTCTATTAGACTGAGCTGGACAGATGATAGAAACAGCGGAATTTCTTTTTGTTTTGTTAAAATCCTGAGAAGTTCTGAGGCACTATACAGTAGCACCCCCCCCCTCATATGCCTTTAACATAGAGCAGCAAATAGCAAAAATCAATTGTGAAGTACAGAGGTTAGACTCCTGCTGTTCCCCCCACCACTTGCCCCTTCTCTTCCCCCTCATCTTCCCACTGACTAGTATCTTGCCCATAACCCTATCCCACCCCTTTTAAAGCTCTCCACTGTTTTAAGAGATACCACTTCTACAGGGAGCACGTTCCATCCCCTACTACCCTCTCCATGAAGCACTGCTTCCTTGCCTTCCTCCTGATTCTACCCCCCCCACCAAATTCAGGCTGTGCCCCCTAGTAATTCCTTCTCCCTTTCTCCCTTTAATCAAGACACGACCTCTTTACTAACCCTGTTGATGCCCTTTAAATACTTGGTTTCAATCATATCACCCTTTTCCCTTCTCTCCTCCAATGAGTACATGTTGAGGTCCCTCAACCTATCCTCGTAAGGCTTCCCCTCCATACCTCTGACCATTTTAGTCACCCTCTGCTGTACCCCCTCCAGTAACCTGATATCCTTCTTTAAGTATGGGTTCCAGAACTGTACACAGTACTCCAAGTGTGGCATCACCAGTGACCTGTACAGTGGCAGAATGACTTCCCCCCTCCTAGATATGATTCCTCTAGTAATACACCCCAGCATTCTATTGTCTTTTTCCACTGCATTCCTACATTGAGATGAGTGGTTCATATTCTTTGTGACCATTAAACCCAAATCCTTTTCCTCCTCAGAGACGGATAGCTGAATCCCTCCCAGATTGTAACTGTACCCAGGATTCCTCACTCCAAATGACCTTGCACTTCTTAGCTTTGAAACCCAGCTGCCAAGTGTCTGACCACTGCTCAAGCCTTCCCAAATCTTCTTGGCGGCCTCTTCCTCCCTCTACCCCACCCACAATTTCCCCTACCTTGGTGTCATCTGCAAATTTACTGATTCTGCTCTTAACTGCAGCTGCTATGTCAGCTATAAAGATGTTAAACAGCACTGACCCCAGCACTGAACCCTGTGGGACCCCACTGGTGACTACTCTATGAGTTGAGAGTCCCCCCTACAACCACCCTCTGATGTCTGTCCCCAACCAGTTGCCACCCCGCTTAACCAGTTTCTCCCCTGCCCCCAGGTTCCTCAATTTTCTAGTTAATCTTCCATGCAGTACTGAGTCAAAGGTCTTGCTGAAATCCAGATACAGGACATCTATGCCCGACCCAGTATCTGTTTCTTTTGTCACTCAGTAAAAAAAGTGAACCAGACTTGTTTGACATGATCTGCCAGAGATGAACCCATGCTGTTTGTCATCCATGAGACCGTTCACCTCCAGGAAGGCCACCAACCATTCCTTTAGGATAATTTCCATGAACTTACCTATAATGGATGTCAGACTTACTTATCCATAGTTACCAGGCTCATCCTTGGGACTACTGTTATGCAGGAGTACCACCTCCTGTCCTGAGGCACGTACCTTATCCGCAGGGAGGTATTGAACAAGTCTGCCAGTGGTGCCACCAGGACCTCAGCTAACTCCCTCAGGACTCTAGGGTGCAGCCCATCTGGCCCTGGAGCCTTATCTGTGTTCAGTGACTTAAGGCCCTCAAGAACTCTGCTCACAGGGATCTCCCCATCTGTTATCCTATCTCCTCTCATGCCAGTGTTGCCCTGCCATACAAAATATCATTACTATTCTGTGGTTCTGGTGCACTGGACCTGTATAAGTTAAGAGTTGCCACCATCACTTCCAATGTTTCTTCCCTCCTAGGTACCTTAACCAGGTGTCTTCTGTTCTTCCTTTAGTGATTTCATTCCAGGCACCCTTAGCGACCACTGACCTGTGCAATGGTATGTGGTCATTTAAACAGCCTATGCTACCCTCCTCCCCGATTCACCTGCTGACATGTCCCAAGCAAATGTAAGATGCCTGACTTCATGTCACACATAGCTCAAATCAGTTGGAGCTATCGGGATGTCATCCATGACATGAATTCGGCCCTTGAATTCTAAATTAGTTCATTAATACCTGTGACAAATTTGCCCATTAAAAACAGAAGCTGAATGGTACTCCATCTGGCTGGATTTCCTCTGAACTCCTGGCACTCATGAAAGAAAGAGACATCATTTAGCCTCTGGTGAGAGAGTCAGGGTCCCTGATGCTCCTCCAGTACTACTGGAAAGCCCAAACCAACTGCATTACATGGATTAGGCTGGCTAAATTTGACATCTGCAATGCTGAAAAAAATCAAAATTGGGGCAACAGGAAAGGATTCTGGTAGAATATTTCTGAGCTTCTGGGTAAGGGAGAAAAAAAGTCTAAAATGCAAAGGATTGATGGGAAGGAGATTTTAGATTCTATTGAGATTGTAAATACACTCAATATAGCCTTTACTGACCTACTCGCTGTCATTGCCACTGTCTCTGCCCACCTGCCCTGTAATGTGCCTGTTTCTGAATCTCACCACCTTTTGGACCAGGACCTAGGACACCCAACATTCTATTTGAATGCTCTATCTGTTAATGGCACCCTCAACTACATCAAGTCATTTCTTGGCAAAACTAGAGTTGGAGAAGACACACTCAATATGAAGCTACTAGCCCTGGCCCTAAAGAAACTCTCATACCCATACCTAAGATATTAAGTTTCTCCCAGCAGAATTCCCAGTTCCCTGTGTAATGGAAATCCACACTTGTTCCAATAGTATTTAAAAGCAGAGACTGCTCTAACATTGCAACAAAAAAAAAAAAACAGAACAATCTCAACTGTCACCCCTTTGCCTAAGCCCCTGGAAATATTGTGTTGGATCAACTTGTCTCCTATCTAGATAAATATTCAATGTGCCCAACAACATGGCCTCAGAAAACTCCACAGCACCAATATTGCACTGACAGGTTACACCAACTACAGTCATGTAGTCTTTGACAGCAGTGACATGGTCAGGGCTGTCTACCTCGACCTAACAAAGGCCTTCAAATTTGTCAAGCACAAGCTTTTATTTAGCAAGTTCCACTGCCTTGGTTTGTCATTGGACTCATTAGCCTGGTTCTGAAGCTATCTTTCAAACCACTCATTGCATGTGAATATTGAGGGCTCCTTGTCCGATGACAGGGGTGTACCAGTTGGAGTGCATCAGGGTTCCATTCTTGGCCCTCTCCTACGTTGGCTGTTCATCAACCACCTGCTGGATGCCTGTTAGTTAGCCAGTGTACTATTGTATGGAGACAATGCCATAATTTACAAGAATTCTTACCCTGTCTGGAAACCTCACCAGTGACCTTCAGCAAGACTGAGACTAGAGAAAATGTGTTTGCTGAACAACAAACTGGTTCTTAACAATAAAAATATACACTCTTTACTGGACCACAACTGAAAAAAGGTCCCCCATTCAACATCCTTAATGCTAAGGGACAAAAACTACTGTAGAACAGGTGGAAACTATTAAATACCTCAGGGAAATTCTAGAAGATACACATTCTTTTACTTTGCATGTGGACAGTCTGGTAATTACAGTTAACAGGAGACTGGGAGATCTGGAAGCCCTGTATTTAAATCAAATCAACCTTACAGTTAAAGTCAGGCATCTTATTGTGTCTAGTTCTGGTCTATCACTAATCGACTATGGCCTTCACAGCCACATAGCTACTGAATAAGCAACTCTGTGTTAAAAAGAATTAAAGTAATCTGCAGCACAGCCTGGTGATTTGTATTAGGGGCTACCAAGCATACCCACAGCTGCACTCTGTACACCCTAACTAACAGGCTATCACTACCATGCAGGATAAAGTACCAAACCTGTCTGCTAGTTAAAAAACTACTGTTTGGTTTAACCTCCCAGTTCTTTGAAAAAAACAACTTCCAGGTCATTATCAACCAATACAACATCAGGAGTATGTCAAGTAATGCACTAGAACTGCCTTTCTGGAGAACTAAATTGAGCAAGCACTCTACTGCAGTAGGGCTACTGGTGGACTGAAGGAGATAGATGAATCTCTGCTAAATTTCCCAAATTGTACCCATCTTAGAAGATATCTATGGTCAGTTCTATCTGTTCACTGCAACTGTTACTACTATAGTATTAATTTAATTAAATTATGCCTCACTGCTGACTCTGCTCTGCACTGTATTCTAACTTTGTTGTCTAGGTATTGTACCATGCCTGTATTCCTCTGGAACTGTTTAAAGCTACTGTTATTGTGTCTTATTATTGTGTCTTATTGTATTGTGTTGACACTGGCATGTAACCTTTGTACAGAGCACCTCTGCTAAAAGATATTCTCTGAATAAACAACTAAATAAGCAAACAAATAAATGAGTAAATAAATACTTTGACTTCATCCAGTCTTGTGCCTGCCACAGTTAAGTGATATCCCATGTAATACCTCAGATACCTAAAACTGTTCTTTGTTAAACTTACATTTTCATTTTCATTTCTTGCAGTGTTCAGAACATGCCTGAAGGTGGCATCATGTTCAGCTTCCTCTGCTGCTGCAATGATTTTGTCAGTTATCAACAAACACTCATGGAATATTGACAGAAAACACTTGACTCTTGTGCTGGAATACTTTGCTTGGTTACTTAATCCCAAAGGACATTCAATGGAAACAATATTGACCCAATGGCATGCCAAATTTGTGCAGATAAGATGATGGTAGGTCAAGTCTGACCTGCCAGTATATGACTTTCTCATCTAATATGGTGATAAAGTTCATCACTTCCAGCTAGCACTGTACGTCCTTAGATATATGGTAACGCTGTTGCCATATTGTGATGGTATGTTTAATTTCCTGGGGTCCAAGCATACTTGAAGGGATCTAGTTTTCTTTTCACTCACTACCAAGTTGCTTATCCACCTGGTCAGAGTATCTGCTTTGCAGATAACTTAGTTTGCTTCCAGTTCTTCCAATGTGAATTTAATTCTTTCATATATTCAATGTGGGACATCCTGCAGCCATGTACCACTGAAGGTATGTACAGCCAGCTTTGTATCGCTATGGCATTCTCCCTCAGACTGACCAGTTTCCTGGAATACATCTGCAAATTCATGAAGTATTGTATCTTTAGTAAGTGGGTGTAGTCACTGAATCTCATCAACCCTGGCCTGCAAATGTAGGGAATACTGTAATAGGTTGCTTTGCTGAATAGAGAGATGCCCTCTGCCTTAGTCACTTGAAACTAAAGGGTCTGCAATACTTTTTCTGTGCTGCACTTTGCCTGTAACATCCCTGTTGGTTTAAAGAGAAAGTCTGGGAGAAAGTGCTACACTGCTAAATAAAAGTCAGTGTACTCCCCTATAAGCTTCATACCAAAAGATCAGATTTCTAAGTTACTTTGTTTGAAAGTTACAAGCTTTATTTCACATCAGTGTTCAAAAAAGCCAGTTTCAGTGATGATCTGATGATGTCATAACCAGAACAAATGGCCTAGTCTTCCCTGTCATCAACGTCAAAGGACTTATTTCTCCAAAGTACAAGAAACAATAGTTGTAGTAATCATTAACAAAAAAAAAAAAAAAATGGCACAGAGCTGGGTGTAGTGTAGAGGTGGGCGAAGTGGCCGAAATTCACTGCATGAAGCAATTCACAGAGTAGTGGGGAATCCTTGAAGTACTCTTACTAAGCGAGTACTTTTGCATCAGACGAGGATCTAAAGTCATTGATTTCAATGCACTTTGCGTTACTCCACCTTCCCCCAACCAGTTATGTGCCTATTTTTAGGCAAAGTACATTGATTCCAATGTTCTTCGTATCATGTTGCCTTATTTTTGGGCTCCAAGGCGAATTTTGCATTAATTCATGGGATTGCATGTCACATGGGCTCTAGCTTGTTCTGCACAGCCTCAGTTCTGTGTAGTGCGTGTGTGTAGTGGTAGCTGGAGGCAGTTTGCTGACAGAGCTGTTAAAAAGCCTTTTTGAGACATTTTTTTTGGCTCAAAACATAGGGAAACCCTCATGTACTCATGTCCTTGAGTGTTTATTGTTTGTGTGTGGATTTTGAATGTTAATTTTGAACATTCTGTCTGTGTACTGAGAGGTACTTGAAGTGTGCTTTGGGGGAGGGGCATATCTGTGTGGTGTAGGAAGTAGATTAACTAGGAGAAAAAGGCAGCCTTTTTGTTGTGGTTATATTTTTGTTGTATAACTGTGTTAATGTACACACAGTAATATTTTAATAATTTTTTTAAATTTTTTTGCTGATTGTTGTGGTGTAGAAGTGCATAATTTCAGTGTGTTTAAAAGATTTGGTTATATTAATGAAGTTTTCAATTTGCTGTGCATTACTTGTAGTATGTGTAAGTGTGTGTGTGATGCATGCCATCAAATCAGATGCATTTTATTGTCCCACACAGTAATTGCAGTAGTGTGAACCTGCAATCCACTGCACCTACATGATTTTTTTGTGCTGCTTTGTGATATCTTTACTGGTAGTGGACTGTTACTGTAGTGCACTGTCCCTCCCGCCCCAACCGACAAAAGGTATTCTTTTCCAGATTTGGATTTGTGACTTGTGAGCACTGATTAGATGTTGCTGTGCCTGTGTGTCTGCATCTTGTGCATGTGCAGTGCAATCATAATCTGCCTGTGCATTTCCATCTCTTTAGGGCCCAATCTCTACCTGTAACTTAAGTCACAGTTGTTTGTTTGGCTTCCCTTCAGAATACTGGTGTGGTGTATATCTCTGTGTGAACACTGTACTCTTTGAATACCGTTTTTAAGTCAGGGCTCTCATCATGAGTCACTTATGATACAAATTGCATTCTTCATATTCATGGTCATGATTCACAAATCACAAAACTGTAAGTTTTTTTGTAGCTAGTTGCATGTAAGCCTGTTTCATAGTATCTCGGGTCTCGGCTTCAATCACCATTGTACTCATTGATATGAGTTTTCAAATTGGGTAGTTTTGTGTGGTACAGGGCATGGAAGTACAGCTGTAGGCATTCACATTCCCATACAGTTTATTATCATTGGTCATATCACACCAGACCCTCATCATGACTCTGACTCTGAGATAAATCACATTCTTCATCTTCACGGTCACAATTCATGATCACATCATTAATCACAAAACTAAGCTTTTTGTGGGCAGTTGCATGTAAGCCTGTTTCGTGGTATCTCGGGTGTCAGCTTCAATCACCATTGTACTCACTGATATGAGTTTTCAAATCGAGTAGTTTTGTGTGGTACAAGTCAGGGAGGTACAGCCATAGGTATTCATGTTCCCGTACAGTTTATTATCATTGATCATGTCACACCAGACACTCATCATGAGACAAATCATGTTCTTCATGAATCACAGCAGTTACATTTTTTTTCAGTTCTAATGATACGCTGAAGACCTGTAAAGATGACCAAAACACTGATAAATCTTTTTAAATTTTTTTTAAATAATGCCCCCCCCCAAAAAAAAAAAATACTTACCTTCACTGGCTTCACAGTATTCCAATGTCATAATTTCTCATCAAGCCAAAAATGCACACCACAAGTTTGACTATATAACCTGTGATACAAAAAGAACAACAATGGTTACATGTATATATATAAAAAAAAATTATATATTATAGGGGCGTGGTTGCGCCCCCATATTTAGGGTTAAGTAGGCACTTTAATGTTAAAACTCAAATTTTGCACGTTAATAACTTTGCAACTTTTCAACGGATTTGCACGAAATTTGAAATGCGGTGTCTGGTATGGTAGATCTCTTGATTTACTAAGTTACGTTTCAGTCGAACATACAGTTTTTGCTCATCAAAGTGCCAAAAATGTACTTTTCGCCACTTTTGTGCATTTTTTGCTCGTGGTGCTGTGTGGATACTATGTGGTCTATTGGTCCAACACTTGGGACATAGAAAGAGCTTGGGCCAAGAAACATGCCAGCATTTGTTTGATGACAAAAAATATTAATCTGTTCAAAAGTTATTACAATTTGAAATTCCTATTATATCCTATGGGAAAATGTATATGTATTTTTGCAATGTCCATGGGGAAGACCAGATGTCCCTAGTGAAGACCAGATGTCCCTAGGGAAGACTAGATGGCCCAAACTGGGACACCCATCTCTAGATAATGGTTTGGTCTTTTTACTTGAAATTTGCAGGGTGTTGAGGGGATGTCCTACAGATTCGAATTATGTCATTTAAGTGTTGCGGAATTAATTGGTTGCAGAGATACTCAATGAAGAAATTGATGTTTTTCCCATAGGTATACATTGCGGTCTGAGTCATGACTTTTGGTGCCATTATCTAGAAAATGAAGTGAGATACAGACTTTTCACTACTAAAGGCTTAGATCACCTTTTGGATATAGATATAGATATAGATATAGATATAGATATAGATATAGATATAGATATAGATATAGATATAGATCATCTATATCTATATCTATATATATATATATATATATATATATATATATATATATATATATATATATATATATATATATATCTTATAGTGGCAGTAGTACCACTATAGATAGGGTTGAGTACTCCTTTTAAGGTTAAACTCTGAAATTTGGCAGCTTAATAACTTTACCACCATATGACAGATTTGCCTGAAATTTGGCATGCATGAAGCAGTACCATAGGTCTCTGGATCTCCCTAGTTTGGTAATGGTTAGATATATAATTGTGGAGCTACATAGCACCTTAGAATGTGGTAAGTATGCATTTTTGTGCATTCTTTGCTCGTGCGTATAGGTTTCACAGTCTGTGCGACCAGTCCAAAACCTTCAGGGAACATGCAGCTAGGGTCCCCAATGTGCCTTTCGAAGATTTCATGAAAAAATATTAAATGGTTTAAAAATTATTCAGAAAACAAATTTCCCATTATAGTCAATGGGAAAAGTTAAAATATTCAAAAGTGTCGCAAATGCAGTTTTTAGTGTTGTAAATGGCCCCTGTAGTGTTGCAAATCCGTCATCTCATTTTCCATTTGTGGTCACAGAAATGCTTGGCATTTAAATTTGGGACCCTCTAGGGACACAATTCTTTTTTTTATTCACCTAGTCAAGCCCTGAGGATGCTAGCCATGTCTTTTTTGGGGGGTTAAACATCCCAGAAATATGTTTTTTAATTTTTTGTAAACAGTAGTATCGCAAAGTAGTGTCACACATTTGATACTTTCGTGATTTCTTTTGTGAAAGTGTCACAAATCATGACACTACTTTGCAACACTATGCCCAAAACAATAGGAAACCTTTGCCACCCAGCTGCAAAAGAATGGTTTGGTGTTTTGGGCTGAAATTTGAAGGGAAGAAAACCAAGATTTCACAGATGTGCCTTTTATTTTATTTATTTATTGAAGAGAATCGGAATTACAATCCTTTGAGTCTTAGACTCCTTTGCAAAGGCTCCACATCAGTACAAAATAAAATATAAACATAACATTACTCGTATTTTACATAGGTCACATGGTACAGTAAATACAGTGTGTCAAGGATCCTGAAATAGATTTTTTGGTCTTAGCTGTGACCACAGGGTAGATTACAGATTTGGGGGGTCCTAAATGAACCCTGAGTCAGCTTTATATATACATTATGGTAGAGGGACCTGAGGATGCAGTAAAGGTGTAAGGTTAGGCCTTTTATCCTTACCATTATTGATTTTCTGCATTAGATGGTGCTATGCAGGCTGCTAGCAAAGGGCTTCCTCTTGTGTTTTGGAGATGGTTGAGGCATTACAATTGCAGTCACAGGTAGCTGATGCAAGGAGGTGGTTTTTGAGGCCAGATTTAAATAGACCAAGACTAGGGGCTAGGGAGATAGAGGCTGGAAGGCTATTTAGCCAGAGGGGAGCCCGGTATCGGAACGATCTTTGACCTAGTGAGGTCCTGCAGTGGAGGACAAGGAGAGAGGTGCCAGTGGTGTGTCAGGGGGCCCTCCTGTATAGGATTGTCTGACTGAGGGGTGGAGACCTTTGGGTGATAGATTCAAGAGTATTTTTTTGGCTTGGAGGATAGTGTGGTACTTAAGCCTATTTTCGAGGGTGAGCCAATCCGCACGTTAGTAAAGTTCACATGTGTGGGTGTTTCCATCACTCCCAGTGACCAGCCTGCAGGCTTTATTGAGAGCTATGTTGATGCTGTGTAGGGCTGTTTGGTCAGCAGCTCCATAAATCGGAATGCCATAGTCGACCAATGATAGGACAGAGGAAGTTACGGCGATATTTAGGGACTGAGGGGGTAGGCAATGCTTATGTCTGTGTAGGATCCCCAATCTGGTGTTCACAGCGGAGGAAATGTGTTAGATGGGATTTGTGTGTGGTAGGTAAGGTAGATGTGGTTTGGTGACAAAATATTAGAGGGCTATAAAGTTACGGCACTCCAATATTGACAATTTTCCCCATAGGCTAAAATTATGGCATACGCCGCGGCTTTCAGAGCACGTATCTCAAAAACACTTCAAGATACAGACTTTTCATTGGCAAAATGCTTAGCCCCCCTATTAGGGGCCTAAGTCCAAAACTAGTCAGGAAAGTCATAAATAATATGAGATTTTCATTATTTTCCTATGTCATACGGTTCCTGAGATATAAGCAATTTAGTATTCCAAGTGCTCATTTTCTGCTCTGAGGGCCATTATTATGCATATACATTCTTTATATACACTGTGCTTCTGGCATTTCCATTTGCGTTAGCGTTCCCGTTTATGTCACCGTGTATGTTAGCCTTTGCATTTGCATTTACGCTTACATTTGCATTACTGTTAACATTTGCATTTCCATTACTGTTTTTCTTTGCATTTTATTTTGCGTCTCCATGTGAATTACCATTTGTGTTTCGTACACACTTCCATTTGCATTTCTGTTTGTGTCTGTGTTCAGTGCAAAGAAGTGCAAGATAATGCATATAGGGCACAAAAACCCTGGCACAATATATCAGTTGGGGGGTGAGGATATAGCATGCACCAAGCAGGAAAGGGATCTTGGGGTTATCATCTCTGATGACCTCAAGGTAGGGAAACAGTGTGACAAGGCAGCAGGTAAAGCAAATAGGATGCTGGGAAGCATAGGCAGGGGCATCACCAGCAGGAAAAGGGAGGTCATGATTCCACTATACAAGACACTAGTGAGGCCCCACCTGGAGTACAGTGTACAGTTCTGGAGACCTTACCTATGTAAGGACATAGACAGGGTAGAGAAGGTTCAGAGGAGGGCAACAAAGATGGTACATGGATTGCATTATAAGTCCTATGAGGACAGGTTGAAGGAACTGAATATGTACTCTCTGGAGGAGAGGAGGGAGAGAGGGGACATGATAGAGACATACAAGTATGTTACAGGGAGGAACAGGGTGCAAGAATACACTATTTTAAAGCAAAAAAGATATTCCAGGACTAGAGGGCATGGGATGAAGTTGGAGGGAGGACGATTCAGAGGAAATGTGAGGAAGAATTTCTTCACAGAATGGGTGGTGGACAAGTGGAACACCCTTCCTGAAGAAGTGGTGGGGGCTGAAACAATCACGGGATTTAAGAATGCATGGGATAGGCATAAAGGAATTCTGGAAGTCAGGGGTAAGGGGCAACAGAGTTCTAGGAAAATACAAACTGAAGTTACAGACTGAAATGGGCAGACTAGGTGGGCCATAGGCCCTTATCTGCCGACACTGTCTATGTATCTGTGTATCTATGTGTTTCCTTTCTCATCATCGTTGCTGTTACCGTAAGCATTTGTGTTTCCAATTGCGTTACCATGACCATTCGCATTACAATTTGCATTTCTGTATGCACTTGCATTTGTGCTTCTGTTTTCATTAACATTTGCACTTGGGTTTCTATTACCATTTGCGTTATCGTTTATGTTTGCGTCACCATGTGCGTTACTGTTTGAGCTTGCGTTTGTGTTACTGTTACTTCACTATTTATACTGCACATTCTCAAAAAAAAGGGAAATTCAGGGCAAAAAACTCAGTTTATTGCATCAGTTAGAGTTGCTCCACAGCAACAAAAGCGAGAAAATTTGGTGTTAGGGTTGAAAACCATAACTGCGCACCCCCCCATCACCACCCCCACCACCACCACCACCACCACCACACACACACATACATGCAAGTAGGGGAAGGACAAAGGCAAACACAATCAATCTCACACAACCACTAGCAGGTAACAGGAATAACATACAACTATCTACACCACACACCCATGCTCCCAACATGTTGTGGCATGTGGTCGTCACTGCTAACTGTCATCCCAGACATTCCATGCACCGCTAAACACATATCATGCTATGACACTTTCGTGTTTGCAAAACTATTTTGTGAAAGTGTGCTCCTAATGACTGCACATCTTTGCCATCATCCTGCAAGCAAATGGTTAGGTCCTTTGGTCTGACATTTGCAGGGTGGCAAGACCTGGTCCCACAGATGTGCTTTTTCCTGCTATTGTGCTAAAATATTTAAGGATTACAAAGTTACTCTGTTCCAAAATTAAGCAATTTGCCATAGACTAACATTGCGGCACCCATGACACCTTTCGCCACCCATATGTTGAAAATGAAGCGAGGTACACCATTTTCGCTAATGCCAACTTGGTTCACCTTTATGTGAACTAACCTCAAAGAACAACTTTGTAAATAATGTATCATATCTGAAGTTGGATTTCTCTACTTCTTACAGTGACACAGGTATACACCTCCTGCTGGATGTGTGTGATTGATTGTGTTGCCTTGGTCCTTCCCCTACTTGCATGTATGTGTGTGTGGTGGTGGGGGTGGGGGGGAGATGCGCAGTTAGGGTTTTCAACCCTAACACCAAATTTCCTCTATTTTGTCACTGTAGAATGACCCTAACTGATGAATTAAACAGAGTTTTTTTCTATGAAAATATATATATATATATATATATATATATTATAGGGGCACGGTTGTGCCCCTATATTTAGGGATATGAAGGCACTTCTATGTTAAACTTGAAATTTTGCATGTTAATAACTTTGGACCCGTTCAATGGATTTGCATGAACTTTGTTATGTGAGGTGGGGCTTGGTTGGTCTCTTGATTTGCCAAGTTGCGTTTCAGTCAGGGTTATGGTTTTTACGCAACAAAATGCTGAAAAATGCACATTTCCCCAGTTCTGTAGGTAGTTTTTTTGGATTTTGTCCATGGCACTGTGCAGCTGTCGTGTGGTCTGCTGGTCTGAAACGTGGCACATAGAAAGAGCTTGGGTCAAGGAACATGCCAATTTTTGTTTGGTGAAAATATATTAATCCATTCAAAAGAACATTTTAGCTCCCATTATAAGTCTATGGGAAAATTTATATGGTTATTTTGCAAAAGAAGAATGGGGTTTTGCAGTTCAGAAGAACATATGTCCTTCCCCACTGATGAGGAATCCTTCGGCACTCTAAGTGCTGTGCTTCTTGTAGAGCTGTCTTTTAATTAAGCAATAAGGCACAACAGGGTGTGTGTTATCATGTAATAATGTCACTCCTGGGTTGGGATGAAGCATGAGGCAAAGCTGAGTGCTTCCACCACCCCAGGAGTGACGTTATTACATGATAACACACATCCCTGGAGTGCCTTATTGCTATTATGCAATGGCTCGTTGTCATACAAAATAAAAAAAATTAAGAATAAAAAAATGATTTTAAGGAATCCAAATGGTCATCATCCATAGCCAAAAGTGCACCATCTATAGCATCCAGAAGCAATACAGTGATGTTATTGTGTAATAACATCACTGTCTCAGGCACACATTGACTAATCAGAGTCCAGGAAATTTTCTTGCCATAGTATAACAAATGTTACTCTGTACTGCACCTTCCTTCTGCCTTTGTGTTTATTAATTTTGTTTTCAAGCAGCTCATCCATAGTCAACCCCCTCCCACTGCCCTTCATAATGATATTTTTTTTTGCCTTTAAACAACCAGTTGTGTTCAATGTTAGTACTGTTCTGCATTCTGTATGAGTGCAGCCATACTCTCCTGAAAGAAAAGGGATAAAATAAACTGCAAAGCAGATGTTGTCCCAAGTGTATACAAACAATCTGCAGTAGGTGCGCAACCAGAATGTTGTACAGACAAGCTAGCTGTGGCTTTAACTCCATTCACATGTGACTCTTACTGTCCTTCTAAAGATAGCACATAGCATGTAATTTTCCATAGTAATATGTGCCAGTGCTCTTATTGACACCATTTAGACATACATGTGTCTTGGCAAGCTATAGACCCGGGGCTCAGGAACACAGGCCAAACATTGTGAATGGGTTCTGCTGCCATTTCACTGCAGAAGAAATCTGACTGACTCGTCGTTTTTTTTTCCCCCATACATATTTTATACACAGCTGCAGTACCACATCATCAGGCAACAAAGTTGATTTTTAATATTCACAAGGTCTTCATCCAAACACAAATACCCAGAATGGTAGTGTCCCCTTGTATGGCAGCATATAACTATATTCAAAAATAGTTTGTCACCAAAAAAAGGACACCACATTCATGAGAAATCAGCTGTGTTTCCCAGCTTATAGCGTTGATAGCTGCAGTGCAACAGTGATATTTTACCAGAAAGTGAGTTTTGGCCACACTGATATTCTGGGATGCCTGTATCTACTGGTATATATGCAGTATTCATATTCTGGTGGAGCAACATCTATGCAGCACCATACCCATCTGAAAGACATCTAGAATGTGTTTGTGGAGTTGCAATTAAAAATAGACCATTAAAAAATCTTAATAGTTCATAAAAAGTTTGTCTCCACAGGAAGATGTTAAGTTCCTGCTTAAAGCTCCCCACGGTCGTACATTCCCGAAGTTGATGGGGCAGAGAATTTCAGAGGGTTGGGGCCACAAACATAAAAACACAGGCCCCAGAAGATTTCAAAGTAACCCTCAGAACCTCCAGGAACCCCTCGCCAGCCGAAGAAAACTGTCACACAGGGTTGTAAGGAATCAGAAGCTCTTTCAAGTAGTCAGGACCAAGTCTGTGTAGGACTTTGTAGGTCAATAAACCTACCTTAAAGGTGATCCGTCACTGAATCGGCAGCCAGTTCAGATCTCACAACACAAGGGTGATATGTGACCTTCTAGACACCCCTGTCAGCAATCGAGCTGCAGCATTCTGAACTAGCCGCAAGTGGCAGATATCAACCCCAGGAAGCCCTAAGTAAAAGGAGTTGCAGTAGTAGAGGCCTGCAAAATACCGGAATACAACAGTCGTAGCAGGTGGGGGTGAAATATATTGGGCTTAACAAAGCCCAAGAGTTCAGGCTGTTTGTTTGCTGCTAAGCAATTCAAGACCACTGTTTTTGTGTCAGTAATGTTAATATTTTAAGTGTGGTCAACAGTTCACAAACACCAATATGCTGTATGAATTTAGTACAAGTTGTCACTCAAATAATGTGATCGTTTGGATTACTTCTTTTTAGCAGTATGGCATGAAGAAATTGTGAAGAAGGAATTGTGAGACATTTGATCCCTTTTTTATGTTGTTTTTCTTTTAGTGACTTAACAGATGTTATCCCTAGGGCTGTCGAGTGCAGTTTGTTGTTGATGCTGGCACTGGCGATATGCATATCTGTCAATGCAGCTGCCATGGTTGTCGAATTCAATACGGGTTCACATTTATGAAAGATAATTTCCAACAAAAAAATGAACAAATAAAATGTGAATACAGTAATAAAAGTACTGATTATATTTTTAGTGACAAGCCTTAGTGAAGATTGCCCATGCTATGTCTGATAGAATAAGAACAATGGCACATCCGGCACTGTGGCAGATCTGCTTCACTGACAAAATAATTTGAAAGCCTTATGGAATTACTACAGAAAGAATAAAAATTAGGGTCAATATTACTTTGGTCTCAAGATAGGCACATAATAAATGAATTCCTAACATTGGTTCATTCCTTGTATACAGTATACAATATGGAACTGTTTTGATAACCCCTTTCCTCCCAATGTAGCCCGATTCAAGGCAGGGACAACAAATGGAACTACACAGTGTACATTTTGCATTACAGTTGCTGTGCTATGTAGACTACAAAAACATGACAGTGCCATATCAAAAAATAACAAGAATTGGGCACAAAACAGTTTAGGCTACCTAGCCACTCGCAATACCAAGGAACCAGTATGTGCCCGTGCAAGCAATCAGTTAGGGGAACATTTGTGCCACTGATCAGGAACGAATGGCTACACCACACCAGCTAAATGACTTGAACAGAGAAACCGAAGGAAAAAAACAAAATAATTACCCAGTTATCTTACAACGCATGGGATTTCACAAAAAGGGACCTAAAGAAAAGGAATGACACTGTAGCTCTCTTTACTAAGGCATTTTGTCTTGAGTTGCTTCCCCATACTGAATGTCACTTCCAGGCCAGTGGAGGTCGGCAGAGATCAATCAGTATCAAGCAGCACTAAAATGGAGGAGGGACAGGACTATTAAAAAAAGGAACAAAAATAGCAGGCAGGCTTTTGTTTTTCACTGCTTTTGTATTGCAGTTCTCTTAGTACTGCTTATGGGGACAGGATAATGTTGTTTGGAGCATATGGATGTTTCCCTTTAAGTAAGGCACTTGCCTAAGTCTAAGAAAATGGGGAGAGACTCCCGAATCAGAGACCTCTGAGAGATGGAGACAAGGGTCCGGTGCAAGGATATCAATGGCAACAATTATCTAATTTTGTTTTTGTTTAAACGTGTTTGAGGAAGGAGGGGTGCAGTTCTTATTAACCAAATCTGCATAAAGAGATTTCAGGGTCAAAAAAGCCATGAAAACGGATTAGGGCAACAGTAGCTGTTACGTTTTTTGCTTCTTTTCTTTAGATGCAGGGCCACTTTTCACAACACAAATACAACTGTATATTTTTTTTTATATCTGGTGGAAAGATTCTTAACATAGAAACATAGAAGCATAGACTTTGATGGCAGATAAGGACCGCTTGGCCCACCTAGCCTGCCCGTTTCCCTACCTAGAAGATAAGCTGCAGATCCTATTTAACCAACAGCTTATTTCTTCCTACCCCCCATAAAAATTGCCTTATGTCTGTCCCATGCATTCTCGAATTCTCCCACAGTTTTAGACCCCAAAACCTCCTCAGGAAGGCTGTTCCATGCGTCCACCACCCTCTCTGTGAAAAAATACTTCCTCACATTGCCCCTGAGCCATCCCCCTTCTATCTTCAGATTGTGTCCCTTGTTCTTGCACATCTCTTTTTCTGAAAGATGGTACCCTCTTGGACTTTGTTGATTCCACTGAGGTACTTAAATGTTTCTATCATGTCCCCCCCTCTCCCTCCTTTCCTCAAGGATATACATATTAAGCTTCTTTAGTCTCTCCTCATATGGCTTCTCTTGCAGACCCTGCAGCATTTTAGTTGCCCTCCTCTGAACTGCCTCCATCCTGTCTATGTCCTTGCAGAGGTGGAGTCTCCAGAACTGAACGCAGTACTGCAGATGGGGTCTCACCAACTGTCTGTACAGGGGGATAACAACTTCCTGTTTTCTGCTGGTGATACCTCACCCTATACATCCCAGTATCCTCCCAGCCCTCCCTACCGCCTTCTCACATTGCTTGCTAACCTTAAGGTCATCTGATATGATTACCCCAGGTCCCTTTCCATTTTTGTTGTTGTTACTACCTCCCCCCCATTGTGTAATCTTCCCTGGGTTTTTGTTTCCCAGGTGCATTACTTTGCACTTCTTTGCATTGAATCCCAGCTGCCATACTTCAGCCATTCCTCCAACCTTGCCAAGTCCCTTCTCATCCTTTCTATGCCTCCTTGTGTATCAACCGTGTTGCAGATCTTTGTGTCATCTGCAAAGAGGCATACTTTTCCTTCCAGTCCCTCTGCAATGTCACTTATAAAGACATTAAAAAGGACTGGACCCAGTACTGAACCCTGCAGTACCCCACTAGTAACCCCTCTTTCTTCAGAGTGGACTCCATTTACAATTACCTTCTGTGTCCTGTTGTTCAGCCAATGTTTTACCCAGGCTACCACCCTGGGACCCACTCCCAGGCTGGTTAATTTGACTATTATTCCTTTGTGTAGGACTGTGTCAAATGCCTTGCTAAAGTCTAGGTGGGCCATGTCCACAGCCCCTCCCTTGTCTACTACTTTGGTCACCCAGTCAAAGAAATCTATTAGATTCATCTGACATGAGCTTCCCGCTGTGAACCCATGCTGCCTTGGGTCCTATGCCCCACTGGCCTCTAGGTACTCAACAATTCTTTCCTTCAGAAGTGATTCCATCACTTTCCCTACCACAGAGGTCAAACTGACAGGTCTGTAGTTTCCTGCCTCTGTCTTGGTCCCACTTTTGTGATGGGGAATCACATCCGCCTTCTTCCAGTCCTCAGGTACCACACCATCTTCCCATGATTTGTTAAAAAAGGGTAGTCAGTGGTGTCACTAGTTCTCTGCTTAAATCTTTTAGAATTCTGTGGTGAATTCCATCTGGCCCCATTGCTTTGTCCACCTTCAGTTTTAGGAGTTGTTTCAGAACCCTTTTTTCTGTGAAAGGACTGGCATTGACCCCCCTCTCCAGAATGCTTCTGTTAATTGGATTAGGCACCTCCCCCACTTCCTCTTTTGTGAATACTGAACAGAAGTATTCATTCAGTATCCCTGCCTTTTCACTGTCACTCTATGCCCACCCACCATCCATTCTATTCCGCCTCACTATCCCTCCCTTTGTCTTTCTATGCTCCCTGATATACCTATAAAAGGTTTTATCCCCATTTTTAACCGAGTTAGCTATCTTTTTCCTCAATTTGTGCCTTTGCTATTCTGACTACCGTCCCTGCTTCCTTCTGCCTTAAGTGGTACAGTTCTCTGTCCTGCTCGTTCTGTGTTTTCTTATACTTCATAAATGCTATCTTTTTCTCCCTAACCTTCACCGCCACCTCTTTTGAGAACCATAGTGGCTTTTTCTTTCATTTTGATTTGTTTATTTGCTTCACACAAAGGCTTGTTGTCTCTGTGATGGCAGTTCTGATATTTCCCCATTGTTGCTCCACCCCTCCTTCTAGCCTGTTGGCTAGTGCTTTTCTAAGGCACTCTCCCATCTTGCCAAAGTCAGCCCTCCTGAAATCCAGAACCCTCACTTTTGTATGGCTTGACTCTGTAGCTGAGTTTATCGTGAACCACACTGTTTGGTGGTCACTTGTTCCCAAATGGCTACCCACTTCTAGATCTGAGATACTCTCCCTGTCCCCTTTTGAGAGTACGAGGCCTAAGATTGCTCCCTCATGAGTAGATTCCAAAACTAGCTGTCTGAGGCATGCCACCTGAAGGGCATCAAGAATGGCCCTGCTTTTGGATGTCGCTGCCACAAAGGTGCTCCAGTTAACATCTGGCATATTAAGGTCCCCCATCAACAGTATCTCCCCTTTCTCTGCCATCCTAAGTATGCCTTCTATCATATCCTTGTCAGTTCCGTCCCCCTGACATGGGGGTCTATATACAACCCCGTGGGAATTTTTTTATTCAATATTTGCATTGGACATAAAAACCTGTCATTTGATTACAAACCTTCGTATTATATTTTGTGGCTTTGCAATGTCTTTAAGCATGTACTGTTCTTATTCTATGGGGATTCACCTAACACAGAAAGTATAATAAGCCAGCATTCAGCTACCAATCTGGGTTTCTAATTATTGAAGCACACATATTACCCATTCTGTTCCAGCCCGATTAGGTTAAATAGTGGTCAGCAGTGACCAACTGGCCAAATTGCAGCTCTAGAGCTGGTTTGCCTTTTTACTGTGATTGGAGAACAACTTTTGGCTCTTTGTCGTACTGCCTCTCCAATTGGCCAGAACTGCTGTGACAGAACTTGACAGCCAGCCCAACTCATGCAAAAAACTTTCACAGAAGTTTGCATCAGTCAGAAAGAGGCAGAGGGAAAGAAAGACAGAAAAATTATAAATAAATAATAAAATATAATTTGGAAAGTAACTGAAAAATGTTCTGACAGCTTGTTTTTGTGACAAATCAACTATTCCTTGGAGTCAGCTGTCAACCGTGATACTAATGTAACTTACTGTACAGAGCACACTTTGGAGATATTGTTTTTGGAAAATGCTCTGCTTCTGCAGCTGCCTTCTTCTTCAGGCTGCTGTTCAGGAGGGTTCAGGACATACAATGAGTGAAAGAAGACAGGCTGCCGCTGCCCTGAGTCCTAGAGCTCATGCCTTTTCAGTGGAGGCCTTGATTGGGACGAAACAAAAAGAGAAAACTGAGAGAGTGGGAGGAAAAGGGGTTGAATTTGTCCTTGGAGAACCTCAGTCCAAATGGCTGCTGCAGGGTGAGAGTGAAGACCCGACGCAGTGCTTGGAGCTCAATGCTGGTTAGTGCTGTCAGCGTGTGTCTGTGTGTTTTGAAGATTCACACTAAAGATTTCTCAAGAAAAGTGATCCCAAAGTAGAAATATTTCCAAGAGGGTAAAACATATTAAATACTCTGTGCCACATTAGCTCTAGCTATAGTTTTCCAGTCCAAATAAAATCACCATAAAATAAAAAGCAAAACTATTTTTATAAAATGTGAATTTAAAATCATTTTAGTTTTTACATTGCTGTGACCAACAATGTGTACATTTTTCAAGTAACTGATTAATGAATCAGGTTCTTATAGAATTATAAGTATTTCATTCACAAAGTTAAAACTGCAGGGATGTTTTTAAGAGAAATTTCAAGATTCTAAATTTAGCAGGGGCATGGCCTACTTCAGTCTTTATATTATACAAGGGACATACCATCCCGTTATTTGTAAAGGAGATTCAGTATATACATAGGCTCTTGGAGTGTACCTTTGGTGGTTGTGCAGGGCTAGGGGAAGGGGGGTCTGGGTTTCATTTTGATTGCATGTACAGTGAAGTTTCAGAAATACCTCCTCCTGTAGTATTTTTTTACCCGTGTACAGAGAACCCGCACCATTTTCTTCTTGTCAAGTTTCCAAGTAAGGGTGTTCTGTGTGAGACATTGAATGCACACACACACACACACACACACACACACAACCTTAGCAAAGATCATACTCTAGGTCAGCAGCACTTTTACAACAGAACCGCAGTTAGGAAGACATCTGCATGTTTCAGTTTCTGAAACACAAATTTCGCAAATCTTTGAACTCACAAGGGCACTGCTGTTGCTGTAAAAAAGTGCTACAGCACACTTCAGTGCAAATAATGTATGTAATGTGGTGCTTCTGCATACTTTTTTACTATCTGTCAGTTAAAAAGTATGGATATTTAAAAAGTTAGGCATGTGAGCCAGTCACATCTGTTCTAAGAAATGGCTTATCTGTCTGTCTGTCTGTCTATCTGTCCGTCTGTCTGTCTGTCTGTCTGTCTGTCTGTCTATCTATCTATCTATCTATCTATCTATCTATCTATCTATCTATCTATCTATCTATAATTTAATGGATTACAGTGGAATACCACAGTTATCTCTGTTCTCCTCTTATAAATTATAAACTGTGAAGCCACTAGTTTGTTACTTCTTACCACTCATGGGTGTAGATACATATGCGTTAATTCCACAATCCATTGAATATTTTACAGACAATGCTAATTATAATGCTTTTAAATGTGTTATAGCTTAAAACTACTTTTCACTGTAAACTCCCTAGCTGGACCATTGTTTTTTGTCATTGTGCATTGAAATAACATTAGGAAATATTGTTTTAGTGCAAATATAGTTATCTGAACTGTTTGAAAAAAATCAAGATTTGTTTACCTACTACTCTCACATGGGTTATATCATTATTATTTAATTTTGTTTTGTTACTCTGGAAGAGAGGGTAAGAAATATCTTCCTATTTTCCACCTGGTTGTGTGTTTTGTGTTGGAGTGGAGGGTGGGTGGTAGAGATGTAAAAAAGTTAATATTGACCCATATCAATCTTTAAATGGGTTATTGCATGGTAGAAATTTGGCCAAGACACCAGGGGAAATTCCCTACTCATTTTTTGGAAGTACTGTACCTCCATCTTCAAATGCCATCTGAACTACCACTGAAACAGGTATATTTCTATCTATCTATCTATCTATCTATCTATCTATCTATCTATCTATCTATCTATCTATCTGTCTGTCTGTCTGTCTGTCTGTCTGTCTAGCTATTAATCTATCTCTGTCAGTATTACTGGTGTGCAAAGAAATATACCACTGAGGGAAGCTTATAAGGTAATTAGCCCTGAGCCCAAAGGGCAAAATATAGCAATTACCTCATGAGCTATCCTCGATTATATATTTTTCCAGTATTCTGCAGTTGCCTTGTATCTTTCATATGTTTACTTGCCTGCATGCGCAAGAAACATTTTGTCACAGCTTAGGAGAGAAGCTGGGTTTTGGAGGTGCAGCACTGTTGGGGCCATTGGCCTCAGTGCCTTTTGAGGCTTGGCATGCTTTCCCCAATGTGATGGCATGCTGCTCCTGATACTAGTTCAGCCAGCATGCCTCCACCTTGAAATGAATCCACTGCTGCATTGAGGGAGTGACCCATCATTGCAGGCAGTATGTTGCCATCCCTGACCCAGTTCATTTGCTGAGAGGGGAGCCCACTCCCAATCAGTATACTGTAACCACCTCCCCAATTTGTTGTGTGCTGAGGGGGTGCCCAATCCCCCTCAGCATCATGTGCCCCCAACAGTCTTTCTTTGCTGACGGGGGACCCAATCCCCATTAGCTTCAGTCCCCCTCTTCCTAGTTCAATTTGCCAATGGGGGAGCCCACTCCCCATCAGTATAATGTCTCCCCCAATTTGTTGTGTGCTGAGGAGGGTGCCCAATCCCCCTCGGCTCTCCCCCCCCAGTATGTGCTGACGGGTGTGGCCAATCCACCATTGGCTACACCCCAAAAAAAAAAACACTCAGATGGCATGCTGGGAGCCCATCACAATGTGTCAAATGTCCCTGTAAAAAAAAAATAAAAAAATCCCATTTTTATTTATTTATTTTTAAACCTGCAAAACAGAAAACTGTCCCTAGTTGAGTTCGGTGGCCCCTCCCCCAACCCACGCCCACCTTCTGCACACCCTGCCTCCCACACACACACCCTCACCCCATGCTTACCTCCAGAACCCAGCACAATGATCTTTGCTGGACCGGGAACATGTCTGCCCTCTTCAAAGCCGATAGCGAACTGAAGAAATGCTGGTAAGCTGTATAATGGCATAAATAGGGTTTTTTCAATTTTGGTACATATCTCAGGCATTTTTGGGACTTTTGCCACCAAATTTTCAACACAGGGTTCTTGGACCCTCCTCATGAATTCAGCCACTGTCATGGCGTTATTCGGTCCTGAAAGGGATTTTGTGGTCACTGTGCAGAATCACCTTTCAGGACCAAGTAATAAATGACAGTGCCAGTGTTCAGGAGGTGAGCTCTCAAAAAGCTTATGTTGCAAATTTGGTGGAAAAAATCCAAAAAAATGACTGTTTTATGAGCATGCATTGCGCAATTTCCATTCATGCTGGTACCTTGATGAATTTGTAATATTTTCACTCCATATTTTCAACATTGACATGAAAATCACACTGACACTTTTCATGAGCAGTGGTCCTAAAATGTCTATGTAGAAAATTTGGTGACGAAAGTCCATAAAATGACTGTTTTATGAGCATGCATTGCAGTTTCCATGCATGCTCATAACTTCATGAATTTGTAATATTTTCACTCCAGATTTTCAACATTGCCATTTTTCCACACCTCCTTATGAACAGTATAGCTGCCATTTTTCACATCCTGGCCAAAATGTGTTTTTGCACTTCCGGCTCAGAATAGCAAGGTCGCTGTGGGAAATCAGTGTTCAGGACACATTAAGACAATCATTGTAACACTGTTCATGAGCAGAGGACCTAAAATGCTATGTTGAAAGTTTGGTGACAAAAGTCCATAAAATGACTGTGTTACAAGCGTGTGTTGCACAATTTCCACATATGCTCTGAAGTGCACAAATCTGTAATATTTTCACTCCAGATTTTCAATATTGGCATTTTGCCCCACCTCCTTATGAACAGTATAGCTGTCATTTTTCATATCCTGCCCAAAATATGCATTTGCACATCTGGGGCGCAATGACGCAGTCACTGTGGGAAATTAACGTTTTGGACAGATTAAGAAAATCATAGTGACGTATTCATGAGCAGAGGTCACAAAATGCCTATGTTGAAAATTTGGTGAAATAATTCCACTAAATGACTGTGGTACAAGCATGTGTTGCGCAGTTTCCACGTACGCTCATAACTTCGAACATTTTTAATATTTTCTCTACAGATTTTCAGCATTGCCATCTCTTCACACCTCCCTATGGATGGTACAGCTGTCATTCTTCACATCCTGCCTGATCTGTGTTTTTGCACATCGGGCGCAGAATGGCATGGTCGCTGTGGAAACTCGAAGTTCAGGACACATTAACAAAATCACACTGCCACTGTTCATGAGAAGAGGTCCCAAATGCTTTCATGAGGTGGGGGGGTCACAAAATGGCCATGTTGAAAATTTGTAGTGCAAATACCAACACACGCCCTGGGCATTAGGGTTTCTAACCATAACGTCACACCCTGTACAGACTGACAGGCATCAGAAGTGTAACTTTGGATCACCGGCTGTAATGCTCATGCCATCCCTCCCCCACCCTGAAGCCAGTGACAGGCATTGAGGTGTGCCTTGAACTCTTCGGCTCCAGACTTCATCCCATTTTCCTGTACTGTACCCATTTCAGTGTATGTCCTTATGAAATGGGGTGACTGTGAAGCTGAACACTCCAAGGCACACCTCAACACTTGGTGTCTACAGGACAGGGTGAGGTGAAATGCCATGAGCATTATGGGCAACGACCCACAGGCACACCCCAATGCATGTCCATCTCTAAAGGGTGGAGGTGGGATTGGCATGAGTTCAATATTGCACTGCCACTATTATTCTGCATCTGTCTAACTCCAGCACGTCCAATGCTAATATCAGCAAGCAAACATTCGACATTGATATATGCTTGTTATATAATACCTTTGGGCAATAACTGTTACTTTTGATCAATTGCATTTGCAGGGACAGGGTAGGCAGGGCAATATCTGCTAAGCACTTCTATAGCAAAAAATCTCATCGTGCATGGCGTGTGTGTGTGTGTGTGTGTGTGTGTGTGGTTGCAGCTGCTAAATGCCTCTGTAATTTACCAGTAAAGTGCAGTCTGTCTAATGGTATCGGTTACTGACCACACTATAAATGAAACACACTAACTGGGGAAGACTGTAAAAGTATAAAATAAGTCAGAAATATCAATAAATAAAATGTGAATTCCTACAATATTACAAATAAATCAATAAATAAAATATACATAAAAACTGGAAAACTCAGCGTAATACCTAGTTGACAAGATGTTGGCAAGATCGTGAGGTGCTTATGGATGAAGTTTTTCGTACTTTTTTTAAATTCATGATTAACAAAACATGAAAATTCAGGAATATGAGAGCCGGGAACTGCATTCGTGTACAGTAGATATGATTGCTAGTAAATAGGCACTAATAAAGCAGGTATATGTGTTCCTCTAATAAATGGTAAAATTATGATATGGAAGAAAGAAAGATTTGGAGTTAATATTCAGAAGCAGAAGAATATAACTCAGTGTAGCATCTGGCTTTTTCTTTCTAAACACGACTTTAGATATTAGCACATATTTCACACTTTGTAAGTCTCAGAACTGTATTTTTCCCCCTTAGAATGTTTTGTTTTTCATGTATTTTGTATTTGGCAGGATTTTAGTGACCGTGTCATTACAGTGATATACAATATCACAAAGGGGAAATAATGGGCAGGAATTACATGCTGCAGATTTTTAAAATGATACAGGAAAGAAGCGGGAGTAATATACCTTTCATAAAGTATGGGCTAAAATGATGTATACACAGGGAACTGCATTATTCGGAAGGGGTTTGGGATAAAGTTCTTATGAATAACCCAACTTTGCAACATGAAATGCACTAATGCCCGTCACTTCACCATTTTATTTTGCTTCCTTTTACATAAAAGTGCCTCCAATATAATTCTAAACTAAAAATAAAATGCAATATGAATACAAACTTAAGGATTGTCCATGACTTGTGTCACTAGGTAGTCCAGTAAGCTAAGTTTCTCAATGATTGACAAATGTACTTGGATCAACCAGTTAACTTACTCTGGGCATGGCCCAGCAGCTTTTAAATTCCATCTCTCAGTTCTGATGGAACAGAGTGGCTTAATGCTCTGCAGAAAAGCATTTATGTCACAAAAGTGGGGTGACACTTTTTCTTGTGTTCCGATTTGTATGTTTGCAGATGGTCCTTAAGCTTTTGGAAAGGTGCACTTGTATGAATTAAACCACCTACTATTCTTCTTCTTCTTCTTCTTCTTCTTCTTCCTCTTCTTCTTCTTCTTCTTTATGTTGGAAACCAGATTTAGCTTCCTGTGTTCCTTTCCAATGCACAGCTTTAGCATATAGCTGGTCCGCATGCATTTTTGAACAATTGCACTGGGATAAACTGGTTAAGAAACTTGGGGCACTGCCCAGCAGCTTCTAAACCACATCTCTAAATTCTGATGGAACAGAGGCAATTAAAGCTCTGTGGAAAATTAAAAGAACCAGCTTCCCTTTATATTTTACCAAAAATCATAACTATCTCATGGTATCTGTGGCAATGGCATGATCTAAATCATGGTTGCCTGCTGACAGCTCTTGTGCAGAACTGTATTGCAATGATGAGTTGCTTGCATCCTTGATGTGATGAATACATCAAGGATGCAAGTAACTTAGATGTGATGAATACTCGTCCAGTTAGGATCCATAAACTTTAAAAGGTAGATTGCTTTTTTGTGTGTGTGTCAAAATCTACCAATTTCTCCTCTATGAACTGATTGCACAGCTACTTCTTTCAGTCCATTCATTTTCTTTTATTTATCTTCTCCCATTCTCCCAATTCCCACTTGGAGAAAAAATAGAAAATCTATTGTTTAGATTGTGCCAGTATGCAAGAAATTGCAGTGTTAAAGGCCAACTCCTTGTGGCCAAGCAGTGTGGGGTCACGCTTCTATACTGGAGACTCTAGGTCATGCTCCATGCTCAAGAGGGCAGGAAAACAGACAAGATGACTAATAGAACTAGTCCAAGAGAAAAGTGATCTACAATAAAAGGGGGGAAATCTGTTGCAATAATGAACGATGTCTGCCATGAAGTGCCTGTGTCTCCAGCACATATGTTTGCCATTGGATCACCATCATCCGTGCCCCTACAGCATTTGTGCTACCTGAACTGGCCAGGTCGGGCCCCAGTATGGGGGGATGGTGGGGGGAAGTACTTTGCATTGCATAGCAAGTATACATTGCAAATAATACTAAAGCACGTGAACAAAAACTAGCATTTTTTTCTGGGTTGGTAGTATGAAACTGAGCTGCAGCTAACCAAGACTATTAGCTAAGGAACATAGGTTTACATAACTGAAGGAAGCATCACTCATGACACATCAAACTGCACTTCCTGGCCACTGTGAACTCTTTACTTCGTAACTTGTTTCACTGCAAGTAATACTGATTACATTTTGAATAAAATGCATTGTAAATATATTGAACCTTGTGCCCTCTCTGACCCACCCAGCCAACAGCCAGTCCATAAACATTTTCATTTCTTCTTTACACTGACATGAAAATATAATAAGCTTCATTAGAACCTGATTGAAAAAAAACAAAACAAAGTATGACAGGAGAAAAAAAATGACTGTTTCAGACAGTGGGCAGTCAAAATATTTTAAATGCACATACTGATGTCTGACTAAAACTGTGACCCGTGAGACCAGTTGCCATTGCTCAACAATAACAGTAGCACTGTACAGTACAATTATTTGCTTTATCTAAACATGAACCACATTAATGAAAATTGTGTTAGAACATAATATAAAACCAGACAGCATCCACCTCAGTCATAACTTTAAAATTATCGAAGATAATAAAACTTGAACAAGTGCTACAGTTTTGACTGACACTGTGATAATGAGGAGGGTCGGGAGTGAGCACATTCAAAAAGGCAGATGCACAGCTCAGGTTGTGGTGAAAGCAAAATGTAGATAACAGTGTACAGACAGTAATATGATAATAAACACATTTTTCTGAGCCTGATGCAAAAGAACTGATGTATCTTCCCATTCTTCTACGAAATGCATGAACAGGAGCCACACAACCTTGAATTTTCAGTTTGCAGGTGTAATTCCACTGTTAACATCTCATTCTTATAACTCCCCTTAAAGGGGCACTGTCAATCTGAATTACGTTAATTTTTTGACCTATGCCAGTTTATACATACAGTAAATAGGTTCATCCAAGAGTTAGAATTGTCTGTATGATATTTGCTGTTAGATACAATGCTCGGTAAACACATTTTTCATTATTTTCCATTGCTCCTCCATACTAGTGTTACCACACCAGCATCTGCAGTTTGTTCACGTTTTGCTGTCACCACAACCCGAGCTGTGTGTCTGCCTTGAATGTGCTCACTGCTGATGTTCCTCATTAACATAGTGTCATTCAAACAGTGCCACTCCGACAAATGAATATTTGGTTCATTTCAAGGTGGTGGGGGTGTGGGCCCCGAAAGGCCCCATGCTCCCACTAATACATGCTCCCACCAATACATATGATATTCAGTGTTTGTACCATTATGTTATGCAGAAATTTGCAAGTTGATGGGAACTTGCGCAACATTGTACTTTACTATGCTTTCTCAAAAAGTAAGGAAATTCTTTGCAAAAAATTGTGTTAATGCATCATTTAGGGTTAAATCACAAAAAGTCAGGAAATTAGATCTTTAGGGTTGGCCCCTACCCCCATATCATGTGCCCCCCATCCTCCACAGATTGACAGGTGCCGGGGTGTGTCATTGGGGTTGTGAGGCCTAAATGTCACCCCATTCTTTTTTACTGTGGCATGTAAACATGCTTACACATGGAATGGGGTGACATTTGGGCCTCATAACCCCAATGACACACGCCAGCATCTGTCAGTCTGCATGACTGAGTGTGGCATGAATTAATGGAGACTTTTCTTTCCATTTTATGCTCTCATTTCTATTCATCTGAAGTCAGGAATTTTCTGGACATGAGATAGTAGCATTTTGGGGATGCACATTAATTCTTGGGACTGTGTGAACAATTTTTTTGGTGCCTGAGTAATGTTTACTTTGTGTACGAATATATGCCACAAAAAAATGTTCAATGCTACTGCAACTTTATTGATGGCAAAATAAGGGACACACAAATACCCACTGTGCTTTGGCTCTTAGGCCTTCATTAGGAGGCACACTACTGAAGGCCTAACCGCCAAAGCACAAGGGTCATTACTGCATGCCTTGTTTTGTCATAAATACAGTTGCACTACCAGTGAAAATATTTTACTGTCATCTATCCATGTGGAGTTATGGCTTTCTGGTTTTGTTAAAGGAGTAGTCAACACAGAATTTGCAAAACCCTATGTTATGCAGAACACTTTTCATTTGTACGTAAGGTCCTAGTGTGTCCTTCCCTCCATCTGTTATTAGGAGTTTTTACTAAATTAGCCTACTAGATTTATGGTAGTTCTTCGACCCCTGTGGTTCTTCATGTCAAATAGGTTTATTACCTGTATTGCTCCTACAGTGCACCCTGTGTCATGTGACAGTGATGTAGCATAGCCCATATATTTAGCATATGCACAGTTCACAACAGCAGAGCTGTGTAACTGTTCTTATCCAGTGAGCTCAAATGGCTACTGTTACAGTTTAGCAAAGAGCTGAGAGCTTGGTGAGTGGGGTTTCTTTATACAAAAACTGCTAGTCTTTACTAATTACAGGATTGATGATCTGGGGCAATTTCTGTGCTTTTTGTTGTTGTGTGTACTTTGATTATATTAAATTTTAAAATGAAAACACTTACTACTGTTAGCTATACATGACACACACAGAAAACACAAATAGTGAATTACAGCTGTTTAGTAGCTGTTTTCTTACAGAAACCCTACTCAGCTAGCTGTCAGGTATCTGCTAAACTATAACTTGCCATTTGTGATCACAGGATAAGAACAGTTACACAGCTCTGCTGTTGTGACCTGTGCATTTGCTAAATCAATAAGCTATGCTACATCGCTGTCACATGACACAGGTTGCATTGTAGGTAAAAAAAAGGCAATAAACATATTTGAGATGGAGATTCCCAGGGGTCTTAACTCATAAAACTATCATGAAGCTAGCAGTCTAATTTAGGAAA
Source organism: Neoceratodus forsteri (assembly GCA_016271365.2). NCBI lineage: Eukaryota > Metazoa > Chordata > Ceratodontiformes > Ceratodontidae > Neoceratodus > Neoceratodus forsteri. The sequence goes on from CM057455.1 coordinate 538,160,194, forward strand.
AACTCCTAATAGCAGACAGAGGGAAGGATACACTAGGACTTTACATACAAATCAAAACGCTCTGCATAACATACGTTGTTACACATTTTGGGTGGACTACTCCTTTAAGTTGGAATAATGAGGGCAAGAATTACCCTTTTTTACTTAAAACAAGGTTATTCAAAAACAAAACAGCAAACACACACTTACCAGAAGGAAGGGGGGCACAGGATAGAATCTATAAAGTACAGAAATGGAATCAACAACAGGGTAGATGCATACAGAAGACAAGAAAAAAATGTGCATAAAAAAGGGAAAACAATTGCAAGATATAGGTTGGAAGGATCAGGGGCAACGTAGGAATATATGTTTTATTACAGACGGTGGTGGAGGTACAAAGAAGGAAAACCTAAAAAACTAATGCTCAATGTTTTGGTGGGACAACAGCAGCTGGAGCATGGCCATCATCTGCAGTTGATGGCCCTTGATCTGCTTCAACTGCTGCTCGACATTGGTCAGGTGCTGGTTGGCAGCATCCACAGCACTCCACAGAACTGCCAAATCAGCCTGACTTACAGGCAGTTCTGTAGGGTTGCCACCAGCAGGAGGTGCTGTAGCTGGTGGTGGTGGTGGTGGTGCTGTTGGAGCAGCAGGTGCTGCCGTGGCACTCCTCCACTTAGCACCATGCACAGCTGCCCCCTCTACCACAGAAGGGCCAGCAGGTGCAGTCCTGGCCTGTTCTGTGACAGCAGCCTGCCACTCTTCCCAGTGGTAGTTCAACATATGGGTGTGCTAGCCCTGGTCCCCAGGTGACTTCCCCAGGGGTCATGGTGCACCTCCACACCACAGATCTGGCAACTTACAATGCTATTGTCCCCCCACACACCATCAAAAAACTCCCAAACTAGGGAGGTGCATAGAGAATGAGGCACAGGCAGCAGGGAGGCCCAGATGCTGTGGCAGCCTGGGGCCAAGTCTCCACACTTGGGGCTGGGGGTGCAGGCACATGCTGCTGAGGTGCTGCTTGCACTGGTGGTGGTGGGGTAATGGGAGGTGGTGCCACTGCCAAGGGAGGAGGTGGTGGTGGTTCCATCACAGCTGCAGCAGCAGCACCAATTCCTCCTGCTTCCGGGAGGGGGGCTGGCAAGATCTTACTGCGGTCCAGCTGAAACTGGCCCCACCCCCCACATGTGCGAACTCCCACCCATTTACTGCACTGCAGAAATGCCCCAGCCCCAGATCTTCCCTCCTCCATTTGAATTTCTGCCCTGTGGCCCAACACAGTCACACACACACACACACACACACACACACACACACACACACACACACACACACACTCACACACACACACACACACACTCACACACACACACACACACAAAACAATTAATAAAATGAATTAATAAAAAAAAAGAAATCCACAACAGAACTAGTAACCAAAGAACAAAATCAGAAAGAAAAATAAGAAAGATCTGGCTATCCAGCGTTTTTTAAATTGCCTCTAGCGGTCTCTCTCTCTCTCTCCTCTCTACAGTCAGACTCCTCTCTTTCCTTCTACAAAGGGGAAAGTGAAACAATCTCCTAGCATGACTCACTTCCTTCCTTCCTTCCTGGCTAAAGTATGTGACTTACACTGCTGCAAGGCATGTGATGTGTGGGGGTGGCTGCAATAGACTTGTCACTCCTCCTTAGTTCTCCTTAAGGCGGAGTAACAATGTGAAGTGATAATTACAAGGTGAAGTGAGCCTTTAAAATGGGCACTCTATATAGTGGAGTGGCAATGCAAAGTGACTGTGAAGGGCAGAATTTTAATTCACTGCATCTCTAGTGCAGCGCATGCATTTATAGAATGTTCATATGCATGCTACTATACTTTAAAATGTGGCTGGAAAGTGGTTTTGGTCTGGGAATGCAGCACTGGAAAAAAATATGGAATGTCAAGCGTGTGTATAATTTCAAAATGTTAGGGGATACGTGCAATCTGGAAATGTGGCAGGGATGCACAATCTCTAAATGAAGTGGGGGTGCAAAATCTTGGAATGCAACAGGGACACGCATCTAGGAATTTAGTTGGGACTGACAATTTTGAAATATTGTTGGGATGCACACTGTTGGAATGTGGCAAGACACACCATTTGTATTCTGCAATTGCTTGCCACTGCCACACTCCATAATTGTATGAGCCCACCCATAAATTACATATCCCCCCACAATCCAACATTGTGCATCTCTGCCACATACTGACATTCTGCATTCCTGCCACTGTCAAAGAGTATGTGTCCCTGCCACATTCCAGAATTGCACATCCCCACCACATTCTGAAGTTGTGCCTCAATGCCACATTCAAAAATTGTGTCATCACCACATGCCAACATTGTGTCACCATTACATTCCAAAATTGTGCATCCCTGAAACATTCTAAACTTTCACATCCTAACCAGATTCCGTAATTTTGTGTTCCAGCCACATTCCAACACATTGTGTCTCCCCATATTCTAAACATGTGTATTCCAGCCACATTCCCCACTGCACATCATTAAAGTGCACATCACTGCCACATTCTGAAATTGCACGTCCTCACCACATTCTGAAATTGTGTGTCCTTGCCACATTTCAAAACTGTAAATCCCTGCTGCATTCTGAAATTGTATCACTCCTACATTCCAAAATTCTGCACCTTTGTCACATTTGGAAAATGCTCATCCTCACCACATTTCAAAATAATGTGTTCTCTCCACATTCTGACGGATACACTGTTCAGGAAGCAGTATAGCATAATGGTTAAGGACACTGAGCTGTAAATCTGGAGACCTGGTTTTGAATCCCATCGCTCCCACTTGCATATTGTGTGACCCTGAGCAAGTCACTTAACTTCCTTTTGCTCCTAGCTCGCACCTGGAGCAAAGCTACAGCTTAGCGTGCCTTTCCATGTTAAACAACGTCCCCTTTCCCTTCTGAAACTGATTTCCCAGTCTCATTCCAAAATTAGGCATCCCAGCCATATTCCAAAATTGTGTGCCTTGGTCACAGTCTGAAATTATGTCATTCCACCCCATTCCAAAATTGTTTGTCACCGCTACATTCCAAAATTGCCTATCTTCCCTCACATATCAAAACTGGGTATCTCCAACATGTTCCAAAACAGTGCATTACCACAACATTCTGAAAATGAGTCTTCCTGCCACATTCTGAAACTGCATGTCTAAGCCACATTCCAGAATTGTGCCTCCTTGCCACATTCCAAAACTGTGCATCTCTGTTACATTCCAAAATTACTCATCCCCTTCCCATTCTGAAATGCATTTCCCTGCCATGTTCTAAAATGATGCATCCCACCACATTCCAAAAATGTGCACCACTGCAAAATTCTGAAATTGCATGTTACCACCACAATCTGAAACAGCACCCCTGCCACCTTTTGAGATTCAGTGCTCTTACCACATTGTAAAATTGGATGTTGCCACCACCATCTAAAATCAGAATCACTGCAACATTCTGAAACAGTGCTTCACCACTACATTCTGAAGCATTACACAACTAGGTGCCACAAACATTTTGAAACTGTGCATCTCTGCCACATTTTAAAAACATACACATAGATACATACATACATAGACAGTGTCGGCAGATAAGGACCTATGGCCCACCCAGTCTGCCCATTTAAGTTTGTAAGTTCAGTTTATGTTTTCCAGGAAGTCTGTTGCCCCTTAGCCCTGACCTCCAGAATTCCTTTATGTCTATCCCATGCATTCTTAAATCCTGTGATTGTTTCAGCCCCCACCACTTCCTCTGGCAGGGTGTTCCACTTGTCCACCACCTGTTCTGTGAAGAAATTCTTCCTCACGTTTCCTCTGAATCGTCCTCCCTCCAACTTCATCCCATGCCCTCTAGTCCTGGAACATCTTTTTCGCTAAAAATAGTGCATTCCTGCACCCTGTTCCTCCCTGTAAGATACTTGTATGTCTCTATCATATCCCTCCCTCCTCTCCTCCAGGGAGTACATGTTCAGTGCCTTCAACCTGTCCTCATAGGACTTGTGATGCAATCCATGTACCATCTTTGTTGCCCTCCTCTGAACCTTCTCTACCCTGTCTATGTCCTTACATAGGTAAGGTCTCCAGAACTGCACAGTGTACTCCAGGTGTGGCCTCACTAGTGTCTTGTATAGTGGAATTATGACCTCCCTTTTCCTGCTGGTGATGCCCCTGCCTATGCATCCCAGCATCCTATTTGCTTTACCTGCTGCCTTGTCACACTGTTTCCCTACCTTGAGGTCATCAGAGATGATAACTCCAAGATCCCTTTCCTGCTTGGTGCATGCTATATCCTCACCCCCCAACTGATATATTGTGCCAGGGTTTTTGTGCCCCATATGCATTATCTTGTACTTCCTTGCATATTTTTATGCCCATAATATAAAATAAATAAATAATATAAATATATTGCATATATTTTGCCCATGCTGAATTTCAGCATCCCTGCTACACTCCAAAATTGTGTCACAGCTATTTTCTGAGACTGTGTCATTGCTGCATTCCAAAATTGTAACCTTGTGGTATGCTGAGATTTCATCCCTGCAGTATTCTAAAAATTGCACACAACCTTGGCATTCTAAAGCCACGTTTGCCACTTCGTTGTCCCCACCATATTCTTATTACCTTGCATCTATACATTTTGTAAATGCATGCCCTGCACCCACCCAGTGTCAGCTTTCCTTTTTCAAAGGTGTACTACAACTGCAGTTTTTATGTAAAATGGGGAAATAAGTCCTATAAGGTTGCTTGCAGGGAAGACTAGGCTATGAGTTCTGGATTTGGAAGGCAGTGCCTGAAGTAAGAAGGGGTGGAGCAACTAACCACTTCCCCTACTCAGGCCATAAAGGATGCACCTTCCACTTTCTTCCTCGAGCATTTTTTCTTCATTGCCCCACCATCCTCCCCTCCACCTCAAGTGTCTCATTTCTCTCTTCTGTGGGCTCCTTTTTAAGCTACCTTTAGCCAAGGGAATAATTCCCATGGCCCCTCTAGGGGTGGAACCCTCCTCTATGGTTCTTTGACATTGTACCCCTACAGGGTGGTATATCCCATGGATAGAGAGGCGAATAGCCGCATATGTTCCAAGTTGTACAAGCATAACACCATACTCGGTTGTGTATGCCCATAGAAATAATATTATCAGTAGCTCTTCACTCAAACTGACTCTTCTGAACAGCCAGTGAAATTAGGGTTACAAAATGGCTTGTCATTTGTAAGCCAAGTGAGGTAGATATCTCTTTTTTTGTATGAGGCTGATTCAATTCAATTCATATTTTATTTTTTATACTGTAAAGTATGTGAGCAAAAATGCCCATTTTCACAAACATCCAGTGGTACAGAAATTCAGTGATACAGAAAGAAAGGTAAAAACAATATTTGCAAAATGATATGGTATTTACAATAGGAACAGTGCTTACGACAGCATCATCTAGATTGGAAAAAAATACAGCACGCACAATAGAGCCAAAATACAGATACATATAAACTCTAAGGTAACTCAAGGGTTGGCGGACATTCAGGGTGGTTGCCTACCAGGGCAGGCACAGGTGTTGGATTGCAGGAGGTGGTCCTTGAGGGAGGAGGTGAGGTGAATGAGCCAATTGAACTACAGGCCTGATGTCCAGGGGTCAATTTTCTGTGACTGGGGATACACTGATCCTAATTCTGAATTTACTGATGCTAGAAATCTTGGCTGGACTCCCTCTTTAATCTTTGCATCTCCACATGCTATTAGCATTGTTGTGGTCTCCTGCATGTACACTTCAGCAGGTAATTGACTGAGGATCAATGTGGGCAGCACATTGCTTGTGCACATGTGTCTAGTTTAAAACAAAGTGAAACACCCTACAGTACCACCTCAATACAATGTGTCATCTGCCATAGGCCTTGGTTCAGCTTCCTGCCCTGCTATTGTCCCGTTACACAGGCTGTCTATCCCTGTTGGGTCCAACTTTTCTTAGGCCATTACTTGGAAGGCTACAGTCTGTAGTACAAGGGAGCTGTGCAACTAGCCACACCCCAGTTTAGCCTATTTAAGTGTTGCTCTCCTCGCTCCACACACAATGGGTGTTTACTCACCTGGTAAAGGTGATTGTGTTAGTTGTATCCATGACACTCCAGATATTACCTCATGGGTTCTCAACCCACCTGATAGGCTAGTGATGCACATGTGACCCAGATCAAATTTCAGAGCATAGTCAGTTCTAAGGAGTCCCCATTCTCCAGTTTCGATTCTTCCATAGCTGAAAAGTAAAAGCTTTAGGCCAACAACATTCGTGACTCGCATTGTTGTGTATAACAATCCAAATAATCACTACTGACCATGGACTCACCACAATTCCATATTTAATCCCTATTCTTTACAATTCTAAATCAGTCCGAAAGGACTCTGAGTCATCGAGTAACAGTTACAATACTTGCAATTTTTATTTTTATACATCTTGTCCTTACTAAAATAGCTCAGCGTGAAACCTGTGCCGTAGTTGCCCTGACGGGTGGGTCGTGGAGTGTCATGGATACAACTAACACAATCACCTTTACCAGGTGAGTAAACACCCACTGTGTTATGTTGTATCCATGACACTCCAGACATTACCTCATGGATTACTCTAATAAGCAGTACAAAAAACAACCATCAGGCTAGGCCAGGGTGATCAGATGGACATGTTCTTGTTACACGCTGAGGCTAAAACACTTGTGGCAAACTCAGTTCTCTGCTTGTACAGTGACTCAAGTCTGTAATACATAGTGAATGTGCATACAGAAGTCCAAGTTGCGGCCCTGAAAATGTCCTCCATCGATACACTAGTTCTTTCTGCCCAGGAGGTAGCCATTGCTTTTGTTGAATAGGCCTTTATTCCTTGTGGGGGAGTGAAGCCATTTGTCTTATAGGCCTCCTGTATTGATCTCTTAATCCAGCTAGCGATAGTGGTCTTTGAAGCCGCCAGTCCTTGTTTATGGCCTTGAGCGATAATAAAAGGTCTCTCAGACCTACGGATGGCTTTTGTCCGTTTGATATGTAATGCTATGGTATTACCCATGTCTAGTGGGTGATGAGCATTTGTCCCCTCTTGGCCTGATTGTGCTTGGAATGTTGGCAGTTCTAATGCCTGTTCCTTATGGAATATGGATATGATCTTTGGTAGAAAAGCAGGCATAGTCATAATGAAGACCCCTTGTGCTGTGAATATAGTGTAGGGCTCCTTGCACGATAGTGCTCCTAGCTCACTAATCCTGCGAGCAGAGCAGACCACCACTAGGAAACAGGTTTTCAAATCCAACCAATATAGAGGAATGCTGTGGTTGGGCTCGAATGGTTCCTTCCCCAGCGCGTCAAGCACCATGGTTAAGTCCCAAGGGGCTACCGGTGATTAACTGAGTGGTTGAATATGCTGTGTGGCTCTAAGGAACCTGACTGTGTCAGAGTGCGCCCCGGATTGTGAGAGTCTGACTCTCCCCATGGCCGCACGTATGGCTAATAGTTGCACCCTTAGGGAGGAAGCGGATCATCCCTTATCTAGGCCCTGTTTTAGGTATAGTAGGATCACCGACATATCCACCCACATCGGGTCGAGCTGGGAGGACTTGCACCAATTGAAAAAGATGTTCCACTGTCTTTTATAGGTGGATGTGGTAGATGGCTTTCTCAATTGTAGCATAGTCGAGATGACAAATTCATGATAACCAGCCGTTAGCAGTCTCTGCCTCTCAGGAGCCAGGCCGACAGCTTCAAGGAGTGGGCTGCTGGGTGAAGTAGTGGTCCCTGCCGTAACATGTCCTTCCAGCATGGGAGCGTCCATCTGTCCAGCGTCATGGATATGACTGCTGCAAACCACGCCCTCTGTGGCCAATAGGGTGCTATCAGAATGATCTGAAGCAGGGATTGCCTGACCTTCACCAGGACTTGTGGGGTCAGGGGAATTGGGGGAAAGATGTATGACCGTTCCTGATCCCACATTTGTGTTAGGGCCTCTGTGCTATTGCCTTTCTCTCCTTGTACCTGGAGAAGAAGACCTTGACCTGTGTGTTTTCCCTGGAAGCCATGAGGTCCATTGGAATATGGCCCCACCTTTCCTGTGTCATGTTGAAAAGATCTGGGTGCAGCTGCCACTCTCCGGGGTGTACCCATTGTCTGCTCAACCAGTCTGCCCTGACATTCAACTTCCCTGCCAGGTGAGCGGCATGCAGGTGGGATAGATTGGACTGTGCCCAGTTTAAGACCTTGGTAGCTTCTCTGAGCATGGTCTTGCTGCATGTTCTGCCTTGTTCTGCTATATAGGCTATTGTGACCTGGTTGTTGGACTTCACCAGCACTGTCCGACCCAGAATTTTGTTCTTGAATGCCCTCAGAGCATTGAACACTGCTTTCATCTCTAGAACGTTGATTGGTAGCTGAGCCTTGGCTGACGTCCACTTGCCTTGTGTGGTGGACTGATGTATGCACACTCCCCAGCCGGAAAGACTGGCATCGGTCTCCTTTGTTACCTCGTAGGATACTTCTAGGAGGCAACCTCTCTGTAGATTTGGATGGTGTGTCCATCATATCAGCTAATCTTTCACCGTCCTTGGGATGTGGATCACCTGGTCGAGGTTGTCCTCTGATGGGAGCCCTGCTGCAGCATACAGTTCTGTAATGGGCGCATGTTCCATCTTGCCCACAGCACCAGGTCTATGCAAGATGCCAAAAAGTCGAGAACCTGTGCTGCTTGGCCCAGTGTTGGCTTGTCCGAGGACCTTAGGCTCCATACCATTGACATCACTGAGTTGATGAGCTGTACTGAAGGCCTTGCCAGTCCTTCAGCCATGTCTATTTCCATGCCCAGGTGTTCTATAACCTGTGATGGACTCAGTGAACTCTTTTCGTGATTGACCACCCATCCGTGTTGAGACAGAGTCCTGATGACCAAGTCTGTCCTTCTCTGAGACTGGACGCTGCTGCGGGCCCTTATCAGCCAGTCATCCAAGTATGGAATAATGTCCACCCCTTGCTCTCATAACCTGGCTGCTAGGATCACCGATACCTTTGTAAATACCCATGGTGCAGTTGTGAGGCCGAATGGTAGGGCCTGATACTGTAGGTGCTGACCCAGTATATGAAAGCAGAGGAAACGCTGGTGATTCAGTCTGATTGGGATGTAGGTGTATGCATCCTTCAGGTCTACGGATGTGAGGAAATCCCCCACCTATAAGTTTTTTAAGGTGGATCGGAGGGTCTCCATCTTAAACCATGGTGTGGCTATGAACCTGTTCAGGAATATTAAGTCCAGGATAGGCCTGAGGTCTCTGTTTTTCTTTGGGACCATGAAGAACATGGAAGAGACTCTTGTGCTGGCCTCATCCACTGGCACTGGCCAGATGGTGTTGTTCTGTAGCAGGTCCTGGAGAACCTCCTACACCTGGTGGGCGGTGGCCCTTTTTCTTGAAATGGGAGACAGTACTAGCCTGTCTCTGGATGGTATGCTTGAAAATTCAATAGCACAGCCCTGGGAAATGATTTCTAGGACCCATCTGTCTGATGTGGTCCGTAGCCACTGTTGCTGGAACGCCATCAGCATCCGACCCACCGGCAGGTACTTCCCTGTCGGGGTTGGCAGCAGATTGGTGGGATAGTCAGTACTGCTTTGACTTCCCTCCTCTGCCTCTGCTTCCAAATCACCTACCTCTGGATGCTGAGTAAGTGCCTTGCAAGGAGCTTCTGAAACCATTGTTATTGGTGCTGGGGCCTCTGCCTCGAAAGGAGTTAATTGTGTAATTTCGCCTTCTGTTGTGTTGGAACCTGTTGTTCCCACAAAACCTGCATTGTGTGGAAGGTAAATATGTGGGTCTTTGCTTGTCTTTTGTTAGGTCTTTGCCCTCCTATTTCTGCTTCAAGAATTCTTTCAAACCTTTTCCAAACACTTTGTTGCCTTTGAAAGGTAAGTTCTGTAGTAGCACCTTTGACTCATCGTCTGCGTCCCACAGTTTGAGCCATAGTGCTCATCTGGCTCTGTTTGTCAATGTGGCAGACCTGGCTTCTAGTTTCAGCGTGTCCACAGCCATGTCCCCCAGGTATTTTGCTGTGTCCAGGGTACATTCTAACAGCTCAGCTTCCCTGGATTTGGGATCTGCCTTCTCTAGCAGTTCCTCCAGCAAGCGGATCTGTGCCCTTGCCGAATAGACTGCTGTGACTGCTGCTTTAGCTGTTACACCTGAGAACTTGAACCACTTCTTTAGTAATTCCTCCACTTTCTTGTCGGTAGGATCTTTAAGTGAAATTGTGCCACAAGGCAGCACCATTTTTTTGCTATGTGCTGCTATCTGAGGGTCTATAGAAGGTGCCATAAACCACAACTTAACCTTGTCCTCTTATACTGGGTACATCCTATCTAGATTTCGCTTTTCGGATATACAACCAGGCTCTGTGGCTTCCTACTCCTTCATGAAGATGTCATCAATAGCGGGACAGCTAGGGAAAGTGTCCTTGGTCTTTTGGTTCTGCTGGATCATTGGATCAAGCTTGGACTGAGGTTTTGGTGTGTCAACGTCAAAACCCATTGTTGACTTAATGGCCCTCATGAGGCGCAGAATCGGAGCAAAGTTTGGAGGTTAAAGAAGGTGTATCGGGTATGATGTCCATATCTTCCTCCCCTGAGTCGACATCCTCCCCGTCATCCAGTGCTCCACCCCCCGTCCTCATCCCCTGGAGGGGGCGATGCAGGTTCCTCATCAATATGCAGCTGCTGTGGCATGCTGAGACCTTGGGTTGGGTCAGGAGCAGGGGAAGGGGGGTCTGGTGTCCTAGACTTTGTCAGATACTCAAGTTTTTCCATGACTTTCAGCATGAAGTTCTGCTGGCTTTCCATCATGGCCACTGTCGCCTGTTGCATCTGAATGACGAGTGCCCCTGGGTTCTTCCAGCCTGACACGGCAGGCCCTTGCCCCTCTAAATCAGTGGTGGAGGGTTGGCTACTAGTTTGCTCCTCTTCATGCAAGCATGCTGGACAGAGTGGGCTTTGGGTGTGGGGCATCAATGCAGTACTGCAGGACACACACTTCTTGGTCTTCCCCATCTGAAAGAGTTGAGAGAAGAACAATTGTTATCTATATACATAGAAATATATATATATATATATATAGATATAAAGAGCTCATGATTATGTAAACATATACAAATATCTCCCCTATTGCCCTTAGGGCCAGCCTCGATGAGACATAAGGCATGGTGCCAATGCCTGTGACTAAGGTCATGTTCACCTACACCTGAGTGAGAATTACCAGAAAAGAAGGGCTGATTAAATGAACAAGAATCTTGTGCCCTGTAAATTGGCTGTTTGTATTGTAAACAAAGCCATTAATAAGGGAAAACTGTTTGCTTTTGTCTTTTTTTACTGGAGGAGAAACATGCTCAAAATGGCGGCTCAGCTTTAACAAGGAGTCTGATTCATGTCACCTAAAATGGCAGCAATCACTACCATGATGGAGAGACAAAGAAAACTCCCCTAAGACGGCCCCCAAGTACGTGGCTTAGTAGTCCCAAGTGGCGCGTTAACCCCGAGTGCATATGGCTCTAAAGTGGCCATCTTCAGCTAAACAATCTCCTGTGACTGGGCTGAACTCAAATAAAATTCCTCACCAGTCTTTCGCTCTGTTGCTGCTGATCGGAATGCCTCGCATCAATCTGTGATGGAGTGTTGGTGTATCCGCTGTTACGTAGAGGCTGAGAGACAGGGCTGTTCCTGCAGGAAAGCGCCGAGAAAAGGCAAGGGATTCTGTCTGCAACGGCAGCCGCTATGGTAGGGGCTGTGATTGAGAACTGTCCCTGTGGTAGCCGCTTGTCTAGGAGTCGGTCTCCAATGGCAGCCGCTTGGTTAGGGGCTGCAATTGATCATGGTCTCCTGGGTAGCCACTAGGAGAGGGGCTGTGGTCAAATTCTGTCCCCAAAACAGCCGCTTAGGTTGGGGCTGAGATCGGGCGAAACCAAGTCGCATTAGTGCGTGGCACCTGCTTGTGAGGAGGTACCAGCAACATCCGCGAATCACCGAAATTCTTCAAAAAAACCTAGCTGCTTTCTTTTGTAATGCTGCTGTTCGGCCCTGCTTGAGAGGGGCCAGCGCAGCAGAGGCGCAAGATAGAATGCAGGATTTCCTCAAAACAAGAGGACGGCCGCACTTGAAAGGGGAGTCTGCCAGTAGCAGAGTGAGCGCAGAACTTTTTAAAACAGCAAATACAGCATGCCATACATAGGAGAAACTCTCTTCCTTCCTTAAAAGGCTATCTTCTGTATCAGTAATCACAATGAAAAATGCCTTAAATTCTCCTTCCATGAACCATGCCGTTTAACAGTTGCAGAAATACTGCTAACAATAACACCACGATTAAATTGTAGGTCTTTCACTAATGAGCTTGACTACTGATCAGACCCTAAGGTTTAAGGCTCCTGCAGTTCTGGAATTACAATCTGTACTCATTTATAAATTATTCCAATCCAGCATACACAAATTACCACCTTAATAGTCCCCTAGTTGCTGTAGAAAATCTAACCAGGCAGCAAAACAAGTTTTCTTAATTAATCCACTTAAGCAAAGGAACTGCAGTGGAAGCCATTTATACTAGACAAAGAAACAAGTTGGCCTACCTTAGTTAATTATATAACAGGGACTCCTGGAGTACTTGTAGCCTCTTTAGATGCAAGGTTGAAACTGGAGAATGGGGCTCCTGGAACCTGGCTATGCTCTGAAATTTGATCTGGATAACATGTGCATCACTAGCCTATCAGATGGGTTGAGAACCCATGAGATAATGTCTGGAGTGTCATGGATACAACATAACACAAGCATTTTTCCTTACCAGCTAAAGGATCTGTTCATCTGTCTTCTCACTTTAGGCCTGCTGCGGCCTCTCCCCCAACCTAGTTTGTTTGTGCTTTGGACTCTGCTCAGTTTCTGCTGGATGTATTCCTCTGTTTCTCCTACTTTGGTTAGTATTTGTTTTGCTTCCAACTGCTGTGTGCTGTTTTTCTGTTCTACTGCTTTTGTGCTTTGGTTTTGTGCAGTTTCTTTCTTTTGGGGCTTTCTAGTTGTCCTTTATTTGTGCTATGTTGCTCCTTTGCTGTGCTTTGGTTCCCTGTCCTCCTCAGCTTCCTGGCATCCTCAGTTTCCTGCATTTGTCATATGTTTCAGCTCCCATGTCAGCCCTCTGCTGCAGTTTCCACTTAATTGCCTGCATTTGGTCTAAGCTCTTGCTCTCAGCTAGCTACAGGGTGTGACAGCAGGTACTGCTGCGTTTCTGTTGCAACTCTATGTAATTTGTGTTGGTTTTGCTCCTTCCTTCTTTTTCTTGGGGATTTTTCGCAACAGTATTCAATATGTCTGCAACTTATTCTACCTGTCCACTGCATTTACTCAGCCTGCAGTTGCACTTTCTTATTATTTGTGCAGACAAACCTATTTCAGTTTGTTTGGCTATTCAGTATTACAAGCTATGCATCAGAATGTCTCCCAATTCTCCTGCCCTTCCATGTTGCTCTCCCCCAGTGTACGGCCCTTTTGGGGTTCATACTCTGCTCAAACACATGCCAGCCTAGCTACAGCTACAGATATTCATCAATTTAATTTCATCTACTAGTCGAATTCAACTGCTGGTACTTAAATTATTGTATTCTACTGGTTTTATTAGCTGTTTGCCATCATGATACCACTCTGTGGCTTCTCCATTTTACCCATGGTGGGGAACTGTGTTGTTGTTGCAGTGGGCATCATGGCTCCAGGCAGCACAAGCAGCATTTAACTTCTTATATGTTTTATTGGTCACTGGCTCACCCCAGCATTCTACTGCTGCTCCACATGGCCTTTATGGCATTCTGCAACCAACTATTTCAGGAAACTCTCTACCTTAGAGCAGCTGGCTCTGCCCAGCCTTCTACCATCCTTTCCCTTCTAATCTGCACCTGATTTACACAATCATTCCTGCCTTCCGGTCCCTTGCAATCCTCCCAGCCTTCCTGTCTCTTGCACTACCAGTATCACGCATATACCATCCATCATGACATTAATGCAATCAGCTTGCAAGTCCGTTCATTCTAGGACCTCTCCCCTTTCAATACTGGCATCCCCTTCCAAGTCTGAGAGCATATCATGTTTACTTGCTTCGAATCACACCTCTTACCTTACTGGCATTGCAGCCTCCTCCTACCGAAATAGCTTCACAGCCTCCTCCTCTCTAACCATCAGCTGCAAGCTTCACCTGGCCTCTTCATTCCTTTACTCATAATATACAATCTAATTCACTCCCAATTTGGCTTTCTAATGGACTTGATCGGTATGCATTCCTGTGGCTGACAACTGCTATTAACCTTACCTAGACCCACGAGAGGGACCATATTTCTTAGCCTGACCTACGTACAGGTCTCATCCAGTCAAGACCCTTGAGAGCAAGCAAGCAAAGTTTATTTATGGACCACTATTCCAACAAGATCATAGCATTTTACAGAAAGAAAAATCATAAAACATCCATTTAAGCAGAATAAAAATAATTAAAAAACATATATAAAAGAGCAGGATTAAATATCAGAAAATGCCAGTTCTAATAAATAAGTTTTCCATGCAGATTTAAAGGCCTTAACAGACAGGCACTCCCTAACCCAGCTAGCTTGAGAATTCCACAGGGTCAGAGCTGCAAAAGCAAACAATCTAGCACCTGAAGATGTCAAATGGACCTGGAAATCTCTAGCAATCCCTCATCAGGGGAGCGGAGAGGACAAAGAGGGTGGTAAGGAAAAGGGAGATATTGCAGATACCGCAGTCCCAGTCTGTGTAGGGTCTTATAGGTGATCTTCCACCACACCAGCAGCCAGTGCAGTTCACAGAGCACAGGTGTGACATGGCAACCTGGCAGCTGCATTCTGCACCAGCTGCAGGTGGCAAAGATACACCCCCATTAGACCTAGGTATAGGGCATTGTAGTAATCAAGGCGCGTGGTCACAAAGGTGTGGACTAATGTCGAAAGATCATCAGGCAGGACCAGGTGCAATATTCCTCAAATGGTAAAATGAGGTCTTGACAATGGTCGACACCTGAGACTTAAGCGTCAGCTCGCTAACAAGAATAATGTCTAGATTCTGCACTTGGTCAGAGGTCATCAGCTGGCTGCCACCCAGCCAAATTCCAGATGACTGCCCAGCCAGCAACCTCTCTACCCAATGACATGGGTCCACAACCAACACCTCAGTCTTATCTGGATTCAGTCTCAGCCAATTGGCACCTATCCTGTCCTGAATCTTAGAGAGGCAGTTGTTAAAGATCGAAACAGCATCGTGCCTGGATGTAGATTGGGTCCTACCAGCTGCAGCTTCAGCTAGAAGCAGAGAAATGTTGGACTCCATGCAGGAGACATTCCTCAGACAACTTGTCTGTGAACCCAGTCATGATGGGACAATACTTGACCTGGTACTAACCAACATTGACGATGTTCATTTATTTATTTATTTATTGAAAACTTTCACCAGGAAAGCATGCTGAGCATAATGCTTATTTCCAGATGCATCCTGGAGAAGGTGGGAAGTGTTATTATTATTTTTTTACAATATGTATTAAGAACATACAGTTTATATATTTGCAAGTTACATGCAAGCTTGTAAACACAATGCATATTTACATTTTATGCAACAATTTACAGCAGTTACCAAGGAGAGTGTTGTGCGCAACAATGAGTCAATTTAGATTGTCTTCATATTGATGGAGGCAATGTGAAAAAATAAAAATACCAGCCTGCTGTGGCTGAGAAAGGAAGAACTAAAGCAGTGGACATATCAAGGCTGTGGGATGGAGAAGGAATAACATAGTGCATATGTTTTTGGCGTGTGAAGGTTAAGCAAGTCAGAGACCTGGAGAATTTAATGATAGGCAGAGGCTGTGAAGATGTGGTGAATAAGTAGAGGAAAGAGAGGTGGGGGAGATAGCACTGTGGATGGTGAGGGGGAGGATATTACACAGTTTAGGGCAGCGATATGAGAAGTCAGATAGTCCAACAGAGGTGGCTGTATGGGGAAGGGTGAGAAGTTTATGATTAGAGGTATGGAAAGAGTAGGGTGGAAGGAAGGGGATTGAGAGTGCAGATGTGAGATAGGATGGTAGTATCCCAAAACAGTATTTGGCCAGAAAACTAACAGTGTGGAATAGGCATCTGGATCCCAGTGAAGGAAGGGCAAGGACTTTATAGAGATCACAGCGATAAGTTAGAAGGGGGCAGGATGAAGTAAAATGGCAGAAGTAGTGTAAGAGGGTGTCCAGTCTGGTGAAGGTGGACTTGGGGGTGGCACTATAGACTGTATCAGCATAATCAAAGGTGGGGAGGATCATTTTCTGTAAAATGGCATGGCATGCTGGAACTGAAATACAATCACGGTTCTTATATAAAGCACCAAGTTTTTGGTGCGGTGTCTTTTGGATTGCGTTCATGTGTACTGAAAAATCCAGGTGCTGGTCTAGCCAGACTGTAAGGTATCTAATGGATGAGACATCCTCGATGGGTGTACCATTCAATGTATGATAGGTGGAGGGGGGGAGGGTTCTAGAGAGTCTCTGCCTAGTGCTGAGGGCCATGGACACAGTCGTGTTGGTGTTTAGGAATAGTTGGTTGGATTCGAACCAAAGCCGGACCTTGTGGAAATCCTGCTGAAGATTAACTGTGACTTCAGATTGTGAAGCACTGGAAGTGCAAAGGATGGTGTTATCTGCATACATGTGTATATGCATGGAAGAGCAGATAGCAGGGAGGTCATTTAGAAAGATGAAAAAGAGGACTGGGCCTAGGACTGAGACCTGTGGGACTCCAGTATTGATTGGGAGGGGCGGGGAGAGTGATGTGCCAATCTTGACCGATTGCATCCTGCCTGTAAGGTACTGTAGGAGCTGAATCAGGCAGTGGCAGATGCAGAGAGACCAGCAGTCATGAATTTGTGGAGGAGGAAAGGGTGTGATACTGCATTGAAGGCTTTGGCAAGGTCTACAAATATCATAGATGTGATCTGCCCCTGATCCATAGCTGTGAGTATGGAGTCAGTGAGCCTAAAGAGGAATGTGGTGGTAGAATGGTATTTATGCAAGCCAGACTGGAAAGAGCTGAAGAAGGAGGAGGAGGAGGAGTCAAGATATGAGGTGAGTTGGGAAAGGGCAATGTGTTGCTGTAGTTTGGCTAGGATGGGGAGCAGGGAGATTGGGCGATAATTGCTAGGGCTGGTATGGTCAACACCTTTTGGGAGAGGGATGACAGTTGATAGCTTACACACTGCACGGGCAGAAGCCAGGGAGAAAGAGTAGTTTATTAAGGCAGCCATGAGGGAGGAAATAGCAGGGGCAGATAGATAAAGGAGTTTGGAGTCTAGCCCTTCAGGGCTCTTACCTTTATTATGGTTTAGGGCTAGAGGGCCTTAATGCATTCACTTGGTGAGATGGGTGAGATGGAAAAGCGTATGGATGTAGTGGGGTTTGGGGACTGAGGAATGTGAGAGGATTTGTGTGTTAAAGAAGGAGGGGGTGTGACCTGGAGGGAGGAGAGTGTAGTAGTGGGTGGGTAGGGTGTAGTAGTGGAGAGGGGAAGGGTGGAAAAAAGGGATTGAAGTGAAAATGAGGTGAAAAAGGTGTTGAAGGATGCTGCTATGGTGGAGGATCAGTTAGGATGGAGTTATTATCCTTGAGAAGTGGCATGGGAGGTTGGGCAGGTGGTGAGAAGAGGGATTGAACAGTTTTCCAAAATTTGGATGGGTGGCTTAGGTTGTTGTTAAAGGAGTCAGAGAAGTATTCTTATTTTGCATATCTTGTGGCTTTGGTGCATTTGTTCCAAAGGTGCTTGTAGTTAAGTAGCTGTATGTATAAGCTGAAAACTATATGCTTTTCATGCTTGGTCATGGGTCAGCATGCAGGCTATTAGTTCAGTGTTTATCCAGGGGACATGTGAGCCTTTTACTCTAATGTTCTTGATTGGGGCATGCTGGTTCCATTTACTCATGTTGCAGATGTCAAGGTGTGGGGGCCGTCTGGGGACCAGCGATCATCATACAGTGTGGTTCTATATAAGGAATGCTGCAGAACTGAACTACACAAAGGTGACGGTCCTGGGTTTCAGGAGGGCAGATTTAAAAAAAAAGATGGGTGAATACCTAAGAGATGACCTGGCAGGGGTGGGGGATGAACCAGATGGGGTGGAGGAACAGTGGGGGAAATTAAAAAGGGATACAGTGAAGGCAACAAACTTCTGCATCAAGCAACGGAGCAATTGAAAGAGGAAAAAGAGGCTGCTATGCTTTTGGAAAGAGATGGAAGAGGAGATAAAACCTAAGAAGGTAGCATTCAGAAAGTACAAGGAAATGCAGAGGCAGGAGGATAGGGAGATTTATCAGGGAAACAGAGGTAAGCAGCGAGTGCAGCAAGGAACCCAATGGTGCAAGCTGAAGAGAGAATAGCCAAGGCAGTAAAAAAGGGGACAAAACATTTTTTTTTAAGTGTGTAAGTAAAAAAGCAAGACCAAGGGTGGGGTTGTATGGTTAAGAAGGGAAGAGGGGGGGACTGCACACAGGCGGATCAAGAAAAGGCAGACAACCCGAAAAAAATTATTTTGTTCAGTCTTCACAGAGGAAAGAGATGGGAAGGGGCCTCAAAAATATACAGGAGCATTAGATGGAGGGAGGTGGGCACTAATGAATTTTCAGATGAAAGAGTCCTGAAGGGACTCACAAGTTTGAAACTGGACAAAGCAATGGGGCCAGATGGGCCACACTCAAGGGTTTAAGGAAGCTCAAGGAAACATAGATGTTGTCAACATTAAAGGACATTCAGGCCCACCCTGTCTGCCCTAAAGTCCCTACTTGCTGTTCTACCATAGACCCAAATTGATCTCTAGCCTTACCTCCCCTTACCATGTTACCAAGGTCCCTCTGTTTCCATCCCATGCATGTTTGAATCCTATTACCATTTCGGTACTCACCACCTCTGTTGGGAGGCTCTTCCAGGCATCCACAACACTTTTCATGAATAAATATTTCCTTACATTACCTCAAGTCTCCCCCTTCTAGCTTCATATCATGTCCCTTGTTCTTGAGCATTTCTTTTTGTGCAATATTTCACCCTCCTGTACCTTGATGATACCCTTGAGGAATTTGAATGCCTCTATCATGTCTCTTCTTTCTTTCCTTTCTTCTAGTGAGTATGTATTTAACTCCCTGAGTCTCTCCTTGTAGGGCTTCGGATGCAGGCCATGCACCATTTTGGTTGCCCTTCTCTGTACTCCACATCATCTATGTCCTTCCTGAAATGGGGCCTCAGGAACTGGACACAATACTCCAGGTCTTGGCTCACCATTGATCTGTACAGGGGTAACACTACTTCCCTTTTTCTGCTGGTTATACCCCTCCCTATGCACCCCAGCATCCTACTAGCCTTTTAAGTGCCTTCTCACACTGCTTTGCTACAGTACCTTCAGGTCATGAGATATGTTGACCCCTAGATCCCTTTCCTGTTGTGTGGTTGATAACACCTCTCCCCAAATGATGTGTTGGCCTTGGGTTTCTGTGCCCCATGTTCATAATTTTACGTTTTTTGATGTTGAAGCCCAGTTGCCAAACTATTGACCAGTCTTCCAGCTTTTCTAGATCTTCATTGATTTTTTCTACCTCCCTGGTGTATTCTCTCTGTTGCAAATTTTACTGACATCCACAAACAGTCATACCTTTCCTTTCATCCCCTCTGTGATGTCACTGATAAAGACATTGAAGAGGACCTGTCCTAGTACTGACCCCTGAGGCACCCCACTGATTACCTTACCCTCCTCCGAGTGAACTCTATTTATAACTACTCTCTGAGTTCTGTTACTTTTCCAAATTCATACCCATTTTACTACCTTTGGACCCACTCCCAGGCAGCATAGCTTATTTTCCAGTCTTTGGCATGGAATGGTATTGAAGGCCTTATTGAAACCAGGTAGGCCATATCCACCACTCTTCCCTGGTCCACCCCCCTGGTAACCCAGTCAAAAATCTCTATCAGGTTTGATTAGCAGTATCTCCCCCCTGTGAACCCATGCTGCCTCGGATCCTGTAATCCACTGTTGCTTAGGTATTCCTCAATCCTACCTTTAAGTAGTGTTTCCATAACCTTGCCCACCACCGAGATCAGGCTTACAGGTTGGTATTTTCCTGTGTCCTCCCTATTCCCACTTTTGTGTGGTGGGACTACATTCGCCCTCCTCATCTCCTGGAACATCCCCTGTATCTAGTGAAAGACTGAACAGGGCTGTCAGAGGCATTGACATGTCCTCCCTTAGTTCCTTCAGTATCCTGGGGTGGACCCCATCCGACCCTTTTTGCCTTGTCTACTTTTAGTGTTGCTAGTTTCTTGAGGATTCTTTCCTCTGTAATGGGGCTAATTTTTACCTCCCTACCTCCTTCTGATGCCCTTCTCCTCTATCTGTGGCCCATCACTTACCCCTTGATTTGTGAATATCAAACAAAAGTACTTATTCTGTCAGCCTTCTTCTGGTCATCTTCCACACTGCCCCCCCTTCCCCTTTTAGTCTTACTATTCCAGCTTTGGCTTTCTTTATTTCCCTTATGTATCTAAATAATGCTTTATCCCAGTTTTCTACTGATTTGGCAATGTTTTCTTCTGTTTGTGCTTTAGCTCTCCTAACTGCCTTCCCTGCCTCCCTTTGTTTCTCCTGATAGTGTTCCTCCTGGGGATGGAGATCTCTGATTTGGTGGTGGAACCTGTCAGCTGGTCTGACCATCACTCCATAGGGTTCAGTTTCATTGCTCTCCACAATGGGCCTGCCCCTATGGAGATGGTCCAGTACTGACCTTTATAGGGGGGATGGCCCCTGACGGCCTAATGGCAGTGCTTGACCTATCAGGCTTGTTGAGTGGGTCCATGGGTCCAGGGGATCTTGTACTTACCTATAATAAGGTGGTGATGGATGCTCTGGATTCCATTGCTCCGGTTTGTGTTCAGTCACTCACTCTTCACCCAAGATTCCCATGGTTTGCTGGGACCTTGAAGGAGTTCAGGAGAGTGGGTCAAAAGTAATAAAAGGCTTGACGGACATCCAGCCTGGAGGTTGACAGGCTTAGACTGAGAATCACTATACTGACTATCAATCGACAATCACCAGTAAGAAGGCAGAATTGCTGTCCAGGGAGATTGCCACCATGCAGAACTGACCAGCTCATCTCTTCCAGAATGTGGATAGATTGTGCAATCCTATCTGTCTACAGTCTGGTGGAGCCTTTTCACAAGAAAGACGTAACACGTTTGCTCGATTTTTTTCAGATAAGGTTGTCACCATCAGGTCCGGTATCTACCCAGCCCCCCCCATGGGGTGTTGCAGAGGTCAGCGGGAGGTTGCATGTGACTGGTTTGTCTGGTCTGACTTTGGCAGATGGGACATCATGGATATTATGCGGGTCATTCAGATTTTGTGGCTAGCCAGCTGTAGTTTGAACCTGGGCCCAATGCATCTCCTTGTGGGGTATGTTGTGGAAATTGGCCAAGTCTTCACTGAGATAGTCTAGAGTTCATTGGAGAGGGTGGTCTTTCCAGATTGCCTGAAGGAGGCAGTTGTAAAACAGCTCCTGAAAAAAAAACTTCCTTGACCCAGACTGTCTCGCTAACTACAGACCTGCCTCTAACCTGCCCTTTGTTTGTAAGGTTATTGAGAAGGTGGCCGTGCTGCAGCTGGATGATCTTTTATCCATCCATAATATCTATGATTTTCTCTAGTCTGGATTTGGGAAGAGGCATAGCACTGAGATGGCCCTTGTTTGGGTGCTAGATGATTTCCTAATAGCAAGAGATTGGAGGACCCTTTTCATCGTGGTCCTCCTTGATGTCTCAGCATCATTTGACACTGTGGACCATGGTGTGCTATTGGAGCACCTGTGGTTGATCTGTGAATTGTTGGGTACTGTCCTCAGATGGGTTTGATCTTTCCTCGATGGTAGGACACAGAGAGTGGTTTCAGGAATTTATTCCTCTGATCCTCTCCTCCTATCCTGCAGGGTACCACAGGGCTCCATTTTGGTGCCCATGTTATTTGCTGTGTTTATGCTGCCATTGGGGGGCATTGTTAGGTGGTACAGTCTGAGTTTTCACTGCTATGCAGATGATACTTAGCTGTACATGTCCTTTGTACACAAACAAGTAGATGTTCTCTAGGTGTTTAACAACTGCCTATCCGAGATCCAGGACTGGATGAGTGCTAGTTGGCTGAAGTTGAATCTGGATAAAACTGAGGTGTTGGTGGCGGACCCAGATTGTCTGAAGGTGGGTGTGTCGGCAGGACGACCCTCTGATCTTTGGCTTGGTGATGTCCAGCTCACTAAATCAGATTGGGTGCGAAACCTGCGTGTTATTTTTGACGATGGTTTGACCCTAAAATCACAGGTGTTTGCCATTGTCAAGGCCTCTTTTTACCATCTGAGGAATATCACTTAGGTGAAACACCTGGTCCCTCCTGAGGATCTTCCAACATTGTTCCTTGCCTCCTTGACCACTTGCCTTGACTACTGCAATACCCTGTACCTAGGGTTACCATGGGTTGATATCTGCCACCTGCAGCTGGTGCAGAATGCGGCTGCCAGGCTTTTGACTGGTACATCTAGGACCAGCCATATTACACCTGTGCTCTGCAGATTACACTGGCTACTAGTGCAGTGGAGTATCACCTTCAAGGTCAGTTTGCTGAACTATAAAGCCCTACATGATCAGGGACCCCGTTACCTGCAAGATATCCTTTCTCCCCACCACCCCTCCTGAGCACTCCGATCCACCGATGAGGGATTGCTAGAGATTCCCAGGGTGCGACTTCAAACATCTGTGGCATGTTCTTTAGTTTTCAGTGCCCCTACCCTGTGAAATTCTCTACCTCATTGAATAAGGGAGTGTCTGATCGTCCAAAGATTTAAAACAGAATGGAAAACTTACCTCTTTGGCCTGACATTTTTAGAGGGAGACTAGTATTAATTATGAAGGACAGACATCTCATTTTATGATTCTGTTGGCTGCTTGTATTTTAAGATGTTGATATTTTTATTTATTGTATTTAATTGTTGATGGTTTGTGGATTTTATGTACAGGTGTCTCGATCGTTGGAAAGGCGCCCTTTTACAAATAAAGTTTGCTTTGCTTTGCTTTGCTTTGATAGCTCTCTATCCTCTTTCTTCTGTGTTGTCTTGTAACTTTTGAATACCTGTTTCTTTTCCTTTACCCTCTCTACTACTTCCTTGGAGAACCACAGTAGGAAGCACTGACTGCACCTCTGATGCCCCTATTTGACAACTCATTAGAAACAAGAGTGGCCGCAGAGGACTGGAGGACGGCAGATACAGTCCCATTTCACAAAAGTGGTATCAGAGAAGATGTTGACAATTATAGGACAGTCAGTCTGCCTTCAGTGGTGGGAAATTTAATGGAATCACAGGATGAACAGCAATCTGAGAAAACTAGAAGAGTGGTCAAGGCATGGCATTTGGTTTTCTGTGCAAAAATATGCAAAATTATGCACTTGGGGCACAGAAACCTGGGAGCAGAGCAAAAAGTCGGGGTGTTACTGTTGATCATTGACTAGCAAGAAGGAAAGATACCTGGAAGTGATCATATTGGATGACTTAAAGATGGCCAGGCAGTGCAACAAAGCAGTCAGGAAGGCAAGTGGGATGCTGGTGTGCATGGAGGCGGGAGGGGCTATCACCTGTAGAAGGAAGGATATGATGTTGCCTCTGTATAGATTGTTGGTAAGACCCCACCTAGAGTACTGTGTCCACATCTGAAGACCTCATCTCAGAAAGGACACAGACAAAGTGGAAGCAGTTCAGAGGAGGGCAAATAAAATGGCACAGGGTCTGCTTCAGAAGCCCTGCAAGGACTGATTAAAGGACCTAAATATGAACACCCTCCAAGAAAGGAGAGGAGTGTTGGGAGGAAGCATGTCTTCACAGAAAGAGTGGTAGATTCCAGAAGCAGTCTTCCAGCAGAGGTGGTGGGGGTGAAAACAGTGGAGTGATTCAAGAATGCATGAAATAAGTATAAGGGAATTTTAGTTAAAGGGAAGGGGAGTGAATGTGCTAGAGAACAAGCAGGATCTGCACTCATACTACAGGCAGGGAAAAAAGGGTAGACTAGATGGGCCAAGTGGTACTCATTTGCTCGCAGACTATTTCCTTCTATGTTTCTATGTTAAAACTTTGAGAAGCATATTTTTAAACAGGAATTAATTTTAATTGAAATATTTCAGTATTAGTCTTCCTTTTTTTCTTTATTATTCAGGGCAGTGTCATCAAACTGGGTCTTTGCACTTATGCTCATTCCCACTTAAAGTCAAACTTCTCTCTTCATGACATCACAGTCTGCCACTGAAGAAGGAGCTGTGATGTCACACATAAGGATTATGACTTCAGGTGGGGAATCAGCAACCACAGAAGCTGACATCAAAGGGATAAGTCCTGTTTGCACACAAATATCCTTAGTAAGAAAGAATAAGGGACAGAGAGAAACAGACAATATATGTAATATACTGTAAACTGAGCTGTGCTGAAATATTAGGTTTATAGAAGTTTTCTCAGAGGCATCAGATGTTCTTTAAAATAGCAACTATAGGCATTTGCTTTCCTATTATAACATTGTTATACATTCTAGGTATATAATGTATATTGGTGATAATAATCTTGACTTGCATAACAACTACAAGCAATTCAATTCTTTACAGTTACCAGTGTCATCAGCAAGGGGAAGGTCATCTAGAGCTACAGTACTTCTCAAGCATCTTACGTTCAGGATCAGACAGGCCAATCTCTTCTGAGTCGCCTGCAACAACATGGACTAGTGTGCTGTAAAGAAAATGAATGTGGTTCATCTGCCAGACTAGTAACCATCTCACAAAGCTCAATAATCATGGAGTATTTTTGCAGACCATACTGTGACTGGTCTCAAGGAAGATCCATTACCCATCTGGAAGCAAAAGAGAACAATATCATCAGACCTAGCAAATCTTGTAATAATATATCTCAGTTGTCCACCTTCAAGCATACATATTCTGAAAGCATACTTAGAGTAGCTGGAGGAATAGTCACTGACTACAGAACACTGCTAAGATCTGTAAATATGGAATGGCTTACATTTCTCAAAATGAATTCTGACAATTTTGCAATTGTCCCAAACACTAAATTATGCATTTCTGACCATGAACATAAACAAAAGCCCGCAAACAGTGATAGTAAATATGATGACTAGGTCGTGTACAAAACTAATAGAACCATCGCCACTGCCAGCATGCCAGCCACATGTGCCACACTGCTCTTGGTTTTCTTTTGTCAGTCATCATTATTTAACTTTGATGCCCACCATGGGTATAATTTATGGAAACAGCAACAGTCTCACTCAGAGAAACTTCACCTCTCATACATACCTCATCAATGCTCACCATGGGTATAATTTTGGGAAACAGCAGCAGACTTGCTAAAGGCTGCTGTGCATCTCGTACCTTCCTTAGCAATGCCTGCCATACAGTGGCAGGCTCACTAAAAGCAGCTGCATGTCTTGTACCTGCCTCAGGGTTTTATGTGATGAGGGTGAGTCTGAAAGACCGCTGATCACATAACGCGAATAAAAAACAGCTTGTTGTCAAAAAGGCAACTGAAATCATAATGACGGTGCAAATAGCAATGACCAATACATTAGCTTTAAACAAAAGGCAGAATAAATATTTTTATATGCCTCCCACACCACCCAAACTAAAATAATCAACTCCATGGGGGGTGCAGACCTAGAGAAAAGTTATTCTTTCCCCAAAAACAAAAGAAATTCTGTTATCAGAATCCAGACCTGAACTCGGGTCTGCTGGCATTGCAAGTGGTATCTTACACCGCTACACTAAATGGCCAGCTCAGCAGAAATCGGCCTTACAACATCTCATATCCTGTAGTAGTGAGTGTAGCTCCCTGCTATACTTACTCCACAGGATATTTCGATATTTTCACCACTCGATCTCACTGTGGCGGTATTGAAACCACTCAAATTGATCGCTCAATACAAGCTCATATAAGTTCTGCCTCTCAAAAATGCCCCCATGGGTATAATGGTTCGGGGTACCTAAAAAACAGTGTAATAGCCCAGAAAAACAGTCTTTTATGAGTTTTGTTATAGTCAGGGTCGGGTAATCGAGTAGTAGAACTGGTCGGTAGTAACTACCCGATCCAATTGCACTGTTTTCATTGAGGTATTTTTAGGATACTTTAAAGGTACCTGCGGGTAGTCTGGAGGGTCACACATTTTAGTACCCACCTATCTCTACTGTCAGTACTATTCTGTAGCTTAACCACTCCTTGAGCCAGCCAGGGGATGTTGGGTTTTCCATTCCCACTCATGCAGGTCACTAAAAGAGGACCCCACAACGCTGGCAGATGCCAGGTTTTCCATACTAACTTATTTGAGGGAACCAGAAGGAACCTTCAGTGCTGTCAGATGCTGGGTTTTTTGTTCTAGCTCTTGTGGTACAACAACAGAGGCCAGCCATGCTGGTGAATGCTGGGTTTTCTGTTCTTCCCTGACACCAGGAGAGTCCCTTTGTGCTGGCAAGAGTTAGGATTTTCATTTCTGCTTGTGCTGACAACTATGAGAGACCTGTTGTGCTGGTGGATACTGGATTCTTAGTTCTTTCTCCCATGGACCAGCAGGAAAGACCCTTTGCAGAGACTGCTGGACTATCAGATGCATATCCTATTTTTGGCTGGAAGATAGATGGAGTTTACATGGCTGAATTTCTTACATAATATCCTGCACAATTTACACAAAAAACAGATTTTCATGGCCCTGCTGTCCACAGCTGTCATAAACTGTTGTTTTCCCCATGGATAACTTCACTATCACGTGCCTCCATTTGTTACTCTCTGCACTTTAATTTAGCACCCTCTTCATGTTACCCGCCTGGATTTATTTCTGTAAATATACCTTGACATTGTACATAATGCTTAAATTGTCTTCTATTGCAGCTTGTCTGTTATGCTAAGCCAATTGTACATATAGACTTTGACATAGAAACATAGAAACATAGACTTTGATGGCAGATAAATACCGCTTGGCCCACCTAGTCTGCCCATTTCCCTACCTAGAGGATAAGCTGCAGATCTTATTTAACCAACAGCCTATTTCTTCCTACCCCCCCAACAAAAATTGCCTTATGTCTGTCCCATGCATTCTTGAATTCTCCCACAGTTTTAGACCCCACAACCTCCTCAGGAAGGCTGTTCCATGCGTCCACCACCCTCTCTGTGAAAAAATACTTCCTCACATTGCCCCTGAGTCGTCCCCCCTCTAACTTCAAATTGTGTCCCCTTGTTCTTGCACATCTCTTTTTCTGAAAGATGCTACCCTCTTGGACTTTGTTGATTCCACTGAGGTACTTACAAGCTGTCTGTATCAGATCATCCATATCAGATCCCCTCCCAATCAAGTCAGGAGTGTCTCAAGGATCTGTCCTAGACCTCCTCCTATTCTGGGTCTTTCTAAATGATCTGCCTTCCACCTGCACACACTGTGCCATCCACATGTACACAGACAACACGGTGCTATACGCATCCGGCCCCTCATCCTCCGAAGTTGCATCCAGACTTCAGCATGACTTCATCACAGTTCATCACTGGCTCCGCTCAAATAACCTCCTACTAAATGCTAACAAGACAGTTTCCTTAACCTTTGGGATGAGGCAAAAAATTTCTAGGCTCTCTTCACCATTAGTTTTTCACACCCTGGAAGGGTCCCCACTGGAGTCCTGCACCACCTTCAGATACCTTGGTGTCTAGCATGATCAGCACTTCAACTTTTCCGCACATATTGACTCCTTACTTAAGAAACTGCACCCAAGGCTTGGTGCACTTTACCGGAATCATGACAACATACTCCTTCCAGCCAGAATGGACATTGTAAATAAAATGATCCTCCCAGTCCTTGACTATGGGGACGTACTCTATGGCGCCGGCCCAAAGACCACATTAGCTAGACTGAACCCTCTCTTCCACTCTTTTTGCCACTTTGCCCTAAACAGCCCCTACTCCACACACCACTGTGCCCTATATCAAGCAATGAACCTCACCTCACTTGACTATCTCAGGCTAACCCACTGCGCAAAAATTAAGGCCAAGCATTGGACTCAGCGGCTCCCTTCCTACCTCTCCGACATCTTAACAAACTCTAGTGCACAAGCATACACACTCAGAAACTCAGACTCCAGGTCCCTAGCTGTCCCATACCGGTCGGTCAGCCTCCACAGGGCAATCAGGGTTCAGCTACCGCATTCCCTCGCTATGGAAATCCCTCCCAGCTAACATTCATCACTTCATCTCCCTTTCCCACGTAAACTCCATGCTCCAAGATCATTTAGTCCCTACCTGTGCTTGTGTCTTGGCATCTACCAACTTCTAGGCAACTCTCTGGGAATGTCGGCACTTAGCATATTTGTAATTCATCAGTATCTAACTATTGTCCTCTCACCTTATACTGTCTCTCATATGGCTCAAAACTTAATTTTGCTGTACACTTGCTGTATGTAACTGTGTTACCAACTGGCACACTCATTCCTGTATGAACGTGGTTTCTGAACCAAATGTTAGTGATCTCCCACAATGTATTCACTTATCTATCCTGACTACAAGTGTTGATCTCATACCGTACGTACTGTGGTTACCAATTTGTCTCTCTCAAGCTACTACTGACTTGTAATCAGATCCAAATGTTAGTGTTTCTCCCACTATGCATGTTCTTGTCTATACTGTGTAAAACTGTTTTCCTATGTTCGCCCCTCCCCCAGGACTCATCTGTAATCAAGCAGTACTCTGCTCAGTATGCCTTCCTGGTAAAATGCTTAAATAAATAAATAAATAAATAACTTAAATGTTTCTATCACGTCCCCAACCCCTTTCCTCAAGGGTATACATATTAAGCTACTTTAGCCTCTCCTCATATGACTTCTCTTGCAGACCCTGCAGCATTTTAGTTGCTCTTCTCTGAACTGCCTCCATCCTGTCTATGTCCTTGTGGAGATGGGGTCTCCAGAAATGGACGCAGTACTCCAGATGGGGTCTCACCATCTGTCTGTACAGGGGGATAATAACTTCCTGTTTTCTGCTGGTGATGCCTCTCCCTATACATCCCAGTATCCCCCCAGCCCTCCCTACCGCCTTCTCACATTGCTTGCCAACCTTAAGGTCATCTGATATGATTACCCCCAGGTCCCTTTCCATTTTTGTTGTTGTTACTACCTCCCCCTCCACAATTGTGTAATCTTCCCCTGGGTTTTAGTTTCCCAGGTGCATTACTTTTCACTTCTTTGCATTGAATCCAAGCTGCCATACTTTGGACCATTCCTCCAACCTTGCCAAGTCCCTTCTCATCCTTTCCACGCCTCCTTGTGTATCAACCCTGTTGCAGATCTTTGTGGCATCTGCAAAGAGGCATACTTTTCCTTCCAGTCCCTCTGCAATGTCACTTATAAAGACATTAAAAAGGACTGGACCCAGTACTGAACCCTGCGGTACCCCACTGGTAACCTCTCTTTCTTCAGAGTGGACTCCATTTACAATTACGTTCTGTGTCCTGTTGTTCAGCCAATGTTTTACCCAGGCTACCACCCTGGGACCCACTCCAAGGCTGGTTAATTTGACTACTAATCTTTTGTGTGGGATTGTGTCAAATGCCTTGCTAAAGTCTAGGTAGGCCATGTCCACAGCCCCTCCCTGGTCTACTACTTTGGTCACCCAGTCAAAGAAATCAATTAGATTCGTCTTACATGACCTTCCCGCTGTGAACCCATGCTGCCTTGGGTCCTGTGCCCCACTGGCCTCTAGGTACTCAACAATTCTTTCCTTCAGAAGTGATTCCATCACTTTCCCTACCACAGAGGTCAAACTGATAGGTCTGTAGTTTTCTGCCTCTGTCTTGGTCCCACTTTTGTGAAGGGGAATCACATCAGCCTTCTTCCAGTCCACAGGTACCACACCATCCTCCAATGATTTGTTAAAAAGGGTAGTCAATGGTGTCACTAGTTCTCTGCTTAATTCTTTTAGAATTCTGGGGTGAATTCCATCTGGCCCATTGCTTTGTCCACCTTCATTTTAGGAGTTCCTTCAGAACCCTTTCTTCTGTGAAAGGACTGGGATCGACCCCTCTCCAGAGTGCTTCTGTTAATTGGATTAGGCACCTCCCCACTCTCTTTTGTGAATACTGAACAGAAGTATTCATTCAGTATCCTGCTTCCTCACTGTCACTCTCTGCCCACCCACCATCCATTCTATTCAGCCTTACTGTCCCTCCCTTTGTCTTTCTATGCTCCCTGATATACCTATAAAAGGTTTTATCCCCCTTCTTAACCGAGTTGGCTATCTTTTCCTCAGTTTGTGCCTTTGCTATTCTGACTACCCTCCCTGCTCCCTTCTGCCTTAACTGGTACAGTTCTCTGTCCTACTCCTTCTGTGTTTCCTTATACTTCCTGAATGCTATCTTTTTCTCCCTAGCCTTCACTGCCACTTCTTTTAAGAACCATAGTGGCTCTTTCATTTTGATTTAGAAACATAGAAACATAGATTTTGATGGCAGATAAGGACAGCAGGCCCACCAGTCTACCCATTTCCTACCTATTGGATAAGCTGCAGATCCTAGTTAACCAGCAGCCTACTTCTTCCTACCCCCACCCCTAGAATTGCCTTATGACTGTCCCATGCATGCTTGAATTCCACCACTGTTTTTGACTCCACAACCTCCTCTAGAAGGCCATTCCATGCATCCACAACCCTCTCTGTGAAAAAATACTTGCCCCCCTTCTGTCTTCAAATTGTGCCCCCTTGTTCTTGCACACCTCTTTTTTGAAAGATGCTACCCTCTTGGACTTTGTTGATTCCCTTGAGATACTTGAAAGTTTCTATCATGTCCCCCCTCTCTCTCCTTTCCTCGAGGCTATACATATTCAGCTCCTTAAGTCTCTCTTCATATGTCTTCCGGTGCAGGCCCTGCACCATTTTAGTTGCCCTCCTCTGGACAGCCTTCATCCTGTCTATATCCTTGCGGAGATTGGGTCTCCAGAACTGCACGCAGTACTCCAGATGGGGTCTCACCAACTGTCTGTACAGAGGGATAATAACTTCCTGTTTTCTGCTGGTGATGCCTCTCCCTATGCATCCCAGTATCCCCCCAGCCCTCCTTGCTGCCCTCTCACATTGCTTGCCCACCTTTAGGTCATCTGATATGACTACCCCCAGGTCCCTTTCCATTTTGTTGTTGTTAGTATCTCACCCCCCATTGTGTACTCTTCCCCTGGTTTTTGTTTCCCAGACATTTTATGTACTTCTGTAGCATTGAATCTAAGCTGCCATACATTTGACAATTCCTCTAACCTTGCCAAGTCCCTCATCCTTTCCACCCCACCTTGTGCATCCACTTTGTTGCAGATCTTTGTGTCATCTGCAAGAGACATACTTTCCTTCCAGTCCTCTGCAATGTTCTTACAAAGACACTGAAGAGGACCGTCCCATTATTGAACTCCTGCACTTCACTAGTAACCCCTTTCTTCAGAGTGACTCCATTTACTATTACTCTCTGTGTCCTATTCTCCAGCCAATTCTTTACCCAGGCTGTCATCTTGGGACCCACTCCCAGGCTGGCTAACTTGTATATTAATCTTTTGTGTGGGACTGTGTAAAATGCATGCTAAAGTCTAGATGCATGCCATGTCCACAGCCCTCCCTGATCTACTACTTTGGTCACCAAGTCAAAAAAATCTATCAGATTTGTCTGGCATGACCTTACTGCTGTGAATCCATGCTGCCTTGGGTCCTGAGCCTCTCTGGTCTCTAGATACTCAACAATTCTTTCCTTCAGAAGTGATTCCATCATTTTCCCTACCACTGAGGTTAAACTAACAGGTCTGTAGTTTTCTGCTTCTGCCTTACTCCCACTTTTGTGGAGGGGAATCACATCTGCCCTTCTCCAGTCCTCGGGTACCACCCCATCCTCCCATGATTTGTTAAGAGGTAGTCAGTGGTGTCACTAGTTCTACCCTTAGTTCTTTTAAATTCTGGGATGAATCCCATCAGGCCCCATTGCTTTGTCCACCTTCAGTTTTAAGAGTTCTTTCAGAACCCTTTCTTCTGTAAATGGGCTGGTATCAACTTCTGTATCCAGAGTGTTTCTACTGTTTGTTTGGTACCTCCCCACTTCCTTTGTAAATACTGAGCAAAAATATTTGTTTAGTATCTCTGCCTTTTCACAGTCACCCTCTGCCCACCTCCCTCCTCTTTATTAAGCCTCACTAGCCCTCCTTGGTCTTCCTTCGCTCCCTGATGTACCTATAAAGGTTTATCCCCTTCTTAACAGAGTTGGCTATCTTTTCCTCGGTTTGGGCCTTTGCTGTTCCTGACTGCCTTCCCAGCTTCCTTTTGTTTTAACGGATACAGTTCCCTGTCCTGCTCCTTCTGTGATTCCTTGCTTCACACAAAGGCTTGTTGCCTCTGTGATGGCAGTTTTGATATTTCCCCATTGTTGCTCCACCCCTCCTTCTAGCCGGTTTGCTGAGTGGCACTAAAGGCACTCCCCATCTTGCCAAAGTCAGCCCTGAAGTCCAGAACCCTCACTTTTAGCAAGCATTCTGTAGTTGAGTTTATTGTGAACCACACTGTTTGGTGGTCACTATTTTCCTATTTGTACCTTTTGTAATGCTTAGTTCAGTTTCTACCTGCTGTGTAAATTCTATTCAAGTATTACTAACCCCACCCCACCCGATGCATCTGGAAATAGGCTGCTATTCGGCTCAGTATGTCTTTCCTGGTGAAACCTTTGAAATAAATAAATAAAATCATATACAGTCACCCTAAGCCAGTAACCTAGTATATTCAAGATTAGTTTTGGTCCAATTTAATCTTAGGGGCAGATAGTGTTTTTTTTTAAATTTAGGGTCTTAATAATTTATGAGTCAATTTAGTCATGTGTGATCAAAATAGCCAGGAATTAAGTTTCATCTGAAACTGGTTGCTTTAACCCAGGAGTTTGTGCAATGGGAACACTTTTCAACAAAGTGTTACCTTGGAGGTAGGACTTACTGCCATATATTGTAAATCAGACACCTTTGAGTCAGCAGTGAGGTCCACCCAGTGAACAACCAGAAGCAGAACAGAGCTGAAGGAAGGGGAGTCAGTAAGAGGGCTAACATTTGCTTCTAACACTGTAGGTATGGTATGGCACACTTTTATTTGTTCAGTCTTATAAGATCATTACAAATGACATATAGAAACAGATTATCCAACTATAAAAAACAAAAATTGTTCATAAATAAAGCATCTCTAATACACAGATACAATAAAAACTTAAGCAATTACTTATACAACTATTGATTTAATCTTTATTTTCCTTATTTTCTGTATAAATACTAACAAGTTTGCAACCCTTGTTATAATAATTTCATCCACTATTGTTAACAATAGATTAATCAGTAAGTTATCATACATCCTTTTAATGAAGACAAAATGAGCCCTAACTACTTTTCCTGCCCCCGTCATACCATGGGCATTTAATATAACATGTTGGAGGGTCTCTATATCCTGCCCCCACAGAAACAGTTCAAATACGCTGGATCTTTTGTGTTATTAAATTTTGCAGTAAGAACATTTAAGTCTTGGAATTCTGTCCTGAGCCTAGCATAGGTTTTCCTATGCTCTGGATTTTCTAGGATGTCCAGATAATATTTGTACTTATGCACCAATATATTATTGCTATACCATATAGAGAATCTAGAATTTTTAATTTTTGCATATCCTCCTTCTTATATTTTTTATCAATAATTTCTTTATATATGTTTTATATTGTACTGAAATTATTATATATATGTTAAGTCCACAAGTGATTCCAACCCTACTGACTTTAAAATCCATTGAACTTTGAGTAACCATGGAGACTGCAGATATTTGTTAATTTTCCAAAACTTTTATTTCTTCTAGGCATTTTTTAGCCATTCTGTCTTCCCGCAAACTATTTGATCTAACCCAGAAGTTTATGATCTTGTTTCGGCAAATGTTAAGAGATTAACCTGCCCAGTCTCTGCATATACAAGAACAGCTAGGATGGAAGGTGGGAAAGCAAGGGTATACCTCAATAATCTGATTTTAGGTCTTTCAAGAATTGTTATATATTTATGATCCCATAATTTGGCTCCATATAATATCTGAGAATTGAATTTTGCTTCAATTGCAGCTAAAAGGCGCCTACCAGAAATTCCCCCCAATCTTACATTGAACCTTTCTGGTGCCAAAGCAGTATTCATAACCTTTTTTTTTTTGCAATGCGGTGCAATGAGTTTTTCACTGAAAGTTTTTAGAAAAAAACTAGTCCCAAATAAACAAAATCATTAATGATCTGTGAAAGCTGTGATTTTACAACTCATTTCCCACCATATTTTTTATTACCAAAAATCATGACATTTGACTTTGTCATATTTATCTTCAGGCTCTGACACTATAGGTTAACAAGGAGCATGGAAGTATTCTTGGAGCATTGCCAGGGATGCAACATGCATGCCATTCTGCCTGAAAAGGTCAGGGTGAGATACAGATGCACCTGGTTACTGCTCCGGAGAGGCTTATTGCCTGTATTGTGGGGGCATGGGGATGAGGGTTAGCAGCAAAGAAGACATTAAGGGTGTGTGGATGAGAAGCAGAGGCTAGCCTGTCTATCAGAATATCAGACATTAAATTGGAGGTATTCAGGAAAAACAACAGCAAGAAGTACCATGCTATGCTTGGATGGTGCCCAGCCTCTAAAGAACATTCCTGGTATCCTCTTGGGGCAATTTCTAAGACATTGTCACTGGAAGTATAGCCTAGAGGATAGAATAATGAACTGTGAATGAGCTTGGTAGATCCAGAAAAGCTGGGTTTGATTCCCACAACCTCCACTTGCACACTGCACGACTCTGAATAAGTCACTTAATCACCCCAGTGCTCCTGGGTTCCCCCTGAAAATAGGCTCTTGTGCCTAGTGGGCCTTACCTGGTTACCAAAACAATAAAATAAATAAGATAGATATTGTTTGCAAGGGATTAATTATGATAAACAGGCACAGGAATGAAGTGCAAGGCTTAAAGACAGAGAATGTTCATCAAGGGTGAGAAAGCAAGTGATGGGTCAAGCAAAAAGAATGCTGAAGGAAAAGTTACTGTTACATAAAACCAATCATAAACCAAGAAATACTGGAGCATCAGTTACCATGGTAACTCAGTATAACAATAAAGCAGCACAGGTACAGTACAGAATAATAGATAGGACTCCAGGCAGAACAAATCTCTAATCAAGGGACTCTGAGGCTATCGAACTAGGACAGTGAAGTGTAAGTGGTTCAAAGGTGGCATCAGAATACAAGACAAAATCAGGCATGTTATTTCTTGAGTTTCCTGTAATTTTTTATACTATATGATTCCCCACCCCTGATTTACATAAACACTACCCAACCCTTACAAGAAAATGTCCTGAAACTTTACTCAATTTTTAATTTTTTTGTTTATTTAATTAAAACAAAACAAATGTGCTTTACAATTTTAAAATCTTGTTCTTGTTTATTAAATAAAATATCTGACACTCAAAAAAAGAAAGAAAAGAAGTGATAATTTCAGAGTACTCCTGGATATCCATTTTCTGAAATGTTGTTATACCATTGATTGCATTCAGAACAGCTATATATCAACATGAGGATGGAGCAGTCGTATAACAGCATGTTGCTAAGAGGGAATTTACATTGATAACACTAAGCTACAGTATATACAGCACACACAATATATAATAGGTGGGATTGTGCAGACTGTATGATCCATATAGCCTTTTATTGCCATCATTTTCTATTTCTATGTTTCTATATACTGTGCTATGAAGGTCAATATGAAAACTGAGGTATTCTATCAAATGATCCAGCACTAGCATACATAGTAACATAGAAACATAGACTTTGACAGCAGATAAGGGCCGCTTGGCCCACCCAGTCTGACCATTTCCCTACCTATTGAATAAGCTGCAGATTCTAGTTCACCAACAGCCTGCTTCCTCCTTCCCCCCACTATAATTGTCTTATGTCTGTCCAATGCATTCTTGAATTCATCCACTGTTTTTGACCCCACGACCTCCTCAGGAAGGTGGTTCCATGTGTCCACCATCCTCTCCATGAAAAAATACTTCCTCACGTGACCTCTTAGCCACCCCCCTCTATCTTCAAATTGTGCCCCCTTGTTCTTGCAGATCTCTTTTTCTGAAAGATGCTCTCTTCCTGGACTTTGTTGATTCCCTTGAGACACTTGAAAGTTTCAATCATGTCCCCCCTCTCCTTACTTTCCTCAAGGGTATACATATTTTGATATTTTGGTACATATTTGGTTTAATGCCAAAAAGTGCAAGGTGCTGCATTTTGGGATGAAGAACCCGAGGATGAGTTACCAGCTGGGGGGGAGTGCAGCTAGCCCAGAAAGAAGAGGAGAAGGATCTGGAGGTGCTCATTACAGGGTCAATGAACAACTCGGCACAATGTAGGAAGGCAGCTGCAAAGGCCAACAAAATGCTGGGTTGTATTGCAAGGGGTATATCTTCAAGGAGGGAGGAGGTGATTCTGCCACTGTGCAGGTTATTAGTTAGACCGCACCAGGAGTACTGAGTACAGTACTGGCACCTGTATCTGAAGAGGGACATTAAGTTACTGGAGGGGGTGCAGCGCAGGGTGACAAAAATGATCAAGGGGCTGGGGGACTTATCATATGAGAGGAGGCTGAGGGAGTTGAACATGTACTCACTGGAGGAGAGGAGGGACGGGGGGACATGATTAAAACCTTTAAGTACATGAAAGGAATAAACAAGACAGGTACAGAGGGGCTGTTTAAAGTAAGGAAGGGGAGGGACACCAGGGGCCATGATATGAGACTTGAGGGAGGAAGGTTCAGGAGGGAGATGAGGAGACACTTTTTTACAAAGAGGGTGGTGTCTGGGTGGAATGCATTACCTGCAGAAGTGGTATCCAGTAGAACAGTGGACTGCTTCAAAAGGGGATGGGACAGGACAAGGGGGAGGGTCAATGAAAGGGAAAGGTGGAATGGAGGGGCAGCTGCAGAATAAGGGGTGCTAGCAGCATATTCGAGCAGACTTGATAGACCTCTAGGCCTTTATCTGCTGGCCAATTTCGTATGTTTGTATGTTCATATATTAAGCTCTTTTAGTCTCTCATCATATGGCTTCTGTTACAGACACTGCACCATTTTAGTTGCCCTCCTCTAGATTGCCTCAATCCTGTCTATGTCCTTCTGGAGATGGGGTCTCCAGAACTGCATGCAGTACTCCAGATGGGGTCTCACCAACTGTCTGTACAGAGGGATAACAACTTCCTGTTTTCTACTGATAATGCCTCTTCCTATGCATCCCAGTATGCCCCCAGCCCTCCTTACTGCTTTCTCACTTTGCTTGTGGACCTTAAGGTCATCTGATATGACTACCCCAGGTCCCTTTCCATTTTTGTTGTTCTTAGTACCCCTCCCCATTGTGTACTCTTCCCCTGGGATTTTGTTTCCCAGGTGCATTACTTTGCATGTCTTTCCATTGAATCCAAGCTGCCATACTTTTGACCATTCCTCCAAAATTGCCAAGTCCCTTCTCATCCTTTCCACCCCAACCCTTGTGTATCAACACTGTTGCAGATCTTTGTGTTGTCTACAAAGATGCATACTTTTCCTTCCAACCCCTTGACAATGTCTCCTATAAAGACATTAAAGAGGACCGGTCCCAGTACTGAACCCTGCAGTACCCCAGTACTAACCCCTCTTTCTTAAGAGTGTACCCCATTTACTATTACCCTCTATGTTCTGTTGTCCAGCAAATTGGTTACCCAGGCTACCACCCTGGGACCCACTCCCAGGCTGGCTAACTTGTTAATTAATCTTTTGTCTGGGACTGTGTCAAATGCCTTGCTAAGGTCTAGGTAGGCCATATCCACAGCCCCTCCCTGGTCAACTACTTTGGTCACCCTGTCAGGGAAATCTATTAGATTCGTCTGACATGACCATCCAGCTAAGAATCCATGTTGCCTTGGGTCCTGTGCCTGCAGGCCTCTAGGTACTCAACAATTCTTTCTTACAGAAGTGATTCCATAATTTTCCCTACAGCTGAGGTCAATTAACAGGTCTGTAGTTTCCTGCCTCTGCCTTGCTCCCACTTTTGTGAAGAGGAATCTGCCTTCCTCCAGTCCTCAGGACCACACCATCCTCCCATGAGTTGTTAAAAAGGGTAGTCAGTGGTGTCACTAGTTCTCCCCTTAGTTCTTTTAGAATTCTGGGGGGAAACTCATCAGGCCCCATTGCTTTGTCCACCTTGAGTTTTAGGAGTTCTTTCACGACCCTTTCTTCTGTGTGTGGACTGGTATCGACCCCACTGTCCAGAGTGCTTTTATTATTGGTTTAGGTACCTCCCGCTTTTCTTCTTTTGTGAAAACTGAGCAAAAGTATTTGTTCAGTATCTCTGCCTTTTCACTGTCACCCTCTGTCCACCTCCCTTCCCCTTTATTAAGCCTCACTATCCCTCCCTTGGTCTTCCTTCACTCCCTGATGTGCCTATAAAATGTTTTACTCCCCCCTTCTTAACTGAGATGACTATCTTTTCCTCAGTTTGGTCCTTTACTATTCTGACTGCCTTCCCCGCTTCCTTCTGCTTTAACTGATACAGTTCTCTGTCCTGCTCCTTCTGTGATTCCTTATAATTCCTGAATGCTATCTTTTTCTCCCTAACCTTCTCTGCCACCTCTTTTGAGAATCATAATGTTTTTTTTTATTTCATTTTGTTTTATTTGCTTCACTCAAAGGCTTGTTGCCTCTATAGTGGCCGTTTTGATTTTTCCCCATTGTTCTTCCACCCCGCCTTCCTGCCCATTTGCTAGTTTATTCTTTAGACACTGACCCATTTTGCCAAAGTCAGCCTTCCTAAAGTACATTCACTTTTGTATGGCTTTACTCTACAGTTGTGTTTATTGTGAGCCACACTGCTTGGTGGTCGCTTGTTCCCAGATGGCTACCCAATTCTAAATCTGTGATTCTCTCTCCATCCCTGTTTGAGAGTACCAGGTCTAAGATTGCTCCATTCTGAGTGGGTTTCAACACTAGCTGTCTGAGGCATGCCCACTTTAGGGTATCAAGAATGACGCCACACCTGGATGTGGCTGCAGCAAATGTGCTCCAATTAACATCTGGCATATTGAGGTCCCCAATCAACAATATCTCCCCTTTTCCTGCCATTCAAAGGATGCCTTCTATCATTTCCTTGCCCATTTCCTCCCCCTGAGATGAGGGTCTGTATACAACCCCCATGCAGATTATGGTGCCATTTCCTGTCTCCAAAGTGACCCTCAGTGCCTTCTCTCCTCCCTGTTTACCCTTTAGTTCCATTGCTTTGATCCCTTCTCTTATGTAGAGAGCTACTCTTCCTCCTCTTTTACCCTCTCTGTCCCTCTTGTAGATTGTGTACCCTGGTATGTTGACATCCCAGTCATGGTTCTCCATGTACAGTACCATGTTTCTTTGACTGCCACGATATCCAGGTCCCCTTCTTCTATCAAGACCACTAGTTCAGGAAGCTTGTTATCCAGTCTACGGGCATTGAAACTCATCACCCTCCATTTTTTTATAGTCTTACCCCTTTTAGCCACATCTCTGCCCTTACTGCCTTTGCCTTTTTCTCCATTTACTCCTGTCCTTCTCCCTATTGACCTCTCTACCTTGGTGTTTGCTTCACTAACTACCCTGTTTTGTTGGGGGAGGTTGGGAATTCCTTGTTTCTTATTAGTGCCTCCCCCCAGTGGCTTGTTTAAAAGCTTGATAATGAAGCTTTTAAACCTATCACCTAGGAGCCTGGTTCCCATCCCTGACAGATGTAGACCATCATGCCAGTATAGGCCTGTATCCCTCCAGGTACAACCCCAGTCCCCAATGAAGCCAAAACCCTGTGCTGCACACCAGTTTTTCAACCATTCATTGAATTGAATGGTGCAGAGTACCCTAGCCTCACCCATTCCATAGACAAGCAGCAACTCCAAGAAGCTTACCATGTGTGCTACTTGTCTAAGACCCCTACTAACTCCACAAACTCCTCCTACACTGCTTTGCTCCCATGCCCAGCTAGGTCATTTGTCCCTAGGTGGACAATGATGTCCAGCTCCCTCTCCCATGTAGCTGCTCTCATGATCCTGAGGATTCATTTCCTGTCCTTCCAAACCATGGTGCTGGGCAGGCACCTTACCTCCCTCTCCACTCCCTCCCATAGTTCTACCCCCCTAATAATTGAGTCACTCACCAGGAGCTGTTTCCTTCCCCTGTAGTGTCCCATGCCACCCTCCTGTTGGTCTTCCTTGTAGAGGTTTCCAGCATCCTCCTTGGTCTCCACTGCAGGCGCCTCCATAAAGGAACCACACTCTGCCAGAATGGCATATTAATTGTGGAGAGGTACAACTGAAGGGATGTGCCTCTTTTCCACCACCCTCACCCTCCCTGAGTCCACCATGAACCAACTGCTTCTCTTTCTTGGCAACCTCTGAGGCAGTAATGATGGCCATGATTTTCCCTGGGTGGGAGAGGTTTCCCTACTCCTTGCCAGGTTGGTCAGGAGATGGGCAATCTCCTCCATCAGAGCAGAGAGTAGCCTGCAAAAAGGGCAGCATCACAGACTTCAGAATGTCTCCCAGAAGACTGCCATCCCACAGCCAGTGCATTGCACCACTCCACATGTCCCTCTCCTTCCTGTTAATATATATATATATATATATATTTGCCTATTTTGTTAGTGTGTACATGTGTTTACCCTCTATGCAGTGTGCCAGACTGTTAAGGATATAACAGTTGTATGCTCCTTGCCCTCTTGGGGAATTGATGTCAGAACCCCTGGCATAAAGGAAATGACACCCTTGGGGTGGGTGGAATGAAAGGCAGTGTTTGTGGGATCAAGCCCGTGCCCTCCAGAAACAATCGGCTATAGCTCTGACCCACCACTCCGGTGAGTTCTGACCTTCCTTTCAGCAAGACAACCTGCACCACCCAAGTGAATGTTGACCATCCTTTCAGCAAGACAACGTGCAACACCCAAGTGAGTGCTGATCTTCCTTTTAGCAAGACAACCTGCACCACCCCCATGAGTGCTGACCTCCATTCAGCAAGACAACCTGCACAACAAATTAACAGAGAATATACCCAGCAAAAAAATTATAGCCCGAGAAAAATAAAGCAGTTGAGCCAAATACCTATGATATAAGCCTCTTCTGATTGAATACAACCTGGTGTTCTGTGCTCGGAAGCCAATCAGAGGAAACCAGTTCCACCACCTAAGGCACTGTCTGGCTCAAATACGGAAACTTCCACTAACCTGCACTAAACTACAGGCCTTATAATGACAAATCCTCAGCCACCAGTAAATAGTTCACTGTACCAAAAATTGTTTGATGCAAAATGTCACCAAAATAGTGTACTAGTAGACAGAAAT
This sequence comes from Neoceratodus forsteri, assembly GCA_016271365.2. Taxonomy (NCBI): domain Eukaryota; kingdom Metazoa; phylum Chordata; order Ceratodontiformes; family Ceratodontidae; genus Neoceratodus; species Neoceratodus forsteri. Next base: position 538,201,748 of record CM057455.1, read on the forward strand.
CCAGCAATCCACAAGTGAAAATCAATTATGCAATATTTTAATCCCTCTGAAGTTAAACTCTCAAACTGCTGGTACATAAGCAGTATTGCAAACCCCTTCTTGAATAAAAAAAAAAACAAAAAAAAACAAACACAAAGCAATACCAAGTGCAACATTTAAAATAAAGTACACCTCCCGCAGATTTGAGCAAGAGTGAGCTTTCCCTCAGATTGCCAGTTCAATATAGTTCTCTGTCACAGCTCCCAGTTGTTTCAAAGCAGCTTGCTTCCACCTTTAAGAAGATGGGCCTTTCTGTCTGAATCTGCTACACACTTGTAGCTTATAGTAACCTGATCAGTTCTGGAAGACTCCACCCAAGACAACTGGCCGACAATACCTATGATGTAAGCCTCCCCTGACCCACTACAACCTGGTGTTCTGTGCTCTGAAGACAATCGGAGGAAACCCGTTTCCATCACCTGAGATACTGCCTGGGTCAAATACATAAACCTCCACTAACCTGCACTAAACTGCAGGCCTTACAATGACAACTTCTCAGCCACCAGTAAATGGTTCACTGTATCAAAAATAGTTTGATGCAAATTGTCACCAAAATACTATTAGACAAAAGCCCAGCTATCCACAAGGGAAAACCAAGTATGCAGTATTTCAATCCCTCTGAAGTTAAACTCCCAATCTACAGGTACATAACCAGTATTGCAAACCCCTTCTTGATTAAAAAAAAAAGCAAAAAACCAAAAACAAAGCAATACCAAGTGTAAAATTCAAAGTAAAGTACACCTCCCTCAGATCTGAGCAAGAGTAAGCTTCCCTTCAGATTGCCAGGTCAATATAGTTCTGCTTCACAGCTCCCAGTTGTTTCAAAGCAGCTTGCTTCCACCTTCAAGAAGATGGGCCTTTCTGTATAGTAGGAAACAAAGCTAGGTTCTCTTTTTTGAAAAGTTAGAAAATATAATGCCAGGATGTACATAGGGTAATTGGTCAGGCAGTGGCTAAAACTGGTAGTAGTCCTAACCAACAGGATAGTTTATTTATATATTTTTTTTTAAATTTTTCCTATTTTATCCCCACGCCTCTCGTCGACCATCGACTCTGGTCACGGACCCTTGGAGCCACGGCCACCGGAAATTGCCGTCTCCCCCGGTCGTCCCTGGCTTACCCCCCAGAGAGTGGGGCCGCGATTCCAACCCCCCATATTGGACCGCGGAACTGTGACTGGTTGGGGGAACGGCTCCGGTGGCCAATCAGGGCTTTCCTGGGGCAGAGCGTCACCGAGACGCAAGGCGTGGGATTTTTGTTCCCTCCCATATGCCCTCCCCGAGAAGGCGGGGACGTGCAATGATGCCAGCATCTGCCCCGCCTCCAACCCCCCCGTTTGAGCGTCGGCAGCCCTGAGTTCTCGGCCTCCGCCAGGAGTCCCCAGAGCGCTGAATGTTGCCCGCACCTTCCCCCCGGAGAAGGAGAACTGCCCATCGGATGCTCAGTCCTTCTCCCCCTGGCCGGCCCTCCGACGATCCGGGTCCGTTCCCAAACCCGGGTCACCGGCGTTGCAAGCAGAAATCCCACCGCTGCGCCGGCGGGCCGGCCTCAACAGGATAGTTTAAATATCAGAATTGTACTATATCGTATGTAACTATGCACACGTGGGTAAAATACAAATTATGCCAAATATAGTAAAGCCTGTGGAGGTGAAACTATTTATTTTTTATTCTTCTCATTATGGTGTTTAGGCTGCCAGATGTTCCTGCCATAAAGTGCATACATATGGCACCACCAGGCAGCTAAAAACTAGGACACAAGCACATGTTACAGCTACATAAAAAGGCCAGCTAAAGAACACTTTGGGCAAGTATGCAAGCAATCCCTTATTTACATTTCATGGGAGTGGAGATGATACTGTATGACCAAAAGAGAGAAGTGCTTCATGTCTTCCCCATTTGTTGCAATGTGAGACATAGTGGATGTATCATTTAGCTATACTGGAGCCAAGAGGTTAAAATGATGTTCTAGACCTTCCCCCTTCCTTTTTTTATTAAATATATTTTATTTTGCTTTCCAGCAGTCAGTAGAACAGATAAGGACCATGACACATGTCAAATGTGACTGTGTTTAACAATTATCAATACAACAATGAACAAAACAAACAACAGTCATACATACTACTCTACCCTCTCTCACTCCCCCCCCCACTACCCTCTCCCACCCAACACCAAGTGTTATTGCCATCTATTTATGTTCAGGATTTTCTCCTAAATGTGAGGGCCTAGCTAGATAGATTAAGGGTTCCATACAGACATTAAGGCATCAAGGGGACCCCACATGTCCTGGAAGGCCTTAAACCTAGTGTGCATGGATGCAATGTGTTTTTTCCAATTGCAATGCAAGCAGAGTCTCTCTATACCACTCTAAGGCTGGGGGCAATGAGGCATCTTTCCAATGCCTCATAATAATGAGTTTGGTCGTTGCAGCAATCAAGGCTAGGTGCGCTCTCCTATTTCTAGGGGCACCAGAGGGAAAATGATTCAGCAAGCAGGCTTCTGGGGTAAACAAGGCATCTAAACCCAGTAATGAATCCAGGCATGCTTTAATAGATTGCCTGAAAATCTGAGCTTTCAGGCAACTCCACTGCATGTGATACAATGTCCCTTCAACACCTCCACATCGTATGTAGTTAGGGGAGGGGATCTTACCTATTTTATTGAGTTTCATAGGTGTATAATATAGGTTATACATAATGTTAAATTGCAGTAGTCGAAGCCTGTCTTGTTTAATAAACTTGTAGCTATTTTGCCATAGCCTCTTCCATGTGTCTGAGTCTTCAGGTAAAGATAATTCCTGGGTCCAATAATAACAGATACCTGAAGGTAGATGGGGACAAATGTTTGCAATTGTTTATACACCAAAGAGACAGACTGAGGTTGGTGAACTACTTGCAATATTGCTGATAATTCTGTATTAGACAAAGCTGACCCAGGACTGTTCTCCATAAAAGAAGTAACCACTCTCCTGGTTTGCATAAATTTGTACCTATACATATTTGGAACCTGGTGAGATGCTTGGAAATGAGGGAAAGAGATCAGATCCCCATGCATGAGGAAGTCCAAAAGTTTCCGGGTCCTCAACAGGGCCCAAAATGAGGGTGATATAGGGCTATTGACAGTTTTGAAATGGGTATTACCTGTAATTGGCTGATCCAATGATATGTGCCAATTTAATGAGAGATGGATCTGGCTCTGGTGGAGTGCTCTGAGAGACCACCCAATCGGGGTATTCCCAAGTGGTGTAGGGACATGAGTAGGGGTTGCGTATAGGAGAGCAAGTAAAGAGGAGGAGTTTTTGGCTGTCAAATACCCCTCTATTTCCAATCACAAAGGAAAAGATGCAGGTGGATTGGTAGGCTCAGTACTCTTAAACCAAAAAGCCAGCTTATTAATATGGTGGGCACAGCAGTATGTGAAAAAATAAGTGGTTGATAGCCTGCCTTGAGTTTTGGGAGCTGTATGCTTGAAATAGGCCCTTCTAATCCCTTTCCCCATCCACATATAAGCACTAAGAGCTTTTTGAAGCCTGGTGAACCAATCTTTGGGGAGAAAACACTCCAGCATACCCAGCAGGTATAGGAGATGGGGAAGCACATTCATCTTAACAATGCTGATCTGCCCCCACAAGGAGAGGGGGAGCGCACCCCACCTTTCCATATCTGATTTGAGCATACTCAGCAGGGCAGATAAGTTCTCTTTGACCATTGCTGCCATCCCTGTTGTTACTTTGATATCTAAATATGTAAGGGCTTTTGGTTCACATGAATGATTATAGGTTGCTAAATCGGCTCAGGCAAGTCTACCATTCAACAGGAAAACTTTAATTTTAGAACAATTTAGCTTGTAAAATGATACTTTGGAAAATGCCTCAATTTCTAATAAGAGGGCAGGAATGGTAGTTTGTGGGTCCTCTACATGTAATAGTAAGTCATCTGCATACTCAGAAAGCATGTATCATTTGTCTCCGATACCCTAATTTCCTGAGAAGCCAACAATCATTGGATCAAAGGCTACAAGTAGAAATTAAATAGGAGGGGGGGAACAGAGGCCATCCCTGCCTGGTGCCACAGCATAGAGGGAATGGATTGGAGAGGATTCCATTACACCAGACACGGGCAGCGGGGGAAGTGTACAATAAATGGACCCATGTGAGGAACCCTTCAGGTAGGCCAAAGTGGGCCAGAAAGAGAAAGAGGAAGTCCCAAGCTTCCCCCCTTCTTAATACATTATTTCCAAACTCAGCAACAGTTTTAGTCTACAAATAGTTTCGCAAAATGTCTAGAAGATTGAAACTGTTAGCAGCTATACATGGAATGTATAAAGAGTACATAATAAAAGTTTAAAATGAAGCATACACAGTATGTCTAAAAAGTCTTTTTTATTTTTCTTGCTACATATGTTTCACCTAATTTCATATGGTGCATTATATGCAATGTGCTGGATGAACTAGTCAACATAGTAGATAATTGTTTAGGTGGATAGCCTGATAAATATAGGAATAATATGGATGTCATTGTTTGACGAGATGTTTTTTACACCCACCAGCAGTGTAATACTACATAAACAATAAAAGCAAAGCTCAAATGGTATGTAAAAGTATTGCAAACTAAGAGGGTGCAAAAAATCAAGAACAGCACTGTTGTCAATTGCTTTATTTATTTATAATTACTAATTTAAGTAAATAAATATATTGGTAAGGTAAGAGAGTGGCTCGCATGGCTGAGCTCCATAATACATGTTTGCGACACTGCAAACATGTATTGTGGGGTTTGATAGTGACTAGGTTTTAAGTTACTATCAACCTTGCCTAGTAATTATAAAATGTATTTATATACTGTATATGATAATCGGGTAAATGCACTGGTCCCAGGAACCATTTACAGGCATGGCCTGGGCCATGTAGATGGCACATACTGTACATAAAGGTAAAAGAGAATGCAGAGAATATACAGGTACAACATAATACAGATAATATGTCATTCTACAGATATGAAGCAGAAGAGTTGTAGTAGTGGTAGAGGTACATGGTATGCATTTGGCTGCAATCTGGAGAAAAGGTCTAACAGCTTGAACAGTTATTATACAATGGCAAGAAAGAATCCTGGGCTCTGATTGGTCAGTTGTCCATTACAGCAGGAATGTTATCCTGGCATAACATCCCTGCTGTTTACAGGTCTAGTCTCATCATTATGGAGCAGCATTTGGATCTCTTTTTTTTTTTTTGCATCTCCGCTTAAGAAATAAAAATATTTTTCCACACTAATAAAAACATTCTTTAAAATTATTTTTTTATTTTATATATAACAACAAGCCTTTGTATAATAGGAATAATGCTCTCCAGGGTGGGTGTAATGCTGGGATAACATCCCTTCTCGGGTGTTGGATGCCCTCGGATGCTGGCCTCGGGCCCAACCACCCGAGGCGGGATGTTATCCCAGCATAATACCCACCCTGTCAGGCATTATTCCTTATATCTTTGTCCAGTACCAATAGATGTTCTGCCACACTCCACGTGCCTCCTTAATAAAGACCTCAAGTATTGAGAGTTCTGTTTAATGACTAACATGCCTGACAGTGGCAACTTCACACCCTCTCTGAGTGCCTTGCAGATGAACAACCCTAGCATAGGCTTCTGCGAGCCCAGGGAGGGAGCCAACCTAATGCCTGATATAATAAGTAGTGATGGGTGCTGAGTGGGGCTTGTGTTATGAACTAGCAGATATTATTGTATGCTGTGTTCATATGACTGAGAAGCTGGGGGATGGCCAGGAATATAATGGGTAAGCAATATTCAAGAATGGGTAGCAGGGCACCCTTCCCTATTTCAAATCTCGCTTTGGGAGTAAAAAGGTATTTAAGCCTAAAACAGACACTAAGTCTCTGGTTTACCTTCTTAATCATCTGACCAATGTGGTTAGAGAAGGTAAGTGAGGAGTCAAGAGTCACCCCAAGGTACTTGAAGGTATCCACCTGTTCTAGGGTGAAACCATCGGTGGACATTATGTTGAGGGAGGCCAGATGGTTAAACTCTGCTCTGGTGATTCTTTGTGTAGAGCCGAGCAGCATGGATTTTTTTTTTGTATATGTTCACAAGCAGGCTGTGATTCTCAAATCAGTGAGCAGCGGCAGAGAAGTCAGTGTTAAGGACTTGGAAATTTTTTGACAGATTGTTGTCGCTATGGAACAGGATGAGATCATTGGCATACGTTATCCTGTGACTAGTTGAGGATTTGGAAAGCATAGGGTTCACAAATAGAGAGTATATCAGGAGATATAGTACGGACCCTTGGAGGACTCCTGTGTGCACTTGAAGTGGTTTAGATAGGGTTCCCCTTTTTGAACCATTTGTGTATGATCATCATAATGTCCTTCAGAAATAGAAAAGTAGAAAAATAGGAAACTGAAAAGAAGTAAATGATGTCTGACCCTTGATGTTGATGACAAGGATGTAGGGCACTAATAACAGTAGTCTACAAATACCCATCACGTTTAAGCACCTGACAGTGTTCTTACTATATTTTAATGTAACAAGTCACTAGTAAGCTGGCCCGGTGGCGCTGAGAGTTGAGGTGCTGGACGCCACACCTCGCTCCATGCCAGTGACCTGGGTTCGGGAATGGACTCGGGTTGCCAGTGGGTTGTCCAGGGGGGAGAAGGATCAAGTGTCCAGCGGCATGCTCTCCTTCTCCAGGAGGGTTAACCAGTTCTCTCCAGCCACAATACATACCTCCTTGGTGAACTAGGGGATGTTGGTGCAGTTGGGGATGCAGCAACGTAGGGGTGATGCTGGCAGGGGACTGAGGTGGACGCACGTCTCTGCATGCGCCTAACCCCTTGTTCCCCATTGCAAGCCGGCGTTGGGAACAGAATAAGGAAAAAATCCTTCACTTCTCCTAGGTGATGACCTCTCTAGCAGCATGCGCTCCACCACCAGCAACATCAGGGTAGACTCAGCTGTGCAAGCCCTCCCCCTGAAACATTCAGGAAAAGGTAAGGGGGACCTCTCCTGATCCCTCCAGGGGGGCAATCCAGGCCAAAAAGGACCTTTGGGGAGTGGAGCTGGGGCACTCTAGTGGTAGACCTTGAGTCGGGTAGGTTGGCGTGCTTGGGGCATTGTAGGGGTCCGATTGAGTGGAGAGCTGAGGGCAGACAAGAAGTGGGATAAAAAGAAAGAAAAAAAAAATAAGTCACTAGTAAGAATCTATGCTAAGCACTGTCAAGGTATTTTTGTTCTGTGGCAGCCATAAATCCTCCAGTATCAATTTTGGGGTGTTATTTATTTATTTTTCTATTTATTGAAAGTGTTTTACCAGAAAAGGCCTCTGAGCTGCCTGCAAACAGCTAATTTCCAGAGATGGCCTAGGGTGGTGTACAAAGTGGAGCACATGAGGCACTTCAACAGCAACAGTAAATTCAGGTACAATGAGCCATACATAGGCGATCTAACAGTAAACAAAAAAATAATGCACAATGTGCCATGCATAAGGAAATTTATCAACAAACAGAAAATGAGCAGCAGCAGAATATAATACAAGAATTTAGGAACAGTGACTGTAGTCAAATAAATAATACTGGTAAAGGAGAGGAGAGACAGAGATACAGTATATAATGGAGCAAATATTAGTTCTGTAAATAGTAAGGAAGCAGATTAGATAGTGAGAAGAAGGACTGGAGTAGGGGAAGCCTGTGAGATAATGAGGTTCTGGCCCATGGAATGGAAAAAGAAAAAAAGTCAGAAGAGTAGAGGGAGGGAGTAAGAGGATGGTTGACAGCAGGATAGGAGGGAAGCTAGACAGCAAGGGGGGGTGCCAACCCACAGCATTAATATAAGAGACATAAAGTGAGACAGGCAGCGGTCAAGGGTGATAAGAGAGATGGAATAGTAAAAGGAGCACTGATGTTTGCAGACAGAACAGTACAGGGCAGTGACAGAAAAAGTGTAACACGGGGTCCTGTCCAGCAAAAAAGGATTTTGAGGCATCATGAACAACATCCCCAGAATCAAAAGCAGACAGGATTATTTTTGAGAGAATCTATAGTAGTAATTTATTTATTTAGTTTTTGTTGACCAGGTAAGTGCACTAGACAAATCCTGCCTATTTTCAGACATGACCCGGGGAAGGGGGATATAGATGAATGCCAACTGACCTTGAACCAGATTAAGCTGTTGGTGGTATTTTTAGTGAATGAGAGAAATTTGGCCAGGACACCAGGGAAATTCCCTCACTCTTTTCAATAAGTGCCATGGGATCTTTAACATCCACCTGAACTACTACCAGTCCAGGCAGATGGGACCTCGGTTTAACGTCTCATCGGAAAGACGGCACCTCAGAAGTGCAGCACCCCTGTCATGCTGCACTAAAGTGTCAGTACTGGGATATTAACCCAAGTGCCAGATGTGGGAACTGAACCCACAGCCCTCTGATCTCCCAGCCTCAGAGGCGAGTTTGCTACCTATTGAGCCACTGACACATTTAGATTATCATTATTAGAAATCATTATATGAAAGTACAGTAAGGATGAAAATATATACACTGACGCTTCCCCTTTATTAAGGTGATATAAAAGAAATGGAGTAAGGGCCTGATACTACTCCCTGAGGAAGATGCAGCGTTCCTCATAACATATGTGTGTCAGTGGTTCTGGGTCATTATCATAACAGTCCATGTATAGTATTTATACTTTATGTTTTGCATGTTACACTCTTGGTGTGATTTGGCACTAATTAAATAAAACAAACTGTCCCTCTTTGAAAACTGGGCTGTTTGTGCACTCTCCATTTGCATTCATTTCTGGTTAGGTGGCAGTTATAGACTTGGCATTAGAATTACCTTAAAGTTGTCTGATGCAGTAGTGTATTAAAAATTGAAATGCTCAGTGACAGTGGCAGAGCTAAAGAAGGGGGCTGAGGAACAATCGCCCCTCCTGGCTGCCTGAGGGTGAGTAGTGGTGCCCCTCCACCATCTTTATTCACTGTTTAGTGCCCATTGTGGAGCCCATAATTGACTGAAAGCCCCCCCCCCCCCGGGCTCCCAAACCTGGCTCAGCCACTGCTCAGCGAACATTATAGGCTCCAAAATTTCCCATATTGATGCAAATTCTACAATATCATGGTGTATGATTATGTAGGACACATTTATATAGGTGTTGGTAATTTTTAAGGTGTATTTTATGTGTGTGTACAAGGTGTTGTTTTCTTATCGATTTTCTTTCCTGACAACCCCTAAATTGTGAACACACTGAAAAGCTGACAAAAAGAAAATCTCTGTTACTTTTTCCTTTCAATGCCTAAGCACAAACTTTGTTGTGTCTAGTAACTGGTCTGTACCATTAAGATTCTCAAGGACAACTCTATTCCATTTTTTTCCTACTGGTAGCTTTTGATTGACAGTGCAAGCAGAGGGTAATAAGAGTTTCAAAATATTTGTTGGCACTGTAAAGAAAATCTGTTGCCGATTCTGACAGACTATGATTGTTTTCTAAACTATGACTTCCATGAGAAGATGTGTTAACCGCTGGAATAGCAGAAAGTGCAAGAAGACATCCCAGGAAAGAGGAGCTCTGCATTGTGCATGCTTGAGAGGCTGATAAAACTGAAAGAGGCTTGCTTTTTACACCAGGGAAGGAAGTTGCTTCAGGGGTAATGCTGAGCTCTGTACGGCAGACCTTAATGAACCATCTGAGCCCCATTCTCAAGCCCTTTGAAACTGTGACTTGGGAGACAGGCTTTGAGTCAGCCTATTCCCCTGATAAGCACTCTCTTGAACAGACATTTCAAGGCTGAAAGCTACCTTTAAAAAAGATATATGAACATCTGTTGTCTCCCTCATGGACGTGGAACTGTGTGGAAAACTGAGTGTGTGTGTGTGTGTGTGTGTGTGTGTGTGTGTGTGTGTGTGTGTGTGTGTGTGTATGTATGTGTGATTTACAGATTAAGTGACCCCAAGGACATGCAGAAAGGCTGTAATAGAAATACATACTGTATTTGTTGCTGACATTAATATCTTTTGTACAATTTTATTAAAGTTTGCCCTACATAACTTAACATTTTAATCTGATGTGTTTTTTACTCGATCTATAATAAACCACACATGATTCAAAGAAGGCTATGAAAATTACATTTTGACAAAATTCGATCCAAACAGGGCATCTGAAGACTGGTTATATTTCATGTTGTTTTCTTCTCGCCAGATTCAGGGAAGGGGAGATTTTCTCCTTCTGTCAGTTGAACTCTGCCCATCTGTAACACAGCATGCAGCCTTCAACAGCCAGTAGTATAATGATGCAGATAAAGGCTTTGGAAAGTTAACCTTAAAGTCAAAGTTATTCTTAAGATTGATTCTGCTAATTCCAATCAGTGCACAGTACAATAATAATCTCCACACTTGGCTCATCATACCCATTTCATTTATTTAAAGGCTATGTAAGCCTGGCCTACAACAATGCAGCATTGTAACTTGCAGTAAATGACATGTCACAAAACACTGCAGTGAAAAGGGTTCAGTTGTCATTGAATTACGTTGTTCCCTGCAGCGTGATGAAGCATTTTGTGATATACTGCAGCATTACTGTATTGCATCCTGGCTGTCACTGCTGTATATGTATTTAATGTAGAAAGTAATCTAGAGAGCATATTAATTGTTATTATCGTAAGGGTTTCCCACACCCACAATGTGTGATGCAGAGATTAAAAAAGTGTGGTTTATAACAATAGCCCTTTTAGTGGATGACCCTTGGTTCAAAACCAATAATCTAAATATAGTTCTTTGGCATGCAGTGATGCAATGTCCCAAAGAAGCTGTCTCCTTTCCATACTCTGAGCTGAGCTGCTATCCCCAAGAAATAACATTAAGATAGTCATATGTCTATTGATAATGAAGTAGAGCACACACACAGGGTACTGCAGGTCCAAGCAGTGGAATATATTTATGGATACCCAGCCAGGCAAACAAAATTGATGCATCACCCCATAAAGTATTAGTAATTCAGAACATAGCAGCAATTTCACTTTCAAGAGTTTCCCATTCAAGAGATATCTTAGTGAACCTGATTTTGAACCTACCAACCTCTTCAACACCTTTCGTGGATAGGTTCAGGACCATACTCTTGACATTCAGTGAGATCTGATCATTTGACTTGGCTCATTTCAGGTCTCTTGGTCACCACTGCTATTTCCCCAATAGGTGTTGTGGAAATACAGATCCACTCACTACTATTCCTGACTCCCTCATGGCCTCTGCAGTGACCAAACTACTTTCACATAACAGATGACTATTGAATGAGATTTTCTTTTTCCTTCCAGTCTTTCCTGGTTCTTCATGATGTCATTATACTTATGCAAGATACAGTTCAATTTTCCAATACTACAGAAAGTGCTACTGCCTGGGACCACGCCTTGATGGATGCTGATGAGCTACCATTGCACTCCAAAGTCATAATTTCTCCCAAACCCTTCAACATGAGGCAAAATGGCTGATAAATTCTGTCCCATACAATCAACCAGAAACTGGCAAGTAATTGTAAGGTTTTAAGGAATGACAAGCTGCAAGATCAGTTTTTGCTATATGCTGAAGCCATCTGAGAAAGCCACATGGGTTGTAAGACCTGATAGATCAGGGAGGGGCTGTGGACATAGCCTACCTAGACTTTAGCAAGGCATTTGACTCAGTCCCACACAAAAGATTAATATACAAGTTAACCAGCCTGGGAGTGGGTCCCAAGATGATAGCCTGGGTAAAGAATTGGCTGGAGAATAGGACACAGAGAGTAATAGTAAATGGAGTCCACTCTGAAGAAAGGGGGGGTTACTAGTGGGGTGCCGCAGGGTTCAATATTAGGACCGGTCCTCTTCAGTGTCTTTGTAAGAGACATTGCAGAGGGACTGGAAGGAAAAGTATGTCTCTTTGCAGAAGACACAAAGATCTACAACAGAGTTGATGCAGAAGGTGGGGTTCAAAGGATGAGGAGGGACTTGGCAAGGTTAGAGGAATGGTCAGATGTATGGCAGCTTAGAGTTAATGCTAAGAAGTGCAAGGTAGTGCACCTGGGAAACAAAAACCCAGGAAAAGAGTACACAATGGGGGGTGAGATACTAACAACAAAAATGGAAAGGGACCTGGGGGAAGTCATATCAGATGACTTAAAGGTGGGCAAGCAATGTGAGAGGGCAGTAAGGAGGGCTGGGGGGATACTGGGATGCATAGGGAGAGGCATCACCAGTAGAAAATAGGACGTTGTTATCCCTCTGTACATACAGCTGGTGAGACCCCATCTGGAGTACTGTGTGCAGTTCTGGAGACCCAATCTCCGCAAGGACATAGACAAGATGGAAGCTGACCAGAGGAGGGCAACTAAAATGGTGCAGGGTCTGCACTGGAAGACATATGAAGAGAGACTAAAGGAGCTTAATATGTATAGCCTCGAGGAAAGGAGGGAGAGGTGGGACATGATAGAAACTTTCAAGTACCTCAAGGGAATCAACAAAGTCCAACAGGGTAGCATCTTTCAAAAAAAGAGGTGTGCAAGAACAAGGGGGCACAATTTGAAGATGGGGGGCAGCTCAGAGAGTAATGTAAGGAAGTATTTTTTCAGAGAGGGTTGTGGATGCATGGAATGGCCTTCCAGAAGAGGTTGTGAGTCAAAACAGTGGTTGAATTCAAGCATGCATGGGACAGCCATAAGGCAATTCTAGGGGGTGGGGGTAGAAAAAATAGGCTGCTGGTTAACTGGGATCTGAAGCTTATCCATTAGGTAGGGAAATGGGCAGACTGGGTTGGCCAAGCGGTCCTTATCTGCCGTCAAATTCTATGTTTCTATGTTTCTATGATACATGTGGTCTATTTAATTTACTTATTTATTTGTGAATTGGTGAGCAAGAGGGGCACAGGGAGCATTACCAAATATGACCCAGGAGGGGATTACAGAGGAAATGGGACAAAATGTCTCACAATACAGTCAAAAAACATTGCAAAATGGCAAAAAGCAGCAACAGGTCACAGGATTCGACTACACTTCAAAAATCTTGGAGGAGCAGATGCATAAAAATAACTAATAAGATATTTAAACAAAGTGAAACAGAAAATATACAAATACATTTTGTTATATACAATGAGGTTATGTAGGATAAGGCACAATTATATATAGCATACAGTATAGGGTACTGAATAAATGAATTAAAATGTGAAATTAACTTTTATGGGGTCTAAGCCAAGTACAGCCTCTCATCATCCTGATTAATGTATGATTGCTTTCATAAAGTCACAGTAGGAGAAGGTGGATACCACTTTCTGTTGTTGTAGTAAAAAGACTAATTGTTCCCTTTATTTTGCTGTTCACTGATCTGTAAAATTATCCATTCACTCCTCAATGTTGCACCCACAATTCTGTCTCATCTGATCAACTGAGACACACTTGAATTTTTATAGCTGCAGTAGGTGGGACCTGCAGATGTTTTGCATGTACAAAAGGAGTGATGTCATGTTTTCTGTCCATGGAACTGGCTGAAGGTGTATATAGTCTCCTCTGCCTTACCATCCTCCAAGAAATGTTTTCCGCCCTCAAATAAATATGCTTTCATGTTAGTCAATGGTTGCAGGGTATTATTTTCTTTCTTAAATGGGTGGTTCAAGAACTGGAACCTGAGTAGTGGGAGGCAACATTGTTTTTTTGGGGGGAGTAAGATCCACCCCACCTCCACCCAAGAAGCTCCTAAAGATCCACCACGCCTTTTTTTTTATTCATGTGGGAAGGGCATGAGGTGGATCTATCATGTTGAAACAAGACTCACTAGTTTGGGATCTGGACCAAGGAACAGAACAAGTCTGTGGAGTCCCTGCATTTTGTTAAGGGCTACAAGAACAGAAGAAACTTAATGCCTTCAAACTGACTTAAAAACTCTTGAATCAAATGATTATCAGAGCCACCTGGTGTCTCAAAAGGAAAGAGTAAGTAAGAAGTGTATGAAACTACAGCTTCCTGGTTGAAAGAGTCACAGATATTTCTTAAACATTTATATACTAAAAACAAAGTTCAGCATTTGGGATTAACAATATTTGTTTATCATATTCAATATATATATATATATATATATATATATATATATTATATATATAGTTTAGTTTGTCTTTTTAGTAGTTTCAAAACTTTGAAAGCATTAGTGTTAGTAATGCATTTAAAAATCATTTTTTTAATTGTCTTTACAGTTAATCATGCAGGTTCATATGAGGGCAAATTTTTTTGGCGAGGGGATTCAAATTATTTTAATCATGGGCACTTGGTAAGTACAGCCTTTGATGAAGTGTATTTTTTATTTTAGGTTTGAGAAGTGCAGATGTTTTGCACATGTTAAAAATACCAGCTACAATTAACAACTACTCGTAGAAACAAAAGGCTGTTTTTTTTTTCCCCTACTTACTTTTTTCCTGGATCAGTTTATATCAGTGAAAAGAAAGACTGGAACAATTATCAGAGCTTCCATCCCTTGGACATGCCATTTATCACTCATTTAAAATAACACAAATGTAGTTTCACATTTTTACCATGAGGGAAGCAAGACGATGAACCAGCATGGTTAACAAATGCATTCATTGACACCTGTGAATGAGTGGGAGGGGTCATTTTTTTAAATTAAATATACTTTATTTGCACTTCAAACAGGTGACTTTACACAGAGTCATATTTACATAAGCAAATACAATTACAATAGCCTCCTGTTCGAGCATTTTACCATTTTTGCATAGTACAATAGAGCAAAAGAAAAAGAGTCTACCACTAAATCCTCCTCCTCCCTCCCACCCCACTGCCAAGTGCTAAAAGACAGAACTTTCTATTATTTTGTTGTACAACATCAAATCATTGTGAGAGAGATGTTAGGGTTTCCAAGATGTCAACACAGCATCCAATGGGCCCCATAGACCTAGGTAGGTTTGACTGTTATGTCGCATAGAGGCAATATGTTTTTCTACCTGCAACGCCAACAACATCTCTCTATATCATTCCATGACCTAGGGTACTTGGTCCTCTTTCCAATGGCAACTGGGAAGGCTTTTTAAACCCGAGTTCATTTGCAAGGGATGGTTTACATTTAAATAAGCAAGGTAAACGGATTTTCGCAGATAGACTTAGGAAACATACTGATAAATGTTTAAACTAATCTCGGGGGGCGGACGTCTATCCAACTCGTGCCCAATAGTAGTAAGGTGGCTTTATGTATCCTGACTTAAATTGTTTACTTATCAATGCCAGAAGTTTAAATAATAAGTTTGACGAATTATCGTTTACTCTGGAGCAATTAAATATTCATATATGTGCAATTACAGAGACATGGTGGCAAGACACAGATACCTGGGATAAAGATATTTATGGTTATACTTTATTACATAAGGACAGATCCTACTCTAAGGGTGGGGGGTAGCCTTCTATATATCTAATAGCATCAAAATATGTAATATGGAAATGAGTCACTGGTCCGATATTGAAGCTCTCTGGATTAAAGTCCTACTAAAAACTGGCGACTATATACATTTTGGTGTAGTATATAGGCCCCCCTCTATTTCTCATACAGATAATATTCAATTACTTGAGTTTATAAATACATTTTCATCATCTACAAATGCCGTTTTGATGGGGGACTTCAATTTACCTGGTATTAATTGGCATACACTTTACACAAATACTACCATAGAAAACAACTATCTGGAAATCTTCTTGGAGCATAATATGGATCAGATAGTACTAGACAACACTCGTGATTCAAATATATTAGATTTAGTTTTGACCAATGTGAGTCCGAGTCTAACAAATGTTAAAGTTATTCCACCCCTCGGATCTAGTGACCACTTAATGGTATCTTTTAAATACAAAGTTAACTTTGTATTTGATCCTAGTATTATTTCAGTATACAATTTTAGTGAGGCTAACTTTGCAGATTTTTATACTGAAATGACCCAATGGGATTGGAAAATGGAATTTGACCAAAAATCTTTGATAAAAATTTGGCAATCCATAAATACTAAACTGACCTTAACCTCAAATAAATATATCCCCCAAGTTAGGAAAATTGTTAATAACAAACCTAAAACTCCATGGATGAACAGAATAGTTAAGAAACATATTAAAAATAAAAATAGGGCATTTATAAAAGCTAAATTAAGTAATTCTTCAAAAATTGGCATGATTATAAGCATAAATTAAAAATATCTAAAAGCAGCATTAGTAAAGCAAACAGTGATTATAGAATATAAGTTAGCGGTGAAAGTAAAAGATAATTATAAAACCCCTTTATACCTATATAAACAACAAAAGGGGTGGTCACCAGTTGTAGGTCCATTAGAAAACTGAAATGGCGATCTAGAAACTGATAAAACAAATATGGCTGCTGTTTGTAATAACTATTTTACGTCAGTCTTTAATAGTAAATCCTCCCCTACTATAAATCACAGTTTTCATCCTACAAATATACAATTTAAGATTGAGGATGAGGAATTAGAGAAGTTACTTAAGGGACTCGACCCTAAAAATCGGCAGGACCTGATGGTATACACCCCCATATTTTGAAAGAACTGGCACTCCCCTTATCTGGTCCGCTGGCTGCCCTCTTTACTAAATCTTTCATGGAAGGTGTGGTATTGGATGAATGGAGACAGGCTACCGTTATTCCCATATATAAAAATAAAGGATCAAAACAGAATGTTGAAAATTACAGACTGATTAGTCTGACATCTGTCCTTAGTAAAATTATGGAGGGTATAATAAAAAATATTATAGAGACCACTTTACAACCTGATCCATCACAGCACGGATTTTTCAAGTCTTGTTCTTTTATGACCAACCTGCTCGACTTTTATGGTGGAGTAAGCTTGGCTTTGGATGAGGGTGAAGCAGTGGATGTGATCTTGCTGGATTTTTCAAAGGCTTTTGATAAGGTGCCACATGGACAACTCATTGACACTATGATAAATATGGGACTTGAAGGGAACATTACCAGATGGATTGAGTCCTGGCTGTTTGAAAGGACACAACATGTCTGTATTAAAGGTTACTATTCTGAATACAAACCTGTCACTAGCGGGGTTCCACAGGGTTCGGTATTGGGACCCAGCTTGTTTAATATTTATATATCTTCCCTGACATCCCCCTCTAACGTATGGTTGACTAAGTTTGCTGATGATACACGTATAGGCTATACTATTAAAAAACCCGAGGATGTAATTACTTTACAAGCTACACTAAGTGAATTTGAAAATTGGGCATCAACTAAAAAACTTATGTTTAATGCTGAAAAATGCGTAGTAATGCATTTTGGGAAAAACAACCTTTAGCTGATTATTATAGGCAACAAATGTCTTAAGGTCATCGAAAATGAGCGTGACCTGGGTATTAGGGTCAAAAATGATTTAAAATTTGGCTTACATTGCCAACATGTAATTAACAAAGCAGGGGGTATACTCCATTGTATTAATAAACATATTAAAAGTACAAATAGTAAGGTCTTATTGCCACTGTATACTTCACTGGTCAGACCTCGTGTTGAATACTGTGCCCAGTTTTGGTCCCCCGGTGATAGGGGATCAATTAATGCCCTGGAGCGTATACAGGAAAGAGCTACAAAAAGAATTAATGAAGTTCAGGGCTTGGACTGTGAAAACAGATTAGTAAAACTTGGATTATATAGTAAAGGAATAATGCCCGACAGGGTGGGAGTTATGCTGGGATAACATCCCATCTCGGGTGGTTGGGCCCGAGGCCACCGGCCGAGGGCGTCCAACACCCGAGAAGGGATGTTATCCCAGCATAACTCCCACCCTGGAGGGCATTATTCCTATTATACAATGGCTTGTTGTTTTATAATAAAAAAATAATTTTAAAGAATGTTTTTGTTAGTGTGTAAACATATTTTTGTTTCTTAAGAGAAAGAGGAGATGATCATGGAGGTGGTGGTGGGGATCAAAATCATCCAAACAATCAGCAGGGATGTTATGCCAGGATAACATCCCTGCTTTGATAGCCAACTGACCAATCAGAAACCAGGATTCTTTCTTGCCATTGTATAATCTGGAATATCACAGATTGAGAGGCGATATGTGTTTGGTGTTTAAAGCATTACATGATGATACCTTGTGGGAGTCTCTAGGACTAGTTTTTAGAGAAGTCATTTATAATACTAGGGCTCACCTGCTTCAATTGGAGGTAGAACGAAGTCGAACAAAACAGAGAAGTGCTTGGTTCTCTGTTAGAATATCCAAAATTAGGAATGGATTACCAATTTCTGTGGTGGCTAGTGATAACATGGACATTTTTAAAACTCGTTTGGATACATTTTTAAGACAGAAGTCAATTAAGGGTTATTACTAAATATACTCGGAGAGCAAAATGAACTACAGTCTTCTCAGCTCTGATAAACCTATGAAACCTATGAAATGTCGCATAATTACTAATTTGACATTTGCTGCCACTAGAGTAATATGGGCCCTTCTAATTTTTACTGTCCCATGGGGGAACAAATGTACCAGACAAACTTCTGGAGTAAACAATGACTCCAAGCCCAGAAGGGGGTCCTATACCCTTTTGACCGCTTGTCAAAGAGATCAAACCTTTGAGCAGGCCCATAACATGTGAAACAATGTGCCTTCTGTCTCTTGGCACTTTGCACAGATAGGAGAGGGTATAAGACCACTTCTGAAAAGTTTCACTGGCGCATAATACAAATTATGCATTATATTAAACTGAATCAACCAAAGTCTATCCTGCTTTGTAAGTCTATAGCAGTTTTGCCAAATGTTTTCCAGGTGTCGACCTCTCCTGCAAGCTGGAGTTCTTGTGTCCAATAATAACAAATCCCAGTGGGCAAGTGTGGATCTAATGCTTGCAACTTTTTATAGACCACCGAAATGGGATGAGGTTGATTTGAAGCCAGTATTAGTGTCTACACATCTGATTCCATTGATGTCTGACAGAATGCATCTCTTATGAAGGCAGAAATTGCCTGACTAATTTGTATAAACTTGAATTTGTGCCAGTCTGGCACTTTGTGAAGAGATTGAAAATGGGAAAATGATACTAGTTTACCTTGCCTGAAGAAGTCTGCTAACACACAAGATTTCAAAGGAGCCCAGAAGGAGGGGAAAACAGGCTTATTATCAATTTTAAGGTGGGGGTCACCTATAATTGGCTGCGTGAGTGCCTTATGCCAGTTCAAAGAGAAGTGTTTCTGCATTTGATGAATTGCTCTAAGCGACCATCCTATCGGTGTATTCCGAAGTGACTCCGGAATATTAAAAGGAGTAACATATAAAAGGGTGGGTAGTGAGTAACAATATTTGGATGTCAGATATTTCTCTACTTCCACCCAGAGAGGGACATATCCACCAGATCTTGAGGGAGATATGTTTTGTGTCCAGAAAGCCAACTTACTAACATGCTGAGCACAATAGTAGGTGAAAAGGGATGGGGTTGCAAGTCCTCCCTGAATCTTAGGAGCCATGAGTTTAAAGTATGCCCTCCAAACTTTTTTCCCTTTCCATATAAAAGCATTAAGCATTTTCTGCAATTTACTAAACCAGACCTTAGGAAGGTAACATCCTATCATTCCCAGAGGGTATAGAAGATGTGGAAGCACATTCATCTTTACTATACTAATTCTTCCCCAAAGGGAAAGGGGTAGTAATCCCCATCTATCCATATCTGCCTTCAATGTTTGCAGCAAAGTGCTTAAGTTCTCTGTTACAAGTGAATTTATATCTCTTGTTAACCTTATGCCCAAATATGTAAGCGATTTCGACTCCCAGGACAAATTGTAGGATGCTACTTGGGCCTGCGTGAACCGACTATTCAGTGGGAAAATTTTGGTTTTAGAATAATTCAATTTATAGTACGATACTTTCAAAAAATTACCTATTTCTCATAGTACACCGGGGATAGTATGTTGTGGTTCCTCAATATGCAAGAGAAGATCATCCATGTAAGAGGAAATCAAGAATCTCTGTTCCCCAGCCCCAATTCCTGTAATGTCTTGTGAGAGTGAGAGTCGCCGAATTAAAGGTTCTAAATAAAAGTTAAATAAAAGGGGAGAAAGTGGGCATCCCTGTCTGGTGCCACGTCTAAGAGAGAATGGGTTAGAAAGAATACCGTTGCACCAGACTCTAGCCATTGGAAAAGTATACAATAGGCGGATCCACTTAATATATTCATCTGGAAGACCAAAGCGGGTTAAGGTTTAAAAAAAAAAATCCCAGGAAACCCGGTCGAAGGCCTTCTCAGCATCTAAAGAAATTAAGGCTGCGGGAATATCAGAGTCTCTTGCAATCGAGATGAGATGCAATAACTTATGCAAATGATCTCCTGAAGACCTTCCAGTCATAAACCCTACCTGCTCGGTACTAATAACCTCTCCCATTATGGGGAATAACCTGTTCGCTAGTATCTTTGCCAGGATCTTAAGATCCGAGTTTAACAAAGAGATAGGGCTGCAATTCTCTGGAAACAGGGGGTCCTTTCCTGGTTTTGGAATAAGGGTAATCAGCGCTTCTGAGAAACTCCGTTCAGAGAAGCCGTTGTCAAACCAATAATTATAGACCTCCTGCAATATTGGGATTAACACTTTTTGGCAGGATTTGTATAAGTTATTGGTTAGTCCATCAGGCCCTGGTGATTTATCTGTGGGCAGCTGGCTAATAGCCTGCTGTATTTCCTCTTGGGTAATATAGCCCCCAAGCGAAACCCCCTGTGTCAGTGATACTTTTGGAAGGCAGACTTCATCCAGGTATTTATTTATTGCAGCCTGAGAAGGAGATGTACTTGAGTCTTCTGAATAGAGAGCTTGATAATAGAGCCCCAGACCATTGACTACATCTTTAGGATTTGTACAAATCTGGTTACTGTTGGAAACACAGAGACCTGAAATATGTCGAGCAGCCTCAGCTTGCCGTATTCTAAGTGCCAACAATTTTACAGCCCTCTCACGGACTCTAGATATTTAATTTTGGAACGATGTAGTGATAGTTCAGCTCTCTGTGCCAACAGGTCAGCATATTGTGTTTGTAACCTATACAGTTTAGATCTGTTTTCTTCCCCTAATTGTGCTTCTGGAATTTTTTCTAATTCCTGAATGGAACATAGTAACTCAATAATTTGAGCTCTATGTTGAGTTGTTTTGATAGTGGCTAACCTAATGCATTCGCCTCGGAGTGCGCATTTAAGTGCAGCCCAAATCATGTCTGTTTTAGGGATCGTTCCTTTATTGGTCTCCTGAAAAAAAGTGATAAAATCAGTTATACAATTAAGGGAATCTGGCCTCTGCAAATGTTGGGTATTTAGATGCCATAATGCATCCCTTTTAATTCCTGGCCCCAATAGGTAAGTAATTACCACTGGAGAATGGTCAGAAATCACCCTGGCCTGAATATCTACGTGTAAAACCCCCGGCAGGGCAAAGTCACTGATTAGAAAATAACCTATGCAGGAATAAGTACAATGGGGCGAGAGAAGAACTTATATTGCCATTCAGCAGGATTTAATATTCTCCAGACATCAAGTAAGCCTGCTGAGTCCATAAGCTCCTTAAGAGCCCTTTGGGTTGGGGTTAGGCTTCCCCGTTTACAATCCGATCTATCTATATTAGGATGCAAAGTGGTATTCCAGTCCCCCCCAAGTAGAGTGAACTTTGTAGGCTCACTGCCTATCAAGTTCAAGAGGTGTGCAAAGAAAAGTGGTGATTCTTTGTTGGGACCATAGATGGCTCCAATAAGAACTGGATATGTGGCAAGGGTACCATGGACTAAAATGTAGCATCCTTCCCGGTCCCAAAGTTCTCTCCCCAAACTGAAAGGCACCTTCTTCACTATCAAAATAACTACCCCCCTTTAGATGTGGAGACTCCCGCTCCAAAAGCCTGCCCTACCCATGCTCTTCTCCACAAATGGACATCTTCCCTCTTTACATGTGTCTCCTGCAGGTACGCGATGTCAGTTTTTAAATGATGTAAGTGCCTAAGAATGACCTGCCTCTTACACCTATCCTGGGCCCCCTTAATGTCCCATGTTACACAAGTATATGGACCCCCCATGTTTTGTCCTGTTTATGATTTTTAATAAACCAGTATAAACCAAATATCTATACCTTACCATCCTCATACACAATCTTATGCATATTTATTATTGCAGCACTTGGCGCCCTTCCCCCCTTTTCTAAGTAACATTATCAAATAAGATCTATTACTCCTAGCTAAAACAAAAAAAAAAAACAGGAAAACCCCAGTTCTAAGCAACTGCACTCCCATATCCATACTGTCAGGTGATATTATCACGCAAATCTGAATAAGTCCACTACTGTTTTGCAGCCCCCCTCCCCCCATTTTGAAGAATAACTCCCAGCTACCCATGAACTTCTAATACTAACTACTGAACACCTATTCAATAGAACACTTCATGCCAGCCTTGAATAAGGATATAAACATCAGGACTCTCCTATAGAGATGTTCTGTTAACAGGTATAAAATTCCACCACTACTAACTTTAAATAGGTATGTGCATCTATCAAAATGCAAAGCATTATAAGCCTGAAAGCTAATGAGGACATAACCAATGACAAAATACATTGTCCCTAGAAAAAAGAAAAAAAAAAGGTAGCGAAGTCTTAAATTGGAATTTCGCCAAGCTACGAGGCATTTGAGGAATAAACATTACAGCCTCACAGGGCACATTTAGTTCTTTCCTTCTGAAACCCCATGCTTCCTGGGGCTAAGCACTGTTATACTAGTTGCATTGCTTTAAACTCGCTATTCGAAAATAAATCTTTTGAATAAAGGAAAAAACCAGGGCCACAAGCACAGGGAACATAAAGATCAGTCTATGAATTCGATGAGCTCTTGGTGCCCTCTTGTGGTTCTCACTCCCATGTCTTGCCCGAATCTCCAACTGTAGGAGTGTTTTCTAAGCCTGTTGGACCATAGAGACACAGCCTGCTCTTAATTTTCGGTCGTATGCAAAGGTGGCACTTTGCCTGCTTCTACTGAGAAAGTCAAATCAGTCTGTGCTATTTTCTCAAGTAGGCTTTCTCTTTCCTTCACCGCCCCACTAGGGGTATGGGATCCCGACTAGAAACTTGGATCGCAATTAAAAGGGAGTGCTGAACAAACTTGGAACCTTCTCATTGGCAAAACCCTGCCGACTTTTGAAGCAAATCTTCTAGGTGTATTTCTACCATCCAGGAGCTAGAGAAGCACTACACTCAGCTCCTATTGCCTGGCCAAATGAGCCAGTTGGTTCCTGACAGATCAAACGAGGGAAAACACAGAATTCGGCTCAAAGTCCTTCGCATAAGGGTATCTGCTCCACATTCATTTAAACAAATCTGGGATTAGCATTTTGAGTTCTGATTTGGCTTGATTGGGGGTTTCAAAAGAAATCCACTGCTCTTTATGCTTAACTATTAGGGTAGCAGGGTACTTCACCCGAAAAGGCTTCCCCGCAGCAATTAATTTTGTTATGGCTGGATGTAGCTCCTGCCGTTTAACTCTCACTGAATGTGGGAGGTCCTGCATTATCCTGACTGGTTTGCCATCCCATTGGATTTCCTTAAGCTCCTTAACTTTGGTTAGGATGTGTTGTTTGTCCAAAAAATTAAGGACCTTAAATATCATTGGCCTGGGCGGGCAGCCGCATGCTGGTGCTGGCCATAAGGCACGATGTGCCCGCTCGATTATGTAGGTAGGGCCATTTGGAGATGGCCCTACTACCTTCTCACAAAATTTCTGGACAAACTGTATAGGCACACTGCCCTCTTCATGTCCCGGGATACCAATAATTAATAGATTGTTTCTCTGGCTGCGTCCCTCTAAGTCCTCCAACTTATCTTCTAGCTTTTTCATCCTCTTATTAGTCGCCACGGTCTTGTTCTGTTTTTCCTTGCCTATTTTCAAGAGCGGTAACTCTTACCTCGGAATCCCCTACTCGCATGGTTAATGCTGCAACTGAGGATTTAATCTGCTGTAAATCCGCGGACATTGCTGCAATGACTTCCTGTATAGGTTGCATTATTTCTAGGAATTTGTCTTCCGACAATGCAGTTTGCACCACAGGAGATTTAGGCGAGCTCGCGGCCTGCTGTTTCACTCATTTAGCAGCCTTATCTTTTTCAGGACTTGGAGGTGGAGAATGACGCGGCGCTGCCTTTCTCATGTACACTTTCATTGCTTCCCACTCTATTTCTCTCTCGGAGCTGAGAAGAATGTATAGTATCCTTTCTGAAGGTAGTTGGTAAGAATAAAAGGCTTTTATTTTGAATTTCAGGTGGTGAGAGAGCGGAGCTGCTTTGGAGAGCTGTCGACTTTCAGATCACCATCACGTGACCCTCATCCTTTTCTACTCTGAACTAACCGGGATCATTTTTTCTAACATTCCTGGTGAGTTTATACTCCTTGGAACCTGTTTTTCAGGTGTTTTTATATTGCATCTTGTCCCAGGCAATCTTCCCAGAGTGCAGTTTGCGATATTGTTTAATATATCCAGTGGAGGCCAGTGTCTTGTTACATTTTTTGTTTCAAATTAACTACAGACATCATGGCAGCCAAATGAGACTTACTTTGAGTCATAGGGTATGTACAGCATAATTAATAAGTTTTCATATGCATATTCTTTCCATTCATATTATTGCTAGACATACTACAGCTAGCTTGGCTTGAGGAAAAGTGAACATGATCAGGACCCCTTAGCAATTGAGATGCATATGCAGCAAATAAATCCAGATGATCTAACTGCCTGCCGAATAAAGAAGGGTTGCAGTAACCCAGGGAATGATTACGGAGTGGGGGGCTGATGGTCAGCAAAATAGAAACATAGAAACATAGAAACATAGAAGTTGACGGCAGATAAGGACCGCAAGGCCCATCCAGTCTGCCCATTTCTTTTTCTACCTTATAAATGTGCCATCGGCCTTTGCTCTGTCAGTGACCTATCTATTCATAGTCATTTGTATTGCTCCCTTATGCCTATCCCATGCCTGTTTGAAGCCCTGCACTGTATTCATAGCCACCACTTCTTGTGGTAAGCTATTCCAGCCATCTACCACCCTTTCTGTGAAAAAGAATTTCCTCTCATTCCCCATAATCGGCCTCCCTCTATTTCTCATGCTGTGTCCTCTTGTCCTGCTATTTTCTTATATTTAAACATGTTAGACTCTTTCACCTTGTTTATACCCTTAAGGTGTTTAAATGTCTCGATCATATCTTACTCTCTCCTCCTTTGCTCAAGGGTATACATATTGAGCTCCGTTAATCTGTCCTTATGTCTTCTGATGCAGTCCCTGCACCATTTTGGTTGCCCTTCTCTGGACTGCCTCAATTTGGTTAATGTCCTTATGAAGGTGTGGCCTCCAATACTCACTGAGTACCAGATGGGGCCTAACCAATGTCTTGTGCAGAGGTATTACCTCCCTCTTACGACTTGTGATACCCCTACTAATACACCCTAACACCCCTAGCCTTACCTACTGCTTTAGAGGTCTGCTTGATGATTTTAGGTCATCAGTGATGATGATGCCCAAGTCTCTTTCTTCCTTTGTGACTGCTAGCAACTCCCTCCCAGCCTATAAGTGGCTTCATGGTTTCTCTTCCTATGTGCATGATTTTGCACTTCTTTGCATTAAATCCCAGTTGCCACTCTTCTGACCATTTTGCTAGTTTATCAGATCTCTTCTCATTCTGCCCACCCATCTGGATCATCTACTCTGTTGCAGATCTTGGTGTCATCTGCAAACAGACAAGCCTTACCCTCTAGTCCATCTGCAAGGTCACTAATGAAGATGTTGAATAGGACTGGCCCCAGGACTGATCCCTGAGGTACCCACTTGTGACTTGCATCTCTTCTGACTGTATACCATTTACCACCACTCTCTGTTTTCTGCCAGTTAACCAGTTTGCCACCCAGTTGACCAACTTCTGACCCACCCGAGCCTACCTAGCTTATTTATCAATCTTCTATGTGGAACAGTGTCAAAAGCTTTGCTGAAGTCAAGGTAGGCGACATCAACTGCTCCCCTTGGTCCACCACTCTGGTTACCCAGTCAAAGAAATCTATGAGATTAGTTTGACAGGACCTTCCTTTTGTAAACCCATGCTGTCTTGGATCCTGTGCCCTATGGATTCCAGGTGTTGCACTATCCTTTCCTTAAGAAGTGCCTCCATAATCTTGCCCACTACTGAGGTAAGACTGACCAGTCTGTAGTTCCCCACCTCCTCCCTGCTACCACTCTTGTGGAGCGGGATCACATGAGCCCTTCTCCAGTCTTCTGGGACCTCTCCTGTGCTCAGAGACTCACTAAACAATTCTGCTAATGGCTCTGCTAGTTCCTCCTTTAGCTCCTTAAGTACCCTGGGATGTATGCCATCAGGTCCCATTGCCTTATCCACCCTGAGCTTAGCAAGCTCTTGAAGGACCCTTTCTTTTGTGAAGGGAGTAGTGCTCACCTCCCTCCCCTGTGTCCATGATGCTGAGCTGTGGGCCCTGCCCTACCTTCTCTTCAGTAAATACTAGCAAAAGTATCTATTTAGGATAGATGCCTTTACAGGGTCCTCCACCTCATATGCTCCCTTTCTCCATTGCTTAGCAATACCCCCTCTGGACTTTCTCCTTTCACTAATGTATCTATAGAAAGTCTTGTCACCTTCTTTACTGTGTGGTACTAGTGTTTCCCTCAGTTTGGGACTTTGCCTGCCTTACTGCCTTACTGCTTCCCTTAGGGCAGTTTGGTATGCCTCCTATCTTCATCCCGCTGTGTTCCTTATATTTCCTGAAGGCCAGCCTTTTGGCTCTGACCTTTTCTGCTACTGTATTTGAGAACCAAAGTGGTTTCTTCTTCTTTGCACTTCCTTTTCTGTCTAACACAATGGGATGTTGCTTCAAGTATTGCATCCTTAATGCTTGCCCACTTTGCCTGTACCTCCTCACCTGTGTTTCTTTTTGCCAGGACTAGCTTAACTCTGTTGGCCATCTTATCAAAGTCAGCTCCTCTGAAGTCCCATATTTTGCCTTGGAATGGGATGATTTAGATGTAGTAGCCAAATTGAACCATACCATGTGATGGTCACTGGCCCTCAGGTGACCTTCTACCTGGAGATCTGTGATCCCTTCTTTGTTAGTCAGTACTAGATCTAGGATAGCCCTGTCTCTTGTGGGTTGCTGTACCAGTTGTTTGAGGCCTCCCTTGCAGGAATCCACTATGAGTCTAGTTCTGGCAGATGTTCCTGCTGGTATTGACCAATCTGTATCTGGCATGTTGAAGTCTCCCATTATCAGAACCTCCCTTTAGATGTCATGTTTTGTATATCTTCTAACAGTAATGTGTCTATGTCCTCCCTCTGGTCTGGGGGCCTGTAGACAACCCCAGTTCTTATGGCTGTCCCATTTCCTGTTTCCAGGCTGACCCACAGTTCTTCTGGTTCCTTATGTGTATTCTGAATTTCTGTAGCTTTGATATTTTCATTAACATACAGGGCCACTCCTCCCCCCCTTTTTGCACCTCGGTCTCTTCTGAACAATACATAGCCAGGTACTGAAGTCTCCCAAGTGTGGTTACTGGTAAACCACATCTCACTAATTGCTACTATGTCCAGTTTAGCCTCTGACATTATTGCCTGCAGGTCTGGGATCTTATTTCCCAGGCTGTGAGCATTTGTGTACATAGAAAAGGATTTTGGGGTAATCATATTGGATGACCTAAACGTTGCTAAACAATGTACCAAAGCTGTGAGGAGAGCCAGTGTAATGCTGTGGTGCATTAGAGAGAGGTATTACCAGCAGAAGGAAGGAGGTAGTGATGCCACTGTATAGATCACTGGTGAGGCCTCATTTGGAATATGGTGTCCAGTTCTGGAAACCACATTTCAGTCATGCAACTTTAAATCACAAATGGGTTCAATGGTTCTATTTTAGATTTGTATCTCTTTCCCCTGCTTCTCCCACTGGTTATGCATAATCTTTCCATTCATGTTATTGCTAGACATACTGCAGCCAGCTTGGCTTGAGGAAGGGTGAACATGGCCAGGACCCCTTAGCAACTGAGATGCATATGCAGCAAAAAAGTCCAGATGTGCTAATTGTCTACTGAATAAGGAAGGGTTGCAGGAACCCAGGGAATGTTTACGGGTGGGGAGGAGGGCTGATAGTCATCAAAATGGAAAGAGATTTTGGGGTAATAATATTCGATGGCCTAAAGGTGGCTAAACAATGTACAGTGGTAGCCACAGACATGGCCAGCTATTTCCAGATATTTCAAAAAATTTCTGAAGAGTTTCTCTCTGCTGCCCCTACTGTGGAAATGCAGAAAGCAGGAGATATTTCTGGAAATATCACAGAAATTTTGGCAAATAGCTGGCATTGTCTGTGGCTGCTACTGCACCAAAGCTGTGAAGAGAGCCCATGGAATGCTGTGGTGCATAGGGAGTGGTATTACCAGCAGAAGGAAGGAGGTAGTGATGTCACTGTGTAGATCACTGGTGAGGTCTCATTTGGAATATGGTGTCCAGTTCTGGAAGCCGCATTTCTGTCATGCAACTTTAAATCACAAATGGATTCAATGGTTCTATTTTAACATTGAATAATTTTTATTGTTGTTTCCTTTCCATCAAAAAGTCAGTACATACACAGAGATAGGCAAAGGGTACAATTAACCTACAGTATAACATCTCAGGTATAGCACTTCCAATAATACAAGTCTTGCCAACAATCATAAAGAATAACATATGTTTTCCAACCTCTATCTACTCTGTGAAGGTTCTTTACAAGCAGTTTTAGCCACTAGCCTTTTCTATATGTGTTAAATTCTGATTAGACCAGCATTCCTTCTTTCTAGAGGAGTCCTCTTAGGAGTATTATAAGCTACCCCTAAGGTACTGAAGTAAAGGTACTAAAGAATAGGCATAGTGTTAGAAGAAAATAGGGTATAGCTAAGTGAAAGAGAGTATAACTGCTCCTCAACAGTTTAAAGCATATCCCACAGGGTGTATCCATCTGCAGGGTTTTGTTAACCTTGTGTTTTACTGTTCGGGGTTATTAAGTGTTGGGGGAAGGGGGACCATATATAAAGCGGAGTTTAGGTAAGCTCCCCATTTCTGGTAGTATATAGTAAGCTGCCCACAGCTGGCAAACGTGAGTCTTTCAGATGTGGTTAATCTCACCACAGCAGAGTGCCATAGGGTGATGGGTGGAGGTAGCACTTGCCTCCAGGACAGAAGTAAAAGCATTTTTGCCTCCTAGAGGACTGCCAAAAGCCAATTTCTATATGCTTTCAGCAAAGGGACCAGGGGGTAGGGTCTCCCAATAAGAGTAGTGGGTTAGAGATGTCGATAGGCAGTCCCAGAACTCCAGAACAATCCATTGCAATGGCGGACCAGAAGGAGATTAGTGCCTCACATTTCCATAGGAGGTGCAATATGTTTGCAGGGTCCTGCCTACATCTCCAACATCTTGGTGGGGAAGAATACACCATGAGTGGGGAGCTGCCGGTGTACAATACCACCTAAGGAGAATCTTAAGTTGTATCAGCTGACTCCTAACATCATGATATGCAGAGCGGGCTAAGTAAAGGCATCGGGACCATCTACCTATGGTAATGGGGGCTTGAAGATCCACACTCCACGTAGCCCTACAGGCTTCGGTGTTGTATGGCTGCGCCTCCCGCCAGGTGTTGTAGAAGCCTCCTGGTAGGCCATGGAGGGAGGTTCTAAGATGTACAGAAGATACCCAGCTCCACTTGGGATCAATTATCAGTGTTCCCTTGAGTGTTTGGACCACAATGCAGAGTTGTAGATATCTCCAAAGGTCATTAGACTGAAGGGAGTATCGGGCCTTAATCTGTTCAAATGACATCAGCATGCTGGAGTTGGGCATGTATAGTTCTTGAACGATACATATTTCCTCGCTTTCCCATGTCGACCAATCTATCAGTTTATTGTCCACTACGAGAAGTTGGTTATGCCAAAGAGCCATGTACCGGAGTGGTATAGTATTTCCCCCTTTGGGGTTTTGGAGGCTGCCATAAGTCTGAACTACGCCTTCCTGGATCTCGATCATAACCGGGGTGAGCATACTGGAGTTTGTAGGTGCATTAGATAAGAGAAGGCCCAAGGGGGTGTTCTGCATCAATTGGGATTCTAACTGAACCTGCTGAGTAGAGGGAAAGGGGGAAGGGACAAACCATTTATTGGCTTGCGCAGAAATGTATGCCCCATGATAGCCCTGCAACCATGGAAGTCCCAGACCCCCTTTAGTCCAGAGAGCTCGCATCTCACCACGACTCCACCTAGGTGTCTTGCCTTCCCATAGGAAAAAAGCAATCAATTTGTCTAGCGGATGGAGCACTTTACCCTATAAGGCAATAGGGAGATTGTTAAGGAGGTATGCAACTCTGGGTAGAAGCAGCATGCGAATTGCTGCTACTTTGCCAGGGAGGGAGAGATTAAGGCAGTGCCAGTGGTTGACCTCCATTTTTAGCAGATTTATTAGGGAACCGAAATTCTCACTTTCGAGGTGTTTCCACTTGACTGGGATGGTGATTCTGAGATATGAGAAACTGCGTGGAGCCCAAGCTAGGTTTGGGCCTGGCAAACACGAGATTGTGCATGCCGAGTTAAAGGGGGGAGGGGCTATGCTAGTCTTTTTTTGATTGATTTGCAGTCTAGACAATTATGCAAACTCACTCAGCACCTCCAAAACTTTTGGGAGAGACTCCTTTGGATGGGCTAGTGATAAGAGCAGGTTGTCCACATATGTGGTGGTCAGGAAATTGCACTGGACTATCTTTATGCCTGTGATGTCTTCTGAGGCTTTTAGTTTCCTTGTGAGGGGATCCAAAGCCACTAAGAACAATAAGGGGGATAGGGAGCAACCTTGTCTCATACCCCTTTGCAGGGGGAAGGAAGGGGGAGATGTCTTTGTTGGTTAGGATCCTGGCTAGGGGGGCGTTGTATAGCATCCGAATCCACTGTCAAAAATAGGGCCCAAACCCATATTATCGGAGGATTTCATGAAGGTAAGGCCATTCAACAGAATCAAAGGCCTTAGAAAAATCCACCACCATAGCTGCCATTGGGCTATTAGATTGCATTGCCCGCCATTTCAGGTCCAGAACCAGTCTAATAATATCAGCAGCTACTCATCCTTTGGTGAATCTCACTTGGGACGGATGGATAATAGAGGGCAAGGCCTCGATTAAAAGCATGGCCAGCATTTTGGCAGTGATTTTGTTATCAACTGAGATTAGGGAGAATGGGCAGTAGTTAGCACAATTAAGGGGATCATCTGATTTTTTGTGGAGAAGAGTGATTAAGGCCTCACACATGGAGGGGAGGATAATGCCGGTTGTATGAGATTCCTGCAATACCGAGAGGCAAGGAGTGCTAATTTCTGCACTCATGGCTTGGTATAGCCATCTAGGCCAGGGGATTTACCTTTGGCCAGCTGGTTTAGGGCATTCAGTAACTCACTTTCTGTAAATGGTTTGTCTAGGGTAGTTCTGAGAACCTCAGGCAATTGAGGGGTATTGGCAGCTGTGCAAAAATCTGCCAGGTGATCTTCTAGTTGGCTGGAGTCTAAGGTGGAATGTGCCTGGTATAGCCGTTGGTAAAATTGTTGCATGCACTCATTGATTTTTTGGGGGTGTTGTGACCACCTGATCTCTCACGTCTTTAAAGGCATGGATAGGAGAGGACGTCTGTTGCCTCCTTAACTGATATGCTAGCAGTTTCCCTCCTTTGTCTCCTCCTTCCCAATGAGTGTGCTTGGCTCTGAGGAGCACCCACTCTGCCTTTTGATGCAGCTAGTATTAATATGATATTTTAGTCCAACAATATCCTGAAGGAGAGCTGGGTCTGGTGCTCGGGTTGTGGGGTTTCTGAACCTGGTTTCCAATAAGGAGAGTTCAGTTTGTAAACTAGTCAATTCCTTCCTTCTAGCTTTGTTAAGGTGTGCTGAATAGGCAATAATTTGCCCTCTCAACACTGCCTTGAAGGCCTCCCAGACTGTAGTGGTAGAGGTTTCCAGAGCTTTGTTGAGAGAAAAATAGTCCCTAGCAGTTTCCCTGATTATAGAGTGAAATTCAGGGTCATGAAGGAGTAATGGGCTACATCTCCATCTAGTGCTTGACCCCCCCTGCACAGAGGGAGTGTATAGACATGATACTGGTGCATGATCTGAGACCAGGATGCTGTGAATCCAAGTACTGGAAACATCTCCGGCTGCAAGGCAATTAGCGAGCCAGAAATCAATCTGACTATATGTAGTGTGTACAGAGGAAATGAAGGAGTAATCACGTCCCAACGAGTGGTCTCTGCACCACACATCTGTCATACCCCACTCCACCATAATCCCTTGCAGGGCCACCAGTGTTTTAGGGTGTGATTGGGAAGTTGGTTTGGACTTGTCGAGAAATATGTCTAAGGTGAGGTTGAAGTCTCCCTCCAATCATTATAGAGATCTGCAGGTAATCAGCAGCTAGGGACTCCACTGCCTTGTTAATATGTAGCAGGATGTCTGGGTTATCCAGATTTGATCCATATATGTTTGCTAAGATCACCCATCCCCCTGGGTATGAAAAGCGGATCACTATCCAGCAACCTCGAGTGTCAGTGGCAACTTGCTCTGATACCCATGGGCATGATTTTTTAACCAGGATGGCCACCAACCCCCCCCAGATTTAGTGGGTGCTGAGCTCGCTAGAACCCTACCAACCCATGCCTTCTCTAGTCACAATACAGTTCTTGCAGAGAGGTGGGTCTCTTGGATGAGTGCAACATCTGCCTGCAAGGAGTGTAAGTGCCTGAGAACCATAGATTGTTTGACCAGGTGATTTAAACCCTTCCCATTCCATGATATGAGATTTATACCTACATTAGAATTCTGCATAGTAAGATATTGTGCAAATACTCACCACCCTCATCCAGGAGAACTAGAGGAGCAGTAGAAAGTGGACTGTGGGAGACAGAGGAAAGAGAATTAGATGAAGAATGTACAGTAGCAAGGTAGTCTATACCCAAACAAAAGTGGCAGCAGAGACCTGGTGTAGAGAGAAAAATAGTTAAATTACACCACTAAACACGTCACAGATTGACTTGATAACAAGGAAATAAACTTTAACAGTTCCCCTTCAATGGTGTGTGTAAGCTAAACTCTTTAACCATAAGGGTTAATAAATTCTAAGATTTAAACTAAGCACTAGAATAGAGGTGAGTACGTGTATGCACGAGGTGCTATCCTCCAACCAATTGAGAAGGAGCACTTAGCCATGCTGACCAATCACCTGTATGGGGGAATGTGGAGGTAAGCCAAACAAAAATGCCCATCTCCATCCCTAGCTGAATATATTTATGAATAGAACATTCAGAGACATGGAGGGGGAGAGGGGTAGAGCCCTGGATGTAGGGGGAGCAACAGGGCTCAGGGGAAGGGAGGATAGGGCTTGTTGCTTTGAAGATAAAAAGTGTGCCATATCTGCAGAGCCACAGTGGTCAGCAATCCCCCATCCCTGGGTGCTGCCCCAAGGAAAGGTATTAAGCAGAGGACCAGCATTCAAGGGCAAGCCCCTAGTTGTTGTGGGCATCTTACACTTTACGGGATTAGGTGTACCAAGTAAGGCAGCGCAGGCCCTGTAAAGGAAAATAAATAGGGGGGAGGCCAGTGCAGCTTACGAGAGGGGGTTGCACCCATTCGTCACAGTGCTGCAGCCATCTGGAATGTAGTTGTGCTATTTTTATACTTTAAACAGTCTTAATAGGAAGGGGGCCATTATACATCAGGCAGCACTGCATTCACCGCATGGCATCTGGCATCATTCCCAAAGTGGGGAAGTGAAAGAAGAAAAACAAGGGGCAAAGTCCAGATATGTGGAGTTCAGTCATTTGGGCTTAGCTCATTGGGTTTGTCCTGTACCCCTGTATGAAAGGGGAAGTCCTTGGATACCACCTCTGTGAAAGTCATTGAACCCGGTTTCACCAGAACATTGGAGAAGTTCTGGTATCCCTCGGGATCTGGGTGAAGGTCCGCCCAAGATGTGTGTTCAGCCACTTCCATTTGAATGTCCTCCCTTTGGTCTGTGTTAGGGTACTCGTCCTTGGTCAGCTTAGCTGGCGGTGCTTCCTTTGGACCCTTAGAAGGAGAGCCTTTGTCCCTGAGTGAGCATTGACAAATCTTGGTCATCTGGTTTGTGCCTCACTAAGGTAGAGCAGGAGAGAGAGAAGTTACTGGCCCATGTTGTGTAGGTCTGTAGTTGTTAGTTAGCTCAGGTGGCTTGCGAGGAAGAGGAGACTTGGGGAAGTATTTGAGTGTGGCACAGTCTGATTGAGATTTGAGTTCTCCCAGGAGCTATCCTTTGGAGATTTGGTCTGGTTTTCTCACGATCTTGGTCCCAGTACCCAAAGCCTCTTGGGAGTTGTAGTCCTGAGGGATATTCTGGGCCAGTATTTATGGGCCCATTCTTTGATCTGTTGTGGTAATTCTGCAAAGATGTCTCTTCCCTCTTGGGACACATAGAGGTAGGCCAGGTTCCTGAAACCATACTGAAATCCTTGTTCTGTCAGCATTTTCTTTATAGGTATGAAGGCTTTCCTCTGAGCAGCCTCTTCAGCAGCAAAGTCTCTGAAGAAAGAGTTGAGCCCTGTGCCATATCAGTTCACCCTTGTCATGAGCGGCCCTCAGAATTTTTTCTTTTGTGGAATATCTTAGTAAGTAGGCAATGATAGGCCTGGGGGGCCTTGATGAGGTCTAGCAACACTGGGTATATGGTGTGCTCTTTCTATCTCAGTGGGGCCTAGCCATCTCTCTCCCAGTATTTTGGGGATCTCCTTGTTTAGGAATCTTTCTGTGTTTTGACCTTCAGCTCCTTTGGGGATCCAGAGGATTCTAATATCATTATACCTCCCTCAGTTCTCCTGGTCTTCTGCCCTCCTCCATAGCATGGCCAGCTTTTTATCCTGATCTTGTAGTCGCTGCCATATTTTAGCATGGTCAGCTTTTAGATCATCAGTGTGTTGTTCCATGACATTGAGTTTATCGCTGATTTCCCTCATCTCTGTTACATTGCTAGATAAGGTTGTTGAAATGGTATCTACTCTCATCAGGAGGGTTTCCAGCATGGTTGTAATGTGTTGTAACGATGTAATGATGTCCACCGCCTGAGTGTTGGCCTCCCTGGGAGTATAGCCAAGATGCTGCATGGTATCTTTGGGCAGAGCCATACTTTGGCAACGGTAATGTTCAAAATTAACTGACACCACTGGATTCAAGGTCAGCTCATTCCCTGAGCTTCAGCAGCTGTTTTTTGTTGTCAGCCACTGCCACATAGTCAGTGATGTGTGGGAGGTCCCACAGGCACGTGTTATCAGGGCATGAACTGAGCTGAAGCTGGTCGCGTATAGGCCGGTGCCACAAAGCTATTTACCACAGCCCAAATCGTGCTAAGAGCCCGCTTTAGATAAACCTAAGGAGCTATGGCAACATACGGGTGCATTAAAGGGGTTAGGAGTCCCTGGATGTCCACAGATTTGATTGGCTTTTGTTAGCTGGGGATCGAGCCGACGGTTTAAGTGTCCATCTTCCTCGGCATCCAAGCCACGCCCCCAATGTGATCTATTTTAGATTTCTGTCCCTTTCCCATACTTCTCCCACTGACTAGCCTTATGGAACTCAACCAGAACATATTTTGGCTAGCATGATGAATGCACCTACACAAGCTGCTTCTCAGTCTACAGCACTGTCTTTTTAAAATGCTAACTTCTTGTTGAAAATATGGCATAATTTCTCCATCCATGTTATTTTTAGACATACTGTAGATATCTTGGCTTGAGGAAGGGTGAACATGGTCAGAACCCCTTAGCAGTTGAGATGCATATGCAGCAAATAAGTCCAGATGCGCTAACTAATCCTATAACTGTTAAATGGACACTGTCAATTCCATTTGGCCTCAAAGTGTCCCTAGTTTAAAAAACACATTTTATGATTGTTCCCATTCTATAGAAACTGCTGATGTAGCTGGTTGTTTGATTCAGACTCCTTTTTCCTATTAAAAAGTAAAACCTGAGTGTCAGCCATACTAGTGTTACCACACCAAACATGTTTGTCTGCATTTCTTGACCAACTACAATTGCATATTTCCTGGACTCAGAAACACCCCCAACACTATCTAGCTACTCATTATGCAGTGGGAGTAGAGGAGACTATTGTTATCATGAGTGGCTGCACTGTTTGAGGGTGTTTCTAATGTTCAGGAAGTATGCAGTAAGCTGAGGTAAACGATTTGGAGCAAAACAAGACTGTGTATAACTATACATCCCCATGCATTTCAGTTCTAATAAACAAGGAGGCATATTAACCAAATTCCATCAACAGCAATGAATTTCAGAGAAGGCAATCAGTCATAGAATGTGGGTTTTTACCTAGAAATAATGTGATGCAAAAAAGATTGACAGTGTCCTTTAAGTGTCAAAGTTTGCATTTTCTTCTTGAAATTGTTTCTTTTCCATTTATGCTTATTTTAAAATATTTAATATTTTGACATTGTGGTTATGTCATGGACCATAACAGATCTCCAGCCTTACCTCCCACCCACCCCCTAGTGCTCCAACTTGCTTGTAGACAAATCTAATCATTTTGCGGCTGTGTTCTGGTATGTTCGTGTGTGTGTGTGTTACTGAAGCAAGAAATGGACAGCTGTCATTTTTCACATGCTGTTCAAAAAGTGTTTTTGTACCTGTGGTGCCAAATGGCACAGTCACTGTGCAAGATCTCCTTTTGGCTAATGAACTGATAGTGTCACTGTTCAGGCGGTGGGGTTACAAAAAGCACATGCTGAAAACTTGGAATGAAAATACCAAGAAACACCCAGGGCATTAGGGTTTCTGACCATAACACCCTGCACTGTAGGGACTGACAGGCATCAGGGGTGTGACTTGGGATTGCTAACAGTAATGCTCACGCCATTCCACCCCCATCCTCACCCTTCAGGCAGTGACAGGTATCAAGGTGTACCTTTGACTCTTCAGCCCCAAAGTTCACTCCATTCTCTCATACTGTACCCATTTCAATGTTTTTCCTTATGGAATGGGGTGAGTGTAAAGTTTGAAAACCCCAAGGCACACCTCGACTATTGTCTATGTCTGCAGGGTAGGGTGAGGTGAAATGGCATGAGCATTGTGGGCAATGACCCAAAGGCACACCCCAATGCCTGCCCATGTCTGTGGGATGGGGGTAGTGTTGGCGTCACTTCAGTTCTTCACTGCAATTCCTATTCTGCCTGTCTGTCAGTGTGTGTCTCTCTCTCTCTATCTATATGTCTATGTAATTATCTATCTTTCTATTAATTGCATGTACCGCTATTTTCACCTATTTCTAAAACAAACCTGCATATCCCATTTGCCTGCACTCTAAGCACATACTTATGAAACTGTGCATATTTGTGCTCCACTTCTTCGTAGATCTCATACTTTCCTAATATTCCCATTATCACAAGCATAACTACCTTGCCCTTATCAAAAGTAACCCCCTCTGAAAGTTTATATCACATTTTCTCTAGCAGTCCATCATCATTACACCTGACTTTCTGACATCAACACATTACTTAAATATAACGTACATCACCTCATGGACAAAAACCCTGTTTCTCTTAAAAAATAAAAATAAATAAACAAATAAAAAATGTGTAAAAATCCCAAGGCTGAAAATATGCCAGCCATTACTTTTTCATGTACTTCCACCTTCTGTACCATCGTGAGGATTTGCATGTTTCCCTTGATGATTTGCATTATTGGGATATGTGCAATTATGTTTTCTTTAAAATTTGACTGTCTGGCCAATATCATCTAGGATAACACATACATCAGTGGCATTTGCTCTGGGGTTCTTTTGTAAGTTTCCTATTCCTTCCATTAAAATGTTCAGCTCCATATATTTTCCTAATAATGTGTATGCCTTCCTTAGAACAGAAACTAAAACAAATCTTACTACTTACAAATCATTGTGGTGTTTCTCCATACCTCCTTAACAATTCCACACAACTTCACTAACTTCATTATACAGCCATGGTGGATCTGACCAGAATTGTGTTTCTGTGCAAACTTTACAACCTCATGTCTAACACTTGGAGGGAGGGACATTTTTTTTTTTTTTACTGGAAGGACTAACCCTTGTTGGCTGGTGCTTTAAATCACATGCAGGGTTACATTATTCCAGCTTTGTACAGTGGGAGTTTTTTATGAGACTGTTTTCCAGTGGCCAGTTGCATATGGGTGGCTTTTTTCATCCTTGTCATAGTCAACATTATGAATGATTCAACACAGTATTTATTTATTTATTTTTTGTTTTGCAATGGTGTCCAAATACTATGTGTCTAACACTTATCCTTGGCATTACATGAGGTCTTGTTCATATTCTGCAATCTTACCCAAGAAAAGGTAAGAACTTTGTAAGTATTTGATATAAAATGCAAGGATGTATGCTGGCACATGCAAGGTACATAAAACTTTTTATGAAAGAATAATATGCAAGGAATATGTATGGATAGTGACATTTTTCTTGCCTTAAAAATTCATGCAAAAAAATTCCTTGCCAATACCATATAATACAAGAAAAATTGTGTTTCGGCATATTGTATTACAGAATTGATTTTATACATTCCAGATGTGAGGCTAGAACCTGCAACTGCCTCTCCCTAGAGGCAGTGTGCAACCTACTAAGCCACTGATACCACGATGTTCAAGTGTCTTGCAGAAAAGTACATAAACAAATATGCAAGCAACAATCTTGATCAATTCTTACATGTTTAAATGGAAACGTCTTCATTCAGCTCCCAATATTTTTGATTTAAATGTACTAGACCACTGTAACAACACCACAGTTACAGTCATCCCCCTACTCAAGGGGGTGACTCAACATTTCCTTGCAACTACCACCCTATCTTCCTGCTACAAACTTTGGCTATGACCCAAGAACACCCATGCTGCCACAACTTTCCTTCTTGTTTGATTCATCCTCCTCCATCCTTTTCCAGTATAGCTTCCAGAAGTCCCACTCCACCTCCACCTCCTTCCTCTGGCATATTGACTCCAGTCTATCTGGAACAGATCAGGGCTTGGTCACCTCTGCCATTTTCATTGACCTGGCCAAAGCCTTCAGCACTGCTATCACCCCTCTCCTCTTGGACAAGCTCAAGGCTGTGGGGCTGTCTTACTCCTCATTTGGTTGTTTTTTCTCCTACCTTGAGGGCAGGTAACCAGCTGTCTGTATTGGAAAATCCATATTCCAGCCTTCCATGTCAGTTCAGGTATCCCCCAAGGGTATATCCTTTTCCAGTACTCTTCTTCATCTTCCTGAATGATCTACTCACTGTCTGCCCCTCTGCATTCATCCATGTGTATGCAGATGACATGGTACTCTTTGCCTCTGGTTCTTCTGCCTCTGACCTCATGGCCAGGATCCACTAACATCTAGCAATGGTTCCTGGCCAATCAGCTGTCAATGAATTCCAAAAAAATAGGCTATATGACCTTTGTCACTAGGCAGAGGCTCATGAGGATCACCCCTTCCCCATTTTTGTACTTTGACGGGGCAGATCCACACCAAACTTGGTGCACTATACAGGAATAAAGGTTGTATCCCACATCTTACATGTCAAGAAGTCAGTTTGAAGATGAAAATCCCCATCTTCTACTATGGTGATGTAGTATACAGTGCTGCTCCCAAGTCTACTCTGGCCAGACTGGATCCCCTCTTTTGCTCCATTTGCTGCATTGCACTGGCCTGTCCCCACTGCATCTACCACTCCTCCATTTCCTTCCACTCCCTTGAGGCCAGATGTCTCACTTATTGTGCTTCCTTTATGTCTAAATACTGGCATTGGCTACCTAGCTGCCCCCCCCCCACCTCGCTACTATCCTGTTTTCCTCCCAGTCTTTTGTTACCCCTTTCACAGCTCTGATTATCATTCTATTGCACTCCCTGCAAGGAAATTCAATTCTGGTTCAAGTTGCCTTCTCTTCCATTTCCCCAATCTGTGGGGTTCTATCCCCCTTACCACTCCTTCTGCCTCTTCCCATCACTCACTCTCCTCCCTCCTCCATGACTTCTTACTTTTTTATTTGTTTAGTGATTCGGAAAAGACCTTTGAGCGCAAGCTCTTTTACAAAGGTTCCACATCATAGATTGCAAAACAAAGTACAATAGGAAAATGCAAAGGTACATCACAATGAATGATACAGCTTGGATTCAGAACTTACAGAATAACTCAAAACATAGGTACAAGTTAAAATAACAAGAAAAACACTTTATGAGGGTGGGGAGAGAAATAAGCAGCCACAAAGTGCCTTGTCAGTAGTTCAGAGGGATGGGGGTAGCTGGCAGTGGGGTGAAAAAAGGAGGTATGAGAGAGAGATAGGTACTGCTGTGGAGGTGAAGGGTGGGAGAAGAAGGGCAATAAGGTATAGGGAGAAATAGGGGGTGAGGGGAGGCTGAGCAGCGAAGACGTGTTAGAGTAAATGGTGAGGTGCGAGGGGGCATGGTCAGGCAGCGTGTATTAGTAGTGACTGTTAGGTAAACTCACGAGACTAGGAGTTGGGGAAGGGGGGAAGCTGGGGTGTCAGGTACCGAAGGAGCATGATGCAAACTGATTGCTGAGGCAAGTCATGAGAACTTCACTACTCGTTCCTGCAGTTGTCCCTGATAATGGTCCCTGGGCTACTGCCCACCACCCTCCCGTTTCTACTCTCTTTAGCCCAGTTCCTACACTAGTGAAGTCTTCTCTTTACTGTCCCCAGGCAATAATCTTTGCTCCCAAAACTTGAACCTTAGAAGACACATCCAAGCGTGCATGGTGCAGCCCAGAAGAAACATGAACAAAGTCCAGCAGCTCAATGTGGGGCACTCACAAACTCACAAATTATGTACAGACCATTTCAGATAAGGTCCAATACTTCAGTAATACAATGTAAAAATCCAGCCAGTGATACCAAACAGATCTCTTCCAAATCAGTGGACAGTTTTGCACATAACGCGGTTTATCAAGACAAAGCACAAGAAGTTCAAAACTGTCCACTGTTTGGACATAATTTGTGAGTTTGTGAGTACTCCATATTGAACTGCTAATCTTGCTCCCACTCTTAACTCAGTATTGCCTCTGTACATTGCAAATGTTGCCATTCTCCAGCATTGTAATTGCAAATTAAGTTATCCTTCAGCATTTTATTATATAGTTATTTAGTTAATTCTTGCAGTTCTTGTCTTTACACAATTGTTATTTCTGTTGCTCATTCACTTAGTATTGTATTGTTATTATTATAGTGTTATTATTGTTAGTGTTCCTCATTGTCCTCTCTGCCCCGCCTCCACAAGATACAGCTGGAAACCTTTGAAAGAAGTAAAATAGCTGGGGGGCGGGGCTTTAGAACTAAGGAAGGCAACAATTGCCTCCCAAATGGTGAAGCAACAGGGAAGGAGGAACCAAGGGGAGTAAACACCCCTGTGGCAGGGGGACAATAAGACAGGGGTAAAGGGACAAGAAAGGAAGCAAGAAGGAAGGAGTAAAGGAGACAGATAACAGAGAAGATAACAAGGGAAGATGTGGGTCAGGGGAATGTCAGGGAACAGCACTGGCACAGGGAAGCAGGAAGTAGGCAGGGTGAGTAATGTATGGTAAGTCATGTGCACCAGTGCAAGGACTCTTGGAAATAAAAATCCAGACCAGGAGACTATCATAGAAGAGGCTGGCCTGGATTTTGTGGTCATAAAGCAGTCATAGTGCACTGACCACCATGACTGGGGTATGACCATGCTAGGCTACTGTCTGTTCAGGAAAGACAGGGAAGGGAGTTGGGGAGGAGGGGCTGTACTATATGTAAGAGAGGGAATTAAGTCTATAGATGTGCATGGCACTAGCAAGAAAAGGAAGGGCTGGAGGTGCTATGGGTCATCCTGAAGACAGGTTCTGAGGCAGATCTCTGTGTTGGGGTGGTATACAGACCTCCAGCAGAGGGAGAGAAGTTGGATAAGGCACTTAGGGAACCATCATCTGGATGGCAAGTTAGGGGGAGGAGCTACTAGTTGATGACTTCAATCTGCCAGATGTGGATCATAGCCTTCCAACAGCAGCTTTGGCAAGGAGCAGGGCCATTTTTGCCTCCCTACAAGGGTCTTTTCTTAGGCAACTAGTCAATGAATCCAGTAGGGATGGGGCAGTGCTGAATTTGGTGCTTACAAACAGGGATGGCATTGCAGACATAGCAGTGGGCAGTATCCTAGGTACCAGTGATCATCATACAGTATCATACAGTGTGATTTAACATTAAGACAGGAACAGAGGCAAACCACATGAGGACAGGGGTACTGGGATTTAGGAGGGCAGATTTTAAAGAAATGAGAGACTGCCTCAGAAACTGCTTCATGAGGGGTCTTACCAAGGATGGGAAGAGGTAGAGTGGGGGGAAATAAGGGAGGTCATAATTAAGGCAACCAGCCTATGTTTGAAAGAATGAGTAACAGTGGAAGGAAAAATACATTTTGAAGAGTCTCTAGACAAGTGGCCAAGGTGGTGAAGGAAAAATGGGCAGCCTTCAGGAGGTATAAGGAAATGCAGAGGGAGGAAGACAGGGAGGTGTTCCAAGTAAAGCAGAGGGAAGTAGAAAAGACAGTGAGGGGAGGAAAGATGCAGGCAGAAGAAAGGATAACCAAGGGGGTAGCTGCAGGGTATGACATTTTCTTCAGGTACAAAAGAGAGAAGAGGAAGGCAAGGAGAGGGACAGTGATAGGGAAGGTCTGTGCAGAAGAGGACTAAGAAAAAACAGACATCCTCAAATGGAATTTCTGCTCAGTCTTCACAGTGTGTGTGAGCAGGGATGGATTACAAGGGAACAGCAGGAACAAAGAAGGGAGATGGACACAAGTCGATTTACAGAGGAAAGAATCCTGTAGGGACCTGCAGCTCTCAAAGTGGACAAGGCTATGGGACTGGATAGGATACACCCAAGGGTACTAAAGGAATTAAGGGAGGTGATAGCTGCTCCAGTAATGACCTTATTCAACTGTTATCTGGAAATAGGCTTGGTTCCAGAGGACTGGAGGAGCGCAAACATGGTCCATCTACATAAGAGAGGCAGCAGTGAGGAGACTAGGAACTATAGGCCACTTATTCAGTTCTGATTGGTGGGGAAATTAATGGAAACCTTGTTAACTGGCAGAGACAGTGCTAGGCACAAGTAAACCAAGCAGGTGCTTTGGATGCCAGCACAGAAGGAACACTTTAAAGTAGAAAGTATAAGCAGAGATCAGCTTGAAATGCAAAAAGTATCATAATAAACAGAACTGTTGTCATCCTTGAATTCACAGAATTTTTAACACTTTTAGATGTGGGTTGGGTAGGTATGCCATTGCTACAGTGATACCGGCATACCGAAACCCCCATAGTAAATCCCCCACTCCACCAATATCAGCAGCGATGAGGGATTCACTTCGATCGACTGTTCAGCAATGGTGGGTAAATATCTAACTCCACTGTCTGTGTGACATGGAGTTAGATATCTATAGTAGGGGGGTGCAAGGCTGCGCAGCTCCCTGCATTGATCATAGTGGCATTGCCAGTCATTCCAGGGATGTGTCGGGGTC
This sequence comes from Neoceratodus forsteri, assembly GCA_016271365.2. Classification (NCBI taxonomy): domain Eukaryota; kingdom Metazoa; phylum Chordata; order Ceratodontiformes; family Ceratodontidae; genus Neoceratodus; species Neoceratodus forsteri. Next base: position 538,245,414 of record CM057455.1, read on the forward strand.
AGGGGTGTCGATAGGTTCCTGGCACAGTTGAGGACGTCGATGTATTTGTCTTCGCACCGGCATCGTTGACCCGGTTGGGCAGAAGGGAGGAGAGAGGACAATGGGAGTGGCAATGGAAGCACCATAGATATTTCTGCTCTGGGCACCATTAGGTACAAAACCAGTCCTGTTAAAGGGGAGCAATCAGCACCAAGGGCCCCACACTCAAGTATGGAGCTGGACGAAGATGCACTTTGCGCAAAAATTAAAATCATTTTGGTTTACAACAGTATCTGAATAATTTTGCTTAGTTTTAAACTGCCATCTTCTGTTACAACAAATCCCAGAATCCCCTTCAGCTGACATTAGGGTGGAAAGCAGCAGTGGGAGATTCAATAGCCTGCAATACATGTTAGCGTTTTTATAATCTCTGATCAGATGTTTTACAGATCTGCTTTTCTCCAGGGGCTAAGAATAGTCTTCTGTGACTGTACTTGGTCCAGGTAGGACAGCAGGATGAGCAAACAAAAGATCAGAGCTTATATAAGCTCACTCATGCATTGCAGGCTATTGAATCTCCCACTGCTGCCTACCACTTTGATGTCAGCTGAAGGGGAGTCTGGGATTTGTAGTAACATAAAATATCAGCATTGAACTAAGCAAATAGTCTGATAAAATGTACTGTACTACAGTAAACAGTGAGTAAAGTAAAACTTTTTTGCACCAAATTGCACATTGAGACCAACCCCACACTTGAGTGTTGAGCCATTGGTGCTAACTTTTCCCATTTAAATGAAAGGGTGGTTGAATATGTTGAATCCAATAGACTGCAAGACCACAGGCAGCTGGAGTCATGGGGGGATGGGTAGTGCAAGATGAATCTGATTAATTTTTTTGACTAGGTAACCAGGGAAATAGAACTGGTGGGGGGGCAGTGGGCATGGCCTATCTGCACATTAGCAAGGCCTTTGACACTGTGCCACACAGGAGACTGATAAAGCAGTTGAGCAGCCTAAGGGTGGGATCCAATGTGGTGAATTGGGTTAGAAACTGGTTAATAAATAGGAGACCGAGGGTGGTAGTTAACTGCAATCACTCTAATGATGGTAGAGTGACCAGCAAGGTGCTGCAGTGCTCAGTACAGGGACTAGGCCTCTTCAATGCCTTCATAAAGGTATGCCTTTTGGCAGATTACACTAAAATCTCTAATAGGTCGAATACTCAAGAGAGGGTGGGAAAATGCATAGGGATCTCATGAATCTTGAGATGTGGTAAAGAGCATGGCAGTTGGAATTCAAAGACAAAAAGTACAAAATCATGCACCTAGGGCATTGTAGCCCAGACGCTGAGTATGGGATGGGGGTATTGACAGACATTAGCAGGAAAGGGACCTTGGGGTTTTCATATCTGATTACCTCACAGTGGCAGGGCACTGTTAAAAAGCAGTGGGTAGGGCCAGTGGGATGCTGTGATGCATAGGGTAAGGTATCCTACAGCATGAGGAGGGAGGTGGTGTTGCCACTGTACAGCTAGCTGGTGAGACCCCACCTGGAGTTCTGCAGGCCACACATCAGGAAGGACTGAGACAGGATTGAGGCAGTCCAGAGGAGGACAACTAGAACGATGCAGGGGTTGCATCAAAAGCCCTATGAGGACAGACTGAGGGATCTCAACAGGTACATCCTGGAAAAGAGAAGAGAAGAGTGAAATGGGCCATGATAGAGACCTACAGTACCTCACAGCAGTAAATGGTGCAGGAGGGGAGACTCTGTCAAATGAGAAAGAACACCAGGACCAGAGGGCATGCAATTAAGCTGGATGGGGGGAAGATTAAGAGGGCTGTAAGGAAGTACTGCTTCACTGGAAGAGTTGTAGACACCTGGAACAAATTGCCAGTGGAAGTAGTGGAGGCAAAAACAGTAAGGTGCTTCAAAGATGCATGGGATAGACATAGAGGAATATTAGTAAACAAGCAGGGGGGAGAGAGGGTTGCCGGAGACCAGCTAGACGCTGCAGAGACAGACTAGCCGGGGACCATCTGGGCAGACTGGATTGGGCAAACCACCCATTTCTGCTGATAAATTCTATGCTTCTATTTTTTTACATAAATACTAAATCAAGAAATATGTCTTCTCCACATCAATATTAACATACATCTGAAGTCATAATACTGTACTCTACTTGTGTCCTTGCTAGGGGTGGGTGAAAACCTTATTTCAAATATTCAGCCAAATATGTGCATTCAGGGCCTCAAATATTCAGAAATTTAGAATCTGTCAGGTCATTATTTGTGCTCCTTTGAGGGAAAAAAAAGAAAGAAACTGGCCCCCCACCACCCTCCCAAGCCCAATCTTTTAAAATACACCCCCATCCCCCACCGTCTGCTACAATTTAAATCCCACCCTACTCCCTCCAGCACCCACAAATTTTAGATTAGAGAAATAAATTGCCCATGATGGGTGGCTAGAATGAACCCACCTGCCTCCACAGCCAGTCACCATCTCATCTTTGGTGGTTAAATGTCAGAAATCAATATTTCCCTCCTCCTACTCTTAACAGCAGCAGTGCAGCACCCAACAACACCCTCCCCCCAAGCATTCAGAGTTTCTTAACTCAGTGAAGGCCCTCACTCCAGGCAAGACAAAAGGTGACTGGACAGCAACCACTCATCCTCCATGACCAAATGCTTTCCGTGAATGAAAGCACTCCCTTGCCTGCGTATATAATAAAACAACTGATCACATGATCAACTGTTTTACTACATGTGCAAGTGCAGGAGCACTTTCATTCACAGAAGGTGGTTGGTCATGGAGAAGGATGGGTTGCTGTCTGGTTGTCTTCTGTCTTGCCTGGATGGGGGCCTTCACTGAGTTAAGAAACATTGGATGTTTGGGAGGAGGGTGGGAGTGTTGTTGGGTGCTACACAGCTGCTATGAAGGGAGGAATATTGATTTCTGACATTTATGAACTAACAATGAGATGGTGGGCTGCTGTGTGGACAGGTTTGTGCAGGCTATCCATTTTTGGAGACTTATCTAATTAAAGTAACATTTTTGGGTGCTGGATGGGAGGAGAGTGAGATTGGAACTATAGCAGAGGATGGGGGATGGGGTTGTTGTATTTTAATGTTTCAGTAATTCTCAAATAGGAATAGGCATGAATAGTACCACTATTCATTATTGATATCCGAATAATGAATAGTGCATTATTTGTGGTACCTGGTAAACACTTTTCATTACTTGCATACCCCTAGCAGTCATAGTCATTACCATGGCTAACTATGATGCAGCTACAGAGGGATGTGAATTTAAGTGGGGAACAAGAAATAAGGGTGGATAAACTTTAAGGTATTAAGGCTTGACTTCTCCACTGCTACATTCTTGGTTCTAACCCAAAATGAAAACTACACAAAGCTATATCTTTAATGTTCAGGCATCCTTCAGCAGTACTGCTTTATAATGACCTATGACGTTTTGGAATCTCATTGTCAGGTTAATCGGTTACCCTTACTACTGTCTATCTGCTCCATTAACTGAATCTGACCGGACTCTAATTGAGCTGGAATTGTATATGTCTTCTTAATTATATATTGTAAATACTGATGTGGAACCTTTGAAAAAAAGTACTTATGCTCAAAGGTGTTATCCGAATTTCTAATAAGTAAAATAAATAAGACCCATATTTGATACACATTTTCTCAGTGATGAAAGGAAGGAGGAATCAAAAAAAGTTGTGTGTTACATATGATAAATAGTACCTTATTAGCACACACATTTTTAAAAGTTTTTACTGAAGTGCTTGCAGCTTGTTACAACACAGATTGTACCTAAATATTTGTACCAGCACTATGAATACATGCATTCTTACCTGTGCTTACTGTATGCAGAGTACAGAGATGTTCCTTGCTCAGTTCTTACATGGTGCCATTACATACAATAATCCTTAAATGCTACATTTTATGTTTGCATGATTTTTGACTAGTATAAATACAGGATATTTTTGCACTATTTTTGCTAACATTTAATACAGCAATATTTTGAACCACAATACATTTTAAACTTGAGAATTTCTTGGCTATTATTAAAACTTAAATTCCGATCTTGCAAAAATCTTGGGTATCCTGCAATAAACGTGTTATTAATGCAAGAAAAATTACAGCTTGTGTATCTTATAAAATTCTTGCACAATCATGCAACAAACTTACAGTAATTGTAAAAATAAGTACATTTTATGTGTAAGCATACCAATGATGTACGGTCAGTCATAAACATTATACTTTTTTCAATAAGGGCAGCGTTTGAATGGATATGACTTTTGGAACTGTAATTCACTGTTATCCTCTGTAACCTTTATAGTGCTCAAGAATTCCTCACAAATGGGTTCTCCTCCATCCATCCTATTGGTCAATACATGAAAAATAAATCTTTTTTGGACAGTCAGAGACCAAACCTTCCGGCTACATCTCTAGGATCCCAGTTTCCTTAGTACATGCCTTGGTGGTCGATCACATTTGGCACCTGCTCCTTTTCACAAGGTAATTACCGTTTCTTATATGCCACATACGCAACTCCTTAGATTCTAGGCTTAACAGTCATTGCAGTATAAAAGCATGTTAGGAAAGTTGAAGTGCTTTCTTATAGTTGGTAAACTGATTTTTTGTGTTAGGAGCTGACACTGGCACTGGACAGGGGGGGAGGCAGGGAGCAAGGCAGCATAGACCCTCAAGTAGCATCTGTCTTGCCCCCTGCCCTGGTTCAGGACCCTCTAGTAGCATCCCCAATATCCTCCAGTGGTGGGAAGCAGACCCTCCTGTAGCGTCTGCTCCCCTTGGTTGCAACTACCTGTGGTTTCCCTTCCCAGGGGAAAGGAGGTCGGATAAGGAACTGCTGCCTCCATGCCTCCAGTCTTAGATCTGCAGGCTATCCTTCCTTCCCCCCCAGTGGAACTTGCATACCTCATAGCTCCGTGGTGGTTCCCTGGCCACTGTTTTGCTATGGCTGTTCTTCTGTTTGGAACCGGAGTTCTCTGCAGTCCTGGTTGGTCGGCATGTCTTGCTCCATGCGATCCACTACGATGGCAGCTCCCCCACACATTCCACCCACTGGCACCATGTTGCCCTTTCTGGTCTCGATGCCCAGCATCATGGCAGCTCTTGCGAGACCCGGGAGGAAGGACTTAGGGGGAGCTTCCCCGCAGCAGCGACATGGTCAAAATATTCATTCCTGCATTACGGGAGTGATGCTCCAAGAGGAAATGGTCCAGCAGCTCTTCAGAGTTGCAGGCTTCTGGGGCTCTGCCATCTGGGGAGGAATATAAAAATGGTCCAGGAGCAGGGCACACTCTCGCAAGACCATAATCTCTGGATTTTGACCAGGAAGGAGGTAGAGATCTTGGGATCTTGTGAGAGCTCAGCCATTTTGAGCTGGATGGCAGCATGGATGGCAATGACGGTGGCCATTTTAGGTATGTTAGCCATCTTAAAGGGGCACCTATACATAACATGCGGCAGCACCCATATGGATACAGCTGGTCGACTTGTTGATACTAGAAGCCACAACCAGACATATTTTTTACCCAGTTCTTTGTATCTGTTCCTCATAGGTCTGCTGGCCTCTACTTCTATACTACCATGCCTGCCTGTATTGAATGTGGAACTAAGATCCCAGACTTTCAAGTGGGGGAGCCTTTATGTGTGGTGTGCATGGTGTCAGAGTCAGACGACTGTCAATCAGTGGGTGCCCTGGCAGTGGAAGACAATGATGCCCTGCCAACAGTGCTGCTGACCCTGAATGCGGTTCAAGCAGGACTACTGTTCCAGAGGCTGAAAAAGTTGCAGGACCAGCAACCAGAAGGGGCCAGCAGCAGAAAGTACCCCAGGTTAGGCCACGCTCCGATGTCCCACAAAGAGAAGAACAGGCAGGTTGAAGATCCAGCAGAGTCATCAGAGGATGACGAGGAAGACCAGGATTGTGACTAAGTGATGGGCAAGCTTTGTCCACAGGAGGAGATTGGGGAGTTAATCTGTATGATCAGGGAGGTTCTCCAGGTCCTGGAGGACCCTTAGCAGTCACACGCCTCAACTGACCCACTTCTCACAGCAAGCTCCAAGCCGGAGAAGTATTTCTTTACAAACTAAACTAAGCAGCACTGGATGCCATTCTTTCAAAGGAGCAAGATGTATTGTAACCAACTTAGATCCCAGAGAAGTGGACCACTGAAAAGTCATATCCCTTTGCCAATCCCTATCGAACAGTTTGGAATACAGCCCCTAGGGTGGACACTCCGGTTTCAGCCCTCGTTCGGCATACAGGTATCCCAGTGGAGAGCACAGCCACTCTAAAAGTCCCCATGGACAAAAAGGTAGAGGATTCTTTGAAAAAAGTCCATGAGGTCACCAGGATGGCCCTGGCCATGGGTACGGTGGTGTGGTATACCAGATGGGCACTGCTTCGCTAGGCAGAAGTGGTAGCCAATGACCTCCCGGCGGACTCACCTCTGGTGGGGCAAGTCGACGGTATCGTGCAGGTGGTGCAATACATTGTGCACCTCTTCCAACATCATTATGTACTGTACCAGAGCCAAGGTTCTGACAAATCGGGCCAGACAAGCCCTGTAGTTAAAGTTCTGGCAGTTGGACGCCGAGTCCAATGACACATTGAGGAAGTTACCCTGCAAGGGCGGCCACTTATTTGGAGAAGCTCTCAACCCATTCCTCAGGGACTGTGTGGCGACAAAACAGATGGTGGACCAGAAGGACCTATACCTACCCAAAGGTCATCCTGTTGGTCCGTGGTTCAGAGGCAACAGCAGCCAGGTGTAATCTTCTGCCAGCCAGGGTCAGAGAGGGGGCGTTGCTGAGACCTGTTTTCAATGGAGATTCAACCAGGCCAAGTCACGGGGTGACACTGCCTGGAGAGGACATTTCAATAACACCTTGGCCTCTAACGGTACCACAGAGAAGGCCCTATGAAGGTGGGGGGGGCGTGATGGACAGCCCCCCCAGTGGGAGGTCACCTTCAACTGTTTGCCACACAGTGGGCCCACACCACTACGGACGAATTTGTAAGAGACGTCATGTTGAGGGGATACTCGATAGAACTTACTCAAAAGACGCTTCCACACAGACTGTTGACCTCTCCTCTTTCTTTGGACTCCTCCAAACAGGCTGCTACTCTACAAGCCATAAAAATCTGCACAACAACGAGGCAATAGTCCCTCATGCCACCAGTGGAGAGGGACACAGGACTTTACTCTATGTTCTTCATGGTCCCAAAGAAATTGTGGGGCTTCAGTCCTGTGCTTGACTTCAAGTTCCTGAACCAGTCTGTGGCCTACGAGAAGTTCAAGATGGAGACATTCCAGTCCACTTTGGCGGCCATTCAGCTGGGGAACTTTCTAACATCAATAGATCTCAAAGACGGTTACCTGCATATCCCGATTCACCCTTGCCATCACAGATATCTCCAGTTTCAGGTCAACAGAGATAATTTTCTGTTCACCTGCCTGCCGTTCAGGCTGGCATCAGCCCCCAGGGTGTTCACCAAGACTCTGGTGGTACTGGCAGTGGACCTCCACAAACAGGGGGTGTGGTCATCCCCTATCTAGATGACTGGTTTATTAGGGTGAGATTGCTGGAACAGGATCAGCGGGACACGGACTTTGTGCTCTAGTGCCTACAGCAGCATAGCTGGATAGTCTATTGGGGCAAGAGTCATATTCAGCCATCCCAGGAGCTCACCCATCTGGGGCCAGGATCAACACAGAGCAGGGTCTTGTGTTTCCCATGGAGGACAAGGTGGTCAACCCTTATGAAGCTACTGGCGGAGGTGTGGACCAGGCCTCGCGGGCCAGATCAGATGCAATTTCGCCTGCTGGGGTTGATAGCGTCAGTGCTGGCAATGGTGCCATAGGCCTGACATCATATTTGTCCCCTCCAATGATATGTTCTGGACAACTGGGATCAGCTCACACAGAGTTTTGAGTATGTACTCAATCCAGAACTCGCCATTCTCTCCACTCTTCAATGGTGAGGGAAGCGCCACAACCTCCTAAAAAAGGGTTCCCCTTTCCCTGCTGCATACATTGACGATCACCACAGATGCCAGCCTGGCAGCTGGGATACCATGCTGGGCCATCATGTGGCTCAAAGGAGATGGTCTCTGGTAGAGGCCGGTCTGCCGATCAGTGTCTCGGAGATGAGGGCTGTGCTATGGGCATTGATCTTTTTCACCCAGTGGATTCAGGGCCAATCGGCTCTTATCAGGACAGACAACCAGGTTTCCATGGTGTACATCAACAAGCAAGGGGGTACCTGGAGCAAAGCCATGCTCCAGGAGGTGCTCCATGTCCTGCATTGGGCAGAAAAGCATTTTCTGATAATCCCAGCCACTTACCTGGTAGGGAAGCTAAATCACAAGCAGACTGGCTCAGCCAGGTGACAATCGACCAGGCAGAATGGAAACTGCACCCTCAGGTGTTTTGTCTGCTTGAGCAGAGGTGTGGGCCATTTCAGCTGGATCTGATGGCTTCGGCTGACAATGCTCAGCTACCCTGGTTTCACTTCTGAGCTCAGGACACCAGGGCCGAAGAGATGGCAGCACACACTTCTCTGCCTTTTTGCTAAGATCAAGTGCAGTATCTGTCCTTTGACAAGGCTTACATCTTCCCACCTTTTCCAATGACTGACAAGGTTCTGTTCAAGATTCGAGACACGAGATCCATGGTACTGGTAGTAGCCCTGGACTGGCCGAGATGGGCCTGGTACTCCCTACTCAGAGCAATGTTAATCAACATTCCGTGGCAGCTGCCACAATACATAGATACATAGACAGTGTCGGCAGATAAGGGCCTATGGCCCACCCAGTCTGCCCATTTAAGTTTGTAAGTTCAGTTTATGTTTTCCAGGAAGTCTATTGCCCCTTACCCCTGACCTCCAGAATTCTTTTATGTCTATCCCATGCATTCTTAAATCCCGTGATTGTTTCAGCCCCCACCACTTCCTCTGGCAGGGTGTTCCACTTGTCCACCACCCGTTCTGTGAAGAAATTCTTCCTCACGCTTCCTCTGAATCGCCCTCCCTCCAACTTCATCCCATGCCCTCTAGTCCTGGAACATCTTTTTCGCTTAAAAATAGTGCATTCCTGCACCCTGTTCCTCCCTGTAAGATACTTGTATGTCTCTATCATATCCCCTCTCTCCCTCCTCTCCTCCAGGGAGTACATGTTCAGTGCCTTCAACCTGTCCTCATAGGACTTGTGATGCAATCCATGCGCCATCTTTGTTGCCCTCCTCTGAACCTTCTCTACCCTGTCTATGTCCTTATGTAGGTAAGGTTTCCAGAACTGCACAGTGTACCCAGGTGTGGCCTCACTAGTGTCTTGTATAGTGGAATTATGACCTCCCTTTCCTGCTGGTGATGCCCCTGCCTATGCATCCCAGCATCCTATTTGCTTTACCTGCTGCCTTGTCACACTGTTTCCCTGCCTTGAGGTCATCAGAGATGATAACTCCAAGATCCCATTCCTGCTTGGTGCATGCTATATCCTCACCCCCCAACTGATATATTGTGCCAGGGTTTTTGTGCCCCATATGCATTATCTTGCACTTCCTTGCACTGAATTTCAACTGCCAAACCCCTGACCATTCTTCAAGTTTCTGCAGGTCCCTTCTCATTCTGTCTACACTCTCTGGTGTGTCTACTCTGTTACAGAGCTTTGTGTCATCAGCGAACAGTGAAATTCTGCCTTCTAGGTCCTGTGCAATGTCACTGATGAAGATATTGAATAGTACCGGTCCCAGCACTGATCCCTGTGGTACACCACTGGTCACTCTTCCCTCTGTGGAGTGACAGCCATTTACCACCACCCTCTGTGTCCTGCTGCCCAGCCAGTTACCTACCCACCACACTACTGTCCTGCCCACACCCATATTCCCCAGTTTGTGCAATAGTCTTCTATGTGGCACAGTGTCAAAGGCCTTGCTGAAGTCCAGATAGGCCATGTCCACTGCCCTCCCCTGATCCACCTCCCTAGTCACCCAGTCAAAAAATTCAATGAGGTTGGTCTGACATGACCTTCCCCTGGTGAAACCATGCTGCCTTGGGTCTTGTAGTCCATTGACAACCAGATGTTCCACCAATCTCTCCTTCAGTAGTGCTTCCATGATCTTCCCCACTACCGAGGTGAGGCTGACTGGTCTGTAGTTCCCCACTTCCTCTTTGTTCCCACTTTTGTATAAGGGGACTACATCTGCTATCCTCCAGTCTTTGGGTACCTCCCCCTGTTTCTAGTGATCGGCTACACAGGATAGCAAGAGGTTCAGCCACCACCTCTCTTAGTTCTTTAAGGACCCTGGGGTGCACCCCATCTGGCCCCATTGCTTTATCAACTCTTATTACTTCCAATGTCTTATTATTACAATGTCTAGACTTGCTGCCTCAGTGGCTGATCCTTCACCACAGCCCTCAGGCTCTGTCTCTCACAGCATGGATGCTGAAAGGTCAAGACTGTTAGGGGAGGTTTACCCTCCCAGAGTGGTGGATCATCTCCTTTTGTCTAGAGAGGACTCTACAAACAGGACTTACAAGAAACATTGGCAGATTTTTTGTAAATGGTGCTCTACAAAGGGGCAGTCACCTTCGGTGGCAGGCTTTCAACAAATTTTAGATTTCCTTAATGATGGGGCTCACAAGGGTTTGGATTACTCTTCACTGAGGTTTCAGGTTTCCACCATCTCAGCAGTCAGGGGATCCCTTCGAGGAATAGGTCAGATTAGGGTACACCCGGATGAGGTTCGCTTGCTCAGGGTGATGCAACTGGCCTCCCCTCAGGTGAGCCCTAAATGTCTGCCTTGGCAACTGAATTTGGTCTCGGAGGCTCTGCACAAACCCCCTTTTGTTCCTCCTGCCCCTCACTGGGTGACTCTAAGAATAGTGTTCCTCACTGCCCTGTGTTCGGCAAGGTGAGTGGATAAACTTCAGGCTCTTTCTTGCCTGGAGTCTTATCTGACTTTTTATGCAGGCAGGATATTCCTAACTCCTGTTCCCTCCTTCGTCACTAAGGTAGTTTCTGCTTTTCATTTGGAACAGCCTATCCAGTTGCTGGCTTGGCTTGAGTCTGATCTGCAGGGAAATACTCCCCATGTGCTTGAGATGGTATAGGTCCTTAAGGACTACTTGAGCATGACGAAGAGCTTTAGGAAATCGGATTGGTCGTTCGTGTTCTTTTTGGGATGGAGGAAGGGGATGTTACCTCAAAGGAGGTGATTGCCCACTGAATCAGAGAAGCCATTATTGCGGCCTTTCAGGCAGTGGGGCAAGATCCTCTGCAGGGTATTCAGGCTCATTCCACTAGAGGCCTGGCGGCTTCTTGGGTGGAAAAAGGGGGGCTTCAGTTTGGCATCTGTGCCTCAACTACTTAGTCTTCTCTCCATACTTTCATTTGCCATTACTGGCTGGACGTGGATTCAGCTGACAAAGCTTCTTTTGGACAAGCAGTGCTTCAGGCTGCAACTGCACTGGCTTAGGGTCTGTTTTTTTTTTCATTCCACCCAGGGTTTTCCCTGTATTTGTTAGGGGTACTGCTACTAAGTCCCATTTGTGAGGAATTCCTGAGCACTATAAAGGTTGCAGGGGATAATGGTATTTACTCACCTGGTAAAGTTGATCATACCTACAACCTTTAGAGTGCTCAGGGTCCCTCCCTGGATTTGAAAAAAAAAAGAGAGAAACCCAGTTCTGCCACATCTGGAATCATAGTTCATTTTCCCTGGTGTTTTGTCACATTTGGGTGTCTGACTTGGGTACTTGTCCGTGATTGTTATCTGCTTCATATATGTAAGTATGTTAGGAAATGCATATATACACATTTATACTTATATTTTCATGTGCTCAGCCTGTTGGCTATATTTTGTTTTTTTTTCTGCTACGTTTATATACTTTACTATCCTTGTGGATGTCAGAATAGTTCTTTCACATGCTGGTTGGTGGGGTGTCCCGTTGTACCTGGATGTTGTCATTTATCTTTCTTTCAAAAAAAAGAAAAAAGCTTGATCGTTTATCGATAACATTTGTCTTTGTGTGTTTTTTTCTCTGGGGTTGGTTCTTTTTTGTGCCTTGTGTTTTTTCTTGTTGCCTAACTGGAATCCTAGAGATGTAGCCTGAGGGTTTGGTCTCTGGCTGTCCAAAAAAAGATTTATTTTTCTGCATCGATTAATAGGGTGGATGGAGGAGAACCCATTTGTAAGGAATTCCTGAGCACTGTAAAGGTTGCAGGTATAATTACTTTTACCAGGTGAGTAAATACCATTATCTTCAGATTTCTGAGCCTGAATAGGCTTTATAAAACAATTTGTTTTTAGTAAAGCTGGTCAAGTACACTGTGTCCAACATTTATGCTTGGCATTGCAGGAAGCCTAGTCCATGTCTGACATTATCTAAATGAACATTTTTTTGAACCAATAGCATTCCCACACTGTGGACTGCTGTACCATTGTCTTCAGATTTGGGGGTCTATATAGGCCTTACAAGAATATTTAATTTTTTTGGCAAAGCTAAGCAAGTGCTCTGTGTCCAGCACTTGTTCTTATCGTAACCTTTTGCCTTGTCCCTCTTTGGCAATGTCTGAAAGGACATATGGTTTAGAGCCAGTAGCCTTCACACACTGTAGGCTGCAACATCTTCATCTTCTGGGTTCTGCCCTGTTTGTGGTGCAGAATCCTTATAACTAATTTTGGGAAAAATGATGGCCAACTACTCTGTGTGTCCAACACTTTGTTCTATCATTGCACGTTTCAGTTTTGTTAAAGATGAACAGGAATAATGTTTCCTACCACTGGACTTCACTGTGGATTGTTGCATGATTCTGATGTTTTGTGTGCTTGTTGTGACCTGGCAGAAAAGTGATATTCTCTCACTATATTCTGAACCACAAAACACCTCTTCCATAGTCAAGCCAGGACAAACAGTGATGAAACCAAGCAGACTTTGAAAAACTTTACCTGGTACAAAATACCATGTTCACAAGCCCCCAACTTTGGGATGTTCATACATTTGTAATTTAAACTGTCATACATGTCTTCATGCTGGCTTTCTTTTCAACGCTCCATATCCACTGGGCCCAGTCCCCCTTGTTTCCCTCAAGAGTACATTCTGAAATGCTGAGGAATTCACCCTTCTCTAGAATGGTTGCTGAGTACTGCTGATTGCCTTTGCCACTCACTCTGCATTGGAACAGATAACACTAAATGCTTGAAGTTCAACTGCTACATTGCATTTTTGTCTTTTCCCATCTCTGTGATAATGCTGACCATGTAACAGTGCCTTCTATAAACTTATTTGCCAAATAAAATGTTTTAAAAATTAACTTATTTTCTTGTTTTTGTGTTGCATTTCTGTGTCTGATCTTGCTTCTCTGTGCTCATGATTCTGAGTTTGCCCATTTGAGATGCTGTTAACATCATTATTGTCTTAGCAATAATCTGATCTATGGCTGGGCAATATTAGCAAATTCTGCTTTCACAGAATTTTCATGAAATTCCATTCATTTTATAGATTTTTTTCAAATGTCTTTAACTGGTCATACCTCAGTCATTCATGGACTGGCAGTATAGCCTCGAGGTTAGAGTAACAAGCTGGGAATGAACTTGGTACATACAGCAGACCTGGGTTTGATTCCCACAACCTGCACTTGCATACTATATGACTCCCTCACTTAACTGCCCCAGTGCTCCCAGACTGCCCCTGAAAACATGCACTCATTAGTGGGCTTTACCTGATAACAAAACTATAAATATATATATATATATATATATATATAAAAATCCTACAGTTAGAGACATGCAGGATGCCATGTCTATTGTTTGTATTGGCCCTAAAGGTGTGTCAAGTGTAATGGCATTTGGATGAGGACCGTGGAATTTATAGGGCTCAATATCTGGCAATTTATTAGTTTTGTGACATTTTCTGAAACTATTTCTCTGCTGACAGTACAATGTATTTATTTATTTATTTAAAATTTGGTGACCGGGTAGGCCAACTGAGCCCAGAAGGTCCCTTTTTCAGGGGCGACCCGGGATAACAAAACATATTTTCATACAGAGAAAGACTTGGGTTAGAGAGTAATTTCAGGTGTGTGAGCAGGTTACAGCCATGGTTATCATCATGCATCAGTCCTTACAAATATGTTTATAGTAGAATTAACAAAAGGTGCGGAAGAAATGTAATTTTACATGGTAAGCTCATTGTTTACTACTTCGGAGTTAGATAATTGAAATTTCAGGAGTTCATAATTTCAAAGTTTAATTATTTGTTAAACTATGTATAACTTCTGTTGGCCCAGTGGTGAGGAGGGCAGAGACACTGGATGCCTTATCTCCTGCTACACTAGTGGCCCAGGTTCACCAACAGACACAGGTCTCTTTGGGGCTGCTCAGGGGAAGGAAGACAGAGCATCTGCTGATGGCTTGCCTCCTTCAGGAAGTGGGAACTACACCTCCTGCTGCTTGGCTGCAACCTAGAATGGAGGCTAGGGGGAACATCAGCAGTCACCTACCTAGTTATTTGGGAGCAGGCACAGAGGTATTTTGAATCTCAGCATGGAATGTGCACACTGCATAGCATAGCACGTGTTCCAGCCTGGGTCAGGAAGAAAAAGAGAAAAAAAACCCACTAAGACCAATAGGATAATGCCAGCAATTCTGCAGGCCCCACAACACATCCCAAGGAAACCCATTCACCCTTGGTGGTAAGAAGCAGCAGCTGGGGTAAATCCTAGGTTTGGTGTGTATGGAACAGGGAGTCACAAGGCTGAAGTGGGTCAGTGGGGGATAGGGAGATAAATGTGTGAAAATGTTCAAATATTTGGGTGTTTGTAGCTATGCTTCTATTACAGGTCTATATCCCAAATATGGCATGCATACTCAATGTAAATAGGCCCTGAAATGTAATAAAGATGGATAAACGTGGCTTAGGAGATTAACATTTGCTGTGCTAGTTTCAGTAATTACAAATTGGTAAAATTTGCTCAAAAATTCATGGATGCATAATAGATAATACTAATAGAATTCTACTTGTGGAATTTAACTTGTGGAAAACGTCACTTGTGACTGCTGCAATTAAAGCTGCAATTAAAGCTGTCTCAGGCCTCCTTCCCCTCAGCCTCCATCACTACACCCAATTTCCCTCCCCTTACCCCAACCCCATTGATCCTACATCCACCCCCTCTTTTCCTGTATCTACCCCTGCCTTCTGATACACCATGCCAATATAAGCAACCTACCTCCCAATTTTCTTGCCTCCCCTCTCCCCTCCCACTTAAACTTGCCTCCTCACTCAAGCTCCTACTCTGATTCCCACATCACTAACTATAACTCCTCCTCCCCTCCCTCCCTCTCTGGCATTTCCTACCCACTCTCTCTCTCTCTCAACCACATCATGCTGCCCTGTATCTCTCTTTCATCTCTGGACAAGACCCCCAGGCTGCTCCACTCTTAATACACAATTATAGTAGGTGTTCTTTTACTAGTAAGTCTCTTTTTTTTAGTTTTAGTTTTTGTCGGACCATAGCCCAGGCATACATTGAACAATGCCTTTCAGTTTATTGATCATGTTATTAACTATACTGTTCTTTGTACTGATGCTCATTTGTCTTTCTACCGTACTACTACTACTGTTCTTTACTCTGTCTTTGTATCACAAAATGGAACCTTTGTAAAGGAGCTTGTAGCTCAAAGGTGTTAATCCAAGATTTAAATAAATACATATAAACTTTTCCAAGGCACTTATCACTACTGAATATATTTACAGTAGCTGTGGTGAGCAGTTTTCATTCCTGTACTTCATTCCTGGGTGCATATTTTGTCTCCCTTTCTTTTTTCCTCTGAACTTCATCAGATGGACTGTTTTTCTCATACAAGCTGTCTTCATAAGAGAGTCATCTGCTCCTTGTTCTGTAGGACTTATCACTTTGAAATAGCTAGAATTTCTCCTTCTTGGTTAATAAGTCATGTTTCTTCCCACCATGTCTCTGTGAGGTCCTCTATATTCTGGACTTTCAAGTGTATTTGGTGCTCAAACCAGTCAATTTTGTGGGGTATGACTCTCCTATGTCTTGCTTTAAAGGACACTTAAACCATCTTTTTTTCAATTTTTTTTTAAATGACTCCATAGGATTGTAAAGGAGAGGCTGTTGTTTACATTTACACTGAAACTGCATTTAATAACGTAGGATAAATGTGGTTTTGTTGCATATGAAAATTGTAAATAAAGCCTCTCCTGATTCAAAAATCCTTCTCTGAAAACCACAAAATGGCTGTCTTGGTGATGTCAATTAAGATAGAGATGCCAAGCTCTTTATATGAGTACTAGCTGTACTAACCATTTCCAAATGCCAATAACTTTAAAACAAAAAATGATAGCATAGCACTGTGAGCACAAAAGTTGTTCAGCTGAAAAATATCTGTAAAATGAGTGGTGTTTCAATTATAGCAATCTTTAATTTTTTTAATTTTTAGAATTAGGAAGAAAAAAAAATTAGCAAAAAATCATTTTTTCCACTTTTCAACAAACAAAAGCAAATAACTTTAAATTAAAAATTTATAGCATGGTACTGCCAGCATGATGCTTGCTCAGCACAACAATATCTACAAAATGAGTGGTGTTTCATTTATAGATACTTTTTTTATAATTAGCAAAAAGAAAACAGCAAAAAAATACAATTTGTTTCACTTTTTCAAAAACAAATGTGAATAACTTTAAAACAAAAATGATAGCATGGTACTGTGAGAACAAAATTTGTTCACCACAAAAATATTTACAAAATGAGTGGTGTTTCATTTACATATACCTTTTATTTTTTTTTAATTATCAAAAAAAACCAGCAGAAATTTCAATTTTTTTTAGTTTTTCAACAAACAAATGTGAATAACTTTAACAAAAAAATGATAGCATGCTATTGTGAGCACATAATTTGTTCAGCACAAAATTAACTACAAATGAGCAGTGTTTCATTAATAGGTACCTTTTAGATCTTTTATAATCAGCAAAAAATGGCAGGAGATCAATTTTATTTTTCACTTTTTTGGAGGTACAGGTATGGCACAAATAGAATATGTTACCACCTAATGGAAATATTGTTGACATAGCCATGGATACACATGCACATCACCTAGGAAGTGCAGTAAAAAATTTGCATTGGCTCACATTGTAAATTGTACATAAGGAATAACATATGGCAGGGTGTGTGGCAATGCTGAATTACTGCACAGCCCAGGTGAGTTGTGAGGCATGAAGCACAACTGAATGCCTTCAACCCGCTGTGAAGTTCCATATATGATTCCCATAGGATCACATTGTAAATTGTAAGAAATAACACATGACAGGGTGTGCAGCAGTGCCAGGTGGGTTGTGAGGCATGAGGCACAGCCTAGTGCCTTCAACCATCTGAGAAGTGTGGTACAGTTGATGCCGCTTAAAGGGGTCACCTCCATGGAATGCTAATCATCTCTTTTGACCAACTGTCTCATTTATCAGAAGAGGGTAAAATGGAACACAGGTGCAAGTGCAGGACAAAACCAGAATGAAGCTAGACTACAGTGTGGCAACAGAAACAGACAGAGACATATAGCACACATAGTGAATTATAGCTCTTTTGTGGAGTTGTGCTGTTTGTCTGAGTTTCAGTATCTATTACAGTAGTTTTATTAGTTTTATTCAACAAGCATCACACCTTCAAGATTGAATATATGCTCCCAGTCCTCCATTCTCCTGTGTTATAGGCATTAATCCCTCAGATGTACACAGTAGATGTGCACATCCTTGTTCATGACAGACTCCTTTTTTGGTGCTGGTTCTCAATCCACTGGGTCATCTGGGTCAGATCCTGTATTCAGAGTGTTGAGAGCCTCACATATTGTTGCAACAATTAAATCCCCCTCTGTCACTTCATCAGTGTCAATATTGACGAAACTGAGAAATTCCTCCAGAGTAAGATTGTCCTGCAGTGGAACATCTGCGAGTGGGATTTCACTGTTAAGGAGAGTGGCGGCACCCTCTTCTGCTCCCTCTGTGATCACACTATCCCTGTGTCCTCAACACTGAAGTAAAATTCTCCCTTTTGGAAGCAGTTTGCTACTGTGGTGAGCTTTACATCAGCCCACCCCTTGTGCCAAGGAAGTGGTGCTGTTGTCAATGATGCCCACTATGCATTCTGAGAAAAGCCTAAAGTTTGAGCTGCTTTTTGAACGTGGCAAGTGTTAACAGTGTAGTTGTTTAGCCAGATTTTCCTGAAATAATAATTAATGGGTCAGTTAAGGAGCCAATTGATAGGTGATTTTCAATGCAGACTTAAGGGCAAAGACATCCACAAATCATTCTCATTAACAGGCTTCCAATATCCCCTTTAAAGGTGTGAGGCATCCACTTAATTACATAGCAACTTAATTGGTGCCCTGAGGATTGTCCCCTTTAAGCAAATGTCCCCGCTAAGTGCATCTCGATTAAGTGGCTTTAAGTGTATATGATTCCCATAGAGTCACATTATAAATTGAAAGTAAGCAATAACACAAAGCAGGATGTGCATTAATGCTAAATTTTTGCAAGGCCCAGGTGAGTTGTGACGCACGAGGTGCAGCTGAGTGCCTTCTACCACCTGTGAAGTGTGCTATAAAATTCTTGTAGGATCACACTGTAAATTTTAAGTAAGCAATCACACATGACAAGGTGTGTGGTAATGCTAAATTACTGCATGCTTCAGGTGGGTTGTTAGGTGGTTTCTGAGGCATGAGGCACAGCTGAGTGCCATCAATCTCCTGGGAAGTGTGGATGTCATCAGAGGTGTTTTCAGAGCAGGATTTTTGAATCAGGAGAGGCTTTATTTACAATTTTCAAATACTAAGAAACTGCATGTATCCTACGTTAATAAATATAGTTTCCTCATAAATGTAAACAGCAGCCTCTCCTTTACAAGCCCATGGAGTCATTTTTTTGACACAAAAAATGTGTAAAAAGATGGTTTAGGTGTCCTTTAAATTGACAATTATGTGTATGCTTTCTTGCACTAACTTGCAGTCTACTATTGTTTTAATATTTAGCCAATCTGCCATTCATTGCTGAACTATTGCACCTAACTCTTGCCACTGATGATCCCTGCATTTGCTATAGTACAACCCCTTTTCCTATAGTTCAAATCTCCTTGACTTCCATTTCCACTGACATGACCATACCCCCTCCCTCTTTGCAGAACATCAATCCATCGTGGATTGGGTGTTGATCACATTTATCTTCTGCTGCAGCAGGCAAATCACCTTACCTGCATTAGCATTATTACACTGTAATGACAGTGATGCCAAGCAACATGCTCAATAATAACAAATGATATCCACATATGTCTGTCACAATGGTCTCAGTAACAATTAGTTGTAATTCTTGACATCACTGGGTGACACTCTTTTCAAATGTTAAAAACATACATTGTCATGTTCATGGCTGTTAATGAGTCAGCAGGTGGCACTGTACAGAAACAATGCAGGTAAAGAGTAAGCAGGTAGCCTTGCACAGAAACAATGCTGTGCTTGCATGTGTTTCCACAGTCATTTAGTCAGTGACCTCTGGAGGTTAGCTGCTGACTATTGTGCATGTTTCTTCACTCCAGATAGTGACCTGACTATTTTTACCACTATACGGTACATTTACTATGGATCTCCCATGAATGCTATCATATTGCCACTCTTCCCACTCTTTTCCTTCTTTCTCAATAGTAGCTCAACTGTATTGCTTGGCAAAATGTATCATTCTCACTTCAACAAATATATCACACAATTCCAGAATTTTCACGAGCACATAAAATTTAATTTGAATTATTGATGTTAATTTGCAGTTGTTGGCTGCTTATAGCTTGGCCAGCCTTTGAACAAGAGATTTGTGAGTTCACACACACACACACACACAGCCTCATTTCTAGGGTCAAGGAAGCTAAAAAAAATTATTATATTCCATTCTTAATTTTAAAGTTATATGGGCATACAATTCTGCAGTTTGCATACTTGCAATTTGTGCTTTTTTTAAAATTTCTGACAAGTTTGGATGCTTATAACCCAGTCACCTTTAAAGATAGAAATAGACAATGTGGCACACTTCTACATGAGCACTAGTACATTCATTATACTAAATGCGGCGTAATGTGGACAAACACATTTTCAATTATATGGAAATAACTAAAATCACAATTGTGGCAAAAGTTCACTAAATATTCACAAAAATGTTGCAGAAGTTAAACTGTAATCTCACCGGAATCCTGCCAGCAGAAGATACATTTTGTCTTGACCTAATGTGATTGTCTGTACTGTAAGAGCTACTAGCTAAGAGATGGTCTGAGAGGTTTAGCTACAATCAATTCAAGCCAAAGATCTTGTGTGAGGAATCTTTTATGTCTGCATGAAAAAAGTATGTCTGCATTAGATAAGGGTTTACCAGTGGATATTAAAGCTTTCGATACCATCCCCCATAATGAAATAATAGACATACTAGTGATACTACAGATAGATAAAAAAATTGTAAAATGGATGCAGGAATGGTTAAGAGGCAAGACACTGAGTGTCTGTATAAATGGTTCTCTTTCTACATCCAGGTGTGTGACTAGTGGGGTACTACAGGGATCCATGCTGTGACCTGTACTCTTTCAGAAATTTTTGTCCAATATGTGTAAGGAATTAAGCAGCTGGAGCAGTAAATATGCAGACAATACCAAACTGGCAGGTGTGGTGGATACTGATGAGGCAAAAATTGCTATGCAAAAAGATTTGGACCTAATTTATAGATGGGCAACGTATAAAGGGATAACATTTAATACCGACAAATGCTGTGTAATGTATTTCGGAAACCAGGCAACCATCACTCATATGTAATTGGGGCTACTGTTGTATTGGAGACCAATGAAGAAAAAGACATAGGAGTACTAACAAATAATAGATTAATTTCAGCTTCACACTGTAATGTACAGGAAGACAAAGTAAAAAAAAATATTGTGGACAATAAGAAAACACATTAAAAGCAGAAGTGAGGATATTATTATGCTTTTGTACAGGGGCATTGTTAGACCCATTTTAGACTATGGAAGCCTGGTGTGTTGATTAGAGAAGACACAGAGACAGGCTACAAAATTCATTTATAACATCAAACATTTGACATATGATGAACATCTCAAAATTATGAATGTCATGTCCTTGGAGACAAGACGGTTGAGAGGTGATATCTTGCTGTGCTATGATATCATGATGGATACTCATCTACTAAATGAGTTGAGCCTGGAATTTAAAAATGATGGAAAAGGAACCTGAGGCCATCCTCTACAACTCAGCAAAAAAATCCCAGATAAATGTGAGGAAAGCTTTTTATACACAATGCATTGTAAATTCATGGAACAAGCTCCTGTTAGAGATTGTGATTAGTTAAGGATAAAGATTTCAAAAAGAAATTAGATGCCTATCTACTAAATGGAAATATGGTATCTTAGTATGGGTAATGGAATTGGAGCATACATGGGCTGACCTCCTTCTTGCTCCTAGACACCTTAGTATGCACCTTAAGATGTTTCTTACAGGGGCTGTTTTTTTTTTACTTTTTTTCAAAACTGAGAGTATTATTTATCTTTAATTTTCATTCATTGCTGTCTCATTTATGACTATGGCACTAATCAGTGCTACTGCCAAGGCTGCCAGTGAGACAAGAGCTGTCAGTTTTTTTTCTCTAAGTTGCCATTTTTACAGTAGTTAGGCACTGCTCCTGACAGATTAGGTTATGTGTTCTTAACCTGTATTTCTGCATTGTATCTAAATCTGGTAGTGGTTTCAAATCCCACACTGGGATTGGTCCCATACCAAAAATACTAGCACCCAAGTGCAGTATTAGGAGGATGCTGTAATGTGGGGGTGTGAAATCATTTGGATGAGATGTTAAATTAAGATCCCATCCATTTTTCTGGTGGTTATTCAGGTGCTCAATAAAGATCCCCGGAGTTTTGCTGATACTGGCACCTGTTCATCCTTTCTCTTTTGCTTGCACTTATTTTATTTTATTTAGTTTTTGTTTACCGGGTGAGTGCACTAGCCATGTTGTGCCCTGTACATGTTGTGCCACATTTTCACCAGACTATGCTCATATTCACAAAAACAACTCCATGTGTAGCGCTAAAATTCTTTATTCTTTGGCACAATACTGCACTGACTTAAAATGCACAACTTCAGCAGCTAGTGGTGTTTCCCTGCAGATGTTGTCCTAACAGTTTTCATTCAGTGGGCAGAGTTTCTTCATAGGATGCTGGTCTGGTTTGAGGTGTCAGTTTAAGCATTCAAACATTTAAAGGTATAGAAGCCTTAATATAACAGTAGCACTTACACAGCCAAATTAATATTTGCAAAGAGACCAATAGTGCATGGTAAGTTATAAGCAGGCTAATATCAAGTTTGAAAAATTTGTGTAAATAGATAGCACACAGCTGGCCAGGTGGCACTAAGGGTTGAGGCACTGGACACCACACCTCATGCTACACTGGCAACCTAGGTTTGGGAATGACTTCAGGTCATCGGGGTGCCGGCCTGGGATGGGAGGGAGGACCAGGATCAAGCATGCTGATGGTCAGCTCTCCTCTCCTGAGAGTGGTGAGGGTGGGTTGGTGCCCTCCCGTAGTTTCGCTCCCACCGGGTGGAGGTCTAGTGGGTAGCATAGGCAGAGAGGTGGTGGCAAACAGTTATGAGAGGTGGAAGTGGATAAGCTGATGCCACGGGGTGCGTAGTGTGCCACCACACCCTTGCATGGCCATGTGTCTGGGCCTCGGGGGGGGGGGGTTATGGAGAAAATAAATCTGTAAAAAATGCCTATGTGTCTCTGTTGCCAGTTGGCGGGAGGAAGTGACAGGAACCAAATAGCTAAATAAATAAACAGATAGCACACAAGGAGCTCAGTGGTGGTTGACCTTATCCACAAATAATATGCTTATGACATCAATGATAGCACTCAGCAATCCCACTTTACCTACTTCTGGATGGAATATGGGCAAACACGAGAGAAGTAAACATTTGCAATGCTTATAGCTTGGCACCACAACAGGGACTTTCCCAAATTGCATGAAAACATATTAACTATGAAGTCTAGAAATTATTTTAGCACCATACTGCTCTATAAACTTAGCTTTATAACAACACTCATACATATGCATCAGTCCACCCTAGTATAGAATATTAAAGTGAGAACACAGAGAAAGTGGGGAAGCAGCGGGAAATAGAAGAGGCGGGGCATGGAAAAAGAAAGGGAAGGAGCAGGGAATAGAGTGTTTTCTTAAAAGGACTAAACTAAATTCCACCTAAAGATATATGAATAGCAATTCTGAAAGAGATTTCCATTCTACACTCCCTGTACATGTTGTGCCAGTAAGAACTATACACCACCACCACCACCACCCATGATATATTTAAAGGGCTAAAAACACATAGGCATGTCACACATATAAATCAGTAGTCAGCAATTATCAAAGTTACAGTTGATGCAATCAGTTCCCCATGGAGAGTGTCACTAGTAAGAAAAGAATTCCTTGTGACAAATGGCAGAAAATGGGTTTCCAAATCCAAATCTTCCTGTCAGCGTGGATTTGGAAGGGGATGAAAATCAACATGCATGCAGTTGCATAGCTAAAGTTTGGGGGAAAGGTCATTATAGAAGATAGTCATAGTCCAGTCATGTACCCCACATATATGCTCATATAAGAAACATGGGCATATAGAATTTGACAGCAAAACGAGAATGAAGGTCTACCTAGTCTGTCGTTACTATACTACCTGACCACCACTGACCTACTGTGTTGGTGGGCTATTTTCCCACTCCCCCAGACCCCCACACCTTAATCCCATGTGGTCCCCCTCAAGATTATGTGTCCCCTTGCCCTGTCCCAAATGTGTTCAAACCTATTTAGGGTAGTCACCCTCATCACTTCCACTGGCAGTCTGTTCTACAATTCCACCACTCCCTCAGTAATGTAGTCCTTCCTTACATTTCCCCTTAACTTACTCCACCCCACCAACCTGGTTCACCTTGAATCTCAAGGCAGCCCTTATAGCTCGAGATAAGCTCTGGGCTAAAGCTAGACATTCCAAAGAATCTTCGGATTGGCAGGCCTTTAGAACAGCCAGGAATAACTGTGTGAAAAAACTTCGCTCTGCTAAAGCTAACTATTATATTTCTACTCTCGAACAAACTAAAGGTAACCCTCAAAAAATATGGAAGACTATCAAAGCTATAGAAGGACGGCCCATGGCCCTCTGTCCCAACAAAGATAGTTGCAAGTGGCAAGATTGTGGAAAACAAGTCCCTAATCCTGGAGGAACTTAACTCCCACTTTGCCACAGCTGGATTAGCTTTGACTCGTCACCTTATGCTGGTGCTGCGGTGAGCCAGCATACCCCTCCCGCCATCTAGTCCTGCACCCAGCCCCTTCCAACTACGCGAGATAACTTATAAAGAAGTAGAAGATTCTCTTCTTAACTTAGACACCAAAAAAAGCACAGGGGACAATGACTTGGAACCCTTTTTCCTAAGGTCAGGCTATGCCCATCTCACTGCCCCAATTCTCCACATCTTCAATCTTTCCATTACATCTGCTACTGTGCCGTCCTGCTGGAAATCAGCACATAACCTCCCTCTATTTAAATCTGGTGATCCATGCGATCTAAACAACTATAGGCCTATCTCCATATTGCCTATCCTTTCTAAAGTTCTTGAAAAACTGATCCATATTCAGTTAAAATCTCACTTGGAAACCTTCTCTCTCATTAACCCAGCTCAATCTGGCTTCCGGGCTAATCATAGCACAATCACTGCACTAGCAAAAGTAACTAATGATTGGATCTCTGCTATAGATGCTAAGAAGGTAACTGGTGCAGTCATTTTGGACCTCAGCAAAGCTTTTGATACTGTTGATCACAAACTATTAGTCAATTGCCTTGCAAAGTTGGGTGCCACATACCATACCACCCAGTGGTTCTCTAGCTACCTAACTGGAAGATTCCAAAAAGTAAAGGCGGAAGGCTTTTTTTTCTGCTGCCTTGCCAGTTGCAAGAGGAGTCCCCCAAGGATCCATTTTAGGCCCTATCTTGTTTTCTCTGTACATTAATGACTTAGATGCTAACATATCTACTTTCAATCTGCACTTTTTTGCAGATGATACTGTGTTATATACTTCTGGCTCATCTTTATCTGAAGTCAGGGGAGTGCTTCAAGCGGACTTCGCACAACTTGAGCATAATCTAATAAAGGCAAAGCTTCTTCTCAATGCTAAGAAGACTAAAGTGATGTTATTCTCCCGCAGTGCTGTCTCAGGCCCCCCCAATACCCTTGCCCAAGACTTCATTGTCACCACGCTAAATGAGCCTCTGGAAGTTGTAACCAAATTTAAATATCTAGGTATCTGGATCGACAATAAATTATCTTTCAGTGACCACGTCGAAGATGTCTCTAGAAGGTTAAAAGCAAGGTTAGGTTTCTTCTACAGAAATAGGCCCCTTTTCCCCCTTGAAACTCGAAACAAGCTTGTACAGGCCACTTTTCTCTCCTACTCGACTATGGCAATGTAATCTATTCCTCCACCACTCTTGCAAATCTAAGTAAACTGGACATCCTTTATCACCGTGCGTTACGGTTCATTACCAACTCCCTTACGTTGCACCACTGTGACTTATATACAGCTGCTGGTTGGACATACCTTACTACTAGACGCCTGCTCCATGCTGGGTATGGACTCTTAAACTGCTCCTGCAGAAATTGCCAAGCTATCTCTCTTCCCTTATTAGTATCTCACATAGTGCATACTCGTTAAGAAAATCTGACTTTATTATGCTTGACATACCAAGGACGTGGACTTCCTTTGATAAACGTGCTATTGCATATGCCCTTCCCTCCATTTGGAACCAATTACAAACCGTACTGAAACTAACTAGCACAGTTTCAATAAACTTCTACAAATCGCTAAGTTCAGCCAAAATAAAAGACACCTGTAACTGTCATTAAGTCTCTTCCTTCCCCATGTGTGCCATATTTATCCACTGGTAAGGTATAATTGATTTGTCATATTAACTGCTTTCCTTTCCCCTTCTACTCCTTGCTTTATCTTTGCTTATGCTCCACTGCTACTCTATCAAATCACTCCTCCCCCATATCAGTTGTAGACTGTTGTTTGTTCTAGTTCTTAAAATACTGTATATGTATTGCACACCAGTCATCATGTTTCATTTATCAGTATGCCACCTGTAAGTAGCTTCCCTGTCTCATATCAATGTTTACCACCTGCGGTCACCCTTTGTGGTACCCTTGTATGTATATCCAGCCTGTATCATGTAACGTGCATTTCATGTATATACTGTTATTACCTATCTGTGTTTGTACTTTAAGTGTTTATGTCACAGGACCTCCTTGTGAATGAGCTTGCTCAATGGAGTTTTCCTGCAATAAACTTGAACTTGAACTTGAACATAAACTTGAACCTCCAGTCATGCCCCATGCTGACTGCATCCATATTCCTTAAAAACATGTCCTAACTATTCACCTTGTTTATACCCCTAATATGGGTATAGGTTTCAGTCACGTCTCCCTGGCCCAGCCCCACCTAGCATCAAGAGAGTACATATTTATGGCTTCTAGCTGATTTTCGTAGGATCTGCTCTGCTGTCCCATGCTCCATTTGGTGACCCGTTGAGGTACTGACTCTAGCATATCAATGTCTTTCCTTAGGTGAGGACTCCAGAAGTGGGCACAGTACTCCAGGTGAATCTGTATGGGGCCAAAAATCACTTCACTTTTCCTACTGTCAAAACCCCTCCAATTACACCACAGTATCCTTGATGCCTTGCTGTATGATTTGTTGCATTGACTCATTTGCTTGAGGAAGTCACTGATGATGATCCACAAATCCCTCTCTGCTGTTGAAGTGGCCTGTCTTATCCCACCCATCCAATGTTCTGTGAATGGACGTCTTCTCCCTAAGTGCACCACTTTTTGATTCTCGGCATTTAATCTTTACTGCCAGACCATAGACCAAACTATCCAGTTTCCTGAGATCCTTCTGGAGCTTCAGTTCCCCTTCTCCATGATCTTCTCTGCCACATAGTTTTGTGTCATTAGTAAAGAGACAGCACTTTGCCCATATACCTTCCCTACAGTATGTCACTTATGAATATATTACCTAGGACTGGTCCAGGGACTGATCCCTGAGACGCTCCACTTGTGATCATCTTATTCTCTGATTTAGCCCTATTCACCACAACACTCTGTAGCAAATTTGATGAAAAAATTCCAGAAAGGACTGTGTTACGAGTGTGCATTGCGCAGTTCCCACGCACTCTCCTAACTTCAAGAATTTTTAATATTTTCACTCCAGATTTTCAGCATTGCCATTTTTCCACACCTCCTTATGAACAGTATAGCTGCCATTTTTCACATCCTGACCAAAAAGAGTTTTCTCACATGTGGCACACAATGGCTCAGTCGCTGTGCGAAATCAACGTTCAGGACAGATTAAGAAAATCAAAGTGACAGTGTTCATAAGGAGAAGTCCCAAAAAGCCAATGTTGCAAATTTAGTGAACAAATTCCAAAAAACGACTGCGTTACCAGAGTGCATTGCGCAGTTTCTAGGCACACTCACAACTTCACCAATTTTTTATATTTTTAGTTCAGATTTTCAATATTGTCATTTTTGCACAGTGCCTTATGAAAAGTACAGCTGTCATTTTTCACATCCTGCCAAAACATGTATTAGAATCTGTGGCACACAATGGGCATAGTAGCTGTGCAAAATCAATATTTGGGACAGATTAAGAAAATCACAGTGCCATTGTTCATGAATGGAGGTCACAAAATACCTATGCTGAAAATGTGGTGTAAAAAATCCCCAAAATAATTGCATTATGGGTGTGCATTACGCAGTTTTTACGCACGCTCATGACTTCTCCAATTTTTTTAGATTTTCTCTCCAGATTTTCAACATTACCATTTTTTTACACCTCCTCATAAACAGTACAGCTGTCATTTTTCACATCCTGCCTGAAATGTGTTTTCACACCTGTGGCACCAAATGGTGCAGCTGCTGTGCAAAATCACCTTTCGGCTAATGAACTGATAGTGTCACTGTTCATGTGGTGGGGTCACAAAAAGCCCATGTTGAAAACTTTGAGTGAAATACCAAGAAACACCCAGGCATTAGGGTTTAACACCATAATGCCCTACCCTGTAGGGATGGACAGGCGTCAAAGGTGTGATTCAGGATTGTCAACAATGATGCTCACGCCATTCCAACCCCACCCACACCCTGCAGTCAGTGACAGGCATTGAGGTGTGCATTGGACTGTTCTGCCCCAAAGTTCACCCCATTCTCCAATACTGCACCCATTTCAGCAAATTTCCTAATGAAGTGGGGTGAGTGTAAAGCCTGAACACCCGAAGGCACACCTTGACACTTGGTGTCTGCAGGGTAGGGTGAGGTGAAATGATGTGAGCGTTATGGGCGGCAACCCAAAGACACACTCCAATGCTGTCCATCTCTGCAGGATGGGGGTGGGTCTGGCATCAGTTCAATACTTCTCTGCCATTCCTATTCTGCATCTGTCTAACTCCTGCACTTCCAATGCTAATGACAGCAAGCAAACATTTGGCATTTATAAATGCTTGTTATTTGGCTATTTTTCTACTTTTCAATTCACAATGCACTAGTGGTTACTTTGCAAATATTACTTAGGATGTGTAAGTGATACTGTTAAATTGATGCTGCTATATCTTAAACATTTGAATAAACTGATAATACCGACCAGACCACTATCCTTTCAGAAAGCTCAGTCAGCTGAGTGAAACGTATCAGGAGGAAGTCTATGGGAGCTACCCATAGCTGCTAAAACTATGTGTTTTATGTCACTGTAGTATTGCACCAAAGAACAATGAATTTCTGCTCTACATATGGATTTGGCAATGCGAGCATGTTGGGTTGAAACTTGGTGCATTGGAGAGAGAAGCAGTAATTGGTGCGTGCTGGTATAAGCAAAACTGAATGTATCTTTATTTTCACTTGAGCACCACTGCAGCTTGGTCCAGTTTTGGCATCATTTCTGTATTTTAAAGATCACATGGTACTTCTCGAAAAGATTAGGGGACTTTTTTATTAAAATGAAATATAGCAATAAATAAACAGGACTAACAAAAGAAACTTGAAAACATCTCAAACTGAGTAAGCAAGAGACTAGAAACACAGTTATAAAATACTGTAGCACAAGCAAAAAGTGATAAGAATATACACAGGTGTTGAATCATCCATACTCTTTATTCTTTCTGTCTAATACACGAGATTATGGAGCATAGACACATAGAAAAAGAGACGTCAGAAGGAGAGGAAGGGTCCATCTAGTCTGCCCATGTGTTCCTTGGACCTACTGATATCCCAGGACCTAACTCCACGTCTGCCTAATGTCTCTTACTTCTCCTGTTAGTTTTGATCTTGCATTAGCCCTGTCCCACCCCAGTTTGAATGATGTCATAGACTTTGCTTCCACTACCTTAGCTGGTAGTTTATTCTATGGTTCCATGACTCTTTCTGTAAAATAGTGTTTCCTAAGCTCTCTCTTGAAGCTTCCCCCCTCAGCTTCCACTGGTGCCCTCTAGTATGAAAGTTGGAGACTCTGATGAAAAAATCAGAGGATGGCGCATTATCTATTCCTCTCAGAAAGTTGTATGTTTCAATTATGCCCCCCCCCCGTCAACATTCAGAACATATTTAATGCTTATTTTTAATCACAGAATCAGAGCACACACAATCCTCCAACAAATAATCAGGGCACCAGTCTCTTAAGAATAAATTACATTTATTGACTACATAAAAACAAGAAAAAGAGGCAAAGTCTGACACATTTCGGATGTGTTCCCATCCTTTATCAAATGCTACAAACATTCATCTCTGTGGCTCTTAAATACTTGTCCTAAACAACATCATTATGATGTCATGATGCAAATTGCTGTTCCATTTATAAAATTGGCACCAGTACCCTGCTGGACTGGGTTCTCACCAATCACCCTACCAGAATCTCTTGTACCTCCATTCTCCCAGACTCTCTCAGTGACCACTCCCCGGTTATATGTGAATGGTCTAATAAATTTCTAAAGCCACCCCCTATAATCATTACCAGCAGAGTTCTCCCCCGTGGTCAACTTACGCATCTCAAACAGTACCTATCCTTGAGAGATTGGCTGCCCATCTACAAGGCGATGGATGTTAACCTAGCCATCGGCTACTTCATAACCGCCTTCAATAAGGTCTGTGACCTCTTCGCTCCTTCAAAAAATGGAAAACAAAAGCCCTCTGCAACACTTGGTTAACCGCGGAGCTCCTTTCCCAGCTGAAATCTAGGGACCACCTGTGGGCAGTGGCTAAAGCCACTGGTTACCACCACCTGGTAATTCATAACCTAAGCAACTGCTTAATAAGGGCTCACAAACTAGCTTGTGCCGGCCTCGAGGATGTTTACCATGAATGTGATGTAAATACCCAATAACTACATATTGTAAACATTGTTTATGCATTAACATGAAATG
This sequence comes from Neoceratodus forsteri, assembly GCA_016271365.2. Classification (NCBI taxonomy): domain Eukaryota; kingdom Metazoa; phylum Chordata; order Ceratodontiformes; family Ceratodontidae; genus Neoceratodus; species Neoceratodus forsteri. The sequence continues at coordinate 538,276,002 of CM057455.1, forward strand.
TATGTTTGTCCTAACTCTCTTACTGTGTAAATCTGTATCATGTACAATCTGTATCATGTGAACATGAATGTATGTCTCTATTCATTTGTGTCCCCTCCCATTTCCCCCAGGCCGCATCTGGAAACGAGTGGTTCTCCACTCAGTATGCCTGCTTGGTTAAACTCTTAACTAAATAAATAAATAAACAAATAAATAAATAAATAAAGCCACAGACAAACAATCTGACATCCAAAAATACAAATATGCCCGTAATGCCTGCACAAAATCCATTCGTCTCACGAAAAGCTCATATTATAAGGACGTCCTCCCCAACACCTGGGGAAATGGTCGTGCTTTCTGGGACAATATCAAGGACATTACTGGGAAACAATCAAAGTCCCCTCCGGCCATGTTAATTGTTTAAGGGTCCACTACCCTTGATCCCATGGTCATTGCAAATACCTTTAACATGGCTTTTGCTGACCCCAGTACTGTTCTACCACCTGATTTCTTCACAGTCAGTTACACCCCCTCTAATACACCCTGCACTCTGTCAAACCACCCTCATTTTTACTTTAGGGAGATTAAGATGAATGAAGCTCGCCGCCACATCACCTCAGCCAGCTCCACTTCCAGAATCAGCAGTGACACTCTGGACCTTAAGCTGCTATCACTTACACTTGATGAGGTCCTCAGTCCCCTAACTAAAATTCTTAACCTCTCTCTCCACACCAGTACATTCCCTGAAATATTGAAAACTGCCACTGTGACCCTGGTCCACAAAAGTGGGGATAAGACCTGCCACTCTAGCTACCGCCCGATCTCCATATTGCCACCACTATCCAAGTCCCTGGAGCATATTGTTGCAGACCAGCTCACTGATTATTTGGACAAATGTAATACTCTGTGCATACAACAGGATGGTTTTAGAAAAGGGCATAGTACCACCACTGTCCTGCTTGAATTTACCGGTGCAGTACATAGTTCCCTTGATAAATGTCTTCTTACTGGGGCTGTCTTCATTGACCTGTCAAAGGCATTTGACACGGTCCATCATTGGCTGCTGTATGACCAACTACTTCTTGCTGGCCTTGCACCGGACTCAGCCAATTGGTTCAGAAGCTACCTTGACAACCACTCTCAAAGAGTAAAAATTGCCAATGCTATCTCAGATACCTTGCCTGTCCGCTCCAGAGTCCCTCAGGGGTCCATACTGGGTCATCTCCTTTTCAGCCTCTTTTTAAACTTCCTGCCACAATCCTGCTCAGAACAAATTATCCTGTATGCAGATGATGCTGTTGTCTTTTCTACGCACAAGGATCTTTCACCACTACAACACAGCCTCCAACTCGGATTCAGTGCCTTTGAAATATGGTTCTCCAATCATAAACTAGTCCTCAATCACAAGAAAACCAAGTCATTGCTATTCTGTAGTTCACATAACTGTTACAAGCAACACCCCCTTGCCATCTCCACCAAGCAGGGGACTGTCCTCGAACAAGTTTACTCATTCAAATACCTAGGGATTCTACTTGACCCCAATCTCTCCTATACTGCTCACATTGACAGTGTGGCTAAAGCTGCCAGCACACGCCTTGGATTATTCTACAAGCACAGGCAGCACCTCACCCCAGAGGCCCTGAAGATTGCCGTACAGAGCTCTGTGGTGTCAATTATTGATTATGGCCTCATTATCTATGGCTCCGCCACGACATCCGCCCTCCGACATATAACAACTGCGCTTAACAAAGCATGCCGACTCAAAGTTGGTGCCCACCGTCTCACCCACACCTGTGTCCTTTATGAACAATCCAGATGGCTCCAACTCTCCAACTGCATAAAGTATCTCACATGTGCTATGGAGGGATAAATCAAACTTGGCCTCACACCCCCTAGTGTTACTGCCTTGTTACATCAAAACCACAACAGACAGAACACCAGGAGCTCAACAACCCAGATTCTACAAGTTCCTCACTATCGAATTACACAGGGCCAATGCTCATTCACCTACAGGGCTCCTCTATGGATGAATGGTCTCAGCCACACCATCTCCTCTGCCTCAACACTAGGTCTGTTCAAAACCAGACTCCAGGCCCATCTCATTGCCTCTAGCTCCTGTGACTGTCTCTCCTAGCTGATGACCTACACAGCTTTAATCCTAACTTATATATTGCTTAGCCCCAGGCCCCCGTCCCCTCCCCCAGCTCCTGAGGCACCACTTCAAATCTCAGGTCTTCATACCACCTCATTAGTCTCTCCTTGCCCCATTATAGCACTTATCCCCCCACCCTGCCCCTTCTTCTCTTCTATCACTTCTTCCCATTTATTTTTTGACAAATGCCTCTGGCTGCATCTTCATCCTCCACCTCTCCTCATCATCCTTGTTTCTCTGCTACCCCCGGGCACCTGACCCTCCCCATTCCTTGTGGGCACATGTGTCCTAGCTGTGTTTACCATTTTACTATAGCTGCCTCTGTTAACTAACTACACTTCTACTCCTCTACACCTTACTCTTCCTATAATTGACCCCTTTCAATAGCACTGTTGCACATGAATTATTTACTGTTATTTCACTGTTGTTTCCTTGTTGTTGTTATTTCTGAAGTGGAACCTTTGTAAAAGAGCCTTGGCTCAAAGGTACTTGTAATCCTAAAATAAATAAAGTAAATAAAATAAATTTAACCCTATATATACCCACTAATATCTAAAGCATGCAATTCTTATACTAAATATATACACAATAATATACATGCTTATATGACTTATACTATCATAAACCTAATAATCAATAATTTAAAAGGGTACATAAATATAAAAGAAAACAATGAAAGAGGGAAATAGGAAAAAGGGAAGGGAGGGGGAGGTGCTAGGGGTTAGGAAGTGAGGGGAAGGGGGAAAGGATGAAAGAACTTACTAAAATAAACTTTAAATAAAACATGACACTATCTCCATAGCACATATTTTCAATTTCCTATAGCAGCGTAAAACAACAAGTACCATTATTTTATTTATTTATTTATTTATTACATTTTGGTGACTGGGTAGGTCCACCGAGCCCTGGAGGTCCCTTTTTCAGGGGTGAGCCGGGAATTACAAGGAGAATAGGATATACAGTGGAAGTACAACAAATAGGTCATAACAGGTTGAATTCTCCTCATAGCAATAACATATTGTATAACAGGTTACATATTTAGCAGCATTTTAATCACTGAAAGGAAAAACAACCCAGAGCATCACACATAGGTTAAGGTTAACAGCATTGAGCATTTGTTAAATGGAGAGCTCAGGTAAGGAAAAGATATGAGCACCCAGCTTAAGGTAGGGCGAGGCATGTACTTGAGTGGGGGGGGTGGGTGAGAGGAGAGGAGATGTGTCAGGTAACAAGGCATTGACATTGGTTCATAGCGAGCATGTGTGCCTTGAGCTTTGTATGGAAGATCATGATTGAGGGTTCCTCCTGCACCACAGGTGGAAGTTTTTTCCATGGGGAAGGGGCAGTGTAGGAAAATGACTTGCCCACTGCCTTGGTCCTTACCATTGGAACTTCTAGAAGAGTTTGGCATGACGTCCAAAGGTTGCGAGGGTTTCACTTGGTAGCAATGAGTCCAGAGAGACTAGGAGGAGGGTTTGAGCTCATTAGCTTGTATGCTAGGCAGAGCAGAGGGTATCGGAGACAAGCTTCAAGTGAAGGCTAACTGATGAGTGCTAGGGAGTCACAGTGGTGGCTCCTAGAGTGTGACTGAGTGGCAAAGCGGACCACCTTGTAGCAAACATAGCTCATAGAACACAATCTTGCTAACAATTATAATTTTATATAGAAACTTAAGACAGCATAATGACACATAATTCTAACAAGCATTTGTCAATGCCGAACGTTCGCTTGCAGGTATTTGCAGTGGTATTTGGCACTTGGACATGGCTTAAAAAAATCAGTGGCAAAGAAGTACAAGCATTTGTCAATGCCGAACGTTGCTTGCTTCTATGTGCTGTTTAGGTATTTGGAAGTCATTGGCGTGCAAATATTGAAAATTCGCAAACTTACGAGCGTGTGTAGGAACTGCGCAATGCGCGCTTGTAAAACAGTCACTTTTAGGAATTTTTTCACCAAATGTTCAACATAGCCATTTTAAGACCTCTGCTCATGAACAGCATCACTGTGATTTTCTTAATGTGTCTCATACACTGATTTCGCACACCGACTGCGCCATTGTGCGCTACATGGGCGGAAGCACATTTTGGACAGGATGTGAAAAATGACAGCTATACTGCTCATAAGGAGGTGGGGTAAAATGGCAATGTTGAAAATCTGGAGTGAAAATGTTTGAAATTCGTGAACTTACGAGCGTGCATAGGAGCTGCGCAATGCACACTTGTAAAACAGTCATTTTAAGGAATTTTTTCACCACATTTTCAACACAGCCATTTTAATACTTCTGCTCATGAACAGTGTCACTGTGATTTTCTTAATGTATCCCATAAATTGAGTTCGCACACCGACTGCGCCATTGTGCGCTACATGGGTGGAAACACGTTTTGGGCAGGATGTGAAAAATGACAGCTGTACTGCTCATGAGGAGGTTTGGTAAAATGGCAATATTGAAAATCTGGAGTGAAAATATTGAAATTAATAACTCAATGGTGCCGCGCGAGAACCGCATAACGACCGTGAAACAGTCATTTTTAGGAATTTTTCACCACCAAATTTCAACATAGCCATTTTAAGACCTCTGCTCATGAACAGTGTCACTGTGATTTTCTTAATGTGTCCCATACATTGATTTCGCACACCGACTGCGCCATTGTGCGCTACATGGGCGGAAACACGTTTTGGGTGAGATGTGAAAAATGAGAGCTATACTACTCATAAGAAGGTGTGTTAAAATGGCAATGTTGAAAATCTGGGTGGAAATATTGAAAATTCACAAACCTACGAGCGTGCGTAGGAACTGCTCAACGCACACTCGTAAAACAGTCATATTTAGAATTTTTTTCACCAAATTTTCAACATAGCCATTTTAAGACCTCTGCTAATGAACAGTGTCATGGTGATTTTCTTAATGTGTCCCATACATTGATTTTGCACACCGACTGCGCCATTGTGTGCTATGTGGGCAGAAACACGTTTTGGGCAGGATGTGAAAAATGACAGCTGCACTGCTCATAAGAAGGTGTGGTAAAATGGCAATGTTGAAAATCTGGAGTGAAAATATTGAAAATTTGTGAACTTACGAACCTGCGTAGGAACTGCATAGCTCGCTCTATAAAACAGTCATTTTTGGAATTTTGCCCAAATTTTCAACATGGGGTTTTGGGACCCCTTCTCATGAATGATGTCACTGTCATGGCATTATTCAGGCCTGAAGGGTGATTTCACGCAGTGACTGCACAGTGACTACGAAATCACCCTTCAGGCCCGAATGACAGTGAAATCATTCATGAGAAGGGGTCCCAAAAACCCCATGTTGAAAATTTGGTGCAAAAATTCCAAAAAATGCCTGAGATATGCAATAAAGTTGAAAACCCCCTATCTAGCCCATTATACAGCTTACTGGCATTTCCTCAGTTTGCGGTCGGCTTTGAAGAGTGCAGACGTGTTCCTGGTCCACCGAAGATCGTCGCGCCAAGCTCCGGAGGTAAGTATGGGGTGGGGAGTGTGGGAGGCAGGATGCGCAGTGGGTAGTTGCGGGTTGTGGGAGGGCTGGGAGAAGTGCCGTGGGACTGTTTTCAATTTACAGGTTTAAAAAAAAAAAACCGGCGTGGGGCGTTTGCCACGCTGGGGTGGGCTCCCAGCATGGCAGAAGGATGGCTGGGGGGCCGTGGAGCCGACGGGATTGGGCACCCCATCGGCAGATACGCGGGACATTTGCCACGCTGGGGTGGGCTTCCAGCGTGGCAGCAAAGATTTGGGGATTGCGGCATGACGCGGTGCAAGCACACAGCGGTGGTTTTCTTTGAAGAGAAGACCACCGCTGTCATACACAGCACCACGTCTGATTGGTGCAGGACTGCCATGCCTGCTCAATAGAGCAGGGGATTGCAGAGGAGGGGCACACCTCCAAAGTGTCCCATTCTCCCAAGATGTTCCTTGCGCATGCGCGCAAGCGAACATAAAAATGTATAACCACACTGTGCAACATATTGCTTAACAGCATTAGTAAAAAGCTTATCAACAAGGCATGATCCTAAATATAAAATCAATTATACAGCATGTCACAGTCCAAATATATCATTCATTTACACCTTAATTTCTTAACCCCTAACTCCTCCCCCTCCCTTTCCTTTTTAATGATGTTGTTTAGGACAGGTATTTAAGAGCTACAGAGATGAATGTTTGTAGCCTTTGATAAGGATGGGAACGCATCCGAAACATATCAGGCTTTGCCTCTCTTTTCTGTTTTTATGTAGACAATAAATGTAATTTATTTGTAAGAGACTGGTGCCCTGATTATTTGTTGGAGGTTTGTGTGTGCTGTGCTTCTGTGATTTCAAATTTTCAATTTTTTGCATTGTAGCGCCACTCTCCTTGTGCATACTCTGTTTGGCTTGTTTTTGAGATTTTGATTTTGGAGTATTTGCACAGGTTGTGGTAGGAGTTTTTCCAAGCATAAAACCTCATTGAGGAGCACCTTATTAGTCTCATATTTATGTGTTGTTATGCTGTCTTAAGTTTCTATATAAAATTGTAAATGTTATCAAGATTCTGTTCTGTGAGCTATGTTAGCTAATAATGGTACTTGTTATTTTACACTGCAATAGGAAATTGTAAATATGTGCTATGGAGATAGTGTCATGTTTTATTTAAAGTTTATTTTAGTAAGTTCTTTCTTCCCTTTCCCCTTCCCCTCTCCCCTTACTTCCTAACCCATAACACCTACCCCCCTTCCCTTTTTCCTATTTTCCTCTGTCATTGTTTTCTTTTATATTTATGTATCCTTTTAAAAATATTGATTATTAGGTTCATGATAGTATAAACCATATAAGCATGTATAGTACTGTGTATGTATGTAGTATAAATATTGCATACTTAAGATATAAGTGGGTATATATAGGGTTAAATTTTATTAATGAAATGGCAGTTTGCATTATGACATCATAATGACGTTGTTTAGGACAAGTATTTAAGAGCCACAGAGATGAATGTTTGTAGCATTTGATAAAGGATGGGAACATATCCAAAACATGTCAAGCTTTGCCTCTTTTTCTTGCTTTTATATAGTCATTAAATGTAATTTATTCTTAAGAGACTGGTGCTCTGATTATATGTTGGAGGTTTGTGTGTGCTCTGCTTCTGTGATTACAAATGTTCAGTTTTTAGCATTGTAGCACCAGTCTCCTTGTGCATACTCTGTTTGGCTTGTTTTTGATATTTATTGATTCCAGACACTCCTCGTACCAACGCCCTTGAAGGCACTGAATCATTTTGGTTGCTTTTCTCTGTGTTACCCTCATTGCCTACTCTCTGCAGCTTCTCAGTAGCCTAGACTCTATGCCAAAAAAGGCTAAGAAGAAAGCTAAAGAAAGGTAATATTTACAGTACCCAGTGCACATACCTCCACAGTGTTCCTGTCTGCATTTCCTGTAATGGCGCTAGCTCTAATCAATAGGGAGATCTAATTGAACTGGTGACTTTGCTCACAAAATCTTGTTGAGTTGTACAGTTTTGAGGCAACAACCACAAGCAGCTGTGCTATCAAATTTTATACTTTAAAACAGAAAATATTACTCACAGGATACTTACGATATATTGAGACAGAGGGGGAATCCGCATAAAATGTCAAGGTTTTATACTTAATCCCCTTAAATTTGTGTTCCCTACATGTCTGAGCCAGAAGTTTCAAAAAAGATACTGTGTGTGGACATGTGAGAAATAAGTGACTCTGAGTTTTTAGCTGATCTGCACAGACATCACTCGGACAGTATTGTTCCACAATACTTTTATGTTTATGGGCAGCCATGACCCCTAACCTTGCATGAGAGCAGAGCTAAGCAAAGATACATCCCATATATACACTGGAATCCTGGGGTACTGTAAATGATAATCAACCTCAGTTTCTTTAGCATTAGAACAGAGAGGCAAATCTAATGTCACAGAGTAATTCCTTGAAAAAATACTATGACAACCATTCTCTCTGTTCATCTGGGTCACTTATTTTACTGTGACCTTCCATCCTTTAAGTTTTTTAATGCAAGTGTTTAACATACTGGAGAACCTCCCTAAAACTGTTTTGTTTTAGAGTTTTCCCATGCCCTGCTCTCCAAAAAGTGAGAAATGGCCATACTGTAGAAATTAGGACTTCCTTTTATTTCTATGATAAAGACCTTTAAATACCTCATGGGGGTAAATGGGGTACAGAAAGGAACTATTTTCAGGCAAAAAGGTACTCAAAGACAAGGAGGCCTAATATGAAGCTGGAGGGTCTGGATCCTGGAGAAATGTAAGAAAGTACTTCTTCACAGAAAGAATTGTGGATTCCTGAACAGTCTTACAGAAGATGTGCTGGAAGCAAAAACAGTGGTGTGGTTCAAGAATGCATGGGATAGGCATAATGGAATCTTAGGAAATGTGAAAAGGAATGGGGGAAATGGCTGGAGATCAAGTAGGATCTGTGATGATACTATAAGCAGGGAAAGATGTGCAGACTAGGTGAAAAAAATGGTCCCTATCTGCAAAAAATTATGTTTCTATGTTTCTTCGCCTTACTAAAAATAAAGGAGGTCCAGAAAAACACTGCTGGGTTAACAATCCCTAAACCACTGATTTTGGGGGGAGATATGTATAAATCTTCTTCAATGGGTTAAATCTACCACCTACAGCTGTTGAAAGAATAAACAGCATTGTTTCCAGTGGTAGATTTCTGGAAATACAGTCCTAACATACAAAAATATGGGAGGGAGCAAAGTTTTTACCAACATAACTAGTTTTTGTCTGAGAAAGAGATATATCTTTAGATTTATTGACTATAACCTCTCCCCATACCAGTTTAAGTTTCCAATTTTTCATACCCATATCCTCCTGACCAAAACAGATTCCCAGGACCTGCACCTTTGAGGCCTTTCTTGGGATTCCACTTATACTTGGGGGAAATTCTCTTTTGTCAATAGGATCTATTGGAATACAGGTATTTTTGTTCAAATTTATCCTTGCCCCTAAAACAACAGAAGCATTTTCCAGTATGGATGCTGCTATCTTTCCAGAAATTACATCAGCTGCAAATGCCACCTTGTCATTGGCATATGCCAGTACTTTGAAGGGATGGGGGCTACTTGGCGTAATACCAACATGGCAACTTTATCAGAGGTCTGCAAGTTTCACAGGAATATATCAATACATAACCCATACAAGAGAGGACTCGGGGGATATCCTGACATACCCCCTTTTGAATTTTCACCAACCTTCCCTTATGTCCATTTACCATAGGCCACATCCGGGGCAATACTGTAAGAAAGACATATCCTCCAAATAAAAAAATCCAGAATTCTTAAAAAGGACATTACTAAAAGTAAATAAATAAGCATGAGTTACCCAATTGAAGGCCTTCTTCTGCTCAATAAGAAGGAGGAGGCCCTCAATTTGGCCCCTATTTTCTCTCTCAAAACGTCTGTCATAGCAGTGAAATTATTCAGTACACTTCTCCCAGATAAAGCACATGACTGAACCACAGAAACCAATTCCCCCATTCTCTTGCTAGTCAACCAGATAAGATCTTGAGTAAAATCTTTATATCTACATTTATGAGACTAATTGGTCCTCAGTTATTCAGGTTCCTAGTGTCCAGTTTCTTAAATAGAAACAAAAGAGGGACCTCCCCAGTGAGTCTGGCATTGACACTGTTGTACTGTATGCATTTCACTAAAATTCCTTAACTGATTCTGGCCTTAGAAAATTATTTCCTGATTTGTATAACTCAGTGGGCAACCCATCGAAGCAGGGCACTGCTATTTCATAAAGACCCAATCACTTTGATAAATTACAAATCCACAACTGGAGCTGATTAAGATTTTGGCTTTCTGCCAGAAATGCTTCCACAGGAATTGTAGCGTCAGCTGAAGTCCCAAAAGACTGTTGCATCTGTTCACTGACTATCCTCTACAAGGAAGTAGTGTCAATCTGGCATGCCCCATCATGGAACAGTAGACTAGAAAATACCCTATAATTGACCCTATCTTGACACTCCCTAAAAATATTCACGGACAACTTCTTTGTCTGTGTCTCAAATTTAATTGTACAAAGACTTAGCCCTGTTATGCTGAAAGCTACATATTTATTTCTTTAAGGTACTGTAGATATTTGGTCTGAAAAGGCCAAGAATCCCTTTATTTTACTTTAAAAGGAAACATAGAATTTGATGGCAGATATGGACTGCCTGGCCCTTCTAGTCTGCTCATTTTACCTACCCACTGCATATACCTCAGACCCTAATTGGTCTGTGGCTTACCCTTTCTTCTCTATTGCTAGTGTTCCCTTATATCTATCCCACGTATTTTTGAATTCACACACCATTTTCACTCCCATCACCTCCACAGGGAGGCTGTTCCATGTATCCACCACCCTCTCTGTGAAGAAGTACTTCCTCACGTTACCCTTGAGTCTACCCCACTCTAGTCTCATATCATGACCCCTTGTTCTTGAACCTCTTTTTTTCTGAAAAATGCTATGTTCTTGTACCTTATTTATACCCTTGAGGTATTAGAAAGTTTCTATCATATCCACCCTCTCTCTTCTCTCTTAAGTGAATACATACACAGGTCTTTTAGACTCTCCTCATATGACTTCTGCTGCAACCCTAGCACAACTTTACTTGCTCTTCCCTGAACTGCCTCTACTCTGTCTCTGTCCTTCTGGAGTTATGGCCTTCAGAACTGGACACAGTATTCTAAATGAGGTCTCACCAATGATCTGTACAGTGGCATCACCACCTCTTATGTCCTGCTTGGGATTCCTCTCACTATGCACCTTAGCATCCAACCAGCACTCCCTACAGCCTTTTCACATTGCCTGGTCACCTTTAGATCATCAGAAATGATCACTCCCAGGTCTCTTTCTTGTTTGGTAACTGTCAGACCCCCCAACCCCCATCAAGAAACCCTCCCTTGGGTTTCTGTGCCCCAAATGCATGATTTTGCATTTCTTAGCATCAAATCCTAGGTGCCACTCTCTTGACCACTCCTCAAGTTTACCTAGGTCCCTTCTCATTTTCTCCACCCCCCAATGTGTCAGCCCTGTTGCAGATCTTTGCATCTTCTGCAAAGAGGCATACTTTCCCTTCCAGCCCCTCTGCACCTTTTTTTTTGAAAAGTTTCACCAGGAAAGGCATACTGAGCTACAATAGTTCATTTCCAGATGTGTCCAGGGGGAGAACGGAAAAGGAGATGCATGTTTTGCATATTTAAATATTAGATCCAAATAAATTATACATAGAGCTAAGCCAGTTCATTCAGTCAAATACATTTAAAGCAAAGCCAAACATTTTGTGGGATTATGCAGGCAGTACTAGTCATCCAGAAATAGTCTATGTACATATAGCATTAATACATACATACATACACACACACACACACACACACACACACACACACACACACATATATATTATAACTACACTATTCAGGTATGATATCCCATGATGATGGTGACTGCGATTGGGCACCTGATGAAAGGGCAACTCAATCACGGTGCCTGTGGATGGGGTGATAGGGGAAACTGGGCAACTGGATGGTGGGGTTGGGTGAAAGAGCGACCGGATGTCACTATATGTCTTCATGCATGGGGAGGAGAAAGCATGCCAAGCATAGGTTGGGAGGGGATGGAGAAGCTGTATGGGGTGGTGCTGTGGTGAGCTGCCAAGCTGCATCTTGGCATTGAGGGTTGGTCCATGGCTGCAGTGTATATGGTGCTGGGTTCAGGTCTGGGTGTGGGTGCCTTTTGTTGTGCCCGGCCCAAGTTTTTTTTTACCCAGAGTTGCACCCTCCTGACATGCACCCCTCTGGAGTTGAGAATCTTTTAGTAGGGGGTGCAGGGAGTGAACCCCCCTGGGGGGGTGCAGTGGCGCTGACCCCCACATAAACAATAAGAATCCAAGTCACTGGTACCATGTTGCTTTGCGCCAGGGAGTCCATCGCTGAAAAAAACTTTCAGCGATGTGACTTCGCCCTTATGGCTATTGCCTATTGGTGATTGCCGTTATCACATAAAACCTGCAGGTATAGTTAGGGTTACACAGTCACTTCTATGTTAAACCTCAAAGTTTGCACTTCAATAACTTTGTAACCATATGACGGATTTGCCTGACATTTTGTATGCACAGCCTCCAACCATAGACCTCTAAATCTGAAAAGTAGTGTTCCAGTTGGATGTATGGTTGCGGAACTGTAAAGTGTCCAAAATGTGAAAAGCAGTCAACTTTTGTGCATTTCTTTGGTCGGCCATAATGGACTGTAGAATGTGTCTGAGTGGATTCAAATTTGCATGTCTATGTGTGGCCTGGGTTGAACTGGTGCCTTTTGAAGATTTGGTGAAAAAATACTAATCCGTTCAAAAATTAGTCAAGTTTTTCATGTCCCTCATTATAGCCTATGGGAATATTTATATGTGCATTGTGAAAACTTTCGAGCACACATTTATGTTGTCATGCTCCCTGAATTTGTTTTTGTGCTGCCACCATCTTGTTTTCATTTAACGAGAGACAAAAAATGTTGTAACTCACAAAATAATGCCCTTTGGTAAATACCAACAGTTGTGTTTACCTAATAGTGTCCTGAGGAATATGACTCTGGCATTTGTTTACCAGCATGGGATCTGGACATATGGTTTTGAGACTTGATTCACCATTTTGCTGTTTTGTTGCCATGCCATTTTTTGTACACATGATTATAAACTCGCTCAGAAAACAAGGTTGCATGGTAACATTTTTTCTATGCGTGATAACATTCCCATTGCAGAGATAGGAGTGCCGCACACACATGAAAGTTACTGAGAAAACACTGCATGAAAACATTTTCTTATGTGTTGTTTTCTTTGTTACTTCATTGTGCCAAGGTGGATTGTGCTTTTGGGCTGAAATTTGCAGGATGGCAAGCTGTAGTCTCACAGATGTGCCTGTTGGAGGTTTGGTCCCAACACATTCAATGGGCTGATAGTTATAGTGTTCTGAAGTTGAAACATTTCCCATAGGATAACATTGCGGCACCTGTGGCACCCTTCAGCCCCAGCATCTTGAAAACAAAGCGAGATATGGATTTTTTTGCTACCTGAGTGTGTGAGGAAGTTTAAATATCTTAGATTACACCTGCACTGGAATTTTTTTCCTAGTTTCTATGGTTGCTGAGATATTACCAAATTAGTATTGCAAGGGTTCCTTTTCAGGCCTATGGGGCTATTCTATGGCTCTGTTGTTATGTTTAAGTGGGAGTGCATGGCACGGAGGGCTTGTGCTATGAGAAATACATACTGTTACATAAAAAAGAGATAACATTAAGATGATTAAGATTGAGATACATTATAGTTTCTGAAAGAAGAAAGGGAAATTGATTGGGACAAAATCTGTTGCTGCATCAGTTTGGGATGATAGCACAGCAACAGAAGTTTTGGAACATACTGTTGTCTTTACCTCTCTATTCACTCTTCCCCTATGCCTCCTCTGTCCATTTCACTACCATTGCCTTCCACTCCCTCCTCCCCTTACAACTCCATGTCCCCTCTCCCACACACACCAGAACCATTACCTCTACCCCCACTCCACTACCCCCTGCACACCACTGACATCCCCCCTTCCCACAAACAGTCCTTTTGGCCTCATGCCACTACCATTCCCTCTTCCCCTCCCTCTCTCTCCAGCACCCCACACTCCCTCCCAATCCACACACCAGTGCCATTATCTGTCACTGTCCCGCCCTCCCCAGGACACATCCTAAACACCATTATGAAATGGGTAGAAAGAATGCTGAATTCTGATTGGCTGAGATCTGCTTTCAGCTGGGCCATTATCCCAGCACAACAGGCCAGCTGAAAGTAATATGTTTACAAAATGCATAAAATTTAGTTAAAATTACCCATTTCATAATCGCAATAAGGGACTCCAGGGAGTTTGTTATGGTGGGCTAAAGGCCCTTCTTGGGCGGTGAAAGCACTCAGCTGTGCCTCGTGCTTTAACCCACCTGAGGTGGGCCATTATCCCACCATAACACATCCACTGTCATGCGTTATTTCATCCCCCCCACCCACACAGGCACACACACACACACACACACACACACACACACACACACACACTGACACCTCCTGGGCCCATGCCAACTCCATTTCCTCAGCCCCTTCCACACGCCTCCTCTGTTTCCTACCACTCTATAACCCCCGGCCTCCCCCTTCACCTACACACAAGTACCATTATCTCTGCCCGGCCCCCCTACACACAAGCAACCCTACTGGGCCCATGCCACTGGCACTCCCTCCCTTCCCCTGCTCCCCTCACTCGTCAATCTGTCCTACTACTCCATACCCACCCTCACCCCTCCGTGATATGCACACACACACACCTTCTGGGCCCAGACCACTACCATTCTCTCATCCCCTCCTCCATCCCTTCACTCTGTCCTACCACTCCATATCCCATCCCCACATCCCCTACCCCACACAACAGTACCATTACCTCTCCCCCTCCTCCTCCGCAGCACACACCCTACACACCATTACCATACTCCCTCACCCCGGACACACACACATGGACACACACATGTCCTGGGCTCTTATTAGTAGCATTCCCTTGGCCCCTTCACACCCATTCCCTGCCTCCTACCACTCCATACCTTCCCTACCTCCCCATTGCTCTGCACTCTCACCCCATTCACAAGTACCATTACCTCCTCCCCATGACCTACACACCACTACCATGTACCCCTGCCACTCACACACACACTCCTTCTGGGGTCATGCCACTACCATTTCCTTCTGCTCTCCCTCCTCCTCACTATCTGCTACCAGTCCATCGCCCCTCTGATATCACACACACAGACCATTCCTTGGTCCATACCACTATCATTTCCTCCTTCCCGTCCCCCTCTACCTATCTCATACCACTTCAAACAGTCCCCTCCTCCCAGACACACACACACCCACACCACACACCAGTATCATTACCTACCCCTGCACCCAACCACACGCCCTACACATCACTCCTCTCCCCACCCTCCACCCCTTCCCCCACAAGACTACCATCCCCCTCCACATAGACATTCACACCTCTCTTGGGCCTATTGCCTACCATTCCTTCCCTACTCTACCTCTTTTCCACAACTCCATACCCTCATTCCCCCACCCCCACACCACTATCATTATCTCTTCCCCTGCCTCCCCCATGCCCTACACACCTACCATGTCCCTCCACAATCACACACAAATATACAGCCCTGCAGGACCCATGGCACTACCATTTACTACTCCTACTCTCCCCCCCACCTTCCTTCCCTACTCTCTCCTACTAATCCATTCCCTCACCCCACTCAGCAGTAATATTATCTCTCCCCACTCTCCCTCTCCCGTCTCACCCCTGCACACACTACCATGTTCCTGCCCTCCACATCCACACATGCACATCCTTCTGTGCCCATGCTACTAGCATTTCCTCCTCCCCTCCCCACTTCCTACTGTTTACCATCACTATGTACTCCCCTTACCCCCACCCACACACACCCAACCACCACACATACACAACTATTCCCCCCACCCCCACACAGTAGTACCATTGCCTCCCGCTACACACCACTACCTTCCCCACACATGCAGGACACACTTCTCCACACTACACAGTAGCACCACTGCCTCCCACCTGCTACACAGTACTACCATTCCCCTGTAGGACACAGACCTATCCTGTGCCCATGCCACTACCATTTCTTTGTTCCCCCATCCACCCCCTAGAGAGCACTATCATTCTCACTCTGCCACACAGACACAGACACACAGAGACACACAACACTCCTTGACTCATGCTCCTGCTGACCACTAAATAGGATGTTTATGTGAGAAACATTATAAATGAGTACCAAGACACTGTGGTTGATGGCTTTGATTGTTTTTACTGTTTTTATAGAAAAGTAACATTTTGATAAATGTTACAAATATTTCAAAAGAAAAAATATTTTTTATATTAAGAAAAAAATTGCAGTTATTCATTTTACATACAAATACCAAATTACTTATTCACCTTGATACTTTCATACAATGTCTTATTTGCCTGTTCAAATATATATATTTATAGATATAGTTATAAAAAGCATATGTGGTCTTCTTCATAAAAAAATAAACTTTACAAAAAATATAAATTTACAACACAACCCACCCAGGTTTGTGAACTTCAATAAAAAAAAGGCTTCTTCACCTATGAAAATAGTGTTAGCATTAAATAATAAATAATATGATTAATAAACAAAGAAATGTTGGTGGAGTGAGAGGGTGGTGTTTCAGCTGCCTCTGCTTCTGGAGGCTATGAGGAGACCTGTAAGGTGGTGGCCAGGTAGGAAGGTGCAGGAGGAAGTGGAAGCTGGTTCATCGGTTGGGGAAGGTGCCAACAGGGGCAGAGGAGGGACAGGAGATGTGTCTACTGGAGACCAGGATCTTGCTGTTCTGCTCCAGGCTCTGCTGCTGGAGCTCTTTCACCATCTGTCATCTTTCGGATGCTGTTTGTGAGTGCCTTGACAGTCTGATTCTAATATTTTATTTGCAATGTGTTTGACTTCATAGCTTTGTTCTATTTGATCTAATTTGTGGAGGGTATTCGCTTCAGTTTTTGCTTGGGTTGTAACTAATTTAATAAGAGTCTTTATGTTTTCATTGGTTTCTTTTTTTGGGCCTGAATCAGACTGTCCAGGTGCTCACAAATTGCTTGCCTGTGGGTGTTTTGTGACTCTGCAAAAAAAAAAGAAAACAGAAACACATCATAAGCATTAGCATATTTTGTGCTGGTTTTATAGTTGTCATGTTACTTCAGTATATTCCTGTTCAAGCGTTCCTTCCTGCAATTGATAGAACAAATAACTGAGTGAACTAATGAGGAGATATGCTAGTTCTGACAATGTGGAATACAACACTAAGATGTTTTCATGATGCTCTAAGATGGTATCTTATCTGGTACTGAATACTGTATCCCTCTAGGTTACTTTATGCAGCCTACTGATATGGGAGTACTTTCTTTGCCTCCCCTTCTGCACGGTAACATTCTTTGTAGAGAACCATAATTAAGAAAGCAATATTTTGTACACAATTGAACAATATGGAACAACTGTGCCATGACTGGGTAAAGAATTGAGAAAAATAGTAGTATTACCAACAATGAAAAATACACTCTGTATGTCATAAGGGATACAGAAATAATTGTTAGACTGTCTCTAACATTCAGCTTGCTTTAGAAACATTTTAATCTTTAACTCTTAGGCTGCTGACAGAATTAGAAGATATACGAATTCTGGACTGATATATTAGTCTGCAGCACAGCAAGGGTTAATATAATTGGTAGATGTTATATCCCATGTGCATATGATGAGATTGTCCCAGACCTGTGTCTTCCTCTTTTATAACAGTCAAGGTCCTGGTCTCCAGTGGTTCAATAAGAAAAAAAAAAAGAAAATCAACAAGAAATAAGGATTTTATGCTATGACAAGAAACAATCATTGCCTCTGATTGGTTTGCTGTTCATCGCAAGAAGAATGTCACGGTCTTGTTTTTATGTGTCCCTCACTATGTAAAGAAGTAACAATCTGTAGTTACTTGTATCAGTAAATAATAGGCCCTGAACAAATCAGCCTGTGGTTGAATACACTTACGTCTAAATCTTTTTGTAACATGGCAAAAAAAGGCAAACAAAATGAAACACTAACATAGGTTAGAAGACACCATGTGGTACATTAGCAACCATGGTCTAATACCATAGTAGATCATGGTTGCTGATGTAGTACTGAAACACACCACAGGAAGTCAAAGCAGCATTGTAATATATCCAAAATCTATAATATAGTCATATGCAAATGAGTGGCAAACAGTATATATGATGTACCCACCCACCCACTGACTCAGTGGCCATTGATGAATCTGGCAAAGACAATGGATGACTACACAGTAACATTTTCTCTATGTGGAGTGCCTGGAATTACTAGATATGCAGATAGTTTCAAAAATGCAGATATGGAAGTCTGGAAAGTGCCTAGGAAGGTGGCAGGAAAGCGAAACAAATCTGAACTGATGTTAAAGAGCACTGTTGCAGAAGGGAAAGAAGATGAGAAAAGTGTGCCAGAGAAAACAAATATATCTAAAATAATGGAGAGGTGCAGTGATGAGGCTATGAAAGTAGGAATGCAAAAGAAAAACGTAATTGTAACAAAGGATGACCTTGATAAGCTGGAACAAAAGAAAAATTAGAGAAATACTTATAAACATATGTCCTGGTCAGTAAATCTGTTTTTTGACTGGTTGAGATCAGTAAATGAAAAGAAAGATTTGAAAACAATAGCAATTGATGAATTAGTTGTTTTGCTTCGTCGGTTCTATGGGTCTGTTAGAACAACTGATGGTAAGCAGTACAGCATCAGTTCTTTTATAGGTATCAGAGCTGGCATCAATAGACATCTAAAGAGCAGTGAAATAAATAGGAAAGTAAACATCAGCACAGATACAGAATTTAGACAAGCAAACAATGTGTTCTTGGCAGTTCTGAAAGAGTATCGACGAGCAGGACAGAATGTAGCAACACACCATCTGAGAATAACAGATGCTGATGTAAGGAAAATAAGAACTTGCACAAAATTGAATCCACAGTCAGCATATGGGTTAGTGCATCGATTGTGGTTCGAGCTACAGCTGGGATTCACAAGACGAGGCAGAGAAGGATTGATGAAGTTGAAGCACAACTCATTTGTGTTAAAAAAAGATGATTATAGTAGAGAATACTTGTCAGTGTGTTTTAATGAGTCAACAAAAAATCATTTATCTATGTCTGAACATAATTGTGATGCCCAACATGGAGTCCTGTATGTGCAGCCAGAAAAAGTGAATTGTCCAATAGCACTATATAAAGAATATATCTACCATTGCCCTGAGAACTCACCCTCATTTTACCTACACCCAAAAAGATCTCCACAAGATGTACTTGACACAAAGCAGTGCTGGTATGGCCTACAAGCAATGGGACAAAAGTATCTCGGAGACATGATGGCACAGATCTCGCTAGATGCTGAACACAGCCAGTGGTACATGAATCACTGTATTTGTAGTACAGCTATTCACCTATTATCTGAGGTTGGGTTAGCATCTAGGGAGATAATGACCATTACTGGACACATATGTGAAACCAGTTTAAAAAGCTATTGGTTTCCATCTGCTAATGACCAGCAGAAGTGATCAACAATACTGTCGAAGGATAGTGGAAAAATCAGCAGTGGAACAACTGTAACTGAAAGCAAGAGTCAGAGTGGAGGCCACAATGTAGAAACAGAAAAGCAATATGCGTGGACTACCTGGGAGAGTGACAAGAAAGAGAAAACAAACAGAAGTGCAGCCGATGGAAATGAGGGATCATGCTCATACAGATGGAAATCTGATAAAGATAGGAAGAGTGCTACATCTGTGGTGTGTACCCTAGGGACTGAGCACTGCAGAGAAGGAGTTTAGGCATCTCTGGCACAGACATGCAACACAAACAAAGAAAGTGAGGGTGAGAAAACATTGTATGGCAAGGGAAAGCCGGCAATACCCTCACAACAAGGCACAGCACGGCAACCTAGTCAGCCGTCTGTCAGCTCCCTTCAACGTGAGTATGCAGAGCAGTGACAGAGTTAATCAGTGGGCCCTGTTCAATTTAAGCAGGTTTACAATCAATGGGGCAGTCAATTTCAATTATTTTAGCACAGCGCCAAATCCGAGCTGTGACCCTGACAAATAAATAAATGTTGAAATGTAGCGTACCTGTGTAAGCCACAGGGGAGTGATAGATGGTAGGAGAAGTGTGTTTCTGAGGTTCCTGTTGAGCCGGGTTTTAAAAGTTAACAGTAGAATAGTAAATGCCCAAGCGGTAAAAGATTGAGGAGAATAGTAACTGTGCAAGTTGGAAAACATTGATGAACAGGGGAGTATTGCAGTGATACTGAACATACGCAGATACAAATAGTAGGGCAGCAGAGTTACGTGAATCATAGGAGACATAGCACAATGCAGCCTGGGAGTAAGTGACAACACAGGGTAACAAGCAGTATTAGAAAACATTTGGAATGTTCATAGATGAAGCAAAGGAAGGGTAGGAAGTACAGCAATGGACAGTGTTTAAGGAACAGAAATGTACAAAGAAATGTACTAGAATCCACGATGTATGGGATCACATGTAGCAAAGCATCCCACAATGCACCAGTTCAGCAATAGAAATGTTAAGATAACGAGCAGCATAATAAAAAATCTGCAGCCTTGATAGTCATAAGAAAAGAACTGTGAATCACAGTAAGCAGTACTGCACAATGGGCAAATGTCAAAGTTGAACTTGTTTGGAACCCACAGTGTTTGTGATTGAGGTTGTCTAATTTTTTTTGAAGAATCTCAAAGCGTGTTATGCTTGAATACAATAAAATGTTTGAATGAAAACAATAGCACTGTCATCAGTCACTTAGAAATAATCACATACCATAACTCCTACTCTTATACCATGTTACAAGCGGATTAAGCCACTCGAAAGGATGGGTCTACAGTGGAATTAATCCATGGTTGGGTGGTTGCAGCCTTATGCCCCAACACCCCAACCATGGATTAATTCCACAGTCGACCCATCCTTTCTTGTGGCTTAATCCCTTACATATTATCTGTGCTATTCTCCTGTCTAATACTGTTTCAACTGTGTACATCACTTCATCACTTGCATAAAAATGTAGCTGTTATAGCTGTAATATATGTGGTACACGTTTCCGCATAATAATGAGAGTGTAGACAAAGCTTTTAACTGGTAAGAGCTTTTGTTGCAGGAGGTGAATTAACATGCAAAATGTTATGATACCTAGAAGCGTTACAAATCATTGATGACATCTGTACCTGTTACACTTGACACACGCGTATGCATATGCACATACACTAATATGTGTATGAGTACGTATGGGAATAACGCAATGGCATTGATTTAACCCACGGCCATGTTTGAAAGCTTTTGGTCTTTTTTTTCTATTACCTTTTATTTTATTGTCACAAGAATGAGAGATCATATTAGGATGAGAATATTCTAGTTGATACATGGATTCTGTGCAATAAGTGTGTATTTTGTGGTACAGTACTTACGTTCTGTGGCGATGATGATTATGTCATCATCATCCACTGTTTCTGTCCCCTCTTCTGCAGGGACCAGGCCTGGGGCACCTGCTGTTTCCTCAGCTGTGGCTCCAGTTGCTGTTGTGAAAAAAGGAAAAAAGATATGATGATCAGCTTGTATTTCACTTTGTAATATGATTCTTTTTAAAAGTGTGTACGTGTTTTCTCCCTGCAAAGTACTACAATTAGGTAACATTGTAATGATACAATTTCTTAAAGTAATACCACTAACATTTGTTTAGTTTTTATTCTTCCATGTTGTTATATTGCATTTCATGTACGATACAAGTATTGGTGACATTGCTTGTAAACAGGGATACACATATTAAAAAGTTATGGATATTTGTTAAAGTCAGATTACTGTAATGCCAAATGCTGTTATGCATGGAATCACATCCATGGAATATGTTGTTTTTGTTACTTTGCTGACCTCCTAATGTTATTCTGCTGTAGTGCTGATGTCGCTACTGTGGCAGAACAAGCTGGAAATGCTGCCACAGTTGGTTATCGTTCATTAAATTTTGGGGTAGAATACTACGGTCTGACTGTGGAAAAAAAAGCCCATATTTTCACAACATACTATATACTATTAAAAAAATAGGGTGAGCACATTTATGTACAACTAGTGTGTTATCACACATTTGAGCTCTGATTCTCATTGATGTGCCGAGCTGCAGTCTCAGGGTCAGAGGTAATCAGAACCACTGTGTGTTTCTGCACAGTGGTTGTATATGGATGAGCATGCAGTGTTCTATGCCACAGTAATAGTCTTATGCACATAAATTTCTGAGACATCGAAAAGTGGTTGCATGGGGTGAGTTTTGTTCATACATTGGGACAACAGTGTGCCACTCCTCTTCCTCAGCCTTACTCTCCCCCCCCACTTTGCTTCTTGTTAGTGGGAAGGCAATAATTGACTCTGAAGCTGTTATTGATTAATTATGAAATGCGTAGAAAGAATGCTGAATTCTGACTGGCCGAGAGTTGTTTTCAGCTAGGCCGTTATACCAGCACAACAGCCCAGTTGAATGTATTATGTTTAAAAATGCATAAAATTTACTAAAAAATTGCCTATTTCATAATCACAATAAGGCACTCCAGGGGTGTGTGTTATGGTGGGCTAACGGCCCTTCTTGGGTGGTGGAAGCCCTCAGCTGTGCCTCATGCTTCAATCCACCAGAGGTGGGCCAGTTTTCCATCATAACACTCCCCCCCCGTCATGCCTTATTGCTTAATTATGAAATAAGTAGAAAGAATACAGACTTCTGATTGTCCAAAAGCAGCTTTCAGCAGGGACGTTATCCCAGCAGAATGGGCTAGCTGAAAGTAATATATATAAAGAATGCATACAATGTACTAAAAATGACCCATTTCATAATTGCAATAAGGCACTCCAGGGGGTGTGTTATGGTGGGCTAACAGCCCTTCTCTGGTGGTGTAAGCACTCGGCTACGTCTCGTGGTTAAACCCACCTAAGGTGGGCAGGTATCCCACCATAGCATGGCCTGTCAGGCCTTATTGCTTAACTGAAACATAGCACTGTTTACTGAAAATGTGAAATTTTACTTACGATGCAGTACTCTCTCACCAAACTTCGGCTTCTCTGCCTGGAGCCACAGCTGGTATGCTTGGTCATTCCAGGCCTGGTCTTTCTCTGGCACCTTCCTGAACTCCTTCATCTTATAAAAATTTTGCCAGACCAGCTTTCACTGCCCCTTGCACTTGCTCCACCTCTTGTTCTCTAGCCATTTTAATGCCTGAGGTACTTGGCTACCCCATTCCCGGTATCCTCTACAGGCATGTTTGTGGCCCACATAACTATTTTGGGGTCAGCAATTTTGCTGACAACCTCCAGCAGCAGAGGCAGCTGTTCACTGGTCCAATATTTGCTCATTTCTGTAAGAGAAGCAGACAGAAGAAAAAGGATTTAAATATACTAATATATATGTATATTTAGGTGAGTAAGAGATCTACATCTGTAATATCATGTGGCATAACAGAATATCTGTTTAATTATACAATGGTATGTGAAAATCCTGTAACCTCATTGGTCCAAACATGTTACGTGACTGTGGGAAAATCCTGCATAAGCCACAGCTGAGGAATGGTATTTATTAAAAGCATTATTTAACACAGCTTACATTTATTTCACACATGGGTCCATTGTACAATTGCAATAAGGCACCCCAGGATGTGAGTTATTGGGTGATTTACCACTTCTTGTGTGGTTAAGTAATTCGGCTTCACCTCGTGGCACACCATGCAAGGTGTGGTTAAATCCCCAATAACCCACACCCTGTTAGGCCTTATTGCTTAAGTAAACCCCACGGTTAATAACACAAAAAAAACAGCAAAAAAAAAAAAGAGAAAAGAAACCTTGTGGCAGTGGTTGGATTTAGGTATTGTTAAGTTATAAAAGTAATATGCACTGTGCAATTATTATGTTGCTTCATGGGCATTGTTACTTAACATTTTCTCCCTGCTTCCCCCTTCCCCCATGCATGCATGTTCACATACATACACACACACACACACACACACACAGAGACACCTATCACTTCATGTCAATCAATCAATCAATCAAAATCTTTATTTATCCAGGTGGGCACCATTGAGCAAGGCTCATTTGCAAGGTGGACCTGGTCATGAATACATCAAAGTACAGTACAGAAGCAGGTATACAAAAAGCAATAATATCCAAGGAAGAAAAAGTACATACAGTGTGTACAGTACAGTACAAGGTTGAAATAAATAAAAAAAAAAGCATTATTTTACAATTGAAGAAGTCAGCAGATGTACAATCAACCATAGGCATACTGGGGTTATAAGCAGAGATCTTTTGAGTGAGGCAGCAGGCAACTGCACATATAGGGGAAAGAGGCTGTGTATGGGGTGGCAGGTTAGAGATGTAAAGAAGAGGATGGATATATTACTGACAACTGTGGGAAAAATTGGGCTAAAACCACAGAAAGTGACGATGGCTGTCACGTACTTATTTATTATGATAATGACGGAGGAGGGGTAGATAATTGGAACACTACTATGGACAGGGTGGGACTTTAGCCAGGCTGGAGTGGACAGGCAAGGGTGGGTGTAGCAGGAGGAGTTAATAGGGAAAGAGTGAGAGCCAGGGGTAGAAATATATGCGAGCGTCAGGATGGAAAGGGGGAGTTGTGGAATTAGTGGGCTAGTGGTGAGCAAAACATTTGCAAGGTGCTTTCATGTAGCAATCGTAGAGTGCCTTGAAGATATTTAGGCTAACAGGGCAGCTCAGCTTCAAGTCCTTTTGTAAACCATTCCACAATATGGGTAAAGAGAAGCTTAGAGCAGCTTTGCCGAAACTAGTGTTGACCCTTGGAACTTGGAGGGCAATTAGGGAATAGCTCCTTAAAGCGTAGGTGCCTAACACACTCCGGGGAATACAATCTGAGACATATGAGGGGAGCTTGTTGGTCACCGCTCTGAAGGCCCATAGGGTGGCATTTCTATTCCTCCTATAGTGAAGAGAAGTCCAGCCAAACAAACAAGTACAGGGAGCAGTGGTGTGTGGAAAGTGGAAGGCCAGTAATGAACCTGATAGCTCTGTGGTAGATGGTGTCCAACTTAGCCAGTGCAGAGGCAGTGCAGTGGCTGTAGAACAGGTCCGTGTAATCTATTAAAGATAGGAAGGTAGCTTGAACCAGATGAATCTTGGCCTCCTTTATGAGCAGGTGGTTAATTCTGTAGAATAATCCTAATCTTTGCCTTAGTTTCTTCTGTAGTTCTTCGAGATGGTCGGCGAAGGAAAGTTTATGATCGAGCCAAACTCCTAGATATTTGAATTTAGCTACATATTCTAGTGTTTCTCCAAGAACAGTGGTAATTTGTGGGGTAGCCCCCCTCCAGCAGGAATGGCTGCATGCAAGGAGGGGGAGAAGAGCATGGCTTTGGTTTTTTTTCACATTGAGCAAAAGCTTTTGTTTATGAGCAGGTATTGTAGAAGGTTAAATTCAGCTTGGAAGGCTTCACAGGCTGCTTCCAGCGTGGGATGACTCAAGCACAGTACAGTGCCATCTGCGAATAAGTGGATGTTGGCTTTTTTGATGGGGTCATTGATGTTATTAATGTAGACTGCAAATATGAGGGGACCAAGGATAGAGCCCTGTGGCACACCCCTCAGCATAGGTTTTAATGGAGAAAGATAATCCTCAGCTTTAACCTGCTGTTTCCATTCTCCGAGGTAGTCTGTAATCCAGCACATAGATTTATGGTCCAGGCCTAAGGTGCTTAGGGAGGAAAGAAGCAAGCTGCGATTGACTGTGTCGAATGCCTTACTAAGATCCAAGAAAATGGCACAGACATGCTTCTTGTTGTCAAGGTCTAGGAGCCAATCATTGGTCACCTTAGCTAGGGCTGTTATGGTGCTGTGCTTTGCTCTGAATCCAGACTGAACCGGGTTTAATAGGCTTCTGGATTCTAAGTATACCCCTAGCTGGCCATGCACTATTTTTTCTAGTAATTTAGACATGATGGGGAGGAGGGACATCAGTCTATAATTATTTAGATAGCACGGGTCACCTGTTTTTAATAGAGGGATGACATGGGCTATTTTCCATTGAGGGGGGAGGATACCCTGGGAGAGTGACATGTTGAATAGGTGGGTGAGTGGAACTGCAAGCACATGGTGGGCACATTTCAGATAGTATGGCTCTATGAAGTCGGAGCCTGCTCCCTTCCTGGTCTCCAGTTGCAGCAGTAGGTCTTCCACCTCCTTTAGAGAGACAGGCAGGTGGGAGAATGCCTCCTTGGTAGGGGGGACTTGTGGGTTTGTGGGCCCTAAGCTGTGCGGAGGTCATTGGCAGGGGAAGTATCAAATGCTAGCCCTGCCATTGCAAAATGGTTATTGAGGGCTTCCAATATCTCTGATCGGTTAGAGATAATGCTGCCACTGGACTTAATTTTTGCAGGAACGGAATTACCAGGTGTGTGTCCAGACATGTCTTTTAATGTTTTCCAGAGCTTTGAAGGATTTCTTGAGGCAGAGGCTAGCTCCGAATGATAGTAGGTGGCCTTGGCTGCTCTGACCAACTTGGTGCACTTGTTACGTGCTCTCTTAAAAAGACAACAATCTGAGTCATTCTTGCTTCTTTGGGCTTTTTTCCATAAAGTATCCCTTTCTAACAGGGAAGCTTTGAGCTCAGGTGAGAACCAACGGCACGTGCTGTTCCTGGCCTGCACCTTAACCAATGGTGCATGATTATTTAAAGCCTCACTTAAAATATCGTAAAAAATAGTATATGCCCTGTTAACCATTTTAGCTAGGAAGAATTCCTGCCATTGCAGTGAATGTTTCAAGTCGTGGATGTATGCAAACAAACTGAAGTTGCGTTTGCATCTCTTGATAGAGAACTTTGCCACAAACTGTGGGTTGTGCACGGATCTAATGGTGGTGATTACGCAATGATAGCTAATTTCTGAGAAAAATGTTCCGATATGAGAGAACAGATGTGGCTTGCTAACCAAAATTACATCTAAGAGGGAGCTGTTGTTCAATGAGTTGCACCAGCCCTAGAGTGTCACAAAAGGATTTCAAGGGAGCTGATGCACTTGATAGCCAATCGTAGTTCAGGTCGCCAAGAATAATGGTTTCCAAGGAACTGAGCCCCAGTACAGAACTGAGGTGAGACAGGAGATGAGGCCCAGCAGAAGGGGGCCTGTAGCAGCCTATTACACAGAGTGCACTGGAAGGAGAAAGTTCGATCATTAGGGTCAAGCACTCAAATTCTTTGGGGGAGGATGATGCATCTATGCATGTGGCTGAGTATTTGTCCCTTACATAAATTGCCACCCCACCTCCTCTTGATTGCCTATCCACTCAGAAGAGTAAATAATTTGGGATATTGATTTCATTGTCTGGGGTGTCTGGCCTAAGTCAGGTCTCAGTGATCACTAGGATGTCAGGTAGAGTGTGGCTCACCCAAGCCTGGATAAAGGTGAACTTTTTCAGCCAACTACAGGCATTAAGATGCATAAAAGACAAATCTTTTGATACCTGCCAGGTCTGATGGAGAAGCAAGGGTGTCTAATGGTCCTGGGCTGAGTTTGACATTGCCTGAGCACAATAGTAAAAGAAGCAGGATTCTTTTTAAGGCAGAGAACTGCAATTTGTAAATATTGTTTTTTGGATGATGGGGAGGTGGTGTTGATGGGTAGGCCTGTACCCACTCATGGTGTTATACTGGCCTAGTGTTGTAGCCACTAGTGTCCTGGCAGGAATTTGGCATGAGTAGGAAGTCTGGAGTCTGGATGGGGGAGTAATCTGCAGAGGCAGCTGGGGAGATGTCCCACTCCCCGGCATAGACAGCTGAGAAGCCCAATAGTCCAGAATGGCTACCTGAAAGGAGCTGTTGGATGCAGGACAGGGAGAAGCACAAGGGTCATTCCACTTTAGGCAGGGATGAGGGTTCTGAAGAATTGAGTTGAGCACTAGTAAAGCTAGTGACACACCAAAACCAGCTGTAACTTCCCATGGTAGATCTAAATGCCACGACAGCTGTCAGTAAAAGTCACTAGAAACCTAGACAAATTGGCAGTCAGGTGTCATAAGTTCAAAATCCTTTTGTTGGCTGAGCGGCGGCTTTGGTGCTGAACGTACCTGTGGAGCAACTCTTTGCAGCTGAGCCAGGGAGGTGGTTCAAGGTTAGAATCTGGTGTGGCAACATTGGTCTGTAGCTCTCGTTTGTGTTTCTGGCCCTGCTCCACCAGTACAGAATGGGAGTGGGGACAGGTGCTCAAGTCTTGCAGCCTTAGTGGGTGAGCATGGTTTGGCCTGAGAAACAGGCAGAAAAACCCCAGGGGATGGTCATCAGAAAGAGAGGTATCCCAGGCCCACTAGAGCAGAAGAGGAAGTAGAAAACATAATGTGTTTCCTCTTTAACAGAAAAGACAGCTGTTGTAGCTCTCTAGTGGCTATGTAGTATAATTTGCAAATGAGAAAGAAGACAAAAAAAATGAAATTCTTGCTTTACAAAAAAGGACAGACTTTCTCAGGGCGAGAGTAAAGGAGATGGATTAAGTAGGGGCAGCCAGGGGAGGTGTGGTTAACTCAAACAAAGAAACAGGGTGGTCACTATTATTTGGAAGGAGGAGACTAAACTATAAAGTGGGTAATAGAAACAGGGAGAAGACGTAAGTGGGTTAGAGGGCAGACAGGTGGCAAAGTGAGAGGCAAGGATTGGGCTTTAAATTTAGAATGCTAGGCAGTAAACTTAAAAGTCTGGTCAATTTAAAACTACAGCTTTACACAGAAATTAATTCTAAAAATGATTCAACTGTTCAGTTAGAATAATAGACAGTGCAGTACAGGTCTAATAATCTTAAGACTCTTCAATTTTACACTCAGAATTAATATTAAAAAGGAATAGGCTGTAGTTTTAGGATATTAAGGAGTGCATTAAAAGGTCAACTTAAAACTCTTCAGCCTTTCGCAGAGAATTAATTCTAAAGAGTGATGTAATCACAGTGCATTCAGAGCAGGTAAATCACTTTAAACAATGGCAGTGTAACTCTGAATGGCCTAAACTGGATTGATAGATGAGGAGAGAAACAGTGTGTGGGGGGGGGGCTTTCATGCCATTCTAGCTTTACAAAAAAGAACAATTTCTTTACAAAAAAAAGACAAAAATGAAATTCTTACTTTACAAAAAAGAATAGTCCCAGGGTCAGCAGCACTGATAAACATCTCTAATGAAGCAAGGTAAAATGGAGACCAACAGGAAGAAGTCAGTGAGGCTGAGATCCTCCATTCAGAGTGTTGGCACTGAAAATTCAGAATGTCCAAAGATGCCAAATACCAAGATACCTGAGGGGGTATACGGCTTTTGGCTGTTTCTGTAGATTTCTGAGCCCTGTAATGAACAGGAGTTTGGAGGATCCTGGGCAGCAGTTTCAACAGGGGAAAAAAGCCTCATGGTCTGCTAATTTGCAGTAGCAGAATCGTGGGTTGCTTCCCAGGACAGGCTTGTAGCTTTTCCTCTGGCGGCGAGGTGCGAGCCCCACGTGGGCACAACACACCTGAGGGGACAGGAAAGGAAATGGATTAAGTAGGGGTAGGCAGGGGTGGTGTGGTTAACTCAAACAAAGAAACAGGGTGGTCACTATTATTTGTAAGGAGGAGGCTAAACTACAAAGTGGGTAATAGAATCAGGGAGGAGACGTAAGTGGGTTAGAGGGCAGACTGGTGGCAAAGCGAGAGACAAGGATTGGGCTTTAAATTTAGAATGTTAGGCAGTACACTGAAAAGTCTGGTCAATTTAAAACTACAACTTTACACAGAAATTAATTCTAAAAAGGATTCAACTGTTCACGTAGAACAATAGACAGTGCAGTACAGGTCTAATAATCTTAAGACTCTACAGTTTTACACTCAGAATTAATAATAAATAGGAATAGGCTGTAGTTTTAGGATATTAAGGAGTGCATTAAAAGGGCAAATTAAAACTCTTCAGCCTTTCGCAGAGAATTAATTCTAAAGAGGGTTGTAATCACAGTGCATTCAGAGCAGGTAAATCACTTTAAACAATGGCAGTGTAACACTGAATGGCGTAAACTGGATTGATAGATGAGGAGAAAAACAGTGGGGGGCCTTTCATGCCATTCTAGTTTTACAAAAAAGAACAATTTCTTTACAAAAAAAAATAGGAAAAAATGAAATTCTTGCTTTACAAAAAAGGATATACCAAGGGTCAGCAGCACTGATAAATGTCTCTAATGAAGCAAGGTAAAATGGAGATCAGCAGGAAGAAGTCAGTGAGGCTGAGATCCTCCAGTCAGAGTGTTGGCACTCAAAATTCAGAATGTCCAAAGGTGCTAAATGCCAACATTTCTGAGTGGGTATACGGCTTTTGGCTATTTCTGTAGATTTCTAGACCTTGCAACGAACCGGAGTTCGTAGGATCATGGGTGGCAGTTTCAACAGGGGAAGAAAGCCTCAGGGTCTACTAATTTGCAGTAGCAGAATCGTGGATTGCTTCCCAGGACAGGCTTGTAGCTTTTCCTCTGGCGGCGAGGTGTGAGCTCCAGGTGGGCATGACACACCTGAGGGGGTATACGGCTTTGGCTGTTTCTATAGATTTCTGGGCCCTGCAATGAACCAGAGTTTGGAGGATCCTGGGTGGCAGTTTCAACAGGGGAAGAAAGCCTCAGGGTCTGCTAATTTGTAGTAGCAGAATCATGGGTTGCTTCCCAGGAAAGGCTCGTAGCTTTTCCTCTGGTGGCGAGGTGCAAGCCCCAGGTGGGAACGACACATGTAGTTTGTGTTTAAAAACTTCTTATGATTGTTAGAAGTATGTTCCCTCTTTGTTGTTAATAATATGTGTACTGAGTGCATTGTGTGCATTACTGTGTTTTTCATTGAATATTTGTGTTCGCTGTGTGCATTTTTCTCTATTTTTTGACCAGAAGAAGGTTGGGTCTTAAAAGAACCTTTTTTCTTTGAATACTTTTCCAAGACACACTGTTCTTCAGATCACAGACAGGAGTTCATGTCAGAGGTCTCCCAAAAAGATTCAATTACCAGTGGCTGAGAAGTGCACACCATCTCTTAGATACAGCCTGTCTTTAAAATACATGATTTCAGGCTGACAAATTGTGTGCATGCCCCGATCATGTAAAAATACAGAGATGTGTATATTTATTTTTTCCTTGCCCTGTCAAGCAGATACATGTGCTTATCTGCATGCCATGCCATGCATTCTGTAATGTCTGAATAGATAATCTTACAGGTGGGTAACATCTCTGACAGGGAAGCATTGTCCAATTTAGCTTTAGCAGTTACATCTATCCACCTTTTGTTGCCTAAATCATTCTGTCCAAGATGGATCAGCAGTACACCTGGCACAGATTGGTTGCTCTGCAGATGTTGCATGGTTGGCATGGAGTGCTCCCATCTCATGCCTCCCTTGCCAAACCAGTAAACATTGTAACTGGGAAGGTTCAAGTCACTACCAAGGTCACCTCTATGAGTATATTCACCACATTGATGAATTAAACTGCTGCCTACCATCAACACTGTGATTCTGGAGTTTTCTGCCATGCGAACAATTTCTTACTAAACAGTGACAGAAAGCTCAAAAAGACAGTCTGTACCTGTTGGTGCCTAGTGAGATCTAATAAGAAGGGTGGACAATTTTCCTTATGATAGCTCATTCTTCCACAGGCAGATAGCAACACTGGGTTCTACAAATATTTATTGGCTGATAGTAATTGATGTATACCAATAAAACAATACACTTCACATATTCCAACAAAGAGTGTTTGATTGGGTATGTACAGACAAAACTCAGAATGTTTTGGTGGGAATTAAGATTTTTCTGACAGGATGATTTGAAAGAACACAGTGCAAGAAGCATTCTGATTTGCTGTTGGCTTGCAAGATATACACATGCTTGTTGTGGTCTCCTTCCCTTTTAAGCTGACATTTGTGGTGGCGAGTACTGCTTCAAGCTCTGTCTTAAATTGATAAAATTTGCTATTAAATGAATTATTCTACATGGTTAGACTTATACTAAGCTATGTAGGAAGAAACTAACACTTTTTAAACAACACTATTTTAAGCTGGAAACAATACCTAAAAGTTAAGTTTTAAAACTAATTTTGATGTGATGTACTTACCGTTAGTGCAGTGGATCTTTTCAGTCTGTTCAAAATGGAGTTATTTCCTTCTTCTTCATGACTTTTGTTCTACAATAATTGGCTGGGCTAAAAAAATTCCTGTGATACATTAAAACACTTTAAAATATTAAAATTGCATGAATGAATGGTGTGATGTGATTTTTTATTGTGGGCTTTCAATCTTGTTTCACTGCTATGTGATTGGTTAGATGTGGTATGTGGGTGTTTTTTGCAGGAAAGAAAATGTGGGTGCTCATAGTGGACTTAGTTAATAATTTAGTCACATTATCATTCATTTATTAATAAGTATGCTGATTCTGTGTGCTTTTCACAATATAATCAAAGTGTGCAACTTTTATTGCTGGCCTGCACCTTGTTTTGTGGTCTCTAGCATTTTTAGGAGCCAATTTGACCCTCTTCCTGGTTGCAAAGCATCATGGGAAGCAACGGTAAAGGTTAAAATAAGCTCAACAACAAAATCGTGGTGCCACAACATTTTTTGTTTACTCGCACAAATACTAATGTAATGTATACGGCAAGCTAGGGCATCTTATTTGTTGGCTAGGTAACAAAAAAATGACACTGCAAAAACAACATTGCTTTCAATGGAGTGCATCCACGCATCTCAACAACTTTCACGATAACTGTTTTTGTCCTCAACAACATAATATATTTCAATGGGGCTCATTCACATACCTTGAAAATTTTTGAGGTTAGTTTTTTTAACCTCAACAACATTATTCATTTTAATGTTGCGTTTTCACCTACCTCGAAAATTTGCAAGCAACATTTTGTTATCTCAAACACACAGTTACTGTTAATTGGGTACATTGTGATACCACAAAACCTTTTGCAGTTACTTTTTCAAACCTCGACAACATCATAGATTCTAACGGTGCACATACAAATATCTCAAAAACTTTCACAATAACTTTTTTCTCCTCGAAAACATAATGTTTTTCAATGGAGCTCATTCACAAAGCTCAAAAACTTTTGTGATTAGTTTTTTTTAACTTCGACAACATCATTGACTTTAATGGGTGCGTACCATGAAAACTTTTGTGGCAACATTTTCTTTTCGCGCAAATAACATTCATTTTAATACATTTTTATTGCCCTTTTTATTGAAACAAGCAGGTTTTAGCAATTTTAAAGTTATACATTTATAAGTGGAAGCTTTACTTGTTTGATCTGATTTTAATAAATATAGACATTAACAAATGTACCATTTATTGCTGTGTTGAGTCTGTATAGGAGTCAGATGTGCATACTGATACTTTATTTTACTGCTGTCTGTTCTGAATGTTTTATAGGAAATGAATAGTTCTAGGAAGCTGGCCATTGCTTTGTCTCTTTTATAGGTGTGTGATCCTGTATCATTATATTATCTGAAACCTGTGTTTCTTACCAGATAGAATGTGTACAAGACATAGACAACAGAATAAACATAGGAGGGATAAGTATTGTAGTAATGTTAAGTTGATGAAGAGTAATGTAGGCAGTAAAAATGCCACAAGGAAAGCGAAGGATACTGTAAGGTCTGTACGCAGGAAAAGATTGCCTGCTACTTGTGAGATGCGTGGCTCAGTTAGTTGTTCAGTGACAACTGCAAAGAGCCTGGCTCCTTATCATGATGTTGATAGCGTGGAACACAGGACAGCTGGTTGGGCTGCAAGCATTCCCAATGAATCTCGTAAACAGAAACATCCTTCTGTAATTAGTGGCCATCTTAGCAAGTTGAAATGTTTTCAAAAATTATCTTCAAATGTTAAAGTTGATCAGATTATTTCAGCCATGTTGAGACATCAAGGTAAATGACTCAATAGTCAACTTGCCTTGATGAAACTACATCTTAGGGTTCATAGATTTGTGAGCATTGCACTTACTGTCCTATCACATTTGTGGACACAAATGATGAGGTAGGTTGAATGGCTCAGTGCTAGAGTGAACTCTGTTTGTAGTAGGCTGCAAAATGTTGGCACTCTGAACAGAGGCAACTTTTGTGAAGTCTTTCAATAGTATGGCTACATAAACAGCTCTCAGAGGCCTTTTTTGGCAGTAGTCTTATTATGCAGTTTCTAAGGATCTTGTAATTTTTGTTGACGAGGGTGGTAAGGCTTGTAATGTGTTGAGTGTGACACAGAGCAATGAAGTAAGTGTGGCAAATGATAATACACACTCAACTACTAAGACGCCAAGGAAAAGTTATGCATCATGGAGAAGTGATGATACCTGTAATCTCAGGCAAACGTCCTTTAATGATATTGCAGTTTGTGAATCGTTTTGTTGCCACAAAGAAGAAACAGAGATAAAAATTACTATACAAGATTGATCAATGTGAAATTTGCAAGCATAAAGGATTGCTGGGGCATTCCTTGGTTTGCTTAGATTGCGATGTATGCAACAGTGTATTTCATCATATGTGCATGCTTGCTGTACACAATCCTGTGATGCTCAGCTTTGTGTGTAAAATATACCAGGTGAGAAAAGCTATGTCAGTATACAAACAGCTTGAGACATTGAAAGCAGGAGATATGGAAGCTGCAAATATTGTGATACAGAATGTGCAACGTAATAGTAAATCTTATGATGCACCATGTGATGACACATCTACCCCTGTATTATGTTCTCTCAGTCTTCGGGAATCTGACATACTAAAGACATTTGGGAAACCCATTGCCAAGTCTGAACTGGCAAAGAGAGAGAGAAAAGTTTGACTCTGTGTGTGTCTTATGTCACAGACTACTTCACAGGCTCCAGGTTGTTACTGTTGATCTGGAAAAGATTAAGGGCCAGATATTCAAAGCATTGCACCTGGTGCAAAGCTGTAGTGCTGGAATAGTGCTGGATTTGTGCCAGGCTGCAATATTCAGAAGCCCTAATAGCACCGGTGCTGTGTTGTAGTGCCGATGCTAAAAGTAAATATATGCTAGGGTAGGAGTTGGGGAGTGGCCATGACTACCGGCTGCGCAGCATATGCAAATGTATAGCACCACACTACAGGCATTAGCGTGACCTGTAGCATGGCACTAAATACCGCCGACAAAAATCTGGCTGTAATGTAGTAGTGCACTCCCCTCCCAGCATGCTCCCTGAGCTCCGGTAGCAACAATAGGCACAGTAATCCATGGTGTGCTAGTGCCACCCCCAGCACAATCCCCGACCCATGTCCCCCGTAGCTGCGGTAATTTAATAATTTCTCTGGTGCTCTAGTGGTCCCCCCACCCCCAAGCATGATCCCCGACCCCCATAACCGTGGTAATTTAACAATTTCCCTGTTGCTCTAGTGGTCCTCCCACCCCCCAAGCATGATCCTGACCCTGTAGCCACGGTAATTTAACAATTTCCCTGGTTGCTCTAGTGGTCCCCACCCCAAAGCACGATCTCAGACCCTGACCCCGAAGCCATATTAATCTAATAATGTCCCTGGTGTTCTAGTGGTTTCCCCACCCCCAAGCACGATCTGCGACCCCTGTATAGCCATAGTATTATAGCATTTCCCTTGAGTTCTAGTGGTTCCCCCACCCCACCAGCATGATCCCTACTCCCAGTAGCCCCAAATGACAGCAAAACCTGGTGGTCTAGTGGTCTACCCACCACTCGTCCTCCAGTAGATAGACTCCAGCTCTGGCGACTGGCTCATCCTCTTCACCACCAGCTGGCCTATCGACCGCGGTATGCATGGAGTGCTCAGTGCTGAGTGCCTGCGCATACCACAGTCGGCGGCCGCCGCGGGTGGTGAGAGGAGGGCTGAGCCAGTCACCGGTGCTGGTCAATCTGTCTACGTGGAGGATGGGTGGTGCACTTCTATTGGGGGACGACTAGACCACCAGGTTTTGCTGTAATTTTGAGGCTACTGGGAGTCAGGATCATGCTTGTGGGGTGGGGGACACTGGAACACCAGGGAAGTTATGAAAGTAACATGGCTATGGGGGTCAGGGATCGCTTAGGGGGTGGGGGACCACTAGAACACCAGGGAAATTGTGAAAAGAACATGGCTATGGGGGTCATGGATCAAGCTTGTGGGGTTGGGGGGACCACTAGAACACCAGGGTCACTTGTGTGTATCAAACACACATGTGCATGGGTGCGTTGTATGCACTCATACCTCCTGACTGTCCCTACTATTCTGGGTGATCCCTGATTTAGCCTCCAAAAGTTCCTCTGTCCCTCACAGAATATGTATTACTGTGGCAGAACAGTGAGGATTAACCTCACACATTCATGTCACACATGACTGTTACAGACTGGTTCTGCTTCTGAAAATGCTTCTTAACACAAATCCCCTTATTCTATCAGCATTCTGAGTGCATACCTCTTAAATTGTGTCCCTGATTATGTGTCTTTATCCCTGATCCTTTGAAGCCTTGTCCCTTCTCTTTGGGCAAGGGGTTGTGAGGTATGTATGCTCTGACTGTGCCTGCCACCACACAGTTCCTGCTGCTTCCAGCCAGTACTTCTGTTCTGACCAACAGGGGATGCTGTGGGCATGCCTTTGCCTGCAGCATCCAGACTGTACTTCCATTCTAACCAAAAGGGGGAGTTTTGTGGTCCATGCAGTAGCACCGGGCAAACTGCATGGTAATGCATGCTAAGCAGCACCCAATGAGAAGCAACTATACCTGTTTGCCCACAGATTACCTAAGTAGGATCATTTGCATGGGAGCTTTGAATATAGCTCCCATTTGCCCCAGGCTAACCAGTTTGCACCAGGCTAATGTGTTAGTACTGTGCAATCAGGTTAGCCCCGGGCAAACCTCACTTCAGCATAGAACACTAAGCACAGTTCTGCAGTGTGTGGCTTACAGTGTTGTTTGCAGTCATACCACTCAACTGTCCCTGATTTTCAAGGACGTCCCTGAATTTACCTCAAACTTTTACTCTGTCCCTCCTACATATTGTGTTTCCATGACCAAACAGTGGGGGTTGTAGGCATAACATAATGTCAGACATTAATGTTACTGATGTGTTCTTCCTTAAACAATGCATTTTACACTACACCACTTATTCTACCAGCTTCCTGAGTGGATATCACCAATTTCTAAGGTGTGTCCCTGATTTTAAACCTTTGTCCCTGATTGTTTTAAGCCTTGTCCCTGATTTTTGAGTCAGGAGGTTGAGAGGTGTGTTTGCAGTAGCTGTGAGACATCTCTGTGCAATCACACACATTGTTCTCCACCTGCAACACTGGCTTGCTACAGAGTCTAATGAGCTGCAGTTGCAATGTGCACATCCCTGTTGCTATATTCAGTGCTGTTTTATTCCCAGGCTATTTTTGCCCTGCACTCCCAGACCAGTTTGCCCGGCTTCCTTAGACTACTATATTCAGCAGAATTAGCACTGGGCTATTTCCTTTTAAATATAGCTTACTTTGGCTAAGTTTGCCTGCCAGGCAGTGCTAATTTAGCCCCGGGGCAAACTTTTGAATATCTGGTCCTAAATCTTAAATGAAATGTGGGCATGACTGTTGGCCTACCTACTAGTAAAGCATGACTTTAACCTGGACCTAGTGGTTACCATGTGTCACTACTGTTTGACAAAGGTGAAACATGACACCCTGCCACCAAGGTCTGTACTGAACAACATGGAGGCAGATGTGACACCTAGTGAGATTGCTGCACTGAATATGTTTGAACAGATCCTCATACAAATTATGAAACCGTTCCAGACTATTCTGCACTTGAATATAAAAACACGAAAAATACCCCAGAAAGAGCTTGTGAAGTCTCTGAAAGGGGCTGTCAAGTATTTACCACTGCCTCTGAAAGAGAATGTGGAGATAATCTCACAGGAAAATGGTGTTGTTATACTAGTAAACGGTGTCTCAGCAAAGTCTAAGGTCATTTAGCAAGATGTTGTTAATGTGCAGAAAGTGAAAAGTGCTCTACACTATCTGAAGAGCAATAATCCTTTCTATGCTGATCTTGACATAGATGAACTCTCAGATATGAGTGCTCAGTTTGGAGTGGTGGACACTAGGAAGCCAGTGATTGAGAAGGTCGATGATGCAAATCAAGAAGATGTACATGAGCAGTACACAATTCACCCTCTACATGGCAGAGATCCAATTGGTGTTAACATTGACCTGTACCAGATGAAACAGGTTAAAGGTAATCCTGTAAGCATATGGGAGGAAAAACTGGAAGCACGTTGCTTCCCAGATTTATTCACTCAAGGTACAGGATGCTGTCTGGATGCACATGAGGTGCATGTTCAAGGTGCTGAGTATTGTACACCGAGAGTCTTAAACAAGGATAGCAAATTCCATAAGAACATACAATATTTGTTTCACCTGCTGTAGGAGAGCGAGTTTAGTATCCTCTCTGCATTCATTGCACCTACACTGCAGTTGATTTCTCCACTAGATGGAATCATAGCAGTTGAGTTTCTCCAAAAACTCTAAAACACCGCATGTGAATTTGATGTCTATACTCTTGAGTTTGCATGGCACAAAAGAATACTGATATCGTAGACACTCAGAGGTCATGACTATGCTGTGCGAGTATGGTACAGCTACTTGATTCATTACTCTGAGCTTTGCAGAGTACAGCTGAGATGAGTTAGTTGAACTGTTGAGGTGGGCCAATGCTGATGTCAATGGTATTTCATCAATGACAGTTGGTGAGATGTGCTCGCTGGATCCAGTTTCTGTGTCACAATATTTTCACCATCATTTACATGAGATAGTGACATTCATACTGTCAAAGGACAATCCTTCTCTTGGATTAATTGAGCACTACTTTTGGAGGATGGAATACCAGGCATGAGGTGCACCACACATTCATATGTTGTTGTGGATTAAAGATGCTCCTCATATTGGTGAGAATGAAGCAGCTGAAGTGCTAAACTTCAATCAGTGTTGCATCACTTGTCACATCCCTGATAAGTATGACAGTCCAACACTGTGGAAGCTGGTGCAAACATTTCAGGGGCATCTTTGTGGGAAGTACTGTCGCCAACCAGTCAAAAGTCATAATGAGTGATACACCGGATGTCGATTTGGTTTCCCTAGACGTGTCTGTCAGCAAGGATGTATGAATGACTTGTTCTGAGCCATGTGCCACCATCTCAAGGCAAAGTCCACTAAAAGGGTCTATGAGTTACCTGAACAGAAGAATGAGGTGTTCACCAAAGACTACAACCCTACTCTTCTCCTGATGTGGCAGACAAACATTGATGTGCAGTTTGTGGCAGCTAACTCTCCATCTCTTGTTCAGTACATCACATTGTACATCACAAAACATGAGCAGACCAGTTTGCTTGAGCTTTGGGGAGATATTGCAACTTCTAACCAATGAATGAGCTCACAGCTCTGGTCACTGAGATTAAAGACCCTGTTTCACAGGGTGTGTGGCCCATATGAGGCCAGTGATCATTTGATTGGGACACACTTGTATGGCAAGTCTGATGCTATATGATTTCTCAGTGTTAACTACAAAGAGAAACAAAGACGTGTTTTGAGGTCTCATGATGAGATTGAAGAACTGACTGTGCACTGCCCATCATCAAAAAACATTTTGAAGAACAACCTGATTGACAAGTGCTATCCACACCAGGCTAGTGTTATGGATGACATGTGCCTGTACCATGTTGCAAAGTGGTACGACTACGAGACTGACGTAGCACCTGATGAAATATGAGAGATTTACAAGGTCAGAGGCTTTGATAGGTGCCTTGTTAAATGGAACAAACCCTGGCTGATTGATCATTGTAAACTCAGTTTCTCTGCAACTGACAGTAAGGAACATTACTGCTTTGCTCAAATGTTCCTCTTCAAGTCATGAAAGGATGAGACCACACTTAAAGGAAACTGTGAAACATATGAAGAACATTTCTACCTTTCATATGAGACCTTCAAGACTGAACAGTCTGAAACATACACTCGTAGATTGGAATTAGAGAAGGAGCAGATGGAACAAGCTAAGAAACAGCTTGAGGAAGATACCCCAGGAAATTCTCAGGAAAACATAGATCCTGAGGGAGAGGGCACTCCTGGAGCTCCTCTCCCAATGAATGATCTTGTGGTTCTGATGAGTGAAGTTGAGAGTGCCATGGAACATTCTTCTCATGTGACAAAAGATCCTAGTGTGCTAATAGACCAGCTGAATAGGCAACAGTTTGCTGCGTATGATGCTGTTACTGAAGCAGTGAGAAATGGCATCCTTCATGAGAAGAAACAACGTACATGCAGAAACTATGAACTATTGCTAATGTTTGTTAGTGCTTCTGCTGGCACAGGCAAGTGTTTTGTTACCAAAGCTATCACAGCGGAGATGAAGTATCCGGGAAACGTGATGTCTGTAGCTGAAACTGCTCCTACAGGCTTGGCTGCATACAACGTTGGTGGCATAACTCTTCACCGGTTGTTTATGCTACCTGTAGAACATAGGAAAACAGGAGAGAACCAAAAACCTTCCCTTGAGGTGGCATCTGAGCTGCGACCAATGTTTGTCAAGATGAAACTTCTGATCATTGATGAGATAAGCATGGTCTCAAATGTCATGCTTGCATGTATCCATCTACGTATCCAGGAAATACTTGGAACTGACCAAGGTGAGTCATTTGGGGGAAGAGTGTTGTGTTTGGAGTCCTTCTAAAATTGCACCTGTAAATGGAGAGCATGTCTTTACAGCACTGACTGGAAAGCAAGAAAACAGTACAATAGGATGCATTGGAGGAATTAATCTTTGGGAATTGTTTCTTTACATTGAGCTGTATGACATCAAGTGGCAGAGTTGTGATCTTGCCTACAAGGTCCTGTTGGATCAGGCTTGCATTTTCTCTTTGTCAAAACACAATGCTTCTCTGTTGAACACATGCCATATCAGTAATGAGTGCACTTCTCTTACTACAGCATGTGATGTCGTCAGTAATGTGTACTCAGACTCTGCTCAGATTGTGTGTCTTATGCCTTGACTCAAGCAGTGTGCTGAATTTTACAGCATTATGTTGCAGAGACAGGGTCAGGAAATCATTACTCTGCATGGTGAGGTCTTGAGTCAGAGTCTGGTAGCAAAGATGACTGAATGACTGTCTGAGCTAAAGTCTGATGTGTATCGCACAGCTGGAATAGAAGCAGCTCTAACTGTGTGCATGAATGCGTGCATCATCGTATGCTGCAACCTTGATGTAGAGCATGGTATGGTGAATGGTGCAATGGGACACATAATTGACTTCCAGTACAATGTACAGAAGACATTCACAGAGGTACTAGTTGTCAAGTTTTACAACATTGAACAGTCATTACCTATTTCCAGGACAACTATAAAGTTCCAGATCATGAAAAACATATATGTAACTAGGAAATAGTTTCCTGTGTGTTACATATGCTGTATCCATACGTCACAAGGCTTAAGTTTGGACTCAGCAATGGTTGACATAGGCATAGGCATCTCTAAAGATGGCATGAACTATGATGCGCTTTCACGTGTATGGACTCTGTCTGGCTTGTATTTTATCTGCATAGCATCACATAAAATCCATGCTGACAGATGATGCATCATTGAGTACAACTAACTGCGTACTATGTACCAGCCGACATTGTCTCGTACCACTACCTATGCATGTAGCAAACTGCAATGCTACAGTCACAGTTTCTGGCATGAAACAGAGTTACCGAACAGATAGAGCAGCATTGAATTCAGACAGCCCAAAGAAGGAATCCACAACACAAAAAAGCATTTGACAACAGCACTGGATTGAACTGCTATGCAAACTCAGCAATAAAAGCATTTCTCCACATGCCCCACTTTGTTGCTACTATCAGATCTTCACATGACACAGCACCGTCTCAGTCATGAAAGAAGGTTGTGAATGATAGTGACAAGCATGACAGTAGCATACAGACTCTGACACCCTTACGACTTGTGTTTGGTGGATATGATGGCCATCAAACATTCACCAATAA
The DNA here is from genome assembly GCA_016271365.2 of Neoceratodus forsteri. NCBI lineage: Eukaryota > Metazoa > Chordata > Ceratodontiformes > Ceratodontidae > Neoceratodus > Neoceratodus forsteri. The sequence continues at coordinate 538,317,863 of CM057455.1, forward strand.
CATCCAGCAAGACATGACTCAGTTTATGATGGCTATCATTAACAGCTTGGAATCAGATCACATTTCAATGCAACAGTACTTTACTGTCATCTATGTGACAAAGTACACTTGCCTGTTTTGTAGACATTCACGCAAATAAATATCAGAAAACATGCTGTTGATTTCATTGTATGTTCCACAGGCACATTCTGTGAAGTTCAGACAACTGCTCAGGAATGCAGAGTGTGGCAGGAGGTGTACCCAGTGTGGAGGACAGTATCTTCAGTCCACGCAACTTAGGACCCCTTCTCAGTATCTTCTTCTAGATTTGCAGTGATTTGATGCAAATGGACTATAAGTGGACACACCAATCACTGATTGTGTAGCTGGAAGAGTGCAATTCATGGGAGCATGCTTTGATATTCAGGCTGTGATATTCCACCATGGAGCATCTGTGCATTCAGGCCATTATGTGACATGGCTGAGGTACAGCAATGGCTGGATGGAATGTAATGACTACATGAGCACTTTTAAACAGAGATTATCTTGGAACCTAGAAGATACTTATGTCCTGGTTTTGAAAAAATTACAATGACCTTCACTGGGCAGAAGAGTAGTGGATGGAAATGTGGTTTCACTCTGTTTGGCACACTCTAGTGGTCATAACAGTGTGCTGTACAACATTTCATATACATGTGCAGCTCTTTTCAGATCAGTTTATGAATAGCACAGAAACAGATTAGGCACATGCAGATGCTTTTGATGGCAGCAGTTAATGCAGGTGTTGTGATTTTTGCTAAAATACAGCCTAAGTGGGCCCGAATTGGTGCAGACCATGTGCATAGTCACATGACATACAACATTTGCTTGGGCTGTGAAGCAATCTTATGAACTGTATATTGACATCTCATGTCTATGCAGTTCTGTTGTATTAATGTGTTCATTTCTGCATTGCTGCACTATGTGACATAGAATGTGCTCTGACTGCTGTCACACTATTGTATGTCAATGCACTGTACATTAAATACATTAAGAAACATAACTATGTTTGTTGGTTAGCAATATTTCTTGTTCATTGTGTTTATTGTCCCGGATTCCCCCCTTTTTCCTTACAAAAAGACAGAGACCATTGTTTGTTGTGCTCAGATTGGCAATTAATTTATCTATATAACATAATTCCATGTTCCATTTTATCATCTTTTTTTATGTCTTTCAAAATTGCATTTTATTGCATCCTTATATCAATCTCTGATTATCACTAATTTTTTCTCGTCTCGGTCGTCCCCCCAGGTAAAAACCTGGGTACCTTCTTCTTATCTTTTTCTGTTAGGTAACAGTGAAAACCAAGACTGCTTTTCCTCCTTCAGCTTTTTCATCCTATTCCATTTTATTTCCACCCTCCCCTCCATCCCCCCCCTTTTTTCCCCATTAGCTGGTCTCCAGCTTGCGTTGGATGACTGGCTTTCCCCTCAAATTAGGGTATTGGTCCTCTAACTCTCAGGGGACCTCCTTCCTGGTCCTCCTCCCCCCTTCTCTCTTTTTTTTTTATCATCTTCCATTTTTTGCATGCCTCCTCCATGCTTCTATGAAACCCATCATTTCTGTACTAAACATGTCTATGGCTAGATCTGACAGATGCACACCATCTGACCTGTAGAAATCCTCTATCCATTCTTCCACACCCCGTAGTATTACGTGTCCTCCCATTTTCCTTATTAGTGTCCCTACCCTACTATTCATCTTTTTTCTGGCCCTATCTACAGCTCTATGGCTGTGCTCATGTCTCCAAACCCGTCTCGGGATCATATCTGACCAGGCAAGGCATACCAAAGGCCACCACTGCTGCACTGTCTCTAAGTCCCTTTTTACCTTTATGTATGGTTCCACCCATGGCTTACCCCCAAGATCGTTACCTCCTAAATGTACAATAATTAGGTCTGGAGTGGGTCAGCGCTCCTTAATTTCCTTCAAAGTAGGAAGCAGCTGTGCCCATCTCATCCCCCGGATGCCATGCCAAGTCAACCTACATTCTCTCACATCTTGGTACAGCAGTTTTCCCCCAGCTTTTTTCTCAGCTCTCCATTCTGCCCAATAAATATAAGAGTGGCCACAGATTCAGACTTCTGTGATCCTCCCACTTCCTATAGGGTGTAAGCAAAATAAATATCTTATATATGGTCTTAGCTTCCCCTTTTCCATATCACCCTTCCATGTCCCCCCCCCACAATGTGGCTCTGAATCTGTAACAAAACACAGGTGATACATTAGTCTCCATACTGCAGTGCTCAAATGTATCTCTTGTAACTGGCAGACCACCAGTGCCCCTTTTCCAACATATTATTTACCGTCTTGCCTGCCGCTGCCCATTGTGAGACAGCCCTTATCTGTAGGGAATGGAATGAGTAATTAATTGGATCCTCCCCCAGGAATTGCATGCCTTTTTTGAGCAAGGCCGTGATTTGATAACTTGTCACCTTCCTTCCATCTCCATGTACAAATAATCTCCCTGTCTTATTCCCATACTCTGCGGTGAAAGCCCACAAAGCCTTTACTGGGCACACTGTGCCATCTATGTGATTTTTTAGTGTTACCATGCAACCCTGCCTCCTTTGATCCATCTTTGACCTCTTAATCATGATTTGTATCTCTTTCATCCCCAGCTTATGTCTTCCCTTTCCAATCCCCCTTCTTCTTCCTTACTGCCATGCCCCACCACCTCACTCACTCTCATGGTCCCTGCAAACATTACCACATAAATTGTGTGAAACAGCTGGACCTCGGCTTTCGATCTACAGATTGCCAGTAAAACACCTTTTAGTTTGGCAAGCCGTTGCTTCCCTATCGGTCTTCTACTATCCATAGTTCTCTGTTTTAACCTACCCCACCCCTGCATCATTCTTCTAATGAACACTGATTTCGTCGGGTCCTTCAACCCTTTTAGGCTGCACACTACAGTAATCCCTGCCAAATAGACCCCCATCATGGTGTGGGCTGTTCCTCATTGCCATTGTTCTACAGTGAACTTCCCTAGCTGTTCTTCTGTGAGTGGTCTACTTAGCTCCATGTGGTGTGTTGCCCTGAATGTTTGAAACACTCGCCAAGCCCCCTCGTAGGCCCTCAGAGTCCGTGGTGCCCATGAGCTGCCAAACAACAGTTCTGCTCCTTCTTGCCAACATCCCAGATGTTCGTTGGCATGGGCATTTTTTGCTCCTCTGCTGTTGGTGCCAGCCTCTGGCAGCGATCCAGCTGCAGACAGGATAGACTGTCAGCTGGGGTATTGTGTACCCCCTTCTATGTGTTTGGCTCTGAATTACACGTTCAATTGCAAGACCCTTAGAACCAAATGTTGCAAGACCTGCATAACCATTTCTGACCTGGCTTTCCTGTTGTTTAAAACTTCTACCACTGCCTTATTGTCACACCAGAATGTTACCTTCTGATTAAGTAATTCTTTCCCCCACACCAGGGTGCAGGCCCAAATGGGCATGATCTCCAACAATGTTATATCCTTTACCTTGCCGTCCCTCACCCAGTCTGTGGGCCATGGTTTTCCGAACCATCTGCCCCTCAGATAGCCCCCCATACCTATGCCCCAGGCTGCATCTGGGTAAAGATCAAGGTCTGTGATATAAACCCATTCCTCCTGCTAGAAGGAGCAGCCATTATAGGCACTGAGGAATTCCTCCCATACCTTAAAATCGTCCTTGACTCCTTTTGTCATGTCTACCCAGTGGTGTGGTCTGATCACCCCAGCTGTAGCCCTTGCTAACCTTTTAGTGAAAGCCCTCTCTGGCCCAATAGCCCTGCATGCGAAGTTCAGGTGTCCCAATACTTGTTGCACCTGTCTCAGTTGTACCCTCCTCCTACTGGTATGTATTTGAATCAGTTCCTTCAGTTTCTTCACTTTTTTGTCCAGCAGCCTAAATATTTCCCCCGGGGCATCTATCTCAATACCCAGAAATTCTAGCACCTTACTGGGCCTTTCTATTTTTTCTGGTGACAACCTAACCCCTAATTCTCTGCACAGCTCTTGAAAAATGAGTCAACGTTTTCTCTGTCTCTCTTCTCCCACTGCCTATAAACAGGAAATCATCCAGATAATGAATGATTGTTTTGTGCCCAGTTCTTACTTCAAATATCCACTGCAAACAGGTGCTGAATGATTCGAATGTCACACATGATATAGAAAATCCCATGGGCATGGCTTTGTCAAAATAGTACTGTCCCCTGATTTTAAACCCCAACAGGTCCCATTCTTCTTTCCTAACCGGGAGTAACCTGAGAGTGAATTCTATATCCATTTTTGCAATCCATGCATCAGCGGTTGCCCGGATGACTGCATCTTCTAATGTGGCATATGTCACTTTACTATATTCTTCGCTAATAAAATTATTCACCGAATCCCCTTCTGGAAAGGATAGGTGGTGAATCACTCTGTATTCTCCTTCCTGTTTTTTGGGGACCAAGCCCAATGGAGAAATCCTCATATTCTGCAATGGGAGGGGTTTCATATGGTCCTTCTACTCTCCCTGCTGCCTTTTCCTTCTCTATCTTACGTCATAGCATTTCTTCTCTCCCTTTTACAGAACCCAGATTGTTCACCTCTCTTGCTTGCCTTGGGCTGTAATACACTGTAATAAAAAACCTGTGCACAAACCTTTTTCAATCATCTCTGCCACCTGTCTATTTGGGTATCTGTCCAACCATTGTTTCCATGCCCCTATCCTGATGGGGGTTCTTGCTTCTCTAAATTGTTCCCTTGCTTTCTTCCCTTCTCCTCTGCTACAAACCCTCCCATTGCTTGGTGCCTGACTTTGTTGGTCAGTGATTCTCACTTCCTCTACTTGCATGCCCCCTGCCTCTTCCCCCTCTATTCCAAAACTGACCCCTATACCCCGACCCCTCATGAAAAAACTGTTGACCTGTTTGTTGCACCCCTGCTGCTTGGGTTCCCTGGATCCATGTCATCCTGCATCTGCTTGCTGGATGTGTACCCCCGCATTTTGAACATGCATGCCGAAAGCGGCATTGTGGCCAGGAAAAAAAGGCCCTATTGTAAGCCCAGCAACACCTCTGTGGCATCCCTCCTTTCTTCCCCCATTTCCCCTCGGGCGTGACCTGATCGGTTACATAGTCTACCCACAAATCTAATTGTTTCATGTCCCATCTTACATCCCCATATGTTGTCATTCTTTGCCGAAAGAATTTGTCGTAGTATATTCATCCCACACACCCTTTTGCCTTCGCCTGCCTTATTATCAGGGAGTATGTGATGAGTGGGATGCCCAACTCTGGCTTCTTCTCCAATACTATAGCTGAGAATGTGGCGAAGCCTATAAACCATCCCTCCCAAGTCTTCCCTTTAGTGAATTTGTCCTCCTCTTTCTTATCTAACAAAACTACCGCTGCTGCCATTTCACTCTTTCCTATATTCTCTGTTTCTTCGTACTTTGCTGCCACTTCCCGGCTTACTAAAGTGAAAATATTCACATACTCTCTCTTTCATATTTTTTTCTTTTGTGGCCAATGGGACGTGTTCCCCTACTCTCATCCCAGGAGCTCCTATCTCCCTTGTTCCTTTTCCCTCTTTCTCTACTCCTCCTTCTTTTACCTTCGGCACCTCTTTGTCGGCCCTAATCTCAGCCAGTGCTGACTCCGTCTGCCACAAACCCCCTGACCCAAGTGCCAAAATGATTTGGCTTATTTACTCTTTGATGCTGTCACCCACAGAGCCGGGTGCATTACCTGTGGCCTTGTCCACTCCTTGCTGCCTGCTGTCCACCTGGTGCCCCAGTATGGTTCCCTCTGGTTGAAGGGCTGGTTGCCCTAATAGTTGCTGTGGAGGAACCTCTGCACACTGGGAATCACTGGGGGAACCACAACCTGGTCCTGGGGAGGTACTGACGGTACCGGGTCAACAGGTTGCAGAGGTACTGGACTAGCCACCTTGGTAGGTCCCACTATCAGTGGTTGTACCCTGGTTGGGCTGTGTGGCATCTCAGCCGGCCATTTTCCTCTGCCCTCTTTTCCCTTCACCACTTTCCTTTTCTCCCCAGATCTCCCTGGTTCCTCCCCTTCCACCAACTCCCACATTCTATTGGCTTTTTCAGCCAGCTCCACTGTTGCCCTGTAGGCATCTTCCTTCAAAGGCCTGCTCTTCTTTGGTGCCATATTCCTTGCTTCTTGCAAACTGTGAAGACAACTGAGGAAAAGAAAAAGAAAAATTCCATTATTAAACCTCTGCCTGGAGCAGTACCTCAAATGACTAAGCCCACTTCCCCAAGAGACAGTCGACTAACGGTGACAAAATGTGCCTTTTTATGCCCTGCCTATTCTCCTGAAAATCAGATTATTCATGCCCTCAGTCATACTGCTGGGTGCCGGCTGCCCCCCAAAACTATGACCCCCCCAAGGCCACGATCTTCTTCTGTGGCTGACCCCTATCTCTGGCCTTCTGCTTCCTTTCTTCTTCCCATCATCCATCCCTGTTCCCTGACATCCTTTCTCTGGGCCTCCTTCCATCGCTTGACCCTCCTGACATGTGACATCATGCCACATGGCCAGGACCCTCTTTTCCAGACTTCTGGCCTGCTCCTGCTCATCCTTGCCTCATGGCTCCCATGTGCTCTCTTTCCCAAAGGCCACACTGTCTTGTATCCCACCAAAACCTTATCCCCTTGCAATTAGGCAACCTTCCCTATCCCAGAAAATTGGCCAGCTGCTCGTTTACAGTCTGCTCCCTTGGTGTGTGACATCACGCCACATGACCGCTAGGTCATCCCCCCCCGCTAGGACTTTTCGTAGGCCTCTCCTTGCCCTGCTAGCTTGGCAACATGTGAATGTCCCCCCTCTGAAGCGTTAGTCCCTGTACCATTTCTGCCAGGCCAAATCGGACAGCTGCTCATTTCTCGGCCTGCTCCCTTGGCATGTGATGTCACGCCACGTGGCTGCTTGTCACCCCCACCTGCTTGGCCAATTCATAGGCCTCTCCTTGCCCTACTAGCTTTGCAACAAGTGAGTGTCCCCCCTTTGAAGCACTAGTCCCTGTATCATTCCACCTAGCCAACACGTAGGCCCCTTCAGGCTGCATGGGTCCTACCACATCGTCATATGGGGCAGCAAGAGTGATGCTGGCATCCAAGCAGTCTCCTCGATGGGGAAAGCCAGGCAGTCCCCCAGCGACAGGGGGATGTAATCTCCACTTGGGGATGCAAGGAGGTAGCAGGGAGGTTGGGGGGTTCGTTTCAAAGCCACGAGGTAAAGCTGGCATGTGGAAAGCTCCATGGACAGCTGCTCAGCCCTGATAACTGGAAACATCAAGGGAGGGTTTCTCCCCAGATTTCGCCACTTTGGGACCTCTTAAGGGAAAAATAGAGTACAAAGGATTTGTTATAAGGAGTGAGTGATGCTCTGTTGTACCCGCAGCCCAGGGTACTCTTTTCCCATTAAATTCCTGGTGCCAAAATAGCTGAAAATCCCCCAACGACTAAAGTAAGAGCCTACCAAACACAGTAAGGCTTCAAAAATCCTGTTCTCACTGACTAGCACAAATTCCACTCAACAAGCAATGTTAATGGCCAGTGGAGGCCTAGTCAAGCCAGCTTCTTAAACAATCAGGCTTTTACCATAAAACTATCCTCAGCTTTTTTAACCAAATGACCCTTTTCTGGACCCAAAGCGCTTTTGCAACAAACCTCACTCATTTGAGCCTATTTGCCTCGCTATTTAAAAGTCAGAGCATACAACCACAGTACAGCTTCAAAATTTTGTTGCAACCAATTAAAATCACATTCACTCGAACCAGCAATGCTAAAGGCCAGTGGAGGCCTATTCAATACAGCTACCTAGACAATCTGCGTTTTAAAAGAAAACTAATCTCATGGAGAATCTTCACACACTGCTCCCAACAAACCATCTCCATCAACATTTCATTAAAATGACATCATAGCATTTTTTTTTACTTGTCTAACATGTCATAGCGTTTAGTTTCTTACCTGCTGTATGCTGTTTGCACAAACCTTCCAAACAATACGCCAATCTGATGTACTTCAGTTTCTTGTAAATCGAAACTCCAGCAAAAGAGGCTGAACCACTCCTGTGCTGTCCATTATGTACCTCCTTTAGCCCTTCCCCTTCCTGTTGCCTGCATATTGTTCTGTCTCCCTGTCCCTCCCCTTCCCCCTCACCCCCCCAGCACACCATCTTCAGGTAAAGGGAAGGGGTGCGCCAGGACAACTTGGTCTGCCCCTTAAAGGGCAAAATTTCATTATGTACATGCTTCACATCTGTCTGGTGATGCGCGAGGGCAGATTGTGCTAGAATGCTGGCACTGTAGCTTTACATGTGCTTGCACATATATTGTTGTGCAATACTTTTTCAAGTACAGTAAGGACATACCTAATGTTTTATATATACTGTACAGGTTGTGTCTCACAAACACCTGTCTAGCATCCACTTGAAGTGGCATTTTTGCTGCCAACTTTACTTGGTAGTGAGAACAGCACATTACTATGGAGGCCTATTACATAGACACTTTGTAATGAACAGTTACTGTAAATATTGTGTATGTGTAAAATGGGCACAACATTTGCTAGAACTATGTACACCTCTGTAAACTCTCTGTATTGCTTTGTGTCAAAACTGTAATATTAAACATTTAGTTTTGACTCTTACATAGTACTTGCATAACTGTGTTCTTTTCATGTTCCACGTAGCTTAAACATTAGAGCTTGTTAAATTTCATAACTGTAGTGACTGGCATGTTTTCTGATGTTTTATGGAAGGATGAATATGTAGCATATTTAGTAATCATCTACCATTTTTAGAAATCTTTGCAAGTGTTACTGTTTATAATTCATATTTTCTTATGAATAATTGTTAGGAAGCATTGTAAATAATCATATTGCCACTAGCAAATATTTAACTGAATAATTATATTATTTGTCTTGTCATTACATTAATTTAATTGAAAGGTTTGTTATATACAATATATTAATTCTTTATTTATGAAAGAGCATTGTAAATCACACACTCTGCTCAATCTCAGTTCAAGGTATGTTCCTGATTTGTTTGGGTCACCTTTATTAAGCGGTCAGGTGAGGAATTTTTCCAGATGTATTTAATGTTAAAATATTACAACATAGTAATGTACTATAGGAGCAATCTTAGGATATGCTGTTTTGGTGTCCATAGTTTCTTAATTGTTTACCACATTTGATTTTTGCCTACCCCAGGAACATTGACTTACTCAGTCTCATATAATTTTTTTTAAACTTTTTATATACATCTGAGAAGAATTATACAGTAATGTTATGAGACTGAGTGAGTTGTGAAATTTGGCCTTCTTTAAAACAGAACTGGCATTTAATGATTAATATTCTTTTTTAAAATGTACTTTCTGTGTCTGTTGTGTTTCTTGTTTAGTGTATATGATTCATATATTGTTCAGGTTTGCAAAGAAGTATAAATGAATATAATGAAATGGTACTACGCATACATCTGTGTAGGAGGTATAGCTTTATATGTAAAACAAAGGTTTGCATACTATTTAACAGTAATGTATGGTACATTTCTAGAGTGTGCTACAGTCCTGGGTGCAGAGGGCTCATGCTCCCACTGTAAAAGGTTATGCATTAAAAGCTGTGTACATGTTTACTTTGTTATAACATCTCAAACTAGAAGGAAATTCTTTGCAAAAAACTCTGTTAATGCAACAGTTAGGGTTACTTCTACAGTGACAAAAGCCAGGAAATTCTATGTTAGGATTTTCAACACTAACTCCGAATCCCCCCCCCACTCACACACACATACATACAAGCAGGGGACAGTACAAGGCAACGCAACCAATCAGAAACAGACACCATAAGGTAACAGAAAGAACATACAACTTTGTAAACATACCGCAAGAGGCATCCATCATCATGTTTCAACAACTGTATCACTTCTGCTGCCATCCCAGTGTCTTGGGGGAGTACACCCACATGCTGTGCAAACATGTGGTAAGGTGTTAAGGAGGCTATGTAGAACATTTAAAATGAAAGTTATTTAATATGGGATGGTTATGACTATTTTGTACTAGTTTGCTACACCTGCTCATAACTTAATGAATTAAAGTATAGGGTCACACTCTGCTGTATTTACACAAATAGATACATATGCCTATCTATTCAGGTATAGGAGTGCAGAGTCTAAAGCAGCCCAAAGTGTGACTGTGAGATACACACAGTGTTCTTCTGTGTGGATGGAGGTATGTAAGTGCAGGATGTGAAGTACCCTGTGGTTCTGCTGTTAGGTATGTACACTCTTCTACTGTCTGCATGTAGACATGTGACTGAATGGTGAATAACCCCACACTCCAAACCTCATCTATGCAGACTGTTGTAGCATCTATATGGAGGAATGGTGTTCCGAACATAATATATTGACACTGTTCTATTATGTCAATGTGGGTCTGGGAGTGCACTGTCTTTTGGACCATGCACTCTTATCGGTACATTCACATAGTATGTCAGAATCCATAGAACACACTATTCATATGTCACTGTGAGACCCTGCCCTCCCAGTCCTACATCAAGATAGTGCAGCACTACCCATATATCACATTGTCCATATGTCACAGTGAAAACACAGGGTCCTTTGGACTGTTCACTATCATACCTCTATTGAAATAGTACAATACAACCCATATGTAACACGATCCATCTGTTGCACTGTTTTCATTGTGACATGTAGGTAGTGTGACTTATGTATCGTGTTGTACTATGTCGATGGAGGATGGGAATGCAGGATAGAAAGCACCCTGTAATGTCATTGTGACATATTGATTGTGTTGTATTTATATATTAATGGAGGGATGGGAGTGCAGTGTCTGAATAACCATGAGGTCACACTGTGACATATGGACAGAGTGACGCATAGACACTGTTATATTATGCTGATGCAGGGTTGGGAGGGCAGAGTACATAGGACCCTGCAGTCCCACTATGACATATGTAAAGTGTTGTTCTGCCTCAATGGAGGAATGAAAGAACAGGGTCCAACTCACCGTGCCATCCTACCGTGACTTAAGGGTACTCTTGTACTATCTAGATTGAGGTATACAGTTCATGCAGTGGCCATCTTACATGGTTGCACATCATGTGGGTGTACCCCCCCCAAAACACTGGGATGGCAGCAGAAGTGAAAATCCTGTCAAATTTCCTCACTTTTGTTGCTGTAGAAGCAATCCTAACTGTTGTATTAATGGAGGTTTTTGCAAAGAAAATATATATATATATATATATATATATATATACACGTGTGTTGATATATACACACACACACTCATAAGCTCATATACATAATCATATATGTAATAGATATACCACTCTGAGGTGTGCAGTCGCACTCTGATATCATCGCCTTGGTGTGCATTGTATGCACGAGGCCGCAGGGCCGAGTCATCAACATCGCCTAAGGCGTGCGTGATATCAGAGCACGACCGCACACCTCAGGGTGGTATATCTATCTTATAAAATGTCAAAATTGTTTTAGAGGGGGGGTAAAAGTGCAGGTGTGCGGTCGCGCTCTGATATACGCACAGTCATGTGATGTGTTTTATACAATCAGAAGTCTGGATTTGGATATGGATATGGCTGCTCATTTTATAAATATATATATATATATATAAATATATACACCCAAAATACTTCAACACATATAGGTGAGAGTTCGGAGAATCTTCACCCCTCTGGAATGTACACCCCACAAGTGCACTGGTTTGGAATAGAAGATGATTGAAGAGATGGGGGGGCAAGCCTTCCTCTCAGGCATTGAAACGCAAGGGTATGAACACTATTCAATGTAAACACATCCAGTGCTATAGGTATATTCAATGTCTCTTCTGAAGATATTAATGAGAACTAGCTGTAACACTAATCCCTGAGTATAGATGTGGGAAATTGCATAATTTTGTTATGCGAGATAGTCAGTGAAATTTGCACATTTTGAGGGTGCGAAATGTAAAATTTTGCTTTGAAATGTGAAATTTCACCTGCAGAATGTGACATTTTGCCCACAGAATGGCAAAATTGCACTTGTGAGTGGGCAAAATTCCACCATTTTGGTGAAATCTTGCATTCCGCAGATGAAATTTCTAAACTCCGCAACCCGCGAAAATTTTTTGTGGAACTGCAGAGTTTTGTGAAATATTTTCCGTAGTGAAATTGTCAATTTCATGGCAATTTCACTGGCAAAATTACATTTTGCAACATCTCTTTTCCTGAGGTAGACCGCTGGTAACCTCAGTCTCCTCAGATTGAGCTCCATTCACCACCACCCTCTGTGCCCTGCTGTTCAACCAGTTTCTGACCCAGTTTACTATGCTGGGAACCACTCCCAGGCTCCCCAACTTGTTTTGTAACCTCCTATGTCAGACAGTGTTGAAGGCCTTGCTAAAATCCAGGTAGGCCACAGCCACCACTCCTCCTCGATCTACTTCCCTGGTCACCCAGTCAAAGAAGTCTATCAGATTTGTTTGACAAGACCTTTCCACTGTGAATCCATGAAGCCTCAGATCTTGTGCACCACTGTCTTCAAGATATGTCACAGTCTTTTCTTTTATCAATTATTACATCAATTTCCCCATCACTGAGGTCAGATTGACTGGTCAATAGTTGCCAGCCTCCTCCCTGCTCACACTTTTATGGAGAAGAACTACATTCCTCCTCTTCTGGTCCTCCGGAACCACCCCTGTTTCTATCGATTTGTTGAAAAGGGCTGTCAGGGGGGGTCACGTGATGGCAGCCTGAGAGTCGGCAGCAAACTACCGGAGCTCCGTCACCTGCTATCTAATTTAGGCTCTTGTAAAGCGCCGTCAGATTCAAGTTTCCTTTATTTCAGGTGGTGTGGTTTCTCGCTGCGTGGGAAATCACTTTTTTAGACCCGCAACATGGAGGTCTATATGAAAAAGGCGCCTCCGAAGCACTCGCCTCCGCAGACCCCAGAAAAAGAGAAGGCTGCAAAGCGGGCCAAGCAACAGGCTGCTAGCTTACTCAAGTTACCCACCGCGGACGTCCCGCTAACTGAAACCAGATTTCTTGAAATTATGCAGCCTCTCCAGTCCTCCATGGCGACTATTGCAGAGGACATGCAATTAATTAAAAAGTCAGTGGATACTCTTTCTAGGAGGGTTGGGGATGTGGAAGTGAAGTTAACCTCTCTGGAAAACAAACACCTCGGGCATGAAACAGAACTCGTCCTGGTTAAACAGAGATTAAAGAAGTTGGAGGAGAAATTAGAAGACCTAGAGGGCATGTGAAAAAATAATCTTGTTGTGATTGGGATCCCTGAAAAGAAGAAGAATATGCGGTCACCTTTCTTCAGAAATTTTGCAGTAAAGTTGGCTCCCGAAGGAATATGTAATGAAAGAGCTCATCGCTTGCGCCTCTGCCCGCCAGGGCGCTTGAACCCTTGATCATGAGATTCCTGAACTCTTGGATAAACAACACGTCCTCGCTAAGGCAACAGAGATGAAAGAATTGCTATGGGAGGGACAGAGAATTCGAATTATTCAGGATTTGCCACACTCCATTAGGCTGAGAAGGCAGGAGCTGCATCTGATTGTTACCAAGCTTGTAGCGGCGTCTAAGCCATATAAAGTTAAGAATCCTGCTGTGTTAATGGTACAGCATGAAGAGAAGTGGCTATCATTTGATTCTTACTCTCAGACTCAACAGGAGCTGCAACGTCTCTTCCCAGATCTCTTTAAATGATGATAGTTTCCCTGCATCTCAACTTTATTGGCTTTACTTCTGGGTTCATCAAGATAGTATTTGATGATATAGAGTTGTCTATATAGTCCACTTGCAAATCTCCTGACTGTCTGCATGGAACTCTCACTTATATTATCCCGGTATTTCTCAGCCTCTCAATGACATACGCCTCCTACCGGTGGTTAGCAGTTGCTTACAAGATGAAACCATTGAATTTTCCAATTGGGGACAACTACTGTAATCCTTTTTCTCTCCCTCCCTACATTTGGGTCTTCGAGTTACCTTCTCGGTGCATATGGCTTCCCTCATTTTCGATGACCGCTTCGACGTTTGGGCTGACTCTAAGGAATGGTTTGAGTGGTTTATCTCTGCACGCAGCTTACTTCATGGCGTGAATAAAACTGGACCAGATGGCTTCTGCAGCTAACGGTCTGTTATGACCGGGACTCATTAATTTTTTGACATACCATTGATGGTAGACCTTCCAAACAGAGCTACTGATCTCCACCTGGGACAAGTTCCCCCCCCCTTTTTTTTTTTTTTTTTTTAGCATGCATCTTCAGCCATTCCAGACTTTTCAGCAAGACTTCCGGTGGATGTACTCCAGACTTTTCAGAAGGACTTCCAGTGGATGTACTTTTCCCCTCTCCCCTTTTCCCTCCCCCCCTTTTTTTTTTATCATTTACATATCTTGGTGTGTATATAGTTATTAATTAACTTGATAGATAATTTTTAGTTCACCCGGAGAGGGCCTATTTTAAGTTGATCTGAGACTTAGACGACAATTGATTAGTAGTCTGTTGGCGCTATTTACATTTCTGGGCAATGAGGTTGGAGCCTATCTTGTAATTAATTACTTTCTCCTTTTTCCTGGTGGGTGGGGGGGCTCCGGAGGGTAATGCAGGGCATATTGGGTTGTTTGGAAGTTAATCATGTGGCAGGTTTTCTTTAGGAGGGCAGTCTTCTGGGACTGGGGGATAGGTCTTGTTTTAGACTGGGGGGATTTCGGGTTAGTGTGTTCTTTGGGTACTAGGAGGGTGGGGGTTTGGGGATTGGCTGCTTTGTTGAGGGGTTGGGGTGGGATTATCAAGGTTATGAGCTAATTGAAGTACACACAATATCTGGTATCAGGAGTTTATAGTCATGTTATTGATATCTCTGACTTAACTTTCATGGGCACATTTTACTCAGCTTGTCCTAACGTCTGTTTTGTTTATAATGGCTTGCACTTATAAGCTCATCAGCTGGAATGTTAAAGGAGACAAGGACAGGGTCAAGAGGCAAGTGGTACTAAACACCTCCGCCATTTGGGAGCGCATATTGTCTTCCTTCAAGAGACACACTTAAAAGAAGTGACCTTCACTATTTCAGAAGAAGTGGGTTGCGAGGTTTAGGGGGCGGTGAGTCAACGAAGAAGGGTGGAGTGGCTATCCTTATTGCTAGGCATATCCCTTTTAAACTGATAAATGAGTGTTGGGACCCCGAAGGCAGCTATGTAACTGTGCACGCACAATTGGCATCACAACCGATTATATTAGGATCCATATATGGCCCTAACAGAGATTCCCCTTCCTTTTTCATGAACCTACTGCACTTAGTAGTGTCTGATATATATAAACCCACATTTATTGGGGGTGATTGGAATTTGGTACTCCAGAATGATTTAGATAGGTCAGGACTTGTGAGACGGGGTTTATCTCCTGCACAGAGGGCCCTTAGGGACTTTATCAGTAAAGGCGGCCTGGCGGATGTCTGGCGCCGCTAATCCTGAGTTACGGCAATACTCTTATTATTCACCGGTACATAACTCCCATTCACGAATTGATTATATTTTGATAAGTTCAGCGGTGATACCCGATGTGATGCAGGCAGAGATTTCTGCCAGGGTAATATCAGACCATGCTCCAGTTAGTGTGACATATAGGCCTACCTTAGAGTGCAGCTCCCCACAATGGAGGTTAAACTGCCAAATTCTAAAACATGAGTCCTCTTTGATGCATCTCAAGGATTTCATCAAGCATTTCCTAGAGGACAATCAGGACTCAGTAGACCAGAGAGACCTGGTTTGGGCTGCCATGAAGTGTTCCTTAAGGGGTGAGTTAATTAAGATTGCCTCCAGGAGGAAACATGTTCAGAGGGATGAGTTAGATGCCTTGCTTGTTTCTATTAAACAAATTGAGAGTGTTTTATCCCGATCTTCATCTGAATCGGACTGGGTTAGGCTACATCAGTTGCAGGCCCAGCACTCAGGTTTAGTGATGCAGCAAGCTGAGTTAGCACTCCGGCGCTCAAGACTTCAATATTTGGATATAGGTGAGAAAGCTGGGAAACTGCTTGCTATGCGTATTCGGCATTTAGACTCGGATCATCATATCCCGGGTGTCCACGGTGCTCAGGGGGGACAGGTCTGCACGGATCCACAGGAAATGTCTAGTGAGTTTGGGGCATACTATCGGAGATTATATGTAGAAGATCCCGTATCTAAACCTTCAATGATAGAAATTACCTCATATCTGAATTCAATCGGTCTCCCAAAGTTATCGCCGGGCGATGCAGTCGAGATAGGTGCCCCAATATCACTTCTGGAGATCCGCCAAGCCATTCAGCAGATGCCCTCTGACAAATCCCCTGGGCCTGATGGGTTCCCCAGCAATTTTTATAAGGTATTTTGCCCTGTCATATCTCCAATATTATTAGACATTTTTTAATATTGGTTTGATCACGGTATCTCCGACCCCAATTTCAAGAGGCCACTATCTCGCTAATTTGAAGTCGGGAAGGACCCTAACATGGACAGCTATCGCCCATATCTCTTTAAATGCAGATATTAAAATATTGGCAAAAGTTCTGGCCAACAGGCTATCTAAAGTTATGGACACGTTGGTCAGCAGGGAGCAAGTGGGTTTTATGAGGGGGAGGTTACCCCAGGATCACCTTCGTAAATTATTACACCTCATTGCAGAGGCCAAGGAATCTAAAACCCCAGCAGTACTCCTTTCTTTGGACACCAAAAAGGCCTTCGACTGGGTGTCCTGGGATTTCCTATTCACCACCCTCTTGACATTTGGGCTGCCTGACGTTTTCTTAAGATGGGTTAAAATCTTGTATTCTTTTCCCTCTGCTCGAGTGAAATGCAATGGGGTATTATCACCGCCTATTAAGTTAGAGCGTGGTACAAGGCAAGGTTGCCCTTGTCCCCATTGCTATTTAATTTGTACCTGGAGCCTTTTTGCACAGATTAGCACAGAATCCTCTTATAAAGGGTATACAGGTAGGGGAATTTAACTATGCGTTTTCAGCTTATGCTGGTGATGTGTTACTGCACATTGAGAATCCGGTAATCTCTATACTGGCCGCTTTGGAGGAAATAGCTGCCTTCTCCAAAGTATCCTATTATAAATTAAATCGTGCTAAGACCAAAATTCTCCCTTTAAATCATAATGTCATAAAAGCAGATTTACAGACTTTTGGTCTTGGCTGGGAGGCTAAATCCCTTATATATTTGGGGATCAGCATTGGCACAAGCCTACCTTCGATGATTAAAGACAACCTGGGTACTCTGGTTCAAATTATTTCGGGAGATTTGAACAGATGGCGTTCGATCTCCTTATCTCTATGGGGCAGACTAAATCTCCTTAAGATGAATATTCTCCCTAGAATATTGTATCCTCTGGGGATGCTTGAAACTTATCTTCCCAAAAAATGGTTTATCAATCTACAGAAAATATTTAATTCCTTTTTGTGGCATGGGAAGAGAATACATAGATCTTATATTAAATTGACCGCCTCAAAATCCAAGGGTGGACTGATGGCCCCCTCTCTGTTTTTATATTATACAGCACAACACATTTCTAAGCTAACTTTATGGGTCAAAGGACATAGGCCCTCCGGCTATTCTCCCTTATGGTTAGACATCGAGCATGACCTGGCTAAAAGATTGAAGAGCTCTTTATGTGCCCTCTTATTTGTTCCCCAGTCCATCATTTCTAAAACAGCGATGATCAATCCCATGGGCTGGTCCTTGAAAGCATATTTTCAGCTACAATGTTATCTAGGAGTCAAATGGTGGCTTTCGAACAACCAGCCTATTTTCGAGAACCCCCAAATCAAAGTAGGGGGTGCTGCGGTACCCACTACTTTCTGGCCCCAGATAAGCCATTTTTCCGTATCGGATATCTGGGAGCAGGGCTGCCTACGTCCTTTTGACCTGCTGAAGAGATTTTCCATCCTCCATCCATATTTCAGTGTCAGTTACCAGAAATGACTTCTATTTATCCAAAACAACACATATGACATATTTACTTCCTCATTTTCAAGCAATACTGTAGCTTTTTTAACTACAGGATTTGTCAAAGTTATTTCCAGAAAAGGAAGTGACAGAGACATGTTTTTTAAGGTTTGGTCTTTAAGCCAAAACCTGCCCAACAATGCTGGTGTTTTAAATGAGAGATCCCTGAAAGACATTTTTTCAATCATTGTGGGCCACTCCATTGGAGACATCCCTCCAAGTTAATTTTTAGTTGTGTTCCTTATTAAAAATCTAGCCATATAAGGACATCTCTCAATCTTTGTTTGGGAACCCCTAATTTGAAGATAGCTGGGCGGATGCTTTCTAAACTGTTTTGGCCCCATATGGGTGTTGACACCATAGCTGATCTGTTCTGTTCCCAAAAGCTACTCTCTTTTCAGGAAGCTAGTCGGTTATATCATTGGCCATCATACTGTTGGTTTTGTTACTTTCAGGTGTCGCATATGTTCCTTCAATTTTTTGATACTGGTCCCTGGCATAGTCCCTTGGGGACATGTTTCTTCTTTCATTACTGCTGCCCCTACTTCTCATTATATTTCTTAATACTATTATTCTCTGAGGGACTATATGGTTAACCTTTAGGGCTCCAGGTTCTACTACTGGGTTTATGTGATCCCGACCATTAATGCTTCACAAAACTGGCCTGAAATATGGAAACACCTGTATAAGTACATAAAATGTGATAGGTACTGTTTTATGCAGTTCTAGATTTTACATAACATGTATTACACTCCTGTTTAAGCTGCATAAAGTGGGTAAGTTGCCCACTGATACAGTATTTGCTGTGTGATGTGGTAAAGAGCATGGCTCTTTATATCATGTACTCTGGTTTTGTGAGACAGTGACTCCACTTTGGAAGTCTATTCAAACACATCTGGATCCCTTGCTTGGGCTGTCTGAGACATTCTTTCTTGAAATATGTTTTCTGGGGGGTTACACTGGTACTTTGATTGGTAACTAGAGGCCACACATGGCCCTGAGTGCAGCATGTACAAAAATAGTCATTTTTCAGCACTGGCTTGACCAGTGTATGTGTAAATTCATTGAATGGTATAGGGAAGTTTTGTTCACCCTTCAAGCTGAGCACCTTATAGCTAATATGACGGGCAAGATTAATAAATTTCAACATATTTGGGAACATTTGTATATCATGTTAACTGTATGATGGTGGGGCCTTGTCATTCTCATGAGTCCCTACAATTCTTTGTGATTCTTGTTCTGGCTGGGTCTATTCTTGTGATTTAATCAGATGGGATGGGTTGGTATACTTCTGGTGGTGGGGGGGGCTGGAGGCTGGGAGGGTTGTTTTGTTGGGGATTGGGGAGTTTATGCAAATGTTTGGCTGTTGATACTTGGTAGTGTTCCATCTCTGGATTTGTATTTGTTGGATTACTTGAATATGTATAGTTTGTTATTGCTTTCTTTAATAAAGTGTATTCAATTTGAAAAAAAAAAACTTGCACAGAAACAATGCTGTGCATGCATGTGCTTCCACAAGTCATTTAATCAGTGACCTCTGGGGGTCAGCTGATGACTATTGTACATGGTTCTTCACTCAAGATAGTGACTTGACATTTTTCACCCCTATACTGTACATTTACTATGGAGCCTTCCATGAATGCTACTTTATTGTCACTCTTCCCACTCTTTTCCTACTTTCTCAATAGTAGCTCAAGTGTATTGCTTGGCAAAATGTATCAATCTCACTTCAACAAATGTATCACACAATTCCAGAATTTTCACACAAGCACATAAAATGTAACTTAAATTATTGATGTTAATTTGCAGTTGTTGGCTGCTTATAGCTTGGCCAGCCTTTGAACAAAAGATTTATGAGTTTACACACACACACACACACACACACGCACACACACACACACGCTCACACACACACAGTGCCTCATTTTCAGGGTCAAGGAGGCTAACAGAATTGAACATATTCTGTTCTTAATTTTAAAGTTTTATAAGCTTACAATTCTGCATTTTACATACTTGCAACATGTAATTTAAAAATTGCTGACAAGTTTGGAGGTTTATAACCCAATCAGCTTTAAAGATAGAAATGAACAACTTGGCACACTTCTACATGAGCACTAGTACATTTGTTAAACTAAATGTGGTGTAATGTGGACACATGCATTTTCAATTACATGGAAATAACTAAAATCACAATTGTGGCACAATTTCACAAAATATTCACAGACATGTTGCAGAAGTGAAACAGTAATCTCACCAGAATCCTACCAGCAGAAGATACATTTTGCCTTCTCCTAATGTGATTTCCTGTGCTGTATGAGCTACTAGCTAAGAGATAGTCTGTGAGGTGTAGCTACAATAAATGTAAGCCAAAGATCTTCTGTGAGAAATCTCTTACGTCTACATGAAAAAATTATTTCTGCATTAGATTAGGGTTCACCAGTAGATATTAAAGCTTTCAATACTGTCCCCCATAATGAAATAATAGACATACTACTGATACTACAGATGTACTGGATTTACTGAATTCAGTTGAGACAAAAGCAGGCAGAAGGCCCAATGAGAATGTCTCCCCACACTAGTGGGATCTTGATTTCCCAATTATTTTGTCCTTTTTGACAATATACATGCATAAAGGGACTTTTTAAATGCATCCAAGGTAGTCATCTCTATTATTTCCCGAGGTAAATTATTCCAGTACTTAATAGTGTGAACTATAAAGTAATTGTCCCTTTTGTTTGTCTTGGCCCTTGGTACAATAAACTGTTTATTATATGCACGCAAATTTAGAATTCTCTTATGTGGCTGAAAGCCCCAACCTGATGCTAAGTGAGGAAAGTATAAGATCTTATGCATCAGGAGAATATCTCCACATAGGCGTCTCTCCTGAAGCAAGAAAAGATTGTTTACACTAAGTCTTTCTGGATATGATTTGTATTTTAAGTGTGGGATTAATTTGGTTATCCTTTTTTTTACACTTTCAAGTAAACAATATCTCCCTTTAAATATGGGCTCCAGAACTGAGAACCATAATCCAACAAGGGTCAAACATAGGACTTATACACTGGTAACAGACATTGTTCAGATCTAAAAACAAATGCCCGGGTAATCCTGTTGATCATTTTACATTTGCATTTTTTGCAGCAATTCTATAATGGTCCGAAGAGGAAAGATTATTGTTGATTAAAATCCTTAGATCCTTTTCTGATTTCAATGATTGAATAGGCATATTATTCATAAAATATGAATGATGAGGATATTCTGTTTCCAAAGTGTATTATCACACATTTCTTTGCAGATAGATTAAAGATAGATCAAAAAATTGTAAAATGGATGCAGGCATAGTTAAGGGACAGGACACAGTGCACCTGTATAAATGTTTTTCTTTCTACATCCAGGTATTTGACTAGTGAGGTACTGCAAGGATCCATGTTGGGACCTGTGCTCTTTCAGATATTTGTGTCCAATATGTGTAAGGGATTAGCCAGCTGGAGCAGTAAATATGCAGATGATACCAAACTGGCAGTTGTGGTGGATACTGATGAGGCAAAAATGGCTATGCAAAAAGATTTGGACCTAATTTATAGATGGGCAATGAATAAAGGGATGACATTTAATAGCGACAAATAATGTGTAATGCATTTAGGAAACCAGACAACCATCACTAATATGTATTCGGGGCTACAGTTATATGGGAGGTCAATGAAAAAAAGACTTAGAAGTATTGGTAAATAATAGATTAACTTTAACTTCACACTGCAATGCACAGGTGGTCAAAGTAAAAAAAAATGTTATGGACAATAACAAAACACTTTAGAAGTAGAAGTGAGGATGTTATTACACCTTTATACAGGGGCATTGTTAGACCCATGTTAGAATATGAAAGCCTGTTGTGGTGTCCTATAAATAAAGGAGTTATCATCAAATTAGAAAAGGTACAGAGGCAGACTACAAAATTCATTTATAACATCAAACATTTGACGTATGATGAACATCTCAAAAAGATGAATTTACAGTCCTTGGAGACAAGATGGTTGAGAGGTAATATATTGGTGTGCTATGACATCATGCTGCATAGTCATCTACTAAATGATTTGAGCCTAGAATGTAAGAATGATGGAAAAGGAACCTGAGGCCATCTACAACTCAGCCAAAAAAATTCCTGACAAAACTAAGGAAAGCTTTTTATACACAATGCATAGTAAGTACATGGAACAAGCTCTTGCTAGAGATTATAGTTAGTAAGGATAAAGAAGATTTCAAAAAAATTAGATTCCTATCTACTAAATTGAAATATGGTATCTTACTATGGGTACTGGAAATGAAGCATACATGGGCTGACCGTCTTCTTGCTCCTAGACACCTTAGCATGCACCTTAAGATGTTTCTTACAGGGGCTGTTTTTTTAACTTATTTTCAAAACTGAGAGTATTATTTATCTTAATTTTCATTTATTGGTGTCTCATTTATGACTGCAGCACTAATCAGTGCTGCTGCCAAGGCTGCCAGTGAGACCAGAGCTATCAGTTTTTTTCTCTAAGTTGGCATTTTTACAGTAGTTAGGCACTGCTCCTGACAGATGAGGTTATGTGTCCTAAATCTGTATTTCTGCTTTGTATCTAAATCCGGTAGTGGTTTCTAATCCCACACTGGGATTCGTCTCATACCAAAAACACTAGCAAACAAGTGCAGTATTAAGAGGATTCTGAACTGTGGGGGTGTGAAATCCTTTGGATGAGATGTTAAATCAAGATCCTGTACATTTTTTCTGGTGGTTATTCAGGTGCACATTAAAGATCCATAGAGGTCTGCTGATACTGGCATCTGCTCACCCATTCTCTTATCCCTGCACTTAATTTCATCATACTACATAGAAACATAGAAACATAGACTTTGACGGCAGATAAGGACCGCTTGGCCCACCTAGTCTGCCCATTTCCCTACCTACAGGATAGGCTGCATATCCTAGTTAACCAACAGCCTATTTCTTCCTACCCCCACAAGAATTGCCTTATGTCTGTCCCATGCATTCTTGAATTCTCCCACAGTTTTAGACCTCACAACCTCCTCAGGAAGGCTGTTCCATGCATCCACTACCCTCTCTGTGAAAAAATACTTCCTCACATTGCCCCAGAACCGCCCCCCATCTTTAAATTGTGTCCCCTTGTTCTTGCACGTCTCTTTTTCTGAAAGATGCTACCCTCTTGGACTTTGTTGATTCCACTGAGGTACTTAAAAGTTTCTATCATGTCCCCCTCTCCCTTCTTTCCTCAAGGGTATACATATTAAGCTCCTTTAGTCTCTCATCGTACGGCTTCTCTTGCAGACCTTGCACCATTTTAGTTGCCCTCCTCTGGACTGCCTCTATCCTGTCTATGTCCTTGCGGAGATGGGGTCTCCAGAACTGGACGCAGTACTGAAGATGGGGTCTCACCAACTGTCTGTACAGAGGGATAACAACTTCCTGTTTTCTGCTAGTGATGCCTCTCTCTATGCTTGTATTCACAAAAACAACTCCATGTGTAGTGCTAAATTTATTTGGTGCAATACTGCAGTGACTTAAAACACATAACTTCAGCAGCTAGTGGTGTTTCCCACAGATTTTGTCCTAACAGTATTTACTCAGCTGGCAGAGTTTCTTCATAGGATGCTGGTCTGCACTGTGGTGCCAGTTTAAGCATTCAAACATTTAAAGGTATAGCAGACTCAATATAACAGTAGTGCTTATACAACCAAATTAATATTTGCAAAGAGACAAATAATGCATGGTACATTATAAAACAGACTAATATCAAGTTTAAAAAATTCGTATAAATAAATTACGCACAAGGAGCTCAGTGGTGGTTGACCGCATCCAAAACAATATGCTAATGACATCAATAATAGCCGCAATCCCACTTTACTTAATTCCGGAAGGAATAGGGGCAAACATATTAGAAGAAAACATTTGCAATGCTTATAGCTTGATACCAAAGCAGGGACTTTTCCAAGCTGCATGCCAACTAAATGACTATGAAGTCTAGAAATTATTTTACCACCATACTGCTCTATAAGCTTAATTATGAACTGGGGATCATAAATGGATAAATCTGATTGGCTGAGAGGTCTTTGAAGCCATGATGATATCAGGCTACATCATCACGGCCTCAAAAAACCTCTGGTCACCAGCCTCCTCACTGCCCATGACTTCCTCCACTTGCCTGCCATCTGATTGCCCACAGAAATTTCCTTTGGTGCTGCTCATACACTAATGCAGCCAGAGACTGCACCGCACAGAGCAGTGTCAGTTGTGGCTTGAGCAGCTCCTCAAACTTCAACCAGCACCACGACCGTTGATCACAAACTCACACACAAACTTATTAAAGTCCCTGCCCCACACTGCCAACAAATGAAATGGGTGCTCTGATTGCTTAATTTTATAACTGCTTTAACAGTGAGGCTGAGCTTCAAGAAAGTAGAGCTACCTGCTATATTTCAGGTCTCCGGGTGAATGAACAAAAACACACTCCCGGTACCTTTTCCTGACTGAAGAGTTGGCGGCAGAGAGACAGCACAATGAGAAATGGAGCTGCTATTGCTTGTGAGGACTGGAGTCTTTTTTATCTTGTAGTGTAGTATGTAGTGGCTAGGATGCTCTACAGAGCGGTCACACTGCTGCAGCTAGGAGTGTCCTTCTCTACTGTGGGACTCTGAAATTGCAGTGTGTAGGTCAGGTCCTGGTTACGAGTCCACAGAAACAGCTTGCAGGATTCGTGGCAAAACCAGAGACAGCATCAGTGGAGGCTCAGCTCAGCTGCATGGGGGTTGGGGGTGGATGTATTATACTACATCACCACCTACAGATCTTCATACACAACACAGGAACTTTTTTCTGTCTATGTATCAATTCACTTTAAAAAAAAAACTTATCAAAAAAGAAGTTCAGCTTTTTATTTTGTATTTCTACCAATTTTAATCCAGTTCATATTAGCAATAATGCATGCCACGGTGTGGTATATCATGGGATATTGTCACTTCTCTGGTGCATGAGGCACGTGGCCTACATAACACACAAAACACACCTGAGGCATGATGATATCCCATGATATACCACACCCTGTCATGCATTATTGCTTAATTTTATAACAACACTCATACATATTCATCTGTCCACTCCAGTATAGAATATTAAAATGAGAACACAGGGAAAGTGGAGAAGCAGGGGGCATGGAAAAAGAAAGGAAATAAGCAGGGGATAGAGTGTTTTCTTAAAAGGATAAAACTAAATTCCATCTAAAGAAATATGAATAGCAATTCTGAAAGAAATTTCCATTCTATCCTTCCTGTACATGTTGTGCCAATAAGAACTATACACCACCACCACCACCCATGATATATTTAAAGGGCTAAAAACACATCTAGGCATATCACACATATAAATCAGTAGTCAGAAATTATCAAAGATATAGTTAATGCAATTAGTTCCCCATGGAGAGTATCAGAAGTAAGAAAATAATTCCTTGTGGCAAATGGCAGCAAATCCAAATTTTTTTGCCAGCATGCATTTGGAAGGGGATGAAAATGAACATGCATGCAGTTGCATAGCTAAAGTTTGGGGGAGAGATCACTATAGAAGAGAGTCATAGTCCAGCCATGTATCCCACATATATGCTCATACAGAAACATGAGCATATAGAATTTGATAGCATAAGAATGGAGGTCTACCTAGTCTGTCATTACTACTGTATACTACCTGACCACCACTAACCTACTGTGTTGGTGGGCTATTTTCCCCCTTCCCCAAACCCTCACACCTTAATCCTGTGTGGTGCCCCTCCAGATTATGAGTCTCTTTGCCCTGTCCCAACTGTGCTTAAACCCATTTAGGGTAGTTGCCTCCATGATTTCCACTGGCAGTCTGTTCTACAGTTCCACTACTCTCTCAGTAATGTATTCCTTCCTTGCATTTCCCCTGAACCTACTCCACCCTATCAGCCTCGAGTCATGCCCCATGCTGACTGCATCCACATTGCTTAAAAACAGGTCCTAACTATTCACCTTGTTTATACCCCTAATATGGGTATAGGTTTTAATCATGTCCCCCTGAACCAGTCCCACCTAGCCTCAGGCAAGTACATATGGGCTGGCAGTATAGCCTAGAGATTAGAGGAATGAGGTGTGAATGAGCTTGGTACATCCAGTAGACCAGACCTGAGTTTGAGTCTCACAACCTCCACTTGCATACTGTGTGACTCTGAGCAAGTCACTTAACTGCCCAGTGCTCCCAGGTCACCCCTGAAAACAGGCACTTGTGCCTAGTGGGCCTTACCCGGTTACCAAAGACTAAAATAAATAAATAAAATAAAACAAAATATTTATGGCTTGTAGCTGATCTTCATAGAATCTGCTGTGATGGTCCAGGAGCTGCTGTATTGGTGATCCTTTGCTGTACTGACTCTAGCATGTCAATGTCTTACCCTAGGTGAGGATTCCAGAAGTGGGCACAGTACTCCAGGTGAAGCCTCACTAAGGATCTGTATGGTGGCAAAAATCACTTCACTTCTCCTACTGTCAAAACCCTTCCCTTTACTCCTCAGTATCCTTGATGCCTTGCTGTATGATTTGTTGCTTTGACTCAATTGTTTGAGGGAGTCACTAATGATGATCCAAAATTCCCTCTCCATTGTTGAAGTGGCTGTCTTATCCCACCCATCCAATATCCTGTGAATGGAAGTCTTTTTCCAAAGTGCATCACTTTTCAATTCATTGCATTGAATCTTAACTGCCAGATCATAGACCAACTATCCAGTTTCTTGAGATCCTTCTAAAGCTCCAGTTTCCCTTATTCATGATCTTCTTTGCCACATAGTTCTGTGTCATCAGGAAAGAGATAAAACTTTGTCCAGATAACTTCCCCTATGTCACTTATGAACACATTAACTAGGACTGGTCCAGGGATTGATCCCTGCGATACTCCACTTGTGATAATCTTATTCCCTGATATAGCTCCATTCACCACTACCCTCTGTTACCTCCCCCAAGCCAGCTTTCTACCCACCTAACTAAATGCCACTGTACTCCCACATTCTCTGATATCTGCAACAGTCTCCAGTGAAATACAGAATCAAAAGATTTTCTGAAGTCAAAGTAAAGCTAATCTACCACCTATCCTTTTGCAACCACCTTGGTGATCCAATCAAAAATGTATCAAGTTGTTCTGGTATCTCCTCCCTAAATCACCAGGGTTTCTTTGACTTTTGTATCCATCAGCTTACCTTCAACGGAGGTATGGCTGACAGGCCTATAGTTGCCTGGACATTCCCCCCCCCCCTTCATTGCAGAGTGGTACCCCTTTGATAGATTTTCAATCCAGCCCAAGCCTGTTTAATATAGGCATATGCTGTATAAATACCTAAAAGGGAGAAAACAGGACATTTTCTCTCTTTTTTAGGTATTTGTGTGGGGCACAGTATATGGTTGAACTATGTGTCTCACCTATAGCAACCCCTAGACACTGGATATAGAACTATACTCATGTTGGGAAAGTCACTATTGTGGTGCCAAAGTATGAGAATTTTAAATCTTTGCTCCTTACATATTTGTACATTTAATTGCAGTATTCTGTGAAGTGGGATAAAGATTGTTGCTATCACTGATGGCATGAGCAGATTGTTTGCAGCAGAGGTCACTCACCATTGATCTCCTTGTGTGTAAACTTTTTACATATATTTTTATTTGGTTATTGTTCTGCTTTTCAACTCACAATGCACTAGTGGTTACTTTGCAAATATTACTTTGGATGTGTAAGTGATGCTGTTAAATTGATGCTGCTATACCTTAAATATTTGAATACTTAAACTGATACCACCGACCAGACCACTATCCTTTCAGAAAGCTCAGTCAGCTGAGTGAAACACATTAGGAGGAAGTCTGTGGTGATATTGCTATCTGCTGAAATTGTGTGTTTTATGTCATTGTAGTATTACACCAAAAAATAATGAATTTCTGCTCTACATATGGATTTGGGAATCCACGCATGGTGGGTTGAAACTTGATGTATTGGAGAGAGAAGCCATAAGTGGGTGGGTGCTGGTATAAGCAAAACTGAATGTATCTTTATTTTTACTTAAGCACCACTACAGCTTAGTCCAGTCTTGGTAGCATTTCTGTATTTTAAAGATCACATAGTACTTCTCAAAAAGATTAGGGGACTTTTTTATTAAAACAAAATATAGCAATAAATAAACAGGACTAACAAAAGAAACTCGAAAACATCTCAAACTGAGAAATCAAGAGAATAGAAATACAGTTATAAAATACTGTAGCACAAGCAAAAAGTGGTAAGACTATACACAGGTGTTGAATCATCCTTTCTCCTTATTTTTTCTGTCTAATACATGTGATTATGGAGCATAGAAACATAGAAAAAGAGATGTCAGAAGGAGGCTAAGGGTTCATGTAGCCTGCCCATGTGTTCCTTGGACCTACTCAGATCCCAGGACCTACCCCCCACCCTTCTGCCTAATGTCTCCTACTTCTCCTGTAAGTTTTGATCTTGCATTAATTCTGTCCCACCCCAGTTTGAATGATGTCACAGATTTTGCTTCCTCTACCTCAGCTGGTAGTTTATTCCATGGTTCCTTTACTCTTTCTGTGAAGGCATGGGGTCATAATGTTGCACGGCAGAATGCCGTGCGGCAGAATCACGTTGTGAGATTTCATTTTATTTCTTGTTCTATGGGGGGGCTCCCCCACTAAAGATTTCAACTCAGGTGGGGGAGGACCAACTCGGAGTGCGCACAGGTCCAGGAATCACCATAATGCTGTACACTGTTAAGCTTATGACATTATGACCCGGTGTGTTCTGTGAAATAGTGTTTCTTAATCTCCCTCTTAAAGCTTCCCTTCTCAGCTTCCACTTGTGCCATCTTGTATTACAGTCAGAGACTCTGATGAACAAGTCAGAGGATGGCACCTTATTTATTCCTCTCAGTAAGTTCTCTGTTTCAATCATGCCCCCCCCTTGTCTCCATTCAGAACATATGTAATGCTTCCAGACTGTCCTCGTACGAGTGCCCTTGAAGGCCCTGAATCATTTTGGTTGCTGTTCTCTGGGTTACTCTCACTGCCTACTCTCTGCAATTTCTCATTACCCTGGACTCCATGCCAAAAGATCCTAAGAAGAAAGCTAAAGAAAGGTAATACTTATAGTACCCAGTGCACATTCCTAAATAGTGTTCCTGTCTGCATTTCCTGTAGTGACATTAGTCCAATTAAATAAGGAGATCTAATTGAACTGGTGACTTTGTTCACAAAATCTTGTTGAGTTGCACAATTTTGTGGTAACAACCATAAGCAGCTGTGCTGTCAAATTCAATACTTTAAAAAAGAAAATATAACTCACAGGATACTAGCATTATACTGTGAGAGAGAGGAAATCTGAATAAATATCAAGGCTTTATACTTAGTCCCCATAAATTTGTATTCCCTACATGTCTGAGCCAGAAGGCTCAAGAAAGATACTGTGTATGGACGTGTGAGAAATAAGTGACTCTGGATTTTTAACTGATCTGCACAGACATTTCTTGGACAGTATTGTTCCATAATACTTTTATGTTTATGGGCAGCCATGACCCCTAACCTCACATTGGTACTGAGCTAAGCAAAGATAGATTCCATATATACACTGGAATCCTGTGGTCCTGTAAATGTTATTCCACCTCTGTTTCTCTAGCATTAGGACAGAGGGGTAAGTGTAATGTCACAGAGTAATTCCTTGACAAAATAATATGACAACAATTCTCTCTGTTCATCTGGGTCATTTATTTTACTGTGATCTTCCATTCTTCAAGTTTTTGATGAAAGTGTTTAACATACTGGAGAACCTCCCCAAAACTGTTTTGTTTCAGAATTTTCCCATGTCTGCCCTCCAAAAAGTGAGAAACGGGCATATTGCAGAAATTATGATAAAGACCTTTAAATACCTCATGGAGGTAAATAGGGTACAGAAAGGAATTAATTTTCAGAAAAAAAGGTATTCAAGGACAAGGAGGCATGATTCCAAGCTGGAGCGGGTGGATCCTGTAGGAATGTGAGGAAGTACTTCTTTACAGAAAGAATTGTGGATTCCTGAAACAGTCTTACAGTAGATGTTGTGGAAGGAAAAACCATGGTGTGGTTCAAGAATGCATGGCATAAGGGAATCTTAGGAAAAGGGAAGAGGGACAGGGGAAGTGGCTGGAGATCAAGTAGGATCTGTAATGATACTATAGGCAGGGAAAAAGGTGCAGACTAGGCAGACAAAATGGTCCTTATCTCCTGAAAATTCTGTTTCTATATTTCTTCAGCTTACTAAAAACAAAGGAGGTCCAGAAAAACGCTTTTGGGTTAACAATCCCTAAACCACTGATTTTAGGGGGAGATATGTGTAATTCGTCTTCAAAGGTTTCAGTCTACCCCTTACAACTGTTGAAAACATAAACTAAATAGTATTGTTTCCAGTTGTAGATGTGGAGAAATACAGTCCTAACATACAAAAATATGGGATGGGGCAAGGTTTTCACCAACATAACTAGTTTTTGTTTGAGAAAGAGATATATTGTTACATTTATTGACTATGACATCACCCCCTACCAGTTTAAATTCACAGTTTTCCATACCCATCTCCCCCTGACCAAAACAGATCCCAAGTATCTGCACCTCTGATGCCTTTCTCAGGATTCTACCTATACTAGGGGAAAATTCTCTTTTGTCATTAGGACCTATTGGAATGCAGGTACTTTTCTTCAAATGTATCCTTGCTAAAAAAAAACATAGAAACATTTTCCAGTATGGATACTGCTGTCTTTCCAGAAATTACATCAGCTGCAAATACCACCATGTCATCCGCATATGCCAGTACTTTTGAAGGGGAGGGGAACTACTTGGCATAATACCAACACAGCAACTTTATCAGAGATCTGCATGTTTCACAGGAATATATAAATACATAACCCACCCATGTCCATTTACCATAGGCCACATCTGGGCAATACTGTAAGAAAGACATACCCACCAAACAAAAAAGGAATCCAGAATCCTGAAAAAAGGACGTGGCTAAAAATAAATAAATAAATAAAGGTGAGATACCCAACTGAAGGCCTTCTCCTGCTCAACAAAAAGGATGAGGGCCTCAATTTAGTCCCTATTTTCTATCTCAAAAACTTCCCTCATAACAGTGAAATTATTCGCTACACTTCTCCCAGATAAAGCACATGACTGAGCCAAGGAAACCAATTCCCCCACACTCTTGCTAGTTGCCCACACAAGATATTGAGTAAAATCTTTATATCTACATTTATGAGACTAATTGGTCTCCAGTTATTCAGATTCCTGGTGTCCACTTTCTTAAATAGAAACAAAAAAGAGGCATCCCCAGTGAGTCTGGCATTGATACTGTATTATAGTGTTTGTAGCTCATTAAAAAACATTAACTAAGTCCAGCCCGGTGGCACAGAGGGTTGAGGTGCTGGCACTTTTCTTCGCACTATGCCAGCAACCCAGGTTCGGGAACGGGCTCATAGTACTGGGGGTCAGCAGGGGGAGCAGAGGATTGAGCATCTAGAGGACTGCTCTCCTCTACTGGGGTGGCCTAGGGAGACTGCCTAGCTCTGAAGCAGCCCCTGGTGGAGATCGGGAGCACTACAGATGTGGCGCGATACTTGGGGAAAGCCAGCAAAACTATGAAAAATGGTGTTCTGATCTACTGGATGATGGATGTCTGGACCCTTGCATCCACAGAGCCCTTGGACAGCCAGGGCCAACCTCAGTGGCACCCAGGGCCAAGAAAGGTAAGCCAGGAAGGCACTTACTCCCCGGAAGGGGTGAACATGTCTGACGAAGGGATACATCGGGTTACCCTGGGCCAGCTGCAATATGAGGCCAGGAGTGGTACTGGGAGGTTCAGAGGGGATGCAGAGGTTCCTTGACAGAGCCAGAAGAAGTGGCCATTCAGGCAAAGGGGAGATAAACAAAAGATGCAAAAAAAACAACACTTTAACTGATTCTGTCCCTAGATAATTATTTCCTGATTTATATAACTTAGTGGGAAATCCATTAGGGGCAGGGGCTCTGCCATTTCCTGAAGACCCAATCTCTTTTATAAATTATGAATCTGCAATTGGAGTTACATTGGCAGGCATTTGATTAAGATTTTGCCTTTCTGCCAGAAATTCTTCCAGAGGAATAGTGGTGTCAGCTGGAGTCCTAAAAGACCATTGCAGCTGTTCACTGACTATCCTCTATAAGGAAGAAGCGTCATTCTTGCATGCCCCATCATGGGATAGTAGATTAGAAAATACCCTAGAATTTACCCTATCTTGACAATCCTTAAAAATATTCATGGACAATTTCTTTGTCTGTGTCTCAAATTTAATTTCTGTGTACAAAGACTTAACCCTGTTATGCTGAAAGCTACTTATTTATTTCTTTAAGGTAGCTATTTGGTCTGACAGGCCAAGAATCCCTTCATTTTGCTTTAAATAGAAACATAAAATTTAATGGCAAATAAGGACTGCCTGGCCCACCTAGTCTGCCCATGTTATTTACCCACTGCAAATACCTCAGATCTTAATTGGTTTGTGGCTTGCCATCTCTTCTCTATTGCTAGGGTTCCCTTTTGTCTATCCCATGCATTTTTGAATTCCCCCCACCATTGTCACCCCCAACACCTCTGCAGGGGGGCTGTTTCATGACTGTCAGGCCCTCCTCCATCAAGTACCCCCTCCCCTGGGTTTCTGGGCCCTACATGCATGATTTTGCATTTCTTAGCATTGCATCATCGCATCCTAGATGCCACACTCTTGACCACTCCACAAGTTTGCCTAGGTTCCTTCTCACCCCCGTCATCTGCAAAGAGGCATACCTTCCCTTCCAGTCCCTCTGCAATTTTATTTTTATTTTTTTATTTTGAAAAGTTTCACCATGAAAGGCATTCTAAGCTACAATAGGTCATTTCCAGATGTGTTCTGGGTGAGCACAGAAAAGGGGAGTCATGTTTTGCATATTTAAATATAAGATCCAAACCAAATAGATTATACATGGAGCTAAGCCAGTTCATACAGTCAAATACACTTAAAGCAAAGCCAAACATTTTGTGGGACTATGCAGGCAGCACTAGTCATCCAGATATAGTCTATGTACATACAGCATTAATACACACACACACACAATATATATATATATATATATATATATATATATATATATATATACATATTCACACACACACACACACACACACACACACACACACATCATATTTATAAGCTCATATACATAATCATATACATGCACACAAAATACTTCAACACAGATAGGTGAGAGTTGGGAGACCCTTCACCCCTCTGGATGTACACCCACTAGTGGATTGGTTGGGAATAGAAGATAATTGAAGAGGTGGGGGGAGAGACAAGCCTCTCCCTCAGGTGCAGAAACCCAAGGGTATGAACACTACTCAATGTAAACCCAGCTAGTGCTATAGGTATATGCAATGTCATTTATGAAGAAATCAAAGAGAACTGTCCGTAACACTGATCCCTGAGGTACTCCACTGATAACCCCCTCTCCTTGGATTGAGCTCCATTCACCATCACCCTCTCTGTCCTGCTACTCACCCAATTTCTGATCCAGTTTACTACACTGGGAACCACTCACATGCTCCCCAACTTGTTTAGTAGCCTCCTATGTGGGATGGTGTTGAAGACCTTGATGAAATCCAGGTAGGCCACATGCACCGCTCCTCCCTGATCTACTTCCCTGGTCACCCAGTCAAAGAAATCTGTCAGGTTTGTTTGACAAGACCTTCCCACTCTGAATCCATGTTGCCTCAGATCCTGTGTTCCGCTGTCTATAAGATATGTCACAATCTTTTCTTTTAGCAATGATGCCATCAATCTACCCATCACTGAGGTCAGGCTGACTGGTCAGTAGTTTCCAGCCTGCTCCCTTCTCCCACTTTTATGGAGAAGAACTACATGACCCCTCCTCCAGCCCTCCAGAACCAGCACTGTTTCAATTGGTTTGTTGAAGAGAACTGTCAGTGGTGCTGCCAGCTCCCTTCTAAGTTCTTTTAATGTTTTGGGATGTATCCTGTCCCACCCCATTGCCTTGTCTACTTTCAGCTTTGCTAGCTCCTCTAGGACTCTCATCTCTGTAAATGGACTGGTGTCCACCTCCTTTCTTTGATGCATCTATCTTCTAACTGTGGTCCCACCCCTTCCCCTTCTTCTGTAAAAACTGAACAAAAACACTTGTTCAGGATTCTGCTTTTTCTAGGTCCCCTTTTGTACAACCCCCCTCCTTCCTGTCTTAGTCTCACAATCCCTCCTCTGGACTTTTTATTTGTTTTTTGTTTTGCTAATATATCTAAAAAGATCTTATCCCCTCTTTATTACCTGGACTATTCTTTCCCTCCATTTATGCCTTTGCACTCCTGACTACTTTCCCTGCTTCCCTCTGCTTTTCCTGATACAGTAAAAAAAACAAGTTTTGCCCTCTTAGCCAGAAATATAAGCTACTGAGTTTTAGATTTTTGCATCCCTTTTTTTACAAAGTTTCTTGAAGTCCAATTTGGTATCCTCCCACCATGGGGCAGAGAATAAAAAAAAGACTTGTGCATTTTTTCTTGCTCTCCACAAGTCCCTCCAATCCTCCTGTAGTGCTGGATCTTTTAGTAAAGTTGTGTTCAATCTCAAGCCCCCCTTCCCAGTCTGGATCATATGACCCAATTAAAAAAAAAGTAGCCACTGTCTGATGATAGGAAGGTGCCATTGGAACTGTCTCTGCTGACTGTGACAGCAGATTGCAAGAGACAAAAATGTAGTCAATTCTTGAGGAGTATGCACTCTTGTGGTAACTGTGTCCACCTCAGCATGCAAAGACCTGTATGTATCCACCGGTTCAGTTGTGTCCACCATATGTATCAACCGGTTCAGCTTTGTCCACCATATGGATCAACCGGTTCATCTTTGTCCACCATAGCTTTTTTTAAAAATAAACATTACAGAACTGCATCTTATTCTGCCCAGCTTTATCAGCAAGAGAAACACTAATATTAACATATCCACAAAATAAAATCCTAGTATGTAAATAGAGCTTAATAGCTTTAAAACAATCAGCCTGATTTGCCTTGGTTTTGGGTGCATACACTGAAAAAAAACATAACTGCAAAGTGTCATTTCACACCAAGAATTAATACCCTCCCTTGAATCACATCCCTCAATCTGGTTACTGAAAGATCCCCCCCCTCCCAGTATAGATCTTTCTTCAGCAGAAAAAAAGATGGTTCCCAGGGCCAGGATCCTTGAGTTTGAGCAATATCCTGCAGGGGCCATAACCGGATATCCCCTAGACAGACAATATCCATAGATGATTCTTGAAAGCCAGACAAGGTGGTCAGTCTGTGATTCAAATTCTTAATGCTGTTGACATTACTGGTGACCACTCAAAGTGAACCTATAGATACCCCATAAAAGACAGACAGCATTAATAAATTTCATGACAACACCCCATCATTTTTTTCATTTCTCAGATGGGAACTGGATCTAGTCTGTTTCCTGACTTATGGACTTTGATAGAAGTCTGTCAGTATCTGATGACCATTCTTTCTGAGAGGAATGCATGGTGAAAGCTTCTGACTTTTCCCCCTCACTTTCTGAATGCCCCCCATTAAGCTGTTTTTGGCAAAGGTTTGAATCTACAGTATTTTGAGTGGCTGGGGAGGGCATCTCTTTTAAGGATTTTGATTTGTGGCTGTATAGTGTGGTAGGCTCTGTGTCTCATTACCATTGTTGACCCCTGTTCTGGGAGGTACTGGGCAGGGGTCACTGCTTCCATAGACTCATTAAATAGATCCTCTAGAACTATGACCAGTGATGCTGGTTCATCTTTTAATTCTGGTTCATTGGGTCTTCCTACTGCTGTACCTGCTCATGATCACTGGTGGCAGAGGGGTTGGGTGATCAGGTTCCTTGGGAGGATTCTGTGTCTCTGGAGCAACCACACTCTAGATACCAGAATCATTTGGGGAGGGGGGCAGTAGGCAATCTGACATTTTGGATGACTTGGTTGGGGTGGGGGGGAGTCCTGTGTTGTTGCGTCTCTAAGAAACATCATTTGCTTGCATGTTTCAAGATGGAATCTTGATTCAACCTTTCTTCCGTACCATGGACTGGCCATGTACACTGATGGTAAGAATGACCAGAATCATCACATAGGTTACACCTATATGAGTTGGGACAATATAGATTAATGTGACAGTATTCCAGTCATGCCCTGCAGTAAACTTTATCATATGCATTACTAAGGTGTAGGTGTGATCCACACGTATAATATGTCTTCAGCTGGCCTGGATGAAAGCATAGGG
Organism: Neoceratodus forsteri; assembly: GCA_016271365.2. NCBI lineage: Eukaryota > Metazoa > Chordata > Ceratodontiformes > Ceratodontidae > Neoceratodus > Neoceratodus forsteri. The sequence continues at coordinate 538,354,260 of CM057455.1, forward strand.
CATGATCTTTGCCAGCACAAAAGTTATTTGCAAATGGAGTAGCCCTGTGTCTGTCCTATGAAGCCTAAACTTGATTTTCCATCCTCCATCCATATTTCAGAGTCAGTTACCAAAACTGGCTTCTTTATATCCAAAACAATGCATCTGACACATTTACTTCCTCATTTTAAAGTAATACTGTAGCTTTATTTAACTGCAGGATTTGTCAAAGTTATTTCCAGAAAAGGAAGTGATAGAAGCATGTTTTTTAAGGTTTGGTATTTAAGCCAAAACCTGCCCAACAATTCTGGTGTTTTAAATGATACATCACAGACAGAGTCCCCAACTGAGTATGTTAGGGCATATATCTCCAATGCATAAAAAGCCATGGAGATCTTTAGCAAGGCCCTCAATGTGTGCACTCTGTCAGGTACATCTTTCAGACCACTTCTATACTTGAGTTTCACTGAATTTCTCCTCTGAGTCAGTTTGTCTGGATTGCTGAACAAATCAGGCATATGAGGGTTATGTGCCTAGGTTTCTCTTCTATTTGTAGTGGGGTTGACTGATCCAAAGCAATGGTAAGAGGGGCAGACTTCCAGAGGTACCTGGCTCATCCTTCCCTGCCCCAGCCACATGACCTTGTTTAGCAGCCCCCATCTGTAAATTCCTCAGGAGAGACCAGTACAGCTACTGTCTGCCCCAACCTGAGGCCCCTGTTCCCATATGGCTGCCCCCCCCACCTTGTGACAGCCTCAAGCTACCTGGTAGAGAGACCTGGGCAATTTCTCCTGTCTATGTATGATACTCAACAGGTTCAATGTGTTGTATGTCTCAGGCTGTTTCATCCACAGTGGCGATCCCATTCCTTGTCTCCTGGTCCTCTTGGTGGAGCCCATGGTCCTCCGTGGCACCCTCTCTAATTCCAGTAGCCCAGAACTGGATACATCAAGTTCTGTTGTGCCCTGCTCATGTTGCAGATCAGTAACTCTGACATCAACCTCTGAGAGAGATTTGGACATCTGGCGACTGCTGTTTTAAATATGGAACTGTCCCCTTCTGGAAGCAGTTTCTCATTCTCACTTTATTCTGTGTTGGCAATCTGTTCTGATTCTCAGGATCTGGAACCATGTCAGGTGTCAAACCTTGGAACTCTGTAACTGGATCATCTGCAGCACTAAGTTCTCTTCAGCCATAACCTCTGAGACAAGTGAGGATGTCAGAACATGCACTTTGATTTCAGCAAGGGTTTGGTCCAACACCATGAAATGTGGCCATTCAATACTCTTTGCTGCCACTATTATCACTGTGAGAGTCAGCACAGGGCCAGCCAGCCATTATCTTTCATCTGCTATCATATTCTACCATGCCACCTCCAGGACCATGCTGCTAATAGCCTAAGGAGCAGAGTTGGCATCGAGCAGCCCTGTCTCAGCCCCAGGATCCAGCTCTCACTACTTTGTTGTGACACAGCCATTGTCCTTCCAGTCTTGCTCTGAAAACCATTTTCTAGCAATCCATTGACAGCAATATTCTGACCTTTTGTTTCATTATTTTACTTTTATTGCACCAGCCAGGGATTTCCTCAATTTATCCCTTGCAATCCTCTCCTTCTTCAGCAATCACCTCTAAGTGGTGTCATTTTGGTTCAATTATAGCTTCTCCTGCATCTGATCAGTGCTCTCTTCTAGATTGTTTTAAGTTTGATCAATTTCAATGTAGTTTTTCTCCTCTCCACTGGACAAAATTACATCAGAAATGTTGGAAACAATGGGTTCCACCACCATTAGTCAAGTCAATATTTTATTGATCAACCAAGGTGGATTAACATCTAGGTTATTACAACATGAAAATAATTAAAATACATTAAAATTGACAGAATTAAAAACTCTCATGAGGCATCAGTCGTCCAGTACAAATATCTCATATACAGTACAAACAGGGATTCATAACTGTATCTAACCATTCAGAGTTCATGGTGGTTACTGTTTTTAAAATACTCTTTCTTGTCAGAAAATTATCAGAGTATGAACTCCCTTGAGCCTTTTACTAATAATAATATCATAATTTTTCCATAGTAGGCCAATATTCAGTATACTACTTATAACTAAGCCATACAATACTAACAACTATTACAGAATTAAACCATGATAGTACCCCAAGACATAGACCAGTAAGATAGCAACAAAACATTTTACTCAGAGTAGCAACCTCAAGCCCCTCATAAGCATAGGGCCATGTTCCAGATAACAAGACCTAAACCAATGAGCAGGGTTACTGCAGATACTAAATTGTTCCAGTCGGATTTGACAGGCCACTGCCACAAGGACCCACCCAGCTGGTCTAGTCTCATGCTGCCAGTCTGAATTTCCACCATAAGAAGGTCTGCAAGGGGCACCCTGCAACGCATACTTCTCCGTTCTCCTATAACTGCCCACCCCAAGCATTTTCTAGACTGGACTTACAATACGGGCATCCAGTATTAGTCCATGGGTCTGGATCAGTACTCTCACTTTGGGTTATTGTGTTCTACATTCTACCACAAAATCAGTTCTAGCTCTGAAGCTTATCCAAATTTCCCCATCCCAATAGAGGGAAAAGGGAGTTCACTTTTGGATGTATTATTAGGCTACCTTTTCTTTGCCATAGCAACCATGAGGAAGTTAAGTTACATTGATAGCCAAGTGCTGATCAGTGAGGTGACCTTTAAAGATCACCCTTTAGTGAATTAACAACATAGCCCACTAAGGGCAGGACTGAAATCCAGGTATCAAGCCTCATGTCAGTTGACAAGCATACTGCAGCTATTACTCTGTCACGATTAGGTTTAACAAGCTACCACCACTGGAATCAAATAGATCCATCCCTTGCTGCAAGTTAGAACATACCAATCTAGGAGGTTTGAATGGGGCACCCTACAGCACATGCTGCTCCATGTTCCTCTATTTGACCACCTGGCATTTATTCCCCACTATGCTGCAACATAGACTTTCCACATAAGCCAATGGAACTGAACCTGTTCTCTCACTTCAGGTCATTTCATTCTGTGATCTATACCAAAATCAGAAATGTGGCCAGACCACCTGTTAAGTTCCCCATCATAGTAAAGGCAGAAATAAATTTCACTTTTATGGGTGCTATTTAATCACCTCACCTTAGGCAATAATACTGTTCATGCTTTAGTATTTAGAAACAAGATTATGAGTAAGACTAAAAATGACGCTATCAAGCTGCCGAATAAAAACAAAGTTTCAAAACATTCAAACAATGATTATTGAGAGAGTCCTGTATCACTTAACTGCAAATAAAATCCAGTAAACTAAGTTGTGGCTCCAGTGAAATCAGGAGTCCATTAATTTAAGACCAGCCATTCAAACTTCATTTAACAACTCATAATTTTTTAACTGCCCAGACGATCAGCTCCCAAATCAGGACTCCTACCGATTACCTTTAGGCTCAGGAAAGGAGTTTCATGCCCTGCTTTTTTCATATACCGCTGGGGACTGGCACCCAATTAGAAATCCTAAACATTATCTTTTTGTTCCTGGTTCAAACCAGTACCTTATTTAAATTTAGTCAATTGCAAAGGGGAGGCCATATACAATCTCCGAAGATCACCTGTGACCAGCAAACTTACTATTTTATGCTTTCCAACTTCCCCTCCCAGGTAGTCCATGTTGCTATGCTCCTTCAGGAATTTTCAGGACCTTCCATCTTTTCTCTCTAATTCTGAAAGCAGCGGCACCTGTAATTTAAACAAAACGAAATGCTTCCTCTAAGCATGGTGATTTTGGGGTCATCTAACTCAAATAGCAATAGTACTCCCAACTTTTAGGCAATATTGACATACCTTTTTATAAATAAAAGAAGCATATCAGCACTTTAAGTGCTTTCTCCATTGCAGCCATTCTAACTAATCTCATCTCCTCTTAGATCCAGGTTGGGGGAAATATTCAAATTCATTCAGGGCTGGTACTCATCCTCAAGAGTCCAACAAAAAATGTCCTTTATCTCCAGCCACTGATTTTACTTCAACAGTTTACAAGGCAACAAGTTGCAGCCACTGCTAATATATTTCAGTACTTCAAGTATACCGTCTGAACGCCAGTTACTGGCATTGAACTTCGAACTTCCATATTTTAGAGCCAGTAACAAAAAAAAAAACAGTACTGCAACAATCAGAGTTGCCAAAATCAATCTTAGTTTCATGCATTAACTCAAAATTAAAATGAAAACAAGCAGAGTAAAAACAAATAGCTCCACTTCATATTGAAATCTGTGAGGAGCAGAGCAGCACTGCGGCCATCTTGTGACTCCACCCAACACCAGTATCTCCTCATTTGTAACTACATCCAGTCCATTTTTAAAAAAAAATCTGGCTTAAAAACAGCAGCCTTGTCTCGGACATGAAACACAGGTTTGCAGTAGAAGGACTTCCACCACCTTCTCCATCCTTCTCCTTTCTGGTATCCACCATCTTGACTAGAGGCCAGATGGACAAGAACTCCCCCACTGTGAAGAGTTGAGGAATTTTCATGGTGTCCTGGCCAGATGTTTCCCATTCACTAACAACCAACAGCTTAATCTGGTTCAATTTCACTTGGTTTTCCATGGACTGAGCAATAAGGTGAAAAATGCTTACAATAATGTGCAAAATTACATACAAAAATAATATGCTGAAAAAAGTGATGTGCAAATGTCTAATGGAGAGGAGGCCTTCAACACTGTGACACACTGGTAAATAAGTTGAGCAGCTTGGGAGTGGGCCCCAAGGTGGTAAACTGGGTTAGAAACTAGTTGAGTGACAGAACATAGAGGGTGGTGGTAAATTACATTCAATCTGAGGAGAAGGGGGTGACCAGCCCCAACTACAGGGATCCATGATGGGGCCAGTCCACTTAAATGTCTTCATAAGCAACATTTCAGAGAGGGTGGAGGAGAAGATATGCCTCTTTGCAAATGACATGAAAATGTGCAATAGGGTTGCCACTCTGGAGTGTGTGTGTGTGTGTGTGTGTGTGTGTGTGTGTGTGTGCATGTGTGTGTGGGGAAAAAGTGAGAAATAACCTAAACATACTTGAGGAGTGGTCAACAGTGTGGCAGCTAAGATTCAATGCAAAGAAGTGCAACATCATTCATTTGGGGCACAGAAATCCAAAGGGTGAAGTACAATATGGGGGGAGAAGTACTGGCAGCCACCAATCAAAAAATGGGCCAGTGGTTAATCGTATCTGATGACCTAAAGGTAACCAAACAGTGTGACAAGGCTGTGGGATGAGCCAGGGGGACACTAGGGTGCATAGAGAGAGGTATCCCCAGCAGAAACAAGATCTGGCAGAACTACTGTGACTGTGAATGCATTAACTAGATGAGGGTGTTTCATAGGCTTAAACATAAACATTTATTTATTTATTTAAAAAATATTAGATTTACAAACCTTTGAGTCAGAGACTCATTTACAAAGGCACCTCGTCAAAACGAATACAAAGACAGTACAGTTAACAAGTCCCAAAACAATGGCTCGGAGAGCAGACAGTTATAACAATCATTCACTGGAGATACATGGGTAGCAGTAGATAAACAAATTACATAATTTAGGCACACAGGCACTACAGCAAGAAGACCAACGCAGTTCAAACAATATACAATAGCCAAAGCAAATAGACATCAGGAGTCAAAGAGAAGCCCAGAGTGTCCACATGAAGGCTGTTGCACACACTAACTGAATCAAAGTATAGTACATTGAGAAAGGGCATATTTAAGCAATAAGGCATGACAAGGTGTGTGTGTTATCATGTAATAACATCACTCCTGGGGTGGGTTAAAGTACGAGGTGAAGCAGAGTATTTATTTATTGATTTGCACATATTTATTTGATCCACTGGATCAGCAACATTTGCTCAAGCTGTGCCCAGTGCAGATTTTAGAGCACTGGTCCTGGTCAGGTGATCTGGGTTTTACCCATACCACACTGCATATGGCTTGGTGATATACTGTACAGATGGCTGCAGAGTCTAACCCCTTGAAGGTTGAAGTTTCAGAAAACCATTATGCTACAAATATCAAGACTCACTCCCTCCCTCACCCCCCAGTCACAATTAATCCTCTACCAAAGTCATGCTTAAATACTGGTGCCTCTACATCCACACCACAAGCTTTTAATGCCAACATGCTTCTTCTGCTGCTGTGAGTTAAACTCTTTATTTAAAAACATTTTGTTGAGAAAGTTTTGCTTTAGTGTATCCATGGTCAGGAAAAATGAATTTGTAAAAGAAACCAAAATCACCATTTATCAATTCATCGAATTACAATACGGCATTTTATGAATTTTTCAGATTGTATGTACATCGTACCTTACCTACTTACCACATATAAACTCAACTATATTAAAAAAAATATTTCTAGGCACTTTTTTTTTTTTTTTCAGGAGAGATACACTAAGCTGAAAGCTTGTTCACAGGTGTTACCTAGGAGCACAAGGAAGTTAAGTGATTTGTGCAGGGTCACACAGTATGCAAGTGGGGGCTGTGGGAGTCAAACACAGGTCTCCAGGTTTGTAGCTCAGAGCCTTAAACCACTGCCTACTTAACCATTTACAACATGGCTATTTGGTAGCTGTTGTCCTACAGAAACCCCAGGTAGCTAGCTCTCCCCTGGACTGGGAAGGGAGAAGCCTGAGAGGGTGGGGGCAGCAAGGTCAGCTCCCAGGATGGGGACTGACCAAAGAAGCAGACACGAAAGCCCTCTAGGTCTATTCTGCTGCCATTTTTGTATGTTAGTATGCTTACTACACCAACACCATGAACCATAAAACAGATAACTGCCATAACTAGGGAGGCAGTATAGCACAGTGGTTTAAGGCTCTTCTCTGCAAATCTGAAGATCTTGGTTTGAATCCCACAGCCCCCATAGAAATGGGGAGTATCTTTTTAAGAAAGTATAAAATACTGTGAAATGATTTTAAAGCAGTGTACATGCTAACTCCTACTGCCACATTCAAAACATAATGTCCTACCTACTTACCACATATAAACTCAACTATATTACAAAAATAATTCTAGGCACTTTTTATGTTTGCTTGCATGCATGTGCAAGAAACGTAGTGCCAACATATGAAAATTCATAGGTGTGTCTCCCTACTTCCAATGTTCTGCTGCCTTTTGCAGGTGCGGCCCCACCGCACCAATGAATGCAAGAGTGGTCTATGACAGTGATTGCAAATACAGTGGTGTACAGTTGAAAGAAAGGCACTGCAGCATGTAGGCAATTTTCATACTGACATCGGTAGTATGCAAAGTGCCTACACGTCGGCACTACAGTGCAAGACCTGTCATAGACAGCTCCTCTCCCCTCCTACAAACAAGTAACACACTGGGAGCACACCCCAGCATGCTCACACACTTCCCCCCACAGTATGGCAGATGGGGGTGCCCAATCCCCCACCAGCTGTGCTGTGCTCCCCCAACAGAGTTTTAGGTGCCATGCTGGGAGCCCACCCCAGCGTGGCAACAATCTGTAAGGCCAATGGGGTGACCATGCCCAATCCCCCATCATCTCCACTGTCCCCCCCCAAACAGCCTTCAAAGTGTCACACTGGGAGCCCACCCCAGTGTGGCAAATGTCTATCTGCTGCCCCCTCAACACACTTCCAGGTGCCATGCTGGGAGCCCACCCCAGCATGGCAAAAATCTCTATGGCCAATGGGGGTGCCAATCCCCTGACAGCTCCACTGGATCCCCCCCAAAAAAACCTTCCAGCTGCCACACTGGGAGCCCACCACAGTGCGGCAAAGGTCCCGCATTGTCTTCCTAAAAGGAAAAGACCTAGAAAGAAAAGACGGTCCTTTGCTGACTGTTTTGAGTCTCACCCCCAACCTCATGCACTCTGCCTCCCCACATCCCCCTCACCCCATACTTACCTTCAGAGTCCGATGCGATGATCTTCGGTGGACCAGGAACATGACTACACTCTTCAAAGCTGACCGCAAACTGAAGAAATGCTGGTAAGCTGTATAATGGGTTAAATAGGGTTTTTTCAACTTTGATGCATATCTCAGGCATTTTGGGGAATTTATTCACCAAATTTTCAACATGGGGTTTTTTGGGACCCTACCTCATGAATTTTTGCACTGTCATTTTGTTATTTGGTCCCAAAAGGTGATTTCGTGGTCACTGCATGAAACCACCTTTCGGGACTGATGTTCAAAATGACAGTGTCACAGTTCAAAAGGTACTCCCCCAAAAAGCCTATGTTGAAAATTTGGGAAAAAAATTCCCAAAAATGACTGTTTTACAAGCGTGCGTTGCACAGTTCCTACGCACACTCATAAGTTTGCAACATTTTAAAATATTTGCACTCCAGATTTTCAATATTGCCATTTTACCACACCTCCTTATGAGTAGAACAGCTGTCATTTTTCTCATCTCGCCCAAAATGTTTTTCCGAGGATGTAGCGCACAATGGCACAGTTTGTGTGCAAAATCAATGTTTGGGACAGATTAAGAAAATCACAGTGACACTGTTCATGAGCAGAGGTTTTAAAATGGCTATGTTGAAAATTTGGCAAAAAAATTCCCAAAATGACTTTTACGAGAGTGCATTGTGCAGTCCCTACGCACTCTCGTAAGTTTGCAAATTTTTTATATTTGCATTCCAGATTTTCAACATTGCCATTTTACCACACCTCCTTATGAGCAGTACAGCTGTCATTTTTCACATCTCCCCAAATGTGTTTCCGCTCATGTAGCGCACAACGGCGCAGTCGGTGTGTGAAATTAATGTTTGGGACAGATTAAGAAAATCGCAGTGACACTGTTCATGAGCAGAGGTCTTAAAATGGCTATGTTGAAAATTTGGTGACAAAAGTCCATAAAATGACTGTGTTACAAGCGACCATTGCATTGTTTCCACACACCCTCGTAAGTTCATGAATTTGTAATATTTTCAGTCCTGATTTTCACCACTGGCATTTTTCCACACTTCCTTATGAACATTACAGCTGTAATTTTTCATAACATGGCCAAAATGTGTTTTCACACTTTCTGCGCAGAAATTCGTGGTCGCTGTGGGAAATCAGTGTTCAGAACAGATTAAGAAAATGACAGTGACACTGTTCATGAGCGGAGGTCCCAAAATGCCTGTGTTGACAATCTGCTGTAAAAAATCCCTAAAGTAATTAGATTAAGGGTGTGTGTTGCGCAGTTTCTACGCACGCTCATGACCACCAGTTTTTTTACTATTTTCACTGCAGATTTTCAACATTGTTATTTATTACACCACCCCATGAACAGTACAGCTGTCATTTTTCATATCCTGTTCGAAATGTGTTTTTGCACCTGTGGTACCAAATGCCGTAGTCACTGCTCAAAATCAGCTTTCGTCTAACAAACTGATATTACCACTGTTTATAAGGTGGGGTCCCAAAAAACCCATGTTGAAAATTTGGAGTGAAAATACCAACGAACGCCTGAGGTGTTAGGGTTTCCAACCATAACACCCCACCCTGTACAGACTGACAGGCATCATGGGTGTGACTTCAGATTGTCACCTGTAATGCTCATACCATTCCACCCCCACCCACACCCTGCAGTCAGTGAGAGGCATCAAGGTGTGCCTTGGACTCTTCGGCCCCAAAGTTCACCCCATTCTCCTATACTGCACCCATCTCACATTTTCTGATGGAATGGGGTGAGCATAAGGGCCAAAGACCCCAAGGCACACTGTAACACTTGTCGGTGTCTGCAGGGTAGGGTCTGGTGAAATCGCATGGCTGCTATGCCTGATGACCCAAAGGCACACCCCACCAATGCCAATGCCTGCAAGCAAACATTCAGCATTGACAAATGCTTGTTTTTTTTGTTTAGCAGGAGAGACACACTAAGCTGAAATCTTGCTTACAGATGTGACCTGGGAGCACAAGGAAGTTAAGTGATTTGTGCAGAGTCACACAGTATGCAAGTGGGGGCTGTGGGAGTCAAACCCAGGTCTCCAGGTGTGTAGATCAGAGCCTTAAACCACTGCCTACTTAACCATTTACAACATAGCTATTTAGTAGCTGTTGTCTTACAGAAACCCCTGTTAGGTAGCTCACAGACATGCCTGTGCAGTGGAGAACAGTACAGAACAGAACAGAAGATATTTAACCATTTACAAGATGGTGACACTTACATATAATACATACTTCTCAAACTTGAAAGAATAAATACACTTTATCATCAAAGTTTCTATTTACCAAGTACTGTGCCCATGTTTAAAATAATTTGAATCCCCCCCAAAAATATGTCCTGGCATGAAACTGCATGTTTAACTGTAAAGACAATTAAAAATTGTATTTCTAAATGCATTGCTAACACCAATGCTTCATGATTAAAACAATTTTACCCCTCTGGTGACAGATTGCATTCTGGGAAGATTGCCTTAGCAAGATGCTATAAAAAAATGGAAAAACAGGTTTAATGGAGTGAAAGTTGACATCCTATTTCAAGTGTCCATGACAAAAGAAATATTTAAGATTTTTTTTGTCAGCTGTGATCAGAATAGCTTTTAAAATCACATTTGATTGAATTAGACAAAATCTAACTAAAGGTAGAATTTATTTGTTATCCTTGACCTTTACTCAGGTAAATAAATTTTCTTGTAACAGTACTGAAAACGAAACCTTGTAGTTCAGAGCCTTAAACCACTGCCTACTTAACCATTTACAACACGGCTATTTAGTAGCTGTTGTCTTATAGAAACCCCACTTAGCTAGCTGACAGACATGCCTGTGCAGTGGAGAACAGTACAGAACTGAAGATATTTAACCATTTACAACATGTATACACATATTATGTAATACATACTTCTCAAACTTGAAATAAAAAATACACTTTATCATCAGAGTCTGCATTTACCAAGTACTGTGCCCATGTTTAAAATAATTTGAACCCCCCCAAAAAATGTGCCCTTACATGAAACTGCATGTTTAACTGTAAATACAATTAAAAATTGTATTTCTAAATGCATTGCTAACACGAATGCTTCATGATTAAAACAATTTTACCCCCATGACAGATTGCATTCTGGGAAGATTGCCTTAGCAAGATACTATAAAAAAATGGAAAAACAGGTTTAATGGAGTGAAAGCTGACATCCTATTTCTAGTGTACATGAGAAAAGAAGAAATATTTAAGATTTTTTTATGTCATCTCTGATCAGAATAGCTTTTAAAATCACATTTGATTGAATTAGACCAAATCTAACTAAAGGTAGAGCATATTTGTTAACCTTGACCTTTATTCAAGTAAATAAATTCTCTGGTAACTGTACTGAAAACTAAAACTAAAAACCTATATCTCTTGCTAGATGTTTAAGAAAACATGTGGCTCTTACTGTAAATTAGAATGTGTGTCTAGGTCTCTATCTGAGGCCCCAGGTGGCTCTGATAATCATTTGTTCCAAAGGATTTTTAAGTCAATCTGAAGGCATTAAATATAATCTGTTCTGTTCTTTACTGTTATCCACTGCACAAGGCATGTCTGTGTCCCAAACTAATGTATCTTGTTACAGCATGCTAGAGCTATCTTATGCCCCTCCCACATGAATCAGAAAAAAGTTTGGGGTGGAGGCGGAGCTGGATCTTACTCCAAAAAAAAAGCTAATGCTACCTGCCATTACTCAGGTTCCAGTTCTTGTACCACCCATTTAAGAAAGAAAATAGTACCCTGCAACCATTGACTAACATGAAATCGTATTTATTTGAGGGCGGAAAACATTGCTTGGAGGAGGGTAAGGAGGAGGAGGAGACTATTTACACCTTCAGTCAGTTCCACGGACAGAAAACATGACATCACTCCTTTTGTACATGCAATACTCCTGTAGGCTCTGCCCACAGTCATAAAAAGGAGTTGGTTATGCCACTGTACAGATCACTAGTAAGATCTCGTCTGGAGTACTGTGTCCAGTTCAGAAGGCTGCATCTCTGGAAGGACATAGACAAAACAGAGGCAGTCCTTAGAAGAGCAATAAAAATGGTGCAAGGAATGAACCAAAAGTCATATGAGTAAAGACTAGAGGACCTCAATGTGTATTCCTCGGAGAAGAGTAGAGAGTGGTGGGATATGATAGAGACATTCAAGTATCTCAGGGATATAAACAAGGTACAGAAGGGTAGTATTTTTCAGAAAAGTAGGTGTACAAGAACAAGTAGGCATGATATGAGGCTCTAGGGGGTAGGCACATGGGAAATGTAAGAAAGTGCTTTTTCACAGCAAAAATAGCGGATTCTTGGAACAGACTCCTTGCGGAGGTGGTGGGGGCAAAAATGGTAGGGGAATTCAAGAATGCATGGGATAGACATAAGAGTACTCTTTCAACAGGGAAGAGAGGATAAGTCGCAGATCAGCTAGGGTCTGCGGTATTGCATTAGTTAGGGAAAAGGTGCCAACTAGGTGGGCCACAAGGTCCTTATCTGCCATTAGCTTCACATGTCTCTATGATACTATGTTTCAAACAATGCATATTTAAAAGACAAATTTATGTTGATGGAATGGGGCATGGGAAAAGTAGAAGGGAAAACAAGAGAAAAACATCTTTTATTAATTTTTTTTTTATTTTATTTAAACATTTGGGAACCGGAAAAAGCACACTGAGCCAAGTCTCATTTCCAGGTGTGACCTGGGGGTGAGAGGTAAAGGAGTTTCCAACAGAATACAAACACATAAATAGATGCATGAGATTATCATATACAGGAGACAGGCAATAGCACCAGAATCTGCACAGAGGTTGTATACAGACCCCCATCTCAGGGGGAGGACACGGACAAGGAAATGATAGGAAGTAGCCTTAGAATGGCAGAAAAAGGGGAGATATTGCTGATGGGGATCTGAATATGCCAGATGTTAATTGGAGTGCATTTGCAGCAGCCACTTCTAAGAGTGGGGTCATTCTAGATGCCCTGCAGGGAGCATGCCTTAGACAACTAGTAATGGAACCCACTCGAGAGGGAGCAACCTTAGACCTGGTACTCTCAAATGGAGATGGCGAGAGGATCACAGATTTAGAAGTGGGTAGCCATCTGGGAACTAGTGACCATCGAACAGTATGGTTCACAATAAACATAGCAGTAGAGTCAAGTTGCTACAAAGGCAAAGGTACTGGACTTCTGAGGAGGGATGACTTTGCTAAAATGGGTGAGTGCCTAAGGAATGCACTAGCAAAGGGCAGGAAGGAGGGTGGAAGAGCAATGGGAATAATCAAAACTGCCATCACAGAGGCAACAAGCCTTTGAGTGAAGCAAATAAACAAAACAAAATTATGTAAGAAACCACTATGGTTCTCAAAGGAGGTGGCAGGGAAGGTTAGGGAGAAAAAGAAAGCTTTCAGGAAGTACAAGGAATCACAGAAGGAGCAGGACAGATAATTGTATCAATTAAAGCAAAATGAAGCAGGAAAGGCAGTCAGAACAGCAAAGGCCCAAACCAAGAAAAAGATAGCCAACTCAGGTAAAAAGGGGGATAAAACCTTTTATAGGTACATCAGGGAGTGAAGGAATACCAAGGGAGAGATAGTGAGGCTTAATAAGGGGGGGGGGTGGACAGAGGGTTACTGTGAAAAGGTACAGATACTAAACAAATATGTTTGCTCAGTATTCACAAATGAAGAGGGGGAGGTACCTAAACCAAACAATAGAAAAACTCTAGATACGGGGGTTGATACCAGCCATTCACAGAAGAAAGGGTTCTGAAAGAACTCTTAAAATTGAATGTGGACAAAGCAATGGGGCCTGATGGGATTCATCCCTGAATTCTAAAAGAACTAAGGGTAGAACTAGTGACACCACTGACTACCATCTTTAACAAATCATGGGAGGATGGGGTGGTACCCGAGAACTGGAGGAGGGCAGATGTTATTCCACTTCACAAAAGTGGGAGCAGGGTAGAAGCAGGAAACCACAGACCTGTTAGTTTAACCTCAGTGATTGGGAAAATGATAGAAACACTTCTGAAGGAAAGAATTGCTGAGTACCTAGAGGCCAGAGGGGCACAGGACCCAAGGCAGCATGGATTCACAGCGGGAAGGTCATGTCACATGAATCTAATAGATTTCTTTGACTGGGTGACCAAAGTAGTAGATCAAGGAGGGGCTGTGGACATGGCCTACCTAGACTTTAGCAAGGCATTTGACACAGTCCCACACAAAAACATTAATATACAAGTTGGCCAGCCTGGGAGTGGGTCCCAAGTTGGTAGCCTGAGTAAAGAATTGGCTGGAGAACAGAACACAAAGTGTAATAGTAAACGGAATCCACTCTGAAGAAAGGGGGGTTACTAGTGGGGTACTGCAGGGTTCAGTACTAGGACCGGTCCTCTTTAATGTCTTTATAAGTGACATTGCAGAGGGACTGGAAGGAAAAGTATGTCTCTTTGCAGATGACACAAAGATCTGCAACAAAATTGATACACAAGGTGAGGTGGAAAGGATGAGAAAGGACTTGGCAATGCTGGAGGAATGGTCAAATGTATGGCAGCTTAGATTCATTGCTAAGAAGTGCAATGTAATGCACCTGGGAAACAAAAACCCAGGGGAAGAGTACATAATGGATGGTGAGATACTAACAATAAAAATGGAAAAGGACCTGGGGTAGTCATATCTGATGACCTAAAGGTGGCAAGCAATGTGAGATGGAAGTAAGGAGGGCTGGGGGGATACTGGGATGCATAAGGAGAGGCATCACCAGTAGAAAACAGGAAGTTGTTATCTCTCTGTACAGACAGCTGGTGAGACCCCACCTGGAGTTCTGCATGCAGTTCTGGAGACCCAGTCTCTGCAAAGACATAGACAGGATGGAGGCGGTCCAGAGGAGGACAACTAAGATGGTGCAGTGTCTGCACCAGAAGACATATGAAGAGAGACTTAAGGAGCTTAATATGTATAGCCTTGAGGAAAGGAGGGGAAGGGGAGTCATGATAGAAACTTTCAAGTACCTCAAGGGGATTAACAAAGTCCAAGAGGGTAACATCTTTCAGAAAAAGAGGTGTGCAAGAACAAGGGGGCACAATTTGAAGATTGATGGGGGATGGATCAGAGGCAATGTGAGGAAGTATTGTTTCACGGAGAGGGTTGTGGATGCATGGAACAGCCTTCCTGAGGAGGTTGTGGAGTCAAAAATAGTGGTGGATTTCAAGAGTGCATAGGACAGTCATAAAGCAATTCTAGTGGGTGGGGGTAGGAAAAAGTAGGCTGTTGGTTAACTAGGATCTGAAGCTCATCTATTAGGTAGGGAAATGGACAGACTGGGTCGGTCAAGCTGTCCTTATCTGCCATCAAATTCTATGTTTCTATGTTTCTATATGTTTTTTACAAAGGAGTTATTTCCATTCAGTTTAATATATACAATAATATACAGTTCAGAGGATTTGATTTTCAAGCCGTTGTACTTTTGGCAAAAGGCAGGATCTGGGGGTGGCAAGTTGCAGGTACAGGTTGGGAGAGGGAATTGACAAAGTTGAAAGTTGATGGAGCTGTGAGAGAGTGGGTTTCTGAGAAGCAGAGGAAGCTGGTTTCATAGAGAGTGGAGTCTGTAGGAGAAGACGAATTTGCAAGACGATGAGGATGGTTTTGGGAAGGAGAAAGAGTGGGAGTTCCTAGAGTGCAGTGAGTAAGAAGAAACGGCTGCAGGGGTTAGCCTCTCAGGCAGGTAGGGAGCAGCAGGTTGAATGAAAATTTGGAAATAAAAGAAATGGAGTAGCTGAAACAGTGATGTGAGATGGGTGGTAATAACCCGAGGGAAGAAAGGAGCATGTAATGGTATGTTCTGAGAGGGGAGTCTGTGGGGAAGTGGCATAAAGCACAGAATAAGGAGTTGAGCCTGCAAAGTGAGGTGAAGGGGCCAGTGCTGTACACTATGTCAGCACAATCAAAAATGTGAGTGATCATTTTTCTTAGCAATGTGCCTCTAGCAGGTAATGAGATGGAGTCACAGTTTCTGTAAAGAAGACCAAGCTTTGGGAGGAGATTTGATGTGATGGCATTGATGTGGATTGAGTAGTTTAATTCAGGGTCAAGCCATACTCCTAGGTATTGACAGGCAGAGACAACGTTTAATGTGTTTCCATCAAGGGTGGTGAATACAAGAGGACTGGGTGTTCTTGCCAGTTATTGGGCTGAACTGAAAGTCATGGAAACAGTTTTGGAAGAATTTATTTTGAGATTGTTTTCACAAAACTAAGACTGCATGTTGTTGTAGTTGTGCTGCAGTGGTGAGTGGACATCACTTAGAACTGGGACAGAAGAGAAAAGTATAGTGCCATCTGCATACATGTGGATGAGGGATCTTGACCAGACAGTTGGGAGGTCATTGATAAATAGGGAGAATAAAATGGGGCCTAGGATTGACTCATGGGGGACACCAGCAAGGATGGGGAGAAGGGGGGAGGTGGAGTTTGCAATTTTATCTGACTGTAGCCTATTTTCAAGGTACGATCAGAACCATTTTTACTGTGGGGGGGGTGAGTCAGGCTACCTTGAGCTAGTCATGGAGCAGGGGATGGGAGACAGAATCAAAGGCCTTAGTCAAATCAACAAAAATAGCAGCAGGTAGTTGGTCTTGGTCAGTAGTGGATTGGATATGTCCAGTGATATGGAGGAGGGAGGATATTGTGGAGTGGTGCTTCCTGAACCCAGACTAATATGGGGAGAGATAATTTGTGGTCATGAGAAAGTCTGTCAGTCTGGTCTGGACAAGAGCATCTTGCAGCTTGGCAAGAGAGGGGAGGAGGAAGATAGATTGGTAGTTTTTGGGAACTGAGGGGTCATTGCCCTTGTAGAGAGGGATGACACAAGCTGATTACCAAGCTTAGGGAACCATGCTGGACTTGGAGGACATATTTAGTAGGTAAGTGAGAGGAACAGCTATAGCTGGTGCAGAAATACATAGAAGCTTGGGGTGGATGCAATCTGGGCTGGAGTTTGTGATGCTTAAGGAATAGAGGGCATTTAGGACTTCTTCCAGCAATGTGGGAGTGAGGATGAAAGTGTTTTGGGCAGTGTGTGGGGGGACGAGCAGGGACCTCGGGTTGGGACTGGTCAGGAAGGTCACATGTGGTGAAGAAGTTGTTTAGGGTTTCTGCTACTTTGGTGGGGTCAGAAATGTTTTGATCATTAAGCTTGAGAATAGGTGTGGTGGTCTGAGAGGCGGGGTCTATAAGGGAGTGGACCACCTTCCAGAAGGAGGAAGGTTGGGTGGTATTTAAGTGGGATATAAAGTAATAGGCCTTATCTCATCTTATTAACTTGGTGCAGGCATTTCTTGCAGTGTTGTAAGCTTGTCTGGCTGGGGGGTCAGCATGGTTTTAAAGAGGGATGGGTCTTATCCCTGGACTTGCAGAGAGCAATTAATGTGCTGGAGATCCATGGGTCGTGGTGCTTTTTGATCCTAGCTTTAACCAGAGGGTTTGGGAGTCCCAGATCTGTATAACCTGTATAATCTGCAGGAAACCGGACAGGGCTGAATCAATATCAGATGCGGAGTAGACAGGTTCACAGTCTGCAAACTGTAGGTAATGCAGGAGGGTTCTGGTGTTCAGTGCATTTAGTGGGCAGGTATTAATGTATTTTGGGGCTGATTTTGGAAGTTGAACTTTTCTGGTACAGTGGGTAATGCAGTGATCGCTCAGGGCTGCGTCCCTTACAACTGCAGTGGATATTCTGTATGGATGAGAGGCAAGGATCCAATCAATTAATAAATGTTAAGATGAGCATTTGTTGTAGCTGCTGGGCTTTGTAATTTATTGGGCGAGGTTGAGAAACTCTATTTTGGATATGGTGGCTTTTGCAGAGGGGAAGACCAAATCCAGGTTGTAGTCCCCTAGTAGGAGTAGCTCACCAGATGCGACGATGGGAAGTAGGGAGGCCAAATCCTTTGTTGCACTTATTCCTCTATCCTGGAGAGTCATCTTTCTATTGAAAATAATGGGAAATTAAAAATTGAATACCTTTGCAACAGATTCATATTTTTTCATGGTATGCCCCCCACAGCAACAGCAACACCAACACAGTGACCTACTAACCCATTGAAAAAATTAAAAAGTGGTGACTTTTCAGGTGTTTGCAGTATCCAGATCTCAGAATCCTCACATCCAACCAGAACAAAACTTGCCATGCCAAGAGATCTACCCCTCAGTACTGTGCATGCCATATGTTATGCAAATCCATTGATCAGTTACAAAGTTATTAAAGTGCACATTTTGAGGTTTAACCTTACACATGCTACTTGACCATAAATATAGCAGCTCGCCCGTGCCCCCATAATATACTTTGGCACATATCATGATGTCGGTAGTGCTCGTAAGTAATTCAACCCTTTTAATATTTTTGACAAACTTATTTATGTGTATTGTCTAATAATGATCTGTGTAGGAAACAGAGGTGTTCTTTTTGGAATGCAGGGTACAATTAGTTATGCGCACTACTGATGTCTGTTATGCTATGTACCACAAATACTATCTTAATTGCTAAAAAGCTATGTTAATGCTAACATTAGGGTTGAAGAATAGAAAGTGCACAAAGCAGGGCAATGAAAAACATTAGGTATTTGTGTCACCAGAGTATTGATGAATCATTGGTGAGGTCTTCATTGTGGCTGTTAACCCTAATACCCACTCCCCTAAGAAAACAAGATCAGACATGATCCTCTTTCTTTATGCAGACCCTAGATTCTGTTAGCAACATATGATGAGCCATACATCTCTTCCTTTGAAGAGTGCATTACATTACTAACTCCTGGGGTTCCCAGTTACATTGCACAAAATGAAAAAAAAAAAAAAAAACGCTATGCATCTGGGATCAGGAATTGAACTCGGTCTCAAACACATTGCCTGGTTTCCTTGCTGCCAGTAGCTCACTCCATTGAGCCATGACAGCTGCTTAGTGGAACCCTGTCCCAGCAGAGGTCTTATCCTCTGCCTGGGACAGTGAAATGGCGCAATACCACCTACAGACCCATTCACATATTGCACCCTCTCGCTCTCTTACACTGCGCTGTTGCAGTTTTGGGGAAATGTCATACGCTATTAAGCGTGTGACATTATCACCCAGTACCCTTTACAATTATGATAATAAAATTTTCAGGACATTAAAACAGAAAAGTTTGTTAAGCGTTACAGGGCTTTGATCATCACCATACCTTACAGTCTATATTTTGGGAATCCTATTTACTAATAGACATACAGTAATAAACATACCAAAAGCTTTAAAATGTTATTCTTACTATTCCAGTACTTTTAATTAGGTTGAGAATGTCAGATGACTAACGTCTGTTCTCTGTGTAGGCAATCATATGAGACAAGTCCTTAAAGACTCAAAGGTAAGTTTAGCCCAATCAATTCTTCTAGACAGTATATTGGTTTAGGTTGCCCTTTCTCTTTCTCTTTCTTTATATACACATAATTGGGTCATCCTACATGGCAATATATAACATCAAAACAACTTCATAACATAGGATGAACTCCACTGCTTATACAATTTTTAATTGCCACAAAATAGCTCTTTTTATTTTTAAAAGTCCACACCAAAATCCTAGGCAACAGTTTCATAGCCAAGTTACCACTTCTTCAGGCCCCCATATACAGTGTTGTTTTTCTAAACAAAGAACACATAACATATCAAAATGAAACATTCATCACTTCAACACTCCAATTACAATCCCACCACCATATTTTAAATCACTTAAATATAATATACACTTCTTTTGAAAAACATTAACATATCCATTACATGTCATATAAATACCCTATTAAATATTTCCCCTTAAAATCAATTATTTAAACACCACAGCTTCATAAATCAAACTGTAAAAAAACAGCATACCTTGTTCTCATTTTTATTAACATAGTGCTTTACTCAAGTACTTCTTGCACATTCCTTTAGACAAAAACCTGAAAATATCAAAGTATAGAATTCAGTTTAATTTTCTTTCTGCAGACACACAATTTCCCCTGGCCCGATCGTAGTATGTTTTACTCATTTTACCCTGGACACAGTAGAAGCTACCATTGACTTATACAGCCTCTCTAAACCATTCTGCTCATCTTTTCAAATTTCTCACTCCATTTCATTCATAGGATGGTATTTCCCCCAAAAGCAAATTAATCTGCAATTCTCCCCACAAGTTCTGCTTCATACTTAACACAGCTACCTTTTCCGATTCTGAAACTGATTTTTAGGACTTCAAACGTCCCTACCTTCATTTAGTTAGTGTTTTGTTCACTGCAGGCAAACTCCTTTTCTTTCAGAGCTTCATTTCTCTATTTTTTAAGCGTTCTTCTAAGCAATAGAAACAGAGCCCACATCTGTATTACTCTTAAGGACTACAATGAAAAATAGAAATAACAGTCATAGTATCAGTTTAAAACATAGTGATGAGTGTATAGCAAAATGTTAGGCATGGGGCTAAACTTCAAAACAACTTCATAACATAGGATGAACTCCACTGCTTACATGATTTTTAAGAAATTGGATATACTCCTCTGAGATACCAAAGTTTGATAGGGTGACCACAAAAAAGGCCAAGCCACTCTGTCAATCACTTTTCTGGTGTCTAGACTAAGCAGTGATACTGGAATCTGATGGTTGTCGGCATGGTCTAATAACAACAAAGTGCATCTGACACTATCATATGACTGTCTACAGTGCACAAAGCTAACTTGATCTGGGTCCGTCAGGTAGGGAAGTAAATGTTCAAGTCTATGAGCCAGTATGGACATGAAAATTTAGTAAGAGGGAGATTCTGCATATAGGCCGTATCTGTTCAAGGGAGACTGCTTCCCCTGCAGTGTATAACTTTTGGAAATAGTTAGATGGCATTGTCTGAATAGCCAAAGGTTGTTTAAACCTTATCTCATGCGACAATAACAGACCCTAAGGAAATTGCAGACACTCTCAACTTAGCCTTCACTGACCTCAGCTCCTACTTAAACACTGTTGATTCCACCACAGAGCATATCTCACACAACACTACACCATATGCCTCCCCTCACACCCCAGCTACTGAGCCCATGCATGCCCACCACACCAAATTCAACCTTCAAACTATAACGGTTTAAGAAACCTACAAATATTTAAATGAGTGCTTGACAAAACCAGGGTAGGCAATGACACCAGAGACATGAGACTCCTTGCCTCAGCACTAGATATCGTGGTAACCCTTATTACCAAATTATTCAACCTCTCCCTCTGCTCCTTCAAATTTCCTTCTCTCTGGAAATCCGCTACAGTTACACCAGTACACAAGGGTGATGGTAAAACATGCATCACAAACTACAGATCAATCTCCATATTCTCTCCTCTCTCCTCTCTCCAAAGCACTAGAGTGAGTAGTTGCTGACCAGCTGGTGGACTGCCTGAATTGGCACAACCTGCTATGCCCCCAGCAACAGGGGTTCAGATGATTGTATAACACCATCTCTGCCATCCTTGAATTCACCAGCTCTCTGCAAGAGTCGATAGACAAAGGTGAAATGGTGGGGTCAGTTTTCATTGACCTAATCAGTGCATTTGACCTCATGAACCACACACTGCTCAGAGAAAAAAATTGCAGAGATTGGCCTATCTGGGGAAACTGTGTGGTGGTTTGAAACCTACCTGACAGATCACATCAAAAAAGTAAATGCCAGTGGAGTCATCCCAGGCTCTAGGGTAGTGAAGGTAGGGGTTCTAGTCTGCTCAAAAATGACTTGTCTAAAGCCTATATTGGAGCCAGCATCTTGCTCTACGCAGATGATGCAGTAATCTATACTAGCACTACTAAGCAGCATGCCAACTGCCAAACCTTGCAGCAGAACTTTAACTCCTTGGAGAACTGGTTCCTACAGAACAAGCTGTTGCTGAACCACAAAAAACAAAACAAAATCCATGATATTCACCAGCCAACAGAGAAAAAATAAACTCCTACCCCTGACCATATACAACCAAACAGGTGAGGTCCTATATTTGGACTGAAACATAGTATACTCTCTGCTATGATGGAACATGATACATAAAGAATATAAAAAAACAGGTTAGTCCTAGAAAAAGTCAACTCCTTCAAATATCTTAGGATACACCTTGACAGCTTCCTAAAATACACTCGGCATATTGACGATGTTATTAGCACTTTAAACAAAAAAACTGGGGGTTCTGTATAGACACAAATGCTCTATGGCACCAGAGATTAGGAAACTTGCCATTACTTCCTTGGTTCTATCCACACTGGACTATGGTTTGGTAATATATGAAGCTCCAACAGATACTAACCTTATCAGAATAAGGACCATCCTAAATAAGTCTTGTCACCTAGTCCTTAATGTGGACATGCTCACAAATACGTGCAACCTCTATCAGGAAACATAATGGCTCCCACTTGACCTCAGGTTAAAATTCCAAACCTACCTAATTGGGAAGAAGGCTCAATTAGGGCTTACCCACCCCATCTCCGATTACTGATACATACCCCCTCGAACCACCACTCTACAAGAAGTGTGGCTAGAAACACACTATACGTCCCATGCTGTAAAACCAGCCAAGCCATAAGGGCCTTCCCTTACTGAGTGTAAACTTGGCTAAGTGAACTCCCCTTACACTGCTTGAGTTTCCAAAAAAGAGACAATTTAAATCAGCCCTGAAGAAATTACTTGCCCAACAAAACATATACCTGTGCCAGGGGCATAGCTACAAGGGTGCAGGGGGTGCAGTGGCACCCAGGCCCACGAGGTTTGAGGGGCCCAAATCATAATTTTGATGTTTATTCAAAACTAGGGAGGGGCCCTGTAACACTGCCTTGCACCCAGACCCTCTGGGAATTTGCTACACTACTGAACTGTGCAGCCACTAGCCAGATTCCTACTACCAATTGCCACCCTGGCTGTCACTAGCCAGATCCCTGCTACCTTGACCCTCCCCGGCTGTACCACCAATTGACTTACTGCAGACAATACTGCAAATCTCCAATAACTTCAGCCTACCCTAGACAATATATTTATCTATTTATTTATTACAAGTAGGATTTACAACCTTTGAGTCAAAGACACATTTACAAAGGTACCTCATCACAGCGAGGGCAGACAATAAGACATAGTGCAGGTTACAACAATGGACAACATTACAGGTGCAGTAAAGAGAAAACATTTAACATAGATACACTTAGGTTACATAATGTTGCAAATCGTATATTACAAACATGGATATAGTAGGTCCACCAAAGGGACAGCAGGTTATATCCCTATAAAGACCTAGTAGGGGTGGGAGGGGTGGGTCAGGGGGAGGAATGGCTATCCAATGGACATTGTCAAATTGAGGGGGCAAGGTGGGAGGGTCCTGCTGGAATCAGGATACAACAGGGGAGATGCCAGGGGTTAGTTGCACCTACAACAGTGAGCATTAAAGAGATGGTCCCGAAGGGCAGTTTTGAAGGAGCCAATTTTGGGCAAGTTGGAGATGCAGCTAGGGAGGGAGTTGAACCAGACAGAGGCTCGGTAGAAGAAAGATCTCTGGGCAAGAGAGGTCTTGGTTCTGGGTACCTAGAAGGTGGCCTTAATAGAGCTACAGGTGGTGACAGATGGTACAGACTACTGTAGAGAGGTGGAGACCCCAGGGGGGAGATTCCAAGCAGGGATTTCTTGGCGAATAGGCAAGTCTGGTAGTGCAGTTGCTCCTCAAAGTTGAGCAGGTTGGTGGTAGAATAGAGCAGGCAGGTGTGAATGCGGCTGGGGGCACTGGTCAAAAGCTTACAGGCCTTATTGTTGGAGAGTTGGATTTTGGAGAGGGCAGTGTTGTCTGCTGTGGCGTAAATGGGCAAGCCATAGTCCATGAGGGACAAGACAGAGGAGGTGATGGCCAGTTTGAGGGTAGCCTGGGGCAGGCAATCCCTGTGTCGGTATAACAGGCCAATCCGAGAGTTAATGGTGGCATACAGGATGTTAATGTTGGTGTGGAAGGATAGGGCAGTATTGAATTTGATGCCTAGGTATTTGTATGTGGTCACTTGCTCAAAAGGGTGCAGAGTACTGGGAATAATCAAGAGGGGGGTATTTTTAGCTTTGTTTTGGTAGTGGGAAAAAAGCATTGACTTGGTCTTTTTAAGGTTAATGACTAGGTCAATGAAGCACCTTTCAGCTTGGTTGTAAGTTTGCTGGCGGGATAATTGGAGAGATATGGGATCAGGACATGAGGCAAAGAGGACCGCATCATCAGCGCAGAGGAGTATTTTACTAGTACAGGAGCTGGGGAGATTGTTGAGGTATAGACTAAAGAGTACTGGACCCAGGATGGAGCCCTGAGGGACACCGGAGTGAATGGGAAGAGTACTGGAGAGTAAGCTGTTGATCTTAATGCACTAGGATCTAGCAGAGAGGTAGCTAGAGAACCAGGTAATGGGACCATCAGAGAAGCCGAGTTGGCGGAGAGAGTTGAGCAGGAGGGGGTGGCAGACAGTGTCAAAGGCATTGGAGAGGTCAATGAACACTGCTCCTGCAAGGCTGCCAGAGTTGAGGGCAGCATGCAGGAATTGGGAGAATTCCAGGAGAACAGAGGTTGTACTGTGTCCTGGGTGAAAACCGTGCTGCTCTGGATACATAATGTTGTACTTGGCTAGGTACTCAGAGAGTTGGATAGACACCACTTTTTCAAGGACTTTTGAGAGAGGGGGGAGAATGGAGATCGGCCGGTAGTTGTTGAGGGTGGACCAGTCCCCATTCTTATGTATGGGTGTGATTTTGGCAGTTTTCCAAGCAATTGGGAACTGAACCAGGCATAGAGACCGGTTAAGAAGGTCAGTCAGGGGGACTAGGACTTCGTCCAGTACCATGCGTAGGATCCTGGAGTCGAGGGGGTCGCTGCTGGGGTTATTGCTGCCAAGGGCTTTTAACAGGTGTAGCCTGGCTTCATGGGGGGATAGGGTGTGCAGGTAGAATGGTGGGTGACGCAGGACTGGGGGGAGAGAGGCGGGTATTGGGTCAAAGAAGCTGCTGGGGAGGACCGAGCTTATGTCAGAGAAGGCGATGTTGAGGTAATTAGTTATGAGGAGCCCATCTGTGGTGGAGGTACCATCAACGGGGAGATGGGATGGAGGGGGAGTGGGATTTCCCATTTAGCTCTTTCATACTATCCCAGGAGGTCTGGGCTGAACCCCAAGTGGAAGCGAAAGTGGTCTGGTAGTGCTCTGCCTTGGCCCACCTAATGGCCCAAGTGCACTTATTGCATTCCGCATTGTAGGCTTGTCTATCAGATGTATATCCAGATTCTACAGCAGTGTGCCAGAGGTTATCTCAGTTCTTAAGTCTCTGGATAAGGGATGGGGTGATCCTGGGGGCATTGCGTTTTTTGGAGTGAATCCTGGTAAGGGGCGCAAAAAGGTCACAAGCGTTACAGAAGGCACTTGTGAAGTGGTCAAGAGCTGAGTCAATATCGGGAGCATGCCGGATAGGGGACCAGTCTAGCTGGGCTAGGTATTGCTTTAATTTTCTGAGGCCATCGGAGTGTAAGCTCCAGCGCAGGGTGGCCTGGGGCACTGGTTTCAGTGTGGAGGATGACCAGAGACAGAGGACTGGGGAGTTTGTGGGGGCGGTTAAATATGACAATGTCTAGGTTGGGCAGTCGACATGCAGCGCTGACAGGCTAACACCCCTCACAAAATCTGTGCAGGGGGAACTGGTTCCATGCCTATTGGTGCCTTTTAGACTGCCACCGTGACCCTGGATGAAGCTGCTTCAGGCAGCATTGTTGCGACAATGCCTTATCAGATGCTACAGCACCACACTTAAAAACTTTGTACATAGGAACTTGAGTGCTTTAGAACCATAAGTGTATTGTTTTTTTCTCCTTTATTTATGATACCTGAAAGAAACAAGGGACCTCTCATGGCCTACCACATGTGTTACTACTCAGTGTATCCGTAATTGTCTCTAAGTGTATTCCTGATGTGGAACCTTTATAAACGAGCAATGCTGAAAGGTGTTACCGAATATTCCAAAAAATAAATAGGGTCCCAGTATCTGTATCAAAGAGCTGCTGAATACATGCATGTGTATGTTTAGCTTGAAGTTTTCACACCAAATTGCGTGCCCCATGACACAACCCCACCTCCCCCATAATGGTGGTGCTTATAGATAAAGGAGTGCCTGTTCTGTCTCAGTAACCAGTATCTTCTGGATGTCTTGCTTAGCTTGCTTTAATCGTGGGTCTACAATTGTGCTGCCCTGATGTACAAACATCTGTAAGGTTTGGAGTGTCTGCTGGAGTTCAAGCAAGTAGGTTTTTCTATCCTTTTTCTTTCAGGATAAATATGCAATGAACTCTTCTCTATGTATGGCCTTAACAGTAGTAGAGCTTCTTGATTGATATTGTTTTGTTTAATTTATGGAAGTTTCTCTTCCATAAGCTTTTGAAATCCAGTGTCACAGAGTAATGCTAAATTAAGTTTGCAGTGAATGGTACAGCGTGATCTTCCTAACTTAAATTTCGCATACACTGGGGGATGGTTCAACAAAAGTAAAGGGCCATGTGATTGTAGCCCCCTCCCAAGTGTCTAGGGATATGATGGAAGACAGTCTGCGGGGAGCGGGCAACCACAACAGATACTGTACAGATAACTTATGTTAGTTCTTCAGTACTGGGGTTCAGGCTTCTCCATGGGGTGCTGCGCTAGGAGGCAAAGTTGATTAGTAACAAGCAGCAAAATGCAAAAGTCAGAAATGAATCATAAATGCAATTAAAGAACAAATCAGGATCCTTTAATAAAAAAAAATGTGATGCTCCATGGAATTTGAGGGATTTGATGGCACAGCATCCCAATGGGGATACAGTATGGCAAAGGGACCAAGGGGCCCACTAGCTCAGTGTCCAAGCATTGTCCATTGCTAGTCCACATTTGCCAAGTCCATTCTCATCAATTGCAGAACTCAATTCCTATATTACACAGTTGCTGACCAAACTCATAATCCCAATGCTGGCAGATTCATTTTTCCCACACTCGGTACACTTGTTATCGGCAGCTTCACTTATCCCACACTCTGTACCCTTGTTTCTGGCAGCTTCACTTATCCCACACTCAGTACAATTTCCCCTTTCTCTCAGTACAGGCAGTTTTCCTCTGCTGTCTACACTCCTAGTGGGGCTAAATTCTCTCTGTCTCTAACTCCAAACTTAAGACAGGGACTGGAGTTGCTTTCTGCAGCTGACCGTAGTCAGATTTTTTTTTTATAATTTAAACTTTATTAATGCATTTCCTTATAAAGGGCAGTTACAGCAAGTCAGGATGTAACGTAGCACATGCACAGTAAGAACTGCCCAACCCGCCCTCCCACCCCACCCTCCCTTACAGCAGCAACAAAACAATATTGCCCTAAAGAGCAGTGAGTAATTCTGTTAAGCATAGGAGTAGTACCAAGGTGTGACATAAACCTCAGTGAGACAGCAAGAGTAAGGAATGGAGGGGGTCCCATATCTTACCATATGCTGCTAGTTTATTATGAAGGCTTGCAATTGCCCTCTCTGTTCGGAGATTAGCAATGATTTCATGTAACCATTCCTGGAGGGAAGGGGCAGATTGGTCCTTCCAATGATGTAGAATGAGTTTCTTAACTGAGAGAGCAACCATGGAAATATGGTATTTCCTGATTCTAACGTTTACCAGGGATATGTCCCCTAGAAGACACACCTCCGGAGTAAAATACTCCTGTAGGCCCAGTAGGGGATTGAGAGACATCTTAATTGAATTCCATAAGGAGAAAACTTTGGGACAGGACCAGAACATATGAAGGAATGTACTCTCTTCTTGCAAACACTTAGTACATGTACTAGAGTTCGTGAAGCCCCATTTTTTTAATTTAATAGGGGTACAGTACATATTATGTAAAATATGGTATTGCATGAGATGCAGTCTATCTTGGGAAACATACTTATGACAGGATCTCCATAGGGATTGCCAATCCACCTGGTATTGAGGAAGGAGTGAGTTCCAGAAGCTAGTAGGTCCAAAGGAGTACCCCTGTTTTTTATAGTACAACACCTTGTATAACTTGGATACTATGCCTGAGGATCCAGACAGTAGGGAAATTTCAGGAATCAGGGCTGACACTTTCTGAGAGGGGGGAGAATTCCCCAGAACTACAGTGAGAAGGTGTCTTACCTGCATGACCTTAAAGTGAGATGAGGCCGGAATGAGAAACTTGCCAATAATTCCGCGTGGGGACAGCCAGTGTCCTTCCCCATCTACCAGGGAAAGCAGTTTTCCATCGCCTAATTGAGGCAACTATTTGCAGGGAATCCACTTTCCATTAAAAGTAAAAGATGGGTAATTCCAAATGGACTGAGCTAAATCAGTCTGAGGGGAATAGTGAAGAAATGAACATAACTGTGTGTAAACTCTTAAAAAGATACCTATTGTGGTGCAGTCAGCCATCTTTACATGGGACAATTTGAGGTAGAATAAGTTTGAGGGATCCAGGCGTTTAGATTTAATTGCGTCTAACTCAATCTTAAACCATACTGGTTGTGCCGTTTCAGGGCCTGGGGATACCCATCTCAGACATTTTGCTAGATGACTGGCCCAGTAGTATAATGCCATATGGGGAATCCTCAGCCCCCCCTCAGGTTTTGAGGCAGCTAGTTTGTAATAGGCCAAATGGGGATATTTATCAGCCCAGATAAATCTGGTAAATATACCGTGCAACTTCCTAAACCAGCATATGGGAATAAAAGAATTGAGAAGGGATAAAGGGTAATAAATTCTAGGAAATACATTCATCTTAATAATGTTAATCCTGCTGCTTAATGATATGGGAAGTTTAGACTATCTGTCAAGGTCGTGAATAATAACCTGTGAGCGAGAATCCAGATTGTTTTTAACCCACACTAAGGGGTTATGGGATAGCTTTATGCCCAAGTATTTAAATGCTCTAGGGGTCCAACCTAAGCCTAGGGGGCAAATATGGTCCTTAAATACCTTGTGGTTTAATGGGAAAAATAAGGATTTACTCGCATTCAGCTTGTAGTTGGACAGCTCGCTAAGCCTGGCTATTTCTTTCAGTAAGGGTGGTGTTGAAGAAACTGGATAGGAGAGATGTATCAGCAAATCATCTGCATACGCAGTGAGTTTAATCTCATGACGCCCAACTCTGATACCTTGTATAGAGATATTTTGGAGAATGTTTGGAATGAGGGGTTCCAGATATAAGTTAAACAAAAGAGGCGATAGGGGGCAACCCTGCCTAGTACCTGAATAAAGTGGGAAGTAGCTAGAGAAGGCCCCATTAGCTGAGATTCTTGCTGTAGGGGATTTATATAATGCGGCAACCCAGGATATGAATACCGGAGGAAATTTAAAGGTACTCAATACCGTAAAGAGAAAACTCCAATTCACCCGGTCAAATGCCTTCTCGGCATCCAAAGAGACCAAGCCTGCAGGGAAGTCGGCATCTCTGGTCACCAAGAAGACGTGGGATAATGTACGCAAATGATCTGCTGAAGAGCGTCCCTTCATAAAACCTACCTGATTCATACTTATTAACTCAGGGAGCACCACGGATAACCTGTTAGCTAAAATCTTTGAGAGAATTTTAATATCCTGATTTAGGAGGGATATAGGCCTATAGCTCTGAACGAGCTCAGGGTCCTTTTCTGGCTTGGGGAGAAGTAGTATCAAGGCTTCAAAGAGATGGCAGTCAACCTCTGTCCCGGATAGGATGTGCTGAAATAATCTGTTAAGTATTGGTAATAAAAGATCTCGAAACGTTTTATAAAAAAGGGAAGAAAATCCATCCGGCCCAGGAGTTTTATCTGAGAGTAAACCAGTAATAACCTCTGTGATTTCTTCCTGAGTTATGGGAGAGACCAGAGAGTCTATGTAATGTACTGGGAGGGAGGGCAGATGCAAATCTGTCAGCTACTTCTCCATGCTTACAGGACTTGGCGGTTGCACCATGTCCCCGTACCGCGTTTTGTAGTATGCTGCGAACTCTTGAACTATCTCAGTAGGAGTTGTTTTCAGAGACCCATCTACAGATGCCCTGATAGAAGGGATAAATCTCAGTGATTCTTGTTGTTTAATATGGAGTGCCAAAAGGCACCCTGCCTTCTCACCTTGAACAGTATAACTAGCTTTAGTGTATATGATAGCAAGCTCTGCTTTTTCCCGGAGTAATTCTAAATATTTGTCTCTCAACACTAGGGCTTACCTATCCTCTTCTGAGAGTTAACCAAAACATTGGATTCGAGAACCCGAATTTGGGATAACAAGGACACTAATTCTCTTTCCCTAACTCTTTTCCTAGCCACCGAGAGGCTAATAAGAACGCCTCTCATGTAAGCCTTGAAAGCCCCTCATATAATATCCGGTTTTGCACTATTTAAAGGGTTGGACAGAAAAAAGGCCTCAATGTGCTCCCTTATGGTTTTGCAATAATTAGAGTTGTTAAGCAGTTGGTCATTAAGCTTCCATCTTGTTTCTCTCTTTGACACATCCTGGATTGTCAGATGACACAGCACTAAAGAGTGGTCAGAGACTGGGCCAGGCTGTATCGACGAGGACCTAACCCCAGGCAGGAGAGTCTGAGAAATGAATATGTAGTCAATACGGGACTGTGAGCCGCGTGCCAAGGACCTATATGTGAACTCCTTGGAATCAGGATTTAGGACACGCCAGACATCACAGAGCCCACATTGATCCTGAAGGTCTCTAAAAGCCCTCTGACCTGGGGAGTCCCCCCCCCCATGCACCACCTGACCTGTTAAGGTTTGAGTCTACAACTTGGTTGAAGTCACCTCCCAGGATAATCCTTATGGGAAGGAAAGGCAGGATTACATTTATGAGTCTCATGAAGTAGGCAGGATCATCTGCATTAGGACCATATATGCTGCCCAATAGCAGATGTATTGACCAGAGTGTACCTATAACTAAAACAAACCTACCCTCGGGATCCCTGATAATATAAGTTGAAATGAAGGGAATGCCCCTGTTAATAATGATCATAACCCCACAGCTGTTTGAGGAGCCTTGTGCCTCATACACCATCCCCACTTGCTGCCTCCTCACTTGTGAGGCTTCTGCTTCTAATAGGTGCGATTCCTGTAGGAAAGTAATCTGAGTGCATAGTAAACTTCAGTGTTTGAGGACCTGGTATTGTTTGGATTTTTTCCTGATCCCCTTGACATTCCACGTTGCAAAAGTCACCTCCTTGGCCATCTACTAAAGACTGCTAAGAGTGATAGCTTCGGCCCTGCACTCAGGGTATATAGCACAAATAATCTAACCCCACCCATTGCTGCTGTAAGGCCCTCCCACCACCCCAGCCCCTCTACCAGGAACCCAGGTTTAAACCCCCAATACACCCCATCCCCCAACAAGAACACATAGCCCTCCCCCAGCCCCCAAACTGTCACAAGCAACGCTAGCACAGCACTGGATCGTATCCTCCCCTCCCGCCCCCAAACATATCCCTGCTAATGCTCACCCTCATATCTCAAGATACAAAGCAGTTAATAAACTGCGCCAATGAGGGCATGATGTCTAAAGAGCTGTCTCGGACTTCCAGGGCTTGTGAACATATGTTAGTGAATCCACTAGTTATAGAGAGAGGAAAATGAAACTGGATGACATGAATATGAAAATGGGAGGTCACCACAAGAGTCTAGAGAGGGAGTTGAGAAATGCTTGTTCCACATGGGGAACTGCCTCGTGAACCAGAGCCAGAGAAAACTGACACGGAGGGATGAGCCCATCATCGAGATGAGAACATGAGAAAGCAAAAACTGGGTGAGAAGTGAAACAGGATCCAGAGATGGGAAAACAATGGGAATAATACCCAGGGGTTGCTGACCCCCAATTCCAGAACCCCCCCCCGCATAACCAGGATGACATAGCAGTTAAAAGCAGTCCCTCTCGAGGCAAAATGACAGGACCTGCGTTACATGGGTGAACCACACCCTCTTGTGGTCATAACCTAATCCAACCAGCCTGCTAGAGGTGCCCTGAAAGCCCGGAACTGCTCAGAAATCTGAAATCCCAACATGTAAAACTAGATCAGAAGGCATAACCCACAACCTTCCCCTGTGTGCTCCCCCTGGAAACTAAACAAGCAACATTATCTAGAATGCAGTCCGAAGCAAACCCTCTGGTGGCCCCTCCCAAGGACTCTCCATGAAGTACTGTTCACACCAACAGGCCAGGGCCTGAGAGAAGTAAAGTCAGGCCATCTACTAGTAGCCCAGTTCTATTAGAGAGCATAGACTCGATTGAATTCCATCTTTAGGAAGAGCGTTCTCCACACAAAATTTAAGTAACAGTTCACTCAGAAGTTCCTGGTGAATCCCGAAGATCAGAAGGCCCTCTCAGGTCGTCTGGAACAAATCTGGCAACGCTGACTTAAGGCTTATCAGCGCAATTTCAGGATCCTCAAAACTGAGCCGTGAGCCATTTACTGAGACTTGTAACTTCGCTGGGTACCCCATCCTGAACTTTAATCCTGCCGCTATAATCTTAGATACAATTGGGTGGAAGGCTTTCCACTTCAAACGGACTGAGCCAGGGATGTCTTGAACAATTCTCAGCTTCAGTTTCTCCCATCTGACTTCTTGCAGGGCCTTGACTTTCTGTAAGAAATGCTGCTTTTCTAGGTAGTTCAGGAAGCGGCAAATGATGGGGCAAGGAGGTGCATCAGGTGGGGGTTTTGGTCGCAGAGACCGGTGGGCCCACTCTATCTTATATGTTGGGCCAAAGGGAGAGGAACCAGCGACCCTTTCTACCAGCTTCTGGACAAAGACTACCATGTTCTGGCCTTCTTCCGCTTCGGGGAGCCCAAGAATTACCACATTATTTCTCAGACTATGGCCTTCCAAATCTTCGAGTTTGCTTCTAGACGAGATAGCTTTTGTTTCATTAATAGGAGCTCAGGACCCAGAGTTTCCAATTTTCTCTCGATCGAAACTATTCGGGCAGTGTTGTCTGATACTGTCGTGAAGACTTCCTCTAACTTTCTGGAGAGGGATTTCAAGTCAATTGCCATATCCTTCATCTCTTTCTGGAATGGTTTAAATTCCTCCAAGAATCTGTTAAGTGTTAGGGGTTCTTGGTCCCCAGCTTGACACGAAGGTTCCGGTTTGTCTGGGCAACTCGAGGCTCGGGATTTCTTTGAGGCCTTCTCAGGAGTGGCGGGGGGGGTATGTTTCTGTGGGGCTTTCTTCATATAAGCCTCCATTTACCACACCGATACCCAAAACAGGAGCACAAGCTGTTTAGAGACAAGGAGAACTCGTAGGCAGGGGAATTAGATGAAATTTAACCGTATTAAATTACGAGTTTATATTCGGGAGGCAGGAGCTTAGCGGAGAAGCATCTACTCAGCACTCTGCATCACGTGATCTCCACCGTAGTCAGATTTATCAAATGCTGGCCAAACTCATTCCATGTCCAACTCAGAGCTTCCCTGCTCCCTGATGAAAATGAGCAGCATATACCCACAGGGACACTCTCACCACACACACACACCCAGTGCCTGATTGTTGACTTTATCTTTATTCTGCCAGCTACATTCAAGGTCCCAATGCCTCTGTGTAACACAGAGGCCTGCTGATAGTGCTGACTTTACCAACCATGGATGAGCAGTCCAACTCTAACATCATGCTGTGGAATAGGCAGTACATCCTACTTGGGTCCAAATCTCATCACTGCTAAGCAAGGTATTTAGCTTCTCTCCCTATTGGAGGTGGATACCCCCACAGGGGTCTCAAAAACTATGGCCACCACCATGTCAGGGCATCACTGAACCAACAAGAGCTGAGGCAATTCCTGATATGGTGCTCACAAATCTGGAACAAGTACAGGAAATAATGGTCAGAGAGCCACCGGGTGAAAGTGACAATTGCACAGTGCTGTTGCAGTTGGATATGGACAGGAAAAGCATCCTGACTAAGACCAAAATGTTGGATTTCAGGATGGTCAACTTCAGGAAAATGGGCAAAGTGCAAAGGAACTATCTGGCGGGCATCAGAGCATATATGGGGGTGGACCAAAGGTGGTCCATCATTAAGGAAGGAATACTGGTTGCCACAGATGAGTGCATTAGACTCTGGGGGAAGAACACAAGGGCTAAACTGCCCAGCTGCTTCAGTTCTGGGGTTGTCCAGGCAGTAAGGGAAAAGAGGTTGGCCTTTAGAAAATTCAGGAAGACCAAGAGAGTGGTGGATAGGGAAAATTACCTAAAGTCGGCTAGTGAGGCAAGTAAAGAAGTCCAGTGAGCAAAGGCACAAAAGGAGTGACAGATAGCTGAAGTAATTAAAAAGGAGGAGAAGGCTTTCTTTCACTTTATAAGTGAGAAAAGGGACAAGAAGGAAGGGATTGTCAGGCTTAAGAAAGGAGTTGAATGGGTGGAGGATAATAGGGAAAAGCAGAGATACTAAATGATTACTTCTGTTCTGTCTTCACCAGGGAGAAGGATGGACCAGTGCCTTCAGGAGGGAAAAAAAGAGCAAGGGGAGAGTGAAACACATATGTAGTGATAGAGGAGGATAGAGTGAGGGAGGAGCTGCTGGCATTGAAGGTGAACAAATCACCAGGTCTGGACAGAGTACATCCAAGGGTACTAAAGTAACTGGCTGAGGAGCTGGCAGGGCCACTGGCAGACCTATTTAATAGTTCATTAGAATCAGGCATGGTAACGCAGGACTGGAGAACAGCACATGTAGTGCCCCTCCAAAAAAGCAGTCCCACGGATGACCCAGGGAATTACAGACCAATCTGTCTGACCTCCATTGTGGGCAGGCTCATGGAGACCATACTAAAGAAAAGGTTGGTGGAATATATAGAGTAGCATGGTCTCTAGGATGCGAGGCAGCATGGGTTCATGGGGAGAGATCATGTCAAACAAATACGATTGATTTCTTTGACTGTGTCACTAAGACAGTAGACAGGGGCCAAGTGGTAGACATCCTCTATCTTCTATCTTGATTTCAGCAAGGGCTTTGACTCTGTGCCCCACAAAAGGGTGATCAGGAAGTTGGTGGATCTTGGGGTAAGGGAAAAGATGGCCAGATGAGTGGAAAACTGGCTGAGGGACAGAACCCAGAGGGTGATTGTGGGGGGAGTTATATGGTACCAGAGAGGTAACCAGTGGGGTCCCGCAGGGCTTAGTACTGAGGCCAGTGTTCTTCAATGTCTCATCAATGACACTGGGGATGGAATTAAGTGCCAAATGTGCCTATCTGCAGATTACACCAAGCTCTGTGGGAAAGTGGACACAGCTGAAGGGATACAGGACCTACAAGAAGATCTGGAAAAGCTGGGGAGGTAGTCAGGGATCTGGCAGCTTGGCTTCAATGCCAAGAAATGCAAAGTTATGCATATTGGAGCCAAGAATCCCAGGACAGAGTACTAACGGGGTGGAGTCTGAGTATCTGCATAAGAGGAGGGAAAAGAACCTGGGAGTGATGATCATTAGTGACCTGAAGCACTCCACGCAGTGCAAGAAAGCAGCAGCAAAGGCAAACAAGATGCTGGGATGCATATTTAGGGGGATCAGTAGTAGGAGAGAGGAGGTTACACTGCCCTTGTTCAGGTCACTGGAAAGGCCGCATCTAGAGTATGGAATTCAGTACTGGTGCTCACACCTCAAAAAGGACATTAACCTACTGGAGAAGGTCCAGAGGAGGGCTATATAGATGATAGCAGGTCAGCAGGGTAAGGCATATGAGGAGAGGTTGAGGGCAATGAGCATGTACTCCCTAGAAGACAGGAGAGAGAGAGGGGACATGATTAGGAACTTCAGGTACTTGAACTAGTATTAAGCAGGAGGGTGGGAGGTTTAGGAGGGAGATCAGGAAGTACTTCTTCACAAAGAGGGCGTGGTGGACACTTGGAATGCATTGCCGGAAGAGGTCATCTAATTGAAGACAGTGGGCAGCTTTTAGAGAGGCTGGGATAGGCATAGGGAGACAGTAAGGAGCATGGGTAGGGAGAATAGAGGCAGTGGGGAGGGAGGGAGGGCAGGGACAGTAGCTCAAGCTGTGGACTCTGCAACACGAGTAGACCTGATAGACCAAGTGCCCTTCTTCTGCTGGCTTCTTCATATGTTTGTTTGTCCACTCTGGGCTCTATCTTAAGCCTGTCCTCCCAGAAAACCAAATGGGCTGCTGCATGAGAGGGCAACTGCCCCTACTCCTTTGGGACTTGCTCCTCCAGTCTGCACTTTCCTTCACTGGCCTCATGAGTCCCACCCTCCAGAGCCACTCCCAGCTAATGCCAGAGAGCCTCTCCAGAGGAGATGAAAGGTTAACCCATTAGAGGTTAGGCCCAAAGTCCTCCAGAGGGACAACTCCTTCTAATCAGCCCACTACCTCTTCTGGCCCTGAAAGGGGGGTTACATGTAGAGGTGTGCAACAAAACATTTTCAGCAGTGGAACTGAAGTGAAAGTTAGACTTTTGTGGAAGTTCTGCCTCCCCTCTAATTTTCAAAAATAAATTCAAAATGGTTCCCATGTAATCCCTGGTGGCTAGTGGTCCCCCCCCCCCAATGGATCACCCACCTGCCTGACTTTTAAAAAACATAAAATTCTCCTTCCTTAATGAGCACAATCCCTCCCCCCATCCCCTGCCTGACAGTGCCCAGCCCACACAGCCTGAGTCACAAATGCCCTGGTGGCTAGTAGTCCATCCTCTCCACCCATTTACCCCTCAATCCGTCATGATACTGTTAAAAAAAAGCCCTGGTGGTCTAGTGGTTTGAACAACTGCTTTCACAATCAACCTGTCCTCGTCCCCTCTCCATCCTCGATCCCCAGTCCCTGAGT
Source organism: Neoceratodus forsteri (assembly GCA_016271365.2). NCBI lineage: Eukaryota > Metazoa > Chordata > Ceratodontiformes > Ceratodontidae > Neoceratodus > Neoceratodus forsteri. The sequence continues at coordinate 538,391,028 of CM057455.1, forward strand.
AGATTTTTAATCTCTGTTGGTCTAATGCCCCCAACCCCAGCAGGTGTTCCACAGCCCCACTCCCACCCCCATCGAAAACCCAACGGGCGGACCGGCACAGCCGTCCTTTCTCCTCGACGGCTGGCCCACCCACTGAGCTGCCAATGAATGAGAGTATTCTTGTACAGGAATATCAATCGATTGGTGATTGATTTGAGTGCCTTAATTGTGGTTCACACCTCTTCCAGCAGTCTTTTCACACTATCTTTGGGTGCCTAAGTTCCTGATTGGCTGTCACTGGGGGTCAAAGTATCAAACACGGCTGCTAACACAACTTTCCAATACAGCTTTTACAGCATTCCCAACTTTAAGTTCATATAGCAGCCCAACCGTGCAGTTTCTAAAAGTCTTTGCCCCACCGTCTGTTAGCAGACTTTATTTACTGTTCAATGGCTGCAGAGTTATGTTTTCAAACAGTTTAGTTTTCCTGTCACTAGGGCCATTTTACTGTCCCTCCAGGCACTCGGCAGGCACTCATTAATATTCATGAGTCCCTTGTTAATATTTATGAGCATTACACCTAAGTGCTCAATGGCGCTCCTCAAATAAACACTAGTCAACTCAAGTTTATTGTTCAACAATATAAGTCTTTACAATTACATAAAAATATATCACAATTAAGTAATTGCACAATATTTACAGTATCAAAACATACTAACATACATTTCCTAGACCAATAGCTCAATATAAATATACAGTTATAAAATATTAAAGATTGTTTCAGATTGTGTATTTCATACCATAGATAATTCTGTTGCACCTTTAACATTTTTATTTATTTATTTATTTCATGTTTAGGATTCAATACCTTTGAGCATGAGGCTTGTTTACAAAGGTTCCGAGTCAGATACGTAACAGAAACACATCAATGGCATTACACAACAGGAAATAACTTATGACAATAAAACAGGATTATATAAGTTACATAAGGCAAGTATTTGTTATTTTTTACAAGAAGCCAGGTGCAGAGATTTCAACAACACTACATGAGTGTGGTAAAGACTTTTCTAATCATAACTACTTTGGGGTCCACATGGATTCGAGGCTCAAGTCATTTGTGGTACAGATAGTAGCAACCGGAGGAGGCTTTGTCAAGTGTGAAAAAAGGGAAGTGGGAGAGGCAAGGTGGTGAAAGAGTGGTGGGGGTGAGGGAGGGGTTGTAATAGTAATGAAGATACAGGTTCATGCGGTGCATCAGCAGATATTATCAAGGGCAAGATGGGAGCGTAATCCATTTTGAAGGTGGCTTAGCTTTCCACAGCATAGTAATTTAGCTGGAAGGTCATTTATCCACATTAGTCCCTGATATGATAGTGATCACTGGGCAAATGTGGGACACTTGAAGGGCACATGAACACTACCTTTGCTGCTCTTCTGGTGTTGACAGTGGGTTGGTGGATCACAAATAGGCTTGAAGTGGTCTTAGGTGCAAGCCACAGCAATGATTTCTTAACAAACAGGCAAGTTTGGTATTTGGCTCGTAGTTGAAGAGGGAGCCACCCAGCCTTTGCATATAGCATGCAAGTGTGGGTCAGGCAGTCAGCCCCAAGGACTAGCCTGCAGGCCTTATTGAGGAGTATTCTGACCCTGTTAAGTACAGAAGCTGAAACAGCACTGTATATGAGCAGCAAATGGTCTATGGATGATAGCACAGAGCTACATGTGGCCAATTTCAAGGCTTTGGGGGTCATCGAGTGCCTGTGTCAATATAGAGCCCCAAGCTTTATATTAGCTGATTTTACAACCTGGTCCACATGTGTTGTGAAGGTGAGAGTGTCATCTAGGTGTACACCTAGGTATTTAAAAGTGCTTATTTGCTCAAGTTGATGTCCTTTTAGGCATTGTAGCAGTAGTGAGCCATATTTTCTTTTGTTGTGTGGCACTAAAAATAGCATACTCTTAGTTTTTTTTTATAGTTGAGTAGTAATTTCTTTTGTGCAAACCAGGCTTCTAGACTATGAAAGTCTGCCTCCAGTTCAGCAGTTATAGTGGGCAGTTCTCTACCACAAACTGAGATGACTGCATCATCTGCATAAAGCACCATGCGCACTGAGCAGGTGGACAGTAGGGAGTTTATAAAAAGGCTAAATGGGAGTAGTCTGAGAATTGATCCTTGCAGGACCCCTAGGGACACTACCCTCTGCTCATAGAGTGTGCCATTTAACGGCACACATTGTAACCTGTTTCAGTGGTAACTTTCAAACCAGTTTACAGTACACATGGCCAACCCAATGGTCAATAGGCATTGTAGTAGCAGCTGGTGATTGACAGTGTCAAATGCCTTGGTGAGGTCTATGAATATGGAGCCCATCACCAGGCTATTGTCCAGAGCATTGTAGAGCTGGGTAATATCTTCAACTAAAGCCGTGATAGTTGAATGTTTTTTTTTTCTGATGCTGTGCTGCTTGGAAGAGAGAAGATTGTACTTATCAAGATATTCAGTGAGTTGATCCAAGACAGCCCGTTCCAAAGCTTTGGCGAGTGGGGTAGGATGGAAATGGGTCTATAATTTGCCAGGCTAGTTTAGTCACCATTTTTGAACACTGGGGTAACAAGTGCTTTCTTCCAGTTATCAGGGAAAATGCTAGACTTTAGAGAAGTGTTGAAAACTTTGGTTAGAGGTTCAGCCAACTCATTTAGGGTGATTGCAACCATCTTCAAATCAATGGAGTCACTCCCCCTCCTGGTTTTACCAAGGACCTGCTTCACATACTTTAAGGATTCAGACTCAGATGTGTCTAAAGTAGAAGGGCAGAACCCTTTGAGGAGGTGTAGAAGGGTATTAAGACACAGGGGCTGTCCAGGCATCGGGGTGTTGAGGTAGTCACTTGGTAACACTGCACTCAGATCAGTGAATGCCAGATTGAAAGCATTCATGATATCCTTAGGTTCTTGTAATGTCTCAGTTGCTGTTACTGTGAAATCAGGTGGGGCCTTGGTGGCTCTACCTGTAAGTAAGGAGTTCCAAAGTTCCTTGCCATGACCCCAGCTATTATTAAGTAGTTCCTTGTAGGAGGTAGCTTTGGCTTGCCTTATTAGATATGTGCAATTGTTTCTGGTGGCCTTATAGGCACAGAGGTCAGCCTGTTTGCCAGTCACCTTGGCCTTGTGCCAGAGATTATCTTTAGTGTGCATGAGATTCAGGAGGGTTTTTGAAAGCCAGGGGTTAACAGACCCTTTTACTTTTTCTGACTTAGTGTATAAGGGGCAAAGATATTGCAAACATGTGTAAAAGTGGAACAGAAAAAGTCAAGAGCTTGATTTCCATCCTTAGCAGTGTCAAATGGTGACCAGTTGATTAAACTGAGGTATTCATTGAATCATAGAAATTTGCCAGCAGAAAAGGACCCCATAGCCCATCCAGTCTGCCTGATATAACCCCCAAACACTAATTAATCTTACACCCTCCATTTCCTTATCCTCTCTCTCTTATTTAGTTCCATGTGGGTATCCCATGTTCTCTTAAATTTGTCCACCGAATCTACCCCCATGACCCATTCTGGTAGCCTGTTCCAAGTCCCCACAATCCTCTCAGTGAAGAACTTTCCCCTAAAATCTCCTCTAAATTCCCCCCTCCAGTTTGACTGCATGCCCCCTAATGTATTTGTTCTCATTTATCTTGAAGGTGCTACCAACCCTCACTGTGTTTATTCCCTTCAGATATTTGAAAGTTTCTACCATGTCCCCCCCTTCCCTACTCTTCTCCAGTGTTTATAAGTTTACTTCCTCCAGCTGTTCTTTGTAAGTCCTCTCATGTAGACCTTAAACAATCTTAGTTGCTCTTCTCTGGACCCTATCCAGTCTTTCCCTGTCCCCTTGTAAGTGCAGCCTCCAGAAATGGACCCCGTATTCTAGCTATGGTCTGACCATTGTTTTGTATAGTGGCATGATCACCTCCCTTCTCCTGCTTGTGAATCCCCTTCCTATACATGCCCAAATGACAAAAACAATATGGGGGGCCAGACAGAGACCCACATAAACACACAGGAACCAGACTGATTCCAGAGTGTCTGACGGTGTCCAGCAGCCCTGGTTTCAATGAGCGGGGTCTAGTGATATTGGGGGGCTGCTTAGTAAATATATTAGTCCTGGTGCATAAGACTGGGGAGTGGTCACTAAGGGAGTTGGGCAGGACTACTACATTGGGTATGTAATCAGGGCAGTTTGTAAGGATCCAATCAATGAGTGTACTAGTACCTGTTTTATAGTTTTGTCGAGTAGAACAGGTGACCATCTGGGTGAGGCTGGCTTGCAATTTGTTCTTTAGCAGTGGTTGCAGCGTGTAATTCCCAGTAGATGTTAAAGTTGCTGACTATAATTCTCTCCCAGTTATGATTAAGCAGTCCTTGGTTGGTGATGAGTTGTTCCATCTCAGTAGCATGCTTTCCAGGAGGTATGTAAACTGTGGATAATACAAGAACCTTGTTTTGCTGACCAATGGAAAGCTTGATGTTAAGGATTTGCACTTCTTTAGTGTTCAAACTGCCAGGTAGTACTAGACCGCTGGTATCATCCCTATGGTAAACAAGGCATCCACCTCCTCATTTATATAACCTGTCCTGACGGAATGTTTTAAACCCATCCAGGGTGAATGCAGCATCAGGTGTTTTCTTTGAGAGCCAAGTCTAAGCAAGTGCTATGATATCAGGTTTTAGTACTTCTACCCATGCCTGAAATTGTGTTAGCATGGACATAAGGCCTCCTATATTTAATGAGACTATCTTGAGGTGCCCGAGCCTTGATGAGGCACCTTTAACAGATCGACCAGGGTTAGGGTACATGTTGCCTGATAATAACAGCAGTATCAGGATCAGTTTCCTGATGTGACTAGACCAGAACACCCATTTAGAGCTAGTGAGTTTTTATAAGCTGTGCTTGATCTCTTTCTTTCTGATCTGGGCAGCATTATGAAAAAAGACTGACAAGGCCTTTATAGATACTGGGTTCTCATTATAAATTAATATTCCCAGTAATGTACGATTATCAATTTCTAACTGGTCCAATTTATCTACATGAAAAATAATTTTTAAAAAGATTGATCTTGGTATACTATACAAACAAGAGAGGCAAATGACATGTAGGAGATTTTCTGATCCACCCACTTTACAATCACAATCCCCAGATGAAAATGTGTCTTTTTTTATATCTTAACTCTAGAATTTTGCTATCAAAAGTTTCAAATTTATAACTTGTGTAACATACCCTTAATTTAGGATCAACAAGTACATCCATATAATACTGCAATTTAAAGTTGTTTCTGTTATTGTAAGCAAACCAGGGAGAACATCTAGAAGCATTGATCTTCTCTTTATCAGTATTAATCCAGAATTTGTTTACTTGTTTGTTGATAACTTTTGTACTGGATACATAGAATAATATTTGATTCAATATATTCTTCAAAGACATTTAGCTTATATCTATGGAGCATCTTACAGACTGCATCTAGCCATACTGATTTGTAGCAATCCCGATTGAATCAATTAACTTCTCTGTTAGACACATTTTAGTCACTCAGTCAGAAATGTGTCTGGTTAGTCTTAGCCAGTAATTAATCTTTTTGATATCTAATACAGCTTCAATATTATCTAATCCTAATTGCTCTATAATATAGGGTGCCAGAAAGGATCCTGGAACTGATAATGTTTTCCTTAGAATCTAAATAAACACTATAGCTGCTTCTCAGTGGCCTCCTCTGCATGTCCAGCCCCTGACTAGCTTAACCCGGGGGTCAGGAGCACTGGTGAGGTGTTTGGGCTGCCGCTACAGTGACTTGAAAATATCCATGCACTACTGCACATGTGAGGACTGCAGGCCAACCCACCAGTGCAGAGAGTAGAGCAGCGGCTCTGCTGGCTCCCAAATGACCAAAACAACATGGTGGGCAAGACAAAGATCCTAGTGGCCACACAGGACCCAAACTGGCACCAGAGGGCAACAGGAGGAACAGGGTAAGCCCCACCCAAGGGGGGTGTACACATACAAGCACACATGCACTGCAGTGTCTCTCTTGCTGTTAGAACGAGCAAGTTAGAAATGTCAAAAGCTATCCCACATAGTTTAAAAGCATCTTTAAAATCACCTCTTTTAACAAATTCAGTATGATAAGCTTTTATAGTCTTTAATTGAAAGGCTATGCCTGTAGTTCAATGGGGTGAGTAACCAGCCTTTCCCCTTTCCTAAGCTATATAAGCTGTTCCTCCCAGCCTTTTGAGCAAAACAACATGGTGGGCAAGACAAAGATCCTAGTGGCTACACAGGACATGGACTGGCACAAGAGGGCAACAGGAGGAACAGGGTAAGCCCCACCCGAGGGGGGGTAAATGCTTCCTTGGCAAGCTTTTAAACTAGCCAAGGGGGAGGTGCTGATAGGAAGCAAGAAAGTTCAAGCCTCTCCCCACAAAGCATGGAAGGTAGTAGGGTAAACACTGAGGTACAGAGCTTGACAGAGGGCAGGACAGGGGTAAATGGAAAATAGACAAGGGCAAAAAGTGCAGGGATGGGGCAAAAAAGGATAAAGCCAACGTTAAATGGAGGGCAATGAGTACCAATGCCCTTAGTCTGGGAAACAAGCTTCCTGAGCTAGTAGCCCTGATGGAAGAGGAACACTTGGTTATTGTGGCAGTCACAGAAACATGGTACACGGAGAACCATGACTGGGATGTCAACATACCAGGGTACACAATCTACAGAAGGGACAGGGAGGGTAAAAGAGGAGGTGGAGTAGCTCTCTACATAAGGGAAGGGATCAAAGCTACAGAACTAAAAAGTAATGGGGGAGGACAAGAGACACTCTGGGTCACCTTGGAGACAGGGAATGGCATCACAATCCACACAGGGGTTGTATACAGACCCCTGTCTCAAGAGGAGGAAATGGGCAAGAAAATGATAGAGGACATTCTCAAAATAGCTGAAAAAGGGGAGATACTGTTGATGGGGGACTTGAATATGCCAGATGTTAACTGGATGACATGGACTGCAGCCACATCCAAGAGCAGGGTCATTCTTGATGCGCTACAGGGGGCATGCCTTAGACAGCTAGTGGTGGAACCCACTCGTGAGGGAGCAATATTAGACCTGGTACTCTCAAATGGAGAGAGGATCACAAATTTAGAAGTCAGTAGACATCTGGGAACAAGCTACCATTGCACAGTGTGCTTCACAATAAGCACAACCATGGAGACAAGCGTTACAAAGACAAGGATACTGGACTTTAGAAGGGCTGACTTTAACATACTAACATACTATTTGCCAGCAGATTAGGCCTTATGGTCTATCAAGTCTGCTCGAACCTAGATCCTTAGTTGGGTGCCGAGACCCTCCCATCCCTTGTGCTCCAGAAACCCCAATCATCCATCCCCACCCCCCCGGGACAGGCCATCATCTGATACATCCACTTTCTGTGTCTGTCCCACCCTCTCTTAAAGCTCTCCACTGTGGATCTCTGAACCAGCTCACCAGGCAAAGCATTCCAAGGGTCCACCACCCTCTCAGTGAAAAACCTCCTCCTCTTTTCCCCCCTCACCCTTCCACCTTCCAACTTCAAACCATGCCCTCTGGTGATGCCTCCCTGCTTTAGTCTAAAGATCCCCTCCATGTTTACCCTATTTATTCCCTTGAGGTACTTGAAGACCTCAATCATGTCCCCTGTCTCTCCTCTCCTCCAATGAAAACAGGCAGAGTTCCTCAAGTCTGTCCTCGTAAGTCAAATCCCCTAGCCTCGTATCATCTTTGTTTGCCCTCCTCTGTACCTCTCAGGAGCTGTATGTCCCTCTTCAAGTGTGGTCTCCAGTACTGTACACAGTACTCAAGGTGTGGTCTAACCAGTCCATTGTACAGTGGCAGAATCACTTCCTTGCTCCTAGAGGTGATCCTCACATGCATCCCAACATCCTGTTTGCCTTGCTAGCTGCTCTCCTGCACTGCTCAGTGTTATTCATACATGTATCCACCATGACCCCTAGGTCTTTTCCCCTGTTGAGGCTTCCAGCACCTCCCTCCCAGAGTGTACATGTGTTTAGGTTTCCCACCAAGATGCAACACCTTGCACTTGGTGATATTGAAATTTAATTTCCATGTGTGAGCCCAGCTTCCAGGGTGTCCAGGTCTCTGCAGGGCCAACCTCCTCTTTCTCCCTCAACTACTGCTCCCATCTTGGAGTCATCCATGAAGAGACTCATTTCACACCCTATACCATCCCTGATGTCTGATATGTATGCATTAAACAGGATTGGACCCAGGACTCAGCCCTGTGGTACCCACTACCAACCTCTGTAGGGTCTCGAGAGCTCCCTACAGACCACTACTCTCTGAGTGCGCCCAGCTATCCAGTTTTCAATCCATCTGACCATCAAAGGGCCTACTCCTAACCCCATCAGTTTCTCCACCAGACCATTGTGGGGGACAGAGTCAAATGCCTTGCTGAAGTCCAAGAATAATACATCCACAGGCTTACCCTCTCCAGTTCTGATGTTACCCATTCATAGAACTCACAAGGTTGGTTTGACATGATCTACCTGGCACAAACCCATGCTGCCGACTATCCAGACCTCCCACCTCCTCCAAGTAAACCCCCAATCGTTCCTTTAGTATACTTCCATTAATTTTCCCACCACCGAGGTTAAACTGATGGGTCTATAGTTTCCTGGTACTTCCTTCGACCCCCTTTATGGATTGGTACCACATGTGCCTTCTCGCCAATCCCTAGGTACCCTCCCTGTCTCAAGTGACCTGTTGAAAAGCTCCGCCAGGGGTGCAGCCAGTATGTCCGCCGATTCCCATAGTACTCTCGGATGAATGCCATCCGGCCCAGGAGATTTGTCTTTCTTTAGGGCCTTGAGGGCAAACCACACCCTTTGGCATGACTTTGGCATAATGGTTGAATACCTGAGGAATGCATTAGCAAATGGCCAGAAAGGAGGGGTGGAAGAACAATGGAGAAAAATCAAAACTGCCATCATGGAGGCAACAAGCCTTTGTGTGAAACAAATAAAGAAAACAAAGCAGAATAAAAAACCACTATGGTTCTCAAAAGAGGTGTCGGGGAAGGTTAAGGAGAAAAAGGCTGCATTCAAAAAGTATAAGGAATCACAGAAGGAGCACGACAGGGAACTGTATCAATTAAAGCAGAAAGAAGTGGGGAAGGCAGTCAGAAAAGCAAAGGCCCAAACCAAGGAAAAGATAGCCAACTCTGTTAAGAAGGGGTATAAAACATTTTATAGGTACATTAGGAAGCATAGAAAGATTAAGGGAGGGATAGTGAAGATTAATAAAGGAGAGGGAAGGTGGGCAGAGGGAGGCAGTGAAAAGGCAGAGATACTGAATGAATACTTTTGCTCAGTATTCACAAAAGAAGAAGAGGAGGAGTTACCTAAACCAAACAATAGAAGCACTCTGGGTAGTGGGGTTGACGCCATTCCATTTACAGAAGAAAGAGTCCTGAAAGAACTCCTAAAACTCAAGGTGGACAAAGCAATGGGGCCTGATGGGATTCACCCTAGAATCCTAAAAGAACTAAGGGAGGACCTAGTGACACCACTGATCACATTTTTTAACAAATCATGGGAGGATGGGGAGGTACCTGAGGACTGGAGGAGGACAGATGATTCCCCTTCACAAAAGTGGGAGCAAGGCAGAAGCAGGAAACTACAGACCTGTTAGTTTGACCTCAGTGGTGGGGAAAGTAATGGAATCACTTCTGAAAGAAAGAATTGTTTAGTACCTAGAGGCCAGTGGGGCACAAGACCCAAAGCAGCATGGATTCACAGCAGGAAGGTCATGTCAGACGAATCTAATCAATTTCTTTGACTGGGTGACCAAAGTAATTGACCAGGGAGGGGCTGTGGATATGGCCTACCTAGACTTTAGCAAGGTATTTGACACAGTCCCGCACAAAAGATTAATAATCAAGTTAGCCAGCCTGGGAGTGGGTCCCAGGGTGGTAGCCTGGGTAGCAAACTGGCTGCACAACAGGACACAGAAGGTAAGTGAATGGAACACATTCTGAAGAAAGGGGGGGGGTTACTAGTGGAGTACCTCAGGGCTCAGTACTGGGTCCAGTCCTCTTTAACGCCTTTATAGGTGGCATTGCAGAGGGGTCTGAAGGAAAGGTGCATGCCTCTTTGCAGATGACACAAAGATCTGTAACAGAGTTGATACACAAGGGGTTGGAAAGGATGAGAAGGGACTTGGCAAGGTTGGAGGAATGGTCAGACATATGGCAACTTAGATTCAATGCAAAGAAGTGCAAAGTAATGCACCTAGAAGAAAATCCAGGAGAAGAGACACAATAAGGGAGGTACCAACAATAACAATAATGGAAAGGGACCTGGGGGTAGTCATACCAGATGACCTAAAGGTGGGTAAGCAATGTGAGAAGTCAGTAAGGAGAGCCAAGGGGATACTGGGATGCATAGGGAGGGGCATCACAAGTAGAAAAAGGGAAGTGGTTATCCCTCTGTACAGACAGTTGGTGAGACCCCATCTGGAGTACTGCAAGCAGTTTTGGACACCTCATCTACGGAAGGACATAGGCAGGATGGAAGCAGTCCAGAGGAGGGAAACTAAAATGGTGCAGGGTCTACATCAGAAACCATATGAAGAGAGACTGAGAGAGCTTAATATGTATACCCTTGATGAAAGGAGGGACGGGGGGGCATGATAGAAACTTTTAAGTATCTCAGGGGAATCAACAAAGTCCAAGAGGGTAGCATTTTTCAGAAAAAGAGATGTGTAAGAACAAGGGGGCACAATTTAAAGGTAGATGGGGGAAAGCTCAGGGGTAATGTGAGGACATTTTTTTTCACGGACAGAGTGGTGGACTCATGGAACTGCCTTCCTGGAGAGGTTGTGGGGTCTAAAACAGTGGGGGAATTCAAACATGTATGGGACAGACATAAGGCAATTATAGTGGGGGGTTGCAGGAAGTAGGCTGTTGGTTAACTAGAATCTGCAGCTTATCCAATAGATAGGGAAATGGGCAGACTGGGTGGGCCAAGTGGTCCTTATCTGCCATCAAAGTCTATGTTTCTATGTTTCCATGTTTCTTCTGAACCACCACTTTTGTTCACCAGTCAGAGGCTCTGTCAACCTCAGCCTTCTCCCCTGGGGCCTGCTGGGGCTTTGCCTCCCCCCCTTCTGCATCTGCCCCCTCCTTCCCTTGTGCTTTTTGGTGCTGCTTGGTTTGTACAAAACTTCTGTTTGTGGTGTTTCTTCTGCTTTTTGGTTAGTATTGCTTGCCTCCAGCTGCTGCATGCTTCTTTGTGTTCCATACACAGAAAATCAAGCACTTTGCCAGCAAATAAAAATGGACTCTACCAGAAAAATAACTTTTATTGCACACAAAATAAAAACCACCAGTGGTATGCTTTCGTGTCTCAGAACTCCTTGGTTCTTTTCTCAAAATCTATCATACCACTGAACAACACCCCCTTAAATACTTTAAAAACCTCAGTAATTCACAACACATGAACATTAATTTACCCTCATCAAATGTGAAGCAAACTCATTAATGTGGCTGATTGCTTAACCTTTCACCACATAAACAATTACATTTCACCCTATAAATTATCCTTAAAACCATCGAATAAAATACATGTTCAAAAAAGAAACCATTCTTTATACATTTAAAGATATAGAGAAAAAAGGGGGGATTAGATTTTCCTCAAACCTCAAATACAACATTATAGGAGCAACCTCATATAACTAAATTGTAGTGGGAACAACACTGATGAACAAATTACCTATTTTCTTAACAGAAAGGGCTTCAAATTAAACCCTGTATTCAAACCTGGTGATCTTGAAGTCTGCAATTTAATATTCCAAAATGTTTCTCTTTTGAGTAACTGGCTATCAAAGTCACCTTCTCTCGGGTTCTTACACACTTAGGGCTGGATAGTCAGAAATCCATGGCAAGCTGGGAGCCATATTTAGAGGATGCGCCACCCGAGAAGCTCCTTCACAAGATGGATTGAATATTGGGCAAGAAAGTTGGGCGCCTAATGGCACAACCAGAGATGAGCTGCCACAACCATGGATGCTCAGAGCAAAGCTGAGCACAAACACAATGCACAGGGCAAGAGCCACAGGCAGCAGGGACACAGAGGAAAGGAAATAGTGGGTAACAGACACAGGACCTCCCCACAGCAGGGTCCACCCATGAACACAGACACAGGTACCCAGAGGGCACACGGCACCAGGGGAAGGTGCACAGACAACCCAAGGCCACTGACCCCAGAACACGCCCCCATCCAAAGGCCACCACCCCAGCCATGCCAATGGCATTGACATGCAACAGACACCCAGCAGGCAGACCCACTGTGTGCCCAGTGCACGGTGCCAGGGATGAGGCAGACAAAAAAATCAGGCAACCAGAGCCAAGGGAGGCACAGGCCATACAGTGCTGCACAGGGTACACGGCGATGTGGGGAGGAGCACCGTGGAGCCACACACAGTGGACATATGCACACCCATGAGCAAATTTCACTCTAGGAGGACAGTTGCACAGGATGCATGTGCAGACACTGGCCAAAATGGCATACAGGGCCATGCACAGGACAGTGGAAAGGCACACATGCCCAGGGACCCCTTGGGAAATGGCACAGGGGGACGGTGGGGGACTGCAAGTAACATGGCAATGCACAGCAGAAAAGGGGTAGGAACACAGATCTACAGACCCACAGAAACAAGATGGCACCAATGATGGCCCGGCACAGCGGGACAATCCACACTGCCCATCAACATGCAAAGCCCTGGAAGCAACAACACACATGGCCCCGTACCAATGGCACCAACAGTGACAGCAGCACCAGGCGTAAGGCACATGCATGCACCACCCCCATGAGCATGTGAGTGCAGTAGTGCACAGTGAGGCCCATGTGGCACCAGGAGGAACAGTTCTGAGAATACAAGGGCCCAGTGCAGAGACGACCACTGCCCTGGACATCCACCCCAGTACAAATCACCACACCGACTACACAGTGACACACCAAACATGGCCAACACACAGGCACACATGCCATGGCCATGTGAAACAGTGCTGGATACAGCACGGACCCCACGGGAACACAGGCCATGAATTGACCCGCCCCTGTGTGGGCACCATCCACCACAAACACACATCTGTAGCATGGCTCCTCACGCCACCTGCAAAACAGTCACGGACACAGGCCTGGATCAAAAACAAAGCTTTATAGAACTGTGCACATATAGGATGAAAACAAGGGGCATGGATGGGGGAGGAGGTGAGGAGGGAGGGGACAGTATGTGTGTGGGCTATACAACAGAATGTGGGACAGCAGGGAAACAGGTGTGGGGAAGGAATGGGGGCTATATGCAAGGAGGGGCACTGTAGGTCCATATCTGTGGCCGCTGATGGACCATTGCAGCTGCTGTATTGTACACCTCAATGCTGTGATCTCCATCATGTGCCTCCTCTGCATCATGAGGATCCACCTCTGTAATGCCAGGATCCGGCCACTGTCCCGGACCTGTGGGCATGCAGCACACCCAGCAACCATCCTGCAACCACCTAGGGGAAGGGATAGGACAGCCAATCAGTGTAATGCCCCACAAACCCCATCCCACCCACAGCGTGCATTGGACTGCAGGGGCATGCACCACTGTGGGACCAAATCTGGCCCACGCCTGGGGGCCACACCAGCCATCCACACAGCACACCACAATGGCACAGCCAGTTGGATGGTGTAGCGCAGTGTGCCCATTTGTGCATGGGCATGGGTACAAGACACAGAACACCATCATCATCATAGCACACAGTGAGGCAGCTGCATGCATGTCCTCCCACTGGCTGGCACAATGCCACCAGAGCAAGTGCAAAGGTGGCACAGTCAATGGTAGGTGTGCCACCATGACCCTGCAAGCACAGGGCCGTGGACACCATGGCCTTAACCAGTACCCACAGCAACAGCACCGTGACAATGAACATCAATGTAGCCACACCTATCTGGCATGCGCCTCCCAGCCGGCGCAGCCCTCTGTGGCCCACCTGGGCTCCTCGCCTGTTCAGTGGCCTCCCTTGCCTACCTGTGGTCCTCTGGCCCTGTGTGAAGTAGTTAGAGAGTGGGTCATGAGTACACAGGCATACATGGTTAGCCAACCCCCACTGCACAACCTGCAATCCGCATGGCGTGTACCCGAACAACCTATGGGCCCCCATGCCTGCACATCAGCAATGCGTACAGCAGCCATGCATGACATGCAGCAGCTGACAGGACTGTGTTGGAACCCAGCTGCGGACCATGCCATGTAGCCTGACAACCCCCACTGATGAGCATTGTGGCATGCATGCTCATTGAGCACACCTACCTGGCTGTGGCACCACCCCGCACTGTATGTGCGCCTGCATCCAGTGCAGCTGCTCCAGATCCCTGTGCTGCAGGTCCCTGTACCTGTGGCAGCATTGTCCTGCACTGTGTTCCACCTCTGTGCGCTGCCCCAGGGCTGTGGCCACCAGCTCCCAGATGTCACTCCTGGTCTGCTGCAGTGGCCCACTCCCATACAGCTGGGCCTCAAAAGGCTACACCACGGCCACAAGGTTGACAATCTCAACCTCAGACCAGTTGAGGGCCCTCCGTGTCCAATCCTGTACCATGGCTGTGACCATTTGCAATGGCAGAGTGACTGGTGGGGATAAACGCATGTGGCTGCAGCACGTTGTGGATGCACAATTGGGAACGGCAAGGTGCTATTAAGCAACGTGGTGATGCGCGATGTTGGTCCATTTCACGGTTACAGACATGCTCACAATGCACATGCCTGGTGGGTGCGTGTGGTCTAGAGTCATGACCCGTGCACGGCCTTGCATGTTCCCAGCATGCATGCCTGCCACATAGCACTATGTGCACATCGGCGCAGAGTGTGCATGTCCTGGGATGCACGGGCATGCGCAATGGCACACCATTGCCGCATATGCAATCATACAGCCACATGCATGTTGCGCAGGATGCACGATAGATGTGCACTGCCATGCACACATGTGCACTGCAGGCCCACGCAATGCGCATGCCCTGGACATGTGCCACAGGGTTGCTCCGGCGCAACCCCATTGCGCAAGGATCAGTTTTGCGATATTCAGTAACTGTATGCAGATCACCTACTCAGCCAATATGCTGCGCAGTGGGGTTCATTAGCATATCAGTACCATTGCGCAGCAGCCCATTTGCATGCGATGAGCCACATAAGCACTGGTGGACAGCACAGGCCATGGACCGATATTGCAACTGCAGTAGGTAAATGGATGCTGCCATAGGGTGACAGAGGCATGCACAGACAATGCACTGTGTGACTAACAGGGCCCATGCTGACAACGTCTCAACATGCTCTCACTGTGCACAGATAGCAACATGTCTGGACATGAGGATGAGGGTGGATGTGGGCCTGCCCTGAAGAGAAGGCCCAACTTCACTATGGCTGAGACAAATGTCCTGTTCGAGGCATACCTCAACAGGGAGGGGCTTCTCAGCAGTGCCACTGGCACACCACAGGAGAGGTCAGCAGAGTGTGTTGCTGTGGGTACACGGATCAGCACGGATGTCACCAGCATAGTGCACAGGAGTGCAGAATGAAAGTTGGAACCGACAAGAGGAGGATAAAGGAGAAGGTGGCAGCTATACAGGCATCCTGCTCTGTGACAGGTGGTGGCCTGTCCACTGCGCCAACCCTGTCAGCCACCGAAGTACTGGTGGCAGCCACCATCAATCGCATGGCAGTGGAGAGTGTCCCTGGTGGAAGATTCCAGACATACAGCAGCCCGTCCGTGCATGGACAGTATGCACCCTACCGACATACCAGTCGGGGGTGGGTATGGCCTTGCAGGTGTGCCTGCCGCCATGTTACATGCCACCTGCATGTGTCGCCACTGGCATGCATGGCCACAGGGCGGCATGTGGCATTGGCTGCATGCACCCTGTGGGGTGGAGCAGGCCTGTTACTGAAACACTGATGCACTGTTCTTCCTTTGCAGCACCATCACACCTCCATGGGAAGGAGGGAGCAGAGACTGCCTCAGCCATGGCTGCGGAGGGTGGACTATTCACCTCGACCGGCATGTACGGCCTTGACAGGCTGCAGGTGAGCACTGCCGAGCAGGTGGATGTCCTTGCCCTGGTGCCAGTTGCTGTCCTTGCTGGGTTCATGCTCAGTGACAGCCTGAGCATTTTGTGTGCAGAGACCAAGCTAGGGGACATGTCTGGCTCCGATGATGATGTTACACTGATCTTGGAGAGCACTGGGGATGTGGTGCCCGACACGGCCCTGGTCACATTGCAGGCAGCATCAGGGCATGGCGCTGTGCCTGAGGCTGCATAGCTGCCACCCGACCCCGTCTGTGAGGTGTTGTGTGGCGCCACCACTGTGCATGGCGGAGGTGGTGGTGCTGATGTGGCAGCAGGTCAT
Organism: Neoceratodus forsteri; assembly: GCA_016271365.2. Classification (NCBI taxonomy): domain Eukaryota; kingdom Metazoa; phylum Chordata; order Ceratodontiformes; family Ceratodontidae; genus Neoceratodus; species Neoceratodus forsteri. Next base: position 538,407,477 of record CM057455.1, read on the forward strand.
GGCACTGGCCAGCAGCCAGTTGAGGAGCAGCAGCAGTGGGATGTGGGTCCTGCAAGGCAGCATGGTACAGGGTCCACTGCCAGTGCATCTGACAACACTGGACCCATGGTATGGCCCCTGTGCAGTGTCCACCAGAGTGGGAGGCTGGGCAGCATGCCACATCACCTCCTGTGAACCATCACCCTGGGCAGGGTGCACAGGATGCAGAATGCCTGGCTGAGCACACGTGGCAGCTGTGCACTTATGTGGAGCACCAGGTGCTGCTAGACATGGAGATGCATGCACTGCATATGGAGGTGTGCCAGCTGGTTGAGAAGCAGGACAGAGGCATTACGCAGATCATGGATGAGCTCCACCAGTCGCGGGAGGCCACGGCCGTGTCAATGGACCACATGGCTGGTGTCATTGTGGTGGCAATGACCACATGACCAGTACCATTGCAGCAGGACTTTCGTTGTTGGCAGCCACTGGGCTCGGCCATGTGCAGTGAACCCCACGCAGTGCACTGTCTACCCCATAGTCCTGGCATCTGGCAACCTCATCACAGCAGACACTGGGTTCCGATGTAGGCATCCCAGGCACACCAGGGGCTGGCCTGTTTGGCTGCCTCTCCACCCCTGCGTGGACACAGTTGTCCTGGACATCAACTCCTGGGGGGGGGGGCATCAGACACACAACCCATGTGCGATGTGCAGCCCACGTCTGCTGACCTGCCAAGGTGCAGCCACCCATGTGGCCATGGTGGCCATGCGACCACGTGGTCAACCTGATGTGTCTGTTGCCCTGCACCGCTGTTCACTGCTGCTGCCCCATGTATGCATGGGCAGAGTACGTGCAGCATGCCTGTGTTGTTGCGCAGGCGTGTTGTGTCACATACCACCCATGTATGCTGACCGTGCTGCTGGGCCGTGTGGCATGGGTGTGATGATGGCTGCTCCACACAACGCCACCTGTGCCTGTGCACCGGAGTCATGCCTCTGATCCATTCCATGGTCCGCAGTGTGCGTGTGTGTGTGTGTGTGTGTATGTGCGTGTGCGCGCACGTGCATGTCTGTGTGCTGGTGCCTCACCATGTCTGCTGTACACCCCATTCCCAACATTCCTTCCACCTCACGCATCCATGGCTGTATGTGTTGTGCCACTCTGTGTGGCCTATGCATGTCTGTGCACTCACCTGTGTTCACCATAGTGCTCCTGTGTGATGGTGTTTCTCTGGTGCCTTGCCTGTGTGGCCTGTCTTGGGTCCCATCTGCCATGGTATGGCTGCCCACCACCCTCCGGCCCATTACCATGATCATCCCCACTACTGTCGCCATCATCTGCCTTGACAGCTTTCCCTTGGTCAATGGCCATGTTGTGCAGGATGCAGCAGGCCAGGAATAGGTCACAGGCTTTTGATGGGCTATATTGTAGGGCACCGCCTGACCTGTTTAAGCATTTGAAATGCATTTTCAGCATGCCAAAGACAAGCTCGATGATACTGCACATGCTGGCGTGTGCCTCATTGTACCTCTGTTCTGCAGGGGGCGACGGTTGCCGGAATGGAGTGAGCAGCCATGGCCTCAGCGGTTATGCAACATCACCTGTGTGGGAATGGACATGGTTACCCATTGCTGTCCCCCTCCCCACTACTCACTCCACCACACCTACCCTGCCTTCCCTCCCTCTCCCCTTGGCTGTACCATGCTGACCCATGACCATGCCCTGCTCACCCACTAGGTGGCCTGTGGGGCTGTCCCCATGTTCAAAACTCTGGCACTGCGCAGAACTGTGCCAGATGAATGTGTCATGTGCATTCCCGGGATGTGTGGTGAAGACATTGATGATGCGCCCCATGGCATTGTACACCACCTGGCAGTTGACAGATGGGTAACCCTTGCGGTTGATGTAGACCGGACCCTCGGGCCAGGTGGTATGCAGATGCCCACATGGGTGCAGTCAATGGCCCCAATCATGCCTGGCATGCATGCCACCCTGTGGAAGGCCTACATGTTTGCTGTATGCTCCGCCTGTGTGCTGGGAAAATGTATGCACTCCGAAGCACGTGGCAGCAGAGCATTGAGGAACTGTGTGAGGAAGCAGGACGTGGCCGACTGGGTGATCCGAATGGTATCCCCTTTTGGCTCGTTGAAAGGTGCCCATGGTGAGCAAGCACATTACTGCACTCACCTTGGTCACCATTGACATGGCATGACTCCATCTGGTGAGTGCCTGCATCTCCTCACTGCACAGCTAGCAGAGCTGCCTCAGAATTGCCTTATTCAGGCAGGACCAGCCCACTATCTCGGCATCACTGTAGTTCTCAAACGTGATACAGGCACGGTACTACCTGTGTTGGGTATACCACCACCGGGCCCTTCGTCAGCCACATTGGTGTTCCTTCTGCCTCCTCACTCCCCTCATTACTGCCTCCATTAGGAGAGGGCACTCTCCATTGTTCTGTCACAGTGGGTGTCTCCCTGTGTGCCTTTCCCACTCTGTCTGTCTGTCTGTCTGTCCGTCTCTCTCTCTCGCTCTCTCTCTCTCTCTCTCTCTCTCTCTCTGTCTAGCCAGGAGTCTCTGTCTCTCTGTCACACTCTCTCTCCCTCCCTCTCTCTCTGGGCACAGTGTTGCACATCTGCTGTCTGTGTGTTTAAGCCAGGTTTTTATGAGTGCAAATCCGTGCAGTGCATCTTGGGTTTGCTCCAGACCTGCGCCATGGGTTCCCGGTCGAATATCCTGTTGAGCTGCATATTCCTGGGTATGCCCCCTGTACTTTCGCTGCATACATTATATTTGTGCCATGGTGCAGAGGGACTTGCACTGCACTGTCACTGTCTTTGAATATCGCTCAGTGGCGCATGTCCGAGATTGTGGCGGAGCAACACAGTTGCACCATGAGCAACTGCTATGAATATCCGTCCCTTTATCTATAACTGAGGACATCATCCTATGATCATTTAGATTGATAACAGAATGTAGTTATAATGCAGTGGCATAAAGTAAATTGTTTCATTCTATAGCCCTCATATGTTCTAATCTTTGCTTAAACTGTCTTCTCGTCTGTTCTACATAAAAAGCAGAGCAAGTGCATTCAACTAAATAAATTACACCGCTCGTATTACAGGTGGCAAACTGTCTCACACAAAACTCCCTCTCCATATTTATGCTGGAGAAGGAATTGCAGTTCCTCACATTATCATAATATAAGCAATGTTTGCATTTAAAAAAACATTTTTGATTATCCAGCCATGTCCTCTCTTTTTTCTCTGTAAAATGACTATGTACTAATCTGTCTTTCAGAGTAGGGGCTTTTCTAAAGGACATCTGAGGAGCTGTTTTAGTTAATTCTCTAAGGGCTGGATCTCCCCCTAAAAGATTTCAATGTTCACACAAAATCTGTCTCACATCAGAAGCCTGTATGAAACATAGAAACATAGAAACATAGACTTTGATGGCAGATAAGGACTGCTTGGCCCATCTAGTCTGCCCATTTCCCTACCTACAGGATAGGCCGCAGATCCTAGTTAACCAACAGCCTATTTCTTCCTACCCCCCACAAGAATTGCCTTATGTCTGTCCCATGCATTCTTGAATTCTTCCACAGTTTTAGACCCCACAACCTCCTCAGGAAGGCTGTTCCATGCATCCACTACTCTCTCTGTGAAAAAATACTTCTCACATTGCCCATGAACCACCCCTCTGTCTTTAAATTGTGTCCCCTTGTTCTTGCACATCTCTTTTTCTGAAAGATGCTACCCTCTTGGACTTTGTTGATTCCACTGAGGTACTTAAAAGTTTCTATCATGTCCCCCCTCTCCCTTCTTTTCTCAAGGGTATACATATTAAGCTTCTTTAGTCTCTCCTTGTACAGCTTCTCTTGCAGACCCTGCACCATTTTAGTTGCCCTCCTCTGGACTGCCTCTATCCTGTCTACGTCATTGCGGAGATGGGGTCTCCAGAACTGGATGCAGTACTCCAGATGGGGTCTCACCAACTATCTGTACAGAGGGATAACAACTTCCTGTTTTCTGCTGGTGATGCCTCTCCCTAAGCATCCCAGTATACTCCCAGCCCTCCCTACTGCCTTCTCACATTGCTTGCTAACCTTAAGGTCATCTGATATGATTACCCCCAGGTCCCTGTCCTTTTTTGTTGTTGTTACTACCTCACCCCCTTGTGTATTCTTCCCCTGGGTTCTTGTTTCCCAGGTGCATTATTTTGCACTTCTTTGCATTGAATCCTAGATGCCATACTTCTGACCATTCCTCCAAACTTGCCAAGTCCCTTCTCATCCTTTCCACGCCGCCTTGTGTATCAACCCTGTTGCAGATCTTTGTGTCATCTGCAAAGAGGCATACGTTTCCTTCCAGTCCCTCTGCAATGTCACTTATAAAGACATTAAAAAGGACTGGACCCAGTAATGAACCCTGTGGTACCCCACTAGTAATCCCTCTTTCTTCAGAGTGGACTCCATTTACAATTACCTTCTGTGCCCTGTTGTCCAGCCAATGTTTTACTCAGTCTACCACCCTGGGACCCACTCCCAGGCTGGTTATTTTGACTAGTAATCTTTTGTGTGGGACTGTGTCAAATGCCTTGCTAAAGTCTAGGTAGGCCATGTCCACAGCCCCTCCCTAGTTTACTACTTTGGTCACCCAGTCAAAGAAATCTATTAGATTTGTCTGACATGACCTTCCCGCTGTGAACCCATGCTGCCTTGGGTCCTGTGCCCCACTGGCCTGTAGGTATTCAACAATTCTTTTCTTCAGAAGTGACTCCATCACTTTCCCTACCACAGAGGTCAAACTGACAGGTCTGTAGTTTCCTGCCTCTGTCTTGGTCCCACTTTTGTGAAGGGGAATCACATCCGCCTTCCTCCAGTCCTCGGGTACCACACCATCCTCCCATGATTTATTAAAAAGAGTAGCCAGTGGTTTCACTAGTTCCCCTCTTAATTCTTTTAGAATTCTGGGGTGAATTCCATCAGGCCCCATTGCTTTGTCCACCTTCAGTTTTAGGAGTTCTTGCAGAACCCTTTCTTCTGTGAAAGGACTGGAATCGACCCCCCTATCAAGAGTGATTCTGTTAATTGGATTAGGCACTTCCCCCTCCACTTTTGTGAATACTGAGCAGAAATATTCATTCAGTATTCCTGCTTTTTCACTGTCCCCCTCTGTCCACCCACCGTTCATTCTGTTTAGCCTCACTAACCCTCCCTTTGTCTTTCTACGCTCGCTGATGTACCTATAAAAGGTTTTATCCCCCTTCTTAACCGAGTTGGCTATGCTTTCCTCAGTTTGGGCCTTTGCTATTCTGACTTCTTTCCCTGCTTCCTTCTGCATTAACTGGTATAGCTTTCTGTCCTGCTCCTTCTGTGTTTCCTTATACTTCCAGAATGCTATTTTTTTCTCCCGGACTTTCCCAGCCACCTCTTTTGAGAACCATAGTGGCTTTTTCTTTCATTTTGATTTGTTTATTTGCTTCACACAAAGGCTTGTTGCCTCTGTGATGGCAGTTTCGATAATTCCCCACAGTTGCTCCATCCCTCCTTCTAGCCTGTTTGCTAGTGCTTTTCTGAGGCACTCTCCCATCTTGCCAAAGTCAGCCCTCCTGAAGTCCAGTACCCTCACTTTTGTATGGCTTGACTCTGTAGTTGAGTTTAACATGAATCACACTGTTTGATGGTCACTTGTTCCCAGAAGGCAACCCACTTCTAGATCTGAGATCCTCTCACTGCCCCCATTTGAGAGTACAAGGTCTAAGATTGCTCCCTCACAGTGGGTTCTGAAACTAGCTGTCTGAGGCCTGCCACCTGTAGGACATCAAAATGGCCCTGCTCTTTTGGATGTGGCTGCAAATGTGCTCCAGTTAATATCTGGTATATTTAGGTCCCCATCAACAGTATCTCCTTTCTCTGCCATCCTAAGAATGCCTTCTATCATATCCTTGTCCATTCCCTCCCTGACATGGGGGTCTGTACACAACCCCTGTGTGGATTGTGGTGCCCTTTCCAGTCTCCAAGGTGACCCACAGTGCCTCCTCTCCTCCCTGTTTACTCTTTTGTTCAGTTGCTTTTATCGCTTCCTTTACATAGAGAGCTACTCCTCCCCCTCTTCTCCCCAGCCTGTCTCTCCTGTAGGTTGTGTACCCTGGTATGTTAACATCCCAGTCATGGATCTCTGTGTACCATGTTTCTGTGACTGCTACGATATCCAGGCATCCCTCTTCCATCAAGGCCACCAGCTCAGGGAGATTGTTGCCCAGACTAAGGGCATTGGTACTCATTACCCTCCATTTCCTGATGGCCTTACTCCTTTTTGCCCCATCCCTGTCTTTCTTGCCTCTCTCACTTTCCCCATTTACCCCTGCCCTTCTCCCTATCGACACCTCTATGTTGGTGCTTACCGCACTTACAACCATGATTTATTTTGGGGGAGGCTAGGATTTCCCTGCTCCTTTCCAGTGCCTCCCCCCTTGGCTAGTTTAAATCATTGCCAATGAAGCATTTAAACCTATCACCTAGGATCCTGGTTCCCCTCCTGGACAGATGCAACCCATCATGCCAGTATAGGCTTGCATCACTCCAGGTGGACCCCCCAGTCCCCAGTGAAGCCAAATCCCTGAGCTCCACACCAGTTTTTCAACCACTGATTGAATCCCATGGTGTGGAACACCCTAGCCTCTGCTACGCCATAGAGGGGCAGCACCTCCGAGAAGGTTACCGTGCATGCTACTTGTCTAAGGCACCTCCCCAATTCCACAAACTCTTCCTGCACTTCTCTAATCCCTTTCTTAGCCAGGTCATTTGTCCCTAGGTGGACAATGACATCCAGCTCCCTCCTCTGTGCAGCTGCTCCAGCAATCCTGAGGATTCGCTCCCTGTCCCTCCAAGCCATGGCGCCAGGCAGGCACCTACCCTCTCCCCTCCCCCAGTTCTACCTTCCTAACAATTGAGTCCCCACCAGGAGTTGTTTCCTTCCCCTGTGGGGTCCCCTGCCACCCTCCTGTGGGTCTCCTTTGTGAAGGTTCCCAGCATCCTCTTTGGTCTCCACTGTGGGTGCCTCCATAGAGGAACCACACTTTGCCAGAATGGCATAGGAATTTTGGAGAGGTACAACTGGAGGGATGCACCTCTGTTCCACCACCCTCACCCTCCCTGAGCCCACTGTGGTCCAACCGCTCCTCTTTCTTGGCAACCTCTGAGGTAACAGCAGTGGCACTGGTGGTCCCTGGATGGAAGAGAAGGTCACACAAATCCTGGCCAACTCAGCCTGGAGATGAGCAACCTCATCCCTCAGCCCAGAGAGGTGCTTGCAGATGGGACAACACCACATCCTCCAGAATGTCTCCTGGAAGATTGCTGCTCCACAGCCACTGCACTGCTCCACTCCCATCATGTCTTATTTCTGGCCCCTTAACTGTTTGGAATCCATACTCTTTCCCTCTGTTTTTTTTTTTCTTTTCTCTCTTCTCTCTCTCTACTTACTTTCTGCCTGTGTGCCCTTTAAGCTCCTGATTGTCCTGTTCTGAGACAAGAATATCCTATATTTCTCAGAAGACCCCTTACTTGCTCAGAGGCAGACCTCCAGCAGCTAAAGGGGGCTGGAGAGCTACTCTTGCCCTTCTAGAATGGTGGGTCTTTGGTGGCTCTGTGATCACTCACTTCCTGCTCCCAAACAGGAAGTTCCTGTTGTCAGTCAAATCCTGTACCTATAAAAGTAGAACTAGCTTTGGGTGGGAGGGTGGAGGGGAGGGAAGGAGGGCAATATAGTCCCAGTAGAGAAGTCCAGCCACACAGCAGTCCTTCCTCCTGGTGTCTTCTGCCAAGCTACTAGCAAAATCTTTCTAAGGCAGTCTTTAAATTTAGCTTCCTTCTAGCTAAGCCACTTACTAGATCTTTCTACAAGTAATTTAAACTGCACAGCTATCAAGTACTTTCAATTACCTAAGATTTACATCTAGATAACTGTTCAGATAACAATTCAGTTCAGTTAACTCAGACAAACACACACTTTTTTTTGTTTTGTTTGTTAGTTTGTTTTTTTTTACCCTAAATTAAAGGTCCAAGTACAAGAGTTCTATTTCTTTAGTCCCAGTAGTGAAGTCCAGCCACACAGCAGTCCTTCCTCCTGGTGTCTTCTGCCAAGCTACTAGCAGAATCTTTCTAAGGCAGTCTTTAAATGTAGCTTCCTTCTAGCTGAGCCACTCTCCCTGCTTACTAGATCTTTCTACAAGTAATTTAAACTGCACAGCTATCAAGTACTTTCAATCACCTGAGAGTTACACCTAGATAACTGTTCAGATAACCATTTAGTTCAGTTACCTCAGACAAACACACACTTTTTTGTTTTGTTTATTAGTTTTTTTTTACCCTAAATTAAAGGTCCAAGTACAAGAGTTCTACTTCTTTAGTCCCAGTAGAGAAGTCCAGTCACACATCAGTCCTTTCTCCTGGTGTCTTCTGCCAAGTTACTAGCAGAATCTTTCTAAGGCAGCCTTTAAATTTAGCTTCATTCTAGCTAAGCCACTCCCTCTTCTTACTAGATCTTTCTACAAGTAATTTAAACTGCACAGCTATCAAGTACTTTCAATCACCTGAGATTTACACCTAGATAACTGTTTAGATAACCATTCAGTTCAGTTAACTCAGACAAACACACACTTTTTTTTGTTTTGTTTGTTAGTTTTTTTTACCCTAAATTAAAGGTCCAAGTACAAGAGTTCTACTTCTTTAGTCCCAGTACAGAAGTCCAGTCACACAGCAGTCCTTCCTCCTGGTGTCTTCTGCCAAGGAATATATAGTAACAAAATTAAAAATAGGGGTATCCACATTATTTTTATCAGTTCTTTTTTTGGACATCAAATCCTTTCTTTCTGTACCCTTAGCTAGTGCATTTGCCACCTGTATATTCTCTGTGCTGTAACCTCTTTCTCCCAATATTTTGGCCAGAACAATGGCTACTTGGTTAAAATCTGCTTTTGTGTTGCAATTTCATCTTGTTCATAAAAACAGACCTTTAGGAATATTGTTTTTTCTTTGTATTACTTGTTTCCTGTCCTCCTCTGTTTCTTTTTTTTTCTTGTTTTGCATTTTCTTTCTTTTGGGGAGGGAGGATTTCTAGTTTGTTTCAGGCATCTTGTTGACCTTTGTCTGTATTATCCCAAGCCTGTGCTTGTGCTATTTGGGCTCCCATTTACTCACCAGATTTCAACAAACCCTCAATGCAACTGCAGCTGATATCTGTATGTGTCAGCTCTGCTGCTGCTTCCCTGTTTCTGCTGTCTCTGTGCTTATTCACCTTCATTGTTTGCATGTAGTCAAGGATCATCCTGCTCCAGCTAGCTGCCACTCTCTGCTGTGCTCTGTTTATCTCAGCAACTCTGCTTACTTCATTCAGTGTTAGCTCAGTTAGGCAGCTACTACCCCCAACTTTTAATTCCCTTGCTTGATTTTCTGCAGTGTAGTGTGGCTCTGCTGCAGTTTATTGTTGCTCTACTGCCTCAGCAGCTTGCTATCATTTGGCTGTGTCCTTAAGTAGGACCATGCCAGTAAAAGAAACTCTATTTGGGGGGTTCCTACCCTATCAACATTATAGTGCTATTTGGTCTCATGGTGCTCAACTTGTGGCTTCCTGTTATTCCCATGGTGGGGGACTGTGTAGTCACGGTGGGGCATTGTGGCTCTAAGTATCAGGAGCATGCTTTATGTAAGCTATATAAATTTGCCATGCTTTTCTACCTACATGATTTTCAGTTATCCATGCATAAACCATTAACCTTGCAGCCTACATGGATTTCAGATATTCATTGCATTCCATTACTGTGCTGCATGCTCTTTACTGGAATAACCTATCACCATTTTAATGGCATTTAAGGTATTTATGCCAATCATATCAATTCACTATTCATGCTGAAACTGTAGCACCAAATGCTTTTATGTAAACTAAGATTTGCTCACTTATGGAACTGTTTGGCCAAGCATATATCTATTTCAGCCAACCTCATATGCAATGCATCATGCTTACCTATGCTGCTGCCCATTTCTTTGCTATTGTAAATGCTACTACATATCTCCTATCTGCTAGACCTCACTGATTCATTTATGCTAAGCCTCATTGATTTAATCATTGGCATCACAGCCTCTTACTACCTAAACACCTACCTTCTACATCACCATTAATTTGGCTTCCTTAATTGAATTGGTTGGCTTGCATTCTGCTGGTTGCAACTATCAAATGGCTTGCACTACAGCCTCCTACCTTACCTAGGCCACTGGCTTTGCCCGGCCTCCTTATCACTAACTCCAGGCCCTGCCTTGGTAATTCTCATTGTTGAAAAGTTCTCTCACATCTTTTCAAGGCTGATCTCCTCATTAGTATCTACAGCCCCTGGTTTTTCCTGCCTCCACATCAATAATCTGTTACCTGATCCACGGCCACTGGTTTCATCTAGACTCCTCCTGTCTAGCTCTCCATATCGCATCCCTTGGAAAGAGACTGTGAGAAAGGATAGGAATTTTCTACAGAAATAAATCCCTTTTTACTTCAGAGGCCAGACTCCAGCTGGTTCAGACAACCTTCATCCCACTCCTAGACTACACAGATAGATAGTTTATATGGCTGTTGCTTAGACTACCTGTTACATCAGTTAGACATGCTCTACCATCAAGCAATACAATTTATCTCTAATGCCCATTGCCGGACACATCATTGGTTCTATGTTTCTCCTTGGGCTGGCCCTCCCTGAAAACAAGAAGACTCACCCGCTCCCTCATTTGGCTCTACAAAGAACTCTTGTAGAAACTCTCTTCTTATATTACAAACCTCTTTCAGCAAATGGTGTGCTTTTACCCTCTACATAAGAGCTCCTACATTATGCTAAATGTTCCAAACACCTGTTCCCATCTCGGCGATATGGCTTTAAGCTGTGCCCTACCGGCTCCCTGGAATAAAGCCAAAACCTGGCTTAAGCTTCAGACACTGATCCCTCCAAACAACTTCAGGAAATTGTTTTCCAGCAGACTCAATGTTGTCTGTACCTGTTATTAAGTATCAGTCTCTTCTCTTGGCATCATTGCATGCCTCACACGTCTGGGGCAATTTGAACAGGGGAAAATTGGGCACTAGTCACAGCATGGCATGATGGCCTCTCTATGATGGGGGAAGCTTCGGCTCCTAGGGGAGTGCAGCAACATTAGATCCGGTCCTGGTGGATGGGCAGAGGGGTGCTCACCACCTCCCTGCCGGGGGGGGTAAGGCACAGGGATGAAGCTGCAGAACCTGAATAGGAGCCAAGGAAGGCCCTTGGGATGGCGGATAGAAACCACAGAGGATGCCAAGATGTGGAAGGTAAGGCTGACTGGTTGCCCAGGGGGAGAAAAATGATTAAGAGAAAAAGAAAAAAAGTATCAATCTCTTAACACTCTCTCTTCTTCTATCTCCCACCCCTTATTCTTGTCCTTTTACTGTTTTTCATCCCCACCTGTGACTGACCTTCCTGGCCTTCATCTTCCTCTTTCATCCCTTCCATTTCTGTTACCATACCACTTAACCCTTCAAATTTCTTGAAGGGTTCCAAGAATTCTTGTCATATACCCTGTATTACCTGTATATTGCATATACACTGTACATGTACACTCTTCTATGATCTTTGTATAGCTGTAAATATCTGGCCTATAATTTTGTATAGCTGGAAATTTTTTGAGATTTTAAGTTCTCTTTGATGTTATTGTTTAGATACTCTATGTTTAAGACTGTTTTGTACCAAGACCTCCTTGCAAATGAGCCTGCTCAATGGAGTTTTATCCTGTCAATAAATTGAACTGAATGGAACTCAAAGTTTATTCATGCTCTCATTCATTAATTGAAGGAATGCCAATCATGTCCATTATCTTTTCTGGTTCAGGGCTTGCCCTGTAAGCCAAAGGTCTTGATCTGCACTCACAAAGTGTACATCTGGAGTATGTTATCCTCAGGGTGGGGTCCTTCTCATCTGGCCCAAAGTGGGAATGCCCTTGATCAGGGCAGAGCTTTATCATGCAGTTATATGGTGCACCACTTGATGCAGAACTTAAGACTTCATCTGCCGAGGGGTGTGGCCCTTACAGCACAAGAACCTTCCTTTGGCTATGGCATCACCGTGGCACCTTTGAAAGCTATGCTCCCTATGACTGCCTCTGGTTCACCAAGTTTGTTTAAGTCCATAGGCCAGCTGAGTGCCTCAGTGGTTGTCACTCTCCTCCTCCTGCCTTAGGGGTCCGCTTTTGCTTCAGAGTATCCATTATTGCAGAGGCCTCTCGCAACCCTTCATGGCATTCCTGTTAGAGGGATTGTGAGAGCTTTCCAACAAATTGGAATATTTTCTCCCTTTTGATTTGGTTTCTAAATTGCAGCAGCAGAGCCATTACTAAATAAACTACTACTAGCCTGGAGGGAAGGCAACCTATGCCTTGGATCCCCAGAGGTTTCCTCCTTTTAAAAGTTTTTTTTTCCCTCTCCTCCATGCCAAAGGTCATACTATGTAGTTAGTTGTTTATAGTATATTCCCTAGTTTCCTTAGGTAGGTCTCCACCGTTGGATGGAGATGGGTGGTGGCTCTACTCACCATTCCCTCTCTCCTTAGGAAGCCCTCTGATGTCATAAGTGCAACCCGTTTTATCAGTGCAATCCTGACAACCTGTGCATCTCATCTGTGTTTCATCAAGCTGTCTAATTTCTGTCAATCTGCTTCTCTGCCTCATAGTCACGTTTACAGCACAATGTTTTGTTTCAGGATCCTTCTTAAGGTACCTTTAGCCTAGAGAATCCTTCCTGCAGCACCTCCAGGAGTGGAACCTTCTTTGAATGTTCCTTGCCATCGGTACCAGTACATGGTAGTAATTCCCCATGAAACACAGTGCAAATGGACAAACTGTTATCACAGTTGCACAAGCAAAACACTACTCTGGTTGTACAGGTCCATTGAATTGTAAGGCTATGCCTGTAGTTCAATGGGGTTAGCAACCAGCCACGTCCCTTCCTGAGCTATATAAGTAGTTCTTCCCAGCCTCCTTCTGAAGTAGTTTTTTTTTGCTCCACCATCCTCCCCCCCCTCCTCTTCCTCCTCCTCCAGTAGCACACCTCTCTGCTTGGGGGGGGGCTCCTTCCTAAGGTACTTTTAACCAAGGGAATCTTTTCTGTGGCACCTCAAGTGGGTGGAACCTTCTTTGAGGGTTCCTTGCCTATGATACCTCACAGGGTGGTAATTCTCCATTTAACAGAGAGTGTGACTGGCCAAACAGTTATCACAGTTACACAAGCATAACACTAGTCTGGTTGAATAGGCCCATTAAATACAAGTTTGCTGTTTGTCACCACCTTAGAGTTCTCTACTTGTGTGCCTTTTAATTGGTAAGTCCTCCTTTCAGGCTCTGATTCTCTCCCACTACACACCTGTGTTGTGTACAACGCGAGTTTATGATGGACCCAGTCATTGAAATAACTTGAGAAACTGCTTTATGTACATCAATGCTTAGAGTCCCTGCAGCTTTCTCTTAGCGTGGACTGGTCCTTTTGACCATGAAGTTCCTTGAAGGTCCTCTATGTCACAGGGTTCATTATCTCATTGGGTTGCTGGAACCTTTATTCTTTAGGCAGCTAACTCTTTCAGTCTTTCTTTCAGCATTGAGAAGCTTTTCAGTCCATCAGAAATCATCACTTTCAGTCTTGCAGGTTACTGTGTTTCAAATTTCAGCTGCTATGCTTTCAGTACCCTCAGGATCAGGGAATTCACTCTATGATGTGCCGTTGGTGATGGTGAATAGTAATTGCCAGATCATGCAATTGTTCAGGATGTGTGTGGGTGTTGATGTGCAATATGGCCACCACTACACATTCAGTCACTTCTCTACCAGTCTAGTATTGCATATAAAGTGCTTTGGGATACATTGTGTATGAAAAGCACTATATAAATACTGATTTTTCTTTTTCTTCTACTTATCAAAGATGTCATGCTTATTTTTTTATGTTATTTGCTTCACAGGCCATGATCTAAGTAGCAAATCTTGTCTGGTGTTATTGCTTAAAATTTTTTTAACTATAGAGCATGGCCTCACTCCCATTGTGAAACATTTTGCCACTAAGCCTCAGTGCACTTTTTCAATAGCAAGTGGGAATTCTGGATCAAACTGCAGGGTGCCTCAGAGGAATTCATCAAGAAAGGCTTCCATTTTTCACCTTTCTTCATCCTATGGCATTCCATCTTTCTGTAAGTTGTTGTGACAAGATCATCTGTTTATCTGATAGCACCTGACATTCTGTTAAGATGTGCAGAACATCTCGCTCTGGCCTATCAGTGCAAGAATCAGTGTATTTGAGATACGTCTCCAAGTCTGTCACTTTTTGATCAATTTTTTTTTATTTCTTCTCCAAGCTCCACTCACATGGAGTGAAATTCTGTTCAAAAATTTTTCAATCCAGCTAGGATTGCTGCATTAGTGGGTTGGCTAGGAGGGACCATGACCTCCTCTGCCATCTCAGCTGTTGGTCTGGAGCTCTGCAGTGATAAGGTTAGCAGTCCCTCAGAATCCCGTGTTTGTGGGGCAGTATTTTCCTTTTTTATCCTGTCATCAACACTGAATGCTCCAAGCAAGTTTTGAAATTGTTTTTGGTTTGTAAGTCATGGTTTTGGAGCTTTTAAGAGGTGTACAGCTGGAGCTAGATGTTTAGGGCTGCAACCCACTATAATGACATTACTGGAAGACTCTCCCCAAATGTTCAGCTTAGTATTTTTATGATCTTACCTTGTGAACCTGGTAGGTGAAAGTAATCAAATCCCCACAATAATGTTATTTCATTCCACAGATGTGAAAACACATTTAGGCCATGATTTGAAAAATTACAGCTGTAACTTTCATGAGGTGGCGTGAAAAAATGTCATATTGAAAATCTGGGGTCAAAATATTGAAAAGGTCAATGCTCATTCATACAAAATATCCCATTCTCTGAATAGGTGGTTATCACTACTATTACTTCAAGTTAAGCGCCTTATACTAATGCATTGGAGATCCAATATCATTCTCACCCTCCTGGATATTCTCAAACAACTATCTCAATATGCCATTCTTGATTGTATGTCACACTTAGCATCTGACCGACTTAATTTATATATTAAATGCTGGCAGGACTATTTTAAATATTTAAACATGTCTACACATATCATCACTTAATCCATGGGTTGTTATATGTTCATATTGGAATCTCGCTTCTAGCTCTTTCATTCCTTTTTCATCTCCTCTCTTTCTATCTTTTTTTCTCCTTTTCTTGTTCCCTTTCCCTCTTCATTCTTGTTTACTTTCTTAGATATTTTTCTCTTTTTTATGTTCTTCCTTTATGCAATCTTACACATACTTGTATTAAACTACAGCATAATAGAAGTACAATCATGACTGCTCATAATTCTTGTTTGTATCTACTCCTTTTACCCCTTGAACCATACATTGCCATATGTTCTCTCTATCATACAGATTGTACTGCTACATATTGTTTTCCCAACATTTGTTTTCCCCTTTAATATCATTGTATAATAATTCAGACAACATGTTTTTTCCTTCTCTCATTAAGAATGTATGTAAGTGAATATTGGAGAATGTAGTGTATTTGTATGTGTCATCACAATAATTACAATAAAAAGATTAACTGCAAAAAAAATATTGAAAAGGATTAAAGTTATGAACGAGCATAGAAACATTTCAATGTACACTCATAACTTGGTAATGGTTACATATTTTTGCCAACATTTTCAACATGGCCTTTTTGGGACTCCATTTCATGAACATGGATGGTTAAATTATTTAAATCTGATCTGAAACGTGATTTGGGGGAAATGACTGCAATTTTGAGCTATATTTACATTCACAGCACTTGTTGATGAGGTGGTGTCCCAGAAAGGCCATGATGAAAATTTGAGCAAAAAATTTATAAAAATGACAAAGTTATGAAGAAAAGTTCAAAATGCATTGAAATACATTATATTATATATATATATATTTCCTTCACTTCCTGGTCCAGCATTGAAGAGTGAAGACGTGTCTCTGGTTCAGAGGGGATTATGGCTTTGGACCTCATCTGGATAAGTATTGATTAACAGAGGATGTGGGGTGGTGGGTGCTGAGTGTGGGGTCAGGATTGGAGTGGAGGGTGGGGATGGCAGCAGACAATGAGGAACCATTTTCATTATTTCAGGAATTTTAAAAAACAGAAAGCAAAAGACATTGTGTTGCAGTTTTCTTTTTTACAGATAGCTCCAACACTGGGGATTGGCACACCAGTGTTGGTGTGACATTTGGGGCACCGGAGATGGTCACTCCAGTGTCCCATACTGCTGGGTCAGGGGAGGGAGGTTGTTTGCTTTGACACCGGGATTGTGCACCCTGGCTTCAGAAACTATAAATTATGGGCATTGGGGGGAATAATGGGTGAAGCCACCTCTGACACTGGGGAATGGACACCTGAGTGTTAGCATGACACTTAGGGGCACCCAGGTGTCTCAGAATGCTGGGTCGGGGGGGAGAGAGGTTGCCTATTCTGACACTGTGGATTGGGGTCTCTGGTATCGGCAAGTTTAACTTATGGGCATTGGAGGAGCAACATTACAGAGAAATAGGGGAACAAACCAGCACCAGCAGTGGGCACCCTGCTATCAGACTGTATTACTAAGACATAAACTGGCACCAGGAACTGGGCACCCAGAAGATCCAGCTCAAATAATTAAAAACATTTATGCAGCTAACAGTTGGCACACAGAGAAAAAACACATGCACTCACAGCATGTTCAGCAGGGGCGGGGCTACACACTGATACCTAGCTCTGTGCCTGCTAATATAAAACAAAACAGGAGTACATATGCAGACAGGAAACCAGCCCTGCTACCTGATAAATGAGAGTATTTTCATAAAGTGAGCACATAACTTCATGTGGTCATAAAAATGCAATTATTTTTAAAATGCAGATTTTTTAACTGCACATGCTCAGGAATGGAACTGTTTTTCTTAAATATTTTAAAAACTGCTAAAGTTTGGGAGATAAAAAAAAACACGAGTACATACATTGAGCCAAGCTCTATCAAATCTGGAAATTTCAGGTTTTAAATCCTCCTAGTTTTTTAGTTATCTGTGAGCAAAGAAAAAAGGTCTTAATTTGAGTAATTTGGGTTTAATTGCACTTCTGTAACAGAAGTCATTCATTCACGTATTTGTGAATGAGTATTAGAATATGCATGCAAGCCCATTGGTCCACAGTGTGGTCCAATGGGCTTGCAGCTGCTACTGTAAGCTGTCATTCGGTGGGCAGTCACAGAGGTATGCGGGTGGGTTTGCTGCCCGCCAATGATGGGGGGAGGTTGGGTGGGCTTGGAGTCCTGTGGGTGGTGTGGTGCCACTGGATCACCAGGGAATTGGATTGTGTAACATTATGGGTGATCACGGTTACTGGTGGGGTGGGGGTACCACTAGACTATCAGGGATGGTAATTGAATTTATTTCCAGTGATCAGAGTTACAGGCAGGGAGGGGGGAACCACTGGACCAACAAGGATGGTAATCACATTTACATTCAGTGATCCAGGAGTCGGGCAGGGTGGCAGGTACCACTAGACTACCAGGGACAGTAACTGATGGGACTGCCAGTAATTGGAGGGTTGGGAGGGAAGGGGGATACTACTGCACTACCAGGCATGGCAATTTACTTTATTTTAGGTGATCAGAGGGCTGGGAGGGGAGAGGGTACTACTGCAGTCCCTGGTACAGGGACTGCATGCTGTGCAGGGCGCCAGGCACATTTTGTTGGCCTGCTCTGCACAAGACATGCAAATGTGGCCATAGTGACATGTAAATGGCCCCATTTGTACCTTGTGTTTATTATGGCTCCATTTGCATATCGGTGTCTGAATATGTAAACAATAATACCTGACAGGGTGGGCGGTGTTGTGCTATACCGGAACACCCAGGAGTGTAATGAGGCCTGACACCACAGGTGGAGGGCCTTATAGCCCTTGGAAGGTCTGGTATAGCACAATAAACCCCACCCTGGAGGGTATTATTGCGCTTAGAAAATGGGCAGTGTAAAAAAAATAAATAATAAAAATTGTAATTAAAAAAAAATTTCAAACTAAGTTTTGAAATAAAATAGCTCCTCCACCTGCTTTAGAATGATGGACATTTGTCCAAGTGGAGACTCTGTAGTTGCTAAGAGAAAAAAAGGCTGGTTGAATGTAGTTGGGGTCCCCACGACACGCTGTTTCCGTTTCTTTATTTTTGCCCCCTCCACTCCATTTTGTAACACTTCTGTTTAGCCCTTCCACTTTTATTTTGTTTCAGTTTAGTTTAAGACATCGGTTTTATCCTGTTTTTTTAATACTGGTGCCAGCTGATGTTGCACTCATGATCAGGAGAAGAAAGTGTTGTCTCCACGCAACTTAACATGGATGGAGGGCAAGCGAGGTCTTAAGAAAAATGTACAGGCTATACCATAACCTGGAGTACTTTTCTGTTATTCTTTGTGCTTTTTCTGGTTTTATCTGGGATTTTGAGCAAGAGTAAAAATGATAATTCTTTATGGATTGGGGAATGGTTATGGCAGTTTCAATAATGTCCAGTCCCAGTAGATGGATCCGACTTCAGGCAGCTAATAGATCAGCCGGTCTTTAGGGGAGTGTTGGACAAGAAATTAACTTTCACATCTGAGCAGTTTGCTCAACTGAAAGCTGTTACTTTGTTTTCATATATGATGTGAACATAATGCTGAAAGTACAAGCTGCTTCATTTTCTGAAGGGAGCGAGCGAGTAAGCAGCCAACTGGAGGAGGAAGGAGCGAGACTGCAGTCGGCTGTCACTGTCAGACAGTTGCACTATCAGGAAACAGTGGGCATACAACAAAATGGTACTGCAGATAAAAACAAAAAATGAAATAAAAAATCAGATGAAAGGAGCAGACAGCTACCACTTGAACAAAGGAGCACTGGATGCCAGTAGCTGTCACTGAGCAATAGAAAAAAATGGCAGAGATTTTTTGTTCAATTGGGTGCTTTCAGCCAATTAGAAAGCAGGCTGGGCATACTGATATGTGAGTGAGTGAAGGAGATGGCTCTTCTTATCTACCGGTCTCTACTGTCAGATAGACCAGGGCTCTGAGTAGGGAACGGGCCTATCAGAATACAAGATTTTACATGCCCATTTTCTAACATGAATTTGCGCATGGCATATCTCTGAGGCACTGGTACATTTCCAATTCCTGGTATTCAGACCTGTCTGGGGGGATGCACCGATGCATTGTATTTGCACAGCACACATTATGTGATATATTTAGCAGGGATGCGCCATGGAACATCTCTTTTGAATAAATCCCTTAGTTGCTCCAGTTCAATTTAGTTGTGCTACACACCCTCTTGCACCATTGCCGGTCGTGCTTTTGCATACCGGGCCCTATATATGTACATCACAAGGAACACTGCCATATATATGTATATACCGAGATTTCCAACAAACAATATGAGCAATTAAGATGTATTACTTCAACTTCTATGTTGGCAAGGCAGAAACAGAGTTTTCTTTGTGGTAACAGATTGGAGTGGATAAAACTGAGGGGTGCATGACTTAGAGCATAAAGTGCTTGTGTAGGGGGCTCTTTTCTAACTTGCCTTGGATATGGGAGTATCATGGGTTTTAGTAAAGTGTATTTTTTGCAACAGTATATCTCTAACATTGTCTGGGGAGGAGGGGCATAGGTCTTTTCAATATTTAAAGGGGCATTTACTACTCAATGGCAGGCTGAGACATTTCAAAAGCTGAACTACCATCCAGACTATTCTGATGTAATTTAACAATATTATTCTTGGATGTGTTAACATCTTGACAAGCAAGTGGCTCATAGTAAATGAATTTTACAGGCAAACTTACAGTAAGGGCATCATACCCTTCCTCCAGGTCTGAAGATGTTATAAAACACAACGAGGGAGAAATGGTACTGCTGTAACTGCTGCAGTGCTGCAGAACTGAGTTGCATTCTATTGGGCTCCTCTTTATGGCCATAATACTATTTATTAATGGATGCTATCAAACAAAAAACTTTTTTCACAAGTTTAGAATTGAGAAACAAGTATGGCTTGCAATGTAAGTAAAGTGAGGACATTTCATGAAAGTAAGACCAATAAATAGTCATGCCCACCCAAAATTTCAACTGACACTATGAATTATAAATCACTAAAGTGATTTTAGCCAGTTAGCACACAGGGCTACTCTACAATATCTCTTATCAGTGTACAGTGTGCTCTCTTTTGTACAGAAGCCCTTGGAGGGAGTGCTCTGCTTTAATGCTGGGTTGGGGGGGTTGGCACAATATCATTTAGAAAAAGACTAAACTTATTATAAATCACTGGAATTAAACTTGCTATTTGTAATAAGGCAATTGAGCCTCTGAGGAGTACTTTTTTTGTATAAGAGACTCCTATCAGGAGGTTTGGGCAGACAGAACCTCACAGCTTCACCCTCAGGCTCGGCGTTTCTTATAAGAGTGATCCCTCAAAGGCCCTAGTAACTTATACAGTATACAAGCCCTCCCAAAGGTCCTTGAATAGGGTGATAAACAATCCCTGTAAAACAATCAAATCAATTGCAGATGCCACCAAATAACGTGTCTATATAATGATGAACTGCAAATGACTCTAGAGGAATGATCTGAAGTTTTATGATGCTGCAGTCTGAAAACAAACTGGAACTTCTCATCAAATTTGAAATTCCAGCAATTGTGCTGTTAGCCATCTTCCTTTAAGTTTTACTCAGAAATGGTATGTTGAAGAAAGGGTAGTGATTCAAGGGCATGTACGGCTCTAAAGGTGGTGTAAACAAGAGACTGAAGATTGTCATTTCACAGCTTGCTGTATGCCATTCTGTTTTGAATGCAAAGAAGATAGTCTCAAAGTCAGGCTGGAAGACAAGGCTGTGAGAAAGAGTAATGGATTGCAGATAAGGAATTTATCTGGCATACATTGTACCTGGCATGCACGTTTAATACAGCAGGTGCAGCAGGCTATCATTACAGAATGCAAAAGAGTTCATCCATCTGATAGCTGGTTGAAAATACATTCAGAATATTTCCCACTGGCAAGAAACTGAGCACAGCAATCAGCACTCCAACCAGTGGAGAATTTCTGGATGCAGAGTTGTCCTGTCAAACCATGGCTATCTTGCTTGACACTATGACATATGTATTCTAGAGTGCAAGTCTTTCACATACCAGACAGCTGACCACCTGGAACCAGGCTGTTAGAAATAATCCCTGTCAGTATTCTTTGGCAGATGCTGTATTTCAAATTGCATTCAGTACTATAGTTTAGATAGTGCCAATTTCTTTCCATCCATACTAAATAGTGTGGTGGGAGGGAGGGAGGAAGACATGGGATTAGAAGGGAACTTCCAGAAGGGAAGATTGCAGAACTTGAAAGGCCATGTTCAAGAATGCCTACAGCTAGGGAAAGAAAATCCAGACCTAGTGGCCTTGATAGCAGAAGCAGACCTGGACATTGCCATTGTTACTGAGACATGGTACACAGGAAACCATGACTAGGATATAGCCATACCAGGTTACATTCTATTTAGAAAAGACAGGGTGGGAAAAAAAGGTGGAGGTTTAGCTATCTACATCAGGGAGAGAATTAGAGCAACCGAAGTTTAGGGAATGCAGGAGGGAGTGGAAGCACTGTGGGTCACCCTGGAGACAGGAAATGGCAGTGCCATTTGCATAGGTGTGATCTACAGACCTCCAGCACAAGGGGAGGAGATGGATGGGGTACTAGTTAAAGCCATCCACAAAATGACAGCCAAAGGTGAAATGCTGCTGGTGGGAGATTTCAGTTTGACTGATGTGGATTGGAGCACCCAGGTTGCAGCCACAGCTAGAAGCAGAGGCATTCTGAATGCCCTGCGGGGAGCATGCCTCAAGCAGCTTTTGGCAGAACCCACCAGAGAAAGAGCAATATTGGACCTGGTACTCACCAGTGGGGAAAGAGACACAGATGTAATGGTGTGCAGCCACTGGGGTCCAGTGATCATCGTATGGTGTGGTTCAATGTGAGAAAAGTGGAGTCAAACCACAAGAAAGCAAGGGTCCTGGATTTCAGACGGGTTGACTTTGCAAAATTGGGGGAATGTCTCAAGGAAGCCCTGGCAGGGGTAGAAAAGGGCGGGTGTAGAGAAACAATGGGTTGACCTTAAAGGAGCCATAACAGAGGCAACAAGCCTTTGTGTTAGGCACGTAAGCAAAACAAAGAGAAAGAAAGAAGCACTATAGTTCTGAAAGGACATGGCCGGGAAGGTAAGAGAGAAAAGGTTAACTTTTAGGAGGTAAAGGAAATGCAGAGGGAAGCAAAGACAGGGAACAGTATCTGGAAAAACAGAGGGAGGTGGGGAAAGCAGTCAGGTGAGGAAAGGCACAAACTGAGGAAGAAATAGCTCAGGCAATTAAGAAAGGAGACAAGACTGTTTTCAGGTGCATTAGTGATAGAAGGAGGACCAGGGGTGGGATTGTGAAGTTAAAAGGAAGGAAGGGGGTGTGTGCAGGGGGACCTAGAAAAAGCAATAATCCTGAACAAATATTTTTGTTCAGCATTCACAGAAGAAGGGGAAGGAGAAGGGCCACTACTGGGGTATAGGAGCACCAGTGGAAGAGAGGTGGACACCAGCCCATTTATGGAGGAAAGCGTCCTAAAGGAACTTGAGAATCTGAAAAGGGACAAGGCTAAGGGGCTGGATGGGATACATCCCAGAATATTAAAATAACTTAGAGAGGTGCTGGCAGCACCACTAACAAGCCCTATTCAACAAATTGATAGAGACAGGAGTGGTTCCAGGTGACTGGAGGAAAGCAAATGTAGTCCCTCTCCACAAAAGTGGGAACAGGGAGGAGACTGGGAACTACTGGCCAGTCAGCCTGACCTCAGTGGTAGAGAAGTTAATGGAGTCACTGTTAAAGGAAAGGATTGTGATATTTCTTGAATTCTGTGGAGCACAGGATCCAAGGCAGCATGGATTCACAGCGGGAAGATCTTGTCAAACAAATCTGATGGATTTCTTTCACAGTGTGACCACGGAGGTAGATAAAGGAGGGGAAGGTGGATGTGACCTATCTAGATTTCAGCAAGGCCTTCAACACCATCCCACATAGGAGGTTAATAAATAAGTTGGGAAGCTTGAGAGTGGGCTGCAAGGTGATAAACTGGGTTAGAACCTGGTTGAGTGACAGGACACAGAGGGATGTGGTAAATGGCTTGCAATCCGAGGAGAGGAGAGTGACCAGCGGGGTGCCACAGAGATCCATGCTGGGGCCAGTTCTTGTTAATGTCTTCATAAGCAACATTGCAGAGGGTCTAGAAGAGAATGTATGCCTCTTTGCAGATGACACTAAGATCTGCAATAGGGTTGACACTCCAAAGGGGGTAGAAAAATAAGAAAGGACCTAAACATGATGGAGGAGTGGTTGAGAGTGTGGTGGCTAAGATTCAGTGCAAAGAAGGGCAAAATCATACACTTGGGGCACAGAAATCCATAGAAGGAGTACAAGATGGGGGGGTTCCTGATGGCCACCAGTCAAGAAAGAAACCTAGGGATAATCATAGCTGATAACCTAAAGGTAACCAAACAATGTGAGAAGGCTGTGGAGAGAGCCAGAGGGATGTTAGGGTGCATAGGGAGAAGCATCACCAGTAGGCAAAAGGAAGTGGTTATGCCACTGTACAGATCACTAGTGAGACCTCATCTGAAGTACTGTGTCCAGTTCCGGAATCAACATCTCTGAAAGGGCATAGACAAAATAGAGACAGTCCAGAGAAGAGAAACAAAAATGGTGCAAGGACTGCAACAAAAGTTATATGAGGAAAGATTAGAGGACCTCAATTTGTATCTCTGGAGGAGAGGAAACAGAGGGGGAAATGATAGAGACATTCAAGTACCTTGGGGTATAAATAAGGTACAGGAGGGTAGCATCGTTCAGAAAAGAAGGTGCACAAGAACAAGGGGCATGATATGAGGCTAGAGGAGGGTAGGATCAGGGGTGATGTGAGGGAAGTACTTTTTCACAGAAAGAATAGTGGATGCTTGGAACAGCCTCCTTGCAGAGCTGGTGGGGCCAAAAACAGTAGGGGAATTTAAGAATGCATGGGACAGACATAGAAGTACTCTAACAATAGGGAAGAGAGGGTAAGTTGTAGATCAACTAGTGTCTGCAGTAATGCATTAGGTAGGGAAAAGGGAACAACTAGGTGGGACACATGGCCCTTATCTGCCATTGGCTTCCATGTATCTGTGTGTATCTGTGGATAACGCATTGTCTAAACAAAAATCAAGACTAAGTTGATCAGCTACAGCCAGAGAATACGCTGTCTGAGCATTCAGTAAATTCAGATGATTGAGTAACGGACTATTAGCCCAGACATTTTGCACTGGTGTTTGCCTTATGTATGTCTTTTCAGTGCTTATAAACTGAGAACATTTATTTTAGTTTTTGTTGACCAGGAAAGGTGGGCTAGGCAATACTGCCAATTTTTTATTTTTTTTTCTAATTGTTTAACCAGAAGTGGCACACTAAGCTGAAAGCTTGTTTACAGGTGTGACCTGGGAGCACAGGGAAGTTAATTGACTTGCTTAGCATCACACAGTATGCAAGTGGGGGCTATGGGATTCAAACCCATGTCTCCAGATTTGCAGCTCAGAGCCTTAAACCACGGCACTATACTTCCGCCAAACTGCATTTTTAGTCTTTCAGGGTGGGGATACAGATGCTAACCAACTAAAATTGAACCAGATTAACATGCTAGCAGTTTTTAGTGAAGGGAGGAAATCTAGCCACAACACCAGGGAATTCCTTCCCTCTTTTCGAGAATTGCAATGGTATCTTAAATGTTTTAGTTATTTTATTTATTGAATTATTTCACCAGGAAAGGCACACTGAGCAATAAGATGCTCATCTCCGTGCAACCTGGGTAAAGGGAGAGGATAACAAGCAGGTTATCACTGTTGTAGACATTTAGAATTACAGTTTGTACAATAGGAGAGGAAAACATGCAGTTTATCACTCTAGGATACATATATCATCACAACACTCAGCTTATCAATGTGAGAAACATTTAACATTACAAGTTGTATGTTGGAGATGTTAACAAGCAGGTTATCAATGTAGGATACATATAACATTACAGGTTGCGCAGTAGTAATTGTAAACATTAGTAGGAGTTGCAGCTGATTAAAAGTTAACAGTTAACAGTTGGGACACAATTAGACACAAGACACGAAGATCCATAGCATGGAGCAGATGTACATGGAAAAAAGTGCAGGTGAGACCACCATAGAGTAGTAAGTACAAGGGTTGGTATTATAAGCCAGCTTCCAAAGTGTATGCTAGGCGCTGCTGGTCAGGCAGACAGGTTGGGGGGCATGAGGGAGAGGGCACAAGAGGATATCATGTGCAGGCACAATTACCATAAGGTAATTTACCAGGGTGGTAGAAAGTGAGTGAGTGGAGGAGGAGAAGTGACGGATTTGAGGAGGAAGTTCATTCCAAAGTTTAGGAAAGCGGTGTGAGAAGACTGCTTGTCCAACGGAGGTCCTTTTATGAGGGATTAATAACTGTTGCGAGTCAGTGGATCTAATGGCATGGGTCAGACTGGGGGTGGGGATAGTAGGGAGGGGAGGTATAACAGGAGGTAACTAAGCCAGAATTTCAAGATAAATTTAGCACAGTGCAGTTGGCAGCGATTTGTGAGGAAAGGGAATGCAATAGAACAGTAGAGATCGCAGTGATGGGTGTGAGGGGGGGGGCATTGAGGGCAAAGTGGCAGAAGGCATTATAGAGGGGGTCCAGTTTAGATAAGGTAGATTTGAAAGCAGCACTATAGACTATGTCACAGTAGTCAAATGATGGAAGGATCATCTTCTGCACTAGTTCACGCCTCACCGCTAGTGGGAGGCTGCTGCGGTTCTTGTAAAGGGCACCGAGCTTAGGGCACATTTTTTTCAAGATTGCATTGATGTGGAGGGAGAAGGATAGATGTTGGTCAGGCCAGACCCATAAGTACTGGAAGGAGGAAGTGTTTTCCAGTACTGTCCCATTCAGGGTGTAGAAGTAGGGGAGGATGGCGAGTTGGGACAGTCATTGCCTTGTGCCGAAGGTCATGGTGACTGTTTGTTTAGCGTTTAGAGAGAGTTGATGACAGCTGAACCAGAGCTGTACTTTGTTGAAGTCGGCCTGAAGGTTGGTGGTTACCTCTTCCTGGGAAGAGCCGGAGGTGAATAAAACAGTGTCATCTGCATACATCTGGATAGATGTAGTTGAGCAGATTAGTGGCAGGTCATTAAGGAAAATGGAAAATGGAATTGAGCTGAGTACTGAACCCTGGGGGACCCCAGTGGTCATAGGGAGGGTGGGGCGGATGTGGCATCTGAAATTCTAATGCATTGGGTCCTACCTGTGAGGTAGGCACTGAACCAGTTGGTGGCTTATGCAGACAGGCCAGATTCTGAGAGGCACATTAACAGGAGGGGGTGGAAGACAGTATCGAATGCTTTGGCAAGGTCAACAAATATGGCGGAGGGGATCTGCTGAGGTGAAATGTCCATCTTATCAACCACCAGAAAAGGCAGACTGAACTTCAGTTTAATTTCTTACTTGAAGGACAGAACTCCTCAGCAGTACAGTTTTGTAGATGGTGACCATCCCTGACCCTCATCTTACCACCTTAGCCATCAGCCATCTTAATGACAGGGACTGAGCCCATGTGTACTACAGAAACAGTTACAGTACAAACTCACTCAGTCCCTGTAATTATTACTGTGATTAGTAGTGGTGGAGAGAGGAGGGTCAGTGCCAGTTGCCATCAAAAGATCTGCCTCTGCTCTTATGTGGACTTCAGTAGGGTAAGTTGGCGCCAGACGGGTGGGGGTTGCTGATTGGGTGGGCTGTTGAGGGGGGTTATGCATATTATACTGGGGCTCGATGGAGCAGGGTACCACTGGACTACAGGAGGAGTATTACATTTATTGTTTATTGAAGGGGGGGTACAACTGGACTACCTCGTCAGCATTACATTTATTTGGGAAAAAGGCAGAAGTGGGAAACCACTGGATCACTAAGGCGGAATTACATTTAATTCAGTATCTGGCAGGAGGGGCTACCACTTGACTAACAGAGCTACAACTGATATCACAGTGGGAATCCAGGTGGGAGGAGGGTTCCCACTGGACTAACAGGGATACATACAACTCATATCACAGTGGGGATCAGGACAGGAGAAGGGTAAGACTAGACTACCACGGATTTATTTTTATTTATGTTAGTTTTTTTTGACTGGTAAAGGAGGGCTAGACAAAACTATTTTCAGCCTCATCCCGGAAGGGATACACATGTAAACCAACTGAAATTGAATCATATTAAGCTGTTGGTGGTATTTTTAGTGAAAGGGGAGTATTTGGTAAGGGCATTGTGGAAAGTTCTCCACTCTTGCTGTAGGGAGAACCCTTGGTGATCTTTCCAAGATGGCCAAATGCCATGAAGAGGGTGTGGAGTCTGCTGAGAGAGCTGTGTCTGGGGGATTGACCTCGACCCCAGCCACCACATTACATGAGGTCCCTGAATGTGTGGATACCACTGCTGTGGTCTTCGTATTAAACTCTGGTGCTGATACAGTGCTCCTGACGGCGGCCATGTGTGCTGCTGATTTTGTGAAAATGGAACAGTCTTTACAATCTGCTTTGGAAAAAATAGATTGTTACTTGCCCAGGTAGCTGTAGAGGAGCTCTGCTTTTAACAGGAAAGGGAATACTTGCAGAGGTTACTGCTGCCTGTATGCACTGCTGGGATGACTGCTGAAGTGCTGTCTATGACCGAATTACCAGCAGTCATAGCTGCTCCACCCAGTTCTACTGACAACAAAATGTTAGGCATGTGAAAGCTCCTGAAAATCCCATGAGCCCTGGTACCTGAAATGAACATTGCAGGCTGTGGGCTGGAACCATTCCGATGGTGAGACTTGGATTCCAAATAATTCTAATCATGAGGTACAGACTTACCATGGTGAGACACTGGGCCCAACTGCTGGCCCTGTGGATGTGAAGCAGGATGTCACTTGTCCTGCACACCTCCCGCTGGACACTGGGGTTCAGCCTTCTACGTCGAGAGGGGACGAAGCAATGAAAGGAACTCTAACTAGACTATAAGACTCTGTACCAGACTCTCCTGTTCTTTCAAGTGAGTAACAGTTGGAAGACCCTTATATTATTGCACTTTTTGCTGTGGTTTTTAATCCCAACCCTTTGCTGCTATCCCCCTCTGGGAGGGTACCCCTTGACTGCACCAGCACCTGTTGTGCATGGCATGAGGAACACTGTTGCCGCCACACAGCAACAATCATGTTTTTGTGCCTCACCAAAATCTTGGAAGTTCACAGACCTATTTCAATCTAGAGGAGACCTGACCCAGCGTACTAACGTGGTTTGACTCATCTACAAAAGGGGCTTGCAGTTACTCCCAGATATGGTTTACATTGCCAGAACATTACTATAACATTCTTGCAAATTTGTGGCCACTGATATTTATGCAATGATCAACACTGGAGACTTGAGTTTCAACATCAGTTTCAAACCTGTATCTGGACTGGAAAGATTTTGGGCTAACTACAATGGCTCACAAAAATTCCTCATTATGAATGACCTTTATGCTGATTCTGCTCACCCATCCTACACTGAGAACCATCACTATACTCTTCTGAAATGAGGATGTCAATATTGCTGACATGTTATGCTGGTTAAGGCAGAGGTGGAAAGTTTTGGAATGACCTGAACTAGTGATAGATTCAGAGCAAATATGGACTGTGGGTTGGAAAATTTGGGTGAAACTGTTGCAAATGATTTTGGTATTATGCATCTCCTTTGCACCTTTTTTCTAGGTAGGGACAGAGGGACTTTGTTCTGTCAAGGCCAACCAAAGTCGTGCTTTCAATGTGGCTCTAGGTCCCATTTTAGTAATGCCTGTGACAGTGCGAGATGTAGCCACTGTCTTGTTTTTGGTCATCTAGCGAAAAATTATAAAAATGAATTCTTCTGTAACCTTTGTGAGCAATGGGACCACTCCTATGCTAAATGTCCCTGGGCATCCCATAATAGGGGTAGTTTCCTGTCTCAGGACAACCTGGTTTCACAGACTCAGCTGAAAGACCCAGTGCCAGCCCCTGTGAATAGATGGGACACTCATAACACTGAAATACATGAGGGATCGATACCAACAACTCTTTTTCCCTTGCTAGTGCATCTAGTCCCACTGATCCCTGTCACCTTGACAGCCCTCTGCCTGGCCCCTCTATATCTGTTCCACACAATTCTAACATTAGTGAAGAACAGCCAATGGCAGGCCCTGACGAGGCTGACTTACAGATGGAACAATCCTCAACCCTGCTCTCTCCTGTGCAAAGGCATCCCCCACCAGTAGAATTCCTTACTGTGACTCCTAAAAGTAAGAAACAAAACCCAAGGTTTGTCAGTATGCCTAAACCAGAATGCAGTTGGAAAGCTGAGATTTTAGTGCATCACAATCAGTTTGGTGTCTTGGCACAGAGAGTGGAGTGAGATGAACTCTGATATCGGGGATGGGGACTCAGGCCACCTCCATCCCCTCCTCTCAGCAGGACTTTTCTTCTAATACAGAGGACTCTAAACCTGACCCAGTGGTTACTAAAAAACTATGTGGAAGACAAGGTCTCAGGATGTTTATTTATTTTTTTTATTTACTGAGAGTATCGGAATTACAATCCTTTGAGTCAGGGACTCATTTACAAAGACTCCACATCAGCTGGTACACATAATAAAACAAAACATGGATGCAACCAGGGTACAATAAGGAGAGACAGCAAAAGTTTACAAATAACACCATCACATGGTTAACTACAGGCAATATCATCTAGGAGAAAGTATACAGGAACAACGTAAAATACGCTATAAAGTAGGGGTTAAGGCATAGGGATGGGAATTGTGGGAAAAGGGGGGATTGGGGTAGGGCAGAGACAAACAATAGGAGGAGGGGAGGGAAGTAATTGAGTGGAGTGAGCAAGAGGAAGAAAGAAAAAAGTAGCAGTCAGTGAGGACATTGTCAAGCGCAGGGGAAGTAGAGGGTTAGATGTGTGACATAAGGATATGTGTTGGCACTATAGGCGGTAGCAGTGGTTGGTGGTCAGGAGATGCTGTCTGAGCAGTTTTTTGAAAGGGCCAAGTTTACAGGTGGAAGAGATCTCCCTGGGCAACCTATTGAGCCATTAGGGAGCTCTGTACATAAAAGCCCTCTGCCCTTGGGAGGTTCTATTAAATGGTATGAAGTAAATTCATTTAGAGGCATTTCTGGCAGGGCAGGAGGTTGTGGTCAAGGCAAGGAGATGTTGGTGCAGTAGACAGAAAGAGGACAGTGGACAATTTCTTGGTTAGCAGACAGGTGTGGTAAACAAGGCTTCCCTCAAAGTTCAACCAGTCCATTTGTTTATAAAGCTCACAGGTGTGAGTGAGACGGTTACAACTGGTGACCAGATGACAAGTTTTGTTCAGGGAGACCTTGATCCGTCTAAGAGAAGTGTCATCAGCAGATCCATAAGTAACTATGCCATTGTCTACTATGGATAATACTGAGCTGTTAAAACCCAGTCGCAGGGCTTCGGAGGGCATGCAAGACCTATGCCTATAGAGATGGCCAATTCTGGTATTTACCACCTTACATACTTGGTCAATATGCTCCTGAAAGGAGAAAGGAAAGTGTAAAGTCCAGAGTGACACCTAGATATTTGAAGTAAGTCACCTGTTCCAGGAGTGTGAGCTGGCAGTTGAGAATATTTAGGGGAGTGCCTTTGAAATTGTTATGCAGATTGTCTTGAAATGATTTGTGTCTGTTTTCCATTAACTTTTTCTGTTCCTCATGGGTACACTTAAGGTTGCCACCCTCATCGTGAACAGTATAAAAAGTTATGTGAAGAGAATTTCCACTTTTACAGCCTTACATGCCATCATGGCCCAAATCTTATTCCTCCAAGATAAGAGGTTGAAACCCCAGTTTGATTATTGACATT
Organism: Neoceratodus forsteri; assembly: GCA_016271365.2. NCBI lineage: Eukaryota > Metazoa > Chordata > Ceratodontiformes > Ceratodontidae > Neoceratodus > Neoceratodus forsteri. The sequence continues at coordinate 538,438,577 of CM057455.1, forward strand.
ATTAAAATATTATTTTTGGCAAGCAAGGTGTTTTAGGGTCCTCCAACAGAAAGTGATTTCCTATAAAGAAATTATTTTTGAATGTACAGTTGGACTTTTTCAAGGTATATGACTGAGACAATTGCTCCTATCCACCGGCAAGAGTGCACCTTTCATAGCACACATGTATCAGGTTTTTGTGAAGCAGTCTAAGGTTTTCAGGCATCTCTCTTATTGGAGTCAATTCACTAATGGGTGGGAAGAACACGCCAAAGGCACATATCCCACCCACATATCTCAGCACCTGCAGAAAGAAATACAGTGGTCATATTCATAGACACCGGACACCACGTGGCTCCCATCCACAGCCACCCCCCCCGGCACACTGGTACACAGGGGCTGTTCTGCAGACATGGGCAGGCATCCAATGGGATGGCTGAACCAGGTCCACCACTGGAGCCATTGCACCCATGGGGTGCCACATATGGCAGGCAGTGTGCCAGTAGCATTGTGGCAGGTAGGTGCCCGGACAGACGCCCACAGTACTTCTTGTGGTCCCCGAGGGCTGGGGTAGCATGTTGGGGGATCTGCTGTGCTCCAACATCTCCACCACATCTGGTGGTGGCATCCTTGGGGGGGTGTATCCCTAATGACTGGCGTCATACAGCATAGCTTGCGATCCCCCAGCCTAGCACTCTGCACCTTTGTGAATGGCACAGAGTGTGGCCATGGCCCCCCACACCGCCCCAGGACCAGCTCTGCGTGGAGTTCCACAGCTGGTCCAGGGATCGGGTGCATATGGGAAATGCATCCCATTGGTGAATCCAGCACAAGGGGTGCAATGGTTAGGTGGCTACGTGCTGCAAATACACGGCCCATAGGCACTCCGCACCTTTGTGAATAGGGCCCTATTGTTTTTTTTTCTTGCTGCCAACCAGTCTTTTCATGTTTTATACTATGCTGTAATGGAAATTAATCTTTGTATTCTCTTAGTTTAATCCATGTATAAAATCCTTTTTACCTGTTTGTTTTGTATTTTGTTTTCTGTAATAAAAATTACCTAACTCTTCTGACAGAGGATGCTGGTGAGGTGCTGTTGGAGAGCGTGGAGGACGAAGATCAGGAGAACATGGAGACCCTGGTGGAGGGGACTGCTCCTCTCTCCACCCAGGTGCCACAATGGAGCAACTATTATGGGCAGGGCGCAGACATCAGGGGCATCTGTGGTACAAACCATGCTGGATTAGAGAAGTACCACACAGAAATATGGAACTGACATGACTTTGGAAATGGACCAGGCACACTATGAAGCAGTATACCTGGAAAGAAGAGAACAGCTGTTAAAAATGTTAGCCAAAGAACTGCAGTATAATCTTAAAAAACAGACTGCGGTCTGGGAGTGCAATGCAGAATCTATAAGCCAGTTGAACTCTAACCAACCCAAAGCCACGGAATAAAAACTTGTGTAAGGATCCAGATAATAGAGTTGCTATTAATTCAATTCAAGAGCCAGACATAATCTCAATCAAAGAAACACTGCAGAAGCAACAAGAAACCGCAAGTTGCAGCATTTTGACAAGCCAGAGATTAGCTTCTGGTGTGGTGCCAACTGACATTCCGGCAACTTCAAAAATGCCAGCTGCTGTCGGTGTCAGTGACTCAGCTAATTATTGAAAGCACGGCACCAGTGAAGAAACTGCAAGCAAAAAGATGACTGGCAAAGTACAGCATATTAAGGTTAGTGCACAAAATGAAAATGAGTGCTGGTCAGTGAAAAAAGCTCTGAAAGAGGCAGGATGGGTAAGGGATTTCCAAGATAGCCCCTGGCTTTCCCAAGGTCCAGTGCCAGTAGCCAATTTGGAGAAAGATTTGTCATGTAATAGACTCTATTTATCAAGAATCTAAAACAGCTTTTCCTATAAGGCAAATAAACTCTGCAGAAAAAGATACTAATGTGAGAGAAAACAACTTGACTCCTCAGCAAAGTGCAGAAGTGCAACCCAGCATTCCTGATAGCCTTTCATTTGCTGCAAATGCTGAACCAGTACTACAGTATTTAAAGCAGGTGTTCAAAAAGACTGCTTAGTTTTTGTTGTCCCACCTCAAAAAGGAAATATGGTAACAAATCACACTCCTGAACATAACCCACCCACCAAAGTGAAGAAGACTGCATCGACATATTTGAAGATAAGCAAACTTAACCTAAAGAACATAATGCTTGTACTACTGGCATACTGTAAATTAACTGAGATTTAAACAAACAGGGTAGGACCATAAATGCTGCTAGCCTCAAAAAAAGGTATGCGGACTGTTTTCAAACACGGAATATTCCAGCAAAAATGAGAAATGCTCTTAGAATACAGTATGTTACTGGGCTACCTGACATTCCAGACAGGAAAGATGCTGCAAGGACATTACTTAAAGACAGCCTTACTGTAGATTCCTGTCCAATGAAATTTTTGCTTTGATTCACACACCTGGGGAATTTAATTTTGATTTTAGTTATAAAACTACTGCCAGCATTAAAAGATTTTTGGGCCAAATATCACCAGGTGAAAAACACCCCGGTGTGGACTCCTTTCATGGTGATACCCTTAACTTATCATGAAATCTGCACAGCAACTATTTTATTCGAAAGTATAGGTGTCAGCACTGTGAACATTCCCGGACGTCTTAAACAAAAATGCTCTGTTATGGGGAATCCTGAACTAATCACTGATTCTGAGAACATTTGGATAGAGGGATGGAAAATTAGAGAAAAGTTATTTTAAACAGAAAATGGAGTACAGCACCTTTCAAATTGCTTTTACCTTGGGAGAGACAGAGGAGTACTCTTCTATGTGGGCCAATCTAAGGTGTGCTATAAATATTGCACACAATCACACCTAAGTAGTGCAAGTGATGCAGTCAGATGTAACATATGTATGGAATTAGGACATCTGAGCAAACAATGTACTAAAGAAGTGCGATGCAATTTATGTAAAGAGGAAGGATACTTGTTTATGGCCTGTCCTTGGACTTCTCACAACAGGGCAGATGTTAAGGACCAGACTGAGCATGACTGTTATAGAAACATTGACTTTGATGGTAGATAAGGACCGCTTGGCCCACCTAGTCTGCCCATTTTCTCTACCTATTGGATAAACTGCAGATTCCAGTTAACCAACAGCCTACTTCCTCCTATCCCCCCCCCCACTATGATTGCCTTATGTCTGTCCCATGCATTCTTGAATTCCCCCACTGTTTTTAACCCCACAACCTCCTCAGGAAGGCAGTTCCATGCATCCACCACTCTCTCCATGAAAAAATATTTCCTCACATTGTCCCTGAGCTACCCACCCCCAATCTTCAAATTGTACCCTCTTGTTCCTGCACATCACTTTTTCTGAAAGATGCTCCTCTCGTGGACTTTGTTTATTCCCTTGAGGTACTTGAAAGTTTCTATCATATCCCTCCTTTCTTCAAGCGTATACATATTAAGCTATTTTAGTCTCTCTTTGTATGGCTTCTGTTGCAGACTCTGCACCATTTTAGTTGCCCTCCTCTGGACTACCTCCATCCTGTCTATGTTCTTGTGGAGACGGGGTCTCCAGAACTGCACACAGTACTCGAGATGGGGTATCACCAACTGTCTGTACAGAGGCATAACAACTTCTTCTTTTCTACTGGTGATGCCTCTCCCCATGAATCCCAGTATCCCCCCAGCCTTCTTCACTGCCTTCTTACATTGCTTGCCTACCTTAAGGTCATCTGATTTGACTACCCCCAGGTCCCTTTCCATCTTTGTTGTTGTTGTTAGTACCTTCCCCCCATTGTGTACTCTTCCCCTGACTTTTTGTTTCCAGGTGCATTACTTTGAACTTCTTTGCATTGAATCTAAGCTGCCACACTTTTGACCATTCCTCCAACCTTGCCAAGTCCTGTCTCATTTTTTCTCCCCTCCTTGTGTATCAGCCTTGTTGCAAGTCTTTGTGTCATCTGCAAAGAGGAATACTTTTCCTTCCAGCCACTCCACAATGTTTCCTATAAAGACATTAAAGAAGACCAGTCACAGTACTGAACCCTGCGGTACCCCACTAGTAACCACCCTTTCTGCAGAGTGTAGTCTGTTTACTATTACCCTCTGTGTCCTGTTGTCCAGCCAGTTTGTTACCCATGCTAGCACCCTGGGACCCACTCCCAGGCTGTCTAACTTGTTTATTAATCTTTTGTGTGGGACTGTGTCAAATGCCTTGCTAAAGTCTAAGTAGACCATATCCACTGCCCCTCCCTGGTCTACTACTTTGGTTACCCAGTCAAATAAATCTATTAGATTCATCTGCCATGACCTGCCTGCAGTGAATCCATGCTGCCTTGGGTCCTGTGCCACGCTGGCCTCTAGGAACCCAACAATTCTTTCTTTCAGAAGTGATTCCATAATTTCCTCCTAGCACTGAGATCAAACTAACAGGTCTGTAGTTTCCTACCTCAGTCTTGCTCCCACTTTTGTGAAGGGGACTCACATCTGCCCACCTCCAGTCCTCAGGTATCACACCATCCTCTCATGATTTGTTAAAAAGGGTAGTCAGTGGGTCACTAGGTCTTCAATTAGTTCTTTTAGAATTCTGGAGTGAATCCTGTCAGGCCCCATTGCTTTGTCCACCTTGAGTTTTAGGAGTTCTTTCAGGACCCTTTCTTCTGTAAATGGACTGGTGCCAACTCCCCTGCCCAGAGTGCTTCTATTATTTGGTTTAGGTGCCACTCCCTCTTCTTTTGTGAATACTGAGCAAAAGTATTTGTTCAGTATCTCTGCCTTTTCACTGTCACCTTCTGCCCACATCCCTTCCCCTTTATTAAGCCTCACAATCCCTCCCTCGGTCTTCCTTCTCTCCCTGATGTACCCATAAAAGATTTTATCCCCCTTCTTAACTGAGTTGGCTATCTTTTCCTCGGTTTTGGCCTTCACTATTCAGACTGCCTTCCCCACTTCCTTTTGCTTTAACTGATACAGTTCTCTGTCCTGCTCCTTCTGTGATTCCTTATGCTTCCTGAGTGCTATCTTTTTCTCCCTAACCTTTCCCACCACCTCTTTTGAGAACCATAGTGGTCTTTTACTTTGTTTTGTTTTCTTTATTTGCTTCACACAAAGGCTTGTTGCCTCATGGCAGTTTTGATTTTTCCCCATTGTTCTTCCATCCCTCCTTCCTGCCCATTTGGTAGTGCATTCCTTAGGCACACCCTCATTTTGCCAGAGTCAGCCCTTTTAAAGTCCAGTACCCTCTCTTTTGTAAGGCTTGCTCCACTGGTTGTGTTTATTGTGAACCACGCTATATGGTGGTCGCTTGTTCCCAGATGGCTACCCACTTCTAAATCTGTGGTCCTCTCCCTGTCCTCATTTGAGAGTACCAGGTCCAAGACTGCCCCCTCCTGAGAGGGTTCCAGCACTAGCTGCCTGAGGCATTCCCCCTGTAGGGCATCAAGAATGACCCTACTCTTGGATGTGGCTGCAGTAAATGTGCCCCATTTGGTCCCCATCAACAATATATCCCCTTTTTCTGACATTCTGAGGGCGCCTTCTATCATTTCTTATCCCTTTCCTCCCAATGTAATGGGGGTCGGTAAAAAAACCCTGTGTGGACTGCGCTGTCACTACCTGTCTCCAAAGTGACCCACAGTGCCTCCTCTCCTCCCCATTTACCTTTTAGTTCCATTGCTTTGATCTCTTCATTTATGTAGAGAGCTACCTCTCCTCCTTTTTTACCCTCCCTGTCCCTCCTGTAGATTGTGTACCCTGGTATGTTGATATCCCAGTCATGGTTCTCTGTGTACCATGTTTCTGTGACTGCCACAATATCCATGTGTCCCTCTTCCATCAGGGCCACTAGATCAGGAAGCTCAGAAGAAGCCAGAAGGTGAAGGAAGGAAACATATTCAATTCAGTGCTTCAGAGTAACTGGTAACTGGTATTTTTCTTTTAAGCTTAGATTGTAGGCTTGTAGTGACACTATACTTTCTTTCTGTGTTGTCTTTACTTATAATTGTTTTTGGGCTGTTGAAAATTTAAAAAATAGTGGTGGTGTAATTCTGTGCTGTCTTTAATTGCTGCAAATTTTCCCCCCCCCTTCCCCAACACTTAATTATATGCCCTGATAAATCTGATTGACAGGAGCTAAACACAGGGTATAGTAAGAGGTGTGAAGTAGGAGGGGCATAAGGGAGGAAGACCACCCTCAGCACGACAAGTGTTTTGACTCATTTATTTATTTATTGGTTTCTTTTTCTTAAAAAATATATATCTGAGGATCAGTTACAGGATTTTTAGTACTGTAAATAAATAAAAAGAGAACTAAAGAGCTTCAGTAGCAGATAAGTAGTGGAATTGCAGTATAATGTGGGGAGGTCAATGCAGTGGCTGTGGGGCAGCCATATTCAGGCAGACCTTCTGGACACTGAGGTGCTGCCCCATCTGCATGCATCTCTCGGGACTGAGGGATGAGGTAGCCAGACTCAGAGCGGAAGTAAACTGGGTCAGGAGTACCATCACCCTGTCCAGGAACCACCCAGTCCAATGCAGCTGCCTCAAAGGATGCCAAGAACGAGGAGCACTTGGATGACAGTGGGCTCAGGGAGGGTTAGAGCAGTCAGCAGAGGCACATCCCAGATCCTATTAATCTCAAGAACTCATATGCCACACTGGCAAATGAGGACAACCAAATAGAGTACCCAGGGAAGTGGAAGGAAAGGATGTGGAGGTTAGGCAAGGAGGTGACCTCAGTGGGGAAAGCAGTGGACCCCAGAGGAGGAGGAAGTGAATCCTGGTGGGGACTCCATCATAAGAGGGATCCAGCTAGGAACACAGGAGGGGAGGACAGGAGGTGAGGTGCCTACAGGTGCCACGGCATGGAGGGATGGAAGGAAGATACTGGGGATCACTGGGAAGGCAAGACAGGAGGGTGAGCTGGATGTCATTATCCACCTAGGTACTAATGACTTGGCAAACGGGAGCCAAAGGAAGTTCAGGAAGAGTTTAGGAAACTGGGAGGGGTCTCAGCAAGTAGCTACTTCTGTCACTTTCAGAAGTACTACCTGTGAGAGGCAAGGGAGAGCATAGGAGTGCATGCACCAGGAGCTTTAACTCATGGTTGAAGAACTGGTGCTGTGAGGAAGGGTTTGGATTCATTGGTGACTGGGGACCCATCTGGAGGATGGGAGGTTTGTTCAAGCCTGACGGCCTGCATCCATCCTGGAGGGAATCCAAGACTCAATGATAAGTTTAAATGCTACATTGACAAGCATTTAAACTAGCAAAGGGAGGTGCAGGCCAGCAAGGATGGTACCTACTTGCTCACCCCCCACAGCTAGTAATGGAACCAGTGAACCAGAAGAGTGGCTATCTCTGCAAAGCAGTGTGCAAAAGTTGGAGATTAGTGTCCAAAAGGTGGATAAGCAGAAAAGGGGCAAAATTCAGCAGAAGGGCAGACAGCAAGGAGAACCAGGGATAAATGACAACCAAGGAAGGGGCTGGAGTAGAACAGTGAAGCAGTCTAGGGAGGTCAAATCATGGAAAGCCATGTGTGCAACTGCCAGGAGCCTTAGCAACAAGATGGAAGATCTGGAGGCTGTCATGGTACAGTCAGACCTGGACATTGTGGCCATCACTGAAACCTGGTGTAATGATAACCATGACTGGGAGATGGCCATACCTGGCTACAACATATTCAGAAGAGACAGAGCAGGCAGGAAGGGAGGAGGTGGCACTGTATGTGAAAAATGACATAAGGGCCACACAGATCCAGGAGGAACAAAATGGGGGAGAGATACTGTGGGTTAGCTGAAAGGAAAATGGGGCCAGCCTTATCCAGACAGGTGTGGTCTATAGACCACCAGCCCAGGAGGAAGAAACAGATAGGGAGTTGATGCTAGCCATCCAAAGGATGGCAGACAAGGGTGAGGTAGTACTAGTTGGAGACTTCAATATACCAGACGTGGACTGGAGCATCCCAGCAGCAGCATCAACTAGGAGCAGATTTATCCTAGACTCCCTTCAGGGTGCCTTCCTCAAGCAACTGGTCATGGAACCAACTCGACAGAAGGCAATACTGGACCTTGTGCTCACAAACAGGGACAGTGTGAGGGGGTAACAGTGGGGGAGCACCTGGGTAACAGTGACCACCAGTCATTGTGGTTTGAAATCACAGAAAGAGCAGAACCAAACCACACAAAACATGTATCCTGGATTTTAGGGGGCAGACTTTGGGAAAATGGGGAGATGCTTGAAAGAGGCATTAAGGGAATGGGACAGGAATCAGGGATTGAGGAACAGTGGGGGTATTTAAAATGGGGATTATAAGAACAACAGAATTATGCATTAAGCAGGTTAGCAAGAGGAAAAGAAAGAGGAGACCATTATGGTTTCCAAGAGGTAGCAAAGAAAGTGAAAGCCAAAAGACTGCATTCAGGCAATACAAAAAGACACAGGCAGAAGGGGATAGGGAGAAGTACCAGGAGAAACAAAGGGAGGCAGGGAAGTCAGTAAGGGAAGCCAAGGCTCAGACAGGAGAACACATTGCAAAATCAGTGGTTAAAGGGGACAAAACCTTTTACAGGTACATAAGTGAAAAAAGAAGGACAAAGGGAGGGATAGTGAGACTGAAGGGGGAGGATGGGAGCCGCGTGGAGGATGACAACAGTAAAGCTGACATATTGAATAGGTATTTCTGCTCAGTCTTTTCTAAGGAAGAGGGGGGTAATGGGTCTGAAGGGAGTACAAGGGGTGAGAATGGTGCAGAAATGGACACAAGTCCCTTTACACGAGAAAGGGTCCTGAAGGAACTGGAAGTAATAAGAGCTGATAAAGCAATGGCGCAGATGGGGTGCACCCAGGGTCCTAGAAGAACTAAGAGAGGTGGTGGCTGAACCTCTGGCTATCCTGTTCAGCCAATCACTGGAAACAGGGAGGTACCCAAAGACTGGAGGACAGCAGATGTAGTCCCTTATACAAAAGTGGGAACAAAGAGGAAGCAGGGAACTACAGACCAGTCAGCCTCACCTCGGTAGTGGGGAAGATCATGGAAGCACTACTGAAGGAGAGATTGGTGGAACATCTGGTTGTCAATGGACTACAGGACCCAAGGCAGCATGTTTTCACCAGGGGGAGGTCATGTCAGACCAACCTCATTGAATTTTTTGACTGGGTGACTAGGGAGGTGGATCAGGGGAGGGCAGTGGACATGGTCTATCTGGACTTCAGCAAGGCCTTTGACACTGTGCCACATAGAAGACTATTACACAAACTGGGGACTATGGGTGTGGGCAGGACAGTAGTGTGGTGGGTAGGTAACTGGCTGGGTGGCAGGACACAGAGGGTGGTGGTAAATGGCTGTCACTCCACAGAGGGAAGAGTGACCAGTGGGGTACCACAGGGATCAGTGCTGGGACCAGTCCTATTCAACATCTTCATCAGTGACATTGCACAGGATATAGAAGGCAGAATTTCACTGTTCGCTGATGACACAAAGCTCTGTAACAGAGTAGACACACCAGAGGGTGTAGACAGAATGAGAAGGACCTGCAGAAACTTGAAGAATGGTCAAGGATTTGGCAGTTGAAATTCAATGCAAAGAAGTGCAAGATAATGCATATGGGGCACAAAAACCCTGGCACAATATATCAGTTGGGGGTGAGGATATAGCATGCACCAAGCAGGAAAGGGATCTTGGGGTTGTCATCTCTGATGACCTCAAGTTAGGGAAACAGTGTGACAAGGCATCAGGTAAAGCAAATAGGATGCTGGGATGTATAGGCAGGGGCATCACCAGCAGGAAAAGGGAGGTCATAATTCCGCTATACAAGACACTAGTGAGGCCCCACCTGGAGTACAGTGTACAGTTCTGGAGACCATACCTACGTAAGGACATAGACAGGGTAGAGAAGGTTCAGAGGAGGGCAACAAAGATGGTGCATGGGTTGCATCACAAGTCCCTATGAAGACAGGTTGAAGGAACTGAACATGTACTCCCTGGAGGAGAGGAGGAGAGAGGGATATGATAGAGACATACAAGTATCTTACAGGGAGGAACAGGGTGCAGGAAAACACTATTTTTAAGCGAAAAGATGTTTCAGGACTAGAGGGCATGGGATGAAGTTGGAGGAGGACGATTCAGAGGAAACATGAGAAAGAATTTCTTCACAGAACGGGTGGTGGACAAGTGGAACACCCTGCCAGAGGAAGTGGTGGGGGCTGAAACAATCACGGGATTTAAGAATGCATGGGATAGACATAAAGGAATTCTAGAGGTCAGGGGTAAGGGGAAATAGACTTCTAGGAAAACAAACTGAACTTACAAGCTCAAATGGGCAGACTAGGTGGGCCATAGGCCCTTATCTGCTGACACTGTCTATGTATCTATGTATTGTTACCCAGACTATAGGCATTGGTACTCATTGCCCTCCATTTTATGATGGCCTTACCTATTTTTTCCTCATCCCTGCCCTTACTGCCTTTGCCTTTTTTAACATTTACCCTGTCTTGCTCCCCATTGTCCTCTGTATCTTGGTGTTTATCCCACTAACTACCTTGTTTGTGGGGGGAGGCTTGGCATTTCCTGCTTCCTATTAGTGCCTCCCCCCTTGGCTAGTTTAAAAGCTGGTCAATGAAGCATTTAAACCTATCACCTAGGAGCCTGGTTCCCCTCCTGTACAGATGCAGACTGTCATGCCAGTATAAGCCTGCATCCCTCCAGGTGGACCCCCAGTACCCAATGAAGCCAAAACCCTGTACTCCGCATCACTCTTTCAACCATTCATTGAACTGTATGGTGTGGAGTACCCTAGCTTCACCCATGCCATAGACAGGCAGCATCTCCAAGAAAGTTACTGTGCCTGCTACCTGTCTAAGGCACCTCCTCAACTCCACAAACTCCTCCTGCACTGCCCTGATGCCATGCCCGGCTAAGTCATTTGTCCCAAGGTGAACAATGATGTCTAGCTCCCTCTCCCATGATGCTGCTCCCACAATACTGAGGATTCACTTCCTGTCCCTCCAAGCCATGGCGCCAGGCAGGCACATTACCTCCCTCTCCCCTCCTTCCCCAGTTCTACCCACCTAACAATTCAGTACCCCACCAGGAGCTGTTTCCTTCTCCTGTGATGTCCCTTGCCACCCTCCTGTGGGTCTCCCTTGTGGAGATTCCAGCATCCTCCTTGGTTTCCATTGCAGGTGCCTCCATAGAGGAACCACGCTCTGCCAGAATGGCGTATGAGTTGTGGAGATGTACAGCTGGAGGGATGCACCTCTGTTCCACCACCCTCACCCTCCCTGTGCCCAGTGTTCTAAACATTCCTCTTTCTTGGCAACCTTTGAGGCAGTGGTGGTGGCACTTGTGCTCCTTGGGTGAGGGAGGCTACCCTGCTCCTTGCCATTTCAGCCAGGAGATAGGCAACCTCCTCCCTCTGAGCAGACAGTTGCCTGCAAATAGGGCAGCAACACAGCTTCCAGAATGTCTCCCAGAAAACTGCCGACCCACAGCCATTGCATTACACCACTTCCCAAATGTCTCTCTCCCTTCCTGCATACTATGTATACATGTTTTTTTTTTGCCTTTTTTTTGTTCGTGTGTACATATGCTTACCCTCTATGCATTGTGCTGGTTTGTTAAGGATATGACAGCTGTATGCCCCTTGCCCTCTTGGGAAGTAATGTCAGAACCTCGGGTATAAAGGAAATGACACGCCTGGGGTGGGTGGGGTGAGGGCAGGGGTGGTGGGTGGCTCCAAACTTGTGATCTTCAGAAAACAATCAATTACACCTCTGACCCACCACCCCAGTGAGTGCTGACCATTCTTTCAGTAAGACAACCAGCACAACAATTTAACAGACTACTCCAGTTACACAAACCACTCCACTGAACCCAGAAATTAAAATTAAATCAATCCTCAGCCACCAGTACAATCCTAAATGTTAGTTGCAAAAATGTCCCTAAAAATGCTAGATCACTACAGTAGCCAGCAGTCCACAGGAAAAAGTAATTTCAGTTGTATTTCACTCCCTGTGGATATAAAATTAACAACCTTCAAATGGAATCCTGAAAGCCCCTTCTTGATTCAAACAAGCAAAACTGAAGGTGACAATATAAAAGTGTGGCAAACCGAACAGCACAGAAAATATTTAATCAAAGAAAGCAACAGCAATGGATAAGAACAGTACCAACAGGTAGACAAAATGACACACCTCCTTGACCTACTGTGATTTTAGATAACCAACAATCATTTACTTCAGACCTTATTACACCTCAGAACCTAGAACAAAGTGTGGCTATACCTCCAGAAAATGGCACAGAACAAGCCAGTGATGGCTCAGAAGAAATTCCCTCCCATGGGTTGGGGAGGCTAGAGGTGTGCAAAAGTTGCCATTTCTGCCTTAGTGGAACTTTTGTGAAGTTTGGCAGCTTTTGCAGAAGTTTCGGACATTCCACCTGTGGCAGACCATAAAACTTCCTAATGTTTAAGGTGAAATTTCACCCTGTTCCACCCCCCCAAAAATGTTAAATACCCTCATGGCTATGTTCTGCCCACCTAACATGTTAAATACCCCCCATGGCTAGCACCCCCCATCAGTCTCCAATTGCCACCCATCCGATTAAATAAATAAAATAAAAACATGGTGTCTAGTAGTCCTTCCCCCCACCCAGTCACTCTTCCCTAGTGGCCCACTGGACGTGTATTTTAATAAAAAACCCTGGTGACTAGTGGTCCCTTCCACCAATCAATCACCCTCCCATGTGCAGACTACAAGATTCATAGTTTCATACTTGTAGTAATCCTCCCTTCCCTATCCCCCATATTTAGTAAAATATCATCACTGGTGGTCTAGTGGTAATAAACCCCGGTTCCCGCTCCCTCCAGATCCCCAATCCCCATATGTATAAATACATTTTTTTTTTCTTATTCCCTCAGTCAGAATACCACCTACCGAAATCCAATTCCTCCCTGGTCGTCTAGTGGTAATATGGTAATAGTAGCAGTAGTCAAGTAGTGCCCCCCACCACCCCCACCCTGGCAGGCAGTGTCCCACCCTGCTCCCCCATCCTGAAAGGGAGTGGACCACTGACACAGAGCTCTGCTCTCCTTCATGGCCAGCAGCCCACTGAGATATCAATAAATGAGCATGTGCTTGCACAAGCATGCACTCATTCATTAACAGTCAAGCCAGCTCATGGTCATGGTCATTTGTCTGAGGCACATAGAAGGGGGGGCTGCTCTGGTCCCCAGCAGGGGTGGGATGGGGGAATGGTGTTGTGGACCTCTTCCAGGGCCCACAAAGTCATTTCCCCATACTGTCTCCTCCCCCACTGATGACAAAAGCAGCCCCCTTCTCTGCACCCCTGAAAAACCACCATGGCCGCAAGCTGGCAATGAATAAGCACTTACTTGTACAAGCATGCACTCATTCATTGATAGCTCAGTGGGCTGCTGGCCATTAAGGAAAGCAGAGGGCTGTGCCAATGGTCTGCTCTTTTTTGGGATGGGGGAGTGGGATGGGACACTACCGGTCTGGTGAGGGGGCAGGGGGTATTACTTGACTACTTGACTACTGCTACTAGTACCATATTATCACTAGGCCACCAGGGAGGAATTGAATTTTTGTAAGGCAGCACACTGACTGAGGGAACAAGTTAAAAAAAAAATTATGTTTAGACACATGGGGATGACGGATAGGAAGGGAGCAGGGTTCATTATCACTAGACAACCAGGGAGGATATTTTACTAAATACAGGGGATAGAGATTGGTGGGGTTGCTACAAGTATGAAACTATGAATCTTGTCATTTTCACATGGGCAGGTGATTGGATAGGGAGAGCGACCACTAGCTACCAGTTTTTTTTATTAAAATAAACATCCAACAGGCTGCTAGGGATGGGTTATCGGGTGGGGGGAGGGACCACTATCCACCAGGGTTTTTTTTTTTTCAATGCACATCAGATTGTAATTTTCTTCAGTATTTGGGGCAGTGATGCAGGGCCTACAGAATTTCTGCAAAAGTTCAGAAATCAATTTCTGAACTTTCACGGAAGCGAAAGTCTATCACTTCAATTCTGCCAGTGAAAGTTTTCCTTCGCAGACCTCTGCTGGACAGAACCCAGGCTGAAGCAGTGATGGAGGAAAGCACAAGCCAAGTAGAAAAGATGACTGAAGACATGTTCGATCGAATACTTCTGGAACAGTGTCCTTTAAAATGGTGACCAGACATAGAAAAAAGAAGCCACAGCAGAACCAAACTACAACAATATACTAAAATGCCTTCAGAGTAGGCCTAAAGATCTATTGAGTCTGCTCAAAAGTCAACACCTGGTCAGCACAACATTGTTGCCCCCCTGCTTCACCCATAAATCCTCCCATCCCTCTTCCCCAACAAAGTTACACCTCCAGAGCTGGAATTCCTCAGTTTTACCTTACCCTTATACCTGTCCCAGCCCCTCCTGAATCCCTTCACTGTATCAACAGTCACCAGTTCTGCAGGAATGGGTATACCACCCTCTCAGTAAAGCAACATCTCCTAGTCTTCCCCCTGAGCCTCCCACCAACCAGCTTCTTGGAATGCCTCTTGGTGGTCTCTTCTTCCTTCACCTGGAGCACCCTATTTAGGCTGACCATGTTCACTCCCTTTAGATATTTAAAGACCCAAGTCTCTATAGCGCCACAGAACAAATCTGAAGTGCTATCAGCAAACAGCCCATGTTGTAATATCAGGAGAGTATATGTTGATGGCTGTTGAGGTGGGAAGGAAAAAGACTTGGGATTTTTATATTTAACTAGTAGTGAAGGTACAGGGTTTCTAGGTTATACCATAACAAACATCACTTTCTGTAAGGCAAATCCCATTTCAAACTGCTGGTACCAGTCACTGAGGCCCAAGTTGTGATATCAAAGGAGTGGATGGTGTTTGTTATTAAGCTGGGAAAGAAAAGAGGCTTGGGGCTTTTATATTTTGCTAGTAGTAAAGGTACAAGCTTTCTAGCTTACCTCGTAACTGACATAACAAATGTAACAGATTGTTTTTACACCATCTCTAATCAATACAACACCAGGGCCAAGACTGTCCTTAAGCCTCCTTTCAGGTGCACTCAGCTTGGCAAGCAGTCATTTGCTGCCAGGACCGCTAACTGGTTAAATGAACTGCCTGATGCACTGCTGAATCTGTCCAAGTTTAATCAGCTTAAGAGATCCTTGTGGTCTGCCTTTGCAGTCCAATGCTATTGTAACCGTTAAACGGTTTTATTTGGTTTCTCTCTATACAATACCAGTGACTTTCTATGTGGATTTTTTTTTGTTCAAAACTGTATGCAAGAGTCACGCGATGTCCTTGAGTTGAGCAGGCATCTCTAGCTCAGCTCCCTCTACTCGACTCTTCCTTAGTTTCTATTTTTGTATTTTTAACAGCTGGTTTTCTTTTTATTTAATAACCGTCTATATCCTACACTAATGGCGGATCCAGGAAATCCTTCAGTGAGCATAGATTTGGCTCCAGAACAATATAATACTGAGCAACAAGTAAATGTGTCACCATCACAGCAACAGCCAAAGCCACTGAGAAAAAGACCTATCCTAGAATCACCGGACCCTGATTCAGAACCTGAGAAACTTGTCCTTATTCTGGCTGACATGGCTGGCATACAGCTTACATTATCCTGAGTGGATGATGATCTTAAAATGCTCACACCAGCTTTGGAAGCTTTCAACTAGTGCTTGGGCAATGCAGAGGTCTGAATTAGTTTGATTGAAGATGCAGAGGCCAAGGATAACAAGGAGCTCCAGGAGCTCTTCAAGCGTATTACAAAATTAGAATTAAAGGCAGATGATTTGGAAGCCACCACAATAATTTAGTTATTGTTGGAGTCCCTGACAAGCCTGAAGGCTGTAACATGCTCCAGTTTGTTCAAGAGCTCCTGAAAGAGACTGTGGGGCCACCGTTGTCTGAAGCCAACTATTGGATTGAGCGGTCCTCAGCCTCCACTGAATTGCAGACCCAGAGCAATCATTTTGAAGTATCTGAATGTAGAGGAAAAACAGCATATTTTACAGTAAGCAAGATCCAAGCGCCCCTTAACTTGGCAAGGTCGCCCGCTCTATATTTTGGGGGATTTGACGCTGATGGTTCACAACTGGCAATTGGCATACCGGGACTGCAAACAATCCCTGTTTCAAGCTGGAGTTAAATTTTATATTCAGTATCCAGCCCACCTATTTGTTTCTCTGGTGCAAGGGGTATTAGAATTTGGCTCCACAGAACAGGTGCATTGGAGCTCCCTAAACACTTTCCTCAGCTTTCATTCCCGGTTTACAAGAATCCAACCAATTGAGTATCTCAGTGCTATCTTAGTTATGAACTAATATGTTGGAGGCTGGAGTGGGTTCATTATCTACTTTTCTTGGATCTATGCAGGTAAACTAACTCCTCATTCCTGGCTGTGGACTCTTAATAAGTAAAGTCTAGGCTCTGTCTTAGACTGATTTGTTTTAGTGCTTTCTTTGGATTTGCTTTTGGGATCACAAAAACCTATGCCTTACTCTGACCCTTTTGTTATGTGTACTGCATCATAAACTTTTTAACAGATGATTTGGGGATTTGATATTATTACAGCTCCAATTTTGCATGGTTGGTTATTTTTTTAGGCTACTTCAGACTCTGATTCTAATCTTGGCTAGTTTGTTGCACCTGGATTGTTTGCTTTATGAGATCCCTGCATTATTAAACAAAAGATGGACATCTGTAGATACAGGTCAGCTTTCTGGCTTCAAGGGATCACAGAAGTAACCTTTTCAATGAGGTGCATGGCAGTGTTTTTTTTTTCAGTAAATTGTTGGTTTGTCTATTTTGTATGCTCATTTCCTTTATTGCATTTATCCCTTATCACATTCTGACTGTTATTACTGGTGGCACCCTGCAAACCTGACTATTATTATGCTCAATCCGAGTATTCTTTAGTTTGGAGCTCTGTTTTAAGGTATTGTCTTCTGGATGATCCCAAGATGAATGTTTTCAGTGCTTCCCTGTTCTACCTTTATTTTTAGACATTTCTTAGGGTTGATCTGATTTCTAAATTGAAGGAATCATTGAAGCGACCGTTCATAGCGTACAGGGTGAACATTTTTTTTCGCTTTTCCCCTCTTATGGTGGTGGACTGCCTGAATGACAGTTTTGGACTTATACAGTATTTGTGGACATTAATAGAGTTGATATGTTTTTATAACTTTACTTCTTACTAGTTTTTGGGTTTCCTTCTGTCTACATTTAGGTTGCTGCAGTGGATTCACTCTTAATTGATTATTTCATCGTACATATATTTGGTTTTGTGCCAGCCAATATATTCTTTTTTGTATTCTGATATTATTTAGACTTCCTTAGTCTTAGATGCTGGTATACCTCAGGCTCGATTATACAATGAGCCATGGTGTTTTTGTGAATGCTTCCTAGCATTAGGTTTATTTTTTAATGAAATAATGATACAGTTACCATGCCTGTGACTTCTGCTCAAACCTTTAGTTTTTTGATAATGTTTCCTTCTGTCTAAGCAGTTGATATATACAGTACACAGTTTTGAGAAACCTCCTATATTAGGGAGTGATAGCCACATTTTTCGGAGGATGTGGATGGTGAGTCTCCCTTTCCTCTTCCTCTTTTCCCTTCCCCTTTTTTTCCCATTTTAGCAGGGCTTTCTACCAGGGGATGAGTGGTACTGGCTGGGGTTGCTGATAATGTTCGCTGAACCACCTCGGCCTATTGAGCACCTGGGGAATGTTTTCCCCACAGTTTGGGTGTGTCTCCTTCCCACTCCCCCTTTTGCTGGATGGAGTTCTCAGGGGAACTATTATGCACTTTTACATTTATTGTTCTTGTTTCTTAGTTTTGGCTTGTTTAGCCTTTCATTGGGACTGTATTTTACTTATTGTTCTCATTTTCAGGTTAGATACATGGCACAGTTTTTTTTTATTTACAGAGAAGGTGTATTTTGTGTGGTTCTTTTGAGTCCTAAGGGATTGTTCTGTTTAATAGGGATTTGTGGCCTGAATTGCTACATATGGACCATAAACATTATTCAAATGGAGCAGGTTGAATCACTGTGAGTTACGACAATGGCTGTTTCTATACTTTAATGTGTAAAGTGGAACATTAAAGGGGGTAACTCCCCTATGGAATGGACACAGGTACAGATAAATTTAACTATATTGGAGCCAGATCTGGCCTTTCTCCAAGAGACACATGTGTGTGCAACAAACACACATTTCTTTCAGAGGTTGGGCTAGGCCTTTCATTTGGGGTGGGGATCAGCACTCACAGAGTTGAGGTTCTTATACTAGTACACAAGCACTTGGCCTTTCAGGTACTCAAGGAGCATCCTGATCCTGAGGGTAGATATCTCATTTTGCATGTGTTAATTGGTTCAACAGAACTATTTCTGGGTAGTGCATATGGTCCCAATTCAGACACCCCTTCTTTTTTCATTAATCTTTTAAACATTCTTTTTACATATGATTCTTTTTTTAAAATTATTATTGGGGATTTTAATCTCACAATTAACGATACTCTTGATAGATCGGCCTCTCATCATAAGGGTCTCTCCCCAGCACAGTGGGCTATGTGGGAGCCCTTAGATACTGGCAGCTTATTGGACCTTTTTGGATAATTCTTCATCCATCTGACAGGTAATACACTTTTACTCTCCGGTCCACCAAAGTAGCTCTCTCATAGACTATAGTCTGGTGAGTCTGGTTTTTATCCAGTCTGTCCGATTTTGTGAGATAAGCAGCAATTTAATTTCAGATCATGCCCCAGTTTCACTTTCTATAGGCCTCTGCCCTGTGGTTGAGAAGGATAGGAGATGGAAAATTAATTACCATATCCTGAAAGATGATTGGTGTTGCAATAGGCTGAAACAAATAATGGCTGATTTTTTCCCTTAATCTTCCCTCAGTGCAATCTCCTCCTACTTGCTGGAGTACGTGTGGATGTGTAATCAGAGGATAACTCATACGATTAGCTTCCTCATGGGTTAAACAGAGTGAACAGAAGGCCCACGAACTACTTCAGAATAGTTGTAGGGTGGAGAAGAATATTAATTCAGCCTCTTCTGAGCGGGAGTGGATTCATCTTAAACATGTGCTGCTTACACTGAGCTGAAAAGAGAACAGGCAGAACATGCTAATTTTCATTCTTAATTTACCTGTGAATCATTTGTGGAGAAGAGCAGTAAGCAATAACAAATAGACTTAAGCAACTTGAAATGTCCCACTTGATTCAGGGTGTTCGCTCCTGCCCAGATAAAAATGTGGTCCTCAAGGAGATTGCAGTCGAATTTAAACAATTATATTCAAAACTATATATCACTGAAGCAAACTCCCCTCAGTTGTAAACCCATAAACCACAGTATCTTCATACTGCTAGCTTACCCCAATTGGATCCCATTTTTGCTTCTTTAATGTCTGCCCCTGTTAGTAGAGCTGAAGTAGATAAAGCTATTTCTTCCGTTTCTATGGATGAAGCTCTGGGCCCAGACTGTTTTTCATCTAATTTCTATTCAGAGTTAAAATCTGATTTGGTTCCTTATTTGACTGATTTTTATAATTTTTGTTATCAGAACAATGTGTTTCCAGTGGACTTTTTAGAAGAATTTATTACTTTGATCACTAAACCAGGGAAGGATCCTTTAGAGGTGGACAATTATCACCCGATTTCTTTACTAAATGTGGATGCCAATATTTTATCATCAATTTTAGATAGCCAATTGTCTCAGAAATGCACGCTTTAATAGGTAATAAACAGACAGGTTTTATGCAGGGACATTTTGAAGAACATTTTTCATTTAATGTTGGCCTCCAGGGAGACTGGTACCTCTGCGGTTCTTGTCTTCCTGGACACCAAAGAAGCATTTGATCATGTATCGTGGCCCTTTCTATTCCAAACTCTATCAGCTTTTTGGTTCCCAGATCCCTTTATTAAATGGGTCCACCTTCTATATTCTACCCCCTTGGCACATATTTTCTGTAATGGAGTTTTATCAGATGCTTTTGTTTTACAGAGAGGCATGTAGCAAGGTTGCCCTTTGTACACATTTTTATTTCATTTTTATTTAGAACTGCTTACTAGACACTTTCTACAGCACCCCTTAATTTCTTGAATTTCTATTGGCCTGCATATGTTTAAGCTTTCTACATATGTAGATGATAGTCTTCTACATCTCACTCATACCTCAGTTTCGTTTCCTGCTTCCATACAAGTTCTTGTTGAGTTTGGTCACCTGTTGGGTTATAAATGAAATTTATCCCAAACTGTCATTTTTCACCTTAACTCTCAGACACATAAAGGAGCTATCCCACCCAAGTTCCAAAATTGTTGGTTTATCACACGCCTTAAATACTTAGGTGTTCAGCTTCTTCAGGGAATGAAGAAATTGATTGACTCTAACTTCCTTCCATTATTCAACATTATAAAGGTGGATTTTCTCGGTGGCAACTTTTGCCTTTTCGCACTGGGGCAGAATCTCAGTGATACGCATGAACATTTTACTGAAGGTCTTGTATCCTTTGAGTATGATTGGCATTCCACTACCCCAGACTTGGTTCACAGAGCTACACCGGATAATTGCTGATTTTCTTTGGAAGGGAAAGAAATCCTGCATTGCTTTTTCCAAGTTAACCTTGGCGAAATGTCACGGAAGTCTCAAATTACCTCATTTTTACTGGTATTATTTAATGTCACAGGTGAGTTAGTTTTTGGCTTGGTGCCTTCCAAATCTAGGGACACAGATCAATCAATCTCATTTACCATGGAAGGAGATAGAGTTGTATTATTGTGGTGTCCTGGCATTTCTCCACTAGCCTTGGCTTTTTATATCATGATCTATGTTGTCATCTAAACTGAAAGATACCCTGATCGAGTGATCAGACAAAATTAATACAGTATGCAGTTGTGTAATTTATATAACTATACTCCAAGTCACAATCCCTGCCAACCTGTTTGGCTAAATCCTAACTTTAAAATTGCAAATAAGCCATACCCTTGGCTTTTTTGTTGGGTTTGATCTTTTTCAATTTATCCGACCTTCTTCTAGAAGACCTGTTCCTTATTTTTGGAGTTTCTTGCCATACGATAGCCATACCTCATTTGGCTGTCTTTGCCTTTTTTCTACTTAAGCACTCTATATTAGAATTCCTAGGCCCCCATCCATGGCACTTATCTGATGGTTCCAACAATCAGAAATTGGTCAACTTAGTGACTCAACCCTATGCTGTGTCTACCTTATATGAAACCTTTAGGGACATGATAGGGACCAAAGCACCCATGAAATGTCGCTATTGGATCAAGGATTTTCTCAATTTTTTGTCCTCTTTGGAGTCTGAAGCCCCATGGGAATTTGGTCACAGCTATATTAAACTGGATAAACTCAGATTAATGCAGTATAAAATATTATTTAATGTATATTATACACCATGCAGGTTATTTTTTTAGGCAACTTGGAAACACTTACATGTGGGCGATGTAATGCTGCAGAAAGTTCCTTGAAACACATGTTGTGGGACAGCCCTCCCCTATACAACACTTTTGGACTCATATAAAATCTAGCTTGGATCCTCTTTTAGGCCTTCTTAATTGTTTCACACCAGAATTATGCCTTTTATGGTTTGGTATCAAGCAGTTAATAGGTTCTTAAAGATTTCATTTAGCACTTATCTCGGCTCTAGCTAAATTGTTGATTTTATGGTATTGGATGGACAACCAAATACCATTCTTTAAAGAATGGCATACCAACATATTGACCATATTAAGAATGGAAAAATCCATTACTAGTTTACATCATAACCTTTCAACTTATAAAAATAGATGGTAAAGGCTGGATACTCTTTTACAAATAAACTAAGGATGTTTTTATTTTGTTTTATATATTGTTTTTGTTAGCAGGCACTTTAGACTCCTTACTCTATCCCTAGGATTTTTAGTGTTTGTGAATTATATCATTTTTTATCACTAACTGTCACTGTGTGATTTTGTTCTTGTATCCACCACATGGTTCTGTTTTTACTATGCTAGTTTTTTTTTTGCTGGATTGTACTTATCACTTCCCCCTGTGTCTTGTTTATTGATATTAGTGTTAACTGGTGGTTTCTGATATTTCCTGTGCTCTGGCATACCTTCTGTGTTATATTTTATTAAAAATTGTCAATAAAGTTTATTCAGTTTAAAAAAAACTCTATACAATTATTATGCCTTAAGTGTTTTGAGCCTGACTTGACAGCATTTCTTCTGGAACTGCTTATCATATTTTTTTATTTTTTAATTTTGTTTAGTTTTTGTTGACCAGGTAAGTGCACTAGACAAATTCTGCCTATTTTCAGGCACGACAGGGAAGGGGGATACAGATGAATGCCAACTGACCTTGAACCAGATTAAGCTGTTGGTGGTATTTTTAGTGAATGATGGAAATTTGGCCAGGACACCGGGGAAATTCCCCTACTCTTTTTCGATAAGTACCATGGGATCTTTAACATCCACCTGGACTACCACCAATCCAGGCAGATGGGACCTCGGTTTAACGTCTCATCCGAAAGACGGCACCTCAGAAGTGCAGCACCCCTCTCATGCTGCACTACAGTGTCAGTACTGGGATATTAACCCAAGTGCCAGATGTGGGAACTGAACCCACAGCCCTCTGATCTCCCGGCCTCAGAGGTGAGTGTGCTACCTACTGAGCCACTGACACTGACAAGTTATGACTATGTATTTGACACAGAACCTTTGTAAATGAGCACTTTTGCTAAAAGATAATTCTCTAATGTTTTCAATAAATAAATAAATAAAAAATGAACAAACATCACCACTCTCTATAAGCCAGATTCCAATTCAAACCACTGCTGTCAGTTGGAGCTGGCCCATGTTGTAATATCAGAGGAGTGGATATCGTTAGTTATTGAACTAAGAAGGAAAATCATGGGACTTTTATACATTACTAGTAGTGTAGGCACAGGGTTTCTAAGTTACCTCATAACAAATATAACCACTCTCTGTAAGTCAGATCCCAGTTCAAACCATTGTCACCAGTCAGAGCAGGTCTGCAATGTAATATCAAAGGAGTGGCTGTTGTTAATTATTGCACTATGAAGGAAAAAGTCTTTAAACTTTTATATTTTACTAGTAGTGAAGGTACAGTGTTTATAGGTTACCTCAAAACAAACATCACTACTCTCTATAAGGCAGATCCCAGTCCAGACCTCAGCTGCCAGCCAGAGCTGGCCAATGCTGTAATATCAGAATAGTGGAAGTTCATAGTTATTGAGATGGGAAGGAAAAAGGCTTGGGACTTTTATATTTTATTGATATAAAGAGATAGTTTAAAAATAATACCTAGTAAAATAAATGAATTTAAAAATAAAAAGTGGCTACTAATTTAAAGTGCTTTCTCCTAACACAATACTTGACTGAGAAATAGTTTTCCCATGCATAGGGCTTGCGCCACTCTAGCAAGAGCCACATGCATAAATGCCAGGAGGCGTTGCAGACTTTTGATGTGCTTAGCCCCACCCCCCATAATGCATCCTGAATGACAGCTTTCCTCCAAGCCCCCTGTCAGCCAGAACAAGTGTGCTTAATATTGTTGATTACTGGAACAAAAACAACCTGTAGTTGAAAACGTAGCTGCTAGACCCTGCACCGGCTGTGCCTCTGGGAGTCAAACAATTGGTCCAGATTCAGCAATGATTAGCGGCAGGGCCTTTTGATATTGTTAGCACCACCCCCATAGTGACCCCCCCCCCCGAGCAGCATGTCACTCAGAACAAGTGTCCCTTATATTATTGAGTACAGGAACAAAAGCAGCCTGTAGATGAGAAAGTGGCTGCTAGCACCTCCACTGACTGTGCCTCAGAGAGTACATCAACTTGTCTGGTTTCAGCAATGCTGAGCAGCTCAGACTTTTTATGTGCTTAGTCCCACCCTATAGTGCATCCTAACTACTGGATTTCCATGAGCCCCCTGCCAGCCAGAACAAGTGTACTTGATATTGTTGCTTAATGGAACAAAATCAGCCTGCAGATGAAAAAGTGTCTGCTAGCCCCTGTACTGGCTGTGCCTCAGGAAGTCAATTAGCTGGTCTGGTTTCAGCTGTGATGGGCATCACAGGCTGCTGATATGTTTAGCCCCACTCCTGTAGTACATTCTAATTGCTGGCATGGCCCCAAGCTACCTGCCGGTGAGAACAAGTGTCCTTGATATTGAGGAATCCTGGAGCAAAAGCAGCCTGCAGATGAAAAAAAATGGCTGCCAGCCCCAGCACTGGCTATGCCTCAGGGAGTCAATCAGCTGGTCTGGTTCTAGCAGTGACAGGTGGTGCAGGCTTTTGTTATGCTTAGTCCTGCCCCATAGTGCGTCCTCACCACTGCCTCACCCTGAATCCCTGCCAGTCAGAAGAACTGTCCTTAATATTGTTTACTGGAACAAAGAAACCTGCAAATGAAAAAAGTGGCTGCTAGTCTTTGCACTGGCTGTGCCTTACTGAGACAATCAGCTGGTCTGGTATCTTAGAAACATAGAAACATAGACTTTGACGGCAGATAAGGACCGCTAGGCCCATCTAGTCTGCCCATTTCCCTACCTACAGGATAGGCCGCAGATCCTAGTTTACCAAACATATTTCAAACTTTATCTTTATGAGGCTTCACTTGCTTATTCTATAATGTATAATTCATGTAACAAGTAATGTTTAGAACCTATAGTCAAAAAACCTGTGGAATTACATTTTTGCTGCTAAACCAAGAAATATTACCACTTATCTGACTTGTTATCCTAAGGATATTTGCATTACACATCAAAGGTCATGGAAGGTGAGTATATCCTTCTGTAGCACAACAGCAGTCTGAAGCCCTCTAGAGACTGCTTGATCTTTATTTTTAAATGGAAAAAAACATTTCATGCACATCAAGCAGTTGAAAATGAAAGCGAACTGCTGTGATGGACGTGGCAGTTTTTTTTCAAATTTTTGATAACTGTCTGGAGTTTATTAAACTCCTAGAACAACTCAACCACCCAAGAAAACAGGTACTGATATGATATATTGTTTGGAGGTCAGAGGGATGAGGCCAGAGATGAGGCAGAGAGAATTAACAGGAAGGGAGAAGATATACGCAGCACCAATAATTTCCCTCAGTGTCAAAAACATAAAACAATAAAAAACTATAAACTATAAAAATGCTGGATTGGTAGCCACATGCCCAACCAGACTGAGCTGCCATTCAAGATGAGAGGCAATTAGAAACCCTCTGTGGTGGAACAGGTTGGTTGTGCCTTGTTGCCTGGGCAGGGAAGGCAAAATCTTTGGATATAACTAGACTTAATGGTTAGCTTAAACGATGGTGCCCCAGGGATAATTTTTTCTATCTGGATAATTGGAGAGTTTTGAGACTAGGCCCAGTCTATTTGCTCTTGAATAGAGTGGGTGCAAGAGTGTTGGCTCAGTGCATCAATGAAGCAATTCAGTATCATTTAAACTGATTCTAGAAGGACTGCGGGTGGAGATGAACACAATAAACCCAAATAGGTCTAATGATGTCTGTAATAGCAAATAGGAGATCTGGAGGGATTTGTTCAACCTACAGTACTGTTAAGCAACATGGAGGATGATATACTTGATTGCATGGTTAGGGACCCTCTGTCCAGAAGTGACCACTGCATGGTCTGGTTTTCTATTAGAGTAAATAGATCTATTCAGGGGGGTACCACTTTGGCTAGATGTAGGAACAGGGCTGATTATGAGGCTATCCATCGAGCTCTAGTGGAATGGGAATGGAGAGGGAATTTTTTTAAGCCTGACATTAGACAGAAAGTGGGATTTATTTAAGAACAAATTGAAATAATGTGAGGAGAAATATATTCCTCTCAAAAAGAAATATCATAACCAGGACAAGATACCAGTATAGTTTACTGAAAGCATTAAAATGGCAATTAAGTGTAAAAAGAAGGCATATAACTTTGCCACAGTTTGGGGGACCTAAGTGTCATTGATAAGTTATAAAACAAGATAAAGGAAATGTAAAAAAAATTATCAAAAGGACTAAGTAAATCGAAGAAAGAATCTATGCTTAAATATCAAAAAATAACAGGAAACTTTTCTATAACTCTGTAAAGAGTTTAAAGAGAACAAAAGTACAAGTGGGCCCCCTTACAGGAGAATGACAAGTATGTAACTGACTGTGGAGAATTGGCTGAGTCCTTCAACAATTTTTTTGTAAGCATTCACCATGAGAAGGAGAGCCCGCTGTATAGGTATGAGGCTCCAATAGATAACATATACAATAATACATGGGGGTGACTGCATAATGAGAAATTATGTGCACCCGAGGTATGGGATGCTATATAAACCCCGAGGGCGAAGCTTGAGGGGTTTATATTAGCATCCCACACCAAAGGTGCACATAATTTCTCATTTATTCAGTCACCCCCATGCATTGTTTTGTGTAATTGCTGGCATGTCTTTTTTTGCCACACAGTCAAAGGAAGCGATAGTTGCTAGGAACAATTTTTATTGAAGGAACAGTTTAAGATAACAGTAACAGTGCAGAAAAAAATAGGTTTTAACTTTTAAACTTTAAACTATTGTTTTTTTTTTCCACCTTACGAATGTTCTGTAACTGAAAGGTGTAGTCAGGAGATCAAACTACGGGTAAAAGTGAAAGTCAAATTCGGTGTTCATAATAGTGAACAGCAAACGGAACGGGGTCATTATGTCGCAAGACATAATGCTGCATGGCACTATCGCACTGAGAGATTTATGCCATGAGGCATCATGTCATTGTTCTGTAGGGGGCTCTGCCTCCACACGCCTCGTTATGGGGGGCTGCACCCCCAGACCCCCCCACTAATGTTTCTCAACTCCGTGGGGTCCAACTCGGGGACCGCAGAGTTCCCGGTTTCGCCATAAAGCCGTACGCTATTAAGCATGCAACGTTATGACCTGGTACAACAGAATGCATTTTAAAAAATGAATCTGAGCTCGAACTGCATTAAACCGTGAAATCAAATGGAAAAGTTCATAAAACTGTTCGGTTTTGTTTTTTTTGTTGTTCAAACTGTGATGAATTTTCTTGCTGTACTGTCAGTTTGGTTACTGCGAGTGAGCTGTGAGAAGATTCCTGTCAGAGTTTTTTTTCCTGTGTGAATGTGTGCATAGTGGCAATGTGAGCTAGGGGGTCTAGGATGTGTCATGTGCTCGCCGTTATAACTCAGAGGTTATAACAGCAAATTATGAGTTCCTCTGGCTATGGAAAAAAAGACATGCCAGTTATTACAGAGAAGGTTAAAAAATCTAAATCCCAATAACTCATTTGGTCCAGATGGTTTGCACCCGAGGCTCTTGAGAGAAACTGCTGGGCTAATCACTGAACCATTAGCGGTGATATTTCAGCAATCTCTGGAGCAGGGAAGGGTCATGAACAACTGGAAATTAGCCCATGTTAATCCTATATACAGTATAAAAAGGGGATAGATCAAAATCTTTAGTTTAGTTCATTTAAAATGCATTGCAGCCAAAACCTCCCCAAAGGGGGTGAATGAAGTAGCATACAATTTGACAATCAAACTTTACAACAAAAGCAGAGTAAAAAACAGAAATACACTTATTATCAAAAAGTCATCAATACACTAAATAGACATATATTCACACGGTCTAGAAGTTCTAATTTTCAGTACAACAGATACTTCTTCATTACATACAGGTCAATGACGATATTCATTAGAACCCACTCATTCATGCAAAAAGCACATAAAAAAGATGATTTGTACTTCATTGTTCTAAAAACTGTTTTTCTCCATCTAACCTGTTTCCTTAATGCATATGCTTATTAGTTTGACCTTGGTCATGGGCAGATATTGAAAGGCATTATTAAGGAATACCTGGAGCAATTTCTGTAGGATACAGGTCAAGTAGATCAATCACAACATGGGTTTAGAAAAGGCAGGTCCTGCCTGATGAATCTTATGCAGTTCTTCAAACCTATAAGTTCAGCTTGGATTGAAATGTTCCAGTGTATACAGTATATTTAGATTTTGCTAAGGCATTTGATTCTGTTTCTATCCTGAGCTTTTGGATTCCCTTTCCGCATTAGGCATAGGTGGTTCATTACTGAACTGGATTAGTTCCTGGTTGGACTACAGGCAAAAGAGGGTTATTTGGACAGCAGTTTCCAGTGGAGTCTCCCAGGGATTGTTACTAGGGCCAATATTATTAATCATTTTTCTTTCATCCATTAAGTGTTCAAATAATGTTTGGATATGTAAATTTGCGGATTATGTGAAAATCTGAGCCATTGTTAGCAACACCAGGAATGTACACACTTTTCAAGAAGCATTTATTTATTTATTTTATTTATTTATTAAATCAGATTTACAACCTTTAGTCAGAGGCTCATTTACAAAGGTACCTCGTCACAGAGAGGACAACATTGTTACAGATTTACAGAAGTCAGACATGGATTTACATAGATTAACATAGATTTTACATAGTTGTATACATACAATGTAATGTTACATAATTTGTACATACCAAAA
Source organism: Neoceratodus forsteri (assembly GCA_016271365.2). Taxonomy (NCBI): domain Eukaryota; kingdom Metazoa; phylum Chordata; order Ceratodontiformes; family Ceratodontidae; genus Neoceratodus; species Neoceratodus forsteri. Next base: position 538,467,123 of record CM057455.1, read on the forward strand.
TATTAGCTGAGTACCTAAAGGTACCTGGTGGGGGAGAACCCGGTGGGAGGGGGAGGAAGGAGGAGTGAGGTGGAGGAGTCAGTCTGGAGGATTTTGTCAAGTGCAATTGGGGGGGTGAGGTGAAGGAGTCAGTCTGGAGGACTGTGTGAAGTGCAATTAGAGAACAGCTGGCTGCCTGTTAGAGACAGGTACAGCAGTTGGTATTAAACAGTTGGTTCAGAAAAGCAGTTTTGAAGGACATGTTATTTATTTTATTTTATTTAGTCAATCATAGGAATTACAACCCTTTGAGTCATTGACTCATTTACAAAGGCTCTGCGTCAGCATAGTCATACATTCAGAGATAGTACATTAGTGGGACATCACATTTCAAGTAATTACATATAATAGCCAAGGTGGCTGAAAGTCTATACATGTAGTAGCTAGGGTATTGATATTATTACAGTGGAACAATTATAATACAAATGCAGCCTCTGGGACATTGTCATATAGTAGTAACAGTGATCTATACAATAGTAAGACAACACAGTTTTAAGGAAGTATTTACATATAGTAGCCTGGGTGGCTGTTGACCTGTACATTTAGTAGCTAGGGTATTGGTATTAGTACAGGAGTTATAGTTACAGTGTAGGTGCAGCCTCTAGGTCTTTGTCATATAGGAGAGACAGAGATCAGCAGCAGAGATGCCCTATACAGCTAGTCCTATACAACTGGTGGCAATGTCAATGGGGAGCGGACACAGTGCAGCTCTGTGCAGGTCAGTTAGGAGGATTAGCAGTTGCACTGGCATTGGCGCAAGGAGTGAATGTGTTTTTTAGCCTGGTCTTGAAGTGTCCTAGATTGGGAATGGAGGTTATGGCTGGGGGGAGCTCATTGTACCAAGCGGGAGCTCTATAGCGGAATGATCTCTGAGCAAAGGAGGTTCTAACCCTGGGCACGGTTCACAAATGCTTGTTGGCAGAATGAGTGGTTGCAATGCAGAAACATGAGAGTAGTGAGGCTGAGATTCCCAATGGAGTTAACCCTAGGTGGATTTTTTTTCTGAGGAGACAGGATTGATATTGTAGTCTTTTCTCAAGGGTGAAGATGTTTGTAAGAGCATAGAGGGAACGTTTGCCTGTGCCTAGGAGGAGTCAGCACACTTTATAAATAGCTATGTGAATTTTGTTTAGGGTGGTGTTGTATGCAGCAGAGTAAATAGGGAGCCCATAGTCAACGAGAGAGAGGACAGAAGAGGTGACGGCCAGGTTGAGAGCCTCTGGTGTCAGGCAGTCTTTGTGCCGGTATAGAAGGCCAATGTGGGTATTAATGGTTGAGGTCAGGATGTTAATGTGGGCATGGAAGGATAGGGAGCTGTCAAAGGTAAGGCCGAGGTATTTATAAGTAAGTACTTGTTCCAGAAGGAGGTGAGCATGGGAGAAGATTTTTAGTTCAGTGTTTTTGGCCTTGCTTTGCCGGTGGGCAAATAACATAGCTTTTATTTTTTTGATGTTGACCACAAGTCTGCGACTGGTGAACCAACTTTCAATCTCGTTGAACGAGTGTTGGAGGGAAGACTGTAGGTTGTCATGGCAGGGGTATGCAGTATAGAGAACCACATCATAATCATATAGCAGTAGGTTACCGGAACAGGATTTGGGTAGTGCATTCAAGTAGATACAGAAGAGGAGACCACGTGATGCAGGGTACCGAGTAGAAGTTCCTCCATGCAGCTCCAGCCTCCCGACTTCATAATTTGTTAATTTGGACTCAAATCTATCTAAAACCCTCCACTTTCATCAAATTTTGCCTTCTAATCATCCTGGGCTCTGGATCAGTGAGTTTGAACACCGATGGAGGTCTACATGAAAAAAGCGCTGCAAAAGCACACTTCACCAGTCACCACCGAAAAGGCTCCAAAGAAATCTCGGGCCTCGAGTGGGCTAGACAAGCCTGAACACTCTAGCCAGGTCTCGGAGCAGGAGCCGTTAACCTTAAACAGGTTCTTAGAAGAGTTTAAACCCTTCCGTGAGGAAGTAAAGGAGATTTCATTGGAGCTTAAAGCCCTTTCTAAAAAGCTTGATGAGGTCTCTGTCACAACCTCGGATAATACAGCTCGTATTGTGTCTCTAGAGAAACGTCTGGAAAAGTTTGACCATGGGCTTGAGGCTATGCAGCAGAAGCTTTCCCCTTTTGAAACAAAATTAGAGGGTCTCGAGGGCCATAGCCACCTGAACAATGTTGTTATATTGGGGCTTCCAGGGGGCGAAGAAGGCCAGATTGCTATCGTGTTTGTACAGAAGCTGGTGGAAAAGATTGCCGGTCCCTCTCCCTTCAGGTCTATGTATATCATCGAGCGAGCACATAGGTCCTCATGGCCAAAACCTTCCTTAGGAGCTGCTCCTTGCCCTATTAAATGCCTTTTTTTAATTATTTAGAGTGACAGCACTTCCTGGCAAAAGCAAGGGAACTACAAGAAGTCAGATGGGAGAACAACAAGCTTAGAATAGTGCAAGACCTACCAGGCTCTATCCGGCAGAACGCACAGCATTCCATCCTATTGTGTCCAGGATCATTGCTGCTGGGCTCAAGTTCAGAATGGAGTACCCAGCTAGGCTGCAAGTACAAGTGGCTGGAACTTGGTCAGCTTATGATGACCCAGATGCTGCTCTCTCCAGCCTAAAACTGGCCCTGCCTGACCTGTTTCATGACCCATGATGTGTCCTGTACTTATGGCGATGGGGAGCTCTGAATCGTTAGGCTGAGTCTGCTTTCTGAGAGGCATGATGGAAGCAAATGCAACTACCTGCCTGAGTTCGGAAGAACCCGATATCGAAGGATGAAGAGTCATCACTTTGTTGTGTTCATTTATTTTAAGACACTTTGTCATTAAATTCAAATTTGGGACTGACGTTCCTACCAAGAGATTGTTTTTAATGAACGGTCTGCTTATTTGGTGTAGGCTATTTTTTGTTTCAGTTCTAGTTTGGAGCCTATATGTACCTGCAGTAAGGGGATTGTTGACTTGTACCCCTTTGGCTCACCATTTAAATTAAGGATAGCCTATTTTGAGGGATGTACGGGGCTTTTCTTTTCTACTTGTGCTGTGGTGTGCTTTCGCTCCGGTACCACAAGAGGGAGCTCAGACTATATGCTTCGCAGGTTAGCTCTAGTTGCCAACTCAGGACTTGTTCTTTTTTGCAGGGCTCTTTACTTGAGGCCTGGGTTATTTAACATACCTCTTACTGGGCTACTTTGTCCTGGCGCCTGCAAGATCCCATGGTAAACTGGCCCTATCTCTTACTACCTGTCATCTGTGGTACTTTGGCAATTACGTTTTCCTGGCAGGCTGCATGTAACCTTTTAACTGCACTAGTACATTCGCTGTGCCCATATTCTATAAGCCGAGCACTTCCCTCTGGCTACCAGGAGTTGGTTAGGTAGCAGAATTTTGTTGGAATGTCGATTTTTCCTTCAATTTTACTTAACATTTACCTGTTCTTATTGGGGGTTTGCTGAATCTGTCTGGGGCTGTGGGGCAACGTCGGGAGGCTGGGGGGTGAGGAAGGGATGTGGTATTTTGTTGAGCGTTGTTTGTGACAGTTGAGGTAGCTGGGTGGGTGGGTTTATGGTCAGACCTAAGAGATTCATTAAATTTACATTACCGGGGCATTTTATGGGGAGGACAGGGGAAGATTTGGTTCATGTTGGAGGGTGGGAGGCTGGGTGGGTGGTACAGCAGTATTCAAGGGGTTTTGGAATGTGGACTCTTGTTGCTGTTACACCGAGATTATCGTTATGTGCTTACTATTACCGATCCAGATGGCTAACAATGTTGTTCTCCCTACTTGGAATGTGAAGGGGATAAGGAAAAAATCCAAACAATACCAGGTGCTTAAGCACTTAAGTTTATTGCATTCCCAGATAATGTTTTTACAGGAATCCCATCTGCTTGATTCAGAAGCTTTACAACTAAGGAGGCAACAGGTTGGTCAGGTTTTTAATGCCTCGGGGTCCATTAACAGCTGCGGGGTCATGCTAATTGTTAAGAGAGGCATTCCCTTCATCTCCTGACATGTTCTTGGGGATCTGGAGGGGGGGGCAGGTTTGTTTTGGTTCTGGGCACTCTTTGGTCCATGCCACTTTTACTCTGTAGTATTTACGGGCCTAATACAGATGACACTGGCTTTTTTATGAAGTTGATTGCCATTATTCTCCCTATGCTCCCTATTGCGATCGTCATGGGTGGTGACTTAAGTTTGGTCTTGGACCCTAACTTGGACAGGTCTAGCAGCGGAGTGAGGGGACTGTCCCCTTGGCAAAGGGCTTTTAGGGACCTGTTGGACCAGTGTGGGTTGTGTGACGTATGGCGAGTTCTGCATCCTAACTCTAAGGAATATACTTTTAGCTCATCAGTACACGGATCACAGTCTCGCATAGACTACCTATTAATTTCCCAGGGGCTCTTGCCGGGGGTTTTGTCTGCTTCAATTCAGCCCGGTCCTACATCCGATCATTCCCTGGTGGTATGCAGTTTAGCTTTTCTTAATACGCCTAGGAGGGATACCCGTTGGAAATTAAACAAACCATTATTAAAGGATGCCAGGTACTGCAACCTTATAAAAGAACAGATCGATTTCTTTTTCTCTACTAACCCACTAGATAGTACAGAGCCAGATATTCTATGGGGCACCTTTAAGGCTTATATTCGCAGAATTCTTATCAGTTTAGCTACTAAGAGGTAAAGGGCACAAGAAGCAGAATTATTATCCTTACTGTCCTAAGTACAGTCCCTTGAAGCCAACTTATCTTCCAACACTCCGAGTGAGGACAGGAAGAAACTTCTGGTAGCCAGAGACAGATATTTAGACTTGCTGAGGGAAAAGGCAGAGTTTGCCATTATCCAAACTAGAGCTAGTTATACAGATCAGGGTGAAAGGCCAGGGTGTCTGCTTGCTTTAAGGTTAAAGCAACAGGAATCTGCAAGATTTATCCCTCCAGTCCGGGCTCAGGCGGTCGGGTCTCTGAGGGTATCTCCTTCCGAGATGGTGCAAAAGTTTGCATTGTATTATGAGCAACTATACAGGGACATGGACTGTCCTCCTCCCCTGGAGATGCTGGAGGTGTATTTGAGGGACTCCCTTCTCCCTACCCTATCAGATTTGCATAGGAGCTTCTTGTCCTCCTCATTATCCCTGGAGGAAATTTCGGAGGTTATTAAGGCCTTGCCCTCGGACAGAGTTCCAGGGCAGGATGGTTTTTCCTCATTATTTTACAAAGTTTTCGAGAACAATTATTGCCGGTGCTTCACCGGTTGTACCTACATATTCTCTCCGGGGTTGCTGTAGATGCCTACCTGTTTGAAGCACTGATTGTTCTTCTCCCCAAACCAGATAAGGACCCTGAGTTAGTACAGAGTTATAGGCCTATATCCCTTTTAAACCAAGATATCAAAATCCTTTCAAAGATATTGCCGACAGGTTAACATTTGTTCTTCCGGACCCGATTGGTATGTCCCAGGTCGGATTCATGAAGGGGTGCTCATCATCAGAACAATTGCGCACCATCTCACATGTCTTCTCGGAGTCCAGGGATGCCACCTTTCCTGCTGGGTTGGTCTCCCTGGACGCCGAGAAGGCATTCGACTGTGTGAACTGGAATTTTCTATCCAGCTCCTTAAGGCCTTCAATTTTCCTACCATGTTCATAGACTGGATTTGCGATTTATACCAGGCTCCTTCTGCTAAGATTTCAGGAAATGGTGCATTTTCAAAACCCTTCCTTTTATATTCAGGCACCAGACAGGGATGTCCCCTTTCCCCTCTCTTATTTAATCTATATTTGGAGCCTCTTATTCAAAATATCCTTAACAATGCGGGGATACAAGGTATTACGGTGGGGAGCAATGAAGTCAAGATCACCACATATGCTGATGATCTTCTCCTTTATCTGTCTCATCCGATGACATCTATCCTGGCCTTATTGGGGAAATTGCCAAATTTAGCTCCTTTTCAAATTATAAATTAAATGCTAATAAATCGTCCTTTTTTCCCCTTAACCATAAGGTCTTTAAGACTGATATTACCCCTTTTGGCTTGTGTTGGGCACCCCGGGTTCTTAAATACTTGGGTATTAAACTAACACGTAACCCTTCATTATGGTTTAAAGAAAACTTGGAGCCTCTTTCCCAGTTGATTGTCCAGGACCTGATAGATGGTCCAAGCTTCCAGTTTCATTATGGGGTCAGATCAATATAATTAAGATGAATAGTTTTTCCCGCCTTTTATCCTCTTTCTCACCTTAATTCATTCATCCCATTATCCTGGTTCCAAAAAATGCATAGAATCTTTACTAATTTCATTTGGTCGAAAAAACACTCCCGACTGGCATACTATAAGCTGGCCACCTCTAAAACAGATAGGGGACTGCGGATTCTCCACTTGGCTATCTATTATTGAGCTAGTCATCTTGCTAAATGCCTGAAGTGGGTGAGTCCGGGTCCCGAGAGCTTGAGACCGATTTGGCTCAACATTGAACTAGACTTCATCCGGTCTATGAATATGGATCCCCTGACTATGTTTTATGTTAAATTGTCTCTTTTACAAGATGCTGGCAAATGTCCCACTCTTATGACTTCACTAAAAGTATATACTCAGCTCTTCTCTTTTTAGCGATATACTCCATATTTGGACCTGTCCCAGTCTATTTGGAACTCACTGGCCTTTACTATAAATAAGCAGATGATTTCCTGTACATGGTTGCCCCATGTGGGCGATGGGACAGTATCCATGTTTTTGAATGGCGAGGGAGCGTGGCTTCCTGTAGCTAAAATCATCCAGAAATTTGGCATCCCAGTATCTTTGCAATTTAGGATTTTCCAATTAAATCACTTGCTTACCACTGTGCTGGGTAATACCCCCCCTCACCTGCCAGCTTTTGCACTGATTCAGGAGCTTTCCTCCTTATTGGATTCTTCTAGTGTCATTTCTAAAATATATCGAGTTTTGTTTCATCGACGATATGGGGGCTCCTACGGTCCGACCAGGTTTTGGGGTTCTATTTTTCCCCAATATACCTTCAATTGACCGGCCTTATGGAAGTTCTGTCATAAATATGTGTCTCAAGACAGATTACGCCTTATGCAATATCACATTTTACACAACTTGTATTATACTCCAGTTAAATTGGCGAGATGGAGTCTTCTCGAATCAGACGTATGTACCAGATGCTCCCAGGGAGAAGGAACACTTCTCCACATATTCTGGTCATGTCCCAAAGTAATCCCACTGTGGGATTCAATTAAAACCAACCTGGACCCTTTACTGGGTTTGCGGGACTGCTTCACACCTGATATTTGCCTCCTGGGTGACCTGTCCTCCATCAGGGTTAAAGCTCGGAGATTTCATATCTCCATGATTGCATTATCTGTCAAAAAACTTATATTAAGGCATTGGAAAGATAAGGTTAGCCCAACATATCAGAAATAGGTTAACGAAATCCTCACTAACCTTCGCACAGAGAAAGCCATAGCTAGTCTCCACAATCGGTTGCCAAGTTACAAACGTATCTGGGATTCCCTTCACACCTTAATCATGGTTGTACGGATATAGGTGTTGATACCTGTTAGTTATTCCTGTATACATATGGCTATTGTTATAGGATTTTAAGCTACAATGTGGTATTACACTGCTGCACTGGGGGGGTGGTAGGGATAGGGGGCAGCTTATGTAATGTACTGTGAACTGGTTGTATATGTTACAATTGCTGCCTCCTATATTGTGAAAATGTGCTAATAAAGTTTGAATTGAAAAAAAAAGTAGATACTGAAGAGTAGGGGGCCCAATATGGATCCCTGGGAGACCCCCGAGTGGACAGGCAGGGTGGAAGATAGGGTGTCATTTATCTTAACACATTGGGATCTGGAGGTAAGGTAGCTATTAAATCAAGATAGTGGTCCGCGTGGTAGACCAGTGTGGTGGAGTGTGTCCAGGAGGAGGGGTTGGGAGACCATATCAAAGGCCTCAGAGAGGTCCACAAAGATGGCTCCAGCCAGATGTTTATGGTCAATGGCAGAGTGAATGAAATTGGAGAATTCAATGAGGGCGGTGGTTGTGCTATGGCCTGATCTAAAGCCATATTGTTCACTGCATAACAAATTGTGGGCTCTCATATACTCAGTGAGTTGTTCGGAAATGATTTTTTCAAGGGCTTTTGAGAGAGGGGGAAGGATGGATATGGGCCGATAGTTGTTGGGGTTGGTATTTTCTCCACTTTTTAGTATTGGGCTAGTTGTTGCAGTTTTCCAAGCTGTAGGAAACTGTCCAAAGCAAAGGGAGAGGTTAAGGAGGTTGGTTGGGGGGGAAAGAACAGTGTCAAGAACCTGTAGAGGATATTCATGTCAAAGGAGTCATTGCAATAGTTGGAGCCACCAAGAGCTTTGGAGAGGTAGGATTTTGCTTCCTGCTTTGTAATGACCCTAAGGTAGAAAGGGGGCACTAGAGGTTTGGTTCAGAGGAAGCTGGGATAGGGTCAAAAAAGTCACTCGGGAGGACTGTACTAAGATTGAAAAAGGTTGAATTAAGGCAGTTAGCGATAGCCTGTGGGTCGGTTGAGGTGGCACTGTTGATGCAGAGTTGGGAGGTTGGGGGGAGGTGGGATTTGCCATTAAGCTCTTTAATGTTGTCCCAAAACCTTCGTGCACTCCCCCAGGAGGAAGCCAGGGTGTCTTTATAGTATTCAGCCTTGGTCTTGTGTATGGCCCAGGTGCACCTATTGTGGGCTGCTCTGTATGCTAGTCTGTCTGCTTGGGAGCCATATTCAACAGCTCTGTGCCAGAGGTCATCCCTTTGTTTTAGTTACTGCCGTAATGTGGGCGTGATCCAAGGGACATTATGTTTTACAGTTTTCAATTTAGTCAGGGGGGCAAAAATGTCACATGCTTTGTTGAAAGAGCATGTGAAGTAATCAAGGGCTAGGTCAATGTTAGGGGCCTGGGTTATAGGGGCCCAGTCCCACTGGGCCAGGTAGTGTTTAATTTTTTGAAGGCCACCTGATGGCAAGCATCTGCGGGTGGAGATACTAGGTTGGGGTTTGGGCAGGTGACATGACCAGGAGCAGAGGATAGGGGAGTGGTCACTCTGAGAGCCTGAGAGGACCAGCAGGTCAGAGATTCTATGTGGTCAATTAGTTAGTAGTATGTCCAGTAGGGTCTGGGAGCCATTTGCGGTGTTTACTCTGCTGGGTTGGTGGACCAGCTGGATATGATCCAGCTCTGCAAAGGCATCCTTGATGGCAGCTGCTGACTTGCCGAGCCAGTTAACATTTAGTTCACCCACCAGGATATGCTCCGTTTTTGGGGGGAGGTTGGATATATAGTTTGTGAGGGATTGTATGGCCATAGCTTGGTTTCATGGGGGAACATGTGCTGATGTGATGGTTAGGGGAGCTCTAGTGGGGTCCAAGGTAAGTTTTATGGATAAGGCTTGGGTGCCATCGTCTAGTGAGGGGATCGGGAGAGCTTGGTTCAGTAGGGAGTCTCAAACATAGAAGGCACAACCACTGCCCCATTTTCCCACTCTGTCGGCTCTGTGTAGAGTGAAGCCTGGGAGGCTGACAAATGAATCTGTTTTTTTTTTTGAAAGCCATGTTTCAGTGGGTGCAAGAACATCTGGCTGATGTTGCGCTATCCAGCTTTGGAGAGATGCTGTTTTTTTGGGAAGGCTGCAGATATTCATGGCAGCTATGCACAGCCCTTGGTGTAGTTTCTGTTGACTGTTAGTGGTGGGGCCTGGGTTGGGGTGAATATTTCCAGATATGAGAAGTAGTAGGGCTAGAACCATGAGAAGAGCAAGGGACCACCGTTTGGTGGTTGAGCGTAGGTGAGGCATGTTTAGAGAGAGTAGCACAGGGAATGGGTAAGTTGAGAAGGGCAGGAAAGGTAAGGCAGATGAGATTGTAGGGGGGTTGGGGGTGCGTGTGTAGGTGGCAGGTTAAACAGGTGGGTGGATGCTTGTCAGGCATTGACAGGGTGGGTGAACAGTGGTAAAAGGTAGGGAAGGTAAGTGGTGAAGTGGGTGTGTGGGTGGGGGATGGCTATCTAACCTGGTAAGGAGTATGATAAGTGTAATAGATAGAAGATAGGATAGTCTGTTATCTGCTTGGGTTGCAAATAAAAAATAAAGTTTAATATAGCTAAATGCAGAGTGATGCAGTTTGGTGCAAGGAATCTTAGGGCTAAGTATTACCTTGATGGAAATTAACTAAAGCATACAACCTTGGAGAGCGAGAAAGAGAGATCTTGGTGTACTGGTTAGCAATAACTTGAAGGTTCATGACCACTGCAGTGATGTCGTTAGCAAAGCCAGTAAAATTCTTGGCTGCATATGTAAAAACATTAGGAGTAGGGATAGAAAGATGTTGATGCCTGTTTACTGTACTTTGGTGAGGCTGCACATATAGTACTGTGCCCAGTTTGAGGCTCCCTGAGGAGAGGGTCTAAATAATTGATTGGAGAGGGTACAGAGGAGGACGATGAACATGGTAACTGATGTTAGATCTTTGGGTTATGAGTAGAGGCTGAAGGACTTGGGTATCTTCTTAAGATATAGAAGACTGAGCAGGGATATGTGCCTTGTCTATAAGGCACATGATAGTAGTGATTTATGGGAATGTTTATGGCTGGAGACTAGGACATACAAAAGGGATACTAGAGGACACAACTGGCAGCTAAAAGGTAAATGTTTAAAAAAAAGGGACATTGGTTTAACAAAAGGGTTGTTTCTAAGTGAAATAGCTTGCCAGTGACAGTGGTACATAGTGACAGTAGGATACAATTTAAAAGAGCATGAGATCAAGTCAGAGGGTAGGATACTGTTAAGCAAGTGGTCAAATATATATAGCATATGCTACTTGACTTGTAACAACCTATGAATATAAGTATTCTCTGTATTCTGTATCAAAGAGCAACTTCTGCAAAGCTAGGCTTAAAAATATGTTATTGGTGTCTCCTTAGTTTTATACATATTTTAAATAGATGTTTCATTACTGCATATAGTGGCTATTAACTAGTATCAGTTGATCCCTGCACAGCATGTAACTGCCATGTGTATGAGGATATATCAACCAAACCCACAGGCCATGCCTGTGTGGCATGCACGTATGCCACATCAGCATGCAAATGGATCCCATGCATGCTACCACCGTGACAACACTACACATGGGTGGAGGGATGTGGCCACATAAGGGTATGTGCACAACACACATACATGCTTTGCAATGTTCAATATGTTGCTCTGGTGCATGAGACTGCACATGCAGCTCTACACCATGTAAAGGGCTACCATACACTGCATGAGTGGAGGGTCAGCATATAGGACATACAGTACGCAGGAAAAACTTCTGGAACTGTAAGTGCATAGGAATGGATGGACTACCACTGTATGAGACCTCTAGTGCTACATAGGTTGAATGTGGAAGATAATAGTATGTAAATAGTGCAACATAAACCAACAAATCAGACACAACGCAAATATACTGTGGACAGCAAGGAACAAAGGAACTCCCCCAATACACATGTTCCCCTGCCACTCTTTCACAGTACATATGCAGAGTGAACAGAGCATGGCCAACAAAGAATGCCCTCCCTGTACAGCCACTAGCAGGTAATAAGACCCATGTCCTGCCACCCCACCCCCAAAAAGGACACACCAAATCCATCATGGACCTGACAATCGTGGCTAGCAGCATGCCACTGCTGACCTGAAGAAAGGCTCAGACACATGACATACATTGCAAAATAAAGTTTACTCTACAAGGCAGAGCAGACCTTGTGCTTGGCAAGGGTACATACCAAAATGTTATGTTGCTGTCAATGGACAGGAACATAGGTACAAAGACTTACAAAAAATAACACACAGTAGCATCTACTGCATCCCTGGGACAGCGATGAGGGCATGGACTGCTTGCTAATCCTCCTCATCCACCTCCTGTGAATCATCAGTACAGCCCTTCAGCATTGATGGGGTATACTCCCTTTCCATTAACAACAGGTGCTGTAGTGGTCCACAATGCCCCTGGAACAAGTGGAACACAGATGGTAGGCATGAGCAGGATGCACATGCAGGGCCACAGCAGAACATTGCTGATACCCCCTCCAGTGCATCACTCTCCTTAAACAGCTCAGCCAGAGCCCAATATTCCCCCACATATTCCTCAAGGCTTGGTGTTGCACCCCATCCCCTTTAATACATTACTGTCCTCAATGCAGACACCATCAAGTTCCTGGCAGTGCAAGTTCACCAATGATTGTAAGATGGGGGCATAGTTTATAATGAAGAAACAGTAAAGCAGTTTCAAGAAAATCTGGATTACCTGGCAACTTGAACACAAGAATATAAATTATGGTTTAATACAGCAAAGTGTAAAGTCATGCACTTTGGGAAAAACACTCACTGTTTCCAATACAAACTTAATAACATTCAATTATCAGAATGTGATAATGAAAGGAAAATTGGGGTCTGGATCTCCAGAGATTTGAAGTTTGATCATCATATTAATAAAACTCACAGTAGATGCTGTCACACTGTATCATTTTTGTAAATATAAAACATTGTATGATGGACTGTGTCAAGAGAAAATGCTGTCTTGCTGAAACTGACACTTCAAACCCCCCAGGAATAAGTTCAAAGGACAGGACATAGTTTAAACTGCAGATTTCTGAAAATGCAATTATCTTGTCAATTTGCTTTGATCGTAGGAATTAAAATTAGCCATTCATGACATCCTCAGGGAAATCCTTTGATCTGCACTAGATGTCCTAAGAAAACAGACACCGGACAGTTTTATGGATATCCTCCCAGGAAACCAGCTCATTTCATCAGAGACCTTTGATGTTTGTAGGTACCAGGGCCCAGACAAAATTAAGGAGGCCAAAATACTTTTGCTTTGAATATACATTGACTTACATCAAAGAGACTTTTGATGCATGGGTGAAGTAAGAGCCCAGACTGGTTTGGACCAGTCAGCATGAGAAGAGGAGATTTATTTTGTCATCTATTATTTTTTAAATACCTCAGTAGGCCATCATGTGTTATAAAATATAGATTTTTATACACCAAGGTGGAGTTTGGTAACCTCAGAGAGAAGGCTGGCTCAGGACTGTTTTTAAAAATACTGAGCAAACCTTACAGAGTTGACAAACAATTTCATATTTCTGACTGAGAGAGGAGGAACATCAAAGCACTGAGAGAAAGATTAAGAGGTAAGGACCTTAGACAAGATTAGTCTGAGTGTTATTATTTGTAGGAATCTGCACTTTTAAACCTATTTTGTTCTGTAATATTTTCTGTTTTCATATTTTTTTAAAGTAAAGATATAATTTAAAATGGAAACTGTCTGGTTTGCCTTGACATTTCTTTTTATATAAGTGAAGCTTTAAAGGTTATAGTTGACACTGTGTATGAGCTTATTGTTATACCAAACTGGGAAATGGATAGTGTTCTCTAAGGTCTTGCATAGAGTTCTAAGGGTTCATTTTGTAAACCTGGTTAGGTGCCCATAGGAAAAGATATCTGGCCCCCCAAAGACAAAATTATCTGAGCCTGAAAATTGGGTACGCTAACAAGAGGTTATCAGTTTGAATCCCTCCTGAACTTGAGACTACGGTGACTCAAACCCACAAAACAGACAAGTGGGTTACCTTGTACTGTTAACTGTCCACAAATCCTATGCTCAGAGGTTGGCACTTTGGGAGTAGAGGGCTGACCGGCTGAGTGAATTTGTGACAGATGCCATCAAATAATTAGATGTATATTAAATTCTATAAAGAGTATGAGCCCTGAAGTAATTTTCCCCTTATATAAATCCCTTGTTCGACCACACATGGAATACTGTTTCCCCTTTTGTGCCCCTATTTCCATTGGTAGGAAAAATAAATTAGAAAAAATTCAAAGAAGGGTGACAAGACAAATTAAGTCAGTAAAATTACTCCAATATCATGAGAGACTAAAGTACTTGAATTTATATTCCTTGGAATATAGGAAATTGAGGGATGAATTATGTTTAACCTACAGAGCCTTTCAAGATGAGACACTTTTTGAAACAATTGGTTTAGTTAGGAATACTGACCATACTAGAGATACCAGATCACAAAACCTGAAAATAAAAGGTGAGGTTAATACCACATATATGATAAACCTATGGTATAACCAGAGAATTGTCACAGTTTGGAATACTCTGCCTAACAATGCGTTGGAAAATAATAGTTTTGAAGGTTTTTTAAAAAAAAAAGGTTAGATTGTTTTATGGGAGAAAGGAAATACCTATGTTCCACCATTAAAGCCTAATTGGTGGCAAGTTCAATTATGGACCTTGGTCTTATGAACTTGATTCTTCTTCTATGAACCTATGAACCTGTGAACATTATCCTTATAGTAGGCATTCCAGTTGCCTACATGACTGGAAAGCCAGTCTGGCAGTTAGAGTGCTCACCTGGCCTGCTGGGAAACCACCACTTCCACTGCATCATTAGGCTGCTCCTGTCACTCAAGGACAAATCTACCTGGCCTTCAATGGAAGTCCTGCAGAAACATTAATAATGGAATAACTTCACTGGCACAGTACACACAACACATGGCATGCACACCCCTGTTGCTAGCCTTGCTTGTGGAGTGGAGAGCAGCTGACTAGGGGAGGCTGCATTTCCTTATTGATTTGACACTTGTGTCTCGGTGGGAGTCAGAGTCTGTTGAGATTGGGCAGACAGATGCTTTGTTGGAAGTGAAAGGGGTCTTGTTTAGGGATTTAAGGGGGAGATAGGGGAGGGGGGTCGGTGTGTGTTGTGTGCTGTGAGGGGTGCTGTGTCAACTTGCTTTGCTGGGCCAGTGGGAGGAGGGAGAGCTTGGTTGGGGGTGTGACTTGGACACTGTGGAGGCGGGTGACTCAGGCTGCAACTTCATGTTGCTAGCCTTTTTTATTACTAATTACCCTCCATCCCACCCCTCCAAACACCCACTCTATGCCAGTTCTACTTTTATAGCCACTGGATTTGACTGTCAACAGGAACTTCCTGTTTGGCAGTAGGAAGGGAAGGATCATAGAGAAACATTGGTTTTGTCAACCCTGTGTGGTACCATTTGCTTGTAACTGACTCTTCAGTGGATAGCAGAGCATTGTGGGAACCTGGAGGACTAGCAATGGGCTAGTATACCTCCTACCCCAGAACAACATCTCTCTGTTAAAAGCACTGTTGCCTGGATTTAAGTAAATATTGTTATTTTTACTTTGTGCCTAAACCGGAAGTGAACGGACGCTTACTTCTAGTTTTTCAGCTTAAAACCTGCCCCTCTAGTGAGCAGGACATTTAATAGTGGCATTGGTACTGATATAGCGAACCTCTGGTGAGATGTGGAGTAGTGCAGTGCACCAATATACTTTGATATACTATTAATATATTTGTTTTAACCGTTGCTGCAAACTTGGATAAGATAATTTTAGCATATCCTCTACTTAGTAAATATACACCTTTAATAATGGAAAAAGAACTTAGTAAGTGTATGCAATATTTGATGTACAGTATAGTGAAGGAAAGTATGGGAGCGAGTATGTATGTGCTAATTGCCATCTGATTACTACTCTTGAAGAAGAGATAGTGTTTCTGCTTAATATTAAACCAGTTTCTACTGATATTAGGGAAATTGGAACGTTACATTGATCTTATGGATGAACAACTTCATTCTAACGAACAATATCCTTCACATATAGGTAGCATTTCTATGCCTCCTGATGAGGAGACAATTGTAAAGACTAGTACTAGTATACCTGTTGCCTCTGCCCCCTCTTATAAGGTGGATGATTATCCGCCCTCTTCTCAAGATAACAATGACTGAACCATTGTCACATAGCTTCTTAAAAAAAGGGGGGCAGTCAAATAC
Organism: Neoceratodus forsteri; assembly: GCA_016271365.2. Lineage (NCBI taxonomy): Eukaryota > Metazoa > Chordata > Ceratodontiformes > Ceratodontidae > Neoceratodus > Neoceratodus forsteri. Next base: position 538,483,030 of record CM057455.1, read on the forward strand.
ACAATAGTGCCCCTATTGAAACTCGTAATAGGTTTGAGCAATTGACTGTATCAAATAATGAAGTGCTACATGATTTATCCTGTGCATCACCCTCTGTTGATAATAATGGTTTAAAAACACTTTTCAATTAGGAGTTAATGCCCATGAATATTTGTCCTAGTAAGTCTCAAGCTACCAAATCAATACCTATTAAGTTAATCGCTCCAGAGTGTGTTAAACAATCACCTGTTTCTGATTCTTGTACCCCTACTGTCTCAAAACAAGTGTTAGTCCTGGGATATTCAATCATTAAGCACATTGACAGGGCGGTATGCAATAGTGACAAGAGCAACTGCACTTGTTCTAGCTTCCGTGGGGCCAGGGTATTTGACATTACCTCCATGAAGCCTAAAATTTTACAAAATGCGGGGGAAAATCCACTGGTTATCATACATGCCAGTGTTAATGATATAAACAACACCCCATTTAATCAGTTACAACAGGACTATGTGGTGTTATGTAACCTGTTACTTGATAGGGGGATGCTGTGTATGTATATCTGAAATTCTACCTGTCCCGAGAGCAGCATCTACCATGACGCAGCAAATCAAAGCCCTAAATGAATGGCTGAGAAAGTGGTGTTTTAAGCAGGATATACCCTGTATTATCCACTGGGAATCATTTTCAGATCATTCTTCCTTGTTTTGCTGGGACAGTTTACATCTCAGTCGTAGGGGTAGTACATTTATGGGGAAAAGTATCACTAAAATCATAAATCATTGTCTAAACTAAAAACAATGGGGGAGAATGGGTCTACTCCCAAGTCTCTGAATACTTAACAAAATATTATTACAACTCAATGTAAATTCCTAGCTTTGAATGTAAGATCTTTAAACCAACTCAAATTAGCCGAACTCGAAGCCAAATGTAAAACTTTAAATATAGGTATGGTGGAAGTAATTGAAACTTGGTGGGATGCATCCTCAATTTGGTCCAGAGAAATTCCAGGTTATAAGTTATATCATAAAAACAGATTAGATAAGCAAGGCAGTGGAGTTTGTACATACGAAATGATATTCCATCTTTTGAAGTCTGTTCTCACTTTCATTTGGAAAGTATATGGGTTAAAATCTTATTGAAGGAGCAGTCCTATATAACTATTGGTAACTTCTATCAACCTCCATCTGCAAATTCAGATTACACAACTGATATGTTTAAAGAAATTACACATTTTTCAGAATCTCAAGATACTGTAATATTTGGTGACTTTAACCTCCCTCATATTAACTGGGACTCATTCACAGGACAGTCCTATGCCGAGAAAGGACTAATAGATGTAGTTAGTACTGGATTACCACAACTTGTTACTGAACCCACTCGAGGTCCTAATATTTTGGATCTATTATTTACTAACATAGAGCAACAAATTAGCAATTTACAAATTTGGGATCTACTTGGGACCAGTGATCATTGATCTATTCTTTTTGAAATTCAACAGTTTAAAACTACACAAAGGAAGTTATACTGTACAAAAAATTATAATAAAGCAATTTTTTCTAAAATCAATGAATACTTACAAAACATAAACTGGGAAAATTAATCTTCTTAATTGCACAACACAACAAGCTTGGGATTTTTTTTTAAAACACTGTACATTATTTGGAAAATACCTTTATTCCATCTAAGAGAAAATTTAATAATAAAGGAAAAATTCCCCCTTGGTTCAACAAGACAATTAAATATCAGATTAAAATAAAAATTAAACTTTTTAGGAAACTTAAGAATAGTTCTGTTCCATTTAAAACTACTCTATTACATAAATACAGACTATCTGAGAAAACTTTAAAAATTCTATATTAAATTGGCAAAAATAAGCTAGAATTTAAACTAGCTCACAAAGACTAGTCACAAATCTCTTTTCTCCTATATAAATAGTAAAAAACGTGTATCAAGGACCATTGGTCCCATTATAACCAATGGCTCTTCTCTATCTGATATAGAAACCTCAAATCTTTTTAATAAGTACTTTTGTCCTGTCTTCTCTCAAAAATCACCTATTAGTACATTTAAAGTTCACCACATAGATTATCATAGGTTCTATCCAACTGACATTATACAGGCTATCAAAAACCTAAAAAAAATATACTAGTCCGGGCCCAGACGCTATTCATCCATGATTTCTGATCGAAACCTCTATAAGTATTTCTATACCTTTGGCAATTATCTTCAACAAATCCTTACAAGAAAGCATTGTACCAAATGATTGGTGTTCAGCAATAGCTACTCCCCTATTTAAAAGAGGCAATAGAGGTTCTGTGCAAAATTATCATCCAATTAGCCTGACCTCAGTGGCTGGTAAATTAATGGAATGAGTAATGAAGTCTCTAATAGATCAAGATTGTAAAAAATAAGGAATCTATGATTCAAATCAGTATGGGTTTACTCCCAAGTATTCCTGCACCACCAATCTGATATCTTTTTACAATAATATAAGTACTGTACTAGATGTGGGTATCCCTACTGATGTAGTTCTTTTGGACTTTAGTAGAGCTTTCGATAAAGTCTCACATGAAAAACTCATTACTAAAATGCACAATCTAGGTTTGTCACCTGATATTGTCAACTGGACTTTAAACTGGTTGACAAATCATTCTCAGAGAGTCAGAATTAATGATATCTTGTCTGATTTGGGTAGTGTGACAAGTGGTGTACCACAGGGGTCGGTCTTGGGACCAACATTGTTTAATCTCTTTATCAGTGATTTACAAACAGGGCCAAATAACTACATGGTTAAATTTGCAGACAATACTAAATTGGAGGGCAAGGTTAATAATCAAGAAAATATTTCTGCATTAAAGAAGGATTTGGAAAAATTAACACTTTGGGCAAATGAAAATCATATGCAGTTTAATCAAGACAAATGTTTAGTAGTGCATTTCGGTGTAAATAATCCAAAAACAATATATTGTATAAACAGACTACCACTTCACTCATCAAATTGTGAAAAAGATTTAGGGATATATGTTAATAATAAACTTACATCAAATGATCACTGTGTTAGAACTGTTTTCATGACCAACAGACTTTTGAGACAAATAAAACACACTTTTGTTAATCGCACTGAACAATGCCTTATTCCATTGTATAGGGCATACATTAGACCATATCTAGACTATGGCTCCCCTTTCTGGAATCCAAACGAAAAAAAAACAGCAGTTCTTGAACAGGTTCAAAGTAGAGTAACTAGAATGATTCCAAGATTAACAAACTTGGATTATCAGAACAGATTAAAAGCTACTTGTCTCTTCTCTCTTCAAACTAGAAGATTAAGAGGTGATATGCTTATGGTTTTTAATTTAATAAATTCACCAGATCTAATGGATAAATGTGGTCTAACACTCTCCAAAAGGAGACATGTTCTGAGACTGCATAATAAACAGCTTGAAGTAAAAACTTATAAAACCAGCAAAAGGGGAAACTTTTTTCCAATAAGAGCATCCATTGTATGGAACACCTTGCCACAAGAATTGGTAGAGGCAACTAGTGCCATTGTCTTTAAAAACAAATTAGATGTCTGGTGGAGGGATAATAGATAAATAATGTCCCACATAGTGTGGGGAACAGTCTCGATGGGCTCTGGCCTTCTTCTGTTCTTTCATACCAAGTAATACCAAGTAATACCCCCTTGCCAGTTGCATACATACATCTGTAGGGACTAAACTGTTATTAAAATATTTTATATTATATTTTTTATCATATTATTTCAATTATTTTAATTACTATTTTACATTCCTTACAAATGCTTAATTAATTAATTGAAGTAATAGGGATGCATACTACATACATGTGGTCAGAGGCAATATCCACATAAGTTATAAAGAAGGAAGATTGTCTAAAAAAAATGTTTAAGTGAGCACTGGAAAAAGGGAAGATGCATTAAACTTAAGCCATAATATTAAAGGACATTTTGCCAGTCTACGAGAAGGTGGGCCTTACATATCTAAGAGGTTAAAGATGCCAGGACCACCATAACAGCCAGAAATAATGGTACCTTAATGATGTCACAGCCTGGTACATGCCATGCTCTGAAGGAAAAAATGCAGCATCTTTAAGAAGTGCGTTTCATAGAAAATACTTTAGTCTCTCTCAAGACAGTTCTTATCATGCCAAAATGAACATTTCACAGTCTGTAGAGGAGATGACAACTACTTATTTGTCCAAGTTTTGCAAATGTATCTATTGGGAAAAAGAAGATATTTAATATAAATGTTTTAGAGCAATATCCTTGAATGTAAATTCTTCAAGTCTAATATGAAATGAAAGCTAACATTGTGACAAGTATGAAGTTGTAACTTTTGAGTATACAATCTGTTGCCAAAAGGGAACAAACCATGTGAGAGATTTTTAGTACACAACTTTGATTTATGATCACGGGTCAGAACAAAGAAACCATGTGATTGTGAAGAAATCTAATGTTTTAAAAAGATTCCTGAATAATTTTATAAACAAACCCTATATTATTCTAGAGCCTAGAAAATGTGCAACAAGATTATCACTTTGTTTTGAGAAACTTTTCTAGGAAAACAAAGTTATGACTCTTATTAGCCCAATTCAGGAAATACTAGTCCTAGAAACATTGGAAGTGCTTTAAAAGACTGGTTTCAATGAGAGAAATTCAAAATTGTTTATTTAAAAGTTATTGGCCTGGATATTCAGACTGTGCCAGGCAGTGGTGCAAGCCTGGGTGCAGTGCAGTGCAACAGGGCTGCACCAGGGCATGGATCAGGCGATATTCAATGGTGCTGCATCATGTCCCAGCACGATTGAATATGGCACAGAGGGTGTACACACTGCACATGGCACAGTGGCACTGCACCAGCACAAGACAAAGAAAAGGAGAAGGGGGATGTGCCAGTGCAAGTGCAGTTACGCTAGGTGCATCACCCATGATATTTTACCTGGGGCATGCAAATGAGTCCTTTATGCATGCAAGGAGCAGATGGAGCCATTTGCATGTCATTAAGGCCCCATTTGCATGTGATGCACCGATCCCCTGTGAATGGTGCCTGGCACCCTGCCAAGCTGCAGCCGTTGGGGATTGACACCATGATGTGCCAATGTAGTCCCATCCACTCCCATGTGCCCGATCATGGGCATTTGTAATACAGAAGGATCCCTGGTGGTCCAGTGTTAAGCATCTGTCACCTGATCATGGCCTGCTGTGCACAGAAAGTGTTACCTGGTGATCCAGTGGTACCCTCCTCTCCCACCCACCCACAGGGTCCCGCCACCCAGCAACCCCCCATCATCGGCGTGGCAGCACCCTTCCCGCATGCTGCCCAGCCACCCGCCAAATGACAGCATACAGTATGATCTGTAGGCCTATTGGTCCACTGCATGGAATGATGGCATGGAGACCATACTGTAATATACAGGCCCAATATGTGAATGAAAGTGTTCATTCTCATATCGGGCCTGTGTAGTATAGTATAGTCTGCACACCCATGGGTCCACGCAGTGGACCAATAGGTGAACAGATTGCACTGTATGCTGTCATTCGGCAGGCAGCCGGGTGGCATGCGGGTGGGGTGCTGCCGCCCGCCAGTGATGGGGGGTGCTGGGTGGTGGGGGACCTCTGTTGGTGGGTGGGAAGGGGGTACCACTGGACCACTAGGTAACATTTTCTGTGCACAGCAGCCCATGATCGGGTGATGGGGGGCTTACCACTGGACCACAAGGGTTCCTTTAGTTTACACATGCCAACGATCGGGTGAGGGGGGCCACTGGACCACCAGGAGGGCAGTGTGCCCAGCAACAGTGTTCTGGGTGGACGGGTGGCCACCCATGGCTGCCGGCTGCTGTGTTGTGCCTTGCACTTCAGCAGCCCACCTGTGGGTGACTGGGACTTGCTCCTGCTTTTTCCAGGCACAACTTTGAGCCCTTCCTGTGTGGCGCAGTGCAGGTTTGCACTGGCATATGCTCCACACATCCCGGACTGAATATCCAGATGTGCCACATATGCATGGAGACGCCCCCTGCATCTGCACCTCATACATTACCAATGCACCCTGGCACATTGGGGTTTACACCGCACAGCCTGCCCCTTTCAATATTGCACCAGGGTGCATTGGGGGGTTGTGCATGGTGCAATCCTATTACGCCAGGCACAACCCCTTCGAATATCTGGGCCATAGTATTTTGCATAAAAAAGATAGAAGGAAAAAAGAATTTCATGTATAAAAGTGAACTTTGAGAAAGTGGCAAGTCCTTAAGGAGGGACATAAAGTTACGCCTCCATAGTCTACACAAACTAATTAGAATCTGGTGATGATGTCACTTGATCAAAAAACATATATGTGAATTTGGCCAGGCCCATGGTAGATTTGCTTGAACCTTGAATATAAGAGGACCCACACTAGCCTGACTGAGAATTTTGGTTGTTTTTAAGACTGGCTAGGCCGAAAGCCTGAAACCATGCCTGCTTGGAGATTGGTGACCAGTTCTTGATTTAGCCTTGCTATATCCATCAGTGGTGCTGAGGTCAAGCCTGCAAACTGACAAAATTGCAATGAGGTCCAGCTTCAAGAACTGCTTGTTACAGAAGGACTTTTTACAATATTGGACAGAGCAAACAGTATGGTTTGCACCGGACATCCTGACTGAAGTAATGTTTTGAACTTCTACCCAAGCCAAGATCATGAGGCCCAAGTGGAAATAAATTACATAGAAACATAGAAACATAGACTTTGATGGCAGATAAGGACCGCTAGGCCCATCTAGTCTGCCCATTTCCCTACCTACAGGATAGGCCGCAGATCCTAGTTAACCAACAGCCTATTTCTTCCTACCCACCACAAGAATTGCCTTATGTCTGTCCCATGCATTCTTGAATTCTCCCACAGTTTTAGACCCCACAACCTCCTCAGGAAGGCTGTTCCATGCATCCACTACCCTCTCTGTGAAATAATACTTCCTCACATTGCCCCTGAACCGCCCTCCTTCTATCTTTAAATTGTGTCCCCTTGTTCTTGCAAGTCTTTTTTCTGAAAGATGCTACCCTCTTGGACTTTGTTGATTCCACTGAGGTACTTAAAAGTTTCAATCATGTCACCCCTCTCCCTTCTTTCCTCAAGGGTATACATATTAAGCTCCTTTAGTCTCTCCTCATACGGCTTCTCTTGCAGACCCTGCACCATTTAGTTGCCCTCCTCTGGACTACCTCTATCCTGTCTATGTCCTTGCGGAGATGGGGTCTCCAGAACTGGACACAGTACTCCAGATGGGGTCTCACCAACTGTCTGTACAGAGGGATAACAACTTCCTGTTTTCTGCTGATGATGCCTCTCCTATACATCCCAGTATACCCCAGCCCTCCCTATTGCCTTCTCACATTGCTTGCTAACCTTAAGGTCATCTGATATGATTACCCCCAGGTCTCTTTCCTTTTTTGTTGTTGTTACTACCTCCTCACCCATTGTGTATTCTTCCCCTGGGTTCTTGTTTCCCAGGTGCATTATTTTGCACTTCTTTGCATTGAATCCTAGCTGCCATACTTCTGACCATTCCTCCAACCTTGCCAAGTCCCTTTTCTTCGTTTCCACGCCTCCTTGTGTATCAACCCTGTTGCAGATCTTTGTGTCATCTGCAAAAAGGTATAATTTTCCTTCCAGTCCCTCTGCAATGTCACTGATGAAGACATTAAAAAGGACTGGACCCAATACTGAACCCTGCAGTACCCCACTAGTAACCGCCCTTTCTTCAGAGTGGACTCCATTTACAATTACCCTCTGTGTCCTGTTGTTCAGCCAATGTTTTACCCAGGCTACCACCCTGGGACCCACTCCCAGGCTGGTTAATTTGACTAGTAATCTTTTGTGTGGGACTGTGTCAAATGCCTTGCTAAAGTCTAGGTAGGCCATGTCCACAGCCCCTCCCTGGTCTACTACTTTGGTCACCCAGTCAAAGAAATCTATTAGATTCGTCTGACATGACCTTCCCGCTGTGAACTCATGCTGCCTTGGATCCTGTGCTCCACTGGCTTCTAGGTACTCAACTATTCTTTCCTTCAGAAGTGACTCCATCACTTTCCCTACCACAGAGGTCAGACTGACAGGTCTACAGTTTCCTGCCTCTGTCTTGGTCCCACTTTTGAAACAGAAAAAATCATAAATCAAGTTACTAACCAAGGACCTTGCCATCCATGAAGGAAACCTTTTCTGCAACCAACTGTTGTTGGGAAGAAACTTATTGTCGTGCCTTGAACTGTTAATACCTTATTGTGTGATGTTCCTGCCCAAATCCTGATATGTGACTTTTTGATAATTCATGACTTCAAGCAAGGAGGATCCAGCCTGCACTCCTTAGCTGATGCTAGAAGAGTCTATAGTCCCAGATTCAAGGGGGAGAAAAGACAAAGTATTACAGCCAAGCCACTGATGGACTTTCATCGTCCAGATGAAGCCATTCTCGCCAAGATTTTTAAAGTTAAAAGGAAAGGAAGACCAACCTCAACAATTAACCAGAAATTGAAGTATTATTTTAATTATTCTAATTAATAATCTTAATATTTTAATTTGGCTTATCTGCGGAGGTAATGTAAGTAACAGGCTAACTTAACTTTTAACTACAAAACCTTTGGTATATAGTTAAGCTTGAATTGAAAGAAAATAAATACATTTTGCATGCTAGAAAGAATGATAGCAAGTTGTATACAGAAATATAATCTGAAACACCAATGCAATGAGTTTGCATGTTATACAAGAAGGTTATGCTAGATTCAAAACATGCTGAAAGCATTGTATATAGATAATACCTTTTATGGTGTTGAACCTTTCTTATTTCTTGATTGCATTGTTTATTTGCTGAAATATTTGTTTATTTGTTTTGTTTTCTTTGTGTTTCATTTGATTTTCTGAAACCATTTTTGCTGTTGTTTATAGATTTTATTATGTTTACAATCATCTTGGGATGCTTAGCCTACCTTTACTGCTGCTTAAATTTGAACTGTGTAGGCTAATCTACTGAGCACTGAGGCTGCTTCTATCAGCCCATAGCCATATGTTGCAGCCAGTCCCCAGTCTAACGTTGTTGCTGCATGCAGTCTATCAGTGCTGAAGACCCTTGGAATTTCAGTTTGCCATAAAGAAGGAAAAAAACAACAAAAAAAATAAATAAAAACTTTCCCCAAATAGAGAAAAAAGAAAAAAACTTTTTCCAAATTGAGAAACAATTTCTGACCTGAGTTCAGTCACGACTAATCTTGGCCACTTACTCGGGTTGGACTCTATCTGCGCAGCACTGTTGCGACCCCCTCCCCCCGCTCAGCCACACTTCCATCGTGCTTGCTTTTAATTCAGCTCCTTTTCCTCTGTCTCCTCAGGTCTTTTCGGCTCCCGCGAGGGTAGCCCATGGGTCATGAGGGCAGGAGCACACAGTCCTCCCCTACAGCTTCCATGCAGCAACAAGCAAAGGTATGACTACAGGAGCAGCTCACTCGCTTGGCTGTATAGGAGCCTGCCACCCCCCCCACCACCACCCTTGATCGACACGGAGCTTTATAGCAGTGATGATGTGTAAGCAGTGATGATGTGTAAGTTCTGTGTCATGAAAAACCTATCAGACAACTTTCCTATCTGCAGATTATCTGCTTTCACCACTAGTGGCCACTAGACTTCTAAACCCAGAACTGTCAGTTAAGTTTGTTTCAGCAGATATCCTGCTCCTTCATCTAGTGGCCTCTATGTCACCTACACCTTGGCAGTCTCATTCATCTTTTGGAGACACAGAGGTACCAGGATCGCACGGCCTCCCCACAGAAAAGTACCACTCAGACCCTCCGAACCTCGGGTTCGTGGCAGGGACAGGAATTTCAGCACAAGCCACCCCTTGTAGCACAGCCAAACCCACCCAGAGGACAGTCGCACTCTGGTGACTTGCCTGGAGCTGTTAGGAAAGCCATAGCCCTTCTATTCTCGTGACGCAAGGCGTCACTCTCATAGCTAGAGCATTCTCATTGCAAATAGCTGCACACACTCAACCTTTCACACAGCATTTGAGACCTGGCTTACAATTAAAATGATGGTAGACAAGTTCACTCCTAGCTGTCTCCTGGACACCATGGACCACTGACTAAATCTTAATTGCACTAACCTGCCACTGACCTGGCTGACCCTAGCCACACACAGGCTGGCAGAATGAATCCTGTTACTCATACTATTACTGTGCTTAAATGGGGTCTCTATCTCTATTCCAATCAATAACCACCATGGAGATTATACCTCACAACCTGATGACTTTGGTTTCTCCAACCTAATTGCTGAAACACAATTTGTGCGAGCCCACAAGACCCTTATCGTTCTGAAGGATTGCACCTACTATTTGTTTTGCATGCTCAGAAAAAGCAAAATGATGCCATTAGTTCATTTTCCCTTCCACACTATCAAATTATGGTTTCTCCTCTTCCTCATCATCCTACTTTCAGGGGATGTGGAACTGAACACAGGCCCCTCTGTCCACTACTCACCCACTGACTTATCAGCTATCTCAGGAAAAGGACGCCTTATTGCCCACGAGTATCAGAAGCATTACCAGGAACTTTGCTGATCTTGAGGCGTGGACAAAAGTATACAATCCAGACCTGCTCAGCCTATCCAAAACATTGCTCAAGCTTCACATCCCAGACCCTATTTGCTCCTTGGCCAATTACTCCATAATACACAGAGACAGGCCCTCCCCCCCAAAACTTGGAGGTGGGGTTGCTCTTTTCTACAAAGGTCATCTCGATGTTATGGTCTGCCCACCCTCTGGCTCCTCCTCAGGCTGTGAGTCCCTACACACAACCATTGCCCTTGGTGCAAAAAAACTCCACATTATCTGTGCCTACAATCCACCTACTGGGGGTGCCATGGGACTTCAGGATTTACTCGACCAAACCGCCTCAAATGCCAAGCAAAAACAAGGTCATAATATTAGGTGATCTAAACCTAAACTGGTTGGGAACAACTCACAGCACACTGCTGATGCTAACTCAAAGCCATAACCTGCACCAAATCTTAACTGAACCCACTAGAACCACCCCTTCTCTAACTACCTCCACCCTCATAGACTGGGTTCTGATAAATCGCCTTGATCATGTGCAAACAGCAGGCACTTTGGCAGTTGCTATTACAGATCATTCCCCTACCTTCTGTGTATGGAACTCAGAGACTGCTCCCCCCCGCTCTACTTTACAGTTACCAACTTTGCCAAACTGGACGTAGAAGCTTTCCTCCATGATGTGTCCTGTATCAACTGGTCAGGCATCTATCACTCCTGTGATGTTGGAATAGCCTTAAATATCTTCATTGATGAATTCACGGCAATCCAGAATAAACATGCCCCCAAGGTCACCAGAAGGGTTGGGACAAACAAACCAGATAGTTACACAAGGACCTGCTGTCTAACCTGTGCACGCGGAACAAACACTGGAAGAGGTACAAACTGTCAAGACTACCAGAGGACCACAATACCTACAGGGCATTTTGGAGCTCCTGTAAAAAACAAATCAGAACAGCAAAGAACATCTACTGTAGGGAACTGCTCACAAACTCTGCTGGTGACCCTAGAAAATTCTGGACACACATCAAGACTTGTCTTGGGGCTGCCCAGTCATCAACCTCAGGGGATATGATCCTAAATGGTGTGCATTGCAACAACATAAACACCATTGCCAATGCCTTTAACCAAATGTTCATGGACCTGTCTCAATACACTTCATCCTTCTCTTCACCTCCCACAGCCTCTCAGCCTTCCTCCACATCCCAGACACCTGCATCTGGCACTGCCTACTGCCAACAAACTACTACCTCTCCTTTCTACTTTAAAGCTATATCTAGGTCCAAGGTCCTAAGACTATTGCAAACCATGTCCAACAACACTAGCCCTGGCTCAGATTCACTAGAGCCATGACTCCTGAAGCTATCGGCACCTTTGATACATAGAAACATAGAATTTGATGGCAGATAAGGACCGCTTGGCCCACCCAGTCTGCCCATTTCCCTACCTGATGGATAAGCTGCAGATCCTAGTTAACCAGCAGCCTACTTCTTCCTACCCCAACCCCCTAGAATTGCCTTATGACTGTCCCATGCATGCTTGAATTCCACCACTGTTTTTGACTCAACCTCCTCTGGAAGGCTGTTCCATGCATCCCCAACCCTCTCTGTGAAAAATACTTCCTTAAATTCCTCTGAGCCGCCCCTTCTATCTTCAAATTGTGCCCCTTGTTCTTGCACACCTCTTTTTGAAAGATGCTACCCTCTTGGACTTTGTTGATTCCCTTGAGGTACTTGAAAGTTTCTATCATGTCCCTCTCCCTCCTTTCCTCGAGGCTATACATATTAAGCTCCTTAAGTCTCACTCATATGTCTTCCGTGCAGACCCTGCACCATTTTAGTTGCCTCTGGACAGCTTCCATCCTGTCTATGTCTTTGCGGAGATTGGGTCTCCAGAACTGCACGCAGTACTCAGATGTGGTCTCACCAGCTGTCTGTACAGAGGGATAATAACTTCTTGTTTTCTGCTGGTGATGCCTTTCCCTATGCATCCCAGTATCCCCCCAGCCCTCCTTGCTGCCCTCTCACATTGCTTGCCCACCTGTAGGTTACCTGATATGACTACCCCCAGGTCCCTTTCCATTTTTGTTGTTGTTAGTATCTCACCCCCCATTGTGTACTCTTCCCCTGGGTTTTTGTTTCCCAGGTGCATTACCTTGCACTTCTTAGCATTGAATCTAAGCTGCCATACATTTGACCATTCCTCTAACCTTGCCAAGTCCTTCTCATCCTTTCCACCCACCTTGTGCATCAACTCTGTTGCAGATCTTTGTGTCATCTGCAAAGAGACATACTTTCCTTCCAGTCCCTCTGCAATGTCGCTATAAAGACATTGAAGAGGACCGTCCTAATACTGAACCCTGTGGTACCCCACTGCTAACCCCTTTTTCAGAGTGGACCTATTACTATTACTCTCTGTGTCCTATTCTCCAGCCAATCTTTACCCAGGCTGTCATCTTGGGACCCCACCCCAGGCTGGCTAACTTGTATATTAATCTTTGTGTGGGACTGTGTCAAATGCCTTGCTAAAGTCTAGGTAGGCCATGACCACAGCCTCTCCTGATCTACTACTTTGGTCACCCAATCAAAGAAATCTATCAGATTTGTCTGGCATGACCTTCCGCTGTGAATCCATGCTGCCTTGGGTCCTGTGCCCTCTGGCCTCTAGATACGCAACAATTCTTTCCTTCAGAAGTGATTCCATCATTTTCCCTTCCACTGAGGTTAAACTAACAGGTCTGTAGTTTCCTGCTTCTGCCTTGCTCCCACTTTTGTGAAGGGGAATCACATCTTCCCTCCTCCAGTCCTTTTAGCCATTGGCTAAAATTTTCACTCTGTCTCTCTCTCTCTCTCAGCGCCATCCCAGACCTATGGAAGGTTGCTCGAGTTATGCCTATCTTTAAAAAAGGAGACCCAAAGGATATCAACAACTACAGCCCTATAGCCATCCTCTGTGTGTTAAGCAAACTACTGGAGAAGCTTGTTGCAACCCAAACCATCAACTATCTCTCAAAGAACAACCTTCTCTCAGACACTCAGCACGGCTTCAGAAAAAGACACAGCACCTCAGCTGCTCTTCTGAAATTCACTACTGATACACTGCAATATGGACAAAGGTTTGCTCACAGGAGCAGTGTTCATAGATCTTACCAAGGCTTTCTATCTTGTTAATCATCCCCTGCTTCTCTCAACCCTGCACAGACTTAATTTCTCACCCACTGTAGTTGCCTGGTTTAACAGCTACCTATCTAACAGATCACTAGTTGTTAAATTCAACTCCACTCTCTCAGATGAGACCAACATTAACATCAGAGTATCCCAGGGCTCCATCCTGGGACCACTTCTCTTCTCACTGTACATCAGTAACACAGATAATTCCATACTCTCCTGGTCAGCCATACTCTACACTGATGATCTTGTCCTCTACTCCTGTGCAGAAAAAGTGAAGATCATAAACACAACCCTCTCTTTGGATTCCAAGACTGTGCAGACATGGCTGAATGATAATAAGCTCATCCTCAACACAAAGAAGACCCAAGCCATGCTATTTGGCACTGCCCCCAAAGTCTGGGCTTGCAAGGAGCCCCTCCTGGTGCGTGACTCTGGGGAGTCTTACATTGACTGTATCACATCCTTCAAATACCTAGGAGTCCTTCTTGATCAATCCCTTGAGTTCAGTATGCACATCCAGGCCACCTGCAAAGCAGCGAATGCCAAACTTGGAATTGCATACAAAACTAGTCACATGTTAACATCACCTGCTAAATTGGCCATTGCCACAGGTATCCTGCTTCCTGCACTGACATATGGTGTTTCCACCTTTGCAAATGCCCATAAAACTGCTCTCCATAAATGGGACGTCGCATACAATAATATATGCTAATATGCCTCCTCTTCCCATTGCCTCAAGCACCACTGTAGACTATATAGTGACCTTGGCTGGCTCTCCCCATCTGCATTCTGACTATACTCCCTAGGCTCCCTCACAGACTCTATAATATGAAATCAGACCCCCTCCTCCCTTGCGGCACTACTTGTACCACAGACACCTGCCTATGGACTATGCTTGGCAAACAAGTTTCTACTTACGGTACCTAGGTATCTCACTTCAAAAGGCTCTGGAGCATTTCATTGCACTGCCCCTGCCACCTGGAATTCTCTCCCTCTTGCTCTCAGGCAGGCTAACTCCCATCCAATCTTCAAAAAAGAATTACGTCACCATCTATCCCGGGACCCCTGCACATGCTTTGTTCCCACTTAATGCTACTCTCTACCTCCTCATATAACACAGTTCACCACTTTACTTCTCCCTATCTCCCATGCTGCCTCTCTCACATCCCTACAAGCAATCTTCTTGTCTCCCATGCTGCACATCTGGTCTAGACAGCTGATGCTTAAATCTCACCCTGTCCACCTCCAGTACTTCTATTCTCCCTCAAACTATTTTCTCTCTTAACTCTTTCCCTCAACTTACTGCACCACAGCACTTGCAAAAGGATACAGTATGCTTTATAAATGTCACTTTAACTGTCCCTTAGCCCAGCTCTGTTACTATTTTCATGTACTAAGTTTACCTTTGGTTTCACTGCCTACCTATATGTATTATCTTAAGTACTGTTTGACTTGATCTGTATCCAACTTACCTGCATTAATTAATTGTATGCGTTTCCCAATTTATTTATGTACTCTCACGGGTCGTGCCTGAAAATAGTCAATCTTGGCTAGCGCACCTACGCTGTTAACAAAAACTACATAAAATAAATAAATAAATAAATATTTATAATAATTAGTGATATTTAAAATTTGTGTATAGGTGTTAGTAAAGTTTATCTTTCATATTTCTAAGTGTGGCAGAAATGTTTTTCACCATTATCTAGAACTGGGAAGATAGGGATGAGATCATATTTGAATTTTTTAATTATTTATGGTAATTTTGAAAATATGTTGGGTGTCAGGCCCGAGGAAAATCCAAGTGCTCTATTATAAAAAGTGATATTATAACCTTATCCCCAGCTCCTTCACCTTCCAGACAGCAACCCCTCCCTCCAAGTCTCGGTACATTAGTTTAGACATTCTCCAACATTTTCTAGGGTACTCATTCACTTTCCAGAACAAAAAACATAGCAACATCCACCAGTATACTTTACAGAAACAGGCTCACACCAAAATAAGGTGCATACAAAGTTTTATTAAAGGTCTGTGGATTCCATACCTCTCATGGGAACATCAGCAAACCAATGCTACACAACACAAATTTACATTTCTCTGGAATTGGGAAAGTGAAGAGAGGGTCTACTGGTGGGAACCTGGATTTATTGTTGTCCAAGAAAGAAACTTTTTGGATATATACATTAGGGGGTTTGAGGCATTCAGGCCTCAATGATGCCATTGACTTATCTCTATTTTTATATAAACAATAGCAATCTAATTACACACAGTAATGTTTTTGAGGTATACATTAAGGACACTGAGACATTTTGTCATGGGGTTGCTTGTATTTACATTTATTTATATAAACAATAACTACATAAATTGCTTACATTGGTAGCAATTTTTGATCTCTAAAAACTCAATTATAATAGCTTTTTGAATTATTAAGGAATTGGGTCTTTAGCTCCCCCATGCTAAATATTATACTTGGGCGGTAGTGCCAGTAGTGTTAGAATGAAAGGTAATGTCTATGTTAAACCAGAATTTGTGAACCTCAAATACTTTGGAATCATTCAGTGACTTTACATGCAATTTGGCATGTATAATCTCTTGGAGTAGGTTGGGCGAAGTACCAAATGCTGTGCAAATCTGTTGTATGGTTTCTGAGATACAGAGGGTAGAAAAAACAGAAACATTTGTGTTTATTTGCCATTTCTTTGTCCACCTTGATCTCAGAAATGGCTTTAGGTTGTGGACCTGATAACATTCACCCTAGGGTACTCAAGGAACTGTCAGGGTGCCTGGCAGGACCACTGGCTGACCTGTTCAATACCTCCTTGTACACAAGAAGTGTGCCACAGGATTGGAGGTTTGCCCATATGGTGCCCATTCACAAAGGTGGCCCAAAGGATGATCCAGGTAACTACAGACCAGTGAGTCTCACATGAATTGTGGGAAAGCTCATGGAGACAATCTTTAAAGAGAAACTGGTGACATTTTTGGAGGACAATGGTCTCCAGGATGTACAACATCACAGGTTTGTCTCGGGCAGATCATGCCAGACAAACCTGATTGAGTACTATGATTGGATGACCAGGGAACTGGACAAGGGCCATGCAGTGGATGTCCTGTACTTAGACTTCAGCAAGACCTTCGATTCTGTGCCACATGGGAAGCTAGGTAGAAGCTGGAATATGTAAGGGTGGGTGCTAAGATAGTCAAATGGATCACTAACTGGCTGAAGTGCAGGCAGAAAAGGGTGGTGGTGGAGGGGAAACTCTCATCACCAAGATCAGTAACAAGCAGGGTGCCACAGGGATTGGTATTGGGACCAGTGCTGTTTGCAATATTCATAGCATATATCTCACACGGAGCCCATAGTAAGATCAGTCTGTTCATGTGGATGACATTGAGGTGAGGAAGGGACTGCAAGAAGACCTCATTAAACTACAGGAGTGGTCAGAAACATGACAGATGGGGTTCAATGCTAAGAAGTGCAAAGTGCTGCACTTCGGAGCTAAGAACCAGAGGAGGAGCTATCAGCTGGGAGGGGTACAGTTGGGGAGTACAGAGGAGGAAAAGTACCTAGGGGTGATTAAAATGGGGGATATGAACAACTCAGCTTAGTGCAGGAAGGCAGCAGCAAAAGCCAAAAAGATGCTGGGCTGTATAGTGAGGGGAATCTCCTCTAGAAGTAGTGAGGTGATCCTTTCCCTGTTCAGGTCACTGGTCAGGCCACACCTGGAATACTGCATGCAATACTAGTGCTCATTCCTGAAAAAGGACATCAGATTGTTTGAGGGGGTGCAGTGCAGAGTGACTAAGATGATCCAGGGTTTGGACGTGAAATCCTATGAGGAAAGGTTGAACATGCTTAACATGTGTTCCCTGGAGGAAAGAAAGATAGGGGAGATATGATCAAGACCTTTAAGTATCTGAAGGGGATAAACAAGACTAATACAGGAGATATATTCTGGATCAAAAGAGGGAGGGATACACAAGGGCATCAACTGAGGTTGGGGGGAGGAATTCAGGAGGGAAACCAGGAGTCGTTTTTTCGCTGAATGGGGTGGTAGGCAAGTGGAACACTTTACCTGTGGAGGTGGTATCCTGTAGGATAGAAGGCTGTTTCAAGAGGGGATGGAACAGAGTGAGGGGGGATGACTGTGAGGGGGGAGGAAAGGGTGGGGCAGCTGCAAGTTGAGGGGCTAGCTGCACAATCGAGCAAACTAGGCAGACTATGAGGCCTGTTTCTGCTGGCATTTTTGTATGTTCATATGTTCGTGGTCTGAAATTTTCAGAGTAAAAAGCCTTTGCTTCACAAATATGCCTTTTAAAGGTTTAATAAAAAAATACTAATCCATTCAAAAGCTATGACATTTTTAATTTTCACATTGTTCCCTATGGAAATATTTATGTCAGGCATGAAAGAATCTATTTTTTACAAAAGTAAGGTATTTTATCACAAATCAGTCTGTTTTTTGCACAAAGTGTAATTTTTTTGTACTGTATATGACTTTGCAATGGCAGAGCTCTGTTGTGTCTGCCATCTTGTTTTGCCATTAGCAAGCATGAGAAAGTGAACAAAAATAAGTGTAATAAAGAAAAAACATCAAAACTTTGCTAAAAGGGACCCCTTTAGCTACACTTTGATGTTTTGTTTTTTTTGAATGTGGCCCGAAACACATTTCCTGAGCACCAGAAATCTCGGGTGCTGAGCTTAGCGAGAGAACTGCTTCTATCCCATCCTCAGTATGAGAACTCTGGCATTTCTTGACTTCTGCAGCCACAGTTGGAAATCATGCTGCCAGCTACAGGGTCAGCTCTGAACCACACCCCCCTTCCTGGTGTGTAGTGGCACTCCCCAAGCCAGTGATCACCCTTTAAACTAATATTTTCTGACACCGGGATGCCCACTCCTGGTGTCAGAAGGCCCCCATGCAGCCCCTTTGGTTTATTTTCCCCAACAGGGTGGGACACTGGGGGGCCCACTCCCAGTGTCCCCAGGGATGTGTCACTGCCCCCCCAGCAGGTGCAACACTGGAGAATCCACTCCCTGTGTTACAATATGTGCTTCATGACAAAAGTGTTGTAAATTAAAAAAGACCATCAAAGATTTTTTTTTACACCTGAAAAAAAGAGACAATGATCCATCGTCATGTCCCCCATCTCCATCCCCCATCCCTAGCCTCCCACTGAGGATCCACTACCCCTCACCCTCCTCCCTCCCTTGCCCTATACTTACTTCTGGAGTTTGTCTGCTCTCATCTTCTGTGGACCGGAACACAATTGTACTCTTGAAAGCCGAACCGCAAATTGAGTAGTCACAATAAATAGAGAATAATGGATAGCTAGGTGGTTATAATGAGAATTTTACATATCCTGAGGGGTGGGATGCCACATAAACCTCAAAAGCAAAGCTTGAGGGGTTTATAAAGACATCCAACCCTGAGGGTGTGTATAAAATCTGAGTTTGCAACTACCTAGCCATCCTTTATTGTGTATAATTACTGACCAACATTATTTTGCCTGACTAGAATGTGGTCTGTGCTTGTTGTTTTGTTTGTGCTAGTTTAAGTTTCAACAGTAGCAGAACAGCAAAGTTTGGCTGAGAACAGTGTACTTTAAGTAACAGATCTTTTCTTCAGTAAACATCTTGCTTTCTGAAGTCATTTTTAACTTACTTTTTGTGCAGTAACTGACAGAACTAATGAACTGGATTGCTACAGAGAAAATTAGTTAAACTTTAAAAGTCAATCGGTAAGGAGAAAATCAAAAAAAACTTTAAAACTTGAAATAAATGCATGCAGTTAGTTTAAAACTTTAAGTTTTTGTTACTATTTTTTGATCTTTGTGATCAATTAGTGTCTTTTTTTTTCAGGTAATCCAGGTTGCCATGGTGAAGGTCGGTTGCTGCGGTGATTCAGGTCATGAATCCTCACATTGCCTACAGAGAGAATGAGATGATTTAGTGGTTAAGTTAGGGATCGTGAACAAGTGTGGGATTAGAAGAAAATGTGCCTCAGTCTTCCTCATGTGGCTGGAAGTCATTGAGAAGCAGGCCAAGCGAATGAGCGAGAGAGTGGGGTTTTCAGTGAAGAGAGCTCACTGTGAGGTACAGTGTCTCGGTCCTCCTCATAGAGAAAGTCAGTGCATGTTTGTCGAAATAATCAGCTGGTTATAATGACAAAGTTATAACTGGCTTTCTCTATTGGAAAAAAATGTTAGCCAGTAATTATAAATGATTAAGTAACAAAAAACAGTGCTGTTGACATGGTTCTCTGCTGGTGCAGAGGACTAGATACATGACTGCCAGGCCAAGGATACAGGATTCAAGACCAATTACTACATTGTTTTTTTTTTTTACAATGAAGGCGAAAAAAAATGGAATGACTAGTTTCAGACTTGGGGCCCTTGGCCTGTCAGATGTATATCTGGTCCTCGGCACCACCAGAAAACCATAGTCACATAACTGTTTTTTTTAACTTAAAAATGCTGTCATTCAATTGCATGTTTGGCTGCTATTGGATGTGAAATGTTTCAAAAATGTTTTGCACATATCACATTTTCAAACAATTGGCATCCATTTGTGCCCCCTCCAGCACTGTAGGACACTGAGGAGCCTACTCCTAGTGTCCCGAGACATACCACATGTTGCTACACTCCCAGCAGTGTGGGATACTGGGAAGCCTACTCCCAATGTCCCAAGTTATCTATACCATCACATCCAGCAGTGTGGGATACTGGTTAGCCCATTCCCTGTTTCCAAAATTATGCCCCACCCCCAAGCAGCATGGGACACTGTTGATCCCACTCCCAGTGTTCCCAGTCCCCAGTTATGTTCACCCCCAACCAGCAACAAGGGACACTGGAGAGCCAAGGCCCAGTGTCCTGAGACTTTTATTTGTGACCCCCCCGCTTTCCCAAAATATGTTTCTTTTAAAAGCTATAAATTAGAAAATCATCCCCCATTGACTTTTTAATTTTTTTACCTGAAAAAAAAGAAAACAGTCCCTCATCATCCTCTGCCATCTCCCTTTCTTAACCCCAGCCCTCCCACTGATGATCCGCCACCCCACAGACCCCCTCTTACCCTGTATTTACCTCTGGGGGTTATCCGCTATCATCTTCTGTGGACCGGGACATGTCTGCACTCTTCAAAGCTGAACTGCAAACTGAGGAATCAAGGTATGTGCTGTATAATGGCTGCCAATGGCATTTTCAACTTATGTTGATATCGTGGCCATTTTAAAGTATTTTTGCACCAAATTTTCAACATGGGGTTTTTGGGACCTCTTCTCATCAACAATGTCACTGTCGTTTTGTTACTCAGACCGTAAGGTTATTTCGGGATGCTACGTGAAATTACCTTTCAGGACCAAGTGACTAAATGACAGTGCCAGTGTTCATGAGGTGGGGTCCCAAAAACCTCATGTTGAAAATTTGGTTCAAAAATACCAAATGCGCGGTCCTTGAAATTTTCCTACGCATGTGCATAACTTTGCAAATTTTTTATATTTTCACTCCAAATTTCAACATTGCCATTTTTTTCACACCTCCTCATGAACAGTACAACTGTCATTTCTCATATCCTGGCTGAAATGTGTTTTTGCACCTGTTGCACAGAATGGCCTGATCATTGCGTGAAATCAGCTTTCAAGATGGAATAATGAAATAACAGTGCCAGTGTTCATAAGGTGGAGTCCCAAAACACCCATGTTGAAAATTTGGTGAAAAAATTCATAAAAATGGACAACTTACATGTGTGGAATGGCATGTTAGCACAGATGTAAACATTTTCATCTGCAGGGTATATGAGTTGGGTCATAAGAAGACTATCTTCATAATTTGGGGTCAAAATATGAAAAAATGCCAAAGTTATGACCATTGGTCGCACTTTTAGTACGCCCGCTTATAAGTTTGGAAATTTTCAGTGTTTTGACCCCAGATTTTCCTCATAGCCTTCTTGTTACCCAAGCTCATGTATGTCACAGCTGTTATTTTCATCCAAAATGTGTTTTCACACCTGTGACACAGAATGGCTTGCAGTTGCGCAGAATGATGTTTTGGCGCACATTTGAAAATGTTGTCTATCGGGTACATGTGCTGGTGTAATAAGATGGCTGTGCTGATAATTTGCCCATGTAGCTATGAAGAGATGGATACTCAGGGTCCAAAGGACCCTACACACTCACACAAAAATAAGAAAAATCACAGAGCTTGGGAGCGTAGGGCCGAAGAGCCCTGTGCTCCCATTGTCACATAAGCACTGTTACAGAGGGCTCCCACAGCCAAATAAGGATACAAGTAAACTATCTGAAAAAGTTAGGAAATTCATTGCAAAAAATGTTGTTAATGCATCAGTTAGGGTGAGTACTATAGCGACAAAAGCAGGGAAATTAGGTGTTAGGGTTTCCAACCCTAACACCCCACCCCTCCACCCCACCTGCAGACACTGACAGGTGCCGGGGTGTACCTTGCGGTCATTGACCCTAACGCTCACCTCATTGTCCTATACTGTACCCATCCCAGCTTATTTACTTATGGAATGGGATGAGTGTTTGAGCTGATGATCCCAAGGCATATCCCCGGCACCTGTCAGTGTCTGCAGGGAGGGGGGTGGAACGGGATGAGCATTATGGCCGATGATTCCGAGGCACACCCCGATGCCTGTCAGTGTCTGCAAGGTGGGATGGTGTGGGGTGTTAGGGTTGGAAACCCTAACACCTCATACTTTTGTTGCTATAGTACTCACCCTAACTGATGCATTAAATAAGTTTTTTGCACTGAATTTATATGTATGTATATATATATAAATATATATATATAAATATATTCACACAAATTTAATATGTATGTATTTTATATTATTTCTGTGTCTATACTGTAGGAAACAGCATTGATTATTTATGTTGGTGATTCATGGATTCAACACATTTTTAATGTGAATCAACAAAGTTTGAATAGAGTTTAGCTATATTTATAGCGTATGAATTGATGCATTATATATATATATTGCTATTTAAATTATTATTTTCTCTCATCCCTGAGTGGCTAGTCATCTCTATGTGTAACACTGTAACTTTGGTGTTCCATTTTTATTACTTTCATTATTCCTTGTTTGTCTTTTAACATCAATGATAAACTTACACACATCTGTAGGTGTTTTGATAGGCAGTGTACTGTACAGTATGTAAATGATTGCACCGTTATACATGAATTTAATATGTGTATGTGTCACTTTAAGATGACACTTTAAAATTGTTGGTATTCATTGAGGTTACCACTCCCTGATGATGCCCTGAGCAAAGCTGGTCAGAGATTTGGTTGGTGTGATTCGCTCCTACTGGTGTTCCCATGAGAGGTATTGAATCCACAGACCTTTACTAAAACTTTTTATGCACCTTATTTTGGTGTGAGCCTGTTTCTGTAAAGTGTACTGATGGATGATGCTACATTCTTTGTTCTGATTTAATAGTTTACTGTGCACATCCAGTCATGGGGCAGTTTTCATTTGTTCAGATGACTCTATCACTCTCCCCATAGAGCTTATTGAGACACTTGTGACAGTCATCTCACTCACACAAATGTTTAGCAATGACTGGGTGATGCCCATGTATATTGCATTACCCCACAGGTCTGCCAGGAGCATGCCCCTTTTAAGGAGCTCTTTTCCACATGGGTTGTCTGTGCACCATCCCTGCCAGGGCCACAGTCAGTGGAAGCACAGATGGCATGTGGCACACAACACCTGGCAGCCATTCCAGGGCTACTGTACAAGGTTACAGAGGATGTGCTCAGTGCTACAACTGAATGTTCTTCTGCTAGATGGCAAGAGTAAAAACAAGCTGCTACTGAGTGCACGTCAGCTGCCATATGTATTCCAGCCACTGCTGAATGCCTTCAGGGACACACACTATCTTGAGAGATTCTGTTTGGACCATGCCACAATC
Organism: Neoceratodus forsteri; assembly: GCA_016271365.2. Classification (NCBI taxonomy): domain Eukaryota; kingdom Metazoa; phylum Chordata; order Ceratodontiformes; family Ceratodontidae; genus Neoceratodus; species Neoceratodus forsteri. The sequence continues at coordinate 538,506,704 of CM057455.1, forward strand.
ACAATGCTGTGTGACATGGTCTGTGACCCTGTGGCCCCACAAACCCATCAGTCATGGATGATGTTGTTTAAGACAAATGTGTTATGTGCATTGGTGTACTATACCACTGGGTGCTTCAAGAGGGTGGCAGTGAATTTCACAGGTGTCATCCAGTTCTCCATATCCAGGGCACTGCACCAGGTCACCAATGCCCTGTTTCTGTGTGTGCAAAAGCATATAAAATTTCCCACCACACAGGCCAACATAAAGTCCATGAATGAGGTATTATATGCCTTGTGTGGCACTCCCAATATACTGGGGCCATTGACTGTACACATGTGTTGATCCTGGCATCATCCATGGATGAGGAGGCATACCACAACTGCAAGGGGTATCACAGCATCAACTGACAGATAGCCTGTGATTCAATGGATAGCATCACTAAAGGGTGTGCCAAGTACCCAGGTTCATGCCATAATGCCTATATCTTTGATGGGTCCAGGTTATGCACCCTCCTCAATGCATGTGACAGAAGGGATGAATGGTTGATAAGCAAGTATAATACTCTACAGAGGTGGTACAGGGTTGATGCATGGCAGATGCATGGTACTAACTCTATCATTTACCCACTGCATAGGTGACAGCAAATATCCACTACACCCAAACCTGACAGCTCTGCACCAGGGGGCACATCTACCAGTGGATGTGGCATACAATAAGGCACAAAGGAAGACATGGTCTGTGATCAACAGCATGATAAGGGCTATTGATGATGCATTTCCAGTGCCCTGATCTGACGGGCAGCACAAAGATGCTTGCCTCAGGAAAGAATACAGAGTGTCAGCATGTGCCATGCTTCACAACATAGCGGTGCAGTATAAGCTACCCATGCCACAGGATGGACAGAGGGATGTACCACCTGGAGACTGGGGAGGCTTTACAGGTATGAACAGCAGCATCACTGTCTGGATGGGCAGCAAAGCGTGGACTTGAGCATGGACATTCAGCTGCTGGGGGGACAGTATGGCACTGTGATGATGTCCCACCCTGAGTGCCACACCACCCATGGTGGGGATTATTGATGACAGTGCTTTTCAAATATATGAGATGGGGGTTGTATGTGATGAGGGATATATGTTGTGGCAAGGTTATATGAGGTGGGGGGATACGTGTGGTGCAGGGATATGTGTTTGGGAGTTGTACATTATGTGCTTAGGTGGAACTTAGTGCTTGTGGTGGATGGTGTCTGGCATCACATCTTCTTGCCTGGTTGCTGCCCTTTGTGTGTGGAGACTGGCAACCCCAGATGGCATGTCTTGTCTGCGGCCTTTGCCCCTGCACTGCCCCATGTGTCTGGGCATGTGCCTGATATCAGTTGTGTGTGGCTGTCCTCCTGTACTTCAGGATTGCTGGGGTGGACAGGAGTGTGTTGCATGGTGCCCTCCAGTGTTGCCTTAAATACTGGTTGAGTGCCCCTGAAGGGCCTGGCTAGCATGTGCTCCATTAGACTTTCCAGTAAGTCCCCTATGCAGTCAATGCAGACATGTGATCTTCCCCTCTGCAGTCAGCTCTTTCAGCTGCTCTATGTTGTCCTGTTGGACATGGAGCCAGTCCCATTCCATCTACCTTACCTCAGGGTAATATGTGTGCAGTATACCTCTGTTGGCTGCCCTCTGTGTATGGCACATGGGATGGATGACGTTACCCTCATCCACACTGTCACCAGGATGTTGTGTGTTCCCCCATGGCTCCACTGCATTCTGCTGTCCACCACCAGTGGGTGGACTGTCTCAGTCATCTGCACAATGGCAGCACCAGGCTGTGGCTACAGACCCTCCACTTATGGCTGCACACAGGGCTCAATGGTGCCCTGTAGGCTGGGCCAGTCAGGTTGTTCGGAGTGCTGCTGTGGCTGGGGATCATGATTGTGTGGGGAGGGGTAGATGGCTGCGTTGGGGGTGTCCAGCTCCTTCTTGTCCTCCTGTGTAACCCAGAATAAGCCAATGTCAGGGTCCTGCAGCACACCTTCTTCCTCCATTCTGGCCATGTGTTCCTGCAGTGTACCTGGGGAGAGGACAAGCCAGATGTTATAAGCTGTGGCATAGCTGTGTGGATAACAAAGGTGTCTTATGGGGCTCTGTGCTTACAACATACCTGCCAGTTTGCTGGATAAGTAGGCTCCCTTCCAATATAAGTAGTGTAATTTGAGGGCCAGGAGGGTGAGAGTGTCAATACAGAAAGGTCAAAGTTCCAGCCACTCAAGTAGTTTTCCAAAAATTCTTTTTTTTAATTTTCATGTATTTGTTCAAATAGCCATTCCCAATGTTTTACCTGTACATCAGCCTTCTCAGGGGAGGATCTAAATTATGAACAGTCAAAAAAGTCACATGAATGAAAATAAAAAGAAAGAATTTTTGAAAAACTACTTGAATGGCTGGAACCTTGACCTTTTGGTACAATATACCTGCACCATCCTCATGACTCTGGCTGCCAGTGCTGGTCACTTGGCATGGACCCACCTCCATGAGTGCTGTCATCTCCACGTCAGGAGTGTTACCCATCACAGGGTCTGAAGTGTGCAACACAGGATGTTGAGCATGGTTGTGCTGTCCCAAGCCCTTCTGGCCAGTCACTGCAGTATACTAAAATACCAGCTGGTGTATACTTGCCCTCCTCCTCCTCCTCACCATGCAGGAGCACCTCTGTGAGAGTATCTGCCACCATCCTCTGAATAAGGGACAGGCTGTGTTCCTGTGTGGGTAAGCCACTGCCCATGGCACTTGATGACAGACTTGAGGTCATGCCACATGTGCTTTATAGCTGCCTGTGTGTGGGTCCTTGTCCTGGCAATGTTCATAGCGGCCTGAATACAGTATTGGTTCCATGTGATAATGGCTATCGTGGAAAGGCGATCACTGTTTGGGTGAGTGTACATCACTGAAAATGAATTTTGGTGATGTACACTAATGGCACACAGCAAAAGGGTGCCAGAGACTTAGATTTGTTTATAATGTGGGGGCTGCCCCAAACACACCCCCACACCCTCCTACTAAAGGATTCGCAACTCCAGGGGGGTGCATGTCATGGAGGGGTGTGCAAAAGATAAAAAAAGTAAAATCGCAAAATACAAGCATTCCCAGAACCAAACCTGGCACCCTTTCAATCCTAGTCTGCCACCAACCCACCATTCCACACAGCCAGCTTGGCAACCCACAACTGCACTACACCCCACAAACCCTCCCTCCCTCCCTTTTGCCCATCATATGGTGTGGTCCCTCCCCACCACCCTGTGTGCATATATATATATATATATATATATATATATATATATATATATACAGTATATATTCCATATATATATATATATATAGATATATATATATATATATATAGTGACATCCTGTAGCTATACTCACTGACCCCCTATCCAGTCGCCCTCCCTGCCTGGTAGCCCTGTGCACAGGCTCCATGATTGAGCCACCCTTTTAGAAAGTGCTCAGTAGTGGTCACCATCATCACAGGCTACCACAGTATCAAGCAACACCCTGGCTTTTGTCTCAGAAAGAGCCTTCAGGGACTCTGCCCCATACGGGATGCCATACTGCTCCCTTATGTCAGCAGCCATGGCTGCCACCTGAACACTTAAAATGTGAGAGGACCCAGATCATCTGCCCCAGCCCCACATCTCCATCCATGTCTCCATATCTCTGAATGGGCACAATCTGTGCCTTTGGTTAGAAGTGGTGGCCCATGTACTCTGAGTGGTGCTCCTCCCCTTCCATCGTCTGACACAATATGCCCCTCAGCTTCAGTGTTGGCATTCACTTCTATGGATGCACACAGGGTGGTGCAGATGTCCATATATGGCGGGTCAAGAGGCATGGCCATTTAGTGTAGGCTCACCTAGTGTCTGATGCACACTGCCCTGTACATGTCTGTATGCCTCTATCATGCCTGTGCCTGTCCTGCATGCAAGATTATGCATAGTACATAACTCCATCCGCCTGACCAGGGTATAGGTGTGCTGGTGTTATGTCACCCATGAGCACAGTTCACACTTGTTTATGTATACACCCCATGTTGCTTAAAATGTTTTCTAAACCATCTTAATGTTTTGTGCTGTTTACTTCCAATAAATGACACCCTTAGCTACATACAGTACAGTACAAATAGTAAAATGTATTAAGAATCTACTTTCTTCTAATCTGTATACATTTTAAGAAGCTGTCTCATTGCTGCATCTATTGAGTCAAATATCTTTTAAACCACTTTTTATATATCTGTTGTTTACTTACAGTGAAGTCCAATGAATTGCTTCCAATGAAGTTTACCCTTAAAGGATACCCAAACAACATTTTGACAACAGACTATTCAAAAATCTGACTCCGTAGGTGACTAAAGAAAAGGCTGCTGTATTCATTAATGCTAAAACTACATTTACATAATTTAGCTAAATGTGGTTTCAGAGCATTTGAAAATTGTAAAATCAGCCTTCCAATTTCAAAAAAACTGTCTTACCTGCTTCCTAAAATGGCCACCAAATGTGTTATGTGATGACATCATTGGAGCCAAAGTCAGAGAGATATATGGCTCTCTATAGTGCTAACTAGTTCTTTTTTTCCTTTGTATAGAATTGTTTCACCCAAATGGTCAAACCTATGTGCATTATTTTGTATAATGCACATGTTGGGCTATGGTTCTGTTCATTTTGTTTACTTTAACATGCTGAAAATGTGTTTTAATCCAACCGACTTTCTCTGTGGCAAACCACAGTGCAGTACAAATCTTGAATAACTTAGTGGTCTAGTGGTTATGGTGGATCTAGGATGTTAGAATGGGGGTGCTGGAGTTGTGTGCATGCTTAATATGCACTTTTTAACATTTTTATTAAACCTTTATATTTTATGCTGCTATTCTTTTCTAGTACGTTTTTGACAGAACCTACAAACGTAATCCATAGTTTGAATGTAAACATTTGTACAATTAATAAATCAGACTTCTTCAACAAAGTGAAATGCAGCAGCAGCAAGCAGGTACCTTACTATGTGTGTGGGGGGGTGCAGCTACATCCTTCACCACCCCCTAGAGCCACCACTATTTTTGTAGCAAATTTCTTGTGCAGTCCAATGTTAGAGTTCATACTTTCTCGAAACTCAAATATATACTTGTCTTGTTTTCTTTTTCCATGGGAAATAATAATAAGAAGAAGAATCAGCATTTATATAGTGATTTTCATACACATTGTATCCCAAAGTGCTTTACAAGCAATACTAGACTGGTGGCGAAGTGACTGAATGTGTAGTGGCAGCCATTTCATACATTAATATCCACACACAGCCTTTGACAACTGCATGAATTAGTTTTATGGGTAGGGGAATGTTGGCCAGGACAACGGGGTCAGGTAGTGATCAAGGTGATGGCAGCCCCACATCTTATTTCTCACAGTAATCTGCTCATATTTCTCTCCTTCTGTCTTTCCCCTTCCCTGAATATAGCAGTACCTTGCAAGAGTGGCATTCTCAGTCCCCCTCTGGTATTCATTCTTCACTATTCCTCCTCACACCAAAAACTGGTGAGCTCATCACCCTTCTGCATCATGAATGCAAGTAGTACAGTCCCTGTTTTATTTTGACATATCAAATATAAACATATCTTTCCAGTAAGTCAGGCTCATAGCAGCAGGGAACAAGGGGAATGATGGGCTTTCCTATTCTTAAAAGATCTAGGCTACCTTTGATTAGGCACTATTAAATGATGGGTGTGCACATCATTATGCTTGTCATTTAATAGTGCCTAATCATAGGTGACTTAGATCTTATATGGGTAGGAAATCCTATTTTTCCACTTGTGCCATGCTGCTATCAGCCTGGCTTACCAGAAGACCATGTTTATTATTAATATGTAAATATAACACAGGAGACTGTACTAACCACATTCATGACATGGAAGGGTAGTGAACTCACCAGTTTTTGGTGTGGAGAGCAGGTGAGAAGAATGAATGCCAGAGAGGGACTGAAGAGGCCATTCCAGCAGGGTGCAGCTATATTCAGGTTGGTTGAATACATGAAGGAGGATGCTGTGCAGATCACTGTGAGATCTAAAATGTGGGGCTGTCAGCATCGTGATCACTACCTGATTGTGGATGAGAGTAGCCATCGATGACAAATACTCAGAGTAGCAGGGCTGCTCCTAAACTGTTACTTGAATTCAGTGTAGGGAGATTATCCTCAGGTGGGGGGGGGATGTTGACATTTGTTAGGACAGTATTGAGGGAGTTGTGTATAGCTCATTCTAGATTTGGAAGGGTGGTAACCAGCCAACTCACATTGTGGAGTAGAGCACAGAAAAGTACTGGAGCAGAAATGCTGGGAACTGTCCTGCGGTGTTCTGCAGATCACAGGTAAAGGAGTAGACTGACACTGGAAGTCAGGTGGATTCGCTCAAGGTATTAGTATGCCTCTCCTGCTAAAAATATTGTTATCCATTGTAAGTGAAGCCCTTATGAGGGCATAAACAGCAGTTTTTCTGTTGGGTCATGACGCTCATTGCTTGGCCCTCCAGGAAGACCTAGTTGTTGGTTAATGAGGTGGGAAAAAAACACAACAGGGAATTGTACATACTACATTCACTGTGCAGAAGGGTGGTGATCCACTCAATGTTTACTGTGGGAGCAGAAGTCAAACACTGAGAATGTGGACTGGAGAGTGATGTGGGAGGCATTTTCTAAACAGTGCCAGCTGATGATGCATATCAGTATAGGTGTGCACAACTCTCTGAGGTACAGGATTACAATCTGAGGTATGATAATTCTCAAGAGACCGCAAGCTCATATGCAGCCCCAGGCAGTACTAAGGATAGGGTATGGATGGTGGGGTGTTCAACAGAAGGCAGGCTATGTGCAGGGGTTCACATGGAAAACGAAAGCTTTATTTGTGGATTAACAAGAAAGCATGAGCTTTGGAACTGAACAAGACTGGTATTTTGCTGTGTGACCCTTAGCTAGTCACTAAACTTCCTTCTGCTCCCAGGCCACACCTGTAAACAAGCTTTCAGCTTAGTGTGTCTCTCCAGGTTAACAAAAAACAAAATTCAGTGCATCATATTGTCATATAGATCATCCGGTATTTGAAGTGTTGTACTGTAATGCAGTTTGCCAAAGAAAAAGTCAATAGGATTGCAAAACATTTTCTGCAAGTTAAAGTAAACAAAATGAACAAAATCATAGCCTAACATGTACTGATCAAAATAATTCATGAGGTAATATGTGGTGTTGATCATTCTGGTACAATAATTCAAAATAAAGAGGGAAAGAAGAACTAGTTAGCACTAGAGAAATATATGTGGATCTCTGTCTCTGATGATGTCGTCATGACTCATCACTTAACACACTTGGCAGACATCTTAGAGAGAAACCAAAGCTGTTTTTTGAAAGTGAAAGGCTGATGTTTACATTTTTCAAAAGCTATGAAACTGCATTTATGTTATTTACATAAATGCAGTTTTAGCATAAATGTAAACAGCAGCCTTTACTTTACCTCGCAATGAAGCCAGATTTTGGAGTTTGCACTTTTAAAAAACTGCTTGTTTAGTTACCCTTTAAATGCATAGTAAGCTCATGGGACCCATTTAACTCCATACTTTTCGGCTTTGCATTCTTATTTCCTTTATTGTTTTAAATCTAGTGAAAAGAAAGTAGCCATTAAGTCCGAAAAAAAGATTATATACAAACGCTGTTGAAATCATTATATATCCTGTCAGAGAACTGACCTGGTTTGTTCAAAAGTTTGCCAATGTGATGGCATCAAACATCAGTCTTGCTCCACGGTCCCAACTGCACTTGAGCAGCACAGTACAGAGTGTGACTGACATTTGATATCATTATGTTGGATCTCCTGTGACCTCATCATGGCACCATTCCTTTGGCTTTAAAAGCCAATATGAGACAACAAGACAGCCCTTTGGCATCCCAATGACAGTAAACAGGATGCACATTTCTCATCTTAGGTATTCTTGTAGTCTGGATTGTGTCAGTACAAGTGGAGAAGCATGTTGAGGGGAACTGAGGAACTGCATTGAGGTACACTGAGCATCTGCATGTGTAACCTGAAGGTACTGCAGGGAGGGTGGGGAGGTAAGAGGTTGTTTAATTGCAGGATAGCCAAAAGGGGTAACCAGTTTTCAGACTGGGCACCCACCACTGGCAATTATAGTAACTACTTATCAGGGGCCCATAAGGAAGGTTGAAAGAGGGTTATCTGTGGTGAGATTGAGCACCATCAACAACCTTTATCTTATAACTGGGGGCCAAGATAAGGGTACTGGTGTCATGGTTGGGACCCACCACCAGTATTTACATGTAGATTGGGCATCTGGGAGTGAAGCAGGTACCCACCTCCACTGTCTTATATGTATGGGTTGAGTGGGACGGGGTTTCTGGTAATGGGAGTGGGCCCCTGCCATCAGTGCTTTGAATATTTTCAGGATGGGCAGGAGGGGGGTACTGGTGGTAGGATTCAAAAGCCACAGCTGGAGTTTACTATATTTACAGGTTAAATGGAGTGAGTGGGGTACTGGCAGCTGTATTTTATGCACAAAACATGCTGTTTTTGTTTTATGTGTTTTTTTCTTTATAATTGACTTCAGTTATGAAAGAAAAAAAAATCAAATATTATACCTATTTTATTTTTAGCATAGAATGCATGTCTCCAAGTTTAAAACTTCAAACCCTATAACTCAAAAACTAAGCATTTGTTAATTTCTAAATAAATAAGCAAAAACTTGATCACATTCTGGAAGAATTGAAATCAACCTACGGTATATGTTTTATCATTTAAATTATTTTGCCCGCCTAGCAATGAGAAAAAAGTCTTAATTTTGGCATTTTGGATAAGTGTTCCTTCACTGTAAGGGCATCTTTGTGACTGAATGAATTACCAGAAATCCTGTTAAGTCTACCAAAATTAGCCCATTTCAAGAATGCTCTGAGAAAAGAACTCACTACTAGTTCCAAATGCTCATGTTTCAGTTAATCCAAACACCTAGCTTGCACAATAACTCCTTTATTGCTGCTGTAATAGCTATTGTTCTAATCCTGTACCTAATACATTCTATGGTTTGCTACTGACTGTTCCCCTGGAGTTGCTGTTTATGTTTCTTATGTTGTTTAGTGTTATGTGTATGCTCACTTCTTGTCTCAGACGTGGAACCTTCATAAATGAGCACTGGTGCTCAAAGGTACTTTCTGAATGATTAAACTAAATAAACAAAGAAACTGCCATAGAGATTCACACCAAATTTTGCCAAAAAATTTAACCCTTAGGACTGTGAATGTTCTCATGAAATTCCCAGTACTAGTAGCTGAGGCACCAAGATAGGTATTAGCTGGAACAAAAAATTGACACAAATGCTAACTCAGCCCTAACACACAGGCACTACCGTACATGTATTTATTTTCCAGAATGTAAAATGTTATTTTTATCAGTCTACTGCAAAAGCAGAATTACTGTATTCAAGCCAGTGGTAATGATTAACAAATAGAAGCAAATCAGAAAAAGAGAATTTTGAAACAGTAAAGTAACTTGTCTCTACACAAACTGTCACGAGAGTCTACTCTACACTTGCAGCAAGAAAGAAATACACAAATCAGCATGTATATTAATGAGATACAGAATATGTATTAAGGAGATGCAAAGGATATTCAACTGCTGCTCATTACATGTACCTACAAGTAAGGAAAACTCTGGATTCTGGTCTGTCAGTAGCCTAATGAATGGCCATTATAACAACAAGAAATCAAGATAAGGTCTGTGAAAACAATTCAGAAGGCAAGAAACCTTCAGAGTGTGGAGAGTTGACAGATCTAAACAATAAATAAGAAATAATGTTAAGGTTGGATAAAGGCAACCTACTCAAGCATGATGACAACACAAATTGAAATTATAGTGAAATGTTTTTGGCCATATACCGTAGCTGAATGATGGTGTGCATGCAAACACACATCTGGGAAATAGTAGTCATCTAGCTGTCTTCTCCAGGTTACTGTTACAGAATAGCATTGTGTTTAATTATTCTCTGAATTGATCCCTTCTACCAGTGACCACCGCACAAAGTGAATGATACCTGAAACAGCCAGAGGCATCCCTGTAGCTACTGTACAGTTTACTGTTAAAGTGGTATTCAATGGTCAGCTGATACGCCTCTTGATAGACAAATCTTTTATTACTGCCAAAAGCAACCCCATCATTAAAGTGACTTAAATTGAACAAACTGAAATCCAGAGGATGCAGTCATTCAAGTCAATAGCTAGCTACTGCATTAATCTGCACTGGCCAAAAAAACACAGTTTCCATAGATTTTCTCATCATTCTCACATATATAGAATAAAGTATGGGTAGCCATACAACAAGGTTGTGTTTCCATTGTGGGTCTGAGATGATGTCATAGGGACCTCAACAGTGAAAGTCAAGAGGTCTCTGATGTCATCTCAACCCCAACTTGGAAACACATGCTAAGCATTTTTTGGTTGCCTATATATATATATATATATTATAGTAAATTTGTTTTGTAGTACAGCATATGAGTAAAATAAAATAAGTGGGCTGTAGAGCTTTTGTTCTTAGTAAAACAAGGAAAAAATACTTTTCCAGTCTTAAATGTAAAATATAAATGGCAGATTTGTGTTTCTGGTGAGAGTGGAGGACCAGGGAGCCTAACAAACAGGAACTGTTGGAATAAACTTCAAAAGGAAAAGTAGTAGTATAGTAGTGATATCACTACTATAGTACAACTTTTCAGGATCCTTGAATTTGTGTACATCTTTTGATGGCCATTGACAAGCCCTATGACAAGAAAACTGCATGTAAAGAAATCCATACACAATCACGGCTAACTGTATACTATAAAGCATTTAATTATATATCTTGCTGCTGCTTAATAAGCAATAAGTTTTTTGGCCTTTAAATTCCTCCGGGATGTTGCACTAATGACCCCATGCCTTCACTATTAATGCATTAACCAGTAAAACTGTATGTGCTTCAGGTACTACAAGCAAGGCCAATTATTTATTTATTAGGGCAAAGGCTGATTATCAACAGGTTTCAAGCATAATACAGAGTTTATCATAAAGCAGTTTGATTCACTTATGAGCAGGTCCAGCCCCTTGATTAGCAAAGAAAGTGTGATATTGGATTATTGGTATAGTTATAAAGCTGCTGACAGCTATATATGGATTCTGACAGTGGGTGAAAAACACTAGTTATTTCTCTATTGAACATCATAAATGATGGTATCCTGTGATGATAGCGACCAAAAATGAGCAACTGCTAAAACAGCAACTCATTTTCAATGATATCATCAAGGGCTACCCTGCAAAGGTTATGACTCTTCAGAGAAAAGCGACTGTAGGGAGAGTGACCAGAAGGGGGTAGCGAAGAGAATGGGAGGGATAGGGGAAGGGTATGTAGGGGACTGCTGTGCCTCTCCAGCTGAGCTAGCCCTGTGGTATGGCAGTGTGGTGGCTTGCTCTGGCTGAGCAGGTATGGGGTTAGGGGCTGGGGACCAGGAGGGTTACAATTTTACTGCTGCCTGCTGGTGCGGCACTTAATTTTTCCAGGAAATGTGGGCTGTGCCCCTTCCCTGACATGCACCCCCATGGAGTTAGTAATCTTTATTCAGGGGGGTGCAAAGGCAAAGCATCTCACAAAGGGGGGCGCGGGGGGGCAAACACTTTTTGTTTTGCTAGATGTCGGGTCGCTGGCAAGTGTATATTGCTGATTCGCTTTTTGGCAATAGACACTCGCCATAATAGCAATCTGCATGTTGCGATCGCTATTATGACATGGAACCATAAATGATACTTAGAAACATGCATACCCTTGCTCTTAATGGTCAGAAGACAGCATTTGGTATATAGCATGTCTGTTGATATGGCAAATCCAGAGATACCATACAGTTTGATCCATCACACACAAGGACCACAGAGGTGCCATGTCTGTGTCTGGTGCCATGGTCTGTGCATACAACATGGTGTAGCCAGCTCAAGACCATTAAGAAAAGCAATAGTATCTCCACTTCAATACTGAAGGAAAACACATAATGTAGATTTATAAAAAATATTAAATTTTTATTATAAAGAAGTGGCTAAAAAGTAGATGTACTGCAAAACACTGAAGTCCAAACAATAACCAAAGCAACAGGAGAACCCTGCAAACACCACTGCCCTTTGTGGTATTGTGAATTTAAACTTCAATGGTACTCATCATATATTTGATTTGGTCATGTGAGTGAGATGTGGGGTGTCAGCGTTCAGCTGGGGTGGAAGAATGGTGATTTTATGGATTGTAGAAGATAGAAGAAAACTGCACTGACAGTGGGTGGAAGGAGGCTGTTGCTACCAAGGGTGTGGGTACCTATTAACATACTCTGGTAAGGAGGTGGGGAGGTGGGACAAATAGCCTACATGGGCAGGGGTGTTTTTTTTAATTTTGCAAAAAATAATAATAAAGAAAAGGCAACTATGCATTGTGGCATTTCACCAGAAAAAAATTCACTATGCATAGTTCCAGCCTGTATTTGACTGGTGAAGTGCTCACTTCACCAGGTAAAAAAAAGCATGAACCATACATTGTGGCAGCTCTGCTGATGACGTGCCACTATACATAGCATTCATCTGGTGAAGTGTGCACTTCACCAGGCAAAGAACAACACAAAAGGCCCAAATTTGAAAAGACTTTGAGTGACCCAAGAGACTTGGATCAAAAGAGTCTGATGGAAGAGATGATTATTGTCACAATTTGCATTAAACACAATTTTCTATTGCAGGCTGTGTCAAATCTAGATGCAGCTGCATCAAAGCTCATTTGCATGAGTGTTGCATCAAACAATCTGGTGCACCAGGTCACAAGGGGGCTTACACCATGGCAGAGTTGCAAGATCCTCTTTTGGGGATTTTGCAAACCCCACTGTGGATGCAGCAAGAGCACCACTTAGATCATCCAGGATGTGGTCTAAGTGGCCTGTGTCAGTGGGATGGGTGGACGATGGGCTGCCTGTGGCATAAGGGCATGGGTGATGGGTGGCATAGGGGGATTTAGGGGGGACAGCTGGGGCTGAATGTTAGTGTTGTGGCACCAGGCAAGGTGTGTTTTCATCAGTATAAATATTGTAAATGACAGCATGTAATTGTACTGTACTACAATGCACAGTAACTAGTATCGATACTGTCTATGCAGAACCAGACCTAAACAACCACAGTGAAGGAGGGACAAGTGATAAATCTGCAGAACACAGCATAATATTGAACCGTAACACAGCAGACCTCATAATTATACAGTAATGTCTATATCACTGTACAGTTGTGAGCTCTGCCATGTTATGGTTCAATATGATGCTGTATTCTGCAGATTTATCAAGTGTCCCTCCTTCATTGTAGTTCTGTAGGGCTGGTTCTGTATCGACAATATGGGTACTAGTTACTGTACACTGTAGTACAGTATGATTAAATGCTGGAATTCACAATATTTATACCCATGTAAACACACCCTACTGGGTGCCACTTCACATTCAGTCCCAGTTGTCCCCTCCGACTCCCCCCTACCACCACCCATGCCTCTTATGCCCCTGCCCCCCTTGTGGCATGCTGTTTCACCCTCCAACCATCCTGGCCCCTCTAGTGTTGCACCAGGTGGGAGGGACTGGATTCCTTCAGCAAGTCCCTCAGGTGCACTAACTGTTTGGTGTACAGCTGTCAGATTGCCGCAGACCCAGGGAGTTTGGTGCTAAGACATTGCTTCTTCTAAAATTGGGTGTAGGGTCCTTGGTGCACCCAGAGTCTTCTATTTATTTTTTTACTGAGAAAAGGCTTCATTGAGCAAGCTCATTCACAAGTAGATCCTAGCTAGGACAGGCACAAGATATATTAAAAGAAGAAACTACAAAATACATAGACCATTACACCATTAAGATACATGAGTTCTGGTTCCCGATGTCAAGATCAGAGGTGAGGCTGCACGCTACTGTGTGGGGAGCACAGACAGCAGGATCTGCTAAAGGACTATTTTTCCTTTTGAAAAGGTATGCCACCATTGTGTTAATTTAGCAGTTTTCTTACCAGTATATCTTGTGACAAACCTCTGCTTGGCAAGCTAGTATAGGTCTCCTTTTCTCTCTGTCCCTTTAGGAGGAGAGCTATTGGTGGAGGCAGGATGAGGGGATGCCGAGAGGCCCTTCAGGAAGGCCGGAGCCTATGGCATAGAACCGAGGAGAGCGAGGAAAGGATGGGAGAACGAAGTGACTGAAGGAGAGGAGAGGAGAGTTTTATAGAATGATCACACTGAAATGGAGAACTGTCAGTAATAAATGACAAGAGGGAGAGAGAGAGAGTAGCTGAAGGATTCCTCAGGCCAAATAATGCCACCGGAAATAAATTAAACCTGCATACCTGGGTACCTGCCACCTTACCTAGTTACTAGGTTCCAGGGCCATAACTGTTGTAAAGCCTTTTTTTTCCACCTGTAGGTACATTTGGTAAAATGTTAAAATTAAGATCAAGGATTTGCCTACACTATGCCTGACTGTTTAAAAACAGAATTGAGACACAGCATTCACTTTACTGCCTTCTACAACACCATGTAAAATTATTGTGAAGCACCGTACTCAATGAAAAGTTCCTGACTGAGTTTCGGAAAACAATAAAACAAGAGTGTTGGGAATTAAGTTTAGTGTGCATATAAAAGTTCACAAAGACATCTGGGAAGATTATTCAGAAGGTTTTATGGAATGTTATTGACCATTTTTGTATGTTTTGCCAAATTATTTCAATTGTAAGAGGGACCTATAAGGGCCATCTCCAAGCTTATACTGAGAGTTAGAATATTGAATTTGGAGAATCAGAACGCTGTACCTGTTAAAATATCTATTATATTTTTCATTAGTTACTATATTGGTCTTAAATGTTGTCTGTTTCACAGGCAAAAAAGAGGTGAGAGAATTGCCTAATCAAGTATTTGTACTGGAAACCAGTGGAATAAATACCTCTAAAAGTAACAAAGCCATACAATTGAATCTACCAGCACCCTTGACCCTGATGATAGAAAAATCTACTGGTAAAATTTATTCTAAGTCCAAAACAAGCAAAAGGAATCCAACTACAAAAGTTCAGACCCAAAAAAACAAAATGTAAAAAAATCAATGTAAAAAGAAAACAGTATATAGGGCCAATAGTTATTGGAAATCAAACAACAGGAACAGAAAAGACTCTAGGAGCTGAAATGAGAACAGAAATCCCTGAAACAATCATAAAGGGAAATGGAATCCAATAGGAAAGTACTGTAATAGAAATCCAGGGGGAGACTGAGGTTTTTAACCCTATATTTAACCCTATTAGTAACACAGATGACCATAATGGAGAGAGGGTAAACAATGTTTTGCAACCACAAAAAAAAAACACTAATTTGGAACAAGGGGGTAACATAGAATAGCTGATAGGGCTGTATGATATTAACAAACTATATCAGGAAACCCAACAAGTGTTGGAAGATTGGATAATCAAATTGTTGCGTCTTACAAATGTACAGAATAATATCTTTATAATGAGACCAACAAATATTGACTTCCAAAATTGTGTACTTATATGCTACAATACTCAAGAGATAGCAGAAAACATTTTGAAAAAGGAAAATGATTTAAGTGCAAGGGTATTAAATGTTACCCCCACAATTGGTCATGGTGGTGCTGAGCGATCAATCCAAAATTGCAAAAGAAAGAAATGTTAATGTTGATAACTCTACCAACTGGTATAAGACTATATTAGAAATAATATCTGATTATGTTAACCTAAAGGAAGTATCGTGGGAAACCAAAACACTCACCATATTTGGTTGGAAAGTCTCGGAAAGGGACACAATAGGTAAAATTAATTCAGAAATAGCTATCTTTTTCTCAAGAGTTGTAGGTGTTTCATTAGCAAGAAAAAAACATAGACTGGATTAAGGTACATGACCATACTAATGGTAGTACCCAACTAGATATCACCTTTGCAAATTCAAAATTTGTGGAATTAATTTTTGACCAATCAATGATACTGGACAGAATGGGATACAACATAGTAGGAGTCCAATCATTAAGGACTAATCATACAATGGAAAAAAGGCAGGAAATAGAATCAGTAGCAAATAAATTTGAATATCTAGAAAGAGAGGAGGAAGAGAATTGACTGGTGACAAGTAACACCAACCAGCAGATGAAACAAATATCTATTGTCACCTGGATCATTGAGGGCCTTGTAACAAAATTGGCAGATGTAGAATGCAGCAATTATTTGGTGCAGCATGATACTCTTTATCTACAAGATACTTGGTGTACAGTTGCAAGCCATGGAAGATGTAAATTGTTCTTTGCTAAATGGAAGAATTAATGGTGACCTCAATGGGG
Organism: Neoceratodus forsteri; assembly: GCA_016271365.2. NCBI lineage: Eukaryota > Metazoa > Chordata > Ceratodontiformes > Ceratodontidae > Neoceratodus > Neoceratodus forsteri. Next base: position 538,523,111 of record CM057455.1, read on the forward strand.
AATTTACATTTATGGGTCCATTGGGCTCATCCACGATAGATCATATATGGATCAATTTGGATGCAGCCAAAATAGTAGAGTCTCTGACAGTCCTAGGAAGACCTGAATCCAGTCATTTACATCTTGAATTGACAGTCAAATCAGACCTCGAATATACAGTAGATATGGAAAATCAATACATAGCCCAAAACAGTGAAATAATAAATCGTAAGAAAATAAGATGGGAAGGCCACTTTATAAATACAATAAAAGAGATTTTATATACAGGTTGTCCATGTAACTATAGACAGGAAATAATAACAACAACTGAAATTATGAAAGACATTTATGATAACTCACTGAAAATAATACTCTATATAAGGCCCTTCCTATATCAGTCGAGTATAAAGAAACAAAGGCAAAATACCAGGTTCAAAGGGCTTTGTAAGAGAGCTAAAAAAGATCTAAATAAATGGGTAAAAATGGTACAGAAACCCAAATAAGGAAATGGTGAAGCAACTAAATAAAGAAAGGAAAATATATAGAGAATTGTTGGAGAATGAAAGGAAGAAATATCAGTCAATAAGATGGAATATGTTAAGACAGGCAGTACAAGAAAGAAATAATAAAAAAATTTGGACAATGATTATTTAAGGGTGCTAACAATATAGCAAGGGAATAGAGGCCTATATTACCCCCAATAAATGGGAGGTGTTCTTTCATAATTTATACCATTCTCAGGATGAAAATATTTCTATGGCTACATGTTCAAATTTGCAATACTATCCTTATCCAATTTATATAAATCATTACAAAATACCAACAGCCCTAGAAGGCTTAAAAAATAATAAGACTCCAGGCTCAGACCAAATACTGGCTGAAATCTATAAATGTTTTCAAGTTTGGTGGAGTTCCATCTTTTACATAAAATTTAAGAAAACATTACATGGTGAGGAAATACTGATCAGCTGGAGAGGTAGCTTGGTATGCCCCATATACAAGAAGAAAGGGGATCCCTCTGATCCACAAATGTATAGACCAATAAGTCTTTTAGATACATCACAGAAGATATTTTGTCGAATAATTCTAGATAGGCTTCGGAAATGAACAGAGGAGTCGAATATACTTAGTGAATTTCAAAATGGAGTCAGAAAAGGGAGGTTCATGATCCAGCATTGTTATTCCCTATCTCACCTGATATGGAATATGTAAAGGTAAAAAAAGGAAATCTTCATTGCTGTTTTGTTGACCTCAAAATGGCATTTGACTCTATTAGCCGGACTGTCTTGTGGCGTAAACTGAAATCTTATAAAGTGGATAATACACGTTTTGATGTGATAGTAAGGCTGCATCAGGATACTTGGTTAAAAGTGAAATATAATCAAAAAGGTGATTTAACAAAATAAGTAAAAACAAATTTAGGGGTTAGACAGGGTTACCTTTTGGCTTCTGTCATATTCAATTTGTACCTAAATTCTTGAATTGAAAATTTAAATAAACCGGAATTTCATTCACTAAGTATTAAAAATAGGAAAATACCAGTTTTAGCATTTGCAGATAACCTTGTATTAATATTGAACTCATTATTAGGGTAACAGAAAAATCGACCACTTCTTGTATATGTGTAAACAAAATAAATTAAAAATTAATAAAAGTAAAACCAATTTATTGGTGTTTTGATATAAAAAGAAAAAACTCCTGAGATTATACATATACAATAAAGAGATGTATACTGTTAAAAGCTATCTTTACCTTGGAGTCTGTTTTACCCAAGATACTAAATGGGTAGAACATCTAAAATTAATACGTCATAAATTAATAACAGCATCTAATGCTTTCAAAATGGGGTCAGTGAAAGGATTATTAAAAGTTACAGAAGTCAAAATAAGAGCGAGTCTTCTATATGCATCAGAAATATGGGCCCCCAAGAATTTGGAAATTTTACAAATACAGCTAAACAAATTGTTCAGATATATCCTAAAAGTTCCACAGGGAATCCCTGCTTTGATACTTAGGGCTAAATTAGGGCAATATCCACTTGCAGCTTATGTTATTGAAAGAAGAAGAATACTTTTATTAAGGTGGTTCTACTCCAGGAACACATATACCCAGAATGTGTCTGGAGGAGGAAATTGATTACGCAACAAGAGGGTCAATGTTCCCAATGATGACATGTATTGCTTCCTATTTATATCCTATGGGATTGGGCCATTTATTATCCCAATTATACTACAGACTCATGGAAGAGATTGTGCTCCAAGTCAAAAGTATGGTTAAAGATATATCCATTTCCAGAGATCTGGAATTATTACAAACATATAAAAAGTATGACTGGTATAAAAGAAATCAAAACAGTTCATGGTCTAGAACCATATCTGGCCTTACTGGAAGATCCTGATGCTAGAAGGATAATCACCAATGCCACTGTTTTTTGGAGCTTGGAAAAAGCAAATTCCATTTTGACCATCCTGGATTCCAGTATTTTACCAGTGTTTGGGAATCCAATATCCAGGATGTTTACTGTATTTCAAAATGTAATATTATTCACTCATTTTAAGTAATACATTTGTCTTTCACAGTGTTTTATGATGTTTTTATGCAGATTTAAGCCACATCAGCAAAAAACAAGAACATTTAATTTCAAATTGCATGTCATATTATAGCTACCCAAGTTTTGCATCTACCAGCTATCAAGGCTAATGACTGTGGAACTCCATTGGCCAAACTGGCATAATTATTAAAATATTCCCTTCTCAGATCAAGGCAGCAGGTGAAATTAAATTGCCTCATGTAACAGTAATTTTTTTTCACAGGGAGGAATTAATTCTGATTTCTATTCAATACTAAATAACATCAAAATCTAGTCTTTGTTTTAATGCTGACAATGTGTTCTGTGACATGTATAATAAAAACTTCTCAAAGCTAAAATGCAATTCATGTGTTTTATTTTAATTAGATTTACAAAGATAAAGATATGCAAAAAAACACAAATCAATTCAAGTATTGGCTACTGAACAAGGTTCGACAAATATGCTACCCAGACAATTACGCTACCCAGACAAATACGCTATACAGACGACATGAACTAAAGCATACTATGTGAAGGACAGTAGGATCTAACCCATAGCTACATAATGCAGAAATTCTACATATTGCAGGTCTACACTTCATTGTACAGTGGAGCACCATATTTTCCCTACAATATTGCATCAGAACTGCATGTCTACTTCATTGCACAGTGGAGCACCATTTTGTTTTCTACAATATTGCACTAGAACTGCATGTCTACAAGTTTACTGCAGAGGGTAGCACCATTTTTCTGCAATAATGCATCAGAACTGCAATTACACATATGAGGGTGGGAGAGTCTGGGTCTACTTACTGAATAGCAGCATTGAAAATAATTTTAATATGTCCACAGTCAGGCTTCTCTGTTGGTTGGTCAGGATTTGTCCATGTGCAGAAAATGACCGCTCCACATCTGCACTAGAAACAGGGACCCAGATAGTCTGAAGGACTGCCTTTGCCAGAGTTGGTACCAGTGAGGACAAAGAGATCCAGTACTGGTGAAGATCAAATGATTCGATCTCTTGTAGTTCCCAAACATCCTGCCATATATAGATCTCCCAGTCCTTTAACAGTGCAGTCTTATTGTGTACCATGAAACTGGGATATAGGGCAATTACAGCTGGAAGTCCTTATTGAGTTTGAGTAGGTTGAGTGGGTTGAGAATCCGACAGAGCATGAGAAACTGTACAGATGGGTTTGACTGCAGGTGTTTTGTCAGTTTCTTCAAATTGACCTTGAAAGCATTTTTGAACAGTTTGATGTTCTCGTCCCTTATTTTATTCCTCAGTTTAGAGAGATACAGCTCTGCCTTCTTACCAAAGCCATATTTTTAGTTGTGCCAGCCTCAAAGCTGCTCTTAACTGACATTAGCATGTCATATGTAGATGTTGCAAGAGGTTTCTTCTTTGACTGCAAAAGTTCTATCACAGCAATAATGTCACCCGAATTATCTGTAATGAATGCCAGTTGTGCTTGTAGCTCATCATACCTTTCATCCAGTAATGCCCGTAGATTGTTTATTGAGGCGGTATCACTTGAATACACCCTGAAAAAGTCCCTCAGGTATTGCAGGTGTGTTGAATGGTATGCCACAGCTGCAAACCATGTGTTCCATCTAGTTAAAACAGGAACCAGTGGCAAATCACTCATTTCCCCCAGAGCCTCCAGATCCTCCAAAAATGTGATGAATTCTCCTTTGCATTTTGGTGTTTGCTGAAAAGCATATTTTAACAATGAAACTAGTTTGTTAACTTTTTTGAAATGGTGCAGCCGTGTATCCCCAACAAGGGACCAAACATGTGCTCAGCAACACACATGCACAACATGGTCGCCAAGAACCCCACAAAGTGCATCATTAAAACATTTAATCATATAACAAGCACTGTCGATGACAAAGGAAACTACAATCATAAAGTCAATGTCACAACTCTGGAGAGTCTTCAAGACAGCTTGAGCCACTGTAGAATGGCTGACAGAGTCTAGTTCTGTGCTGTTTCCAAGATATGTCTTGACCCCTTCCAACACAAAGATGACATCAGAATGCACCTTGCCTATGCATCTGTGCTCTCATCACATATCACAGACAATGATTTCCCAGTCACATCTGCTTTAAGGTCTTCATCAATTTGCTCTCTTACCTTGGGTAGATAGAGCTGCTTCAGGGAGTCAACTTTTGGTACCACTCCACTCCCCTTCAGATACTTGCACACCCATTCCCTCAGCTGTGGATGGCCCAGCTTCTCCAATGGGATATTTGCAGTCCCTCATGCCTCAATTGTGTCCATTACCATCTCATTTCTTACTATGGATGATTCTGTTGGACTCTGAAACTGCTGGTCAGAGTTACCTGCCTTGCTGGTCTTCCTTCACTAGCAGCTCGTTCCTTATTCCTAGCATGCTTCTTGCTAAGCTGAAGATCTTTAACTGTATCTTTTCTGGTATGGTCCAGGACATGGTTGCAGTATGGACAGAAAAGTTTTTCTCCATCCTCATAGAGGCCTTCAGATTTAAACTGAAGGGCTCACTCCTTAGCTGAGGTGTAGCAGAGCTTGGCTTTCTTATTCAGTGGAGCAGCAGACATCATGCAGGAAGAAAGTGTGAATACTGAAATTACAATAAAAAAAAATATTAGTAGTGTGTTCCACTAATCTGCTTGATAAGATAAAAATTCAACAAAATGGGACACTCAGATCCCATGGATAGGGCAGTCTATGACTTTTATCCTCTGGCTGTGATGGTAGCAGCCACCGCATAAAGCCCCTATACTCCAGGTATGACAGCAACATCTTTCTACGACTTCCATCCTCCAGGTATGATGGCAACAGCAGCCTACGACTCTCATCCTACTGGGATGGCAGTAGTAGCCAGAGACCACCATTCACTAGCTGAGATGGCAGCAACCATCTACAACCCCCATCCTCCATGTACAACAGCAGCTGCAGTAATCTATGACTCCCATCCTCCAGGCGTGAAGGCAGTAGCATTCTATGACTCCCATCCTCCAGGTGTGAAGGCAGCAGCAATCTACAAATTTCAGTCTCCGAGTATGACTCCCATCCTCCAGGTATGAGGGCAACAGCCTACAACTCCCATCCACCAGGTACAATGGCAGCAGCAGCCTATGACTCCCATCCTCCAGGTAAGATGACAGCAGCCTACGACTCCCATCCTCCAGTTACAATGGCAGGAGCAGTCTACGACTCCCATCCTCCTGGAATGGCAGTAGCAGTCAGTGACTACCATTCACTATGTGAGATGGCAGCAGCTGTCTACAACTATCATCATCTAGGTAAAATGGCAGCAGTATTCTATGACTCCCATCCTCCAGGTGTGAAGGCAGCAGCATTCTACGAATTGCATTCTCTGGGTATGACAGCAGCAGTAATTTACGATTCTCATCCTCCAGGTGTGAAGGTAGCAGCATTCTATGCATCACATTCTCTGGGTATGACAGCAGCAGCATTGTATGACTCCCATCCTCCAGGTGTGATGGCAGTAGCCTACTATTCCCATCCCTCCTGGTACGATGGCAGCAGCAGCCTATGACTACCATCCTCCAGGTATGACAGCAGTAGCCTACAACTCTCATCCTCCTTGGATGGCAGTAGCAGCCAGTGACCACCATTCACTAAGTGAGATGGGAGCAGTTGTCTACAACTACCATCCTCCAGGTACAATGGCAGCAGTTATGTATGACTCCCATAACTCCAGGTACAATGGCAGCAGCATTCTATGACTTCCACCCTCCATGTGTGAAGGCAGCAGTAGTCTACAACTCCCATTCTCCAGATGGGAAAGCAGCAGCAATGTTGTAACTTCCAGATTTTTCCCAAGAGAAACAAAAACAGTTATTTCTAGAACTCAGTGTAACAGCTGATCTTGAGAGAATCTCTTGCAGTAGGTCACATCTTAGAAACTGCAGTAAAACCACAAGAGACCAGGACTGCACAAACATTTTTGCTAGCAGTCCATCTGGAGCCATGCACAGCTATATAGGGAAGAGCAACGTGATGACAACATTGCCATGCGTGGCCCCAAATAAACTGCTAGCAAAAAGGTTTCCATGTGGTTCTGATATCTGACGGTTGCAGTTGCTAAGGTGTAACCTGCTGCAAGAGATTCCCTTGAAGATGTACTGTTACAATAAGTTCTTACACAAGTGTTCTTTATTTCTTTTGGGGGGGAAACTCAAAAGCTCCCTGGGTCACCACTGTAATCCTCTCCTCCATATCTACATACTACGCTTCTGAGACCAACCTAGGTACAGTGATTTCTTTCCATAGTTTACTGTATGCAGAGGCACATTTTTCTGCTGGTGAAAGCAGGGAGAACCCCCCCACATCTCCACTGCAACTGTGCCTAGCCATATCTACCTACCATCTAAATATGTAGCAGAATCTCTGTGCAATACAAAACAAAAACCTTCACTAAACTAGCTCTTGGCACATACAAACCAACACACCTTTGGACATACTCAGAGATGTAACACTGCCAACTCTCACCCCAAAACGAGGCCCCCACCCCACTTACTCTGGGTCATACACCACCAAAACAGCCCCGTGAACTTGCTAAAGGACAGCGTGTGCAAACCATCTCATCTCCTATGAAGTCCAAGGGGCTGTGTTGCTTGATGTGTGCCTGATATTAGTTTGGGGTGAGCTTGTTTTTCACATAGAATCATCAACACCCTTTAATAGCACAAAACATACCAATTCAAGCACCAGAATAGGTCATCTGCAGTATAAAGGATCCTGCCCCCCCCACACACACTGACCCTTTTGATTTTTAACCCTGCTGCACTGTCACTGAGTCACAGCACTTTACCAGAGCTGCACACCCTGGCAGCAGGGTTAAAAAGCAAAGGGGTCAGTGTGTGTGTGTGTGAGTGTGTGTGTGGGTGCTTTATTTTTCTACATTTGCAACAAGCCAAAAAAGCTGAAATCCACAGTATTTCGGATTGGGGGCGGCGAAAATCCCAAATCAACTTTTGTGTCTTGTGTGTGCCCCAGAGCTGGTAGAGTTAGTGTGTGTGTGACTGTAAGTAGCTTGACGTGTGCCGCAGAGTTATGTGGGACAACATGGGCATGGTTGGGAGTTGTCATAGAGTCAGCAGAGCACAGGTGCATCTCTGCTGAAACATCAGAGTGTCTATGTGCCACTAATAAGCATGACTAGTGGGGCTGGTGTCACGTGTTAAACGAAAGCAAGAAAAACAACATATTTATCAAGGCTTGTTTTGCCACCAGTGTTGCTCTGCAGATTTTGCAAGTTTTGTTCACATTTTCATGCATGCACACCAGCAACTGAGCCATTTTGCTGCTTTTGTTTTGCATACGTGACATTAACCCCACTATCCCGACTTATTTGTGGCACACAGTTGCCCCCCAACAATAACTCTGTGGCACACAGCAAACTAGTCACACACACACACACACACACACACACCAACTCTACAAGCTCTGGGGCACAAAGAAGACACATAAGTTGCTTTGGAATCTTCGCCCCCGCCAAAATACTGTGGATTTCAGCTTATTTGGCTTGTTGTAAATGCAGGAAAATAAAGCACCCTGACACACACACACACACACACACACACACACGGAGGTTAAGCACAAGAGGCAGCATTAATTTAACACACAGACCAGGAGTGTACATATGTTTTGTCACCAGCACTTCAACAATATGATATTTAAGCACCACTCTGTAAAATGCATTTTGGACACCACCACCAACCTCCCAAGTTTTAAACACAGCATCTACATCTTTGTCAACAAAATACTGCACTGACTGCTCATGAACAGTGCGCAAGTCCACACTCTGCAAACTTGCTAAGGGGTGTACTCAACTCTACCCACTTTTAAGCATACCCTTACAAAACCTTCTTCGGAATACCACTGTAATACCACTCATTTGCTGTTGCAATACCACTGTGATTACCACTGTAGTACCATTAAGGTTTTCATGGTATCACAGTAGTTTGTTTCAATTCCATTGTGATACCATTGTACCACTGTCCTGCCATATCTACAAAAATAATCAGAATTTAAACTACCATAGTACAACCATGGTACCACTGATTAGTACCACTGCACATTTTGTAGCTCGCCACTGTGTTGCCATTGTGGTGCCATGGTGTTGCCATTGTGTCACATTTGGTAAGGCTACACCAGTGTATTGGTATGGAAGAGAAGGCAGGGTCACATGGCGATCTGGGCCTGTTCCCAGCTTTTCCCCAGATGCAGTGAAACTAACATGCAGATAATCATGTAAAAGTTTTGAACTTTCACTAAGCTGCCCTTTTACGTGATTTTCTGCATTATGGTGGCTTTGTTGCTGTACTTGAGAGGTAGGCAGATTGGGCACAAGTCACATTTTCTACACTCTAAAACAGTTCCTAGACAGGGTATACCTGCACCTCTCTGGGGCACCTTGGACCCCCACATACACGTATTCTCTAGGGCAAACAAAAGGCAACAGAATACCCAGTCCTACTGCTTATTCTCCCCACCACCACACACATATTCATAGGACTGTGAGACCATGGTGGAGGCAGTAGCTTGGCAGGGTGCTCCCTCCCCCCACACACACACACACACTGATTCACACTCTGGGGCACAAAATACTCAGACCCCTCACCTATTCAGGCCTCTCCCCCCAAAAGGGTTCCCTGATAGACACACAAACACCATCTCCCCAACTACTCTGGGGCACACAGAAGGTAAAGATATTGAATGACCACGGGTGGAGACAGTGGAGAAGGGGAATCCAATAATAAGGGAGGGTCTGGCAATGACTGGGGACCAGAGTGGAGGCACATCTCAGCATGCCCCATGTCACTGGTCCTCCTAGGGTGCTGTTCCCAGAGAAAGAGGGACCAAACAAGGAAACAACCCATAGGTTGCACCTGTAGATGGGCCTCAGCATTGGGCAAGCAATGAAGGAGCCAGGGAAGCAGGAACAAAGTGCAAGTTCTCTCCCTGATGGTAGGAGGGGAAGGGGAGAATCATTCACCCTAGCTGGGGGGTAATCCAGAGGGCTAAATAATTGAGAATAGCGGGGCACTTATCTCTGCTTGTGACCCTGACCCTCCCGTTGCCAGGGCACATTTGAGATCCCCAAAGAAAAGGGGCAGCTGTGGTGCTAAGGAGTAAAGTAAAAAAAAAAAAGTAAACAGTTACTTAGCCCCTCCCAGGCTCCCTGCCACATTGACCTGTTTGCTTTTTAACCCTTTTACTTTTTAACCCTGCTGAACTCTCACTGAGGTAGTGCACTTTACCAGAGCTACAAACCTTTTCTTTTTTCTCACCTCCCATTTCTCCCCATCACTCAGCCTATCTTTCGGGCCATCTATGGTCTCTCCCCACAGCTCACTTGTGTCCCCACCCTTTGCCACCCTCTGGGTAAGCCGGTGTAACCCTTCACTGGATGGGTTGTCCACCAAGGAGAAAGAAGCCAGTGGGTCCATACAGTGCAACTTCTTGGCTCCCTCGGGTGATGCTGAAGAGGACACTGGGGCCAGACCAGGGCATTTGCAGTGGCAGAGGGACTGGATGGCTGTCATCCGGTCAAGCAGAGGAGAGGTTTTTCCTCTTTTGTCCCTGGGATGTGGCATGCCATGATGCCAAAAACCAACGTCCTCCACGCCTCCCCCTAGTCAGTCAGTCGGCACGCTGCTATACCCCCAGGAGCCAGCAGGCACTAGACACCATCCCCACCCTCCACCTGGAGAAGGAAGCACAGAAGACCATGAAAACTCCCCACCAGCACCACCACACACACACATACATGCTGCGGGGTACCAAGAAAAGCTGCTCGGAGCTCCCCGGACTTGCCTCATGGGCTGTGTGGATTTCTGTGTGCCTCAGAGCAGTTTATCAGTCAAGGGCTTCACATAAGTGTGTAGCAGAGTCTGGAACAGTACCACCCCTTTCCAAGCTTGCTCTGGGGCACACAGGAACCAACACAGTCCCTTTGAATGTCCTCAGATGCAGCACTGCCAGCTCTGACCCCACTCAACATGCCCATGTTTGTGTGTTTAACACCCACCCTCTGGCACAAAACAAGCTTGAAGATCTCTGCACCAGTACACCCCCACCACAAACACACACACACACACACATATGCTGTGGGGTACCAAGAAAAGCTGCTTGGAGCTCCCCAGACTTGCCTCATGGGCTGTGCAGATTTCAGTGTGCCTCAGAGCAGTTTTGCAGGCAAGGGTGTCACATAAGTGTGTAGCAGAGTCTGGAACAGTACCACCCCTCACCAAGCTTGCTCTGAGGCACACAGAAACCAACACAGCCCCTTTGGACATCCTCAGATGCAGCACCATCACCTCTGACCCCCTCCCCAATGTGTCCATGTTTGTGTGTTTAACACCCATCCTCTGGCACAAAGCAAGCTTGAGGATCCTTGCACGAACACCCCCCCAACACCACACACACACACACACATATGTGCTGTGGGTACCAAGAAAAGCTGCTTGGAGCTCCCCAGACTTGCCTCATGGGCTGTGCAGATTTCTGTGTGCCTCAGAGCAGTTTTGAAGGCAAGGCTGTCACTTAAGTGTGTAGCAGAGTCTGGAACAGTACCACCCCTCACCAAGATTGCTCTAAAGCATACAGAAACCAACACAGTCCCTTCAGACGTCCTCAGATGCAGCACTACCAGCTCTGACCCCCCCCAACATGCCCATGTTTGCATGTGTGTGTAACACCCACCCTCTGGCACAAAGCAAGCTTGAGGATCCTTGCACCAACACCCCCCCTCCACAACACATGCACCTATGTGCTGTGGGGTACCAAGAAACCAACACAGCCACTTTGAACATCCTCAGATGCAGCACTGCTTACTTTTACCCTCTCAAACATGCCTGCTTTAGTGTGTAATGCCCCACCCCACCGCTTACTGTGGCACACAACAAACTCAATGACCCTTGCCCCCCCCCCACACACACACACATATGTGCTCTGGGGTTACTCACAAGACCAAAAAGCTGCTTGGAGCACCTCAAACTTGCTTCAACACCTGCAAAGTCTGAAGTGCTGTGCGTATTTCTATTTGCCTCAGAGCAATTTTGCAGGCAAGGCCGTCAGCTTCAAACAAGTGTATCAGTCTGTAACAGTATCACCCCCTCACCGAACATGCTCTGGGGCCCACAGAAACCAACACAGGCCCTTCGGACATGCTCAGAAGCAGCACTACTAACCCTCTAAGGAGGTTACACATATTAGAGGCATTAATCATTTAATTAACAGACCAGCAGCAGGTGTGTACATACAGCAGCACTTTAACAAGTGAAGTGCACACACAAAATATGTTGGAAGGCAACTGGGGAAACAGCAGTGACTGGCTCTCATTTTACTCCACAACAAACATCTGGGCAAAAGTAAAGAGGAGAGGTACTCACAGGCTACTGTAAAATCATGCACTTTTTCAGTGATAAACACGGTACCTAGTAATAACAGAAGTGTTGGAGGGCAATACAGCAGAGCGTATTACAGCAGTGTTGGAGCCTCAAAACAAGCATGGACTGTAGCAAAGGTAGCGAGGAGAGAACTAGAGCAAAAGTAAAGAGGAGAGGACTGGAGACGAAATAGAAAGTTCTCACAGAACACAGAAACAGGACTTCTTCCTTAAAACTTAAAAAAAGCAATAAGATACAGCACAGAGGAGGGTCCGTGTTCTGCGAATACCTCTTTCATTTAGGACTTCAAATTATGCTCTGCCTGCTGTTGAGCACTACCACCAACCTCACAACAGATATGAAGCTCCATTTTGTGCCCTGTTTTACTTTTTTCCAGTAAATTTATTTACCTGAAGTGTCTGTGAAGTCAGCAAGACGAGTCAGGGTAGCGGTGAATTTTAGTTTTTTTTTTCCTGCCCAATGCTTGGTGGATTCTAGTTTTATTTTCTTGCCCGACACTCATTTTTTTGAAAAGAATACTTTAATTGAAGAGCTGAGTGCTCCATTTGCACTGCACCACAAAGTAGCCCACAGAGAGGGTCGAGTGGGTTTCTTCGGAACTCCGGTGGCATCCTCAGCATCCTCATGGTGCTCATGGTGTTCTTGTGGTCTCTCCTGCAGTGCTTTGTTCCTTCTTCTGTGGTCCTGAATGAATAGGGAAGTGTGGTTGGCTACACAGAGCCTTTTATTCATCCCAGTTCACGAATGCTCACGCAAGCAACGTGAGTTTCGTGACTTGCCCGTGGGAAATTTAAAAATCCAGCAATCAGGATTCTGTGATTCCATCCATATTTACGGAATCATGGAGAAATAGCGGCCTTGATAATCACCAGATTTAGACTAGAAATCTACAATTGTACATATGTTTATTTCCTCCAAAAACAAAAAAATATCAATGATGGATTATGTAAATGTAATTTAAATGTTCCAGATGACTTGAAGCAGATTCTCCTAATATGCCCCCTATATGAAAAACATAGGAGGTTCTGGTTAGGGCCAATATTGTCAAACCTCAGTCTTCCCCTGGATCAAATCTTAATTTATTTGTTCAGTTCCCAAGAGAATACCATTTTGCACAGATTTAGTCATTTTTTATTATCATTAAAATTGTAATATTATGTAATATAAATAGGGGATACATGATGGGCAGGAGTGTGATATGGAAAATATTCTCACTCCTGCAGAGTGAGCTCTGGTTACTCACGAGTGCCAAAGGCAACGAGTAAGAGTATCCAGAGCTCACGATGCAGGAGTGAGAATATTTTTGCATAGCACACAATCTGCTCCATCATGTGGATTTATACAATAGGGTCCATTTTATCTGGTTTCCTAATGTGTATTTCATAGTTTTGTGGTGTTACACAGTCTTTTTGTGGGGGAGGGGGCATGCTGAGGACCTGTAATAGCACAGTAGAGATTAGTGTTTCCTTGGCACTTTTGTTCTAATGTATGTCCTGCAAATGAGCTGTTTCAATGCAGTGCACCTGATGCTTGGAGAAAAGGTATGTTTCTCATGCTTCTGGCAGCTGTGTGTAATTATCTTTTATGTTGGTCGAATGTGGTGCAGGTGTTTAAGGTTTGTGTTGCTATGGAGCTGTGACATATGCACAGTGGCAATATCAACTAGTGACATAGGGAGTGTATGTATAAATGTAAGATTTTATATTTATACACATCCTGCATACGTCATCGGGCTGTTTATTCAACTGGGGTGAGAAATACATGTTTTTTTCTAAGTCAATATCAGCTCATTCCTATTGTATAAATATATATACATGCAAAAATTTACTAATTGTTTTATATTTTACTGTGATTTTATTTATTGCAGCTACTTTTTATGTTAATAATTGTAATGACCTTGTGTCGAGCAATAAAACAAATATTGATTGATACAAAATACATAGAACAGGAATAGGGAATAAAATAGAGAAATGTTACATATTTTAAATCCACTCCAGTTAATTCCGCACCACCGCTGCTCACTGCCAAAGAACCCTACTCTTGCTGATCTCTCAGCCCCTGATCGGGGAAACATCTGAGTGGCAGGGGCTACCTGGGCCAGCCGTCCACACCACCACTGCTCGCTGCCAAGGAACCCTACTCTTGCTGATCTCTCAGCCCCTGATTGGGGAAACATCTGAGCAGCTGGGGCTACCTGGGCCAGCTGTCCACACCACCACTGCTCACCACCAAGGAACCCTACTCTTGCTGGTAAGCTCCCAGGCTGAACTGAGAAGTGCTGAAAGGCTCCCATTGGCCTCCACCTGTTTCCATCTCCTGTTGGACTGTTGTGCTCCGCGCAGCCACTGATTGGCCCTGCAATCTTGACTGATTCAAACTATTCTGCTGGGCTTTGCACCCATAGACTTCAGTGGGTTTCAGAAGAAAATGTTTGCCCACCCCTCCCCTCCCCTTAATTAAATAGGCCTTAGCTCTGCCCACTTCTGCATAGGGACCCACCCTCTCATTTCCTATTGGATACTCTCTCTCTCCTGTACCTCCTCTCTTTACTGCCCACTCTCCCTGCTCCCTGGTCCTCCTCCCCCTTGACTAACTAACTCCATCCCCTCACTGCCCCTGCCTCCTTTCTGTGCCTGACACCCTCCTCACATCTCCTGCTGCACCCATCACATCCCCTTCCCCTGTTTCACCTCCATTTCTGACTGTTTTTTCTCCCCCTTCCTCAGACATTTCTTACCCTCTACTATCCTCACCTCTCTATCCACTATGGCCCCCTCTCTGCCCCTCTGTCTGGTTATTGACTCCTCCCTGTTTCCCAGGGCACTCTTGCCTGGAGCCTGCCATCCCAATCTCCATTGTGCTTCCAGCTGGACAACATCTACCGGCACTCAGGGACAATACCCACTGGGCTATATATCCATATCTAACCACCACCAGGACAGGCTTGCACCTCTCCTGGAATCAAGATGAGGTGATTTACGTTTGCCTGTTCCCACTCTCACTTCTGGCCTACATCACCACTTACTGGGATCATTGTTTATGGAGTAGTTTTCTCTCCAATAAGAAATGGTTGAATAAAATCTCCATCAAACAGCTACACTGGTGCACCCTGAAACTCTTGTTTCTACTACTAAATCTATCTGGCAATATTCACCCTAACCCTGGCCCCACAATTCCAAGCTCTGACCTCCAGCAGAGTCACTCTGGGGTGCTCACCTTTGCAATGATTAACATCTGTAACCTTCTACCTGAACTTGATGCCCTACAATTATTTGCACACCAACGCAACCCTAATGTCAAAACCTAGCTCACTCCAAAAATACCCAACAGTGCAATTACTCTACCAGGATATAACATATTCAGAATTGACAGGACCACTAAAAAAGGTGGTGGATGTGCTGTTTACCTCAAAGACTCTCTCCTGGGGCACCGTGTTCAACCCCCCGCCTCAGTCTCTACCACTCAGATACTACCCATCAGAATACTACTTGGGGTTCACAACAAGGCACTGGCTATTGCTGCTGTCTACATCCCTCCCAAGAATCAAGGTAACGGTCTCAACTCCGTCCTTGACCTTGTCCATTCCCAACCACCAGGCACTGAGATAATCCTAATGGGCGATCTTAACATAAATTGATTTGGATCAGATACAGGTAGCTACAAGGATGCCATCTCAGCTGCCATCCTCACTCAGCTGGTCATCTCCCCCACTAGACTGAACTATAAGACTGGGACAAGCACCCTAGTAGACTGGTTACTGACCAGCCACCCATCCCGCATCTCAAAAGTCTCCGTTCTCCTAGATACACTAAGTGACCACTCCCCAGTCACATGTGAATGGTCTAACAAATTCAGCCTACCCCACCCAAACTAATAAACAACAGAATCCTTCCACGTGGTCAACTAAAGCACCTCAAATTACTCCTTAGACAACAAGACTGGTCACCTATCTTCCATGCATCAGATGGCAACTCTGCGCTTGACTTCTTCATCAACTCCTTCAATGCTGCCTGTGACGTTTACACCCCCTTCAAAAAGAGGAATGTAAAAGGCCTTAGCAATCCATGTCTCACTGCTAATCTCCTTACAGTGCTGAAAGCTAGGGACCACCTCTGGTTTCAGGCTCAGGCCACTGGTAGGCAAGAAGATATACAAAACTACAAACTTGCCCGAAATAACTGCACCAAAAAAATATACCTGAAGAAAAGTAACTATTACAAAGATGCCCTCACAAACACCTGGGGAAAGGGGAAGTCCTTCTGGAATAATCTCAAGGAAGTTACAGGAATACTGCTCAAAACATCACCTTCAATGTTGGACGTGGATGGGACTATAACTCTTGACCCTTCCACTATAGCTAACTCGTTCAATAACGCGTTCACTGACCTCAGTAGTATTCTTCCTCCAGGCTTCTTTGATGAAGACCTCCCTCCTGCCCTCCCCACCCCCGCCCACTTCCTCAAGTTGCCCCCTTTTACTTCAGAGCAGTCAGGACACATGAAGTCCACAGATACATCTGTAAAGCTGTTGCTGGATCTAGAATAAGTTGTGACTCACTTGACCTCAAACTGCTGTCCCTTACTCTTGATGAAGTGCTATCTCGTCTAACCTGGATTTTCAACCTCTCCCTTACCCTTGGCCAGTTCCCCGAGAGATGGAAATCTGCCACAGTGACACCAGTACACAAAAGTGGGGACAAGGCCCTTCATGGAAATTATAGGCCTACATCCATACTACCCCCCCCCCCCACCAAAGCCATTGAACATCTGGTATCTGACCAGCTAATGGAATATCTGGACAAGTACAATCTCCTTTGTAAACAACAGTACGGCTTCAGAAAAGGCCACAACACCACATCTGCCCTTCTTGAATTCACAGGCGCAATTTACAACTCCCTGGACAATAATTACCTCACTGCTTCAGTTTTCATAGACCTGACCAAAGCTTTTGACACCGTCCATCATCGAATACTCCTCACAGAACTGTTAAAAGCTGGGCTCTCCCCTGAGTCTACAACTTGGTTTAAGAGTTACCTGGAAAACCGTTCCTAAAGAGTGAAAATTGGTGATGTCCTCACAGATGCTAGACCAGTACGCTCAGGATTCCCCCAGGGATCCATTCTCGGGCCACTCCTCTTCAACCTGTTTTTGAACAATCGTCCACAATCCTGTCCAGAACAAATCCTACTCTATGCTGACAATGCTGTCATTCACACCACCCAACAGGACCCCTACCTACTCCAAAACAAGCTTCAGAAGGGTTTGACCTCCATTGAAACATGGTTTAGTAGTCAAAAGTTGGTTCTCAACTATAAGAAAACCAAGTCAATGCTTTTCTGTGGCTCCCACAACAAACATAGGCTTCACACCCTTAATATTACAAACTGCCTTGGTGCTGTCCTTGAACAGGTTCACTCCTTTAAATATCTGGGGATCACCATAGACAGCAACCTGCCCTACAGCATCCACATAGATAGCATCAGCAAAGCTGCAAACACACGCATTGGTCTCCTCTACAGGCACAGGCAATGCCTTACCTCGGATGCTGTAAGGATAGCAGTACAGAGCTCGGTGGTCTCTCTAATTGACTATGGTCTGATTGTTTATGACTCTGCAACTGACACAGCCCTCAAGCGCTTATCCTTGGCCCTATACAAAGCCTGCCGACTCATCACAGGATCCCACTGACTCACCCATACGTGTGACCTCTATGCCCAAACAGGGTGCTTCCAGTTATGCATTGTTACTCAACTCTATGTAATGTTTGTATTGTACCTTAATTGATGTGGAGCCTTTGTAAAAGAGCCTTGGCTCAAAGGTACTTGTAATCCTTGACTCTAAATAAATAAATAAATAAAAATGAGCACCCACAGTAATAATAGCACAACAGAGATTCAGTTGCAGTAGGCATATAGCAAGTTCCTTAGAGAAGACAAAGCATACAGTACATAGATTGCACATAACAAGAGAGTAGGTAACTATGGCAATATACCCTGGAGACATTTATATTGTAATGTATTACTCATAAAAGTAACCAAGCCCTTAGAGCAATGCAACTTGTGTTGCACTAAGGGCTATTTGAAAACTGGGCCCCAAGTGTCACTTTGCACTTTGTAATGTCAAGAAACTTTGTGTAGTGTTACAGGTAGAGAAGTTTTCAGATTTCACCCACACCTACCAGCACCTCAGTCTCCACAAAACCTTCCTCATGGGGTGTAGCTTACTGCTAAATCCTGCTCTCAAATAGCCCAGTTCTTAAAAGAGCTCTTTAACATCAATGTTGTTAATTTCTTTAATGCTTTAAGCATTAAATTACTTTAATTTAAATAAGTAACAAATGAATTACACCAATAAATAGGGCATAAGAAGTATTCTATTCTTTTTACAATAAGGGTATCATTGTAAAGGAATGCCTAATGAGAAGAGCTTAAGAGGATTAAACACAATTCATTCCAAAAGTAACTTCAGCATTACAGGAGGCTCAGATATCAATGCAAAAAGGTGATCAGGGATGCAAAAAGTGAATTTTGCAAAGCTGCCTTACAGACATCAGCCAAGGACCCTAGGAACTTCTAGAGGAATATTAAAAATATTGTGAGTGGCTCCTCCACCTGTGAGGCTCCTAACATGCTTATTGATGATGCTACCTGTAATAATCCACTAACCATCGCCAATTCGTTTAACTAGCATTTCTCTGACCTGTCCGCTTTCACCTCTCTCTTCTCCTCCTCTGGTTGTGATAGACCTGGCCAGGTCCCTCCACCTCAACTGGCTCCTACCTCTCTGCCTCTGTTCTACTTTAAGGCAGTGATGGCACAAGAGATGCAGAGACTGCTCTCTGGTCTCTCCCCCTTTTCTAGTGCTGGCCACGATGGTATGGAACCCAAGCTTCTTCATCTTGCTGCTGCCTTCATTGCCTCTCCTGTGGCCCATATTGACAATCTAGCCTTAGCCACTGGGGTTCTCCCTGACCTATGGAAGGTGGCGAGGGTTGTCCCTATATTCAAACAGGGCAACCCTAGGAATCTTGACAACTATCGGTCAATTGCCATCTTGTCTGCAATCAGTAAGCTCCTTGAGAAAGTTGTGGCAGAGCAACTCATGGAATATATTTAGACTCATGAGCTACTGTCTCCCTTGCAGCATGGTTTTCGAAAAGGGCACAGTGCAACCCAAGCCCTGGTCACTGTCACATCTTGGATAAAGGCTGCTATGGACCAGGGTAGACTCTCTGGGGCCATCTTTATTGATCTCTCTAAGGCCTTTGACCTAGTTGACCATGCACCACTTTGCACTCAACTTAGGTCCTTGGGCTTGTCCCCTCCTGTGCTTAGTTGGTTCTCCAACTACCTTCAGGGCATGCAGCAACTTACAAAATATAGTAAGGTGCTCTCGGATGCCACTGCAGTGTCCTCAGGGGTTCCCCAGGGGTCAGTCCTTGGGCCCCTGCTCTTCTCCATATTAATCAATGATCTTCCCTCCTCTACTGCCTCCTGCAGGTCCATCCTGTATGCCAATGACCTCATTAGTCTCACTCACTCCCAGGATATTGGGGTCATTAACCACCAGTTGAGTGAGGGTTTCAGGGGTATCCAATCCTGGATATCATCTTGCAAGCTGGTCCTAAATCTTAAAAAGACTCGGGCCATGCTGTTTGGATCTCTGCCTAAGTTAAAGGCCTCCCCTGTCCCTCTGTGCATCTCAGGTAGTGATGGTACTACCGTTCTCATCACTGACTCTGTTTAATACATTGGGGTGACACTGGACCCTCAGCTTGATCTTGGTCATAACATCCACAATGTGGGTCGAGCTGTTAACTGGAAGCTGGGTTTGGCATATATGGCAAAGAATAATCTTACCTCGGCTGCTCTCCGAGCTCTGGCCAGAGGTGTAGTTCTACCATCTCTCTCTGTTATGGGCTTCTTCTGTTCACCCGTACTTCTAAGGTACATCTCACTAGGTGGACTGTTGCCTACAATAGCATTTGCTGTTTTGTGCTAGCAGCCCCTCACTTCACTCACCATTGTGATCTGTATGCTAAACTCAACTGGCTCTCCCCGTCCAACTGCATGAATTTTGGTTTGGGGTGCTTCATGGGCACAGGCATCCCCCTTGGATTGGTGGAACTCCTTGTGCAGGCTCCCTCCACTTTCTACTTCTTAAGATCTCTGGGCCCCGCTATCCTTAAGGTTCCTGCTAAGCGCACCCAAATGTTACTATCTTAAACCCCCATGATTACTTTGATGACCTTGGTCGCCAGCATGGTACTTGAGCATATCATCTCCTGTACCTCTGGCCTCGGTCCTACTGTGCTGTCTGCCCGTCCCGGGTGTAGCCCTGTGCTAAATGTGTAAATTTCTTGTAATTATCTGTAAATACTGCTTTGACCAATGTCATAGTGATTCTGTATTGATTTATATTTGACTGTACTGCTGTCGAAAACTGAGTTGTCTTCTATGTATGTTATGCTTCTTCTGATTTCAGTGTATCTGCCTTACTTGCTTCAAGTTGTTCTTGCTTCTTCTGATTTCAGTGTATCTGCCTTACTTTCTTCAAGTTGTACTCTGTGGCCCAGTTATTCAAACTGCGCCCAAAAAGTGCGCAACAGCACGAGCAAGCACAAGTCCATTGTGCCCATGCGCAAGAGGTGCGATATTCAAAAACTGCGCAGGCCAAGATGCGCCTACAGCCGATGACTGAATATCGCACCACCTGTGCCATAACGCAATGAGGGAGGTGAAGCTGAGCATATCTGATGCACCATAGCGCAACAAGGGATGTTCAGCTGAGCAGTCCAGATGCGCCATAGCACAACCAGGGATGCCCCCCAGCAGCAGGGCAGCAATGCAACAGCACAACCAGGGATGCAGGGGCCCACCACCCATGCCACAGATGGGCAGAGGAACACACAGCAGAACAGACATCATCCCCCCACACCCCATGCACTGCACAACTGAGGGAGGGCTGGAATAACTACTGGCCCATGGAGACCAGCAACCAACCCACAGCTGGGCCATGGTGCCCCATCACACCCCCTGGCAAGCTGTGACCTGCACACAAGGAGGGCCGACCACCCCGTGCCACACTATCCCACAATGCAGAGCACACCCTGCACCGTGACCCCCAGACACCCTGCCCAGGAGTAGTGTCCACCAGTGCAGGATACCCCATGCATGCCACCACCCCCAGTGTGACAATGCAACCCTGTGCACCACAGAACCATGCAAGGCAGCCCCACCATGAGCACCCATCAGCGGGTGGCAGCCAACAGCGATGCAATGACTGCATACACAGTGCCACCACGCACATCCCCCCCCTAGGTACAGCTGAGAGACTGACCATGCCTCAGCACATGAGGTACCCCACACATGACAGGGCATGCCCCAGACCCCACCACCAGTGGTACAGCACCCTGCACACCCTCCCAAGGACACACCCCGACCCAGCATTGGCCACAACAGCCAGCACAGACACCCACAGTGGTGCATGGAAACATGCACCACACAGGATACAACACAGTGCATGGACAAACACCCACCTATATCCAAGGGCACACCAACACAGGGACACACTAGTGGGGCAACCAAGCCCCCAGTGTGTGGCCATGGAGACTGTGTACACACAGCCAGCACTCCTCCATGGCACAGGAGTGCCAGCCACCCTGCGCAGGCACTGTGGAGCCGTACGCCACCAGCATTTTCCCGGAGCACAAGTGACAGACAGTGGTGCACATCTCCTGCAACACACACAAGCCACAGCATGGAGGTGGGACAACAACAGCGGAGGCCACAATGTCACCCAAGGCAGACATGCACCACACCAGTGACAGGGGGCAACCCGGCATTGTGCCGGGTACAGTGGCTGTCCTACATGGACAGCCACCACTGACATGCCAGCGAACTGTGCAGGTCACAAACATGCAAGGGTGTCAGCTGCACAGGTCATGGACAGGCTGGCAGGTGTACCATGGTCACAGAGCATGCATCATGGACCACTGCACACAGTCATCCAGTGCACAGGGAACAACACACACACCACAGACAGTGACTGATAGCTACTCCCACACCATAGTCACTTCCCCATGGACACACACACACACACATGACTGCACCACCCCTGACGCCATGCACACCACTGCAGCTGAGCACCTATAGCCCACTGCAAAACAGAGACCACCACATTAGGTATAGCAAAGCAAATGTATTGTAAAAAATCACGCAAAACTATTTACATATATTTACAAAAGGTTGGGGGGAGGGCCACAAACAAGGTGGGGGTTGGTAAGGAGCAGGGGTGAACAAATGGTCGAGGGAAGGAGGGGTGTGAGGGTGGGTCCAGGGGTGTAGGGAAAATCAGGGGCATTAGTATGCTCAGCGGGAGCCCCGATCCCCGCTCTGGCTGCTCCTCCCACCATGACTCCATCGGACTCCCACACGGTCTATCCACCGCAATATCTCCAGGGAGGCTGTGGCCACCTGCAGTATCTCCTGAAGCATCTGTCAGATGGCCTGCAACTGCCATCCACCTAGGACAAGGGAGCAGAGTCAATAGGTGTGAATGTGCAGTCCCATGCAGCCCACCCACTGTGCATGGCATACGGCCATGGGACATGCCTCTGTGATGGTGTGTGACCACCCACAGTGATTGCATCCACAAGACCTGCCCACCCAGGTGCACACAGCCATGCGGACTGCTGCACACACCCACCGGCCAAGTCCTGCACAGCACCACTGTGACCATTTAGTGACATGGCTATGTGGTGTGAAGGCAGTGGCACAGCCATGCACCCAGTGCATGCATGGACCACCATTGACACACTCCCAGACATGCAGTGCCACTGGACAGTGCTGACTGTAACAAGTTGCGTGCATGGCAGTGGTATCAATGGATGGTGGCCATGCCCCGCTGCCCACCCTGTTACACAGCATGCAGTAGTAATCATGGATGTAAGGCAGTCACCATCATCAGGCTGGTCCCTGTGCCTCTGCAGACCTTCGACCTCCCAGACTGATGGTCCTCCTGCTGGCGCCTCCTCTCCCTCACCAGCTGGCACTCATCTGGGCCTAAGGTGCAAACATGGAGAGAGGAACATCAGTACAATCCTGTAACAAAGTCCCCCTGCTCCCATGTGTGCGCAATCCCACACAGCCAGACCCACCTACCCCACATCCTGATAACACCACCACTGCCAACACCGGACGGCCCCCCCATGTGCCGGACACATGCAACTGTGATACCCGTATGGAAGATAAAAGTGTATGGATGTTGCACCTACCTGGTCTTGGCACCGTGCCCCTCCTGGCACATGCCCACAGGCGGGCAAGCAGGTCCAGGTCCCTCCACCTCAGATCCCCATATCTGTGGCAGCACTGCTCCACCATCTGCCCCATACTGGTGGCCTCCTCCAGGGCATCGGCCACCTCCTGCCACACCTGACTCCTGGACCTGTCCAGGGGTGCCTCACCAAATAGTGGGCCAACAAGTGGCTCCAAAATGGCAACCAAGTTTGCCATCTCCACCTGACTCCACTGTGCTGCTCTCCTCCGTGCCATCTCTGTTGCTTGGTTAAGTCAAAATGGCACTCTGCAGTGCAGTTCCACCACGTGCAGATGCTGTGAGGTACAGCACTGCCATTCCCTATCGCGCTGTCACCGAACAGTGCGATAGTGGTGCACCCATGCCTGATGCATGGCGCCTAGGGGGCAAAGGCCAGGCACAGGGTCAAGGGTCTCTGGCTCATGGACAGCCACAGCGCGATTGGAACCCAATGCGTCTAGCATGATTGGGTGCCTGTGTGCCACCTCCTGTAGCAGCCTATCGTGCTGTTGCCCCAGTGCGCCTACGATGCCCCAGTTCCACAGTGCCATATAGGTGAACAGCGCTGTAGCATCACTGGCACAATGGTGGCCGTGCCCTACATTGCCTCCCATGCACAGCACGTCAGTAGCGCAGCAGGCGCATGCGTCATCAACCCAGGCATGCACAGTTAGGTGTGTACTGCGCATGTCACAGAACTGCGCCCTTGGCTCAGCATGTTCAACACAATAGCGCAAAGCGCAAAAGCGTGATATTCAGCCATCATATGCAAATCAGCTAATCAGCCATTCAATAGCGCAGTCACTGCATTTGCATCCACTTAAAGATGCGCCTCGCCTCATTTGCATGGGTTGCGCTATAAAAGTGTGACATTGGGCTGCACTGGCCATAGTCAGTTACTGCAGTCTATTGGTGAGTTGCATGCTGTTTGGGAGTGTGGACTGTGGATTTTGGGACATGCATGGGACTGCACAGTCACAGGTAACACCTGTCATTCTCACAGGCTGAATCATGACTGAGTGAGTTGTGGAGGAAGAGGAACAGAGTTGTGGGAGGAGGAGGATGCCAAATTTCATGAAGGCTGAGACGGATGCCCTGTTCGAGGCCTACCTAGACCAGGAGCCACTTCTCAGCAGACGCCAGGGAACACCACAGGCCCATGCTGTTGCATGGGAGGAGGTGGCACGTGCTGTAAACCTGCATGGCAGCCACCAGCACTCCGTGCAGGAGTGCAAGAAGAAGATGGGCACAGACAGGAGGAGGATTAAGGAGAAGGCGGCTGCCATCAGGGCAGCAAGGTTTGCGACAGGTGGGGAACAGCCGGAGGTGCTATGCCTGACCCCACAGGTGGAGAGGGCTGCTGGCAGCATGCAGCGTTGTGCCATTGAGGGTGTTCCGGGTGGTGGATTCCAGATGGGTGGTAGCCCGTCACTGCATGGAAGGTCATGGTCTGTCTATTGAGGGGGGACAGGGTAGGTCACATGCAGTAATGCAACTTTGTTTTCCCTTATAGCTCCTGAGCGTCTGCATGGGTCAGTGGTGGTGGTCCTCTCCAATGAGGATGGTCAGATGGAGATGGAGGAGGGCCCATCCACCTCCACAGGAATATGCGGCTCAGTGCGACAGTGGGCCCACCTGGATGTCCAGACTGATGTTGTTGGAGCAAGTGCAGAGGAGGCCCTGCCTGTGTCCCAGCATGCCAGTGTCCACAGATGCCAGCATGCTGTGACTCGGGCTGGTGCCGGGTCCATCACCAATGATGATGTCGCTAACGTCATGGGCAGTGACACGTGTGTGCCACAGGATGGCCACACAGCAGGAAACATCGCAGCCATGGCTGTGGGTGTTGCAGCCGTGGAGGCCTGCGTGTCATCACAGTCCCAGCATGTGCCTGTCAGCACTGGTGGGGCAGCACTGGTGTGTGTACAGGACAGTGGGACTGTTGCAGCCACTGCGGTGGCACCATTGAGCCCTGGGGAGTGGCAGCCGGAGGGGCAGCATCAGCAGTAGGCCAATGGGCTTGGGGGTACAGTGTCAGGGGCGGTGTCAGTGCACCGCCTGTGGACATGCCTAGGCCTGGCCCTGGTGTGCAGCGCCCACCCTCAAGGGGTGATGAGCATCAGGGCTGCGGACACCCTGAGGGACAGCATGCCGATCAGGCAGATGACCTCTTGGATGAGCACACCTGCATACTGCAAGCATCAGTCAATCAGCAGATGCGGCTTGTGATGCCGGTGGATGCACTGAGTGCAGCTCTGGAGTGGGCAGAGGAGCATCGCAGCAGAGAAACCGCTCTGCTCCTGGCAGGGATGGACCGGATGTGGGAGGATGTGACTGCTGCCATTGACAAGCTGACACATACAATCACTGCTGCTATGGCCACAGGGGGCACACAGTTATTTTCCCATGCGTTGCAGAAACCATGCAGTGCAATGTCCACCCCTCGTTCCCAGTGTCATGCAACACCATCCTTGTTGACACTGGGTTCAGCTGTGGGCATCCTGAGCATGCCTGGTGCAGGTGTGTTTGGTGTGCTGCAGACCCCTGCGCGAGCATGGTCTCATTCATGCAGTGGAACCCTTGGGGGACCATCGGTGCCACCCCATGAGGCCAGTGGTCAGCCTGTCACTGCTGGCAGGTCTCAGCTGGGCCACCCACACATCCGTGGTGGCTGGGGCACTGTGGTGCGTTACTGACCCATCTCCCAGCATGGCTACTGTCTGATGCTGCCCTGTGTGCATTGTGTCATTCAGCGGGCAATGCACGGTTGGGTACCTGGCCCTGCACGCACACACACAGTCCATCTGTACACCCTCCCGGCTGCTGTCCACAGTTGCATGTGCATGATGATGCCTGCATTATGCTGTATGCCAATGTGCAATGGTGCCCAGCATCTGACAAATACACAATGACAGGCAGTGGGCGTGGTGGTCTGTGGACATGTGTGTGGCTAGGGGTGGCGTTCTGGGTCAGTGTGCCTCCTACCCTTTGTGCATGTCTGGTGAGTTGTGTGTGTGTGTGTGTGTGTGTGTATGTCTGTCCACATGCCATGTTAGACCTCACCCATCCCTGGTGGTGTGTGTGGTTCCATGCCCGGCAACTTCCCTTGATGGCATGCACCCCTGGTGTGTGTCTGTGTGTGTTTGTGGGTTGTGCCTTTACCACTGGTGGTTGAACATGGCCCCACGACTTACCTGGGTTGGCTGAAGTGCTCCTCCGTGATGGTGTCCCGGTGCAGCTGTGCCAGCCGGAGCAGTCAGGGGTCCCATCACCCAAGAGGGGGCTGCCCATCACCATTGTCACCGGCATCCTCATCGTCCCCATTGCTGTCCCCCTCTTCAACCTGTATGGCTATCCCACATTCGTTGGGCATGTTGTGCAAGATGCAACAGGCCAGGAATAGCCCACAGACCTTTGAGGGGCTGTACTGTAGGGTACCGCCGGAGGTGTCCAGGCAACGGAAACGTGCCTTCAGCATCCCGAACACCTGCTCGATGACATTATGTGTGGTGGCGTGTGTCTCATTGTAGTGTTGCTGTGATGGGGTTGCGGGCCACCGGTATGGTGTGAGCAGCCAGGGACGGAGTGGGTATCCACTGTCACCTGTGTGTAGAGGGTGGAGGTTAGTTTGGTGATCAGCATCACCCTGCCCCGGGCCATGTAGGCCACTACCGATGTCACCTCTGACCATGCCCCTCCCAAGCCCTATGTTTGTCCATGTGGTTTGCATACTCACCCACTAAGTGGCCAGTGGGCATGTCCCCACTCTCGAATCTGTGGCACAGTGATGACTGGTGCCAGATGAAGGCATTGTGTGCTCCCCCAGGGTGCATGGCAATGACATTGATTATGCACCCGCTGGCATCGCACACCACCTGGCAGTTGATGCTAGCATAGCCCTTGCAATTCATGTATGGGGCCCCCTCGGGGCCAGGTGGTGTGCAGATGGCCACATGGGTGCAGTCTATTGCCCCAGCACGCCAGGCATATGTGCTACCCTGTGAAACTCCTGTATGTTTGCTGTGCGCTCCGCCGGTGTGCTGGGGAAATGGATGTACTCCGCAGCATGTGGCAGCAGTGCACTGAGGAATGAGTGAGGTGCCATGGCGCGCCGACTGGGTTATGCCTGTGGTGTCCCCTGTTGGTCTCTGGAAGGTACCCATGGTGAGCAAGCACATGCAAGCTGTCACTTTAGTCTCCACTGACAGAGCATGGCTCCGTTGTGTGGGTGCCTGCATCACATCACTGCACAGCTCACAGAGCCACCTCAGAATTGCCTGATTCAGGCAGTACTGGCCCACGATCTCAGTATCACTGTACAGCTCGAAGCTGGTGTGGGCTCGGTACTGCCTGTTGGGGCATACCGCCGACGGGCCCTTCCATGGCTGCGCCCCCCTGCTGCCCGCCTTCTCACCCCCCTCATTACTGCCTCCATCTGGATAGTGGCACTGGCCATGTCCCTGGCTTGTGTTCACCCCCCCGGCAGCTGTTACTGTGTTCCTCCCATTGTCCTGGCTGCTACTTCCCCTGCACTGAGAACACCTGACTGTGCTGGCCTCAGTGCTGTGTGGCACTTCCCCCTTCTGCACTGTGGCTGTGGCTCCCCACACCTTCCCTGAGACTGTGGGTTCCAGGTGCCCTTTCACTGTCCTGCCCTGTGTGTGTGTGTGTGTTGCCTGTGTGGCTGGCTATAGTTCAGCAACTTGTGGCTTCCCTGTAGCATTCTTGCACCTCTCCCTTGTTCCTTTTTATTTTGGCTCATTTCGCTGTAAGCGTAACTTCGCTTCCTCCCTATTGCATATGGTGCATGTTGTTGAATCCTGCACTGCGCCATTTATGCATGGTTCCTCCCCCTTCAGTTGCGCATACATTCATTATCATTGTGCTATTGCTCAGTGTGATTTGGGGGGGCACAACTGCCTCCTGCTGAATATCGCAGAATGGCGCATTTTAGGACTTGCACTGGTGCAACCCTATTGCGCATGGAGCAACCCTTTTGAATATCTGGGTCTGTTATGTTCTTTTAATTCCTGTACTCTCCAGGGTCGTACCTGAAAATAGACATATGTTTTGCCTAGTGTACTTACCTGGTAAACAAAAGCTAAATAAATAAACATGTTATATAACAATATAGAAACACCCCAGTGAAATAAGAAATTAGAAAGTGAACCACACAATGAAATAGAACTTAACAGCACATGTATTTCATTCTAAACATTTCCCAGAAATAGTTTATGCTAAATTTTCTTAACTTATAAAGTGCTCCTAGCATATGTTGCCCTTAAACCATTCATTATTGAATTCCTGTATTTTTTTTTTACCCACAAACCATTCATTACTGAATTCTTGTATTTTAAAGGCATCTATTGATGTAGGCATGCTTCATATAATGAAGTATGAAATATGTCTGCATACTTCATATTATGACCCCTGGAACCATTACCATAAAAGAGTCAGTTGTCAGTTTTAAAACTCCATCTATCTTCTGAATAACACAAATCAGAATGTTGATATGCTTAAGCTATATAATTATTTATTGATAAATATATTGTTCATATTACTATTTAAATAATATCATATAATTGCCACCTCTTTTATACAGACCACCATGTATCCATTGTCTTTATCAATGATTCCCATTACAATCATCCTGGCAGGGCTGGTAGTATAGACTAGAGGTTAAAGAAATGAGATGTGAATGATCTTGCTACATCCAGCAGACCTGGGTTTGATTCCCACAACCTCCACATGCATACTGTGTGACTCTGAGCAAATCACTTAACCACACCAGTGGTCCTAGGTCACCCCTGAAAACAGGCACTTGCATCTTGTTGGAGTTACATGGTACCAAATAGTTCCAAAGACATCATCCTGTTTCCCTATTATAAAAATGCACTTATATCCAGTTCTTCATTGAAACCGCATAATATCAGACAGTTCATATGATATATCCACCTTGATTAGTTTCATAATTTTTAGTGACATCATTTTTGTTTTGTTTCCTCTTCTTTTGTTTCTACTCACATGATCATGAACGTTACATTTTAACACCTTTGGATCCGAGTTATGTCTTTGTAAAAAGTACACACCCAGAGTTTGTCCATAAGTTTATTAACAATGGCTCTGAAATGCAGCTGGATGTGCACTTCTAACTGTCTTAATATGCTGCCTTTGTAAATCATAAGACATTACCACCACAAGGCATAGAAAATGAACATCGTCGTTCACAAATTTCCTCACTGCAGTTCTTTCAGATTTATTTCCAAGATGTTAAAATTTTCTTCCCTGATCACAGAGATCCCCATTTTCAAAGCCCGGGGGATGGCTGGTACATCTAGATGTGCCACTCAAATAAATGGTTTGGCACAAAAATGCTATATTCAAATGAGATGTGCAATCGCACATTTTATCTGAATATAGCAATACTAGTAGGCAGCACAAATGGGGGCCATTGACAACGCGTCAGTGCATCCCGGGGGAACGGCCTGAATACCTGGAATGAGGATGTGTGGTGCATCCCCATTTGCACCAGGCCTAAATTCCAGATATTCAGCCAGGAAAATGCAAATGCAGTCATCAGGCATGCAGAGCCCCAGGTTGTCCAGTCTCCCACCAGGCAAGATCCCAGGTCAGGGACTACCACCCTTATAGACCTCATCTTTACAAACCTTCCTAAGCACCTCTCCAACATTACAGTGCTCCCGGACGTGCTAAGTGACCACTCTCCCCTCACCTGTTACTGGTTGAATAAAATCACACACAGCCATCCTAAAATCTCCATCCAAAGGCACCTCAAAAAAGGTGCCTTAACTCACCATAAACTCTATCTCTCCTCCTGTGACTGGGCACCTGTCCATACTACCCAGTCCGTTGATGCTGCCCTAACCTCCTTTATTAAAATCTTTAATGCTGCCTGTGACATGTTTGCCCCATTCTCAAAAAAGGTTATAAAAAATAGAGACACTCCGTGGATCTCGCAGACCGTACTAGAACAGGTGCACCACAGAGACAACCTCTGGCATAGGGCACTGAACTTACAGCTTCCGCATGACAGTCAACTCTATAGAGAGGCAAAAAACAAGTGCACCTGGGCTATTTGGCTAGCTAAGACAAATTACTATAAACAAGCACTCACCTCATCTTGTGGCTCTGGGAACAACTTCTGGATCAATGTCAAGGAGCTCTTTCTGAAAACCATCTCCCCAATCCCTTCACAGATACTTGACCAAGGAGCCCCCTCCCAGGACCCTACCACCATATCCAATGTCCTGATCAACTCCTTCTCTAATCTTAGTCACATCCTCCCAACAAACTTCTT
Organism: Neoceratodus forsteri; assembly: GCA_016271365.2. NCBI lineage: Eukaryota > Metazoa > Chordata > Ceratodontiformes > Ceratodontidae > Neoceratodus > Neoceratodus forsteri. The sequence continues at coordinate 538,553,718 of CM057455.1, forward strand.
TGACCCTATTCCCAAGGAACCCTCTATCACCTCCCCTACTACCACTCTCACTCCCTCCTGGCTGAGAACCATCTCCTGTAATAAGGCTAAACACTACCTATCCAAAGTCTTTCACAACTCGAGGTAAAGCAGCGATTCCCTAGACCTTAAAATCCTCCATCTAACTCTTGATGAGACCCTCCATCACCTCACCAAAATAATAAACTGCTCCCTGTGTCTAGGCCAATTCCCTATGCTCTGGGAAAGGGGAATTATCGTGCCAACCCTAAAAAAGGGTGATCCAACGGACCCTGGTAACTATAGACCCATCACTATTCCCCCCCCCAAAGCTCTCGAAAGAATCATGTCAGACCAGCTCACAGAGTACCTGGCTAATCACACTCTGCTTTGCCCTGAACAACACGGGTTCAGAGCAGGTCACAGCACTACCACTGCCCTTCTCGAATTTACATCTTATATATACAAGGTACTGGAACAGGGGTCAATAGCAGGAGCATTCTTTGTTGACCTGGCCAAAGCATTTGACACAGTCAGTCATGCTCTACTAATCCATTATCTCCCCTTTCTCAATCTTGCCCCTGACACAATTGCCTGGTTCAAGCACTATCTCACTGACCAGAGACAAGAAGTCAAAATCAACACCACCCTGTCCGGCAAGCAACCAGTTCTTGCGGATGTCCCTCAAGGGTCGATTTTAGGCCTTCTACTTTTCACCCTCGTTTTGAACTCCCTCCCAAAGGCCTGCAGTGGTAAGCTATTGCTCTATGCAGATGGTGCCGTAGTGTACTGGAAAGATAACACTCCTAACTCCCTTCAACATACCCAACAAGGCTGCTTTAGTGAACTAGAGGCCTGGTTCACTGATAATCGATTAATACTAAATTACACTAAAACCAAATCTATGATCTTTGCTCACCGCCAAAACCCCTACAGTAGTACCCATCTAAGTATCTCTAATTCTCAGGGCATCCACATTGAACAGGTCCCATACTTCAAATATCTAGGCATCACACTAGACACATCCATCACCTACCACATACACAGTAACCATCTCTCCTCCTCTGTGAACACCTGGTTTGGGATTCTGTATAGACTCAGACACTGCCTACCCCCAGGCCCTACGGCTAGCAGTAACCAGCTCAGTCCTATCACTGGTCAATTACGGGATAATAATTTATGGTATGGCTGACCTCACGACCCTTAACCGCATCAATCTTGCTCTCAATAAAGCCTACCAAATAGTCACAGGCAGTGATAGACTAACCCACAAGTGCGATCTCTATAAGAGAGCAGACTGGCTGACCTTTGAAGGGATGCTAAAATACCACACTTGCTCAAGCTAAAAAGATCCTCATGAAGCTTGCACCCACTGGCCTTCTCCCTCTCATCCTACCAAACCCACACAGGAGCACCCCTAGGCACCAGGCAAGCATCCCCCTCTTAGTCCCCCACTGTAGGACTGCACTAGGACAAAGGTCTTTCTGCTATCGGGCTCCCATCTGGCTAAATAACCTCCCCTCTTCCATCTCCCTGGCCCCTAGTCTTGGCCTATTTAAAAATGGAATTAAGAGACATCTCATTGACACGGAGACATGCAGCTGCTACTAATTCAGTACTTAAAAAAAAAAAACGAAAAAAAAAAACTGCGGCTCCCATGACCCATAACTAGGCCTACAATCCCTATGGGACTCTAACCACAAGCTAGGCATGGGAAGCCCGCACAATCAGAATCCAGCTTCACTCCACCTCGACGACCCAGAGTCTATCATCAACCCTAGAGATACTAACCAAGCATTGTAAATGTATGATGTAATCATGTAAAATTTTGTCTTAATGTGTTGTTCTGCTTAATGAGGTTTGTTCAAAATTGTCTTAAGTAATGTGTCCATTTTGTATTGATGTGGAGTCTTTGCAAAAGAGTCTTCGACTCAAAGGATTGTAATTCCGAAACTTTAATAAAATAAAAAAAAGTGCAAATGGGCCATTTGCATGCCATTATGGCCGCATTTGCATACATTCAGCAGGGATGCACCAAGCAGGATGCACCTGGTGGCCTGCAACCCCCGCCCAGTCCCGTGTAGCCTCAAACCCCAACCCCATTTGTCCCAATCCCCATTCAATAAAAAAAAATCCTGTTCCCTGCCCTTTTACCACAGTGTAGTGTCCCCCATCCCCATCCCGATCCCCATTCGGATAATAAAAAAAGTATTTCCCCTGCCCTGTTTCCATAATGTAGTAGCCCCCTCCCTGTCGCAATCCCCATTCAAATAAATAAATAATAATTTCCCCTGCCCTCTCTTCCATTGTGTAGTGTCCCCACTCCCCATCCTGAACTCATTCAAATATAAAATAATGTCCCCCACCCTCTGTTCCATGGTGTATTGTTCCCCCTAACCATCCTGATCCCAGTTCGAATAAAATAATATAATTTCCCCCTGCCCTTTTTTCCATAGTGTAGTGTCCCCCCATCCCAATCCCCGTTCGAATAAAATGAAATAATTTCTCCTGCCCTCTTTTCCAAAGTGTAGTAGCCCCCCCACCAACTTAGGCACCAACATCCCACCCTGCTCCTCCTGTCCCACCATGTCCAGTCAGCCAGTGAACAGCAAAGCCCTCTGCACACCTCCATGGCTGCCCGCTGACTGAATTGTCAATGAATGACAGCTTACTGTAATCACTACAAGCCCACTGGTTGACAGTGTCAACCAATGGGTTTGCATTGAGCATTGTGTACTGTAAGCTGTAATTCACAACTTTGTGAATGACACAAAGTTGTGAATAACAGCTTACAGTACACACTGCAAGCCCATCGGTTGACAGGGTCAATCGATGGACTTGTAGTTATTACAGTAAGCTGTCATTCACTGATAGTTCAGTCAGCAGGCAGCCTTGGAGGTGAGCGGAGTGCTGTGCTGCTCACCAGCTGATTGGACATGCTAGGAAAGGGGAGTGGGTTGGGATGTGGGTGGCTGAGTGGGTGGGGAGGTGGGGGGACCACTACACTATGGAAAAGAGGGCATGGGAAATTATTTTATTTTATTTGAATGGGGATCAGGGTGGGGGCATATTACACTATGGAAAAGAGGTCAGGGGTCATTATTTTATGTTACTCGAATGGGGATTGGGATGCAGAGGGGGGACACTACACTGTAGAAAAAAGGGCAGGGGAAATTATTCTTTTTTTATTTGAATGGAGATTGGGACAGAGAGAGGTGCCACTACACTATGGGCACAGGGCAGGGGGAATACTTTTTTTATTATCTGAATGGGGATTGGTACTGAAGGAAGGTTCCATTAGACTACCAGGGACTGGGGACAATGCTGTTTTTAATATAAACATGTGATCAGGGTTCAGGGATGGGGGGGCTTGCCACCAGGCTCTAGGGTTGGTGGCTGCCGTGCTGCTGTGTGCAGTACAGCATCTCGACTGTGGGTGGCTACCAGTTAGGCATGTTTCTTCCATGCCTAACTTTATGCGGCACATCTCTGAGATGTGCGAGCAGCTGCACTGCACATCTCTGCTGAATAAGATTATATGCCGCATATTCATGGGCATGCCCCCTGGAGATGTGTCACATACATGATCACTGCACTTGGGTGCAGCTGGCGAAGCACGACGCATCTCCACCCTTTGAATATCGCACTGTGGCACATTTTTTGAGATACACTGACACATCTTGGATGCGCTAGCACATCTCCTTTGAAAATGTCCCCCAGTATTTGTAAATATTGCAATGTTTACATGTAAAAAAGAATCCCATCAGGTTTATTTAGAAATCAGTAAATTGTAGGCTGTTCTTGTTTTTTAAAGTGACTTGGTTGCTCTTCAATTGTGTTAGCCCATATTGTCACTTAATAGTATTTGCCAATGATTCTTTACTACTTCCAAAATTTGAACAGCTGAGTAGTTAAATCCCATGGCAAATATCTCTTGTTAAATCTCTGGCCCTCTTTTGTTTTGATATCAATAGCTCACAGCTATTCTTCTCATTTGCTCTAATTTATGCCAATTCCAAATTTATTTTATTGTACCCTCTTTCTAAAAGCATTTCTTTCCATTTATTTGTTTGTGTTTCAAAGTTACTCATTTGTAAACAATGCTGCCTTAATCTTAAAAAAAATTGCAATATGGAATTGGTTCTGTTAGATTTGGAGGGTGCATATTTTGCCTTGAGAAGAGTGTATGCAACATTTCCTTTTCTAAAGCTTTTTATGGTGACAGTTTCTTCCATCTTTCCTTCTAATGCTAACTCTAGAAAGCTAGGCTCTGGTTCAAGTCATTGCTTAGATACTGTGCATCATGGCCATAGTAAGTTCTTCATTCAGAGCATTCCATACACATAGCACATCATCAATATAGAGTGAAGCTACATGGCAATAAGCTGCGGATGTGGATGAATGTCTAGTTTCCAAACCACCTCTGATTCCCACTATTCCAAGTGCGAATTGCATAAGTGGCAGCCATGGCAGTCTCCATAACTATGCCTTGAATTCACAAAATAAATTATTCAGTACAACAGAAATAGTTATAACATATGATGCACTACATCCAAAATGGAATTACAATGCCATACAATTTTATTTTTCCCAAAAAGTGTCTTAGAACATTTAATCCATAAGAGCATCTAATTGATGGACAAAGAGAATCTGCATCAGTTCCTATCAATGGCCTCAACTAACTAAGGGGTGGGTTACATGCTTGAAACACACGTAACCCACCTGAGTGGCTTTGCGCCCATTGCCAGGTATGTAGTGGCTGGCATTCACCATTGCTGGCCGTGGCACTCCTTTTGTCCACAGATCCTGCCCTGGCATGCTAGTGTACAGGGTGGCTCGGCAGATATGGGCAGGCAGCCAATGGGATGCCTGAACTCAGTCCACTAGTGGATCCCTGGCCCCGTGCAGTGTGGGGTTCTGGTCGCTGCTCACAGTGATGGAGAAGGGACACCAGGTGAGTGACTGGGCAGCTGCCCCAGCCCTCCCTCTGGTCCATGGAACCCAGACCCCCCCCCTCTGGTACATGGGCTGGGGCAGCATGGAAAAGGGGCCAGCATTCCATGGCTAGTGGCAGCACCGGGTCGGGGAAGTGCAACATCTACTCCTGTGTACCCCAGAGGAGAGGCTGCAGCCACAAATGGCACACAGTGCTGTTGTGAATGGGCATAACCACATGGCACTTCCTGGCATGCCCCCATCCCACTCCTGGCATGGCACCTTGTGGATGGGTGTGGATCCATTGCGATTGGTGAATGCTGCCGGTAGTGCACAGGGCACTACCACTCAGCATTCAGTCATGGAAATGCCAACATTCTGCCCTTGTGCAGAACGTAGGAATTTGTGTATCACAGCTAATGTGAACCTTCCCTTGATGCAAAGGTTTTTAATCTGTCCAGGATATGCATAGTGTCCTGGAGATGGGAGGGAAGCTTTTTCACAGGGTTCTGTGTCATAACGGTGATCGCCAAACATTGATCGCATTAGGGCGAGTGTACATCACCAAAAATAAAAACAGCAATGTACACTCACAGCAAAGACAATGGATGCACATATAATTTTGCATATGTGGGGGTCTGTGCCCCTGCACCCTCCATTGGGGGGGCTTTGCCCCATACCTCCTAACTAATTATTCACAACTCCAGGGGAGTGCATGTTGGGGAAGGGGTTAAACTTGTATAAAGAAAACACACCGAGATGCAAAACTATACTGCTCCTCCCCAGCCCTGAGCCCTGCACCCTTCTAACAGTAGCCAGCCATCCTCACCACCACGCCACATGGCCAGTTTGGCAGCCTTCCATGGCACTGCCTCCTACATACATTCCCTCCTCTTCCATTCCCCACGATGGCTCCAGTTGCCTTCCATTTTGCTTGTTGCTACCCTTTCAGGGTAGCTCATAACACAGGTGCTGAGACTGAGTCACTTATATTTTAGTCATTCCATCTCAGTCGCTCTTTTCACAGTATACCTTTTCACAACACCTTGTAAGTAGAAATCATAGAAACAGAGAAACATAGCAAATTGATGGCAGATAAAGACCACTAGGCCCATCCAGTCTACCCATATTCCCTACTTTAAACAGTGCCCTCTGACCCTATTTGGTCAGTGGCTAGCACCTCTCCCTTCCCCCCATGGGTCCCTTATGCATATCCCATGCATGCTTGAATCCCCCCACTGAGCATGCAGCCACACCCTCCTGGGTAGGCTGTTCCATGCATCTACTACCATTTCTATGAAAAAAAAATTCTCACATTGCTCCTCATCCTGCCCTCCTCCAGTCTCAACTCATGCCCTCTTGTTCTTGTACTCCTCTTATAACAATCAATAACTCTACCAAGCTGTTAAAGCAATATCCTCACTTCTGACACTCTAGGATGTCCTGAAGGCTTCTCTATAACCTTATGTATCATTGGTAGGGCATAGAATAGAGGGTAGGAATGAACTGTAAACTTTGTCTCAATCTCAGTTATTTGTCCTATGTTCTGGGCACTGTTAATTGAACTAAGTGTTCTCTTTGAAATGTCAATTATATTCTGTTTTAGAGAGGTGGTGACCATCTAGTATTATTTAAATGGTAATATGCATATAGAAACACATACACATAGACAATATCAGCAGAAAAAGGCCAAAGGTCCATATAGTCTGTCCTTCTCTTCACTATTCTACCCTGTGACTTATTGCCTAGATGGTGTTTACACCCTTGCCTTCCCTCTGCCTTTCTGTTGTTCCCCACACCTGAGTAACTGTTAGGCTCCTACTCTCTTGAAGCCATTCTTGAATCCATTAATGGATTTTGCACCCCTCACCTCAGCTGGTAGGATGTTCCACACTCAGCCACTCTCTCTATAAAGTAACATTTTCTCACATCCATTCAGAATCCCCCCAACCAGCTTCCACATAGAAACATGTGCTCACAGGTGTTTGGAATGAGGAGCCTGGTGTCCTACTGAACTGTCTTCACAACTTTTGTATATTCCCAGACAACAGATAATTATATGAATTCTTCTTGTCACCATTCTGATTGGCATCATCAAGATAAATCGAGTTTTACAATTAACAAGTGGCTCTTACTGTGACAGTTCTATGGGTCATTATTAGAGATGTTCAAAGCTAGCAAAGATTGATTCTTCAATGTGTGTTTGAAGTTTGCTAAATTTGAAAAGGGCAAAAAGTGTTAACTTCACAAACTTTTTGGCAGACAAAGTGGAACTTTTTCCAGCAAAGTCATCAAATTCATTGTCAATGTTCCAACTTCACCTAACTGCCTGAAAAAGTGTCACATTGCCAAGAAAATTCATTGCAAAGTGACTACTTCCTGATGTGTTTTGTGAAGGTGACTTTTGGAACTTCACAGAAATTTCATCAGTGAAGGAAAAGTTTCCAACATCTCTAGTCATTATATGTAGTATACATGTCTCTGTAGATGCTTTAGGAATACAATCATTCAGTAATCTAATGATGTAAGGGCAATATTTGCAGTACATGTAATACTTTGTATGTTATAGAATTTTGGTGGAAAACATTTGGTAAACAGTTAAGGCCCACTAGGCACAAGTGCCTGTTCTCAGAAGTGACCTGGGAGCATTCGGCAGGTAAGTGATTCGTTCAGAGTCACACAGTATGCAAGTGAAGATTATGAGAATCAAACCAAGGTCTGCTAGATATACAAAGCTCATTCACAGCTCATTACTCTAACCTGTAGGCTATACTGCCAGCCCAGTGGGAAATTAAACATATCCCACCATCCAGGTCACATGTATAAATTAGATATTTTCTCAATCTCTATATGTTTACCAGGTTAAGAGAATTGAAATAAATATATGTGCAGTAAGATTCTCCTTCATATTTGTTCTTCTTCATTTCATTTTGGGTATTTTAATATTATAGGTGTGTGGCCACGCACCTATAGTTAGGGTTAAATCTTCACTTCAGTGTTAAACTGAAACTTTTGTTCTTTAATAACTTTGCAACCATCCAAGCAATTCACATGAAAATTGGCATGCGCCTTTAGGGATCATTTATTTATTTATTTAAAGTTGGTGAGTGGGAGAGGCACACTGAGCTGAGGCTCATTTCCAGGTGTGACCAAGGGGAAATGGAGAAAAGAGCAATGCATAACAATACATATGCATTTTTCGGGAATATACTAGGAAATTCACAACAAATTGTTTTACAGGTATATTACCATAAGGTACACTGTCAACTTCACAACCTTTTTGGCAGGGAAAGAGGCACTTTTTTTTACCAGTAAAGTCAAGCAAATTAATGGACAATGTTCTAACTTCACCTAACTTTGCCTGAAAAAGTGTCACATTGCCAAGAAAATGCATTGCACAGTGACAACTTCCTGATGTGTTTTGTGAAGGTGAAGATGATCATGGATCTCTTGATGTGACAAGTTTTTTTCTGATTGGATATGTGGCTGCAGAGATATGGAGTGTCAAAAAACATGCAAAATTACCACTTTTAATCAAATTCTTTGTCACCACATTGTGCAAAAACTATGTTGAATTCTGGTATAAAATGTTTAGGGTATATAGGTCTTTGGTCATAGTGGTGACTTTTGAAGGTTTGGTGAAAAAAAAATATTTAACCATTCCAAAGTTATAAAATGTTAAAATTTTCCATTATTTCCAATGGGAAAAGTTAAATGTGAGGCTCAGAATAGGATTCTTGACTGCAAAAGTAGAATCCTCATTCAGAAAAGCAGCAAAAGTCTGAAAAACATGGTGTTATGGTTTCCAACTCTAACATCCCATCCTACACACTCCAACATGCACCAACAGGCACCAGGGGTCCTGATCCATATCTTGACAGAAAATCAGGACTGATATTCTCTTTTCCAAATTGATGTATCACTTTGAATTTAAATGGTTATACTGCCAGGTACCACCTTGTGATTCTGGAATTTTTATTCTTCATTTCATTAAGCCAACATAGAAGATTATGATCTGTTATAAGTACAAAGTCAGGGATCCATGATTGGTTGTCAACAAAATTTTAGTCAAACGACCATACTGCAAAACCATCATGTCAACCGCATTTGCAGTTGGCACATGGTATGCCCCCAAACTCCCCATGCAGGGGGCTGTGCCCCCTGCACCCCCTCACTAAATATAATCAACTCTGAGTCAGAGCTGATTAAGGAAGGGGGTGCAAGACCCCCGGAATACAGTGGTGGGGTCCAGCACCAACACTGCAGTGACCTGGCACTGTAGTTGCCGTAGTGACGGTCGCTGTCTAAATGTCGCTGTTGGCAGTGTATACCCAAAGTCAGCTCCTAGCAAATAAAACTCAAGGGATCCAATGGCCTACTTTGCTGCAAGGCATTTGTTTTCAATAGTTGAGTGCCTTTTCTCTCTGTTGTGCAATTTCCTATGGATATATTCAATGGGATTTTTCTTCCCATCTATATTCTGACTCAAGATTGCACCTAGACCAACCTCTGATTCATCTGTCTGTAACAAAAATTGTTTCTTGAAGTCTGAGCTTCATAAGACAGGGGCTGAACATAATGCAGCCTTGATGGCCAAAAAAGCTTCGACACACTCTGGAGTCTATCTCACATCATCTGGGTACCATTTTTTCATGAGTTCAGTGAGTGGGCTTGTTAACTGGGAAAAGTTAGGAATGAATCTCCGATAGTAACCAGCGAGCCCTAAAAATGACCTCACATGTTTCTTTGTTTTAGGGACAGGATTTTTAGCTATAGCTTCTATCTTAGAAATCTCTGGCTTTACTTCTCCATTTCCCAAAACATAACCCAAATATCTAGTTTCTTGCATGCCCACTGCACATTTGGCAGGATTAATGGTCAGACCTGCCTTTTTCTTGGATTGGATAATTGCTCATAAGTGTTCCAGGTGGCTCTTCCTGTCTGGACTGTACACCACAACATCAGCCAGGTAAACAGCACAGTAACCAAAGTGAGTAGCTAAAATAACATCTGTGTACCACTGGAATGTAGCGAGTGTGCCATGTAAACCAAATGACATGGTGGTGAACTGATAGAATACAACAGGAGTGGCAAATGCAGTCTTGCATCTGGATTCTTTAGCTAAAGGGAATTTTCCAGTAACCGCTGGTGAGATTGAGGGTACCGATAAACTTGACACTTTCCAATCTGTCCACCAAATCACCTATCCTGGGTATACAGCAGGATAACTGTCAAACTTGGACACTTAATTAAGTTTCCTAAAATGAAGACAGATTCTTACACCCCCTTTTTTTTTATTTACAATCACCACTGGTGATGACCAGGCTCTTCTCAACTCTTCTATGTTACCCAGCTGTTTCAGTTTTTTGTATTTCTTGAACTACTTCTGTGCCTAACCGTTCTGGTAATCTATATGTCTTTTGTCTGACAGGGCAAGCATTCCCTCTCACTATGTGCTCAACCCCTTTTGCTTGGTCTAGCACTGTGACTAGGGTACTGTTAAATGTCTTTGCCAAGTTACTCTCATTAGGCTTCTGAAGAAGGACTTGTTGGTCTGAAAGCTAAAACTCTTTGTTCGTTTTGTAACATCCTTGTTGGTCCAATAAAAGGTATCAAACCATTTGTTCTGGATTTCATTTTATCAAGTTATGAAATTCTGCAGTTTGTTCAGACGGTAAGGAAACATTGACCTTTACAGTATCAGGAGTTACAGCTTGTTCCAGTCTGTCATAAGCTATGTCAATATTTTCTGTAGAAGTTTATGGCAAACAAACAAAGTAGTCTTTTGTGTCTTTTCAACCCATTTCTTCAGCAGTTTAATGTGGTATGTCTTAGTTGGATTTTTCCTATCAGGGCTCTCAATCTCATAGTTAACTGTTCCAGTACATCTAAGCACTTAATAAGGCCCTTGCCACTTCATCAATAGTTTATTTTCTGTAGTGGTTAACAGTAGCAAGACCTTTTCACCTGGCTCAAAATCATTTTATTTTACCCCATGTTCATAATACACCTTCTGCTGGTTTGGGGCCTCTTCCTGAACACTACAGGCAATTTCAAAATATTTGGCCATTTTCTTTCTCAGGGCACACATATACGATGTAATATATATTTTCTGAGTGGTGTGATATTCCCATGATTCTCTTATTACATCTATAGGCCTTACAGGTTGTCTAACATAGAGCATTTTAAATGGTAAAAATCCTGTTGAGGCGTGTGGCATTTGTCTGTAAGCAAAAAGCAGGTAAGGTAAGCATTTGTCCCAATTGTTCCCTTCCTCTTTTACAGACCCTTTTAACATACATTTTAAAGTTGGTTAAAATGCTCAGCAAGACTATCTGTGTGAGGGTCATAGATGAAGGTTTTCATGGCAGTGATATCTGGTAGTCGGTGCAGCACCTTCAGTAAAGTAGTAACAGAATTACTACCCTGGTCAGTAATAATCTCTTTAAGTATGTCCACTCTGCTGAAAAGTTTTGCAAGCTCCGCTGCCACATTTGGGGCAGTGACAGTATGCATTAGAATTGCCTCTGGATATCATGTGGCATTGTCACATACTACCAAAATGAATCAATTACCCTTTCTACTTATGTTTAAAGGACCAACCACATCAATTGCAATTCTCTCAGAAAGGCTCATCTATCAAGGGTAGGGGCACCAGGGGTACATTGTCTTTTTTAGGGCTGCAGTGGGTGGAGCCCTGCAGCTCCCCTGCAATCCAAAAAGGAGATTTGTCTGACCAAGCAACAGTGTAGAGTTGCTTCACAGTCACCTCTGTATCCATGAAGCACTCAGCTCTTTCCTTTAGCAGTCACCCAGCACTATTTTTCTTCAGTAAGCTCCTCTAGCAGAAGTAACGGTGGAACATGGCACAGTCTGCCACATCCAAGATGGCAGCCAAATTATATTGCGTATGCATGACTACTTGCTCATGTGCAATAGATTTCGGCATCCATCTTGGACATGGCCAACTGTACCATGTTCTGTCGTGAACTCTGTGAGCAAGACTGTGGATGAAACTGTTGTTTATTTTTTTATAAGATATATTTTTTCCTCCTGTCCACCTGACCCTCCCTCTCAACATCCACCCCCCCCACATAAAAACATAACAGTGGCACTGGGGATGTCGAATCACCCAGTGTTGCGATCACAAATCCTTGTTCTTTGTTTTAACCATGTAGAAAGAAAAATATCTATCAATGTTATTTGCGGCTGTTACTATCCCCCCATCTGACCCTCCCACTCAGCATCCACCACCCCACACCCTGCCCAAGCCCTTGCTTACAGTACACATTCTCACTCTTCAAAGATGGCCCGCAAACTGAAGAAACAGGTATGCGGTTCAATATATTTCAATGGTGTTTTGAAGTTAGTTGCATAACTTGGCTATTTTTTGCATATTTTTGGCCCAGATCTTCTACATGCCTTTTTTGGGACCCTGCTTCATAAACCATTTCACTGACATTAGACAATTCTGTCCTGAAAGGTGATTTTGCAGTCCCTTCATGAAACCACCTTTCAGGCAGGAGCTGAAAATTGTTTCTGCCCTTTTTCATGCAGAGTGGTCATAAGAAGGCTATGTTGAAAAGTTGGTGAAAAAGTATTAGAAAACGACAAAGTTATGAGCCTACATTGAATTTTGTGAACACAGGCTTGTAACTTTGATCATTTTCAACATTTTTTCCCCAAATTCACAACATAGCTATATCTTTACAGCACCTCATGAATGTGACAGGTGTCATTTTTCAAATCCTACCCAAAATGATTTTTACATCCCAAAAGGTGCTTTTTGTGGTCCCTGCACAAACCGCATTTCAGACAGGAATTGAACATTTTCACTGCCCTTGTTCATGAGGTGGGGTCATAAGAAGGCTATGCTATAAATTTGTTGTAAAAAATATTTTTTAAATAACAAAGTTATGATGATATGCTGAATTTGGCAAATGCAGGATCATAAGTTTGGTAATATTCAAGGTTTTTACCCCAAATTTTCAACATAGCCATTTCTTTACAGCACCTCATGAATGTGACAGCTATCATTTTTCAACTCCTGCCCAAAATGTGTTTTTGCATCCCGAAAAGTGATTTTGCACTCTCTGCACAATATAACCTTTAAGCCAGAAGATGAACATTTTCTCAGCCATTCTTCATGATGCTGGGTCATAACATTGCAATTTTGAAAACTTGGTGTAAAAATATCACATAACAACAGATTTATGAGCGTACATTACATTTAAGGGTGCAGGCTCATAACTTTGATAATTTTCAGTATTTTTACCCAAAATGTTTTGGCTCTAGCCCTATCGGCTCTGGCCAGATCATGTTAGTCACTGGGGCTACTTTCTGGCATTCAGCACAAGAACTGCGATATGCAGCAATATCAGTATCTGTTTAACATAGTGCCAGTATAATAGCGCAGGTCCTTAACAACTCAACCTCTCACAGCACATGGCAATCTGTGTGCATGCATTTTCCTGCCATCACCATGTGCCCTCTGCTGCCCACCCAAGAGTTTGCTATTATTAGTGTGGGGGGATGCCAGGAGGGGCAGAGCTTTACTGGGTCAAAATGTTGTATGCTTAATAGCATACTACAAAATTCCAAAACTACAACAGTGCATAATAACACAGTGAGAGGGTGCAATACCATGATTGGGTCAGTGCACTGTACTGCACCCTCTCACGGTCCCGGGCAGAGGATAAGACCTCTGCTGAGATTTATGCCACATGGCATATATCACACTGTTTTGGCAGCACAGTATATGTATACAGCATAATGTCTTGTGATATCATGACCCCATGTTGGGCAGCGCCCCCTGAAACAACACACGCATTGTTGCAATGTCCTGGTTCGCACTGCAAAGGACGCATGGTTTTGGTTAGCACTATTGTGCCAACACTGTTTTCACCTAGTTTTAGCAACATCTTCATGAATTCCAGGCTAGTAAAATCTGTACAACAGTCAAGGAAAGATTGAGGTCCTTCCCCAAGTGACCAGCCATAGGACTATTACGTGTTATCTTTAACAATGCAGTTCTATGCTTTTGTGGTATAACCAATAGTTTTACCTGTTTTTGTACCTGAGGTTTAACCTAAACTCTGCGCAATAACCCATTACATTTTTATACATTGGTTCATCCTGTTTTTGCTTTACCCCCAGCTGATTAAAATAACTATGAAGAAATCATTAGTTTGCTCTGAAACACAATCATACTCATTTATCAGTTTAGTTTCAGCATTTTCATAAGTTGACCCTGTATGTCCATGAGTCATGTGTTGCCACTATTTTTCCTTTTTTTTTTTTTTTATTTATGCAACTTTACCCCGAGCCTCCTGCCACGTATTCTCAGCCGGTCCGGCTGCCAGCCTCTGTTCCCCAGATCGGCGCTGTCCCCGATGCCCGTGGCTTTCCCCATGGTGGGGCCTGCAGCACACCCCCTATATGCACCACAGGCACTGGGATTAGGTCGGGGGGCCCGGCCTGGAGAACATATCGAGGCCTTGGCAGCGGGCTTCATTCTGGTGGCAGGCAGGCTCATCTTTTTCCGTTTTTCCTAGGAGGTGGGGTTGTGCAATGATGATGTCATCCGCCCTGCCTTCGGTGAGCTTGTCACGCCGCGGTCTGTGTAGGAACCCCCGGTCTCCACCAGGGGTCCCCATGCACCACACACTACCCGTGCCTCCCGGAGAAGGAGGCTGTCTGGGGCTCGATCCTACTCCACCCTGGCCGGCCCTCCAACGACCCGAGTCCGTTCCCGAACCCGGGTCGCCAGCGTCGCAAGCGGAAATCCAACCGCTGCGCCGGCCACTATTTTTCTCTAGTGTCTTCTTTCATTCCTGGATTTCTGGACCTTGGAGCTGGCCACAAACAAGTCTGCATCAAAGACAACAAAAGGAAAAGTTTCTCCACTGTCTGAGATTTTCATTACCTGTGCTGTTGTTACCACCACTGTTAAAACTGCAGGATTTACTGCTTCTGTGATTAACTGAGGAAATCCTGGAAAGCCATTTCAAATAATCACAGGAAGAGGTAACTTAGGTACTACTCCAATTTGTATTTGGTATGACACCACATTAATATTCAGAGTCATCTGGGCAGTAGGAGAGGATTAAGTGTCCCTGTGGATGCAGATAACACCAGCACCTGGTCCTTTTGCACAGTTCCTTCCCAGAACTTCAACATGCACCAGAGTCTGTCTGCTTCCTGAATCTATAAGTCCCTTATCAATCTTATCTCCCACCATGACACCTGTTAAATATTTGCTCCAAATCTGCTAAGGCCAAATCTGCTCCAATGTTACCCTACTTATTTTTATGGCAGTTTCTTGCAATATGGACTGGCTTATTACAGTTATAGCAAGTAAAGCCTTTGGGTGCAGATTTGTTACTGCCACCACAGTTTTTATCTGACCTTGGGTTAAATCAGGAAAAAGAGGGTCTTACTGGTCCTTGGCTGTTACGATGCTCCTGTATAATTTGTCTGGAATCAATGACACCATAGTAAAGCACCCACTACATATGGAACTGATTTTTTAGATCATGCTGAAGAAGCTTTGCAGACAGCCAAGTGAAATGTTAATGACTTTTGTCTAGCTACCACCATGATTTTTAATCATTGTTTTATGCTATGATTCACCATATAAAAGGACTGAGCTATTTCCAAGTCTCAGTCAGTGTCCTGTGTTGTCTATGATTACAGTGGGTGCTTTACTATGTTCTCATTGATTGCACTGTTTTTAATATAGCACCACTGCCTAGATCCTGGTGCTCATTTTAGTTTTTCTTAATAGTTTGTCTGGCCATCCAATGGTCCTCAGCCAAGGAATTTGCCCTGTTTCCACATTCTAGTAAGTGTTCTTTTACCCAAAACTGCATGTCTGTGGAAAGGCTGATGATGAATTACTCTATTGCAAATATGTTGATTTGTGGAACTTTTTTGCCCTGTGGTTGGATCCATTTAATGAAGAGTTCTCTGAGTCCGGTGAAGGCTTCTTGAGGATTGTTACCTGAGTGGTATGTCAGAGACTGGAATCTTTGCCTGTAGGTCTCTCCTGAGATGTCATATCTTTTCAGGATTTCTCTTTTCACAAAGTCATAATTTTCTGACTGTGCAGTCTCCATATTGCTGTAGGCAAGTTGGGCTTTGCCTGTCAGGTAAAATACCAGCCTGATTGCCCATTGCTGCATTGGCCACTGGCAGGCTGCACCCACCCTTTCAAAAGTTCTTAGGTAGGCTTCAGTATCATCCAAGGGACACAACTTTGAATGTTTAATGTCTTTTAAGTTGTTTGTGTTTTGTTGCTCTGCTGAACCTGTGCCAGATCATTTAGCTTTGATAGCTTGCAAGGCATCCTGTCATCGCTGCTCCAGTCACTGTTCCTCTTCTCTGCTACCCCTGTCGCTGCATCTCTTCTCTTCTCTGTTTCTCTGTCTCTCCTTGTTGTATAGCCCACCATTTGAAGAAGGCAGACATGCTTTCAGATTCTCTTCATAGAAACATAGAAATTGTTGGTAGATAAAGACCGCTAGGCCCATCCAGTCTGCCCATAAGTCCTATATTTGTATGCGGCCTCTGACCCTATCTTGTCAGTGGTTTTTCATCACTCCCTCTCTGCCTGTTCTTCTTTGCCTATCATTGGTGCTGGCTGTATAGTCTCAGTCTGGTCTTTTTTCTCTGCTAATTTGGCTGCCATTCTTCTGGTAATTACTCCTGGGCTTGCTGTTGCATGATCCATACCTTTCTTCTATGTGTCTTTTGTACCAGATCAAGTATCCAAGCATAAAACCCCTGTCATAGAATATGTATGGTGTACATCCCACTTAGTATGACTTCAGCTGTCATCGATGCAAAGGTCAGGAAGCACAGGAAAACCAGGATCAGTTATAAAATATATAAATAGCATTTTATTAGCAGTAGAAAGTGTGCATATTTTTTAACATAGGCAGTTCAAATAAAACAAAGTCCATCCTCTAAGGGTATCTCTAATTCTAAAGTTCAGTCTTTCTCTCTCTCTCTCTCTCTCTCTCTCTCTCTCTCTCTCTCTCAAAAGATTGCTCTTGTTTTATAAGAAGACTTTGTCTGGCAATTATCTTCTACACCCTGTTTTCATTTAGAGATGTCCTGTTTAAATACAAAATGTATTAGGGTTCTTGTCAGTTTCTTTCCTACAGGTGAACAGAATAGAAATGGTGTCCCAAAACTAGTCGCCTGTTGACAATGCTGCAAAAGTTCTGGAGGTCACACTGCATCTCAAAGTTAATCCCCTGAGTTCCAAATAGGCTTTTGCAATCATTTTAATGATATAAATATATACACTTTGAAACCAAGGGATCCTAGTTTCACAAAAAAATGTACATATATTTTTATAACTGCAGATATACAAGGGGGAAGAAAAGATATAACCTACAAGTGAAGGCAGGGAGATAGCAAGGGGGGATGGAATCATGAGACCATCAGAATAATCTGTTCCTAGGTCTCACATGGAAATTTGATTGTACAATCAAACAGACAAGAGACAGAAAAGGAATGGATAGAACAAATCCTCACTTTTAACTTTCAACATAACAAATGAGACAAGGTCTTATTATACCCTGTCAAATGGGGCGGAGATCAAGTAGGGTCTTTGGTGACAGTATAGGCAGGGAAAATATGGGCAGACTGGTTGTGCTAAGCTATCCTTATCTGCCATCACATTCTATGTTTCTGTATTTCTGTTCTGCGATCTTAATCCTCTCTGTTTTAAATATCTTTTAAATAGCGTCCAAGTTTAAAAAAATATTAAGTATGGTTGAACAGAACAGATATTTGATAGTTCTCTCTTTAATAAGATACACAGATGTAAAGCTTTGGCCTTGCCATTTGTCTCTCTGTGCTTTATTTAGGAGGCAGACCAGTACCCCATGTGACAGATCATCAGAGCAATTTGTGTCACATGTGCAGTTAACTGAGATGTCATTGTGTTAATCATATGCTGACCAAACAGTGACACTTGTGCCACAAATGACAGTACAGCAACACAGCGATGGGTCACTGTACTGTCACTGTGGGGACCCCAGTACTGCTTTCTTACAGTCTTGCACCCCCTCCCTGAATCAGCTCCAAATCAAAGTTGATTATATGAATTATGGGTGGTGCAGGTGTTCAGGGGGTGAATCACACTGAAAGAAACAAAGTTTTCTTGGATGGATTTATGCTGACCGCAAGGGTGGTTGACATAAATCGTCACTATAATATCGATCAATAACTTTTTGTCAAACCGGCATCATGGATCCATTGTTAATCCCCTTAAATCTCATGTGTAAAATTTTAATAGGAAAATTTCAGAATCTGTACTTTTTATAGAATATATTACATTTGGAAATAGTTGAGTGTAACCCAGTTAAGGTTTTTTTTTAGCAAGTGTCCTTAAGAATAATGGTCTTGTTCTGAAGAAAAGAGAATACCATTGATGAATGGTAAAATGCCTTTGCTGCTTATTTAATTTGAAGGGATTTAACACTTTAGCTGCTAAAGAAATGTATTGCTTCAGGTGTAAGATTATATTACACATGTGCTGTGACCATGTTACTCCAGTGCTGCATAAACAGCATTAGTTTCCTATTTGATGGAGGCCTGATTTCAAGAAGTTAATCTTGACAAACTGTATAAAAGGTCTTAAGAATCTAAATGACCATTTAGTCCAGCACTGCTGAAATTAAAAAGATTGTGATCTTGATCCCCCTCCCATTACCCATTCTATTTTAAATTTCTCACAGCCAAGGAAGCTCAAAATTACCTCCAAAAGGTTCTGGGTAAATCAAAGAACAGCAGTGACACCCTGGACCTGAAATTTGTTGAAATGACCTCGGACGATATATTGTTTTGTTTTGTTTTATTTTTAACTAGGAAGTGGACTGGGCACAGCCCTTATTCAGCCACGCCTGGCATATAACATTACAATACAAAATTACATTTACACAAAGTACAAACATTAATCACAGTTGCAAGCAGTATTACAATATAAGTTCTCTAACAATAAATGTTTAAAATGTGATTCTGAATGTGCTTTTTGAATCAATTCTCCAAATTTATTTAAAAATGAAGGTGCATATTGACCCCTCTCATTCATATTCTCAATGTGTCTCTCAGGTACTCAGACTTTCCCGATAAGTGGAAGTTCACGATAGTGACACCAATCTTTTGAACTTTATCTTTTTATTGAAATATATAGGAAGACATACAAGCATATACATTGGAGAAATATCCACCATATAGGAATAGAAAAGGAATCACTTAACAAGGCATAATATGTAAAGTCAATATAACAGAGATGCCTGATGTACACATATTGATGATAAAAGTTAGCCTTAATTATATGATAAGCGATGAACAGAGGGATTACAATTATAAGGCATAGTGAGTTCAAGAAGGTAATCAAGTTCAATATGGATGCTGAAAACAGGCTATGGTAAGGCATTCAATGATTTATATAAAGCGATACCTATAGGAGTACAGACAGTATACGCTAGTAGGGGAAAAATAGAAGAAGAAATAATACAATAAGAAGTAAGAGAGGATAGAGAGAAGGAAAGGAAAAGAAAGAGGATAGAAGAAAGGGAAAAAAAGATATATGTGCACGTATTAAAGAAACCTTAATCTGAGAGAAAAAATAGACAAGGGCTAGATAAGTCTTAAGGATTAGGGTTTATAAAAACTCAGGTTTCGATGTATTGAAGTAATCCTGCCAACACTGACCATATACAGTGAGCCAGTCATGAATAACATGAGATAAATAATCTAACAAAGCAAACTGACAAAGGTTTTGAAGAACATCTGAAAGGGAAGGAAAAGAAGTAGATTTCCATTTCAGAAGAATCAGACATTTTACCAAAAGGAAAAGAATATTTAGCCATCAAAAATGCACATGTGAAAGGGAGATATTATTTGGAATAAAGATGCCCAGAATAAATAATTTGGAATCAAAGGGTAGTTTTTGTCCTATGACTAGAGACAAGTAAATACACTTTACGCCATAACTTATTAATGGGAGCACATGACTATAACATATGGAGCAAATCCCCATTGGTCTGGTTATACCACCAGCAGTTATTATTATTTAGTAGATCCATTCATTGAAGATCAGAGGGAGTTCTGTACCACAAATGTAGTATCTTAATTTGTATTAAAGAACTGCGGGTATCTTTAAATGATTTATGCGCAAGACCCAAGCATTTGCTTCATTGTGTGTCTGAAATATTGTAGTCAAGAAGAGTGCTCCACTTATTTTTGGCTGATGTGGATTGATCAGGGAGATTGTCAATACTGTCTTTATAAATGGAGCTATTCAGTTTTGTGGATAATTTTACCCAGTGCGAGATGTAAGGGTCCAGAAGGGTATGCTTATAGACAAAATCTGCGGTAGAATTATAAGCTGATCGCATTTGTAAAAACTTCCATAAGTCCTGTTTAAGGAATTTCCAGGATATCTGTAAGTCTGAAAATGTTCTGCGAGTAAGTGAATTCTGGTCCAAAATATCTCTGAGAAAAAAAATGTCATTATTCTTCCATGAACAACAGAAAATTGGGTGGTTTTCTAAGGTGAATAGTGAGTTGCCCTATAAGGGAGCATATAACCAGGGTTTGGGGTTAGATTTCAGGAATCTGTGGATTAATTTCCAATAAGAAACAGAGGATGATATAGTCAGGTGAGATTTTAATTTGGAAGTGAGGGGATTAAAGATAAAGGAAGTAGGAACTCCTCCAGGACACATTGAGGATTCCATTGCAATCCAAAGCTGAGCATAGGAGGAGGGTTTCTTAAACCATTTAATGGTTTGGGCTGCCTAAAAAGTCCAAGGATAGCCTTTGAACCAGGGGAGTCTGAATCCACCTCTTTTCCAGTATGAAGTGACTCCAATCTTTAAGACTGGAGATCAGGCACTGAGTGGGAACTATCGTCCAATCTCCATTCTACCCCCTCTCTCAAAAGCACTTGACAGAATAATAGCAGACCAGCTTGGCGACTACCTGGAAAAGTATCAGCTTCAATGCCCACAGCAACACGGGTTTAGAAAGGGTCATAGTACCACAACAGCACTGCTTGAATTTACTGGTGGCATGAACAATTCCCTTCACCATGGTCTACTTGTTGTTGCAGCCTACATTGACTTATCTAAGGCATTTAACATGGTGAACCACGCTCTACTGATCAAACAGCTTGAAGTCATTGGTCTGTCTCCTGACACTGTGGCCTGGTTAGCCAGCTACCTGCAGAACTGGACACAACCAGTTAAAATTGGCAAAACCAATCTGATAGTAGGTTAGTCAACTCCAGAGTTCCACAGGGGCCCCTTTTGGGTCTGCTCATATTTATAATTTTTTTAAACCAACTACCTCATGCCTGCCATTGTCATCTTCTGTTATATGCAGATGATGCTGTTCTGTTCATCAATGACCCAAACCCCCTCACCCTTGAATGTAAATTCCAGAGCAACTTCTCACTGGTCGAAAGTTGGTTTAAAAACCAGAAACTTGTGATGAATTACACCAAGACCGGTACAGAATGCACCCCCTTCTCATCACTAACATGGTGGGCCCCCCCCCCCGGAGCTTGTGCATCAATTCAAATACTTGGGGGTTATGTTGGATAACACAATGCCTTCCAACCTCCACATCAACAAAGTCGCTAAGTCCATTAATACATGGCTTGGGCTACTGCACAAACACAAGCACAGCATAACTCTAGAGGCCCTTAAACTAGCTATGCACAGTTCCCTGGTGACATTCATTGGCTATGGGTTGGCAATTTATGGATCAGCCACAGACACTGCCCTATGCCACATAAAAGTTGCTTTAAACAAAGCCTGTTGGCTTGTCAAGGGAGCCACCCAGTTGACTCATAGGTGTGACCTGTATGCTCAGACTAACTGGCTACAGTTCTCAGGCAGACTTCTGTACCAATCATATCTATTGACAAAAAAAGGTCAGTCTAGTCTTAATACCTTCAGGGGTACAGAATCTTCTCAACTACAATGATAAGCATCACTGTACCCACAGTTTGGGTAGCATAATATTTAAAATGCCTTGCTGTCGCACCTCCATGGGTCAAAGAACTTTTGTCTATTGCACCCCAGAATGAAGGAACTCACTACACACTGACATCACATTTTTAACTTCAATCAGTCTATTTAAGAGAAAACTGAGACAACAGCTAACTGTGAATGCCAGCTGTGATTGCTTCAATTGACAAACTTCATAACCTATTGTGGTTCTGTTCCTTCCTGCCTCTGACTCCTGCCCCACAGCACCTGGAACTTAACTCCTAGGGTCTTAGTCTCCCCCATTTGCTTTCTAGAGTGCTCAGTTCTCACCTACCATCCTCCTGACTTTTGCCCTTCTCCCCCATCCTCTCTCCCCCAAATTCACTCATCCCCACACATAACCACCCACTGTTCCAGTAACCTGTGCCCTTCCCTCTGACATCTCCACTATTCTCTTGATGATGATGCCCTTTGGGTTTATGTTTAGGTTCACCCTCACCTTTAACCCATGTCTATCATCTTCTGTCTCACATCTTTGTTAGTGTTTAAGTTTTCATATGTGACCCAGGCTATTGTACTTAGCCTATCCTCCTTCAAATTACTGTTAAAACCCCTGCTAAAGAAAAATTGCCAATGCTACTCCTAACCCCTCCCCCTTCGAGGTCCAGCATGGCACTTACAGTGGTAGTCATACAAAAGTTGCTCAGTACCGAGGAATACCTGATAACAACAGTACTATAAGCAAGTGATTTATAGAAAACTCATCAGAAAAGCTAGTATTCTTCAGGTGAAGCTGTCTCTGACTGGAAGCTGCAATACTGGACTGAGAATTTGCAAGAAAGTGAGTTGTGCTCACAACAGAGGGAGGTGAACCTTATAATTTACAATTGTCTTTGGTTTGTAGCAGATATTCTTCAGGTGGAGGCTACTTCTAACTGAAAGGTGAAATAAGGAACTTAGAATTATCAGGAAAGACAGTCTTTCAATCAACAGAGGGAGGTGGACCTTGCTTAACGTTTGTTATAATTGTTAAGATTTTTAGTGCAGGAAGAGTTTAAACCCAGAGGGACTGAATACTGTTTACTGTGTCTGTCCTTGTGCACAGCTGACTTGATTGGAATTATTGACTGACTGTTTGCATTGCAATGTTTGTGATACTGTGAGTTATTCACTGGGCTAAGAATTTGTCATAAGTCCTGAAGTGAGTGCAGGTTACAGGCTGTGTATTTGACCCAGACAGTGCCCCAGGAGGTGGAAACTGTTTTTTGTGTTCATCTTTGTGTGCCTTAAAAGGCCAGGCCAGACTGTGTCAGGAAGTGCTTACATCAAAGCTACTTATCAGCCAATAGCTTTGGAAGAGTCTTACAGAACTGATAACAGCAGTACTATAAGCAATTGCTTTATAGCAGACTCATCAGAAAAGCTAATATTCTTCAGGTGAAGCTACCTCTGGCTGGAAGCTGCAATACTGGACTTAGGATTTGCAAGAAAGTCAGTTGTGCCCACAACAGAGGGAGGTGAACCTTACAATTTACAATTGTCTTTGGTTTGTAGCAGATATTCTTCAAGTGGAGGCTACTTCTAACTGAAAGGTGAAATAAGGAACTTAGAATTATCAGGAAAGACAGTCTTTCAATCAACAGAGGGAGGTGGACCTTGCTTAACGTTTGTTACAATTGTTAAGATTTTTAGTGCAGGAAGAGTTTAAACCCAGAGGGACTGAATACTGTTTACTGTGTCTGTCCTTGTGCACAGCTGACTTATTTGGGGTCTGACTGCTTTCAGAGCACAAATCACCAGACTGTTTTGGGGCTGGGGAGGTTTACCTGTGTCTGAATTTGATGTTTTGATTTTTCTTTGTTTGATTAGCAGGGTATTTTCTCTGTCAAATTGTCATGTAGGGCATCTTGCTGACAGGAAGGCACTCATCACAGCGGTGGGTCAGAGCTTTTAGCTGATTGTGTTGTGAGGGCACAGTTTAAGCCCAAACCCTGCCCACCCCTGGAAACAGTTCCTTTATACCTGGGGTTCTGACATCATTTCCTCAAGAATGCAAGGTGCATATCACTGTAATATCCTCTCTAGCACACTGCACTGACAATATAAGCATACACATTGTATAATATATTTATTTCTCTATAACAAACAAATCACACACACACACACACACACACACACACACACAAAATTAAACAAGAAGATAGACAGACATGGGGTGAGTAGTGCAATGTAATGGCTGTGGGGAAGCAGTCTTCTGGGAGTCTTTCTGGAGGCTGAGATGCTGCCCTATTTGCAGACAACTCTCTGCCCTGAGGGAGGAAGTTGTCCTTCTTCAGGCCACACTGGACAGTAGTATGGGAACCTTCCCCCAGGCCACACTGGGCAGTAGTAAGGGAACCTCCCCCATCCAGGGAGCATCAGAACCACCACCACTACCTCAGAGGTTGCAAAGAAAGCACAGCAGTTGGACCACAGTGGGCCCAGGGAGGGTGAGGGTGGTGGAAAAGAGGCACACCCAGTCAGTTGTTCCACTCCACAATCCATACATCATTCTGGGGGAGCATAGTTCCCTATGGATGCACCCACAGAGGAGACTAAGGAGGTTAAGGACAACTGTCACAAGGGAGCCTGACAGGAAGGAGGCAGAGGACACCACAGGGAAAGGAAGCAGCTCCTGGTGGGGGACTCAATTATTAGGGGGATAGAACTGGAACAGGGAAAACTGAAGTAAGGTGCCTGCTTGGTGCCATGGCTTGGATGGACAGGAAGCACATCCTCAGGATCATGAGAACAGCTGCATGGGAGTCTAAGCTGAATGTCATTGTCCACCTAGGGACAAATGGCTTGGCTCATCATGAGATTAGAGCAGTGCAGGAGGACTTTGTAGAGTTGGGGAGGGGCCTAAGACAAGTAGCACACACAGTATCCTTCTCAGAGGTACTGCCTGTCAATGACATGGGTGAGGCGAGGGTACTTTGCACCATACAGTTTAATGAATGGTTGAAAAAATGGTGTGGAGCACAGGGGTTTGGCTTCACTCGGGACTGGGGTTCCACCTGGAGAGACACCAGCCTATACTGACAGGATAGTCTGCATCTGTCCAGGAAGGGAACAAGTCTTTTGGACAATCGGTTTAATAATTTCATTGTCAAGCTTTTAAACTAGTCAAGGGGGGAGGCACTGATAAGCAGCAGGAAAATCCCAGCCTCCCCCTACAAAACAGGGTACTAAATGGGAAAAAGACCAAGGTAGAAAGGTCAGTGGGGGATGCTGCCACAGAAGGTTAAGCCATCAAAAAATGGAGAGCAATGAGTACCAATGCCCATAGTCTGGGTAACAAGCTTCCTGAATTAGTGGCCTTGATGGAGGAGGAACATCTGGATATTGTGGCAGTCACAGAAACATGGTACACACAGAACCATGACTGGGATGTAAACATACCAGGATACACTGTCTACAGGAGGGACAGGGAGGGTAAAAGAGGAGAAGGAGAAGTTCTTTACATAAGGGACGGAATCAAAGCAACAGAACAAATGGGTAAACAGGGAGGAGAAGAAGCACTGTGGGTCAATTTGGAGACAGGCAATGGCACCACAATCTGCTCAGGGGTTGTATATAGACCCCCCTCTCAAGGGGAGGAAATGGACAAGAAAAGGATAGAAAGTATATTTAGAATGGCAGAAAAGAGGGAGATATTGCTGATGGGTGATCTGACTATGCCCGATGTTAACTGGAGTGCAGTTGCAGCAGCCACTTCTAAGAGTGGGGTTATTCTAGATGCCCTACAGCGCGCATGCCTTAGACAACTAGTTTTGGAACCCACTCAAGAGGGAGCAATCTTAGACCTGGTTCTCTCAAATGGAGATGGAGAGAGGATCACAGATGTAGAAGTGGGCAGCCATCTGGGAACTAGCGACCATCAAACAGTATGGTTCACAATAAACACAGCAATAGAGTCAAACCATACAAAGGCAAAAGTACTGGACTTCAGGGGGGCTGACTTTGCCAAAATGGGTGAGTGCCTAAGGAATGCAGTAGCAAATGGGCAGGAAGGAGGGGTGGAAGAACAATGGGGAATAATAAAAACTGCCATCACAGAGGTAACAAGCCTTTGTGTGAAGCAAATAAACAAAACAAAATGATGTAAGAAAGCACTATGGTTCTCAAAGGAGGTGTCAGTAAAGGTTCAAGAGAAAAAGAAAGCATTCAGGAAGTACAAGGAATCACAGAAGGATCAGGGCAGAGAATTGTATCGGTTAAAGCAAAAGGAAGCTGGGAAGGCGGTCAGAACAGCAAAGGCCCGAACTGAGGAACAGATAGCCAACTCAGTTAAGAAGGGGAATAAAACCTTTTTTAGGTACATTGGGGAGTGAAAGAAGACCAAGGGAGGGATAGTGAGGCTTAATAAAGGGGAGAGGGGTGAGCAGAGGGTGACTGTGAAAAGGCAGAGATATTAAACAAATATTTTTGCTCAGTATTTACAAATGAAGAGGGGGAGGTACCTAAAACAAACAATAGAAACACTCTGGATACAGAAGTTGATACCAGCCCATTTACAAAAGAAAGGGTTCTGAAGGAACTCTAAAACTGAAGGTGGAAAAAGCAAGGGCCCTGATGGATTCATCCCAGAATTCTAAAAGAACAGTGTAGAACTAGTGACACCACTGACTACCCTCTTTACCAAATCATGGGAGGATGGGGTGGTACCTGAGGACTGGAGGAGGGCAGATGTGATTCCCCTTCACAAAAGTGAGAGCAGGGCAGAAGCAGGAAACTACAGACCTGTGAGTTTAACCTCAGTGATAGGGAAAATGATGGAATCACTTCTGAAGGAGAGAATTGTCTAGTACCTAGAGGCCAGAGGGGCACAGGACCCAAGGCAGCATGGATTCACAGGGGGAATGTCATGCCAGATGAATCTAATAGATTTCTTTGACTGCGTGACCAAAGTAGTAGATCAGGGAGGGGCAGTGGACATGGTCTACCTAGACTTTAGCAAGGCATTTGACACAGTCCCACACAAAAGATTAATATACAAGTTAGCCAGCCTGGGAGTGGGTCCCAAGATTTATTTATTTATTTATTTATTTATTTATTTATTTAGCTTTTGTTGACCGGGTAAGTGCACTAGACAAATCCTGCCTATTTTCAGGCACGACCCGGGTGGAGGGGGATACAGATGAATTCAACTGACCTTGAACCAGATTAAGCTGTTGGTGGTATTTTTAGTGAATGAGGAAATTTGGCCAGGACACGGGAAATTCCTCTACTCTTTCGATAAGTGCCATGGGATCTTTAACATCCACCTGCACTACCACCAATCCAGGCAGATGGGACCTCGGTTTCATCTCATCGAAGAAGCGGCACCTCAGAAATGCAGCACCCCTCTCATGCTGCATTACAGTTTCAGTACTGGGATATTAACCCAAGTGCCAGATGTGGGAACTGAACCCACAGCCCTCTGATCTCCCAGCCTCAGAGTCGAGTGTGCTACCTACTGAGCCACTGACACTGACTAAAGATGATAGCCTGGGTAAAGAATTGGCCTGGAAATAGAACACAGAGGGTAATAGTTAATGGAGTCCACTCTGAAGAAAGGGGGGTTACTAGTGGGGTACCGCAGGGTTCAGTATTAGGACCGGTCCTCTTCAATGTCTTTATAAGCGACATTGAAGAGGGACTAGAAGGAAAAGTATGTCTCTTTGCAGATGACACAAAGATCTGCAACAGAGTTGATGTACAATGTGGGATGGAAAGGATGAGAAGGGACTTGGCAAGGTTAGAGGAATGGTCAAATGTATGGCAGCTTAGATTCAGTGCTAAGAAGTGCAAGGTAATGCACCTGGGAAACAAAAACCAAGGGGAAGAGTACACAATGGGGGGGTGAGATACTAACAACAACAAAAATGGAAAGGGACCTGTGGTAGTCATATCAGATGACCTAAAGATGGGCAAGCAAAGTGAGAGGGCAGTAAGGAGGGCTGGGGGGATACTGGGATGCATAGAGAAAGGCATCACCAATAGAAAACAGGAAGTTGTTACCCCTCTGTACAGACAGCTGGTGAGACCCCATCTGGAGTACTGCGTGCAGTTCTGGAAACCCAATCTCCTCAAAGACATAGACAGGATGGAAGCTGTCCAGAGGAGGGCAACTAAAAAGGTGCAGGATCTGCACCGTAAGACATATGAAGAGAGACTTAAGGAGCTTAATCTGTATAGCCTCGAGGAAAGGAGGGAGAGGGGGACATGATAGAAACTTTGAAGTACCTCAAGGGAATCAACAAAGTCCAAGCGGGTAGCATCTTTCAAAAAAGAGGTGTGCAAGAACAAGAGGGCACAATTTGAAGATAGGGGGTCAGCTCAGAGGTAATGTAAGGAAGTATTTTTTCACATAGATGGTTGTGGATGCATGAAACAGCCATCCGGAGGAGGTTGTGGAGTCAAAAAT
Source organism: Neoceratodus forsteri (assembly GCA_016271365.2). Lineage (NCBI taxonomy): Eukaryota > Metazoa > Chordata > Ceratodontiformes > Ceratodontidae > Neoceratodus > Neoceratodus forsteri. The sequence continues at coordinate 538,582,113 of CM057455.1, forward strand.
AGTGGTGGAATTCAAGCATGCATGGGACAGTCATAAGGCAATTCTAGGGGATGGGGGTAGGCAGAAGTAGGCTGCTGGTTAACTAGAATCTGCAGCTTATCCATTAGGTAGGGAAATGGGCAGACTGGGCGGGCCAAGCGGTCCTTATCTGCTATCAAATTCTATGTTTCTATGTTACCTGGGTATACTGAGGTAGAATCACATTACAGTCAATGCAAATTAGCCTCAGTATACCCAGGTATACCTCAGTACTGAGCAACTTGTGTATGACTACCACTGTATACCTTCTTAGTTTGCCTCTGAGCTCCCTGTTGCCCCTCTCATTAATTATCCCCTATCCCTCCCGACAATCCCTGGTCTCTCTACATTCTCTGGTCCTCAGTCACCTACCCTACATCCTCTAGCCCTTGAGAGCCTTTCCTCTCTTTGTCATAGTACCCCTCTGTCATAATACTCAAGTCCACATTTTCCGTACATTCCCCCTACCATTAAACTTTGCCATCTCCCCTACCTTCTCCTCTATCAGCTAAATTGCTCGGGCAGTAATATGTTTACTCATGCCATGGCCTGCAATACTTGCCAGCTTTGATCTTGTATTAATTGTGAATTGTAACTGTGTTCCATTATTGTACCTTGTGTTGTCCATCCAGGACCACCTTGCAAATGTGGATCTCAATGGTGTCTTTTCCTGTTAAAAAATTGAATTGAATTGAATTGAATTGAATATGACTGTGATTGTTTTTTACTAATTATAACCTTTCCTGTTCAATTGTGCTGTTACTTGTTCTTACCAATTTCTACAATGTCTCAATGTATGATATCCTCTGATGTGGAACCTATGTAACGGGGTTGTCCTCAAAGCTGTTAATCCAAGATTTCAATAAGTAAATAATACCGTTCGTCATTTATTATGTTCCGAGAATTTAAAAAACAATGCCTGTGGTTTGGGCGATAACGGGCTGCTCGTTCATCCTCACCATGAGAACTATTTAAATAGCATGAGCCAGCCCTCCTTGGATGACCATACAATGACTCAAAAAGAAGAAAAACCTTTTTTTTTTTAATTTTGTCTGATAGTTTGTGTAAAGTAATAATTGGTTGCTGTTGTCTATATTTCAAGCACAGTACATACCCATTGAAATTTAGAAGCAGTGTACTGTTATAAATTGTTCTTATCTTCTGTCATGAAATTCATTTTTTTATCTGCTTTCACTGTGTAAGGTTCTCTGAGCCATAAGAATGAAAAGATTATGATCTGTTATAAGTACAAAGCTAGCTCCTAGTAAATAAAACGTAAAGGGCCCCATGGCCCACTTTGCCGCAAGGCATTTGTTTTCAATAGTGGAGTACCTTTTCTCTCTGTTGTGCAATTTCCTACTGAAATATAGAATGGGATTTTCCTTCCAATCTATACTCTGACTTAAGACTGCACCCAGGCCTTTCTTCGGGTGCATCTGTCTGTAACAGAAATTGTTTCTCGAAGTCTGGGCTCCATAATACAAGGGCTGAACATAATACAGCCTTGATGGCCCAAAAACTTTCATCACACTCTGGAGTCTATTTCACATTATTCAGGTACCTTTTTTGTGAGTTCAGTGAGCAGGGTAGCTAACTGGGAAAAGTTAGGAATGAATATCTGATAGTAACCAGCCAGCCCCTAAAAATGTCCTGACATGTTTCTTATAGTATACATTACTGTAAATGGAATTGCTACATAAACACTAATGAGATTTGAAAGAGATGTGTTGTCTTGTTAATGTTGTTAATAACCTTTTCTCATGGTCCTGTGATCTTTGTAGTTTCCCTTCTGACATTGATCACTGGTAAGGGACTTTCACAGTCTTCAGTTCAGATGGCATCAGATTTCAGCCTCCTTCTTTGGGGTGATATTACCCATGCAGACTCCTATTTTAAAATACCTCACACTGTTTATTCCAGGGGCCCTACAATATTTTACCTCTCCTCCTTCAGCATGTCTGGGAGACACTGTCACTTCCATAGTATTGTGGCTTGCTTGGGGCACACAGTACTTCCTGGTACCCTTCAACCTTGGTGCAAGCTGCAATTAATTTACCCTGGATTGCCCATCTTAAATGCAACTTCTTATTTTCAGAGGGATTCTGCCTCTTTTTTATTCTTGAGCAGGAAGACTGAAGCACAGGGAGGCCCAGCATAACACACAATAATAATCAGTGGTTGTGTTGAGGTCAGAACATAATGTGTTATTTGGCAGTCTAATTGCATGTTTTTAACATATAGGAGGAGCCAGGTATACAGACCTGGGCTAATGAAAACAGGAATGCACAAAATATTTGGATAGAAAATGGCAAAACTCTCTAATTAATGATCACATCACATTAAGGAGAAAAAAATACCCTTGTAGGGTGGGAAGATGCTTGGACATGGTACTACAAATGTAGAACTTATAGCATCAATATAATCATCTTTCAAGCCTTTTGATCATATGTGTTGGGATATTCTTTCTGAAGGCAGATGTCACAGCTTCTATCCAGGAGAAATGACTTGGATGTTCTGTTGTGTTTAATGTTGAGAAGAAAGAAGATTACAAATGTGAGATATGAACCATGTACAGCACTGTCAAAATGGCATTGGACTCCATTTTTATGTTTGATGCACATGTGCAACAAACCTTTTGTAATGAGTGGAAGGGGATTTCAGAGGTGTGTCTCTGTGAGCCTATTGCAGTTAAAAACTGTAGGGAAAAAGCAGTTTAGACCAATAATCATGCACTTTAACTGTGACACTACTTTTCTTTGGCTGAATGCACTTCTAAAGAACCAAGCCAATAAATTAGAGAGCTTCAGTCCTTTGATACGAATGAAGCTATTCAACAAACAGCTAATGGGCTGCCAACACCAACAACCTGTTATTAAAATCAGCAGCAGTGACAAGCTGATGAAACTACATCAGAAAATTGAAGGGTGATCTACAGAAAGTTTGTACTGTGTTGTACCAGTCTTTATTATTTTATTACTGTTGAAGGTTTTCTTACTTCTTCTGCCTAGTCTGTAGGCAGTTTGAAACTAGCTATGATGACTCAAATGATATACTTTATCCCCTACGCTAGCAAGTCTCCTAAAAAAAATTAACCCTTGCCTGTCTCTCTGTGGTATGGAGGTTAGTTTTCTTACTGTGGCAGCTTTTAAATACAGGGAAAAAAATAACAATATACCTCTGTTTCTCTCCACCAGCAAGTGTACAGTATATTGCTAATGATGTTAACCTAGGCAAAGACACATATTCATTCTATACTTTTTGGTGTCTATATTACATGAATGCCTTTTGAAAGTTGAACTCACACTAATAGAAATGTGGGTATATGGATGTCGCCAACTTTTGCAATCCTCTCCTGTCCCTTCCCCCCCTTATTTCCTTTTTCACCACCCCTCCTCCCATAACTCTTTATGTTCCCCTCCCCATGCCCTAGCCATCCATACCCCTTCCCTATATGCTGCCCTTTTCCCTCCCTTTTTAACTCTTGCATATATACCAAGACCTGCTTTTGATCTAAGTGATGCACAGATCTTAACATTGTTATGATATTACATATATTGAAATTCAATAAAAAGAATAACCTGCATATCCCTACATATATTCTCTTTTTTCTTGTGCACAACTGTTTTTCTTGCCAAACTTCCTGTAGTGATCCAAGTATTTGCCTTTTGTTCATGGTGATCCTCTGCACCAGCTCTCTCCTAGCCTCAAGACAGTTATTCTTCCCCTAAATGCACTGTCTATTCGGTTGCCTTGATATCTGTGTAGGTATAAAAAAACAAAGTGGATTTTTCCCAAAGTGAATCTTGCACACTCAGTGTTGTGCATGGTATCCTGTAAGAGAGCTGCCATACCCAACATTCCTTGCACTCGCAGTCCATGTGCCCATGTAACATCTGAGGATGTACTGGTGCAAAGCATCAAACCTTTGGCATTGACAAATGCTTCTTATTAGCGGTAGATGATCTGTGGGTTTCCCTTGGTTTGCACAGTACTGAGCAAATGATAACATAAAACACAATATGTTGTGCAAATAGAAGTGATGAATGTAAGTTCCTGTAGCATTTCTGTCCATTTTGTTAGAAGTAGATATTCATCTCAAGCGGCTCTGTATGCCCGATAATAAAAAAGGGGCTAGGGATGTTCAAATGCAGTCCTTAGCTCTGAAGATAAAACACTAATAAAAAGTCATTAACCCTTAGAAAATTGTGGGCATCCTCAGCATTCGAAGAGTTAAGAGTGGAATTTATGCAGCTGTGTCCCTAGGGGCTTGGCTTAACAAATTTGTTTCAGAAGATCTGAAAACCGGATACGTGCAATAAGGATGATAAATCAGCAGCCAAATTTGCATTATTTGAACTGTAAACTGGATGAACTTGGTAATGACTGGTGATGGAAAGGTTCATGGAGAGGATCACTAAGCATTTGCTTTTTTATCTACTTGGAACAGAAATGTATGAGCCATGGTGAACCTGAGTAGTAGCAACAAAGTTACCTGAGCTATGGGCAATAGAAATATGGCTTTGAATTCCTAGTGGACTGTTAGAACTGCTGTAGTAGAAGGAATTAAAACTACATTGTTCCTTAGAACCTCTGTAGTCGTGCATTAGAATTACAGTTCATTAGAACTGCTTAAGGTGTATGAATTAGAAAAATGGCTTTTGGCTCTAAGTGGAGTTAGAACTGCCTTAAGGAATAAAGCTCATTCAGGTAATTCTCTTACCAATGAGTTAAAGGGGGTTCTGTTATGCCTACTCAGTTAATAGGAGTCCTGGCTGTTTATTGAAAAGCAATCCATAGACTCAGTGAATGGCTTATAGCAGCTTGAAATGATGGTTTGCAGACTTCATCCATAGGCCTGCTGACAATTTGTAAGATCGATCAAGAAGTAGCAACATTGCCTTTGTTTCAGAATGGTTATTCAGTGGTCTTAAAGTTATGTACAACATTAAGAGAGTCTGCAGTCATAAATGGTTCCGGGAGAAGGGCTGCTGCTGCTGGCAAGGTAATGTTATAATGTGGTATTGATTTTTTGGATGATGGCAGTATACTAGTCTGTGACTAGGGCTGGTCAAATATTGGGTAGATTTGTATTTGGCAGTGTATTTGCCTAATCCAGAGTGAATTTGGATTTGTAATTACACAGAATTTTGATTTGTTAGTTTGAGAATATATGGTTTATACAGTATATACCTGCTCTCCCTCACTGATCACTCCAGTATTATGGCAGCAGTACTGACACTCCACACAACTATACACTCAAGTACTGTCTCCCCATCCACAGTATTGGCCAGCAGACACTGCAATACCCCTGGTACTGTCTCCAGTCCACACACATACTGGTACCCCCAGTACTCTGTTCCCACTACCCAGTCTAAAACATAGGTTTCCATGACCCCCCATGATCATTGCCCCCCTGATGCACCCCATTTTTCCCCAACTCGGGCCCTATCCTCCCCCATGTGCCCCACTAACACTGTTCTCAGATGGTCTCTTCAGTCCCCTACTACTAAAAACAATAGTTAACAATTTGCCATTTTTTCTTTTTTGATGCTATGAAACAGAACAATCTTCATAACTCAAAAAAATTTCAGAGTGGACAGTTTGTTTGGGGATGTGGCTAAGGCTATAGTTCACCTAAAATGGGTAACTCAAAATACAGAGCATGATTAATTTTTTTATTTACTTTGTTTTTGTTCTAACATATAGAATGGCCTATAAATATTCTCGGGGATGCTTAAGAACACTGCAATGCTGTAAACCATTTCTTATTTTTTGACATAATATGCCCTTGCCTTATGCCATGCTTCATTGGCATAGTGCCTATTCCTGCACAGAAATTCAGCAGCCCAGTCTACAGAACCAATAATGGTATTCTATTTCTAAAAATGTTATTTAACCAGACAACACCAGCCAGCAGAAAACGACAATTTAAGGCTGTAAGGAGTAAGCAAAATAGCACACACTGACTGAAATTCAGTAAAACATAGACTCTACAAAGCACTTAGATTTTTGATTTGACTTGTCACTTATTTTATTTATTAGTATACCTGCTGGATTTGATGATCCCCAAACCTCTGAGCTGCCATGTGACATGAAGTATTGAAGTCATGTAATTGTCATTGAAATCAGTATTGCAGCAAGCTCTTTGCTAGCTGTGATGATGATCTGATGATCTTTCCCTTATGTATCTGGGTCTGGTAGTCCTTTATGGTCAACATCACATCACCATACACTAACTCCAGGGTTCCAGCCCAATGCATTCAATGACCATCCATCACTTGTATTTTCCATTAGCTGCTACTTTCTGCCTCATGTATGCTGCTACTGTTGTCATCAATCACAATCATAATGGCCCTTTGGTGCCAGTCTGAAAGTTCACGCTTCCATGTTCACATGTGGCTCAGACATCCTCATCCTGTTGTGTGCTGGGTTGGGACCGGTGATTGGGTAGCATCAAGAAAGGTGGGGATGTGGTAAGGATGCTAAAGTGACAAAATGCTGGCTGCTTGGTTGCTACTTGAACTATCAGCAATTTGAGACAAACCTAGGATATTCGGCTTGGGTTTGTTTGACTACGAGACACCCGAGTTTGTAGCAGTTTGGTTTTCCGGGTGAGGCTTTGGTCCATCCCTGTGAAAGCTAGAAATAAGTCTGTGATACACGCACAGGGAACATATCTTGCAAAGCATGAAACTGCTACATTTAATTCCATATTGTAGTATCCAGAGGTGTGACAATAAGCATTAAGATCAATAATGAGTTTGAGTGGTAGAGGGAAATTAGAACCGCTGATGGTCCTCCATAACAGCGAGTGATAGAACTGCTGATGAGTGGTAGTGGGTAATAGAACAAATGATAAACTTGCATGGCAGCAAGCATTAAACCCACTGATATTCTTGCATGATTGTTGGCATTAGAACTACTGATTAATTACGTGGCAGCAGGTTTTAGTACCGCTGATGGCCTTATGTGGCAGTGGGCATTGGAACTACTGAAGAACTTGCATGACAGGAGGTGATAGAACTCCTGATGGTCTTACATTATGGTGAGTGTTAGAACTGTTGATAGCCTTGTGTTGAAGTGGGTATTAGAACCACACTGAACAAAAGTGGCAATGGGTGTTAGAGCCACTGATAGCCATTCATGATTCATTAGAACCCCTGAAGAATCTGCATGGGTTCAGGCATATAACTGCTGATGGTCTTGCACAGCAGTGGGTGTTAGAACCACTGAATAATTTGGGTGGGGGCAGTGGGCATTAGAACCACAAGTTGCCTTGCAAAGGAATGAGCATTAGAGTCACTGATGACCTTGTGTAGCAGTGGGCATTAAAACCACTGAAGAGCTTAAAGTGGCAGAGGACATTAAACTTTCTGACAATCTTGTATAGCAACTGGTGGTAGAAACACTGAAGAACTTGCAAGGCATCAGGAATTAGAACCACTGATGACCTTGTATGGCAGTGGTCACTAGAAGCCCTGAAGAGACTGCATGGCAGTGGGAGTTAGAACTGATGATGGACTTATGCAAAAGTCATCATTAAAACAAATGAGCAGCTTGCATGGCCAGAAGGCATTAGAACCACTGATAGCCTTGTATAGCAATGAGTGGTAGAACCACTGATGTCCTTGTATAGCAGTGGGTGTTAGAACCACTGAAGAGCTTGCATGGCAGCAGTTGTTAGAGATACTGCTGGTCCTGTGTGGCAGTGGGTGTTAGAACCACTGATAAACTTGGGTGGCAGTGGGTGTTAGAACTGATGATGGCCTTGTATGGCAGTGAAAAGTGGAATCATTGAAGAGTTTGAGTGGCAGCAGGTATCTGAGCCACTGTTTGATGTGTATAGGAGTGGGCAATAGAACCATCAGAGAGGGTGTGTGGCAGTGAATGTTAGACCTGCTAATGACTTTGTGTATAAGTGAGCATTAGAAACACAGAAGATTTGATTTGAATGATAGTGGGCAATAGAATTGTTGGAAAACTGTGGATGTCTTGGGTAACAGAGATTAGAAAAGTTGCATAATGTGTTTTGTTTTGGATCATTTAGGAAACAGTTGCTGCTGAAATATCACGATGGCCACAGAGAAGACCCAACCATGGGAACACCTAACAGGGATGATGGAGGAAACTGTCGAGTGAGGATTACTGAGTGAGAGCCAATGAAGATAAAATCCAGGCTATGCTTTCTCAGTGGTCTGTTAACTAGCCAAGATATTACTGAGTCAGTACACATTCCATGGGGTACTGGTAAACATTATAAGTGAGTGATCAGTTGACCAGGCCATGCTAAGGCTAAAAGGGTTTGAAGTTCAGTTCCTGTTTTATCTGTAGCTTTATGAAATATTTGAATAAGAGGTCAAATCATGTTTCCTTGTTTGCTCATTGCAGAATTTGTAGCTAACTCTACTTAAAGATCAAATGAACCAGTGTTTCCATATTTGATATAAAAGCTTGAATTCACATGAATCCCAGTCTCTGTGTCACCATGATTAGTGTTTCCTGAAAATTTCATGCTGTTTGGTTTTGTGGTTTTCTTTAAATCAGCATTTGTTAATGTGCTCTGCTGTAACTGAAAACAGTGAAGATTTTGTTGTCCCTATCAGTGAGACCTGAAGATTGATGACATTATTTTGGTCTAGGCAGCTGCTTCAGCAGTTAAGTCTCTGGTTGACTGAAGAAGCTGTTGCACTTCCCAGTCAGAGCAATGCTAATTGTTTTCACTCCAAATTTGTTAGTAACCCATCAGATTTGTGTTTATCTAGATTAGCTAAAAAATCTATGATTCTGTTCTCATAAAAAGTTGATCATTTGAGTTTTGATGCTGAACTAAAGTAGTATGAATATTTGTGAGACATGACCTTGTCTGTATCACAGCTGTCAGTTCTTTCTCATCAAAACTCTGCAATTTTTTCTGGCCATATAAAACAGGGTTGGTTAATGGATATAAAATAAATCTCAATTTTGTTAACTCATGCATGGAGTGTGTCTTTGATGCAGCCTTCATGAATAGGTTCATGTGAGAACAATTTTGTTTTTATGTCAGATTGACAGAACAGGTGCCTTCCACACTCCACTATTTCATGAAAATGTACCCTATGAACTCACAAAATTCAGTTCTTTGAGGGTTTCTGTGTGAAAATACATCATGTATATGTGTATCACTAGAAATACTGTATGGCATACTGATGCCCCTGTCTCCTGCCTAACAGTTGAGGCAGCAGCACTCTGCTGCCCCTTCCCCTGCCCCACAAGTCCCCTGTCTTCTGCCCCCATTTGAAGCTGCTGCACCTCGCTGTTCACTGTCTTCTCCACACATTTGGGGCTGCTTCACCCTGCTACCTCCTGCACAAACAGTTGAGGCTGCTGCACCATGCTGCCCCAGGCCACCAAAAGTGGGGCTTTTGCTACACCCTTCGACCCACTTCCATTGTCTCAAATGGGCAGGGTCACTGCATCACATGCACCCATCTTATAGTCAGAACTACTGTACCCTGATGCCCCCACTGTTTTCTGCCCCACAGTCAAGGCTTCTGCACCATGCTGTCCTCTTTCCCCTGCCACCAGTGTGCCCTGCTGTGCCATAGAGCCTCTTGCCTCCACAGTTAGGATTGTTGCACCATGCTGCTCCCTGCCACCAGAGTCAGATCCTGTGGTACACTAACAAAACTGCTCAAAAGAAAAAAAAAACAGAAATACTTTTATCTTGTGTTATAGGGTGGGAGGAAGAGGGTAGCAGGGTGCAGAAGATCTAACTGTTCAAGCAGGAGACAGGGGAGGCATCAGGGTACTGCAGCTCAAACTATGGGACAGGATGAAGAAGACATGACCGTTTGGAACAAGAGACATGGGCAGCAGCGTGAAACAAAGGATCTGACTCTGGTGGCAGGGGGTAACAGGGAGCAACTGCCCCAACTGTGGTGGCAGGGGACAGAGTGGAGCACATGCCCTACCTTGTCTTATGGCAAGTGGCAACATGGTGCATCAGCCATAACTGTGGAGGCATGAGGCTCTATGGCACAGAAGGCCACAGAATCCTTGACTGTGTAGAGAGGTGCAGCAGCCTTGGATGTGGTGGCAGAGATAGAGGGCAGCATGATGCAGAAGCCTCAGCTGTGTGGCAGAAGACAGGGGGACATCAGGTTATAGCAGCCCTGACTGTGGGACAGAGTGCATGTGATGCAGCAGCCTTGCCCAGTTGGGGCAATGTAAGTGGGTAGCATGTGCAGCATTTACCCCACCTCTGGTGGCTTGGGACAGCATGGTGCAGCTGCCCCAAGTGTGAAGGTAGGGGACCTGGGACTCTAGGGCCTAGTAGAGCACAGCGGCCCCAACTGTGGAGACGGGAACAGGGGGCAACAGGGTGCATTGGTCCTGACTGTGGGGGTGGGGGACAGAAGGAAGCAGTGTGCAGCTGGATCAACTGTTTTTGCAGGAGGCAGCAGGGTGCAGCAGTCCCAACTATGTGAAGAAGACAGTGAGCAGTGGGGTGCAGCAGCCTCAAATGGGGGCAGGAGACAGGGGGCTTGTGGGGCAGAGTGAAGGGAGCAGCAGAGTGCTGCTCAACTGTTGGGCAGGAGACAGTAGCATCAGGATGCCATGTAGTATTTTTAGTGATACACATACATGATGTAGTTTTGCACAGAAACCCTCAAAGAACTGAATTTTGTGAGTTCATACTGTACATGTTCCTGAACTAGCAGCATGTGGCCGACACCTGTTTGTCAATATGACATAAAAACAAAATTCTTCTCATAGGAACCTATTTATGAAGGCTACATCAAAGACACGCTACTTCTATGAATTAACAACATTTTGATTTATTTTATATCCTTCCAAAAACCCTGTGATCTATAGCCAGAAAACAATGCAGAATTTTGATGAGAAAGAGCTGACAGTTGTGATACAGAAAAGATGATTTCTTACAAAAATTCATAGCACTTCAGTTCTGCATTGAAACTCAAAGTATTAGCTTTTTATAAGAACAGAATGATATATTTTAAGCTAATCTATCTAAACACACACCAGATGGGTTAGTAACAAACTTGGAGTGAAACAATTATTGTAGCTATATGGACTGCTGTGACTGGGAAGTGCAACAGCTTTTTCAGTCAATCAGGGACTTCATTGCTGAAGCAGCAGGCTGGACCAAAATTATGTCATCGCTCTGCAGGCCTCACCCAGAGGGACAGAAACATCTTTACTGTTTTCAGTTAGTGCAGAACACATTAAAAGATACTGGTTTAAAGAAAACCACAAAACCAAACAGCATGACATTTTCAGGAAACACTACTCGTGACACATGGACCTGAATTCATGTGAATTCAAGCTTTTATAAAAAATATGGAAAAAATGGCTAACTTGATCTTTAAATGTTGCAGGAAGTCTATTGTTTGTATGCAACAGTTTAAGCACATTAGTGGGAGAGACAAAGCATTCCAAATCTTTTGAAACATAAGATCACTGAATCTGTAAAATCACTTACATGTTTGAAGAAAGCTAGCTTTTTGGACTTAATTGCACTTCTCCAGAAGAGATGCTAGATATGGCCATGGAGGAACCTGCAGTTCATAGAAGTAAGTCTGCAAGTAAAAGTTTGTTTATTGTTAGCTGTGGGCAAAATTAGAAAATTTCCCTTCATGGAGAAATCCACAAATTTTTCTGAATATGCGAAGTTCTTTTAGATGAATTTCTACTTTGCCTTAAAGAACTGCTTGAATGGCAAAATTGCAAACTTCACCTGCTAAATTTGGCTCTAAGGAGAAGTTTGCAAGCATGGCATTGGAGTTCACATGGTGCTGCAGTGAGTTGTATTGCCATGCATAGGCAGAATTCAGTTCAGTGTGAAGAAGAGACAGTTAGTGTTAAGTGTGCTCTGTAACTTTGTGCCTAAAAGCCTTTGGAAAGCATTTAAAATATACATTTATTTTTCAAGAAATCATTCCATTAAATGTCTACTGAGTCTTGTACAGTACCTCTAGATCACCAGTTATTTATAGTATTGTTGTCATTTAGTTAGTTTAAAGTTGTAGATTTGTTTTCTGTATTGTGTAGTGGTAGTGTGTGTGTGTAGGGGTGGGGGGGTTGAAGCTCAGCTGCAGAAACTTCCAGCAAGGAAAAGGCAGGTTAGGCAACTTTTCTCTTACCAGTCTTGGTGCTATTGTAGTCTGTGATTTGTGTGATTTTTTTTTCCTTTCTTTAGTTTTTAATTTTTGTTCTGTAGAACCGTTAGATGTGATTTACTGATTTTTTTTGTCACTGTAGTTTGACCATATTGATTTCATTTGTGTTTACTGATTGAAGATCATGTTTTTTTTTATACACAGTAACACTATTATTATAACTAGTTGAGTTGCTGCATCTTGTGTGTGTCTGCTTGGTCCTTGAAATCCCTGTTGTGTATTGCTTGTGTGAAAAAAAGGAAAACTGGTGGCAGTGTGGGTGCTGCTGATGATGCTGGTTAAGGAGGAGCATGAACTTCAACAGAAGGTGTTGCAACTTCCACAGGGTGTGTCTACAACCCCACCATGACATTGGAACTTCCCTTACGCAATCCACAAACTGTTCTTGGCATGGAGAGCCACAAACTCCACCAACTGAATTGCCACTTCCCATTGCTTTTCCTTCCACTTGGTCCAGTGATTTGCCATAACATGGGTCGTCTGGCCCTCAGTACCCATGTAGGTCCCTGCTTGCCCCAGGGGACATGTGTATTGCAAAGGTTGCAAGTGACCACACTAAACTTAACCCTAACTCTAATGTCCCATAGGATAATACAGCAACTTTAGCAAGCCATAACTCCACCAGTCTTTGGAGTTTAGGAACACTGTATATCTAAACAAAGGTCTCAATGAGTACTAGAGTAGTGGCACATAATACCACCAAAATAGTCATTAGATATGCACAGCACCCCAAAATTACCTTCCAAATTCACCATGGTGCCAAATCCACAGTTTAAATCTGATGATCATGGCAGATGCACCCAATGTGTATCTCCTCTTGGATTACAACTATCCCAATTTCAGACAAATTTATCAAAAACTGACTGAGTTAGCTTAAAACCCCCAAATGGAGTAATTGGTAGATATGCGGTGGTGGTATTCATGCTGCCAAATTTTTCTCTGCCAAATCTGTTGCATCCACGCAGGTGGGTGCTGGGAGAGATGGCAACAAAAGGATCAGTCCAAAAGGTAGCAAAATCTCTAGCTCAGGAACAGTGGTCAAGAAGGAGGTTGCTGGTGTCCCCTTGATTGTTGGTGATATGGTGGCGCTGTGCCTGATATGGATAATAGGTTCTCAGTATTTATATATGGACCTATGACCAAACAGCTGGTAGCTCCTTTCTGTGCATTACAACACATTGGGCACAGACAATTATGGTAGTATTCAACTCTGACCTGGGAAAAATTGTACTAAGCCCAACTGCAGTGGTAGCAACCCTCTGGGTATTTGCCAACATTGTCACACTAGCAGTGAAGAGTGTATTGTAACTGGATCACACACACAGGTAAGAAAATGTTAGAGTTGATCCTGACTGAGATTGATGTGTATATGTAGCCTGTTGTGGTGGTACCACACAGCGGAGGAGACAGGAGATTGATGACTTTGAGACTTTTGGATATCAGCAGCTTTATTTTAACCCAACTTCACCTTGGCATATCCCAAGAAGTTAGAGGTGAAGTTGCAAGACGATGTTACCAATTGCAAATTTCCTATTAAATAGAACAACTATGCAAAATTAACTGTAGTGGCAAATTTGGCAACTTTGCCTTAACTTTGCCTGTGAATTAAAACTTTACATCATCTCTGTTTAGCATGTGAAGTGAAATGCACTCGAGCAGGAGAACAAGACCTTTCTAATTTTTTGATGTTATTAATAGAATTATAGAAAACATTTGCAGGAAAAGACCAATGGTCTATGCACTCTGCCCTTTTTTACCCTATTGTTCCTCAGGCCCTAATGCCTAGTAAGGGTTATTGCCCTCAATTCCCCCTCTTGTCCCCTTCTCAACTGCTTTCTTCCTGGGTAACTACTAAGCCTTTTACTCGGTCACCACCACGTTTGAAACCATTAATGATTCTCATGCCCATCAGCCCTGCTGCTGCCTCAGACACTCTTTCTGTAAAAAATAAGTCTTTCTCACATCCCTCCTGAATCTCCCCCTGCCAGCTTCCACTTAAGTCCCAATGTTCTTGATTCATCATTGCGGATGAATTTTCCCTACAATCTACCATGTTTACTCTTTTCAGGAACTTGAAAGTCTTTATCATATCACCCTTTCTCCCTTCTAGTCTCCAGTGAATGCATGTTGAGGATCTTAAGCTGATCCTCATAGGATTTGCCCTGCTACCATGAATCATTTTGGTTGCCCCACACTGCACCATTTCTAGCCCGTCTTTGTATTTTCTTAGGTGGAGCACAAAAACTGGATGCAGTATTCCAGATGCGGCCTCACCCGTGATCTGTAGAGATGCAGTATCACCTCCTGCTGTCATAAACTTCCCTACACCCCCACCCCTAGCATCCTGGTTGCACTGCTGTAGGCCTTGTTACAATGGCTAAATTGTTTTACGGAGTTGCTTATGATAACTGTCATACCTTTTTCCTCAGTGGTAGTGTCCAACTTAACCCCTTCAATCCAAAATTCTTTCCTGGGGTTCTTGTTCCCTATGTGCATCACCTTGGACTTTTTGGCATTGCAGTTCAACTGCCAAACTTTGTACCACCCTTCTAATCTTTGCAGGTCCCTCTGCAGATCCCTATCCCATTCTTCCCCTCCTAGCCTGCCACAGAGCTTAGTGTCATCTGCAAAGAGATGCAGCTTGCCTTTTATTCCTTTTCTTATGTCACTGATGAAAATATTGAAAAGGATCAGCCCAAGAACTGAACTGTGTGGCGCCGCACTCATGACCTACCTCTCCTTTGACTTGACCACATGCACCTCCAAAGTCTTCTGTTTCCCTTCACCAAATTCCCACACATCTGATTAGATCCTTTACTGTTCCCAGGTACTTTAACCTCTTTAGCAACCTCCGTTATAGCACAGAGACAAACACCTTGCTGAAACTGAGTAAAGCAAATCCATTGATTGTTCTTTTTCCACTGCTCTAATTATACATTCAAAGAACACTATCAGGTTGATATGACAAGATCTTTGTGCCATGAGACAATGCTATTTACTATCCTGTAGACCATTTCTCTCCAGGTAGCTCACTAGGTCCTCTTTGACTAGAGTCTCCATTAGTTTACCTGCTATGGAGGTAACACTAATGGGTCTGAAGTTCCCTGGTTGTACTTTGCCTCTTCCCTTGTGCAACAGGACTACATTCACAACCCTCCAATCTTTCAGAACCATCTCTTGATCTAGGGAGCTGTTGAATAGCCCTGTCAGGTGTTCAACCAGTTCTGGTGCCAGTTCCCTAAACACACAGTAGGGCACATCACTGCTGGCCCTGGATCTTTATCTATTTTCATGGCTGCTAACCCTGTTCTGACCATTTCTCCAAAATTACCCACTGTCCCATTTCTTTGGATGCATCTAGCAGTAGCCTTTGTGCTGCTTTCATGGAAGGGCCTGCTAGCCTTCACAGTGAATACAGAGCAAAAGTAGTCATTAAGAACTACTGCCTTCTGTTCATCCTCCTCCACTACCCTGCCCCTCCCTCAGCCTAATAAATCCCCCTGGTTTTCCCTTTTTCCCTAATGTACATAAAGAACAATTTTCCCCTCTTGGTTCCCTCCTTAACACACAGTTCCTAGACTGCTTTTACATCTGTGACTGCCTTCTTGGCCTCCCCCTCCTTAATTGGTAATCATTCCATTCCATGTCATCCTGTTTCAATTGATATCTAGGCCTCCCTGCCTCCATGACCTTCTTTGAGAACCACAGTGGTCTCTTTGGCTTATTACTCTGGTTATCATTCTCAGGCATTAATTAGTTGCTTATAAAATGGTCCCTTTAATTACTCCACACCTCTTCTCCACACCTCTGATTTTGTCCACTCCCCTCAGCTTGTCCATAACTAGTTCTTTCATCTGGTCCAACTTTGTGTTTCTATATGCATTGCAGAAGTGCAGAATTGAATGTTTTCAAGATTTTGGTAAATATATGAGCTATGCAACATTTAAAAATAAGGCATATGAGAATGTTCTGCTATTGCACATGTACTGCAAAAGGCTTAATTTCCCTTAAGCTACCAAAATGAGTATTAGAAAAGAAAAATCCAAGAATGTTATCGCAGAGCTGATGTAAAGATAACCAAGGTGCAACAGAAATGTCCAGAATTAGCCTGTACATACAGTGGCTAGCAAGCAAAAGCAGTAAATGTGATAAAGCCCAGGCAGCCCCCAAATTCAATGTGCAGGAATAAGTGACTAGACATACAAGCTTTATGTGACATGCATAAGGGCTTAAGTTTTACTGCTTAAGTACTGTAGTAGTCCTGGTAGTATTAGCCTATCACTTCTTTTTTTTCTTTTTTAAGTTTTCATTGTACAGGAAACCAAATTAAACAATTACAGTGCCTATTTTCAGGTTCAAGACAGGAAATTACGAAGTATGGCAATAAGGCAGACATCATGAAGTCAAGCATAAAAATCCAAGGTTACAGAAAAACAGGAAGACAAGCAGTATGCTTTAAAGACAAAAAAAATTATAGAAAAAGATTACAGTGGATGGTTCCATGTGCCAACAGTGACTGAGAAACAGTGAGACGACACTGCAGTGTTGAAACACAGTACCACTGCAAAGGGCAACTGTGAAAAGACAGTGACTGCAGAAAATGGCACCAGTGGCAAAGTGACCACACACCCCGTTACGAGGGGCTTTGCCCCCACTCTCCCCTTACAAAATATAACAAATCCCAGAGGGGGTGACAGAACTCGGGGAGGGGGGAATCCATAGGTCAGTGTTTTCAGCAATCAATGTCCTTTCACACTCACTCTTTGCACTGGTGCTGTGTTTTGTCACTGTAGTGTCATCTCACTATTTTTCTGTGTCTGTTACATTGGGATAATGTCATGGACTACCCCACCAAACCACATGCCTTCAGCTTTATTTATTTATTTATTAATTAATTTATTTATGCATGTTTGTTTTTATGTATTTATTTAAAAAAGTACATTTAAATGCTAAAATACAGATAATGTAAAAATGTACTATACAGGTATATATGAATTACCAAGGTTCTGAATCATTGTATCAATGTAAAAATGCAATATACAGGTATATGTGAATTACCAAGGTTATTGAGCATTAGTCAAAGGGAATTCAAGAGTCTAACAGAAATTTTCATAACTAAGCAAAAGTAACAATGACTCAAATAAATGTAAAAAAAATATGGGGGAAATACTGGGGGTACAATAAAATGATTAACTAGAAGTGACAAGAACAGGAGAAAGGAAGAGTAGATATAAAGAGATGAGCAAGGACAAAGCAAAAGCAGAAGGAGTAAGTTAAGCAGAATGAGTAAGTTAGGAAAGGGTCAAACTAGTCAACTCTGTAAAAGCTTAACCATGCTATTTTGATTTTAAGCTTTCACTTTTTAAAGTCATTTCTGATATTTTTAACTGCATATTCATTCCATACCCAAATTTTCAAATACTGGTCATGATTTCTAGCTCTCACATCCAGATCAATTATCAGCCCAGAACAACAGCCCAGTTCACTGCAGCAGCAAAGTGTGTTGAGAGTGCAAGTGCCCCAGGCAATATCCCTCCCACGCCCATCCTCCGGGGACACCCTGCTTTCACAGACTCCTAGGTAGTAGTTTTGGCACCAGAATTAGGATAACTGAACAATAGACACACAGGATTTACAGTGGAGATTGCCTCCTATTCACTTTGTGCTGTACATTAACAACTGTTTAAAAAAAAAATGAATTTTCATCAGGAATCCACTGTTTCAGCTTGTTTGGTTTTAGTTAGGAATTAATAGATTTTTTCCAGTATTCTGATTTTGTGTAGCGAGCTTGTTTGTTAAAACTGATTCTCCACTATTCTGATGTAATGTAGCCAGTCTTAATTCTTAGTGTAGCCAGCAGTAATTCATTTGCCATTCAGCTGGCTATCTGATCTGATCATCTAGACTCTAGATTCTAGAGGATACAGCCAGATTTGTCCTTTGTTTGCATTCTTTCACCTTACATTCTGCTTTTGTTCTCTACCACCAGCCCAAGACACAACAGCCCAGTTCACTGCAGCAACAAGGTGGGTCGAGAGGGCAAACGCCCCAGACATTAGCCCTTCCCGTCCACCCACTGGAGACTCCCCTGCTTCCATGGACTGGTAGGTTGTACCATGGGTAGTACTGCAGCACAACAGGAACTGCCCTCCCACCCTACCCCCATGCTCCCTCCCACAGTCTGTATAATCTTAAATATTCTTCTAATTTCTGGCTTGCCCTTACCTGTAAGAGTATGCACCTGTTCTCTATTCGCAGTCCACCAGCTCTGCACTCCGTGAAAAGCTTATAGTCTGCTGCAACCCACTGCTTTCAGACATTGAATCCTGTGGTAGCTGAAGCTAGACCAAATTGTTGTCCACATATTCAAGTGCTCTGTCTGAATCAGCTCACCCTATTGCTATCTAAGTTAGCACTGCAAGGCAATATATTTTTTGCCCAGTTGCTGCCTGGCTTTAAATACTGCACCATCTTCTAGCATCTCTGCAGCTTGGTCTCCCTGACTTATGCACTGCTGTGCTCTTCTTTGTTCTATTTTGAATAACATTAATGCTATAGTCACTGCCTGCTTGTATTCCACTCCTCACAATTGTGTTGCTCAGAGAGGGGCTACTATTCTAAATAACATTAATAAGGGGTGTGGCCAAGTCAGGATCTGAGATGGCTGCCTAATCTTGGAGCTCCATACCGATTCACACAATTTTATTACCATCTCACTATGACCTGGCCTATTTTACTTTAAAACTGCTCCAAAAAGATCTTAACAGACTTTTGCTACAAATATGTAAAAAAAAGTATCTCAACTCAGCTTCAAAACAACGGCAGAAACAATTATGATTTTGGGGCCTAATTCACCTGCCACACAAGCTGCTACCTGAGAGGGCGTGAAAGAACAACACGTAAATGGTTTGCCATTGGGCTACAGTGCTCAGTCCCCTCACAATTCTTTACAAAACCTAATTCAGGACTTAAGATATGACCTGACTACCAGAATGCAGTCTGAGTTCAAAAACATTTTGCCCAACTGAATAATTTACAGCAGATGATCAACCTGATAGGTGACACTGTAGCGCAACGTGGCCATAGAATTACAGAACTAGAGACATGGGTGAGTGCCCAAGAAGACACAATGACTCAGGTAGACACTTCCTTACAAATGGCATTAAGATAAATTGAGCAACTTAAATCTACCCTCAATGACCATTAAACAGAGAATGTCGGAGTAATATTCGAATAGTGGGCCTACCGGAAGGGCTGGAGAGCAGTAATTGCACCAAATTCATGAAGAATTGGATGTTTAAACACCTCCAACTACCAGCATCAGCAACTCTAGAAATTCAGAGAGCTCACTAATCTCCAGACTGCAAACTGGGACCAGAGTAATGATCCCACCATATAATTGTTAAATGTCTGCAGTACCAAGACCAACTACTCTAGACGGCTTCAGAATGAGAGGCAAGCTTTCTTAAAGGTTAAAAAGAAGCTTCATGAACTTAAATGGCCCTTTTCATTGATTTACCTGGCCAGACTGTTCATTTGCCACCAGGCTGTGGGGACAAAGATCTTCACAACTCTAAATGTGGCCATGGAATATATCAAGCAAGAAGAAGCCAAACAATAAACAAGCCCATCTGGTCAATGTGCTGAGCCTGCAAGCTGAATCATTTAAAAAAAAAGGTACTGTAAACACAATCTTCTGGCTGGGGTGGTGGGCCTGGGGCAGGGAGTTTTTTTTATTTTTTCTTGTGGCGACCCATAACACTTCAGTGGCCTATCAGGGCTGGGTCCGCAACACCTCCTTCCAGGACCATGGGTCCTATCTCAGCTCCAAGACGACAGCATTTTCATTACTGGACATGGTCTGTTCTAGCTTACCATGATGTTCAGTTGGGGACGGCAAGGTTCTGGTCATAAATGTAACTTGCCTGGAAGACTCAGACTTTCTAGTGCATGATTTGGGCACTCTGTAGCTGCCCTTTGTATTTGTCAAAGACTCAATGGGAACTAACTCTCTTTGATTTACTTTGCTTTATAGATTTACTCAGGGCACCTGCTCGTTATTGGATCATTGTGTCTCCCTTTATGGACTAAAACCTCAGATTTATGTTTAGCTGTTATGGATACACCTGGACATATTTAGTTGCATTAGAGTTGCTGCACTGAACCCGAAAAGAGCTGTTGACTTTAATAACTATTACTTTGCTTTAAATATTCTATGAACCCACAAGTGCTTCTGACACCCAGAGAGGCTTAATCTGAGTTAAAAATATCTTATACTTTCAGTTTGGATATGCGCTTTGTGAAATGGAGCAGTTTCAGTTTTTTAGTTTTCCAGTTTTCCATTTTGAACACAGAAGAGAGAACATTTTGATTTTGATCATTTATTGTTATACAACTATGCCAACAGAACTACCTATTGTCTCTTCTCCTATATAAGGTTCAGAGGGGGATAAGGGAAAATGCCCTGATCGTGGGATCTAATCATATTCTGATATGCACTGTGTGGAGTTGGGGGGTGTTGGATTTTGTTACTTCCACCAGTTTTAGAGCTAAAATAGTCTTGAATATCATCTCTTGTACTGGATGTGGGGGGAGAGGAAATGACTCAATGACTGTGATGTCTGAGCTTTTGGGAACAAGCTGCACCACACCTATAGGGGGGATGGTCCACTCGGGGCACCGAACTGGAGTGTCTCATTGGTGGTACTTTCATCTCTCACACTTATTCCAACCCTTTTACCATTTGCTTTTTTGAAAAAGCTTTAGACTGTCTGGATGCCCACAGAAAGGCTGCTGGAGACTTTTATTTTATGGCCCTCCTTTTAGATTTGAGGAGGGAGACCTGTGGTTTGCAATGGATGGGATTTCTCCACACTCCACCCCCACTACCTCTCCATGCTCCAAGAAATACTCTGTGTAGGAATGACCCTAAAGGTATAATTCTTGTGTGGAAGGGGTGGACGGCACCATCCGTGCAAAGTAGTGGACGAATTGCTCTTCCCGATCAGGGGAAGAGATAGAATGGGGGATGTTGATCAAGTTTGGGTTTCCTGTTGGGTAACACTGGTTGTGTTTCCTAATGTTAGTTTGGAGGGATTACGATTTATAGGAAGGGGGTGGAGGGGATGGGGGAGTTGTTGTTAGGGGAAGGGGTGGGGCTTTGTTTTAGGGGATTGTTTGGTTTGGAAACAGTGAAAGACTGCAATCAGTAGCAGGATCTACAGATGAAAAGTGAATGCTAATACACAGTTGGCCAGAGTACAAAATCTTTTCATGGTAACAGTATGGTACCACTGAAGTTTCTCACATGGAATGTCAATGACCATATAATGATATCCAAAATGAAAAGGGTATGGTCCTATATATGAATGGAAGAGGGGGACATAATGTTTTTACAGAAGCTGCATCTTACAAAACCAGAGTTGGATAGGTTGGCAAGCTACTGGGGAGGTATTTTACTGGTGGCACCATTCACATAACGAGCTTGGGGGCTGGCCATTTGGTTTAGACCCTTGTTGAGAGTTAGAATACACTCCTGTATTTCAGACCTGCTGGGTAGCTATGTCTCATCAGCTGTTACTGTGGAAGAGGTGAGGTGTACTTTAGTTTCTCTATATGGGCCCAACATAGACAACCCCAATTTTTTCACCATCTTGCTATGGTTTAGGTACCTATCCTGATAACACTGTAGTGGGTGGAGACCTTAATACATTCTGGGACCCTATATTTGACCACTCAGGTACATGAGTATGCCCCCACAGAAGTGTGGTGGTAGTTCAACATTTAGCCAAAGAAAACTTTGATTAAGGTCTAGATGCACTCCACCCTAACAAGCTCAAGTACTCCTTTTACTCACATGCTCACCACTTATACACCCAAATTGACTATAGTCTGATGTCTTCTATATTACTTGGGGATGAGGTAGTGGCAAACTATTGACCTATTGCCATTTTGGACCATGCTTCCCTGGGGGTCTTTTGGCTGTGGCTGCAGATGAATCCTCTACTAGACAAAGGAGGCTGGACCCTAGCCTTCTACTGGACAAACAATACAGTAAACAGATGTCTCAATCCATCATAGAATTTTTGAGATTAAATAAAATGGAGGACACGTCCCCCGCCAACACCTGGGAGACTCTGAAGGTGTATGTCTGGGGTGGTACTATATCTTATACAGCGTACAAGAGGAAACTAGACCTTCATGAAGAAGAGAATTTAGAAAAGAAGGCAGTGGACTTGGAGAGTCATCTTATGAGGGGCGACATGGGGGTTAATGTAAGTGAGTTAAAAAGCAGTTTAAGCCAATAGGATTTTAACACTTTTTTATCTGTTTTTTATGCATGATTTGGATTTTAAGAAGGTGTACTCTTTCAAACCAACTGTTATTTTTCTGATGAAGAATTCTATGCAATTCAAAAGCTCAAGCTCCTATTTTCTTTTGTAACATCTATGTTGGTCCAATAAAATGTATCAAATCATCTTTTTTTTTTCTGGGTCTTTTGTCACAAGGACCAATACGGCAACATAACTAATTTTCTGATACTCAAGGCTTTGAATATAGGGTGAAGAAACAAATTATCTCTTTATTTGCAGATGATGTGCTGCTACTCCTGGCTAATCCTGACAAAGTCCTTCCAGCCCTTACTGACCTCTTTAACATTTATGGTCCCATGCATGGACACAAAATTAATTGGGCAAAATGTGAATGGTTGCCTTTGCAAGAAAGGAAAACCTCAATTCCGATAGCAGACGTGCCCTTTGATACCTAGGGATTAACCTCCCCAGTAGACTTTCTAAACTAGTTTAACTAAATTATAAACTACTTATAAATAAAATCTGGGACAAATGTTCTAGATGGGTCTCTTTCCCTTTAACACTTATTGGTAAAGTCAACCTAATTAAAATGTGCATTGAATCTCAATGGCTGTACTTATTTCAGACAATTATGTAAAGATCTTCAATCCATAGAACTATGGAGAGTGGAAAACAATATTAAATTCAATGAAGATAAATGTTCTGTGTTACACCTTTCTGAACAACAATGCACTCAAGGCTAGTATATGTGAGAAAGATCTGGGTGTATGGTTGGATACCAATTTATCTTCCAAAACACATGCTAAAAACTTTTTGTGAAATCTAATTGAATAATTCATTCTATAAGATCATTTATAGCTAGGGATAAATTAAGTATTATGAAATTATACAAAACATATGTTTTGCCACATCTTGATTATGGAACCCCAGTCTGGAGTCCTTTTCTCCAAAGAGATATTAACTTAATAAAAAGAATTCAGAAGAGGGTAACTAAATCAGTACATGGGTTATTCTTTGGAAACTAGAAGAATTAGGGGTGATTTGTTACTATTATACAAAATCAATAAAGACCCCTCCCTAATGGAGCAATGTGGTTTTCATATAACTGATAAGAAGATTAACCTTAGGTCACATAAGATACAAATTCACGTTCCTAATGTTCTTGCAGTTAAACACCTGAATTTTTATAACATAAGTACTTCCAGAATATGGAACACTTTACCTAAACATATTATTGAGACATCTACATTTGATCAGTTTAAAACAAGGCTAGAAGATTATCTCCTGAGTACTAGGAAGCTGAGATAACCCCACTATGAGTAGAAGACAATTAAATGTGCATTCTTGCCTACTTTGTCTGATTCCT
The DNA here is from genome assembly GCA_016271365.2 of Neoceratodus forsteri. Taxonomy (NCBI): domain Eukaryota; kingdom Metazoa; phylum Chordata; order Ceratodontiformes; family Ceratodontidae; genus Neoceratodus; species Neoceratodus forsteri. The sequence continues at coordinate 538,605,989 of CM057455.1, forward strand.
CCAAGTTAAACCAAGTTAAACAATACTGATACATGTTCCGATTAAATATGTTAAAGCATTGGTGGGGCTGTATTACTTCACTTTTATGGAAAAATAGAAGGCCCAAAATTAAGATGGACGTTCTTTAGCAGCTGGTGGGAAAGGGAGGCCTTGGTCTGTCAATTGTTCATTTCTATTATTTGGTTGACCAAGTAGCCTTTTTGGTAGATCTCAGTCCCCATGAATCTCATTCTAAGATAGCCTGAGTGGATTTGGAAGAGATAGATAATACCATACCTCTGTATAGTTTACTATTTATCACAGCTTTGGCAAAGATTGTAGAAAAACCAGTCCGTAATCCTTTCACTAAGTCTACTCTGAGAGCCTGGCTTACTGTCCATAAGCTTTTGATTTATCCCCAGTCCCTGTCTCTGGAAGCTTCCATTGAGTATGCCTTGTGGAAAATCAGTCAAGCACCTGGATCAGTACAACACACCTTTATTTATTTTATTTATTTATTTTTTTTTGACTGGGTAAGTGCACTAGACAAATCCTGCCTATTTTCAGGCATGACCCAGGGAAGGGGGATACAGATGAATGCCAACTGACCTTGAACCAGATGAAACGGTTGGTGGAATTTTTAGTGAATGAGGGAAATTTGGCCAGGACACTGGGGAAATTCCCCTACTGCATTGCTGGCAGTAGGGGGACTTGCTGCTGACCAGTTCACTTGTGGTCGGACTCTGAGGTGGACGGTCGCTTGGGAGCATGATGAGGAGTCAGTTTGAACAGTAAAATGTTTGACTTTACAGGGACACCTGAGCGTCAGGTATCCATTGAGAATATGGAGGAAATAGAAATTTTTGTATCCACGGAGGATTTATCCAACGTTGTGGAATCGAAGGGAAACCTTTCTTGTAAGGGATTACCAGAGGAACGGGAAAAGCTGCTAGAGAGAAGACTTTCTGATTTAGCTCGAGAACATGAGCGTGTAAAAAGGCAATTGCAAACATATGTAACCATGGATTTACCTATGAAACAATTCCAGAGTGAAGTCACTGTATGCAGCAGGATAGAGATAGAGAATTCATCTGCAGAGTTATCGAGTGCCATTTCCTCCACAGTACACTCCGAGCATCCCCCTGTTAGTTCTGGTTTGGCTGGCAGATTGGAATCGGAGCTGATTCAGTGCTGAGAGCCTGTACCGGGAATTCAATTGACAGGGGTGAATCCTGACGTCTCTCCAGTTGCTATAGAGATTACGGGAGTCCCGGATGTGGTTACCAAGGAGCACGGAGGCTCCGTTTGCACTGAGCCAGTGCATACTTTGTCGAAAAATGCAGGATTTGTTTTTCGAGCTCCCTATCAAGCTACCTCTTCAGAATTGCAACATGCAGAGGTAAGCTGTATATTTCAAACTGAACCGCATAATCAGACAGGAGTGTCTGAATTCTCCTTTTTAAAGCATAATGTGCCCCATGGAGATAAGGTGGGAGAGGAAGGGAAAGAGAAACGGGCGGCAGTGATTTCAGCCAAAAGGAACCTAAGGATGTCAACTGAAGAGAAAAAGGTCTTGACACCAGTAAGAATTTCTTCTGCTCCTGTGACTCCTGGGGCAGTGCCCCCAATACATCCATTACCTAATGATCCTTGGACTCCTGAGCAAGCCTTAAATGCTGCTGGCTGGACTATGAATGAAGGCTCATGGCAATCTACTCCAGATTGGGACCCCAAGTTAAACTTCTCACAAAATGAACCATCCTGGCAGCCGTGGCTGCCTGATTTACCCATGACCCCTGATAAGACTGGGGTGAAACAAGGGAGAATTGAGCTTGCTTCTGAATCTGTACAAACTAATCCTTCTGAGGTATTAATTGATTTAAGATCAGAGATGGATGAGCACCCTATGCAAAGTAATTCTGAGGCTGACAAGCCATTAATGTCTGACTTATTTTCTAAAATAAAAAAAGAAGCAGCACCACGTAGGAATGCTGTAAGGTTGAGGTATAAGGGAGGTTTAGAGGTTAGGCCTGACAGGCATTATGTGGGGAAAAAAATCTATTGAAAGAATCCCTCCATTTTTCTTCCAGGGAGGTATTTGTCTTTATAAATATCTCGGGGGAGGACAATTTTGATGTAAGCTTTCAATCAGCATATGCCCTAGATTTATTTTGGGAACGATATAATCAACTAAAATTTTCTCCTCTTTGGACCCCCTTTTTGGTCATCCCTCTGACGAAACCTTTAATCAAGTTTGTAACTATCATGTTCAGGAATGAGGGAGTTCATGTTGATGATATCTTGTATTGGCTGTCTCAAAAATGTGAGGTATTGAGCTCTCCAGAGACTATATTAGATACCGAACAGTTTTGGACTGGGGGATGGCGGTTTAAGATTAAACTCAGGCAGACTGAGACTGGGATTTTACATGTTCTGAATTCTTTTTTGTTGGGACGAGACAGGGGAGTTTGTTTTTACACCGGGCAACCCAGGGCCTGCTATAAATGTGGGTCTCGGACACATTTATCTAGCTCAAGTGACAAACCTCGGTGTGATAACTGTGGGGAATCTGGACATGTTGCCTTTCAATGTATGAATTTCACAAAATGTGATCTTTGTGAGGAGACAGGCCATGTTTTCTCAGAATGTGAGTGGGCCGCTAAGAATAAAACCTCCACTACTTGCCCTGATCTTTTAATTCAGAAAGCCCAAGATTTGGCTACAGGTATTGCTCCAGGGAGCCCTGTTCCTGTGGGGGGGGGGAGTAGATCTTTCCCCTTCACATCCCATACCAGAGCCTTCTGAGGTTCAACCTCCTGAAGTTTCTAGTGATACTTCCCCCTTCTATCTCCTGTGTGTTATGCAAAACAACAGGAGAATCTCCCCCAAGGAACCGTAACTTCTCTATTACCCCAGGTGAGAAGGTCCTGCAGGAATCTTAAGCCTGTAGTGCTCCCCCTTATGAAGTTCTGGTAACCAGTAATTCTTTCAAGATTTTATCTACTCAATGGAGTGATTCGGTCATGGATTGTCAGGATCCAGATTCTCAATCTGTGCAGGATAGTCCCCCCTCCCCCTGTGTGGTTCCAGAAGGATATAAAAGTAAAAGGAAAAAGAGGCAGAAAAATGATGGTTGAGGGTTTTTTTCATTCCAGCTGGCTCAATTTAATTTAGGTTCAGTAAATGTCCATAGTATATTGAACTTTAAAAGGCGACAGGTTGTTTATGATTATATTCATAGTAATTCTTTGGATATATGTCTAGTGCAAAAAACTTGGATGTATACTTTAGACCAAGCCAGGACTTTTCAAAGAGAATGGTGCTGGGGTCCTTCATATTGGTCCTTTGGGCAACAATCAGCTGATGGTTTAGGGTTTCTTTTTAATACTTACGAATTTTCCCTGTTAAAATTAATAGATCTTATTCCAGGGCGGCTGATGATTTTGGATGGAGTTTGGAGGTCCATGTCTTGTCGCTTCATTAATGTATGTTGCTCACAATTGAAGGCAGAAAGAGTGGCGTTGTTTCAAATGATAAAGCCATTTTTGGTTACCTCCTTTAAGGTTTTCCTTTGTGGAGATTTCAACTGTGAGCTAAAAATGGGTGGTAAGAGCTCGAGGGATACTGGCAAAAAGATCTATTGTGATTCTCATGCATTACGTGCATTAATAACCACATCTGGGTTGGTCCTGGGTAGTAGCCACCAGCAGGGGGGGGCCAAGATTCTCCTATAAAAAAAACACATATACATCCACTATAGATTATATTTTTTTTGTCAGATAGTCTTCCCTTTCAATTTTATACAATTCAAGTTTCCTTTTCAGACCATTTACTGCTTCAATGTTCTTTTTTTCTGACTCTCTCCCTAAGTGGAATAAAAATCGGTGGAAACTGAGTGCTCCTTTATTACAGACTCCTGGTATACTTCAAAAGGTTGTTTTATTACTTAAAGCATGATTTTCAGTCTCCTTTTTATATGAGGATTTGGGGCAATGGTGGGGTGACACTAAGGATGATTTGTCAGCTACTTAAAAACCAAGAGAGGTCCAAGGCAAATTTTAGTTTTTTAAGGTATTTAAAACTATGGCAACAGTTATATTATTTAATTTCCTTGGCTAATACCTCGAAAATAAATTACTCAGCTCAAATTCAAACTTTGAAACAACAATTATAAGAGGTTCAATATAGCAGGGCTAAAACCTCACAAGTACTTTTTCAATTTGGTGTTAAAAAACAACCTCATGGGGACCCATATGAAGCTTTTAAGCAATTTAAAAATAACACTACTTTAGTTGCGCTGATAAATCAGGATGGACAGTTAGTGGAAGATTCTAGTGGTTTACAAAGGATTATCCAGACTTATTTACTTTCCCATGCACCCACAGTGCCCTCTAGTGCTGAGGACATGAAACAATTTTTGCATACTATACACCTTTCAGAGTCTCAATTTGATAAATCCTTGCTAACTAACCTAATTACGAGATCAGAAATCATGGAAGCAATCAAATCACTAAAATCTGGTACTTCACCTGGATTGGATGGATTAACTTCCAAATTATACAAAGCATTACCATTAGAATTTTCTAAATGTTTAGAACTAGCTTTAAATTTTTTTTGTCTGCTGTAGCTCTCCCAGTTTGGTTCTCTGAGGGGTTATTGATTTTTCTATATAAAACTGGAAATAAAACACTCATTGAAAATTGGAGACCTATTACTATTTTGAACACAGATTATAAACTTTTGACAGGGATTTTAAATAATAGACTTAAACAGTATGCTGTAACAGTGCTTTCACCTTTTCAATACTGTGGGCTCCTGGGCATGAAAATTCAGCATGCACATATGATTTTACAAGATTTAATTGAGTATGTTGGTCAAACACACCAATCAGGTTGCATTGTATCTCTAGATCAATGCAAAGCCTTTGATAGAGTTTATCACCCATTTTTGTTTTTTGCGCTACAACATTATGGGGTTCCTGATACTTTTATAAACTGGATTAAATTACTTTATAAGGGGACTGCTATTCATCCAATTGTACAGCAAATACTGGGAAAGGGTTTCCAGGTATCTACTGGGGTACAGCAAGGGTGCCCTTTGAGCCCTTTATTATATTCATTTGTCATAGATACACTGATCCAATCAGTCTCACAGATACCTAAATGGGAAGGGAATTTGGGCCCTCCCTTTTTGGAAAAACTTTATATACAGGCCTATGCTGATGATCTTTATGTGCTTTTTTCAAATTATGACCAAGTGGCGGTATTTTTAGAACATATGAGGTATTTCTCTAAGGTATCCAATTCTAAAATTCAAAGGAAAAAAAGCCAGGGTCTGTTTATTGGGGCTGGAGAGACTTCAGATATAATCATTCAGGGACTTTATATTTCATCTGATCCAATTAAAATATTGGGAATATTATATGGCCCTCAGAATTTGCCTGAATTAAATTGGGATAATGCATTAGCTTCAATAGAGGGGAAAATCAATAGGTGAAAACATTGGAAAATGTCAAAACTGAAAAGGATACAGATCATAAAAAAGTTTATTATCCCTAGCCTATTGTACACTGCAATGGTATTTCCCTTGCCAATTAGATTGGAAACATGAATTTATAGTTTATTTTTTCAAATGCTGTGGGGCAATAGGCTCAACCCAATAAAGAGACAATATACATACCTGGAGAAAAAAAAGGGGGCCTAGGGATGGTGGATCCAGTAACATTTTTTATTACATTATTTCTATCACAAAATGTTCGCATCGGATTATCATCAACAATGGCTCTGTATGGGGTATTAATTAAACAGGTTTTGAGTCATTATTTTATAGCATGGCAGGTATTACCACCCAAGCTCCTCCTGAAACTATGTCTTCCACATTATTTTGAGCCTGTTGCAAAAAAACTTTTCAAATGGGGTTTGGCTACCCAAGTGGTAAGGAATAGTACTGGTTCACAACTCTATAGAATAGTAATGTCCTTGCTCTATCAAACTGAACCAGCCTTTAAAAACTGTCCCTTGCTTGATATCAAAAGGGTTCTTCTGAAATTAAATAATCCTAGGTTACCTGAACATATGTGGGAATTTATTTGGCTTTCAGTATATGGGAGAATTAGTGTTCAGAGTAATGCAAAACATAAAGCAATAAATGAAAGATTTTGTCCCTACCTTGAGTGTATTTCTCAAGTGGAATCAATGGAACACTTCTTATTTTCCTGTACATATGCTAGTTCGCTCTGGAAATTCCTGGCCCTCAAGTGGAACATGTGATGGTTAGTATGTATGAACTATGAAATGTTAATTTTAGGTAGTTACCCTCAGTTAGGGAGGCAGTATAATTATGACACCTGGCAAATATTTTGTTGTTGTCTAACTTATTATTTATGGCAGGCCAGATGCAAGTGGGTTTTATACCAGAAATTAATGTCTTATGATACGGTGGGATTATTAATTCATGGGGCAATGGAAAGGGTGCATCATAAAGATTGTGAATTGGCTACCGCTAGGAAGGTGGTTAATTGGTGGAAGGGATTCACGAGGTTTATTAAATATAAATAGGTTATTTTCACTAATTCGGTTTAGTAAGAGTTTTTTACCCTGTTTAATAAACTGCGGGGGGGGGGTGAATTGGGTAATATTTGGGTAGTTGTTAGGATGTTGAATTTTTTCAGTTCTATATATGATTTATTTTTTTTTGTTTATTTTCCTTACTTCTTCTTTTTATTGAAGATATGTGTGATGTAACACAGTTTATGATTTCTTTTGTTATGTTATTCTCAAAATGATTATTATTGATTTCCTGATATTTTTTGTTTTCACTTATTATTTAGTGTGATTTAACACTGTTGGTATTATTTTTTTGATGTTTTTTGATGTTATTATAATAAAAAATTCCCCTACTCTTTTCGATAAGTGCCATGGGATCTTTAACATCCAACTGAACTACCACCAGTCCAGGCAGATGGGACCTCGGTTTAACATCTCATCCGAAAGACCTTAAATATATAGCACGCAAAAGGGGTGTCTCTTTTATCACACTTGTATCAAGGAGAGACTCTCATGACCTATCAGCAATTAATTAAACAGTATGGCCTGCACAGCTCCCACCTCTTTACCTACAGTAGCTGGAGGTAAGGTCAAAATTGGTGGGGGGGTGCTGGTTCATCCTCTCCACTCTTGGCTTCTCCCCATTAGAGGAAATTTTCTTGGGAGACTGGATGGGATCAGTCTCAAAATCACTCACTAAGTATTACAAGCTGCTCTTGGGTTCAGTACTGGATCCCTTTACTCATTTAAAAAACACTTGGGAGGCTGACCTACAGTAGAACCTGCAGGGCTAACAAGGGGAGACTGGGAGGTGATCTTCAAGAAAGGAATGCACTGCTCAGTAAACAATAGGTTACGAGCAGTACACTATAATGTTTTGCATAGGACCTACTTCATACCTGTCATGACCCAGGGAGCTCCCATTTTGGTAGGAGATTACCTTATTACTTTCTAGGACTCTGAGCATCACTCATGCCCTAGCTGCAATATATGTGCTCCTCAGCCTGCTCAGGAGGGACCAGGGTGGGGGGCCCCTGAGTCCCAGTTATGGTAGCTAGGGATAGCAGTGGGAAGACTGGTGCTGGCCCGACACTGATGGCTTGGCTCTGTGCTGATAACGTTCAGTGGGTGAAGTCCCTCCTGCACTGTATGAAATGGAAGCATACACAGTACTTAGCAATGAATCAGCAGGAAAAGTACCACTATATGTGGAGGTCCTTTGGAAACAGCTCTTAGTTCTCCTTGGTTTCCCACCTTTAGCACATTGGGAGTTGGGACACCAATGGGGACCCACTGTCATTCCATTCTATCCCTTGAATAAAACTATGGTTCTCATATTTCTAATGCATATGTGATTCCTTTTTATGTGTACCCACCAATGGCTTGTTGGAGATCTTGATTTTAGCAAACCTACCTCTGTAGGCTGTGATCTACTGTACATAGCTGTCAAATAACATTTGTACTGTCTGACTGACTTCTAAATAAAGTTTACAAAAAAAAAACATAACATTAATGCCATAGCCACTGCCTACTGGTATCTGGTTTGTCAATTAATGATTGACACCCAGTTACTAATCATATCAGTGCTGTGACACCTCTCATCTTTGTACAGAGTAGCTGCAGTTTACACTGCTACCCTATTGTTTCTATTACTGTGAAATCTCTCATCTTTGTACAGAGCTGACAGGTTGCTTCCTTACCCCCTCTACCAGCTCCAGGTTGCTTACTCATTCCTTCTGCCGGATGAAGTCCCCTCTATAGTGACAGACACATAAACATTGCAGTTGTAGTCTTCTATTAACTAGTCCTAGTCCCCTCTCAAGAGCCTCAGGAAAAAATATGTTTGCCTCAATCTGGCCAGCCACCAACCCTATGAAATCTTTGTTGTTTTTAGGCATGCTACTGATGTTAATGTTAGATGCTCCACTGTGAGAACCTACACGGTAGCACATAATAATGGCTACTCAATAACGGCTAAGTCAGAAGGGTGATTAAATAATGGCAAAAACAAGAATGATGCCAGTGAAATAATGTTGACCATGCAATTACGCTACCCCACTGTAATAGCAATAGTAAGTATCAATGAACTCCTCGGAGTATATTATTTATAAATAAGGGAGGTTTAGGGGTCCCAGCCCCCAATGGAGGGTGCAGGGGGCATAGCACCCCACTTTGCAACTGATGAACTATGTGCTGGAGTGGTGCAGTGATAATGGCTCAGAAATTCACTCTTATCTATGGTCACTGTTATTTACTGTCACCATTATTACAGTCGCCATAATGGAGTCACCGTATTGACAGTTGCTGTTATTGACTAGCCATTATGACATGGAACCTATACTAGACCACAACTCATGTTAACTACAAGTACTTTAAACTATGCCCTTGAGAAAAGGGTGGCCCTACCCCCACCCCTAATGCAGATCTTCTCTTGGTCCATCTCTCCACTTTAACAGTCAACAGAATCACCACTGGTATGAGCCTTTCCTCCACCAATGTTTCCTTGGGCCTTTAAAGCTCATGTTAATATCTTTAAGCACACCCAAGCACACACATCTTTATGGCAGTATCCAAATTATAAAGTCATAAAAAAACTGTTTCTAATTCTCCTACATTTGTCTGGTAGCATCCACCCAAACTCGGGACCTACCGAACTGTGAAAAGGTTGTCACCCCTGCACAGTAAAGGATTTGAAGAAGAAGAAGAACTTTGTTAATGTTATTTCAATAGTTGAGTACTAAGGTCCCATACAGACTGTATTAACTCTCTGGAGCACTGTCACTCCACTGACATCATCCCATAAGCACGTATCAGCAATTTTAGGCAGTTACTGAAGTGGCATGTTTGAATAGCGATCACGGGGTTTGTTTACATCTTACAGATAGCTTTGAATCCTATCGACCATGGATTAACAACATTTCAAGGCAAAAGGAGCACAGCATTATTTATTTATGAAATGTTTCACCAGGAAGGCACACTGAACCACAAGTCGCTCATCTCCCAGTGCGACCTTGGGGAAGGGGTACATTAGGTAGGTATTAGGTAGGTAGGTAGTTATGTAGGTAAGCATTTAACCTACAGTGCTGTGTTTTTTGTTAGGCAGATTAGGATACCCCTATTTATGAGTCCTTTAAACAAGCTAGCCAGACCTGGGAGACAATAGTTACAGGAGATTTTAACACTTACTGGGTCACCAAATCAAGCACAGCACATAAAGACCTGGTGGCTAGCCTCTACCTCACTCAAGTAGTAAAGGACTGCACCAGAACTAATTATAAAACTAGAACCAGCATCCTTATTGATCATGTATTGGCCACCCATCCAGAAATGCTAACTGAGGTTACAGTGTTGCCTGATGCTGAAAGTGACCATTCCCCTGTACTTGTGCCTGGTCTGCTAAATGTACCAGTCTTTCCCCAAATTTTCCAACAGTGGGGTACTCCTCAGAAGGCTAATTGGTGCTTTCAAAGAGTACCTGGTCAAACTGAACTGGAGTTACCTAGACTTCATTCTAGATATCGACTTAGCTCTTGATTTTTTCATCACCAAATTTAACACTTCCTGTAACAATTTTGCCCAATACAAAAAATGGATGTTGAGAGGGAACACTGCTGAGTTGGTCACTTTACCACTCCCAGCACAGATGCAGGTCCAGAATAATTTATAGCTTTGGGCCAGGGCCTCAAAGTCTCTGGTCCACCTGCAAAAATATAAGGCTGCCTGCAATAAGTGCACCAGAGACATTAGGCAGGCTATGTCCTCCTACTACAAGGAATATCTGGATATCAATTGTGTCAATGGAAAAAAAGTTTTGGTATTCCTTAAAGGAACTCCTTGTGAAGGATGACAAAGCACCTCATGCTATGCTCAATCTTAAGGGCTGAGTCATCCTTGCCCTGGAAGAGATCACAAACATGTTTAACAAAGCTTTCACTGATCTTAATGCAGTACTTCACCCTAACATAGAGTCTGACTCCACTATTAAGTTGAATATTGGTCGGGCACCCGACCACTCCAGCAGCACTAACTACCCCAAGTTCTATTTTAAAGCCTTATCAGTGGTTGACACTATCAGGTATGTCAAGAGGGTTCTTGGGAAAACCTGAATGGGAAGCGATGCCCTGGTCAAGAAATTAATTGCTCTGTCTGTCAGCAGAACAATGAAACCTGTGTTCAGTCCTGCCTCACCTCTGCACAGGACCCCCAATGACTCTGACCTCAATTAATTTCCAGGTTCTGAGAAGCAGGAGGGTGAAAATAACAACATAATTCATTAAAAAGCTTGCTGCTTCTCAAATGATTGAAGTGTTCATCTTTTTCTTTCTAAACCAACATAGTCTGTCTAAAATGTCTAGTTCACAAAAGTTTTAGTCCTCACAGGTGAAAAGAATAATCAACCAAATGGGCCTGATATTTCACGTGATCTTTTAACAACAAAATGTATCAACTTTCATTTAATGGGGGTCAAGAACCATATAACCACAGTCCTATTCAGCATGATACAGTTATCAGTTAATGATTCCTGCCACTCTCCCTCTCTGCTATATTAACAGACAGCTTCACATCCCCAGGCGCTCAGGGCACAGTTTATTAGGAGCACATCTTTAAATGCACACTGAGCTCCAAACAGGGGCAGCAGTTGTCTTCTGCCTGACACTGTAGTTAATCACCTCCTGCGTGTGACCATTTGACAGTTTCAGGAAACTTTTTTTTTCTCCAGAACAGACGTTCTGAAGCCCAGCTAATAACATGCTAATTAAAGAAAGTACATGGAAGACATGAACACTGGGGGCCAAGAGTAATTGGCTGCATAGAAGACAGGGCTGAGACACGTCACTTTATCTGTTGCTCCTGATTATGCTCTAATTCGAATACCAATATTTCTCTGCACGCTGAGGTGCTTTGGGAAAAGGCTCAGGCTTCCTCAGACAAGTGTAGGACTCCTCTGGGAACATCAAAAGATTACACTTTTTCCCCTACTTTCAATTCAGTGGCATTGCTCACATTAACAGATGTGGCAGCCAGGCACTGCAAGAAGACCAGGCTTTCTAATTTCTCCATGGCAAGGCAGAGATCACAAGGAAATGAGAAACTGCACCATTAAAAAAAGTGCTAAGCTTGGTAATAGAAATGATACACAAAGCCTGTCACAACTGAGCAGTAATTAATGTGAGAAATTTCTCTTATGCAGTCTATGCAAAGTGGATATACACACCTGGAGGCTGTTCTCAGAGCAATAAAAAAATGGAAAATGAGTCAACACAATATATTTTGAGTGCTCTTTCTTACTTTTATTTTCTCTTGAGTCTATATAGTTGAGTTACATACACTGATGAATACATGAACTGGAATGAAATTTCACTTCAATGTGTCATTTGGGGACAAACCTCTGCCTGCTTTTCTGTGTTGCTTTTATAAATACATGATAGCCACTTTATCACATTGTGCATTGCATTTTGACTTGCTATTTTAAATACAAAATAACACAACAGTTCACAGACAGTATGATTGTCAGTTCCAGTTATATTGATTTACTGCAAATATTACATTAGGTAAGAACAACTGGTAGAGTTGTGGAGTTTTGGGGAAAGTGCTATATATGTGTTTTGTGGAGGGATTCGTTGTCATTGAGATATGTTACTTATTTACTATGAGAGAACAAGCCCACATGTTGACATGCTCAACATTCAAGTCAGGAATGTCATACCACAATTGTCCAGAGCTCTGCATCAGCAATGTTTACGTGCCCAAAATGCAATTATGTAGCTAGCTGGGCAAATGGTGTAGACACCCCACAACACCACTTAGAGTACTGATACAGAATCAGCTTATCAAAATGCTATGGTCACTTTTTCAGTCTCATTTTTGAAGGTCTGATTTTCTTGCTGGCAATAAAGGAATAGAGATCAAAGTGAGTTTTCTATTCCAGTCAGCAATGGTGCTCTAAGTTAGAAGACACATATATCACAATAAAGTACATTTGTAAGGAAATTAAACAGTGTGCCAGCTGTATGATCTTGCTTGTAAAAAAATAATATACCCATAAAAGTAGCACATGGTCATTATCATGCAAACAGGCCAACCTTTAATTAGAAAAAAGCACAGCTACATTCTTGGCTTCTGGCTGCTATGCTTCCAGCAGGGTATTTTCACATACAGTATGACCTAAAGGCAGAGACTATGCAATCTAGAAACGAGTGCCATTTCATTTTAACATGTTAGGCTTTACATTAAATGTAGCTGTGCACAATGTACAATGGTGTGATATCTGAAATATGTCAAGAGTGTGAAAGGTCAGAATGTAATGGGCAGTGCAGTGAGTCACAGTTTTTAATAGGAGTTATTCTATGCCACTGGTTTATTGTATTTTTTGTCATGTTATTTATACAGTAGGTTTTAAACAATGCAGCAGGATTAACTCTCAAGGGATAATAACTGTAATGCATGTTAGTCATAGGCACTTTGAAATCAAGACTTGGAAAGCAAACAAAGCAGCTAGCTGCTATGTTGTCAGTCAGTCACTTCTTCTGTTTGTGTAACCCCCATGTTGTAACCTTTTAACTCCCTGTACCCTGGGAGAGGGGTTGTATGGCCTAAGAAACCTTCCATATCTAGTGGTATTTCTGACTTGCTTGGAGTTTCCTTACCTTCCTTCAATAAGTGCTGTTAAATGTAATCATCTGGGATTCTTTGTGGCACCCCAGGATCAACTGTGCATAAAGGGTCAAAAATACCTAACATCTTTGAAGAAAGCGACCCTTTACTGATTGACAAGTAGCATAAGTTCATCCATGAGATTTAGGGATCATGATTCATTTGGCTATGGTTTTCTAATCACACCTCTTTCATAGCCTTTACACTTGCTGCACTACTTTCAGAGCCACTATATTATTTTTGCCCATCTTGCAGAGCAGTTATGAAGTTGCAGCCCCTCTTTCAGGGCTAAGATTGACTTTGTCCCTTTTTTCAGAGCCAAGATAGATTCCAGTCTCTCTTGCAGTACTAAAGTGAATTCTAGCCCATCTATCAGAATTAAGTAGGGTTTAAATCCCATGGTCCAGGACTGATTCCTGACCCAATTACCAGGCTGGTGTCAGCTGACCCAACCACCTAACTTAGCCCCTTGTTGTGCTGCATGGTCAACCTGTCCTGTTCCATTAATTCCCACTACCCTTATAGTGCAGTTGGCTACACATTGTACTATTGTATTTCAACTGTCCTTGTACTTCACTTAGTTATGGGTACATTTTCCATGATGGTCCCTCTCTTCCACTTTGTCCTTTTAAGCAATTAATTTAGCTGGTCTCCCACATCCCACAGTCCTAATGAAGGATGTATGCTTTACCAGTCACTTGCTCAATGCTCTTATTCCTTTTCCCATGTTCTGTTGGGCTGCTTTACTATGAAGGTGAAAGCCGCAAAATTCCTGATTTTCACTTCACTGCATTTATGCTTTAGGGTATCAGGGTGAAGCAATCTGTGCCCAGTGCCTGCATAAACAACCACATGCCAATATTTCTGTGACCTAGCATGAATGGGGTCCCACTGTACTAGGAGCCACACATAGCCACATGTGAATCTAGGCATTGACAGACACCACGCCCTGACAGTCCATCATCCTTGTGGTGCTGGATAGTGGCAGCAGTGCCAAGGTGCCCCACCTCAGGACACCTCATCCATGCTGGATATGGATCTCCTACCTTGTCTGGCACCTGTTTTTCCTACTGGGGCCTCCCCTGCTTCTTTGGATGCTAAGTAATCTGCATCAGCACTTCTCTGAGATTGCCCTTCCAGCATCTCCTTCATTGTCTTCAGGGGAATCCTCCACAGGCTGGAGGGCAATCAGATCATTGGCCTTAAGGGGAAACACTTCTGGGTTCCCAAACCCTCTTGGTGGTCCTACAACATATGTACCACTATTGACATATGGTGAGCTACATTGAAACATCCCCAGATCCCTATTCCCCAATATCTTTTACATGTTTCTGGCACTACTACTATTCCTACTGCATTTTTCCTGAAATTTGACATACTGTAGTAGGAATCACTGAAATGTGGTGGTTGGAATCTAATACATGATACAAGGAATTTATGGGCTATTTATTATTAAAGGTGTGTGTAAAAATGGTGGGAAGTAGCCACCTATATTAACAAGGATTTAAAATTGTAAGTTTTTTTTTCATTTTGGTTTTTGTTGACCAGGAAAGGAGAACTAGACAATTCTGCCTATTTTCAGCCTCATCCAGGGAGAGGGGGAAGATACAGATGCAAACTGACATGCAGAAACACATTAAGCTGTTGGTGGTATTGTTTTTAGTGAATGGGGGGACTCTTTTGACGGTCAGCTCTGATGGCAACTCTTGGTGAACCACCGGAGGAGATGGACATGTTTGAGGCTGGGCAGTGGGTCTCCTTCCCTGCCTCTAAAGCTCAAGAGACCACTGCAAAAATGATTATGAAAATGAGTAAAAATATGGTCAGGAAGGTAGACATGGATACCCTTGACACTGTACCAAAAGATCTAATCACAGATCCTGAATTCTGCAAACTACTAGAAGAGAAAAACATTACAATGCAGCAAGTAAAGCTGAAATGAAAATGGGAAAGAACACATTCGGATAATGCAGTCCCCAAGCTTGCCAAACCCTCAGCAAAGCATTTACCATCTGATGCACAGCGGCAATTGACAAATACTTACGTGTCAGCATTGAAGGAAAGGCCCAATGACAGTTCACCACACGAAGAAAAAATGAGCTCAGCGTCTTCTACAAAGTTGCTGACAACCTCCAGCTCATAAATGGATTCTTCTCCTCCAGTGGAAAGTAAAGAAATATTGGGGGCTTTGTCAGAAATGGCAAAATCAGATGGCATTCCATCTGACCTAAGACAAGCCCCCGACACTCCTGACACACCCGAATGGTCTATAGAGTCAGCCTTGTTAGCCGAAGGCTGGGAAAAAGCACCAGATAATGCTGGATGGGTCTCATTATCGTCGTCTATCAGAATGCCTTCTACACCAGTTTCTACATTCCAAGGCACTGTAAATATTGAAAATATGACTATTAATAATGGAACAAATACTGAGGATTCTAACATAGTTATGGAGACACAGAGCTCTCCTCTGCATCTCACTTCAATGCTCCAAATGACACAAAACCATGCTCTACAACTACTGAATAATAATAATGTGCAACAAATTAATGAAAGTACAGCTTTACAACAGACTACTAATGTTGCCCCAGATGCACCTCTGAACATTAGAAACAGAACAAATCCTAGACCTTATGCATCACTGTTTCATTTACCAGTTTCACCAGCCAAAAGGCACAATGCAGTGTGTCTACTTTACAAAGGAGGTCTTGATACTACAACAGACCATGTGTATATGGGGAAAACTTTACTTAAGGGTTCATTACAGTTTTGTGACACCAAAATATATACACTTATTCATGTGTCAGGAGAGCATACGTTCAATGTTAGTTTTAAAGTTGTAAGTGGGTTGGAACGCTTTTGGACACATTACAATGACTTAAAACATACCCCTTTATGATCTCCATTTGAGGTAATCCCTCTCAGAAAACCTGGCCAGTGTTATTTTGTAATGCAGGGGTTAGTGTAACAGACTTAATATACTGGCTCAAGCAAAAATGTACTGTTCTAGAAGGTTCAGAGGCTATCTTTGATAATGAATGTTTCTGGACTGGTGACTGGAAAATCAAAGTTTTACTATGCTCTACTGACAATGGCCTCGAGCATTTACCAAACTGTTTTTTCTTGAGAGGGACAAGGGATCATTATTTTATGCAGGCCAACCAAAGGCCTGCTATAAGTGTGTATCAATAGGCCACATTAACAATATATGTGATAAAGTTAGGTGTAAGCTATGTAATGAAACTGGGCATATAAGTGGGCACTGTCTGAATAAATTGCTGTGTAATTTACGTGAGGAGGAAGGTCATTCCTACCAAAGTTGTCCTTCGGCAGCCCCCAACAAGGAAGCACAAACTGACAGCAAAGAACAATGTCTCTTAACTACAAATGCCCAGAGTCTTCAGACTGCAACTACATCAGCCCCTAGGGCCCCCTTTCCAAACCCTAGAGCTAACCAACCCCTCCCCGCCCAAGACACTTCCATCCCTATGCTCCCTCTCCATAAAGAGATGATTAGAGTGACAATCTGTACTGAAACCCCTGAAATTGCCCCCACTACATCTGCAGATCCAGCCAATGTGCACCCCCTCCAATACTACAAGGATGAAAAGGAATGGTAACTAGACGAAAACAAAATTGAGCCACTCCTGCTTCTAAAATGACAAATAAATCAGTGATTCCTCTTACTAACATATTCCAATCCCTGCCTGAGGTCTCTGAGGAATCAGACACAGAAACTGACACCTCCTCAATCAAATCCTCCTTAGGTGATGCAGCTCCAGAGATGGAGGAGGAAGCTCCTACTACTCACATTGTATCAAAAGGCATGATGAAGCATAAACCAAAGGTTAAATTGAAAATTAAAATAGGGTAAAGAAATCTAGGAAGAAAAAACCATGATGGTTTTAATATAACTCAACTTTAATATATTTTCTTTGACTTTTTCACTAACAATAAGATCCTCAAATGTGAATAGTATGAAAAGTCATAGAAAACAAGCTGCTGTATTTTCTTCCCTATTATCTAATACAGCATGCAATTACTTTATACAAGACACTAGGCTACACACCATTTCTGAATTAAATTCTGCCTCTACAGCCTGGTGTGCAGGACCTGCCTATTGGGCCATAGGCCCTGATAAATGTTCAGGGGTTGGTATACTGATTCACTCTCTTGATATAAGGGTTATTAAATTAATTGACTTGATACCTGGTAGGGTTTTGATTCTGGATACCAGTTACAATAATTTCCTCATTTGATTTATTAATATCTGTGTAATGCAAACCAAAGCAGAAAGTGTCAATCTTTTTAAATCTATACAACCTTATTTACATTCAGCACATGCAGTTATTTTGGGAGGAGATATTAATTGTGGATTAACTGTACAAGACAGAGGGCAACAAGCCATGACAGTGAAAGTCTTTTGTGATATGTATTTTCTTTCTAACATTATAAATACTGCTGGATTAATAGACACCTGTTTTATCCACCACAGGACATGCCACACCTACTTTTTACAACGGAATTGGCTACCCGGATTAATTTCTTTTTTTTATTTCTAAAAATAATCCTATTAAGAAAATCCAGTGGCATTAGAATACTCCGATCATAAACTACTGGAACTTTGTACAGAGTATTCCAGGTCCAATAGTCCAGGACTCAGGAAATTTAACTCCTCATTACTTCAAACTTCATTCGTCTCCCAAAATATTACTTACTTTACTCAAGCAAAGAATCTGTATTTTTTTCTTTATGAAAATACCATCCAGTGGTGTGAGGACACTAAAAGAGAAATAATTATACTATTAAAGCAATTAAGTAAACAAAACAGAGATAGCTGCTGGAGCAGCCTGCAGTACATGGGCCTCCGATGCCTCCGTTGGACACCTATGACAAGGAACAGGACAGGTGATCAGTGCAATGTCCCAAGGAACCATGCCCACCCACAGTGCACAATGGGCCATGGGAACACACACCCCTGGAGGGCCTGTACTGGCCACCCGCAGGGGGGTGGGCCAATGCCTGCCAGCAACTCGGCACTCCACAATGTTGCACAGAGGTGGTCCCCACCACACAATGGCCACCTGACTGCACAATGGCAATCACATGGCAGAGTGCACTGGCAGCACCACAGCAAAAACAGTAGCAGCCGGGTGCACACCCACCCTGACAACAGCTGGTACATGTGTCCAATGGATGCACCACAGTGGCATGCTCTTCACACAGCTTGACACACACAGCTGCCATGTCACATGGCACAGGTGGCCATGCCCACTCCCCTGCCGCCCCCTCATGTAAAGTGCAAAGGACCATGCCAGTGTCTTCCTGCCCTCTGCAGCCTTGCTGGTGCTAGTCCTGCTACTGCTCCTCCTCCGTGGCCTGCTGCGGCCTGCTGTGCTGCTGCTGCTGCAGCTGCCTGTGCCCAGTGGTGATTTTCAGGCCCTGGGAATGAAACACAGACAGGTACACATCAGGAATCATCCACAGCAGCTGCCCACCACCCCCACCCCTTTGTACAGGGTGAGCCCCTGCCCGACACATCCCACACAGCTGCATCACAACGCAAGTGGTAGCTGGCAATGCCACTCTGCAATGCACATGATGACAGTGGCCTCTCTGCAGAGCATGCAAGCAGCCTAGCTAAACACCACAGTACAGCACCAGAGCGCACATGCAGTATGGGCCAACTTACCTGACTGTGGCACAGCCCCCAGCCTGACGAGCACCTCAAGCCTCCTCAGGCACTCTGGGTCCCGCTCAACATGTCACCGTACTGGTGGTGGCATTGTTCCCCCATTCTGGCCACCTCAGTCCATTGATGCAGCCTGGCAGCAAACCCCTGCAACACTGCAACCCTTGGCTGCTGCAGAGGCACCTGGCAAAATAGTTGGGGGGTGTGGGGCTTGACTCAGGCCACCAGGTTGACAAGTTCAACCTGTGTCCAGTTCTGAGCTCTGTGGACATGTCTCTGTGCCATGCTACACACCACGATCTCGCTAACCAAAATGGCAGCAGTAGGCACACGTGTCCACAACATGCGCCAGTTGTGTGATGCGAGGGAACATGAGCTGTGTCTGCTTATCATGCAGTACTGGAGATGTGCAGCATGGGCATGGCTAGGCAGGGTCACTGGGTCAGGGTATTGACCCAGGGGTCGGGGTCACACCAAGGGTCAGGGGTCGCCCACCTCTGTGCAGTGTGCATGTGTGCAATAGCAGGCCTGGTGCATCATGCGCTATGCCCCTGCATTGCAATGTCGGTACACAGTGCATGATTAACACCATGATACCATTAGGTGCATGCACACTGCAGGCCTGCACACTGTGCATGTATGCGCATTGTGCTGCTACTTGCTCCGACGTAATTTCATTGTGCACAGTGCATAATCGCGTTATTCAGAAACCACATACAAATGAGCTCATCAGCCAAGGCATGGCACACTGGGTGCATTACCATGTCATTATCTTTGTGACAAACCTCATTTGCATGCATTGCACCTTATAAGCACCACGAAACAGCACAGGCCATGTACCAGTATTGCATCCTTTCTAGGTAAGTTGCGCATGTCACTGCAGCTCACTGGGAGCAGACAGCACAGCAGGGTGGGATAAAACAGGGAAATGCTGCCACTGACAGACTGTGCTATCCATGTCCACAGGAAGTCAAATGTCAAAACGTGAGGAGGGTGAGGAGCATGGGCCTGCTCACAAGCACAGGCCCAATTTCACTAAAGCAGAGACAGAGGCCCTGTTCGATGCATACCTCGACAGGGATCCCCGGTTGAGTGGTGCCACGGGCACACCGCTGGCCAGGGCTGGTGCCTGGGAGAAGGTGGCAGCATACATCAACCAGCATGGCAGCCACCAGCGGTTGCCACAGAAGTTCCAGAAGAAGGTGGGCAGGGACAATAGGTGCATCAAGGAGAAGATGGCAGCCATCTGTGCATCCTGGGATGCCATCAGAGGGGGTCCTGTGGATGCGCCACTGCTCATGGTGCTGGAGGAGTTGATGGCAGCCACCATGCACTGCAGCATGGTGGAGGGTGTGCCTGGAGGTGGTTTCCAGATGGGTGGCAGCCCATCACTGCATGGTAATTATGTCAACTATGCACAGCTGGTGGCACAGAGGGTGCGTACACAGGCAAGCTGGCATGCATGCTGTCGGCAAGCACATCATGTACATGTGTGCACACCAACACAAATGCCATGCTGCCTGACACATGCAGTGGCAGTGTCAGGGGGCACATGTGGGCACTGCATCACTGACACACCTTTTTTCTCTTTCAGCACCAGCATGCCTCCGTGTGGAAGATGGGGTGCTGGCAGCTGCCGTGGATGATGGTACAGCCACAGGGGACCAGCCATCCACCTCCACTGGGATCCAGGGGCCAGACAGGCTGCAGTCCAGCACCACAGTGCAGGCAACTGTCCTGGACCTGGGGTCAAATGAGGCCCTGGATATGTTCCTCCAGGATGCCAACCTTGGTGTCCTGTGTGTGGAGACACAGATCAGGGTGGGGTCCGACTCTGATGAGGACTTCTCCCAGATCCTGGACAGCATGGGTGACAATGTGGTTGTGTTGCCCCTGCTGGCAGCAGTCAGAGGCACCATGCCCAGTGCTCTGCTGGTGGAGGAACAGCTACCGGCCACCACTGCATGTGTAGCTCTGTACACTGCCATGGCTGTGCCTTGCAGTGGTGGTGGTGTGGCTGCACAGGCACTGGGAGGTGTACAGCAGCTGGACAGGTGATGGCAGCAGGCTGTGGGTGCCACCGGGCAGCCGGGCACAGGGTCCACTGCCGGTGTGCCAGCAATGGACATTCCCCCTGTGGACCCCACTGTGAAGCATCCACCAGAGAGGGGGGCTGTGCAGCAAGGCCGGTCACCACATGAGGATCTGAATCCCACACAGGTTCCCCAGGATGCCAATCCACTGGCTGAGCACACCCATTTGCTGCGGGTGTCCATAGGAGCAACAGGTGCTGCTTGCCACTGGGGTGTGTGCACTGCATGGAGAGGTGTACCAGTTGACCAAGCAGCAGGAGAGAGGCAATGCGTAGATCCTGGTGGGGATTCAACGCATGCAGGAGGCCACAAGTGCATCCCTGGATCACATTGTCACTGCGATCATGGATGGCTTTGAGCTGCTGGCTGCCACAGAGCATGGCTGGGCACAGATGACCCCCACAGTGCGATGTCCACCCCACGATCCCGGTGTCAGGTGACTCCAACATGGTCGATGCCAGGCTCTAATGTTGGCATTCCAGGCACGCCCGGGACTGACACGGTTCAGCGCTTTCACTCCCCCATGCAGACATGGTCATGATCCCGTGGTTCAACCCCTGGGGGGGCTGTTGCAAACACCCCCTGTGGCTAATGCGCAGCCTGTGACTGCTGATCGGCCCAAGCAAAGCCAACCCTGTGGTCATGATGGCCATGGTTCTCTGCAGCAGATTTGATGTGCGTGCCACCCTGACCACAGTCTGCAGCTGCTTCACTGTTCACACATGGGTGGTGTGTGTGTGTGTGTGTGTGCATACCACTGGTGTGGCGCCTCTGTGTCACACCATATGCTGCCTGTGTGCATGCTTACCCGGCTGCTGGACCATGTGGCCTGGGCATGATGTGGGCAGTTTTGCACCGGTTGTGCCTGTGCATTGGTGCAATGCATCTGATCCATGTCTCATACCAATGCCTGGGTGTGTGGGCACATGTGTGTGTGTGTGTGTGTGTGTTGTGTGTTGCTGTGTGTGGTTGTGTGCCACTGACTCCCCTACCCCTGCATCATGCCTCTGTGTGTGCATGCCCATTGTCATGCATGCCCCTACATGTGTGCTGTACCTGTTTTTGTGGCTCATGCATGTGTATCGCACCACTTACCTGGGTGCACCATAGTGCTCCTGTGCAATGGTGTCCCGGTGTTGTCATGCCTGCTGTTTCAGCCGGGAATCCCTCCACCTGGGGGGGGCTGTCTACCACCCTATGGTCCATTGCCTCCATCGTCCCCACTACTGTCACCCTCATCAGCTTCGACAACTATCCCATGGTCAATGGCCATGTAGTGTAGTATGCAGCAGGCCAGGAATAGGACACAGGCTTTCTAGGGGCTGTACTGTAGGGCACCACCTGACCTGTCTAGGGAATGGAAACATGCCTTCAGCATTCCAAATACACACTTAATGATGTTACGCATGCTGACTTGTGCCTTGTTGAAGCGTTCCTCTGCTGGGGACAACGGGCACCTGTAGGGGTGAGCAGCCAGGGCCTCAGTGGATAGGTGCTGTCTCCTGTTTGGATAATGACATGGTTAGCACTCTGCTATTCTATGCTGTGCCCCTTGCCTGTTTCTGGCACCCACACCATCATGCACACCCTGCCCTCCCCCATCCCAAGGTCTGCTCTGCCCATCGCCCCTTGCCCGTGCCATACCCACCCACTAGGTGGCCTGTGGGGATGTTCCCATGTTCAAACCTGTGGCACAATGCAGAGCTGTGCCAGATGAATGCATCATGTGCATGCCCAGGGTGAGTGGTGCAGACATTGGTAATGCACCCCGTGGCATCGCATACCATCTGGCAGTTGATACTCAGGCTCCCCTTCCTGTTTATGTATGCCACACCCTCAGGGCCAGATGGCATGCAGATGGGCATGTGGTTGCAGTCAATGGTCCCAATCATGCCAGGCATCTGTGTTATCCGGTGGAAGTCGGGCATGGTTGCTGTATGCTCCCCCTGTGTGCTGGGGAAATGGATGAATTCCAAAGCATGTGGCAGCAGAGCATTGAGGAACTGTGTGAGGAGGCAGTACATGGCCAACTGCGTTGTGCATGTGGTGTCCCCTCTTGGTCTCTGGATGGTGCCCGTGGTGAACAGGCATATGACGGCTGTCACCTTCATCTCCATGGACATGGCGTGGCTTCATCTGGTGGGTGACTGCATCTCCTCACTGAACAGCTTGCAGAGCTGCCTCAGAATGGCCCTGTTCAGGTGGTACTGGTGCACAATCTCTGTGTCACTGTAATTCTCGAAGGTGATGTGAGCATGGTACCACCTCTGTTGGGCATACCACTGATGGGCCCTTCCTCTGCCACATTGCTGTTCCTCCTGCCCCCTCACACCCCTCATTACAGTCTCCATCATGAAGGGTGTACTATCCATGGCCCTTGCTGTCCAATATCCCCCTGGGCAGTAGGCTGCTGCTGGTTGTGTGCCACCCTGGTGCATTGCCTGGCAGTGTGTCTGTCTCTCTCTCTCTCTCTCGCCCTCTCTGCCCCTCACTCCCTCTCCAATGCCACCTCTGTCCCTCTCCTTCTGTGCCTGCCTTGGTCTTTCTTTCTTTCTTTCTTTATTTCTTTCTTTCTTTCTTTCTTTCTTTCTTTCTCTCTCTCTCTCTCTCTCACTCCCTCTCACCAGGTACAAGTGCTGTCTGTGTGCTTGTGCCCTGTATTTATAGGAACAACAGCACACAAAATACGAGGCACTCAGAACAGCCAAAAATAAAACATGTAGAAGTCATGGCAGTGTAGCAAATGAGAACCGCAGCACACTACCCCAGCGCTTTGTGTCCACTCCGGGACACTTCATCAGGAGGTGGGGACCTGTTGTTTTGGATCTTCGCTTTATTCAGAATTTCATCATTAAAGTGACAGTGCACTAATCATAAATCTTAAATAGAAGTTTAACAAGCAATCCATAAATCCCCTTATAGCAGACACCCTAAGTGTAAATATGAAACAAAAGTTACAAAAAAACTAAGATTTACTTTAGTAAAAAATAGTTAACACAACAGGCACGGTGAGAAGTCAAATTATTTTAGTATAGGGTAAATTAGCTAAGAAATCAGTTATGCTAGTATAATAATAGACAGTTCAGAACCATAATGGTTTAGGTAATAAAGATATATAGCAGACAAAACATTTAGCTATACCCTAAATAACATCATTAATATTTCATTACCACGTAAGTTATTAATTCCAGATTCAAACAAAAACAACATTGTGATATACAGTAATGAAGGCAGAGGCATAGTTTAGCTCTTCAAAGGTGGTTTGAAGAAGATATATTATCTATAGTAATACAGATTGTTATTTCCAACAAGGAACAACATTTTCAGAACACATGTTCTAATCCCACCAGAGCCACTTAATAAGGGCTTAGGATATAGTTACTTAACCAGGGATAACGAAAAGACAGTAAGTATAAGATATTCTCTAGAAAAGTTCCACCTATGACATCATTTATATTTCATTACCACATATGCTGTTATTTTCAAATTCAGGATAAACTGCAGTATGAAAAAAATGATAGCGAATTAGACATATTTTAACTTTTCATAGGTAGTTTGAAGAAAATAAGTTATCTATGAAGACACAGATAGCTATTACCAGCAAGGAGGAACATTTTCAGGACACATGTTCTGATCCCTCCAGAGCCACTTAATAATGGCTTGAGGTATAGTTGCTTAACCAGGGTAACAAGATAGATATCAAATATTTTCTAATCTCATCATGACCAATTAGCATGGGGAAATTTTATGCATATAATATTTAAGGCCTTCCATCAGCAAAATAAAAAAAAAACTGTATTATAAAATAAAATAATGAGTGAATAGGAATACGTCTGCTCAGAGCAACTTCGATCTGCTCCACACTTGCACCATGGTTTCACTGTTGAATATGCCACTGTGCTGGATATTCATGGGCATGTCCCCTGCACTTGCACCTGCATACATTATAGTTGCACATTGGTGCAATGGAAATTGCACTGCACAATGGCTCCTGCTGAATATGGCTCCTTGGCGCAAGTCTGCACTTGCACCAGCACAACTCAGTTGCGGCATGCACATCTGCTTTGAATATCCTGGCCTTTATGTATAGAAAATAAATTGTTTGGTGCCCTTTCTTATTTTGGGACTTAGTGCTAGTTTCTATGGTGAATGTTGTGGTTGCTAGGGACTAGACACCCCTACATTAGTAGTGCACACTTCCATTGGTTAGCCATCAGATCTGGGTGGGGTTCCCCCCAAAAAACAAAAATGGTGTCTGTTAGTCTCCTTTAGTGACTGGAGGATTGGCATCTACTTTTTGTAAGCTTTTATAAATATTTGGTTGATCCTGCATTCAGTTTTTTACATTGGAGGGTTATATCTGGTTTATCCTGCATATTTATTAAGGTATCTGCTTGATCCTGCATTTGTGGGTCTGGTCGAGTTTCTGTTCATCCTGTTGCAGGGTCGGGTCATTTAATCTGTTAGGTCCTACTGTTTGTAAGTGTAGCATGCACAGTTTTCAGCTGAGTAGGAATGCTGTTCTACCACAGAAAAGTTGACCAGCATTCCATCATGTTCGCACTGTGGTAGAGCAGCGTTTCAATTCAGCTGAAAATTGGGTCAGAATAACTTTCCACCATACACTATAAAAGAGTTTAGTATGAAGAAAAACATTTTGATGAATGTTCTATTAAGTATTAGAGGGACTGCAGTGTTAATAGCCTTGCTGACCACGCGGAACAGATTAATCTGGCTTGCAAGTAGGGTCATTTTCATTTTTTTGTTTAGAAAAATAATAATTTTATAACTTATTTTTTTCAGTATAGCAAATATATCATGCATGTTTTTGCAGTGTTTTTTCCTGATTTTAATCAAAGAAATTGTAAGCTTTAGTCTAATATAGAGATTGCTATTGTTATTTTGAACAGTTTATTAGGAATTTATGATTTTATGTAAAACATTGGCTTTAAAACAGTTATTTCATCATTTTTGTTTTTTGTACTTGTCCCTTACATAGGCCCCAGAGGTACCTCCATTATCCCTAGTATTCAGCTGGGTCCTGGCAGACTGGCATCCTGGTGTCATAGTGCATGATGCCAGGGAGTTGTTTGTAGTTTTTCTCTCCTGGTTCTCCCAGTGTGTGAGCTACATTGTGGTTGCTAACCCCCCCCCCAGGGCACTGGCACAAACGACGAAGGTCCAGGTGGAAAGCCGTGCTTGCTGCTAAGCACCTAACAGCACCCTCCAGACACTGTCCACTCTCTGACACAGTACCAAGTCCTCCCATGGAGAGGAGATCTGTCAGATGACAGCTAAATCCAGTTCCCCCCTCCCCACTGACCACTGAAGTCCCAGGTTTGTTCCTGAATACAGGTCAACAGTGCATCGGGAGGTGTGGCTTTCAGTGCTTCAACCCTCTGTATCACTGGGCTGGCCTAGTTCATACATTTTTACTGAACAAATATATGAAGTATATGATATCAATCTGCAGCCTAGAAACTGCAAAATACTTTGAAGTCAATGTCACTTCTGTGTTTGGTATGGCACAAAAGCAACAGGATGCCAAACTGACAGTCACTATTTTGGCTACACATTTGATTCCATTTTACAATGGTTCACTGCACTGCAAACTTAGTGTATCACATTTTTTCAACTTCAGCTTCAACTTTATTGAATAACAAGTTGAGATAAAATCTCATTTTCAATATAATCCAATGATAAAACACTTTTTTTGTACATATTTTATTTATCAATCTAATAAAATAGCTCACACATACACACTTTTATCTTTAATAAGAAATAAATACTTTACTAATAAAATACTTCACTTTAGTGAGAAAAAAAAATTAAAATCATGTTACAGAGCAAAATCAGCATTAACTGCCAGTCCTACTGCATAATAGAATTCTGATACCTACATTTACAGTTTAGCAAATACTTGAGAGCTAACTGAGTGGGTTTTTCTGTAAGAAAGCAGCTAGAGTCTTTATTTATTATAGCATTGATGATCTGTGACGATTTATGTGCTTTTTATGGTTGTGTGCAGTTTTAAAATCAAAACACTTCTGCTGGCTAGACCTGACACACATAGAAAACAAAAAAAAAATAATTAGAGCTATTTATTAGCTGTTTTCTTACTAAAAACCCACTCAGTTAGTTCTCAGGTATCTGTTACACTGTAAATGTAGCCAGTTTTGCTCACTGGATAAGAAAGGTTACACAACTCTGCTGTTGTGACTGATTCTAAAGCAGTTCTTCCTGCTGAATCTATGGTCCTTCTACATCACTGTCACATGAAACATTATGCATTGTTGGACCAAGAAAAGCAATAAATCTAATTGAGATGGATATGCCCAGGAGTTGTAAGACTACCATAAAGCTATCAGGCTAATTTAGGAAAAAACTACTAATAGCAGACAGGGGGAAGGGCACACTAGGAATTCACACACAAATCAAAACACTGCACAACATACATTTTTGCAAATTCTGGGTGTACTACTCCTTAAAATAGTTTGTCACACTGTACACAGTACTCTAAATGAAATACAATGTGTCCAAATGTGTGGCAAGCCGTTAGGGACATAATTCAGAATTTCTGGCTGTATAGTAAAACACACACTATATGGTGAAATACATACATCATATAGTGAAATATATACATAATATAGTGAAATACATACACAATGTAGTGAACCACACACAGTATCTACTGAAATATATACATCGTATAGTGAAATACATATACTGTATACTGAAATACATATATTATATAGTGAAACACATACACTATATAGTGAAATGCTTACATTGCATAGTGAAATACATACACTATCTACTGAAATCCAAATACTGAGAACTGAAAATCCACTTACACTATATACTGAAACAAATGTACTATGTACTGAAACATATAGACTACCTATTGAGATACATACACTGCAGAATGAAACATCCACATAAACTATCTACTGAAACAAATACTCTATACATTGTAACACATACACTATATATTGAGAAAAAACTGCATACACTATATACTGAAACAAATACACTATATATTAAAATGCATACACTACATACTGAAAAAGCATATACACTATATATTGAAACAAATACACTATATATTGAAACATCTACACTTTATATTGAAATACATACACTATATTGAAATAAATACACTATGCACTGAAAAATCTGCATACACTATATACTGAAACAAATACACTATATTGAAATACATACACTATCTATTGAAATGCATATACTACACACTGAAAAAAGCACATACACTATATACTGAAACAAATACACTATATGTTGAAACATCTTCACTTTATATTGAAATACATACACTATCTGTTGAAATAAATACACTATGCACTGAAAAATCTGCTTACACTATATACTGGAACAAATACACTACATGGTGAAACACATACACTATGTATTGAAACACATACACTGTAGACTGAAAAAATTCATAAACTCTATATACTGAAACAAATAAACTATATACTGAAATGGACTATGTTCTGAAACTACCCATCCCCCTGCCCCTCCCCCATGAATGTCCTAGAGTTGAACTCATTGCCTGCTGCATTCAGTTATCTGCTAGCTTGATGAGAGGATCTTTGAAACTGCAGAGCTGAGGTAAACAAAACAGGGCTATCTCTTATTCTACTTCTTTATGGGGGGTTTTCCTTTTGTTTTGCTTGCATATCTTTAGTCAAATTTCAGACCACTGTGATGTAACAAGAAACTTTTAAAACTAATTTAAATGCTGTAGTTTATTCTTTTAAATAAGTGCTGCCTTCATTTACTGTCAGACAACACATTTGTATAGGAAGCTAATACAGGATATTCCTAACATACCTGTATACATAGGGAGCTGCATGCATTTTTCCAAGTTAAAGTGTTGATTTGTTTTATGTGTAATTAATTACTGTGTAAGTCCAGCAACTTATCTGAGTTGAATGCTTGGGAAGCACTTCAGGAGCTGTGGAAGTGTAAGCCAAAATCATTGTTAGTTTGTACTCTATGGACTATGTTTTGATTAAGTTTTTATTTTAATGTTTTGTTTAATAAACGTTTCTTGGTTAAGAAACAAAAAATATGTATTTTTGCTGCAATCCCTCAGTATTCAGTTCTCATCAGGAGTTTAGCTGGCATATGCATATAATTTGCATTGTTTTACTGAATAACTTTACTGTGAATCCTCACTGGAGGCATGCACAGTCTGTTTTGGGGTTTGAGCTTCTCAAACTGTGTTGTATTTCTTTTTTTTTTCCCATAGAGATTTTTATCTCCTTAGTCACCCTGCTACCCCCTTTGCCCACTGACATCTCCAGCCCAATCACTTACCATCCACAGGACATATTTGCTCTGAGATCCCCCCCCACTCACATCCCTGTGTGGCCATTGACAAGGAGACACATATTCTGAATGTGAGCAGAGCCTGGTTAGCAGTGCAAAATCTGCAGCAGGTTGTTGGATCATTTTGCCATTAGGGGGTTTCTACCTTTGGTTTCATCCCCTGGGCAGCCAAGCATGGAATTATGCAATTGCATATAAAGACACATGCTTGCTTTGTGCCTGCCTGAGCCCTCCCCCTTATGCAACTCCACTGCCCTGCCAACCCTCCTCAGCTAGGTGGATGTTGAAGAGCGGGGTGGTCAGACTTCCCATCACTGAGAGGAGAGCATTCCCCGAGATGCTCAATCATATCTCCCCCCCCTAGCTAACCCCTGTGCAACTCAATTCCACCCCAAAACTGGGCCACTGGCATGGGAGGCAGTGCAATCACCACCAAGCTGCTAGGCCAGCCCACGAGACTGTGTTTTTATAAGTAAATAAAGACAGCATATAGGTAAAAGAAGAAAACAAACTGTATTTTAACTAGTCTGTTATAAACATTTTAAGTCACATCACAATGTTTTGAAATTGGATAAAGGTTTTGCAAGCAAGATACGATAAAACAATACATAAAGAGATAGATAAAATAAACCTTTTATGTTTACCTTCTGCATCTTAGGAGGCATTGGTCAGGATTTTTAGTCAACTGGGACCCCATTTTCAGAAAGTTAGCGTGCAGAGCTAAACATTACACTGTGGGAACAGCATGGTTGGATCGGTGTTGTATTCAGCATCACTTGATGCTACCCTGATCATGTGCATGTGCATATATACTACTACGGGCCCCATGTAAATGAGTAATCCTCTCCTGCATACAGAGCACAGTGCTGTATAAAAGGTTTCCTTAGTGACCATAAGTACCTCCCTCTACATTTTATACTCAGCCTCTAGACTTCTAGTACCTAGATGCTTGATTTTGCACTTTTTGGCTTTGAACCCGAACTGCCATGTCCCATAGCACACCTTAAGTTTTCTAATGTCCCCACTCATTCTCTCCATCTGCACCTATCAATGCTATTACAGATTGTGATGTCATCTACAAAAAAGCATATCTCCCCTTCCAGTTCTTCTGTTATGCCACTTATAAAGACACTGAAGAGGATGTGTCCCATTACTGAACCCTCCGGCACCCTACTGGTCACTCTCTCCTCACTGGAGAGAGTGCCATTTACCACCACCTTCTGTGGCTGTGTGCTATCTCAGGTGCAGCACTTAGGAGTGCACAACACTAATCTGAAAATGGGGGCCCACATACCACTGTAACAGGACTAGCACTGCATTGTGGTAAGCATGGCTGATACTATTTTATAAAGCATTCTTCTGTGCAGTGCTAACCTGTTAATGTGGCACTATTTTTTTTTTTTGCACAGGATTACTAATTGCAA
Source organism: Neoceratodus forsteri (assembly GCA_016271365.2). Taxonomy (NCBI): domain Eukaryota; kingdom Metazoa; phylum Chordata; order Ceratodontiformes; family Ceratodontidae; genus Neoceratodus; species Neoceratodus forsteri. The sequence goes on from CM057455.1 coordinate 538,636,728, forward strand.
CCACATGCTCATACAACTGGGGGTTGCCCTAATGTATATAAGGTGTACAGGTATGCTAAATGCTTTCTTGAAGTGTTAACACACTGCGTGGTTAGTGCTAGTTAATGATTCTGGAAATCGTGTTTTAACTGCACACACGCAGCCTTCCAGCTACCCCCCCCCCACACACACATACACACACAGTCAGTTCTGGACACAATAAAAAACAAGCATTTGTTAATGCTGAATGTCGATTGCGTTGGTCCATTAAGCTAGCTCACTGGCCCTCTGTCACTCACTTGTTCTGTTTCTCCTGGTGCTGCAGGCTGCTGTTTTGTACTGTGCTCCTTCCTGCATTGGCACCCATTTCTGTCCACAAAGAAATCTGCAGATGGCCTGACAGAGCTCCACTTAGATGGGTCACTCCTCCCTCTGACTCCCTCATTCTGTTTCTCCTTGCGCTGCAGGCTGGCCTTTTGTACTGGGCTCCTGTGTACATTGCTGCCTTTTTCTGCCCACAAAGAAATCTGCAGCAGTCCCGACACAGCTCCATTCAGCTTGCTCTCATTCCCCCTCTCTCACTCGCTCATTCTATTTCTGTCAGTGCTGCAGACTGCCCTTTTGTACTGGGCTCCTGCATGTGTTGCCGGCTTTTTCATGCCCACAAAGAAATGTGCAGCAGTCATGATAGAGCTCCATTGAGCTTGCTCACTCCCCCCCCTCTCTCACTCGCTCATTCTGGTTTTCCCACCACTGCAGGCTGCCCTTTTGTACTGGGCCGGGCGTACATTGCTTTCTTTTTCTGCCCACAAACAAATCTGCAGCAGTCCCAACAAGCTCCGTTGTGCTCACTCACTCCCTCTCCCTCACTCACTTATTCTGTGTCTCCTGCCACTGCAGGCTGCCCTTTTGTACTGGACTCCTGCCTGCATTGGCGGCTTATTCTGGCCAGAAAGATATCTGAAGCAGTCCCGACACAGGTCCATTGAGCTCGCTCACTCCCCCTCTCTCGCTCACTCATTCCGTTTCTCCCGGTGCTGCAAGCTGGCCTTTTGTACTGGGCCCCTGCCTGCATTACCACATTTTTATGCCCACAAAGAAATCTGCAGCAGTCACAGTACAGATCTGTTGAGCTCGCTCACTACCGCTCTGTCACTCACTCATTCTGTTTCTCTTGGTGCTGCAGGCTGCGCTTGTGTATGAGGCTCCTGGCTGCATTGGCACCTTTGTCTGTCCACAAAAAAATCTGCAGCTGTCCCAACATAGCTCCGTTGAGGTCGCTCAGTCTCCCTCTGTCACGCACTCATTCTGTTTGTCCTGGCGTTGCAATTAGCCCTTTTGTACGGTGCTCCTGCCTGCATTGGTGCCTTTTTCTGCCCACAAAGAAATCCACAGTAGTCCTGCTTGAGCTCTGTTGAGTTCACTCAGTCCCCGTCTCACTCACTCATACTGTTTCTCCCACCACAGCAGGCTGGCCTTTTCTACTGGGCCCCTGCCTGCTTTGACACCTTTTTCTGCCCACAAAGAGATCCGCAGCAGTCCTGACAACGCTCTGGAGAGTTCACTCATTCACCCTCCCTCACTCGCCCTCTCATTCTGTTTCTCCCAGTGCTGCAGGCTGCCCTTTGTACTGGGCTCTTGCACTGGGGCCTTTTTCTGCCCACAAACAAATCTGCAACAGTCTCAACAGAGCTCAGTTTAGCTCGGTCACTCCCCCCTCACACTCGTTCGATCTTAATCTGTCCCAAACACTGATTTCCCACAGCGACCGTGCTATTCTCCGGCAGGAGTGCAAAAACATATTTAGACCAGATGTGAAAAATGACAGCTGTACTCTTCATAAGGAGGTGTGAAAAAAGTGCCACTGTTGAAAATGTGCTGTGAAAATATTACAAATGTGCGAAGTTACAAGGGTGCGTGGAAACAGTTCAACGCACGCTTGTAACACAGTCATGTTATGGAGTTTAGCACCAAATTTTCAACATAGGACTTTTAGGACCTCTGCTCATGAACAGTGCCATTGTCATTTTCTTAATCTGTCCCAAACACTGATTTCTCACAGCGACCGCATTATTGTGTGCGTCAACTGTGAAACCACATTTCAGTCAGGATGTGAAAAATGACAGCTGTACTGCTCATAAGGAGGTGTGAAAAAATGCCACTGTTGAAAATCTGGCATGACAATATTACAAATCTGTGAAGTTACAAGGGTGTGTGGAAAGTGTGCAATGCACACTTGTAATACAGTCATTTGCTGGGCTATCATCATCAAATTTTCAACATAGGCATTTTAGGATCTCTGCTCATGAACAGTATCACTGTCATTTTCTTAATCTGTCCCGGACAGTGATTTCCCACAGCGACTGCTCTATTCTGTGCCGGAAGTGTGAAAACACATTTCGGCCAGGATGGGAAAAATGATGGATGCACTGTTCATAAGTAGGTGTGGGAAAATGGCAATGTTGAAAATCTGGAGTGAAAATATAAATTCACGAAGTTACGAGCGTGTGTGCAAACTGTGCAACACATGCTCGTAACACAGTCATTTTATGGAGTATCATTAGCAGATTTTCAACACAGCCATTTCAGGACCTCTACTCATGAAAAGTGTCACTGTCATTTTCTTAATCTGTCCCGAACACTGACTTCCCACAGCAACCGCTCTATTCTGCGCCAGAAGTTTGAAAACACATTTCCGCCAGGATGTGAACAATGACAGCTGTACTGTTCACAAGGAGGTGTGAAAAAATGGCAATGTTGAAAATATGGCATGAAAATATTGCAAATTCATTAAGTTAAGAGCGTGGGTAGCAACTGCACAGAGCACGCTTGTAAAACAGTCATTTTTTTGCATTTTTCCACCAAATTTGCAACATAGGCTTTTTGAGACCCACCTCACGAACACTGGCACTGTCGTTTCGTTAATCAGCCCGGAAAGATAATTCCGCGCAGTGACCGTGAAATCTTCTTTCAAGGCCGATTAATGCAATGACAGTTCAAGAATTCATGAGGAGGGTCCCAAAAACCCTATGTTGAAATTTGGTGAAAAAAGTCCCAAAAATGCCCGAGATAAGTACTAAAGTTGAAAAAACACTATTTATTATGTTATACAGCTTACCAGCATTTCCTCAGTTCATGGTCGGATTTGAAGAGTGCAGACGTGTTCCCGGTCCACCGAAGATCGTCGTGCCAAGCTCCGGAGGTAAGTATGGTATGATGGGGGTGTGTGGGGAGGCAGGGTGTGCAGTGGGTTGGAGCAGGTTGCAGGTGGGGGCCAGGGACACTACAAGGAACCATTTCCTTTTTTGCAGGTAAAAAAAATAAAAATACTTTGCGGGACCGTTTTTCCCTTTACTGGGGCATGTGGCACGCTGGGATGGGCACCAAGCATGCCACCAATGGCTTTCTTTTGGGGGGGCAGCAGTTTCCGACAGGAATTGAGCACCCCGTCGTCATGAATAAAAGCGGGGGGGTGTTACAGAATGCAGACGGGGAGTGGGCTCCCCCGTTGGCTCCAGAAACAATGGGGCACGAGGCCGGCGAGGTTTGGGACCTCATTGGCACATAAACACGTTGGGGGGGTTATATTGTTTGTGAACACGGTGGCAACCTGCCGCCGTGTTCACAAACAATATCAGGGTTTTTACATCCGACCCTACAATGACGGGTCGCTCCCTCATTGCAGCAGATGGCTGATGCTGCAATGACGAGGCGGCCCCTGATTGCAGCAGCGAAATTGTCAGCAGTTGGTGCAAATATTCCAAACCACTGTCACCAGCAGCCTGCAATGGCATTGGGGGAAGCCGGACGACCTTTGCAGGCTGAGGGGGCCTTGGCCACAACAGTGCCGTGCCTCCACAGCTTGCTACTGAGAAAGCTGCCGCAATATGTTATTTGCGCTGTGCGCAATCAACATAAAAATGGTACATCTTGTCTGCCCCATTTCCCATATTAAACCTCAGAATTTACTGTTCATGCAGGGTAATAGCCTTCATTATCCACTTCCTTGTTCCCCTCCCTACTACTATCAGCCTGAGTAACTATTATACCCTTCACTTTTTCAGAGCCATTCTTGAAACCATTTATGGTTTTGGTGCCTGCCATCTCAGTTGGCAAACTATTCCACATTTCCACCACCATTTCTGGAAAATAAAACTTTCCAATATCCCTCTTGAACCTCCCTCTCATCAGTCTCTACTTGTGCCCCCATAACCTTGAACTGTTACTCATGCTAAGTAGTTCTCCATTCACTTTATTTATTCCTTACAGGAACGTGAAGGTCTCTATCATATCGTTCCTCTCTTGTCTGGTCTCCAGTGAAGACATGTTCAGTGCCTTGAGCAGATCCTCATACGATCTGTTCTGTCAACTCTGAATCATCCTGATCACCCTTTGTCCTTATCTTTCCTGAGGTGAGGTCTTCAGAAGTTCAGAACTCTGAACAGGATACCCAGTGCAGCCTCACCAACGATCAATAAAGGGGCAGTAAACCTCTTTTCTTCTACTATCAGAACCCCTTCTGGCACATCCGAGTATCCTATTTGCCTGACTAGATGCCTCACTGTACTAGCTTGATTGTTTAAGGGAGTCACTAATGACGAATACTAGGTCTTTTTTCTGAGCTGTAGTGCTCAGCTCTACCTCTCCTATCCAGTACTCTGTCCTGGGGTTCTTGTCCTCTAAGTGAATCACCTTTCACTTTTTGGCATTGAATTTCAACTGCCAAACCTTAGGCCACCTCCCTAATCTTTACATGTCAGTCTGCAGTTTCCTACTTCCCCATCACTATCTACCCTCCCATGAGCTTGGTGTCATCTTCAAAGAGACACAGCTCCAGATTCATTCTCAGATGTTGTTAATGAGCATATTGAAGAGAACAAGAGTCAGGATGGATCCCTGTGGCATTCCACTCTTGACTTCCCTCTTTTCTGATCTGACACCATAATCACAACCCTCTGATGCCTCTCATTCAACTAAAGCCACCTCACCCCTATCAAAACACTGCTTTTATTTTCCTTCAAATCCCTGGACCTCACTCCCTTGCACCGTGACCTAAGTCACTCTGATTGGTCCCCTATCTCATTGATCTGCTCCACTGATTCCATGATAACATATTTCAAAACAAAATTACTCTAAATATATATATTTTTTTAGTTATTTAACCAGGAGTAGCACACTAAGCTGAAAGCTTTTTTACAGGAGCAACCTGGGAGCACAGGGAAGTTAAGTGACTTGCTCAGAGTCACACAGTATGCAAGTGGAAGCTGTGGGATTCAAACCCATGTCTGGTCTGCTGGATGTCACCAGATTTGCTGCCCAGAGCCTTAAACCACTGCGCTATACTGCCTCCCCTTTATGGGACTGCCATGCTCCCCCAGAGCAGGACATGAGAAAAGTTACACCACCTCCCCTAGATCATGGCTGACCTCATAGCTTACTTGCAAGTGCGTGATTTGGCCTGGTCAAAAAATAAGCATAACCCATCCCCCATGGCTTCCAGAGGTATAATCATCTCCGCAGCACCTGTACCATAGCAATAAGCTTGCCAAAGATGAGAATTTTACATCTAACTTCAGTACCAACATTGGTTACCTGTCTAAATTTTGATAGGCTGCCACAATCTCTTCCCCCCTCCCACTCCTTTGCTTGTCCTCAGAGTCAGTGACACCCCTGTCTCTAACCTCTCCTTCATCAACATAGAGATGTAATTCCTTTTCATCACCTGTACCTCCTCTCTTCTCTCCTCCCTCTACCCTTCCTCACTCCCCTCTCACCCCTGCCAGCCTGCATGATTGTCATCTCCTTCATTCCCACTATTGTTTTTTTTCTCTCCTGTAACTCCATCCTTTATCCCCGACTCACTTCCCACCCTTAATCCTTCCCAGGGTAGGAGGCCAGATGGCTGGGATAGCAAGCTCCTCCATCTGACTGCTTCTGCAATCTCCTCCCCATTGGATGACCTCCCTAACCTCTCCTTCTGGTGTTCCTCCATCCTTGCTGACTGGAAGGCTGCCACTGTTACTCCTCCTCCTCCAAAAGATGGTGACCCGTCAGGTACGAACAGCTACTGACTAATTTCTCTCCTCCCTCCAAATTACAGGAACAAATTATCTTGTTACAGCTCTCCCCCTTTCTGGACTCCTCTTCCTTTTTCACCCAATAAAAGTATGACTTCCTCAAAAATCACTCCACCATCTGCTCAGGCTCACCAAATTCATCCATAATGGTATGGATCACAGCCTATTCACTTCTGCTATCTTCATCGATCAAGCCAAAGCATTCAACCCTGTCTACCACCCAATTATTAGCCAAACTCCAGGCTGCAGGCCTCTCTGACTTAGCCATCAGCTGTTCCACTCCTACCACAGGGGTTGGTCCCAAGCAGTCAAAAGTGGTGACCTCCTCTCTCCTTCGAGCCTGTATCCACTTGGGTCCCACAAGGATCTGTGTTAAGCCCACTACTTTTCTCCATTTTCCTTAATGCTCTCCCCCTATATGTGCTTGTCTGCATCCATTCACATGTACATGGATGACACGGTCCTCTTCACAGCAGGCTCACAGACTCCAGCTGGACTTTGATCAAGTTCAGCCCTGACCACACACAAATCAGCTTTTCCTCAATGTCAAGAAGGCTGTCTCCATGTCCTTTGGCACAAGGCACCAGACTCTCTAGGGTCCCTCCCCTTCCTTCTTTGCATACCCTGGATGGCTCCCCTGTGGAGGATGTCACCACCTTTAGTTATCTTGGTATCTGGATAGACCAGCACCTAAATGTTTCTGAACAAGTGGATGCTATAGTCAAAAAGATGCACCACAATTTGGTGCACTTTACAGGAACTGTGACTGTATCCCACCTCCAGCATACCATGCTATTATCCAGAGAATGATCCTCCAAATCTCTGACTATGGTGAGTTGGTCTACAGCGTAGCCCCCTTCACTACTCTTCCCAGACTGGACACATTCTTCAACTATTTCTGCCATTACACTCTCGATAATCCTTCTTGGACTCACCATTGTTCTATATATAAATCTCTTTCCTTTTCTTTTCTTGCAGACAGACACCATGCCCACTGTGCCAGCTTTGTGGGCAAATCTGGTTTGTTTCCCTACCCTCCTATCTTTCCGATGGCCCCATTATAGCCATACCATCAGAAGCTGAAATATTCAAACCCTAGCAGTCCCTTCAGTTTTCACAGCAATTCGGCAAAGTCACGTTCAGCCACCGCTGCCCTAAAATCTGGAACTCCCTCACCCCAGCCATTCACCAATTTCCCTCTCATGGATTCTTTCAAACCACTTCAGTGATCGCACCTCTCCCTCCTGCACTTGCTCTAGTTTTCCCTCTTACTCTCCTATTACTTGTTTCCAGTGTAGGTACAGCTAAGATGTGGCACCTATGCTTCCACTCTAGGCATTATGCATAAATGTTTAAAGTTAATGTTGAAGTAAAAGCCTCTCCAGCCCCTTTGCATATCAGTTGTGCAGATGGAGCTCCCCTCCTAACTGTGAACTCCATCAAATACCTTGGGGTTGGACCTAGGGAGTCATATCCTAAATGTCTGTAGAACTGTGAACTGTAAATTGGGTCTGACCTATAGGGCCAAAAATAACTTGACACCTGCTGCTCATCTGGCACTTGCTAGAGGTGTACTACTTCCCTCCCTTAGCTATGGTCTCCACCAATTTGCCTGTACCTCCAAAGCTCTTCTTACTCGGTGGCACACAATGTACAATAACGTATGTCGCTTTGCACTGGCTGCCCCCCCGTCTCACCCACCATTGTGAGCTTTATGATAAACTAGGTTGGCTTTCCCTGACCAATCACCTGAACTTTGGGCTGGGATGCCTCGTGGGCAAAGTGATCAGAACCGGCACCCCCACGGGGCTGGCACAGTGTCTGTCACCTTCTGACCCCTCCTCTTACCCACTCAGGTTCCAGGGTCCTGGGACGCTAAAAATACCCCTCACCTGAACCCTTATGGGGACAGGGACTTTGTTGCATGTGCTCCTAGGCTCTGGAACTCCTTTCCTGACCATTTTCATTCTGCCTCCTCCCATCAGTGCTTCTGGAAGTCCCTGTGGTGGCATCTGAAGCTGGCCTCAACGTGCGACTGTCCCAAGCCTCCCTAGCTTAATTGTACTTGGAGCCCAACTGTTCTGAGGACCTGCCAATGATCTTTTGGTTGTTTCTCATGATCCAATTGCTCTCCTAGGCATCTGACTGCACTATGTATGCTCTAGACTATATATTGTTGATTATATGTACTTTATCAATTTCTGTCATAGCAGTTCACTCCATGCCTTACCCTTCCTTTTGTGACTCAATGCATTTTGTTACTCTATGTACTAGCTTTACTTGCTGTTATGTTCTGATGAATCTGTATTACCTGTTTTACTCTCCCGGGAAGTTCCTGAAAATAGGCATATAACTTGTCTAGTATACCTACCCGGTTAACAAAAGCTAAATAAATAAAACTGCTCTGTATTTGATCACCAGCATAGGTTTATGGCTCCTGACTGTGCTGTATATGCATTGTCGATTGTTTGATTGTCACTCAAGTTCTCACATCTTGCATGATTCATTCCCAATGTAATTTGTGGTTGTGTACCACTCTGCTTCATGTATGTTGTGTACTTTGAACTATTGTGCTGCCTAAGACCCACTTGTACAAGTTCCCCCCTTCCCCAGGATGCATCTAGAAATGAGCTCCCAGCTTAGTATTCTTGGGTGGAGAGCACTAGACACCAAGGATCATTTTACTATAATAATTGGAGCCATTTAAACTGCGATCAGGGGTGTAGAACCTTTACATGCCAAGGATCATTTTGGTATACTACTTGGGAGAATCATAATGGTGACCGCAGGTAGGGTCACAATATGCACCACTGTGTGCTCAAATTCATTTCTTTATTGAAAAGTTTCACCAGTTAAGGTACACTGAACAACAAGTTGCTCATCTCCCGGTATGACCTGGGGGAGAGGGTGGTGGGAGTTACATAGTAACAATGAGTACACACAAAATACACAATATCATACAAAAAACATAGGTTACAACTGAATTACACATTAGCATGAAAAGCAAATAATTACAAGGGTAGAGAAGTGAAAACCATTAGCAGTGAGCTTGTGGTGAAACAGAGAGAGAGAGAGCATGACGTAATAGCAAGTGTGAACCAATGGCCTGCACTATGCAGACTAAGAATAGCACAGGGTGGCAAATGAAGTGAGTCAGCAGGGCATCAAAAAGGATGTAGGACAAGAAAGGGGGGTAGCTAGGGGCAGGTGCAATTTACAGAGAGGAAATTATGAAGAGCTTGATTTAATGAGCCAGGCGAGGAAGAGGATCGGATATGTGTAGGTAGAGCATTCCACATTTTGGGGAGACGATAGGAGTGGGAGGCCTAACCACTAGCGGTGGATCTCCAAAGAACAGACAGAGTTCTATGGTCATGGGCTCTTAGAAGTTGAGAGGGAGTGGGTGGGGGGAGATTAGGGAATTTAAGAAGGAAGGGAGTGTGCCAAGCCAGTACTTAGAGGTGAGATTTGCGCAATGATGCAGTCACCTATTTGTTAGGGATGGGAAGGCTAAAGCTCAGTACAAGTGGCAGCGGTGGGTAAGGTGAGGTGCATCCAGAGCAAACCGACAGAATGAGTTGAAAAGAATATCCAGGTTGGATAAGGAGGTGGTAGGAGCAGAGCAATAAACAACATCGCAATAGTCGAAAACCGGGAGGATCAGTTTTTGGATCAGTTCACATCTTGTCTGTGGCAGGAGGCAGGAGCGGTTGCTAAATAGGGCGCCGAGTTTGGGACAAAGCTTTTTTATTATGGCATCTACATGGGCCGAGAAGGTGAGATGTTTATCCAGCCAAACGCCCAGATACCTGAAAGACTCGGTAGCAATTACAGTTGCTCTGTCGAGGGTAGTGTAGGTAGGGCAGAAGGGAGCCTTGACAGCTTCTGACATGTGCCAAAAGTCACGGACACAGTTTTCTTGGCATTTAGAAAGAGTTGGTGAGATTGAAACCAGCTCTAGTCATTATTGAAATCACATTGGAGCCTGGAGGCGACATCCAAGGGTGAGGGCCCAGAGGAGAATAGAACCACATCTTCAGCATACATATGTATAGAAGATGAGATAGAAATGGATGGAAGATCATTCAGAAAGATGGAGAAGAGAATCGGACCTAGTATGGACCCTTGGGGACTCCAAAGTATATGGGTAGAGGAAGGGACATGTAGTCGGATATTTTTACAGACTGTGAGCAGTCATATAGGTATGTGCTGAACCATTTAATGGCATGTTCAGACAGCCCAGCTGATGAGAGGAAGTGGAGCAGGAGGGAGGGAAACCGTGTCAAAAGCTTTAGCAAGATCAATAAAAATGGCAGTGGTTATGTGACCGCAATCCATGCCTGTCAGGATCGCATCAGTGATTCAAAGCAGTGAGGTAGTAGTAGAGTGATGTTTACGGAACCCAGATTGATATTGGGTGAAGAAATTTCTGTCTGAGAGGTACGAGGATAGTTAGTCAAGGACTAGATGTTCTTGTGTAACCTCCCTATAAATGGGGGTTCCTAAAAGCTTTCCTGGAGCTTGTTTAAGTGCTCCATGCTTGGCTGGTGTTCGGCTTTTAAACCGTTTAAATGTTGTAGCTAGTGAGTGCTTTTAAAGACTCCGTATACTGTCTCTTTAAGGACTGCCTGTCCACAGACATAAGTAATTGAAATGGGAGGGGGGCTGTGTGGTCCTATGCCCGAGTCCTGCCTAGGCTGCTGAGTAAGTTCTCCATTCTGCCATCGCTAGATGTGTCAAGGGAGTTCTCTGAAAGGATGTAACTATTTGCTGGGGAGAGCTTAGAGTGGTAATGATAATGTAGTTGTTCTAACCTGCTTCCTTGGCAGCAAAGACTGTTTTAATTATTTCCTCCATGTTAGTCCTGAACTGCTGACTTGGACCAATCAGTACCTCAGGCCTCTCGTGGAGCTGTCTAACCAATAGAGGGACTGCTTGTAACTTTGGAAAAAGCATTATGGGCTATGGCACTTCTTTCGGCCCACTGAGAGCCAGAGTAATTGACTGGCAGGTGTCTCCAGCCAATGGAATCAGGTAGCACCTGAACGGTAAGGAGTGCCCCATGCTGCTAGGGGCAGATTCGCTGTGGCAGTGAAGGAGAAGGGAGTTCTGAGCTTCTGGCCATTTTTGAGTGTTCGTGGAGGCGTAAAAACCTAGTCGGCCATTTTGCCTTGTCAGAAGTGCTTCAGATTAAATCCACTGATTAATGCGGTTGGAGGAAAAGCTGTGTGAGGACACAGCTACCTACGAGCTTTACCTGAAGGGAACTGGAGAATCTGCTGAATCACACTTGGTCCATTAGGATGGTTGGAGTGGCTGCTACTGCCTGAAGTGGTTGTGAGTTCATTCGGGCCCTGAAAACCACTGCCTGGTATGGTACCCCTCTGTGTTTGCCATATAAATGTGTGAGGAGGCTGGTGAAACCCATGGTTCAGCCCTGCCAGTGGTGAAGGAAGGATATTTGCTGGAGTCGTGAGTATTGGATCAGGGTAGCTCCCTGTTAAGCTTACAAGCAGTGGCCAAGACCCTTTTCGTTATACTGTTGCCTGCATTAACTGAGTCTTCTGCTCATTCTGATCTGCTCAGGACAGTAAATGTTCATTTGTGTCAGGGCCCCAACCAGCTGCCACGAGGGACTAGCCATTAGGGCTTGTGTACCCAGGGACAGTAACTATTAGGTTTAGGCCTGTGCACACAGCCCTAGGTAGATAAGTATAGTGATAAGCCAATCACCTTGATTTCTCCCTAGCTTTGTTATTCCCCACCTTAAATAAATCAGATTGTTTGTTTTGCAACTATACCCTGGCTGGATTGTGTTTTTGCTGAAGTTATACTGTACAGTGAAAGTGTAATAACGGTACCTTACTTTTCAGGGGGTCCCCAGAGTGAGCTGAGAGCTCTGAGCCAGGGGGAAAGTGTGCCAGGGAAAAGTATTGTCATTACCTCTTGTGAGCCACTAGTGGGACAAAAGGGGGGTTGCAGTAACCCAGAGGGCTGTGACCGAGTCAATCTTGACTGTCTTGCCCCCGACCTCTGGGTGGAGGCACCCATCAATGGATCTGGGCCCCTCACCCTGTCGCAGGCGAGGCAGGCAGGGTAGTAGCCCAAGGGAAGTGCCCCTGGGGTACACCTGTAGTTTGGCTAATGTCAGGAGGGAGAGATATAGGCGCAGTAGTTCTCAGGGAGGAGGTCAGTCGACACTTATGGAGAGGGAGGACAATAGCATGTTTCCACTCATGGAGAATTTCAGCCAAGTGAAATGAGAAATTGAAAAGAGCAGTGAGTGGGGGAGCAATGGCAGAGGCAGACAAGTTTAGTAACTTTGGGTCCAGTCCATCAGGAGAGTTACCTTTGCTTGGGTTTAGGGCTTCCAAGGCTGCCAGCATGTCAGTTCTCAGAATTTTAGAGAAGGTAAAGCTATGAGGTGAGCCTGGGAGGACTTCTAATGGGTCAGCGGAGAATAACTTGGTTAATAGTTGGGAGGGAGCCTATCAGAGTAGAAGCACATGAGGTAAAGTGCGAGTTGAAAGCAGAAGCAATGCTAGGGTGGTCGGCAATGACAGTATTGTTTATTTGGAGGAGGGGGAAGGGAAGGGGAGCCTGTGGGGAGAAAAGTGAGTAGATTTCTTTCCAGAATTTGGATGGGTTATTTTTATTAGAGTTAGAAGTAGAGCTGAAGTAATCAGCCTTGGCCAAAGAAGTGACTTTTGTGCATTTGTTTCTGAGGACCTGGTAGGCCTCATAGTCTTTAAGGAGCTTTGTGCTTTTTTGGAGCTTCCTGGCTGTATCACGTGCCCTTAGACAAGCAATGAGTTCTGGGGAGATCCAGGGGAGGTTGTTTCCACGGACACATACCCGGCGTAGTGGTGCATGTTGATTCCAGACTTCAAGGAATTGTTTTCAGAAGTAGTTAGCTGTGACATCTAGGTTACTGGCAACAGATACAGGTGCCCAATTAGTGTTAGTCAAATCATAAAAGTGGGTCAATGTTCAGGGATTTGTATGATCGGATTTGTAGAGTTTTATAGGGGACTTTGACTTTGTAAATTTTGCGCACCAGGAAAGTCATGCAATGGTCACTGAAGGCATCTGCTAGAGTACCAGATTTAATGACCCTATCAGTGTGAGTTGTAAGGGCCCAGTTGATGAGGGAATGGTTTCCTGTCTTGTGATTTAGCCTAGTCGGATCTTGGATAATTTGGGTTAGGTTGAGCGCATGTAGAGCATTTAGTACTTTGCTGGGTATGGTAGTCCAATTTATGTTGAACTCTCCCATAATATATAATTTGCCAGCAGAAGAGTGGCTAACTAAGGTGGTTATGAGTTCAGTAGCAATATTGGGTAGTGAGCCAGGACAGCAGTAGACATCTGCTACAACAAAGATAGGTTTGGAGAAGGGGAGCGAGATTTGCAACAGCAGAGCCTTGTAAGCTTTTGGTAGAGCACTAGAAAAGATGGAAGTGAAATGGATGGAAGAGGAGACATAGATGGCTACCCTACCTCCTCTCCCAAGTCGGTCCTGTCTCGATATTGTGAAGCCAGGGAGAGTAAGAGATGAGTTGCTGAATTTTTTTTATTTAGCCAGGATTCAGAAATTATTATTATATCAGGGTTTAGCATAGCCGCCAGTGGGTGTATCAAGTCCACTTTAGGGAGGGAACTACGTATATTGATATGTAGTATTTTAAGGCCATTTGGAAGAGCTGAGAGATGTGGCTCAGTGCTGGCTGCAGGAGGAGGTTGAGCTGGGCCAGGGTTGGGTTTATGTCACCAGATGATATTAAAGTAGGAGGGCAATAATAATATAATGCAGCTTTTCGTTGAACCAGGAGTGGTTGCATAGCAGTCGAGCTAGGACTTTGAATATTAGCAAAGGGTGACCAGGAGCTAAGCAGCCATATAAGAGTAATGTACATGAGCAGCTGGACCAGAGAGGTGCAGGGCAGAATGGTGAGTGAGACCAGGATATGGTAATGGGAGTGGGGGTTACCCTGATTGTAGATAGGCGGAGGATATCATCTAATTTCAAAGGAGGGATACGAGATTAGGTGGCAAAGGGAGAATAAGTGCTGTGAAGTGTAGGGCAGCATCTTGGTTAAACTAGGGAGTATTGGTCACGAGACGGGCGAGGCTGAGTCAGAAGAAAAGCTGTAGTGGCTCAGTAGGTCAGTGGAGCAACAGGGTTCTGGGACAGCTAATGAGCAGCAGGACAGTAGGAGGAAGGCAGAGCATACATGCATTTAAAGGAGGCCTGGGAGGGGGTGGGGAGGGAGAAGAATCACAGCAGAAGAATATAAGCAGGCTGAATCTGGAACCCCAGATACAAGGCACACCAATCGGTGAACCCGTGCTTGACTGACCAATCAGATGCCCGTAGCAAAACGGAGCTGCAGCCAATTGTAGCACCGCCGGTGTGCACTTGAAGCAATGGTGAATACCTGGGGAGTTGATCCAGGGGTGAGTTCCAGCAGGGTGACAGGAGCTGTAGGGTCCCGTCGGCAGTGGTGGCCAAGGAGGCACTGCCTTTTCGGATTTGGAATCGCCACTCGGGGTGCTCAGCAGATCTGGGGAGTTGATCCGGGGGTGAGTTCCAGGAGGGCAGAAGGAGCTGTAGGGTCCCATTGGCAGTGGTGGCCAAGGATGCACCACCTTTTTGGATTTGGAAGCACCACTCAGGGCACTTGGCAGATCTGGGGAGTTGATCCGGGGCGAGTTCCAGAAGGGCAGCAGGAGCTGTAGGGTCCCGTCAGCAGCGGCAGCTGAGGAGGTGCCGCCTTTTTGGATTTGGACACGCCACTTGGGGCGCATGGCAGATCAAATGAGGGCAGGATTTTTGGAAGCAGTAAACAGTATTGCAATTTCAGTTGTTAAGCACTTTTAAAACCTTTTATACAGCACTGTGCTCTGTATGCAGGAGGGTATCCCTCATTTGCAAGGTTTTAGTAGTACATATGCACATGCACATGATCAGATTAGTATCTGGGGCTGCTAAAATATATGATACCTGTTCAATCATGCTGTTCTCCCACATGGTACAGTGCTTAGATGTTTAGCATTCCGCTAATCTTCTGAAAAAGGGGCCCTAATTGACTAAAAATCCCCTGCCAAGGCCTCTTAAGATGCAGAAAGTAAACAAAAATGGACTATCTTATTCTACTTCTTTATGTATTATTTTATGTTATTTTCTTTCTTTTTTTATCCGAGTGCTGTTTTGATTTACTTATAAAAATACAGTCTGGTTTAGTGGTTTAGTTTAGGCTTGGTCGTAACTGTACTGCCTCCAATGCCAGTGGCCCGGTTTCAGGGAGACCTGGGTCAAACAGGGATTAGTTTACAGAAGAGATGACTGAGCATCTCTGGGACAGCCTGGGGCAGGTTGGTGGATTATTTTGCCATTGGAGGTTTTCTACCTTTGACTTATCCTAGCCATCAAGCATGCAATGATGTAATACAATTAAAAGGCAAGTAGTGCTTTGTGGCTGCCTGAGCCATGCATTCCTCACCTAGGTGGCTGCTAAAGAGCGGGGTGGTTGAACTCGCCCTTCCTGGGTGGAAGTAGTCCCGAAGATGCTCAGTCATCTCTCCTGTAAGCTAACCCCTGTTTGACGGTCCTCCCCGAAACCAGGCCACTTTCGCATGGGAGGTTACCAGAATTCCACCAAGCCTAAACTGAAGCCACTAAACCAGACTGTATTTTATAGTAAAAAATAAAAACAACATAGATGAAAAATCAAATAACATAAATAATACATAAAGATGAAAATAAGATAGTCCATTTTTGTTTTACTTTCTGCATCTTAAGAGCCCTCACCAGGATTTTAGTCAAGCAAGGCCCCATTTTCGAAGGTTAGCGCTAAACATCAGCGCTACCATGTGGGAGACAGCATGGTTGAAAGGTACCATATATTTTAGCAGCCCCAGTACTAATTAGATCATGTGCATGTGCATATGTACTAAAACAACACAAGAGATACCCTCCTGCATACAGGCAGTGCTATAAAGGTATTGAAAGTGTAACAACTGGTGCAATACTGTTTACTGCTTCCAATCCTGCCTCATTTGATCTACCATACCCAAAGCGCCACAAATCGAAAAGGCGCGCTTCCTCGGCTGCCATGCGGTGGGACCCACATCTCCTGCCACCCTCCTGGAACTGCCACAATCAACTCCCCAGATCTGCCAGTACCCCAGTGGTCTTCAAATCCAGCGGTGCCTCCTTAGCGCCACTGCAGCCAGGACCCACAGCTTCTGCGCCCTCCTGGAACTCGCCCCTGGATCAACTCCCAGGTATTCACGCTGTGAAACCGCACAGCGGTGCTACGGTAACTGCAGCTTTAAAGACTATAAGGCATACGGGTCCTTAGAAACAAATTCACAAAAAGCCACTCATTTGGCCAAGGCTGATTATGTCAGCTCTACTTCTAACTCTAATAAAAATAACCCATCCAAATTCTGGAAAGTAATCCACTCACATTTTCCCCACAGGCTCCCCTTCCCTTCCCCCCTCCTCCAAATAAACAATACTGTCATTGCCAACCACCCTAGCATTGCTGCTGCTTTCAACTCGCGCTTTACCTCATGTGCTTCTACTCTGCTAGGCTCTCTCCCAACTATTAACCAGTTATTCTCCACACCCATTAGAAGTCCTCCAGACCCACCTCATAGCTTTTCCTTCTCTAAAATTCTGAGAACTGACATGCTGGCAGCCTTGGAAGCCCTAAACCTGAACAAAGTAGCTCCTCTGATGGACTGGACCCAAAGTTACTAAACTTGTCTGCCTCTGCCATTGCTCCCCACTCACTGCTCTTTTCAATCTCCTTTCACTTGTGCCGAAAATTCCCTCGGTGGAAACATGCTGTTGTCCTCCTCTCCATAAGTTGGCGACTCCTCCTCCCCTGAGAACTACCGCCTATCTTCTCTTGACATTAGCTAAACTACAAGAACATTTAGTCATGACTAACTTTATCCCCTCGTGCCTCTCAGACATAAATTTCTTCTCTCCAATATCAATCTGGGTTCCGTAAACATCACTCTACTACTACCTCACTGCTTTGAATCACTGATGCGATCCTGACAGGGACATGGATTGCGGTCACATAACTTCCTGCAATTTTATTGATCTTGCTAAAAGCTTTTGACATGGTTTCCTCCCTCCTGCTCCACTTCCTCTCATCAGCTGGGCTGTCTGAACATGCCATTAAATGGTTCAGCACATACCTATATGACTGCTCACAGTCTGTAAAATATCCGATACATCTCCCTCCTCTACCCATATACTTTGGAGTCCCCAAGGGTCCATACTAGGCCCGATTCTCTTCTTCATCTATCTGAATGATC
Source organism: Neoceratodus forsteri (assembly GCA_016271365.2). NCBI lineage: Eukaryota > Metazoa > Chordata > Ceratodontiformes > Ceratodontidae > Neoceratodus > Neoceratodus forsteri. Next base: position 538,654,121 of record CM057455.1, read on the forward strand.
TTCCATCCATCTGTACCTCATCTTCTATACATATGTATGTTAATGATGTGGTTCTATTCTCCTCTAGGCCCTCACCCTTGGATGTCACCTCCAGGCTCCAATGTGATTTCAATAATGCCTAGAGCTAGTTTCAATCTCACCAACTCTTCCTAAATGCCAAGAAAACTGTGTCCGTGACTTTTGGCACACATCAAAAGCTGTCACGGCTCCATTCTGCCCCTACCTTCACTACCCTCGATGGAGCAACTGTAACTGCTACCGAGTCTTTCAGGTATCTGGGTGTTTGGCTGGATAAACATCTCACCTTCTCAGCCCATGTAGATGCCATAATAAAAAAGCTTCATCCCAAACTTGGTGCCTTATATAGAAACCACTCCTGCCTCCCACCACAGGCAAGACGCGAACTGATCCAAAAAATGATCCTCCCGGTTTTCGACTATTGCGATGCTGTTTATTGCTCTGCTCCTGCCAATTCCTTAGCCAACCTGGATACTCTTTTCAACTCATTCTGTTGGCTTGCTCTGAATGCAACTCACCTTACCCACCGCTGCTACTTGTACCGAGCTTTAGCCTTCCCACCCCTAACAAATAGATGATTGCATCATTACGCAAATCTCATCTCTAAGTACTGGCTTAGCACACTCCCTCCCTACCTAAATTCCCTAATCCCCCCACCCACTCCCTCTCAACTTCTAAGAGCCCATGACCATAGAACTCTGTCTGTTCCTTGGAGATCCACCGCTAGTGGTTAGGCCTCCCACTCCTATCATCTCCCCAAAATGTGGAATGCTCTTCCTAAACATATCCGATCCTCTTCCTCACCTGGCTCATTAAATCAAGCTCTTCACAATTTCCTCTCTGTAAATTGCACCTGCCCCTAGCTACCCCCTTTCTTGTCCTACATCCTGTTTGATGCCCTGCTAACTCACTTCAGTTGCCACCCTGTGCTATTCTTAGTCTGCATAGTGCAGGCCATTGGTTCACACTTGCTATTACATTATGCTCTCTCTGTGCCTCACCACAAGCTTGCTGTGACTGGTTTTCACTTCTCTACCCTTGTAAATATTTGCTTTTCATGCTAATGCGTAATTCAGTTGTAACCTATGTTTTTGCGTGATATTGTGTATTTTGTGTGTACTCATTGTTACTATGTAACTCCCACCACCCTCTCTCCCAGGTCATACTGGGAGATGAGCAACTTGTTGTTCAGTGTACCTTCCCTGGTGAAACTTTTCAATAAATAAATTAATTTGAGCACACAATGGTGCATATTGTGACCCTACCTGTGGTCAACATTATGATGCTCCCAAGTAGTATACCAAAATGATCCCTGGCATGTAAAGGTTCCAAACCCCTAATTACAGTTTAAATGGCTCCAATTGTTATAGTAAAATGATCCTTGGTGTCTAGTGATTCCCACCCAGGAACACTAAGCTGGGAGCTCATTTCTAGATGCATCCTGGGAAAGGGGAAATTGTACAAGTGGGTCTTAGGTAGCACAATAGTTCAAAATACATAACATACATAAAGCAGAGTGGTACACAACCACAAATTACATTGGGAATAATACATGCAAGATGTGAGAACTTGAGTGACAAGAAAACAATCAACAATGCATATACAGCACAGTCAGGAGCCACAAACCTCAGCTGGCAATCAAATACAGAGCAGTTTTATTTATTTAGCTTTTGTTAACTGGGTAGGTACACTAGACAAGTTATATGCCTATTTTCAGGAACTTCCCAGGAGAGTACAACAGGTAATACAGATACATTAGAACATAACAGCAAGTAAAGCTAGTACATAGAGTAACAAAATGTACTGAGTCACAAAACGATAAGGCATCGAGTGAACTGCTATGACAGAGATTGATAAAGTACATATAATCAACAATATATAGTCTAGAGCATACATAGTGCAGTCAGATGCCTAGGAGAGCAATTGGATCATGAGAAACAACCAAAGATTATTGGCAGGTCCTCTGAACAGTTGAACCTGGAAGTACAGGCAAACTATGGAGGCTTGGGACTTTCGCCACGCTGAGGCCCTTCAGATGCCCCCACAGGGACTTCGGAGCTTGCCTTGATGGGAGGAGGCAGAATGAACATGGTCAGTAAAGGAGTTCTAGAGCCTAGGAGCACATGCAGCAAAGTCCCTGTCCCCCATAAGGGTACAGGTGAGGGGTACTTTTAGCAGCCCAGGACCCTGGGACCTAAGTGGGTAAGAGGAGGGGTCTGGAGGTTACAGAAGCTGTGCAAGCCCCTGAGGGGGTGCCAGTTCTGATCATTTTGCCCTGGAGCATCCCAGCCCAAAGGTTTAGGTGATTGGTCAGGAAAGCCAACCTAGTTTATCATAAAGCTCACAATGGTGGGTGAGACGGGGGGTGGCCAGTGCAAAGCGACAGATGTTACTGTACGTTGTGTGCCACTGAGTAAGAAGAGCTTTGGAGGTACAGGCAAATTGGTGGAGACCATAGCTAAGGGAGGGAAGTAGTACACCTCTAGCAAGTGCCAGACGAGCAGCAGGTGTCAGGTTATTTTTGGCCCTATAGGCCAGACCCAATTTACAGTTCACAGTTCTACAGACATTTAGTATATGACTCCCTAGGTCCAACTGGGGGTCAAGTGTCACCCCAAGGTATTTGATGGAGTTCACAGTTAGGAGGGGAGCTCCATCTGCACAACTGATATGCAAAGGAGCTGGAGAGGCTTTTACTTCAACATTAGCTATAAACATTTGTGCATGATGCCTAGAGTGGAAGCATAGGTGCCAAATTTTAGCTGTACTTCAACTGGAAAAAAGTAATAGGAGAGCAAGAGGGAAAACTAGAGCAAGTGCAGGAGGGAGAGGTGATACCACTGAAGTGGTTTGAAAGAATCCATGGGAGGAGATTGGTGAATGACTGGGAGAGGAGTTCCAGATTTTAGGGCAGCGGTGGCTGAGCTTGACTTGCCAATGGTTGAGAAACTGAAGGGACTGCTAGGGTTTGAATATTTCAGCTTCTGATAGTATGGCTGTAATGGGGCGGTCGGAGGAGATGGGAGTAGGAAACAAACTGGATTTGCCTTACAAAGCTGGCACAGTGGGCATGGTGTCTGTCCACAAGAAAAGAAAAGGAGAGATTTATATATAGAACAATGGTGAGTCCAAGAAGGATAGTCAAGAGTGTAATGGCAGAAATAGTTGAAGAGTGTGTCCAGTCTGGCAAGGGTAGTGAAGGGGGCTACACTGTAGACCACATCACCATAGTCAGAGATTTGGAGGATCATTTTCTGGATAATAGCATGGTATGCTGGAGGTAGGATTCAGTCACATTTCCTGTAAAGTGCACCAAATTGTTGTGCAGCTTTTTGACTATAGCATCCACTTGTTCAGAAACATTTAGGTGCTGGTCTAGCCAGATACCAAGATAACTAAAGGTGGTGACATCTTCCACAGGGAGCCATCCAGGGTATGGAAAGTAGTAAGGGGAGGGAGCCTAGAGAGTCTGGTGCCTTGTGCCAAAGGACATGGAGACAGCCTTCTTGGCATTGAGGAAAAGCTGATTTGTGTGTGGTCAGGGCTGAACTTGATCAAAGTCCTGCTGGAGTCTGTGGGCCTGCTTTGAAGAGGACCGTGTCATCCATGTACATGTGAACAGATGCAGACAAGCTCATGGAGGAGGAGATCATTAAGGAAAATGGAGAAAAGTAGTGGGCTTAACACAGATCCTTGTGGGACCCAAGTGTATACAGGCAGGGAGGAGAGAGGGGGTCACCATTTTTGACTGCTTGGGACCTACCCCTGTGGTAGGAGTGGAACAGCTGATGGCTAAGTCAGAGAGGCCTGCAGCCTGGAGTTTGGCTAATAATTGGGTGGTAGACAGGGTTGAATGCTTTGGCTAGATCAATGAAGATAGCAGAAGTGAATAGGCTGTGCTCCATACCATTATGGATGGATTTGGTGAGCCTGAGCAGGTGGTGGAGTGATTTTTGCGGAAGTCAGACTTGTATTGGGTGAAAAAGGAAGAGGAGTCCAGAAAGGGAGAGAGTTGTAACAAGATAATTTGTTCCTGTAATTTGGAGGGAGGAGAGAAATGAGTCGGTAGCTGTTTGTACCTGACGGGTCACCTACTTTTGGAGGAGGAGGAGTAACAGTGGCAGCCTTCCAGTCAGCAGGGATGGAGGAACACCTGAAAGAGAGGTTAGGGAGGTCAGAAGCAGAAGATTGCAGAAGCAGTCAGATGGAGGAGCTTGCTATCCCGGCCATCTGGGCTCCTACCCTTGGAAGGATTAAGGGCAGGAAGTGTGTTGGGAATAAAGGATGGAGTTACTGGAGAGAAAAAAAAACAATAGTGGGAATGAAGGAGATGACAATCATGCAGGCTAGCAGGGATGAGAGGGAGGTGAGGAAGGGTAGAGGGAGGAGAGGAGAGAGGAGGTACAGGTCATGAAAAGGAATTACATCTCTATGGTGATGAAGGAGAGGTTAGAGACAAGGGTTTCACTGACTCTGAGGACAGGCAAAGGAGTGGGAAGGGAGAAGAGATTGTGGCAGCCTATCAAAATTTAGACAGGTAACCAATGTTGGTACTGAAATTAGATGCAAATTTCTCACCTTTGCCAAGCTTATTGCCATGGTACAGATGCTGCAGAGATGATGATACCTCTGGAAGCCATGGGGGATGGGTTACATTTATTTTTTGACCAGGCCAAATCACGCACTTGTAAGTAAGCTATGAGGTCAGCCATGATCTAGGGGAGGTGGTGTACCTTTTCTCATGTCCTGCTCTGGGGGACACAGAGTCCCATAAAGGGGAGGCAGTATAGCGCAGTGATTTAAGACTCTGAGCTGCAAATCTGGTGACATCCAGCAGACCAGACCTGAGTTTGAATCCGACAGCTTCCACTTGCATACTGTGTGACTCTGAGCAAGTCGCTTAACTTCCCTGTGCTCCCAGGTCGCTCCTGTAAAAAAGCTTTCAGCTTAGTGTGCTAGTCCTGGTTGAACAACTAAAAATATATATATATATAGTTAGAGTAATTTTGTTTTGAAATATGTTAGCATGGAATCAGTGGAGCAGATCAATGAGATAGGGGACCAATCAGAGTGACTTAGGTCACGGCACAAGGGGGTGAGGTCCAGGGATTTGAAGGAAAATATAAGCAGTGTTTTGGTGGGGGTGAGGGGGCTTTAGTTGAATGAGAGGCTTCAGAGGGTTGTGATTATGGTGTCAGATCAGAAAAGAGGGAAGTCAAGAGTGGAATGCCACAGGGATCCATCCTGACTCTTGTTCTCTTCAATATGCTCATTAACAACGTCTGAAAATGAATCTGGAGCTGTGTCTCTTTGAAGATGACACCAAGCTCATGGGAGGGTAGATAGTGATGGGGAAGTAGGAAACTGCAGACTGACATGTAAAGATTAGAGAGGTGGCCTAAGGTTTGGCAGTTGAAATTCAATGCCAACTTAGGGGACAAGAACCCCAGGACAGAGTACTGGATAGGAGGGCTAGAGCTGAGCACTACAGCTGAGAAAAGGGACCTAGTATTCGTTATTAGTGACTCCCTTAAACAATCAAGCTAGTACAGTGAGGCATCTAGTAAGGCAAATAGGATACTCGGATGTGCCAGAAGAGGTTCTGATAGTAGAAGAAAAGAGGTTTACTGCCCCTTTATTGATCATTGGTGAGGCTGCACTGGGTATACTGTTCAGAGTTCTGAACTTCTGAAGACCTCACCTCAGGAGAGATAAGGACAAAGGGTGTTCATTATGATTCAGAGTTGACAGAACAGATCGTATGAGGATCTGCTCAAGGCACTGAACATGTCTTCACTGGAGACCAGACAAGAGAGGAATGATATGATAGAGACCTTCACGTTCCTGTAAGGAATAAATAAAGTGAATGGAGAACTACTTAGTATGAGTAACAGTTGAAGGTTATGGGGGCACAAGTAGAGACTGATGGGAGGGAAGTTCAAGAGGGATATTGGAAAGTTTTATTTTCCAGAAATGGTGGTGGAAATGTGGAATAATTTGCCGCTGAGTATGGCGAGGCACCATATAAATGGTTTAAGCATGGCTCTGACAAAGTGAAGGGTATAATGGTTACTCCTGCTGATAGTAGTAGGGAGGGAAACAAGAAGTGGATAGTGAAGCCTATTACCCTGCATGGACAGTAGGTTCTGAGGATTAATATGGGAGATGCGGCAGACAGGATGTACCATTTTTATATTGATTGCACACAGTGCAAATAACATATTGCAAGCTGCTGGTGACAGCAGTTTGGAATATTTGCACCAACTACAGACAATTTCGCCGCTGCAATCAGGGGCTGCCTCGTCATTGCAGAGTCAGCCATCTGCTGCAGTGAGGGAGTGACCCATCATTGTAGACTGGGATGTAACCCTGATATTGTTTTGTGAACAGGGTGGTGAGGTTGCCATGATTCTGGCTATCTCTACCGTGTTTATGTACCAACAGGGTCCCCAAGCAGTCGGCCTCGGTGCCCCCATTGTTTATGGTGCCGTGGGGGAGCCCACTCCCATTGGCATTCTGTAACACCCCCACTTTTATTCCTGCTGACAGGGTGCCCAATCCCTGTAATACTGCTGCCCAAAGAAAGCCATTGGTGGCACGCTGGGTGCCCATCCCAGAGTGCCATATGCTCCTGTAAAGGGAAAAATGGTCCAGTGAAGTATTTTTTTTTAGCTGCAAAAAGGAAACGATTTCTCAATTTGTCCCTGGCCCCCACCTGCAACCCGCACCAACCCACTGAACACCCTGCCTCCCCACCCCCTGTCACCTCATACTTACCTCCGGGCTTGTCACGAAGATCTTCAGTGGATCAGAACACGTCTGCACTCTTCAAAGCCGACCATGAACTGAGGAAATGCCGGTAAGCTGTATAACGTAATAAATAGTGTTTTTTCAACTTTAGTACATATCTCAGGCATTTTTGGGACTTTTTTCACCAAATTTTCAAAATAGGGTTTTTGGGACCCTCATCATGAATTCTTGAACTGTGATTGCTTTAATCGGCCCCGAAAGGTAATTTTGTGGTCAATGTGCTGAATCATCTTTCGGGGCCAATTAACAAAACGACAGTGCCAGTGTTCATGTGGTGGATCTCAAAAAGCCTATGTTGCAAATTTGGTGGGAAAAATCAAAAAAATGACTGTTTACGAGTGTGCTCGCGGTTGCTACCACACTAAGTAACCGTTGAATTGCAATATTTTCATGCCAGATTTTCAACATTGCCATTTTTTACACCTCTTGTAGACAGTACAGCTGTCATTATTCACATCCTGGCAGAAATGTGTTTTTCGCACTTCTGGTGCAGAATAGTGTTGATCAGCTGTGGGAAATCAGTGTTCAGGACAGATTAAAGAAAATGACAGTGACACTGTTCATGAGTAGAGGTCCTGAAATGGCTGTGTTGAAAATCTGCTTTAATCTCAATAAAATGACTGCGTTACGAGCATGTGTTATGCGCAGTTTGCACGCACGCTCATAACTTCAGTGAATTTATATTTTCACTCCAGATTTTCAACATTGCCATTTTCCACACCTACTTATGAACAGTACATCTGTCATTTTTCCCATCCTGGCCAAAATGTGTTTTCACACTTCCAGCACAGAATAGAGCAGTCACTGTGGGAAATCACTGTCCGGGACAGATTAAGAAAATGACAGTGATACTGTTCATGAGCAGAGGTCCTAAAATGCCTGTGCTGAAAATTTGGTGATGATAGCCCAGGAAATGACTGTATTACAAGTGTGCATTGCACACTTTCCACACACCCTTGTAACTTCACAGATTTGTAATATTGTCATGCCAGATTTTCAACAGTGGCATTTTTTCACACCTCCTTATGAGCAGTACAGCTGTCATTTTTCACATCCTGACTGAAATGTGGTTTCTGAGTTGACACACACAATAAAACGGTTGCTGTGGTAAATCAGTGTTACGAATATATGAAATTTGCCAGCAGATAAAGGCCTAGAGGTCTATCAAGTCTGCTCGAATGTGCAGCTAGCACCCCTTATTCTGCAGCTGCCCCTCCCTTCCACCCTTCCCAATCATTAACCCTCCCCCTTGTCCTGTCCCATCCTCATTTGAAGCAGTCCACTGTTCTACTACATACCACTTTAGCAGGTAACACATTCCACCCAGCCACCACCCTCTCTGTAAAAAAGTGTCTCCTCATCTCCCTCCTGAACCTTCCTTCGCTCCAGTCTCATATCATGGCCCCTGTGTCCCTCCCTCCCTTACTTTGAACAGCCCCTCTGTACCTGTCTTGTTTATTCCTTTCATGTATTTAAAGGTTTCAATCATGTCACCCCTGTCTCCCTATCCTCCAGTGAGTACATGTTCAACTCCTTCAACCTCCTCTCGTATGATAAGTCCCCAGCCCCTTGATCATCTTTGTCACTCTGTGCTGCACCCCTCAGTAACTTATGTCCCTCTTCAGATCACGGACGCCAGTACTGCACGCAGTACTCAGGTGTGGTCTAACTAATGACCTATACAGTGGCAGAATCACCTCCTCCCTCCTCGAGGATATGCCCTTGCAATATAACCCAGCATTTTGTTAGCCTTTGCAGCTGCCTTCCCACATTGTGCGGAGTTGTTCATTGACCCTGTAATGAGCACACCCAGATCCTTCTCCTCCTCTGCTCTGGGCTAGCTGCACTCCCCAAGCTGGTAACTCCTCCTTGGGTTCTTCATCCCAAAATGCAGCACCTTGCACTTTTTGCATTAAAGCCCAGTTGTCAGGTGTCTGACCCAGTTTCAAGCTTTGCCAGATCATCCTGCAACCCCTGCCATCCCTAGGTCATCCACCAAGCACGACCTTGGTATCATCAGCAAATAGACTGATCTTGCTCTTGATGTCCCATGATATGTCTGCAATGAATATCCTAAACAACACTGGTCCCAACACACGAGCCCTGTGGAACACCGCTTTCGTCACTGCCTTTGGGTGTGAGCTCCTACCTACCACCACCCTCTGCTGCCTTCCCTGCAGCCAGTTTCCTACCATCTCACCGCTTTGCACCCACCTCTGTGCCTACTAACTTCCTTCCCAGCCTTCCATGTGGCACTGGAGTCGAATGCCTTACTGAATTCAGATGCAGGACATCCACTGCATGGCCCCTGTCCAGTTGCAGTTACAGTCATAGAACTCGACCAGGTTGGTTTGGCAGGATCTGCCATGTACGAAGCCATGCTGTCTGCTGTCCTGTATTCCTCGGCCTCTAGGAGGGCCACCAGCCTCTCCTTCAGAATAGTCTCCATTAGCTTACCCACTACGGATGTGAGGCTCACTGGTCTGTAGTTTCCCGGTTCATCCTTGGGGCCACTCTTGTGGAGGGGCACCACATAAGCCATCTTCCAGTCCTGAGGTACACACCCCGAATGTAGTGAGGCATTAAATAGGTCTGCCAAAGGTCCTGCAAGGACCTCTCCCAGCTCTTTCAGTACCCAGGGATGGATGCCATCTGGGCCTGGCGCCTTGTCCACCCTCAGAGCCTTCAAACCCTCTCGAACTCTGCTCTCCATGATTTCCCCATCTGTCACCACTCCCCCCCCGCTTCTGCAATTTCTCCCACCTTGGGTGTCACCCCCCTATTCTCTTTAGTAAATACTGAGCAGAAGTACTCATTTAGTGGTTCCGCCTTATCGCACCCTGCTTCCACCAAACCCCCCTCCTTCCTAATCCTTACTATGTGGTCCTTACAGCTCCTTTTCTCCCTGATGTACTTAAACAAGTCCTTCTCCCCGTTCTTAATGCCTTGTGCCAGCCTAAGTTCCATAGATGCTTTGGCTCTCCTTATTGCCCTTGTCACCTCCTTCGATTCTGTCAAGTACTCCTCCCTGTCCTCCCCCCTCCCTGTTTTCTTGTACTTCCTAAAGGCAGCTCTTTTCCTCCTTACCTTTTCCATGACCTCCTTGCTCAACCAGATCGGTTTCTTAGCCCTAGCCTTCTTGCTCTGGGCTTTGCAGCAATTTTGGTTGCCTCCACTATCCCCAGCTTTATGAGCTCCACCTCTGGTTAGTGTCCACTGGGTTGAATTCTGGCAAAGTGCCTTTACACTTCCCCATCCTCCCAAGTTGGCTCTCTGAAGTCCAGTACTATTGTGCCAGATTCCACTCCTTCCTTGCCCATATCCAGTGTGAGCCATACTGTGGTGGTCACTCCTGACAGAGGTTCCTCCACTGTAAGTTCTCTCACAAAGTCCCCATTTGCCAGCACAAGGTCAGTGTTATTCCTAACCTGGTTGGTTCACTGACCATTTGCAGCAGAAAGCTGTCCTGGAAGGCATCCAGTAGTACCTGCTCCTTCTGTTCCTGGTTGTTGGGGTGCTCCAGTCCACTCCTAGCATGTTGAAGTCCCCACAATCACCACACTACCCTTCTTGCAGGTCCTCCTGATCTGTCCTGCTAGTTCCTGTCTAACTCCTCCGTCTGAGATGGTGGCCTGTACACCACTCCCATTCTAGAATCCTATTCTTGGAATCCTGGTTACATCCAAATGACTCCATACTACCCTCCTCCCCTTCCTCCCTTACACACTTCAGTCCTTCCTTACATATAGTACCACCCCCTCCTTTCCCAATCACCCTGTCCCTATGAAATAACCTGTAACCTGGTACAGACAGGTCCCAGTCATTGTATTGGGTGACCCATGTTTCCGTGATGGCTGCAATGTCCACCTCTCCCTCTGCCATGAGAACCTGTAACTCTGCAGTTTTCCTCCCAATGCTCCTAGCATTAAGGATAACCACCTTCCACCCTTTTCTCCCCCTCCCATCCTGTCCTCCTTTCCTAGCATCACCAACAGTACTTGCCATTTGTCCTTTGTCACTGTTATGGGAGCTAAGCTCATATGGTTTCCCAACCTGTGTCTCTGCATATCTCTTCCCCAACTGCCACCCCCCACTCCTAGATTAAATTCCCAACTTCTCTATGTACTGCTCCATCCTCTGTTTCAACACTTCTTTCCTTCCCTCACTCCAAGTGTAGTCTGTCCTTGGCATAGAGACTACTGTCCTCCCAGGTCTCTCCCCACCCCCCAATGGCCCATATCCTTTAGCACAACACCAGGTTCTTAGCCATCCGTTAAATTCCTCTATTCTCAGCTTTCTTGGTGTGCTTGCCTTTGGCACCAGAAGTATCTCTGAAAAAGTTACTGATCTTCCGGCCCCCTCACATAATTGTGCTAGTTCCTCAAACCTCCTCTGGAGTGTTAGGGACAGAGTAAGAAAATGACAGTGGCATTGTTCATGAGCAGAGATCCTAAAAGCCCTATGTTGAAAATCTGGTGATGAAACTCCATAACATGACTGTGTTACAAGCGTGCATTGAACTGTTTCATGCACCCTTGTAACTTTGCACATTTGTAATATTTTCACAGCACATTTTCAACAGTGTCACTTTTTTCATGCCTCCTTATGAAGCGTACAGCTGTCATTTTTCACATCCTGTCTAAATATGTTTTTGCACTCCTGCTGGAGAATAGCACGGTTGCTGTGGGAAATCAGTGTTTGGGACAGATTAAGATCGAACAAGTGGGGGGGAGTGACCAAGCTCAACTCAGCTCTGTCTGGACTACTACAGATTTGTTTGTGGGCAGAAAAAGGCCCCAGCACAAGAGCCCAGTACAAAGGGCAGCCTGCAGCACTAGGAGAAACAGAACAAGAGAGCGAGTGAGGAAGGGTGAGTGAGTGAACTCACCGGAGCACTGTCAGGACTGCTGTGGATTTCTTTGTGGGCAGAAAAAGGTGTCAAAGTAGGCAGGGTCCAAGTAGAAAAGGCCAACTTGCAGCGGTGGGAGAAACAGTATGAGTGAGTGAGATGGGGGACTGAGTGAACTCAACAGATCTCTAGCAGGACTGCTGCAGATTTCTTTGTGGGCAGAAAAAGGTGCCGATGCAGGCAGGAGCACCGTACAAAAGGGCCGCTTGCAGTGCCAGGACAAACAGAATGAGTGTGTGACAGAGGGAGACTGAGCGACCTCAACGTAGCTCTGTCGGGACAGCGTCAGATTTCATTGTGGACAGACAAAGGTGCCAACACAGCCAGGAGCCCCGTACACAAGTGCAGCCTGCAGCACCAAGAGAAACAGAATGAGTGAGTGACAGAGCGGTAGTGAGTGAGTTCAACAGAGCTGTATTGTGACTGCTGCAGATTTCTTTGTGGGCAGAAAATGTGGCAACGGAGGCAGGAGCCAAGTACAAAAGGCCAGCCTGCAGCACCAGGAGGAACGGAATGAGTGAGTGAGAGGGGGGAGTGAATGAGCTCAATGGAGCTGTGTTGGGACTGCTTCACATTTCTTTCTGGCCAGAACAAGCCACCAATGCAGGCAGGAGCCCAGTACAAAAGGGCAGCCTGCAGTGGCAGGAAAACCAGAATGAGTGAGTGAGAGAGGGGGAGTGAGCGAGGTCAATGGAGCTCTATGATGACTGCTGTACATTTCTTTGTGGGCATGAAAAGCCGGCAACACAGGCAGGAGCCCAGTACAAAAGGGCAGCCTGCAGCACTGGCAGAAATGGAATGAGCGAGTGAGAGAAGGGGAATGAGAGCAAGCTGAATGGAGCTGTGTTGGGACTGCTGCAGATTTCTTTGTGGGCAGAAAAAGGCAGCAATGTACACAGGAGCCCAGTACAAAAGGCCAGTTTGCAGCACCTGCAGAAAAGGAATGAGCGAGTGACAGAGAGGTAGTGAGCGACCTCAACAGAGCTATGTCAGGACTGCTGCAGATCTCTTTGTTTGCAGAAAAAGCTGCCAATGCTGGCAGGAACCCAGTACAAAAGTGTAGCCTGTAGCACTGGGAGACACAGAAGAGCGAGTGAGGGAGGGGGAGTGAGTGAGCTCACCGAAGCTTTGCTGGGACTGCTGCGGATTTCTTTGTGAGCAGATAAAGGCAGCAATGCATGCAGGGGCCCAGGGGGAAGGGACATTAGCTGCAATTACCTTGTCTTTAAACAGGAATTACCCTGGCCTCCATTGTTCATTTGGGAACTCACAGCAGCAGGTTGGTTGGGCAGAGCTCTGGGTTTATATTCTGTTTTTTAACTGAAATATTGGAATAGTTTGTAAGTGAAATTAGCTCTATGTGGTAAAAATTATTACCCTGAATTAGAACTGTTACTTGGGCTGTGATATTGTAACGTTTTGAGGTTTGGGGACAGTTGTTTGTCAGGGTTAATTAGAGGGAAATTTAAATGTGTTGTTTGCCTGGTGTTTGGGGGAAGGGACATTAGCTGCAATTACCTTGTCTTTAAAGAGGAATTACCCTGGCCTCCATTGTTCACTTGGGAACTCACAGCAGCAGGTTGGTTGGACAGAGCTCTGGGTTTATACTCTGTTTTTAACTGAAATATTGGAATAGTTTGTAAGTGAAATTAGCTCTATGTGGTAAAAACTATTACCCTGAATTAGAACTGTTACTTGGGCTGTGACATTGTAACTTTTTGAGGTTTGGGGACAGTTGTTTGTCAGGGTTAATTAGAGGGAAATTTAAACGTGTTGTTTGCCTGGTGTTTGGTAAGAGCCCTCCCACACACCCTGTTTTGTAGGCTTTCTTAAATACTGAAAAACCACTGGGGGTTGGGATTGAAAGGCTGAGTATTTCTGTTTTAGGACTGAAATTTGAAGCAACAGCAGCTGGTGGCCTGTGACATCATACGGTACCTGATGTCTGCTTACACACACCTCTTAGTGGGACCGAACACACACTGGACTGTATGTGTTTGTGAGACTTTGGAACTTTATTGGTGGGGTTGAAATTGGTTTGTAAATAACTACAAGTCAGTATAGAGAGAAACTATATTCCAGGGGAAAGGGACTGAGAAAAGGGGGTGTGCCATTATAAACAGAGGGGGATAAACAGGGTGGCCATATTCCACCATGGCAGGCATCTTTGGAAGGGTTGTAGGCTGTACAGGCTGTGGGATGGCAATAATTCTAAATTGGGCCTGGAGAGAGGAGGCTGCCCACTCTGTGAGACAGTTATCTTGTATCAGGGTAGGTTATATTGGTTAAGGAGTAAGCTGGGGAGCTGGGGGTGTCAAGGATAAGGGGTGTGGATATGGGCAGCAGAAGGGTGGGGCTGAGGGGAGGCTGGGGCAACGCTCTGAAATTACAGGACGTTATGTTACAGCAAGCAGGAGGGGGGATATTAGGGACAGAGGACCCTTAGATAGGGAAGTTGATGCTAAGGGGAAAGTGTACAGGGTGAACATTCTGAATACAAAGATAGTGGAGGTGGAAGAGTCAGGAGGGGCTGTTGTGTGGAAGCCTAAAGCAGCAGACTGTGGGAAGGGCTCTAAGGTGAACAGAGCAAGAGGGAAGAAGAGGGCAGTTTAGAGGTGCAGTCAGGGAATCTCGGTTACTTGATGGAGGCTGACATAGAGTGTCGAATAAATTTGAGCTACTAAGCAACCTAGAGGGGGAGGAAGGGGTTGGTGAAATGAGAAAACTTGTACAGAGGGCGGGAAGGGAGTCTGATACCCATAGGGCATCACAGACCGGCAATGGAAAGGATAGAAATAGTCCCAGAGGGAGAAGGGGAAACATATATGTTAAGCAAATGGGGAGATGCAACATATTCAGACATGAGAGAGAGAGCATGATTGGAGAGAAACTGGGAGACAAGGAGGTGGGAGAGGAGCCCCTTCAGCAGGGGTCAGTACCAAGGATGGGGCCCTAGCTAAGGGACCCACAGAGAGCCCTCTGGAGGCAGGGGTACTATTACAAGGGGAAGATGGCGGTGTGGGGAAGGAGAAACCATCAGGGCCAGGATAAATGGTTCAGATAAGAGAGGGTTAAAGGGACGCCTATTCAGAGGAGTTTGAGTTAAGTGGGCAAAATAGCAAGGGAGGCAGAAAGGGGAGGGTGACAAGGGGGTCTCTAGTAAGGCAGGAAGACTCCCACAAAATTGAGATCATGAATAAAGGGGGGGAAGGGGGGCTGAGAGGGCATAGTGGAGGTAACCATAAGGATGATGGTGGTGTTAAGGTTCTGTTATTGGGAGACTTGATGATTAGGGGTATCCAGTGGGAGGGACAGGGGGATGGATGCCATAGGCAGGTGAAGGTAGTGTGTATCCCTGGGCTGACACTGCACAGAGCAAAGTTCATGGTGTATGAAATGGTTAGGGATTGTGGAGGGAACGATTCCTGGTGCATTTGGGAACTAATGATCTAGAGGGAAATAGCATTTGGAAATCCAAGCAAGGTTCCAGAACTTGCCAGAGTCTGTCAGGATAATGGATGCAACATTTCCTTTTGAGATATTGCCAGTACCAAAGGCCTCAGTGGAGAAAAAATGAAGCTCACAGAGGTTAATGACTGGCTCAGGAAGTGGGGTGAGAGGGTGGGTTGGGGTGTTAGGAACTGGAATGGAGTTTGGGAGGATAGGGACCATATGCCAAGGACAGGTTTCATCTTGCCCCATTAGGAAGAAGTCCTTAAACAGGGGATGGCTGACTACATACAAGAAAGGTGGGTTTAAACTTGTGAGGGGAAGGGATAAGGAGGGCTGACCAAACCCTCTCCCAGATGAGGAGTAGCCTTCACGCCCAAGGGAAGGGTAAACAGATTGGGGATGGAGGTTTCAGGAGGAGCAGAGGGAGGATGGAAGTATAAGGAATCTGGTGGCGTTCGACAAAGAGAATCAGGGATAAGGGTGGGGATTGGTGTTAGTAAATGCCAGGAGCTTGGGAAACAAGTTGCCAAGTTCGAGGCCATGCTGTTCGGGGTGGATGTGGCGGCAGTCACGAAACGATGGGCCAACAAAAACCATGACTGGGACCTAAGCGCACGGGTACACTATGCTCAGGGAAGGATAGAAAAGAGGGCAGAGGGGTGGAGTGGCTATGTTCATTAGAGATGACATAGAAATTGCTAGGGTAGAAGAGGTAGAGGAAACGTGGAGGCCTTATGGGTCACTTTCACGATCCTCAGCAGGAAATAAGGTCAAGCTGGATGTAGCATATAGGCCCCTGGGATGAGTGAGGTTCTTGAAGATGGTTTGCTGGACAACATCATTGCCCAGTGGGACCAAAAGGGAAGGAGTGGTGTTGATGGGGACCTATATGCCAGGTAAAAACTGGGGAACCATGTCCTCTAGGTGGCCAAGGAGCAGAGGCTGCTGGATGGCTTCCAGGATGTTTTCTTAACACAGCATGTGATGGAGCCCACAAGGGAGGGCATGTACTGGATGTGGTTCTGGCAGATGGGGATCTGTTAAGGGACATGGTTGTACAAGACCCTGACTGGGAGCGACCACAATACTGTCTGGTTTCAACTAAGCATGGGGGAGGGGAGATCTAGGACACTGGCAGTGGACTTCAGGGGGCAGACTTCATGGGTATGGGAAATATTCTCAAGGATCACTTGATGGGATTACCTCAATGACAAGTGTGGAAAGGAGATGGGAGGTCATAAACGGGTCTTCATGAGGCAGTCAGGATCTGCACTACAGTTGAAACGTAAGGGAGCAAGGTCACATAAACCATGCTGGTGGTCCAGTGAGGTACAGGTAGCAGTCAGAGAAAGAAGGCGCCTACAAAAACATAAAACAACAAGAAGGGATAGGGATAAGGAAATGTACCAGCTTGCATCTAGAAAAGTCACCCGTATGGTGAGGGGAGCAAAGTCCAGTAAAGAGCAGCAGCTGGCACAGGGGATACATGGAGGGGAAAAGGGGTTCTTCCGGTACATTGGGGAGCGGAGAAAAACTAAGGGCCATCTCAGCAGATTGAGATCAGGAGGAGGGTGGGTGGAAGAGGCGAGGGACCAGGCAGAGGTATTTAACAAGTACTTTGCCTCTGTGTTCACTAGGGAGGGGGATGGGATATCTACAAAGCAAGGCACAAAGGGGATAGAAACATCAGTAAGTGGGATCAGGGGAGTAACAAAAATGGAGCAAGAGGGAGAGAGAGGTACCCCAGGGGTGTCACATCTGGGTAAAGATAAAAGGCCAGTAAGGTGGAGGGGACGGATGATGCTATCTCTGCCAAAAAGGTGTGGTTAGCCCTCAAGGCCCTAAAGAAAGACAAATCTCCTGGGCCAGATGGCATTCATCCGAGTACTATGGAATTGGCGGACATACTGGCTGCACCCTGGCGGAGCTTTTCAGCAGGTCACTTGAGACAGAGAGGGTACCTAGGGATTGGCGAGAGGCACATGTGGTACCAATCCATAAAGGGGGTTGAGGAAGTACCAGGTAACTATAGACCCATCAGTTTGACCTCGGTGGTGGGAAATTAATGAGAGTATACTAAAGGAACGATTGGGGTGTACTTGGAGGAGGTGGAGGTCTGGATAGTCGGCAACATGGGTTTGTGCCAGGTAGATCATGTCAAACCAACCTTGTGGAGTTCTATGAATGGGTAACATCAGAACTGGACAGGGGTAAGCCTGTGGATGTATTATTCTTGGACTTCAGCAAGGCATTGACTCTGTCCCCACAATGGTCTGGTGGAGAAACTGATGGGGTTAGGGTAGGCCCTTTGATGGTCAGATGGATTAAAACTGGCTAGCTGGACGCACTCAGAGTAGTGGTCTGTGGGAGCTCTCGAACCCTAGAGAGGTTAGTAGTGGGGTACCGCGGAGCTCGGTCCTGGGTCCGATCCTGTTTAATGCATACATATCGGACATCAGGGAGGGTATAGGGTGTGAAATGAGTCTCTTCGTGGATGACTCCAAGATGGGAGCAGTAGTTGAGGGAGAAGAGGGGAGGTTGGCCCTGCAAGGGGACCTGGACACCCTGGAAAGCTGGGCTCACACATGGAAATTAAATTTCAATATCACCAAGTGCAAGGTGTTGCATCTTGGTCAGGGAAACCCTAAACACAGGTACACCCTGGGAGGGGAGATGCTGCAGGCCTCAATAGGGGGAAAAAGACCTAGGGGTCATGGTGGATGCATGTATGAATAACTCTGAGCAGTGCAGGAGAGTGGCTAGCAAGGCAAACAGGATGTTGGGATGCATCGTAAGGGGGATCACCTCTAGGAGCAAGGAAGTGATTCTGCCACTGTACAATGGACTGGTTAGACCACACCTTGAGTACTGTGTACAGTACTGGAGACCACACTTAAAGAGGGACATACAGCTCCTGAGAGAGGGTACAGAGGAGGGCAACAAAGATGATACGAGGGCTAGGGATTTGACGTGAGGACAGACTTAAGGAGCTCTGCCTGTTTTCACTGGAGGAGAGGAGAGACAGGGGGACATGATTGAGGTCTTCAAGTACCTCAAGGAATACATAGGGTAAACATGGAGGGGATTAGACTAAAGCAAGGAGGCATCACCAGAGGGTATGGTTTGAAGTTGGAAGGTGGAAGGGTAAGGGGAAAAGAGGAGGAGGTTTTTCACTGAGCGGTGGTGGACCCTTGGAATGCACTGCCTGGTGAGCTAGTTCAGAGATCCACAGTGGAGGGCTTCAAGAGAGATGGACAGACACAGAGAAGTGGATGTATCAGATGATGTCCTGTCCCAGGGGGTGGGGATGGATGATACGGGTTTCTGGAGCACAAGGGATGGGAGGGTCTCAGCACCCAACTAAGGATCTAAAGTTCGAGCAGACTCGATAGACCGTAAGGCCTAATCTGCTGGCAAATAGTATGTTAGTATGTTAATACAAAAGGGCAGCCTGCAGCGCTGGCAGAAACAGAACAAGAGAGTGAGAGAGAGAGAGTGAGCTAGCTCAACAGAGCTCTGTTGGGACTGCTGCAGATTGTTTTGTGACCAGAAAAAGGTGCCAACAGAGGCAGGAGCCTAGTACAAAGGCAGCCTGCAGCGCCAGGAGAAAAGAATGAGCCAGTGAGAAAAGGGGAGTGAGGACCTCAATGGAGCTCTGTCAGGACAGCTGCGGATTTCTTTGTGGGCAGAAAAAAGCAGCAATGTAGGCAGGAGCCCAGTACAAAAGGCCAGCCTGCAGTGCAGGCAGAAATGGAATGGGTGACTTAGAGAGGGGGAGTGAGCAAGCTAAATGGACCTGCGTTAGGACTGCTGCAGATTTATTTGTGGGCAGAATAAGCCAATGCAGGCAGGAACCCTGTACAAAAGGACAGCCTGCACCCACAGGAGACACAGAACCAGTGAGAGAGTGAGGGAAGTGGAGTGAGTGAGCTCAACAGAGCTTTGTTGGGACTGCTGCGGATTTCTTTGTGGGTAGAAAAAGGCAGCAATGCACCCAGGGACCCAGTACAAAAGGACAGCCTGCAGCGGTGGCAGAAACAGAATGAGTCAGTGAGAGAGAGGGGAGTGAGTGAGCTCAACAGAGCTCTATCGTGACTGCTGTGGATTCCTTTGTGGGCAGAAAAAGGTGGCAATGCAGGCAGGAGCCCTAATACAAAGAGCCAGCCTGCAGCGCCGTGAACACGGAATGAGTGAGTGACAGAGGGGAGGGAGCAACCTCAACGGACCTGTGTTGGACTACAGCAGATTTTTTGTTGGCAAAAAGCCACCAACAGAGGCAGGAGCCCAGTACAAAAGGCCAGCCTGCAGCACAAGGAGAAACAGAATGAGGGAGTCAGAGGGGAGTGACCCACCACACGCAGAGCTCTGTCAAGCCATCTCTTGGATTTCTTTGTGGACAGAAAAGGGTGCCAACGCAGGAAGGAGCTCAGTACAAAACAGCAGCCTGCAGCACTGGGAGAAACAGAATGAGTGAGTGACAGAGGGCCAGTGAGCGAGCTCAACGGACCAATGCAATCAACATTCAGCATTGACAAATGCTTGTTTTTTTATTTTGTCCAGAACTGACTGTGTGTGTATGAGTGGGGGGGGGGTTGCTGGCAGGCTGCATGTGTGCAGTTAAAACACAATTCCCAGAATCATTAACTAGCACTAACCACGCAGTGTGTTAACACTTCAAGAAAGCATTTAGTATACCTGTGCACCTTATATGCATTAGAGCAACCCCCAGTTGTATGAGCACCTGGTTGCAATTAGTAATCCTGTGCAAAAAAAAAATAGTGCCACATTAACAGGTTAGCACTGCACAGAAGAATGCTTTTTAAAATAGTATCAGCCATGCTTATCACAATGCAGTGCTAGTCCTGTTACAGTGGTATGTGGGTCCCCATTTTCAGATTAGTGTTGTGCACTCCTAAGTGCTGCACCTGAGATAGCGTACAGCCACAGAAGGTGGTGGTAAATGGCACTCCCTCCAGTGAGGAGAGAGTGACCAGTAGGGTGCCGGAGGGTTCAGTAATGGGACACATCCTCTTCAGTGTCTTTATAAGTGGCATAACAGAAAAACTGGAAGGGGAGATATACTTTTTTGTAGATGACATCACAATCTGTAATAGCGTTGATAGGTGCAGATGGAGAGAATAAGTGGGGACATTAGAAAACTTAAGGAGTGCTATGGGACATGGCAGTTCGGGTTCAAAGCCAAAAAGTGCAAAATCAAGCATCTAGGTACTAGAAGCCTAGAGGCTGAGTATCAAATGTAGAGGGAGGTACTTATGGTCACTAAGGAAACCTTTTATACAGCACTGTGCTCTGCATGCAGGAGAGGATTGCTCATTTACATGGCCGTAGTAGTATATATGCACATGCACATGATCAGGGTAGCATCAAGTGATGCTGAATATGACACCGATCCAACCATGCTGTTCCCACAGTGTAATGTTTAGCTCTGCATGCTAACCTTCTGAAAATGGGGCCCTAATTGACTAAAAATCCTAGTCGATGCCTCCTAAGATGCAGAAGGTAAACATAAAAAGGTTATCTTATCTATCTCTATGTATTGTTTTATCGTATTTTGCTTGCAAAACCTTTATCCAATTTCAAAACATTGTGATGTGACTTAAAATGTTTATAACAGACTAGTTAAAATACAGTTTGTTTTCTTTTACCTATATGCTGTCTTTATTTACTTATAAAACACAGTCTGGTGGGCTGGCCTAGCAGCTTGGTGGTGATTGCACTGCCTCATGCCAGTGGCCCAGTTTGGGTGTGGATCTGAGTTGCACAGGGGTTAGCTGGGGAGATATGATTGAGCATTTGAGAATGCTCTCCTCTCAGTGAGGGGAAGTCTGACCACCCCGCTCTTCAACATCCACCCTAGCTGAGGAGGGCTGGCAGGGCAGTGGAGTTGCATAAGGGGGAGGGCTCAGGCAGGAACAAAGCAAGCATGTGTCTTTATATGCAATTGCATCATTCCATGCTTGGCTGCCCAGGGGATGAAACCAAAGGTAGAAACCCCCTAATGGCAAAATGATCCAACAACCTGCCGCAGATTTTGCACTGCTAAACAGGCTCTGCTCATATATGTGTCTCCTTATCAATGGCCCTCCCCATCCTGGCCCCAACACGGGGGATGTGAGTGGGGTGGATCTCAGAACAAATATGTCCTGTGGATGGTAAGTGATTGGGCTGGAGATGTCAGTGGGCAAAGGGGTAGCAGGGTGACTAAGGAGATAAAAATCTCTATGGAAAAAAAAAAGAAATAAAACAGAGTTTGAGAAGCTCAAACCCCAAAACAGACTGTGCATGCCTCCAGTGAGGATTCACAGTAAAGTTATTTAGTAAAACAATGCAAATTATATGCATATGCCAGTTAAACTCCTGATGAAAATTGAATACTGAGGGATTGCAGCAAAAATATGTATTTTAAAATAAAAACTTAAAACATAGCCCATAGAGTACAAACTAGCAATGATTTTGGCTTGCTCTTCCATAGCTCCTGAAGTGCTTCCCAAGCATTCAACTCAGATAAGTTGCTGGACTTACATAGAAATTAATTACACATAAAACAAATCAACACTTTAACTTGGAAAAATGCATGCAGCTCCCTATGTATACAGGTATGTTAGGAATATCCTGTATTAGCTTCCTATGCAAATGTGTTGTCTGACAGTAAATGAAGGTAGCACTTATTTAAAAGAATAAACCACAGCATTTAATTTAGTTTTAAAAGTTTCTTGTCACATCACAATGGTCTGATATTTGACTAAAGGTGTGCAAGCAAAACAAAAGGAAAACCCTCATAAAGAAGTAGAATAAGAGATAGCCCTGTTTTGTTTACCTCAGCTCTGCAGTTTCAAAGATCCTCTCATCAAGCTAGCAGCTAACTGAATGCAGCAGGCAATGAGTTCAACTCTAGGACATTCATGGGGGAGGGGCAGGGGATGGGTAGTTTCAGAACATAGTCCATTTCAGTATATAGTTTATTTGTTTCAGTATATAGAGTTAGTGAATTCTTCAGTCTACAGTGTATGTGTTTCAATACATAGTGTATGTGTTTCACCATGTAGTGTATTTGTTTCAGTATGTAGTGTATGCAGATTTTTCAGTGCATAGTGTATTTATTTCAACAGATAGTGTATGTATTTCAATATATAGTGTATGTGTTTCAATATATAGTGTATTTGTTTCAGTATATAGTGTATGTGTTTTTTTTCAGTGTGTAGTATATGCATTTCAATAGTGTATTTCAATATAGTGTATTTGTTTCAATATATAGTGTATGCAGATTTTTCAGTGCATAGTGTATTTATTTCAATAGATAGTGTATGTATTTCAATATAAAGTGTAGATGTTTCAATATATAGTTTATTTGTTTCAGTATATAGTGTATATGCTTTTTTCAGTGTGTAGTGTATGTATTTCAATATATAGTGTATTTGTTTCAGTATATAGTGTATGCAGTTTTTTCTCAATATATAGTGTATGTTACAATCTATAGAGTATTTGTTTCAGTAGATAGTTTATGTGGATGTTTCAGTCTGTAGTGTATGTATCTCAATAGGTAGTGTATGTTTCAGTACATAGTACATTTGTTTCAGCATATAGTGCATGTGGATTTTCAGTATTCAGTATGTGGATTTCAGTAGATAGTATATGTATTTCACTATGCAATGTAAGCATTTCACTATATAGTGTATGTGTTTCACTATATAATATATGTATTTCAGTATACAGTATATGTATTTCACTATACAATGTATATATTTCAGTAGATACTGTATGTGGTTCACTGCACTGTGTATGTATCTCGCTATATAATCTATATATTTCACTATATGATGTATGTATTTCACCATATAGTGTGTGTTTTACTATACAGCCAGAGATTATGAATTATGTCCTTAATGGCTTGCCATACAAATGCATGGTTTTATATCTGGAGAGTAAGAACCCAAGAGCTACTTAAACACCTTCAGTAGAAGAGAAAGACCTTGGTACGATGGGTTCAGGTACACTCTCCTGATGTAACATAGAAACATCGGAGTTGATGGCAGATAAGGATGACAAGACCAATCCAGTCTGCCCTTTTTTTCTACCTTATGAATGTGCCATAGGCCTTTACTCTGTCAATGGTCTATTTATTCATACACATCTGTATTGCTCCCTTATGCCTGTCCCATGCCTGTTTGAAGCTTGCACTGTATTCATATCCACCACTTCCTAAAGTAGGCTGTTCCATGCATCCACCACCCTTTCTGTGAAAAAGAACATCCTCACATTACCCCTTAATCGGCCTCCATCTAATCTCATGTTGTGCCTGCTTGTCTTGCTATTTTTCTTATAGTGAAACATATTAGACTCTTTTACCTTGTTAATGCCCTTAAGATGTTTTCATATTTCGATCATATCACCTCTCTCCCTCCTTCACTCTAGGGTATACATATTGAGCTCCATTAATCTATCCTCATATGTTTTCTGATGCAGTCCCTGCACCATTTTGGTTGCCCTTCTCTGGACTGCCTCCATTTGTTAATGTCTTTGTGCAGGTGCGGACTCCAGTACTGCACACAGTACTCCAGATGGGGCCTAACCAGTGTCTTGTAAAGAGGGATCATCACGCTAAGCTAATATATGAATCATCACCATCCCTTTTGCTTGTCACCCTATCCCTCTCTCCCCACCAACCACCCAGCCTATCCTCTCACCCTTCTGCCCCACCTACCCCTTTATTCCTACCCCAACTCCCCCTTTACCCATTCTGCCTCCTAGCAGATCTTCCCTTTCTCCACCTCCCTGTCTCCCTATCCCCTCCTCCCCTACCCCATATTCCTACCCCAACCCCCCTTTATCCATTCTGTTTCCTAGCACTTATTCCATTCCTCCACCTCCTTGTCTCTCTACCCCCTCCTCCCCTACTCCAGTCACCTCCCTCCTCTAGGCCCCCTCCCTGTACCCCCATCTCTGTGCACAATATTCCTGTACTGCTGAATCTACCACCCTCCCCTTCCCCACCTCCCTGTCTCCCTAACCCTCCTACCCTTACCCCAGTCACCACCCTCCCCTACACCCCATCCCTGTATCCCCAACTCAGTGGACAATATTCCTGTCCCTCTGAACCTACCACCCTCCTCTGAGCTGTCATCTACAGCCCCATGTTTTCACTTTTTTCTTTTTTCCTTTTCCTTTTGCCCCCAGTGAAGACTTGTCTCACTCTATGTGTGTCATCTACATGCACATTAGTGCGGTTCATTTTTTGTATGTAATGTATCAGTTATTTGCAACAATCCAAGTTGTACCTTATCATTGCCATTGCTGTTTATTTGTGTTTCCCAAATCTGTTTTGTATAAGATCATATACGTCATTGTATTGTTTGAAATCTCCAGGACTTCCTTGTGAATGAGCTTGCTCAATGGAGTAATTCCTGTAATAATAAACTTGAACTTGAACCTCCCTCTTAAGACTTGTGACACCCCTACTAACACCCCCAACATCCTTCTAGCCATACCTTCTGCTTTAGTGGTCTGTTTGGATGATTTCAGGTCATCTGTGATGCTGACACCCAAGTCTCTTTCTTCCCTTGTGATTGCCAGCAACTTCCCTCCCAGCCTATAGGTAGATTCAGGGTCACTCTTCTCTATGTGCATGATCTTGCACTTCTTTGCATTAAACCCCAGTTGCCACTGTTCAGTCCATTTTGCCAGTTTTTCCAGATTTCTTCTCATTTTACCCACCCCATCTGATCTGGATCATCTACTCTGTTGCAGATCTTAGTGTCATCTGCAAACAGGCAAACCTTACCCTCCAGTCCATCTGCAATGTCACTGATGAAGATATTGAAGAGGACTGGTTCCAGGACTGATCCCGAGGTATCCCATTTGTGATTTGCATCTCTTCTGACTGTATACCGTTTACCACCACTAGAGGGCATAGCCTCAGATTGCAGGGGAAAAAGATACGGAGGCAATGTGAGAGGGTGATTCTTCACAGAAAGGGTGACGTAGCCCTGGAACAGACTACTAGAAGTGGTGGCGGCTGATTCAGTGGAAGGATACAAGAGGGCATGGGACAAGCATATAGGGCTGAGTAGTGGTGGGAGGGTGAGGGCCGGTGGGGGGTGTAGCGGGGAAATAGGGCAGACTGGATGGGATGGTATGGTTCTTTTCTGCTGTCAAGCTTCTATTATTCCATGATATGCTTTCCCTCGTCCTCACCCTCGCCATGCTACAAGAGTAACTAGTCCATACTAGACTCCTTCACTTCCTTTCATCCTCCAACTTCTTCTCACCCTCTCAGGCAGGTATCCAGAAGCACCATTCCATCATCTCCTCCCTTCTGTGTGCCACTCATTCCAGCTTCTCTGGGATGGATTAGGGGTACATTACGGCCATAAAATTCATTAATCTGAACAAAGCCATCAATTCTGTATCCTGCCTACTGCTCCTTGACAAGCATAGCTCTACTGGCCTCTCATCTCCATGGTTGCTTGGTTCCATTTCTACCGATTGGGCTGACAACAATCAGTACAGGTAGGAGGTGTTCTTTAACCTCCCCTTTTAATTCAGGCTGAGGTCTAACAGGGCAGCACCATCATGGGTCCCATCCATTTCTCCATTTTCATGAATGACCTCACTTTGCCTGTACCAACTCACATATCCACATGTGTGCAAATGACATGGTAATCTTTACCTCCGGTCTCTCCACTGCAGCTTTGGAAGACATGCTCCAGTGGGCCTTCAATAACGTTTAGCACTGCTTTTGAGCTAACCAACTCAGAGTCAACACCACAGGAAAAAAGGTGTCCATGACCTTTGGAACCAGTCAGAAACTGGCCAGACTACTTGCCCCCCCCCATTTTCAGCATTGTGGATGGCATGCCTCCTGAAACAGTTCAGTCCTTCAAGTACTTTTAAATGTGAATAGACAGCAAGCTTTACCTCTCAGCTCTCATCGATGCCGTGCATGCCAAACTATATCCCAAGCACGGTATACTCTACTGCAACAAAGACTGCTTATCTCTGCATGTCCACAGGAAGTTTGTTACCAGTATGGTGCTTCTTGTCTTCGACTACATGAATGTGGTTTGTAGTACAACCATTTCCACTTTCCTCACCAGACTGAACACCCTCTGAAACTCCTTCTGCCACTTTGCTGCAAACTTACCCCTCATGCCCATCACTGTTCCATGTATTTTTTTCCTTTTGATCTGTGGTGGACCTTGGTTCCACAATTCTTAAATTGTTGGACAGCAGGACATCTTTCCCATCTTCTTTGCTTTTTTCTACTTATCCAAATCTGTTACACAATAGTATCTACTTAGAAACATAGAAGTTGACAGCAGATAAGGACCACAAGGCCTATCTAGTCTGCCAGTTTTTCTACCTTATGAATGTGCCATAGGTCTGTACTCTGTCAATGGCCTATCTATTCATACTCATCTGTATTGCTCCCTTATGCCTATCCCATGCCTGTTTGAAGCCCTGAACTTTATTCATATCCACCACTTCCTGAGGTAGGCCATTCTATGCATCCACCACCCTTTCTGTGAAAAAGAACTTCCTCACATTATCCCTTAATCGGCCTCCCTCCAATCTCATACTGTGTCCTTTTGTCCTGCTGTTTTTCTTATATTGAAACATGCTAGACACTTTCACCTTGTTAATGCCCTTAAGATGTTTGAATGTTTTGATCATATCACCTCTCTCCCTCCTTTGCTCTAGGGTATACATATTGAGCTCTGTTAATCTGTCCTCATATGTTATCTGATGCAGTCCCTGCATCATTTTGGTTGCCCTTCTCTGGACTGCCTCCATTTTGTTAATTTCCTTGTGCAGGCGCAGCCTCCAGTACTGCACGCAGTACTCCAAATGGGGCTTAACCAGTGTCTTGTAAAGAGGGATAATTACCTCCCTCTTATGACTTGTGATACTCCTACTAATACACTCCAACATCCCTCTAGCCTTACCAACTGCTTTAGTGGTCTGCTTGGATGATTTCAGATCATCTGTGATGATGATGTCCAAGTCTCTTTCTTCCCTTGTGATTGCCAGCAACTCCCCTCCCAACCTATAGGTGGCTTCAGGGTTTCTCTACCCTAAGTGCATGATCTTGCACTTCTTTGCGTTAAACCCCAGTTGCCACTCTTCCGACCATTTTACCAGTTTATCCTGATCTCTTCTCATTCTGCCCACCCCATCTGGATCATCTACTCTGTTGCAGATCTTGGTGTCATCTGCAAGCAGACAAACCTTACCCTCCAGTCCATCTGCAATGTCAGTGATGAAGATATTGAAGAGGACTGGTCCCAGGACTGATCCCTGAGGTACCCCACTTGTGACTTGCATCTCTTCTGACTGTATACCATTTACCACCACTCTCTGTTTTCTGCCCACCAACCAATTTGCCACCCAGTTGACCAACTTCTGACTCACCTGAGACTCCCCAGCTTATTCATCAATCTTCTCTGTGGAACAGTATCGATAGCTTTGCTGAAGTCAAGGTAGATGACATCAACTGGTCTCCCTTGGTCCACCACTCTGGTTACCCAGTCAAAGAAATCTATGAGATTAGTTTGACAGAACCTTTCTGTTGTAAACCCATGTTGTCTTGGATCCTGTGCTCCTATGGATTCCAGGTGTTGCACTATCTTTTCCTTATGGAGTGCCTCCATAATGTTGCCCACTACTGAGGTAAGACTGACTGGTCTGTAGTTCTCTGCCTCCTCCCTGCTACCACTCTTGTGGAGCAGGATCACATGAGCCCTTCTCCAGTCTTCTGGGACCTCTCCTGTGATCATACTCACTAAACAGTTCTGATAATGGCTCTGCTAGTTCCACCCTTAGCTTTTTTAGTACCCTGGGACATATGCCATCAGATCCCATTGCCTTGTCCACCCTGAGCTTATTGAGCTCTTGTAGGACCCTTCCTTTTGTGAAGGGACTAGTGCACACCTCCCTTCCCTCTGTGTCCATGGTGCTGAGCTGTGGGCCCTGCCTTACCTCCTTCTCAGTAAATACTGAGCAGAAGTATCTATTTAGGATCTATGCTTTTCCTTTGTCCTCCTCCACACACTCACCCTTATCTTAATCTTAGCAATATCTCTTTGGACTTTCTCCTTTAACTAATGCATCTATAGACAGTCTTGTCCTCTTCTTTTGCTGTTCATGCTAGTGTTTCCTCAGTTTGGGTTTTTGTCTGCCTTACTGCCTTCCTTGCTTCCCTTAGGGAAGTTTGGTGTGCCTCCCTATCTTCATCCTGCTGTGTTTCCTTATATTTCCTGAAGGCCAGCCTTTTAGCGCTGTCCTTTTCTGCTATGTTTTTGAGAACCAAAGTGGTTTCCTCCTTTTGCTCTTGCTGTTGCTTTTCTCTCCAACACAATGGGATGTTACTTCAAGTATTGCTTCCTTAATGCTTGCTCACTTTGCCTGTACCCCCTCACCTGTATTTTATCTCGTATCTATTGTTTTATTCTCATACTACAGTAGGTTGGCCACCTACAGCAGTTCTTTCCTATACCCTCTACTTCTCCTTCTTTCTGTAAATTCCTGTTTATTGTCTTTCCACCCCTAGTGTCCTATGAATAATCAAAATAAAGGCATAAAGCTAGGCACTGAAGTAGTGCTCAGGAGGGTTCCCTGACATTTGAAAGTGCAGTAGTGCCTAAGAATAAAGTAAATTGCAGAGGTGCTAAATAAATAAATAAAGAATTTATGAGAAAACATGTTAAAACAAGCAGTAACAGTACACGTTTATGGTGCAATAACTGTATTACTTATGTATATCCTGATCTGCTTAAATCAATTGCATTTTACGGTACACTGTGTGTTCTAGAAAGAATGAAATAGGAGCCCAGTTGCATGGATTGGCAAAACTTTTCCTTGCATATGCCCAAATGCCACTCCATGATAAAACATACCTGTTTGTGACTACAATAATAAGTTAGAGAAAGTGGAGCAACTTTCTGTGGGAGTTTTGAAAGTTGTCAGAAGCCACTCGGTGACTACACCATACCCATTTGCTTCAGGAAGGTAAAAAAATAAAAAGGGCAGATGTTTAGTTTTCTTTCCAACAAGTTTGCGGTGGTAAATAAGAGAGAGAGAGAGAGCTTAGACAAGCAAACAGGAGCGTGTTTGCTCCTCACTGTCTCCCTCTGAAACTTGTGATGCAGTAGCAGAATGGAGCAGGCGGCTTACAACTTGCTTAGAGTAATTTTGGTCATATCTCTGCTTGTTAAGTACCGCGCTCTGAAAACAAAAGTTGACAGACGGCTCTAGCATCCCTCTTCCACTAGTCAGCCACTACATTTATTAAAAATAAAGTCTCTGGCAGAAATGAGTAAGTTTTGATCCAAAGTACAGAAATGTAAATGAAGAGACAAGGAAGTGTCTCTAGAAAGGGGCCCCTATATATTTAAAGCCCTGATAAAATAATAAAGCTATCACAAAAGGGTTTAAACAAAAGGTCAGAGAATATATGCCTATTTTTATGTTTGCTTGCATGTATGCACAAGAAACATCTTGGGACAATATGGCATTTTAGAGGTTTGTGAGCTTCTGCCCAATGCAGTTGATGTTTTATGTGGCTCGTCCCTCAGGCACCAATGAATCAGTGAGCTGTCTATGACAGCAGTTTGAGAGAAGCAGTCTTCAATTGAAAGAAAAGTGCTGCTCCAATCAGGGATGGTTACGAGTTGACGCTTTATGGGGCTTGTCCCTCAGGAACCAATGAATCGGCGAGCTCCTTCTCTCTGTTGGCAACAGCTCACAAGACTCTGACCATGTGCATTACAGTGCACAGTAATGAGCATGGCCAGAGTTATGGATCTTGTCGGCTTCTGCCACTGAGCACCTTGTTTGTTCGGTGTGCCTTTCCTATTGAACATTTTCAATCAAATTATAAATGAGCTGCGGGGCAGCTTTCTACATTGGCAGCTCCTGCCACCCACCACACACTCTCTGAAAAGCCAACATCAGGGTGTCCAATCCCTGTGTCAGCATGTATCCCCCTCTCCCCATTAATGTGACACACTGGGAACCCACCCCAGGGTGCCAAAATGTTTTTTTATTTATGTTTACGACACCGGGATACCCATTCCTGGTGTCAGATGACATCCACCACCTGCCCAAATATTTCAAGTGCTAACATCGGAGTGCCCTATCCCCATGTCAGCATGCCTCTCCCACACACACACACACTATTGTGGCACACTGGGAGCCCACCACAGTGTGCCTAAATATTGTTGGTATCCTGTAAAATAAAGAAAACCATCCCTGAAATCTTTTTTTTCCACTGTAAAAATGAAAACGATCCCTCATCATCTCCCCATTTCCCCCTCCACCACCCCTACCCTCCTTCTGCAGACCCACCTTTCCGCACCCCCCCTTACCCCATATTTACCTCCAGGGGTCAGGAGCAGTGATCCTCTATGGACCGGGACACGTCTGCACTCTTCAAAGCTGACCGACAAACTGAAGAAATGATGGTAAGCTGTATAATGGGAGTCAATAGGGGAGGGTTCAACTTAGGTTGATATCTCAGCCATTTTTAGGAATTTTGGTCCCAAATTTTCAACATGGGCTTCTTGAGACCCCACCTCATGAACACTGTCACTGTCATTTGGGTACTCTGTCACAAAAGGTGATTTTTGTGGTTGCTGTGTGGAATCACCTTTCAGGAGTGATTGATGAAATGACAATGCCACTGTTTATGAGGTGGGGTCACAAAAAATCCAAGTTACAAATTTAGTGAAAACATTCCAAAAAATGCGTTACGAGCGTGCGTTGCACAATTTCTACGCGCGCTCATAACTTTGCCAATTTTTAATATTTTCACTCCAGATTTTCAAAATTGTCATTTTTTCATACCTCCTTATGAACAGTGCAGCTGTCATTTTTCACATCCTGCCCAAAATGTGTTTTCGCACCTGTGGCACAGAATGGCACGGTTGCTGTGGGAAATCAACTTGTGGGACAGATTAACAAAATCACAGTAGCATTGTTCATGAGGGGAAGTCCCAAAATGCCTATGTTGAAAATCTGGTGAAAAATTCCAAAATAAATGATTGCTTTACAGGCATGCATTGTGCAGTTTCTACCCATGCTCACAACTTCATCAGTTTTTCATATTTTCACTCCAGATTTTCAACAGATTTTCAAGATTTTACACCTCCTCATGAACAGTGCAGCTGTCATTTTTCACATCCTGCCCAAAATGTGTTTTCACACCTGGGGTGCCAAATGGCACAGTCACTGTGTAAAATCACCTTTTGGGATTGAGTAATGAAATGATACTGCCACTGTTCATGAGGTGGGGCCCCAAAAAGCCCATGTTGAAAACTTGGAGCAAAAATACAAACAAATGCCCAGGGTATCAGGGTTTCCAACCATAATACCTCACCCTGTAGAGACTGACAGGCATCAGGGGTGTGACTTGGGGTTGTCGGCTGTAATGCTTACACCGCTCCATCCCCATCCCACAGCCAGTGACAGGCATTGATGTGTGCCTAGGGGTCTTTGACTCTAGCAGTCAGCCCATTCTCCTCTACTGCACCCATCTCAGCTTATTTCCTTGTGGAGTGGGGTGAGCATAAGGGCTGAAGACCCCAAGGCACACCGCAATACCAGTCAGTGTGTGCAGGGTGGAGTGAGGTGGAATGGTATGAGCGTTATGGCTGATGACCCAAAGGCACACCCCCAAATGCCTTCCAGTCTCTGCAGTGTGAGGGTGGGGGTTGGCATTAGTTTAATACTTCACTGCCATTCCTATTATGCATCTCTCTAACTCCTGCACTACCAGTGCCAATACCAGCAAGCAAACATTCGTCATTGACAAATGCTTGTTTTGGTAGATATAGTAACACTGACTAAAGTTGATTAAGGACTGAGCTTACCTGTATCCAGGTGATGTTTGAGCTCTCATTTTAGGGGAGCATTGGCCCCTACAGTCTCCTTTTTATAATGCTAGGCTGTCAACCATACTGAGAAGAAGAAGGAGGAGCTATACTGCTGTTAATGCCCTATTACATATTCATGGTCTCTTTACCTCTTTAAAAGAAGGATGTTTTTCATGACATTGTATAGTATCCATCCTGAGGTATAGCCTGACAAGATATTGAGTCACCCTGATCTATAAAATGGTTATAAGGGTAGACATCTTAATGTATTAGTACAGAGTCAGATCAGGTGATCCAGCCAAGTAGTATAAATACCCCTCCTTGTGGAAAGACAGATCAGATTAGCCTTGAAGTGGGTACAAGGAGGTTTTACTATGGAAGTAGGTTCAGAGTGAACACAGAAGGAAAGAGATCTAAAACGTTGTATAGATCCAGGACTGTGTGAAAGCTACCTGTGGTAGTAGCATTTTGTTTGATTTTTCCTTCTTTTGGTTAATTATTTTTGTAATTTCTAAGAAAATATATATCACACTCCGGTGTGTTTTACATCTGAAATATTGTGTTGTATTATTCTTACCCACACCTTGTGACATGATCCTGTTTCTACCCTCATATCACCAGGCTCACCGTACCTCCTTCGTATATAAATACTGATTTGGGTCCTTTCCTTTTTACACCTCTACTCTCTCCTTCTTCCTTTCCAACCCCCCCACCTGCTTCCCGTTCTTTCTGCCAGGGACCATCACACTTTTGTCACACTTCACTCTTGCTCCTCTGCTGGGCAATTTACCTTCTTCTATTGACTTCTCTCACTCTGGAACCAACATCCTCCCACATCTTTCTCCATCCCCTGACTCCCTCAGGCACCAGCTAAAACTTCAACCCCACCCCACCTGTTTCTGTTACCCTTCCTCCTGACCTCACAGACAGCATTAACTGCCCTGATAAGATAGCTGGCTGGGTACCCACTACTGCCCTTAGTTTCACTTTTTCAGTACCTAGATTTTCTTCATCCGTTATGAAGTCAGGCAATATTCACCTTACAAGTCTTTTGGCTATTATCAATATTGTTCTTGTTCCCTGTGTATTGCTGCTACTTCTGCATTTGCATTTGTTGATGTTTCTTACTGAGTTGTGACCACACATTTTTGCACTGTAGATAACATGTTTGTATTGATCCCAATTTGTACAAACTTCTTCAAATGTTATTTTGAATGATTGCTATTATGTATTGTGCTGCTGTTTTCCCAATGTACCCCTCCCCTGGTTACACCTGGAAATGAGCCTTGTTTCAATTTACCTGTCCTGGTTAAAGTTTTCAAACAAACAAATAAATAAATAAATAATCAAGTAAGTGAATAATTAAATAAGTACATAAAAAAATGAAGATTAAGTGAAAATGTCACATGGACAAGCATACTTTAGCTGCAGCATATCATGGAATTCAAGTGGGGACAGATTAGTGCATCATAGACAGTGTCAGAAGTGATGCCTTCCTCAGAGCAAACTGGAGGAAGGGGCAAGGCTGACGAAGAGGTCAGAGGAAAGAGAAAGCTGTTAGGGTAAAAAGTGTGGAGCATGTGGCCTGGACGGCTATGCGCATGAATGCCAAGAGGTCTTGGAACAAGACCTGTGATCTGAAGGCAGTGACGGGAGAAGCATACTTGGACCTGGTGAAGAGCTCAGAAAAATTAGCAGCACAGTACTATGACTATTACTTGACCAAGGTGTGGAGTATTCAGGGTTGATAGAGATGAAGTTAGGGGTGGCATTATACATAAGAGAGAGTATAAAGGCTATGGAAATTACAGACATGGGAAACGTGAGTAAACAGAGAGAGGACTAGTAATGATGGCAGTGGGAGAAACATCAGCAGAGGTGTAATATATAGACGATGATTTTGAAAAGAGGAGGTGGATAGGGAGCTGAAAGTTACAGTAGTAGCCAGAGACATTGCCAGCTATTTCCAGATATTTTGTGAAATTTCTGAAGAGTTTCTCTCTGCTGCCCCTGTCACAAACCCACTCAACAGGTCAGGCCCTCTACTCCCAAAGTGCCAACCTCCAAGTGCAGTCTTGTGAACAGTTTAACAGAACAAGGAAACCCTCTTGTCTGTTTTTGTGGGTTCGAACCAACCTTTGGTCTCAAGTCTTAGAGGGATTCAAACTGTGAACCTCTTGCCAGCATACCCAATGCACAGGATCAGATATACCTGTCTTCAGGGGGCCAGATATCTTTCTCTATGGGTACCTAACCAGGTGTACAAAAAATGAACCCTTAAAACTTAAATAAAGACCTCAGATTATTCTTACCTTTTTCCAGTTTGATATCACCACTCAAGCTTATGCACAGTGGCCTGGATATTCAAACTGCGCCAGGCTGTGGTGCAAGCCTGGGTGCAGCTCAACTTTGTTGCGCAGGGGAGTGGCCTGGGTGATATTCAACGGAGCTGCGCTATGGCGCAGCAGCTTTGAATATCGCACCCTGGCCACCCCCACTGTGCATGGTGCAGTGGCACTGCGCCAGCGCAAGTGGTCAGAGTGGAGCATGGAGATGCGCTGGCGCAAGTGCCATTGCATCATGCACAGCACCTGTGATATTCAAACAGGGACATGCAAATGGGGCCATCATTTAAGCAAAACACACAGAGGGCCATTTGCATCTCATTATGACCTCATTTGCATTCCATTAGCATGCAGGTGCGCAGATCCCCGACGACTTGCGTCTGGTGCCCTGCCAGGCAGCAGCCATCGGGGACCGACGCCCCCTGCAGCCCAATCATGGGCATTCCTGTAATATAAACGAAAAACCGTCCAATATCCCTGGTGGTCCAGTGGACTGCACTGAGCCTGATAATGGGCATCTGTAGCGAACCCCCTAAGTCTCATTTCGGTGGTCCAGTGGACCGCATTGAGCTCGATTGTGGCATCTCAGTGACCCCCAAGTCTACCATCACTGGTGGTCCAGTGGACTGATCACTGCCTGATCAGGGAATCAGTACCTCATCAAAGACCCCACTACCTGGTGGTCTGGTGTACCCCCACCCCACCCACTAGGCCCACTGCCCCACCCCATCAGCCAGTGGGTGGCAGCACCCCCACGCCTGCTGCCCTGCCACCGCTGACTGATAGCTTGGTATGGTTGTACTTCATTGGTTCACAGCATGAAATACCTGGGAGTGCAGCTCATACTGCAGCTCGATTAGTCCAGATATGTGAATGAATTCATTCACATATCTGGACCGAGTAGTATGGTATGGTTGCACCCATTGGCTCATACTCAGAACCAATGGGCACGCAGCCTAACTGAGCTGTCAGTCGGTGGGCGCGGGTGGCAGGCGGGTGGTGCCACCCACCAGCTGGGACGGGAGAGGAGGGGCGGTGGGGCTCAGTGGGTGGGTGGGGTACACTAGACCACCAGGTAGTGGGGTCTTTGATGAAGTACTGATGCACATGATTGGGAAGCGATCGTCCACTGGACCACCAGGGATATTGGACTTGGGGGTTCACACAGATGCCCACGATCAAGCTCAGTGCGTCCCCTGGACCACCAGGGATATTGGAATTGGGGGTTCATTTATAGATGCCCACCATGGGCATGGGGGCACCGCCAGGTGCTTCAGGACCAGGGCTACCCACAGGTGGCAGCTGCCAGTTGCCACTCAGTACCGCGGCAGCTCACCTGTGGGTGGCCATCACTTGTTCCTTTTTTTTGTGGCATAACTTTGTGCAGGTGCAGGTAGGGGTTGCGAATGCATGACTCTGCACATCCTGGGCTGAATATCGGGCTGTGCAGGTTATGCATGGGCATGCCCCCCCCACCTGTGCCTGCATACATTACTGATGCGCTCAGGCACATGGGATTTGTGCGGCGCACTTTTCCCTTTCGAATATCGCACCGGGGCGCATCAGTGGGTTGTGCATGGTGCAACACTGTTGCGCCATGTGCAACCCTTTTGAATATCTGGGCCAGTGTCTGCTGAAACCATATATACTCTACTTGCACAGGAAAGAAATTAAAGACAGACCAAGTATGCTCTAAAATTAGAGTTTTTACTAAAATAGATAATAATATGTAAAACATACAATACAGAACTATTGTATCACAAGACATACAAATCTTTTTAAAAGAACAAGGTTTTAAACAGTGCAATTCATACTTCAGTGCTTAGATTTGTCTCTCTGTTCTAAATACCTGCTTAAAGGGCTCACAGATGTTTCTTTGTCAGTGTCTAGACAAAAGTATCTCTGAAGAAAAACAGAATATTCCTCAAAGAAAACTGTATTTGCCAACTCCTTTGAGAGGTCACCTAGCTCCTCCTCTGTCAGAATATCTAAAAAAATATATCTATACAAAAACAGGATGTCTTTTCAAAGTATTAAATTCTACAACCTCAACATAACTCATGTTCTGCAAATGACTCTTTTTGATCTTTAGCTGCATCCTTTTCTCACACAGACTTAAAAGCATTTATGATTTCGCACCAGTTTACTAAACTTGGTTTCCTCCTCTTGAAAGATCATAAAATGGATATGCTCAAGTTGAGCCTCTTCCAGCCTGTAATTAACTTTAGATAAAACAGGAGATCCTTGATCAAGGTCTGTTCTACTCTGTAATTAGCTTCAGGCCTTCCAGGTAACCTTGTATCTTAAACCTGTGTGTGTGTGTGTGTGTGTGTGTGTGTGTGTGTGTGTGTGTGTGTGTGATCTCACAACTATTTTATCATTTCTCATGGGAGACAGTCCATAACCCATTTTTTCAGTTATTACAAAAAATGATCATACAGCACTCAGAACTGGCTATCCATGTCACAGCCTCTACTGTGGAAATTCAGAAAGCAGGAGATATTTCTGGAAATATCACAGACATTTTGGGAAATATCTGGCAGTGTCTGTGGCTGCTACTATAGATATAAGGGTCAGAAAAGCAAAGAGAGGTACTGCTACTGAACAGCTTCAATATACTTAACATGGACTGCTAGATACCAATAGTTTTAAGTGCAAGAAGTCAACAGCTGGCAGAGGTTTTTCGGGAAACATTCCTAGAGGAGACAAACAGTAGACATGCTATAGCAGAAAAAAGGAAAAGGCTTCTTCAGAAAACAGCTGTGCTCAGCATACACTAGTCACAAAGGGGCCAAAAAGCATTGCATCATACCTCAGACTATACTCAAAATGTTTAATTCTTGAAAGTACAAAAATGAAATACAGACATTACAAAGCCATAAAAACCTAGATGAACTCAGCCACCCATGACCACACTCTAATGTTTTGCTAGTTGCTTTTTCTGAGGATCCACTGATGGCACTCTGTAAACTATTTGAGCACATAGCCTGCGGTTTTGTGCTGCATTGTTTTGCTCCTGGTTCACATACTGTACTTTGACTTCATTAAAGCCTTGAACTCTGTCCCACATGGTTGATTGGTAAAGAAGATGAACAACCTAAGGGTTGTGGAAAAAGCTACAAGACAGATGAGAAACTAGTTGTGTGGCAGAACCCAGAGGGTGGTGATTACTGAGGAATGCTCTGGGGTCTTGGAGGTCATTATTAGTGTGTCACAGGGATCAGTCCTGGGACTGGTCTTCTTCAGCATTTTCTTTTGCAACACCAAAGTAAGAACATAGGGCAAGATATCCCTCTTTCCAGCTGATACTAAGATTTGTGGCAGGTTAAATAGTGTTGATTGGTTCAGAATTACAAAAGTGGACATGGGTACATCGGAGAAGTAGATGAAAGTATGGAAGTTAAAATTTAACATCAAGAAGTGCAAGGTGATGCACATGGGTTAAAAAATACAAAAACAAAATGCTGATTAATTGAGATTGTAGTAGAAAGCACAACAGAGAGGAAGAACTTGAGGGTAATAATTTCATATTGTTTGAAGACAAAAGTGCAATGTAATAGGGCAGTAGGAAGGGCAAATAGGATGTTGGGGTGCACAGGGAGGGGGATCTGCAGCAGAAGAAGAGAGGTGCCTCTACCACTGAATAGGTCACTGATCTGTCCTTCCTTTTACTGAGACACAAGTCATGAAGAATAGAAAAACCTGGAGCAGTTATAAAATTTGCAAGTAGCATTTTATTATTATCAAAAACAGTGAAATAAAAAATTAAATTATTCGGTATAGCTATTTAAAAATGGACTGCAAACAGAGAAAACAAAGTCCTCCGCCTGATGGTATCTCCAATTTTAAATTTCAGTCTCTCCCCCCCAAAAGAATGACTGCTCTTTGCCTGGCAATTAGCCTCTGCATCCTGACCTTGCTAAGGGATATCCTGTTTCTCACAAAATGCATCAGAACTTTGTCAATTTCTTTGCAGATACAACAGAATACAGAACTGAACTAACCTATTGACAGTTCTGCAAAAGAGCTTGTGCTGCAGCTCAAGGTTAACCACCTGAGATCCAAATATTTTTTTACAATCATTTCTACAGTATAACTACAGTATATATATTTCAAGGGAATCAAGGGATTCCAGTTTCACTTAAAGATTTGCATACAGTATATTTTTTAACTTCAGATATGCAAGGGGGAAGGAAAGATAGCAACAGCAAGAAACAGCAACTGAAGATAGGGAGATAGCTGGAGGTGGATTATCACGAGACCATCAGAGTGATCAGTTCCTAGCTTTCACAAGAACATTTGGTTGTGCAACCAGAAAGACAAGAGACAGAAAAGGAGAGGATAGAACCAATCCCTGCTTCTTAATTCTTTCTGCACAAAAAATGGGACAGGGTCTTATTCAACCCTATCACATTTACCTGGAATACTGTGTGCAACTTTGGGGATTGCTTTTAAAGAAGGACCAAGACAGAGTGGCGGTATTAGAGAGAATTATTACCAATATGTTCCAGGGACAGCAAGAAAGGACTTATGAGGATTGCCTGAAGGACCTAAACTTGTATATGCTGGAGGTGAGAATGGAAAGATGGGTCATGATTAAGACACAAATACAGTCTGACCTACTTGGCGGACAGATATATACCAGATATTCAGTTTTATCAGACAGAAAATAAAATCCCAAACCCTTTCAACAGGCAATGATAGGAATTATCAGTATAGCTCACTAAATATGCTGTGTACAGTGGATGCCAAAACAGATGATTAAGGGCTAATCTGACATTTTACAAGGTTTAAGTTGGTAGCAATTAGCATCTCTTTAATGATGCTGCCTGCTTCACAAGGTGCCAGTTGGTAGCAATTAGCTTCTACTTCACACTGCTACCTATACACACCTCATATTTTACCACTCCTTCTGTGCTACTCATGAGTGCTGTTCTCTCCCTATAACCTCTCTCATTGGACATCCTGCTGTGTTTGGTATCTCTTCTGCTGAAGTGTCTCTCTGCCAGATTGTTGTTGTGTGCTTTCTACATTTGTTCCTGCTGTGATTGCAGCCTGCTGTGTTCTAAGGCCCTCCTGCTCTGGGACTAAAAGTTGATGTCTGCAGTGCCTCCTGATGCTCTGATTGGTGCCAAATCAACCTTTTTTACCCTTAACCTCCAAACACAAGCCCCAAGCAGAACCAGCTTCAAATAAAGACAATAAGGTTAACAGACATTCACTTTCTACTAATCCCTAATCCCTCACCACCATAGATACAGTATGGTGTATCGTATCTTTTATTGATTTTACTGAACATCCCTCACAATAGCATAATACAATACTGTAGTGCTAAATGGGAGTACACAAAAACTGAAAAAACACTCTTTTCCTGATATTACATACATGCACATATAATGTGCACAACACCATAACATCAAGTAGTCCATTATAAGGAGGTTGTAATACACCTCCATGGAGAAAATAGGGTTGATTGTTGGAAACTGCTCAAACTGAGTGGGAATACAAGTACAAAGGTTAACTCCATGAAGCCGGTGGGTGGCAAATGTTGGAGGGATACTAGAAAGTATTTTTTCATGGAAAGGGTGCTAAAGGGGTGTAATAAATTATCAAAAGAAGGTTTTGTGGGAAAATAGTGAGATGATTAAAACATGGGTGGGACAGATGCATAGTCTTGATAAAGATGGTATCAAAAGGGAAGGGGAAGGAGGAGCAAAATGCTATTGGGGCTCTCCCATTCTACATTGGATAGGTAGGACTGGGCAGACATGATGGACCAAGTGGTCTTTTTCTGCTGGCAACTTGGAAACTTTCTATATTTTTCTCTGAGCTTAAGATCCCTTCTCTGATGGTTCCTTAAATAGTCCTCATTTAAAGAGATGCAATTATATTATTTAAAACAGTTTCTTAATAGAAATTGTTTGGGGGTCTCATGATGCACCTAATTTCTTTTTGTACTGTGCTGCACTTCATAGTAATAAGTTACTATTGTGGCATCTCAGAGAGGAAGCTGCGGTAAGTGGTACTTATGTACCTATCTGGCTTGACCTTGAAGGTTGTCTCTGCAAGTCTGTTGGGGTTAACCTTAACAGTCTTCTATATATAAGGCCAGCTCAGCTACATTGCCCTCTTCCTTCAACATCTCTGCACTGGTTCCTGAAGGCTCATTGGCAGATAAACATGTATCTGGGCCTATCATGGGTCAGAGCTCTCTTACAGCCCCTAACTGGCAACCTGAATATTCAAATTGCAGGCCAGCCTATCTCGCCTATGTTTTATCCTCAGTTTAACAAGGTAATGCTTGATTTAATATTAGCAAGGGATATTATTTCCTCTTTTGCCTTACTTTCAGGATCATTTTAATTTATCCAACTCAGCAAGTTTTAAATGTCAACTCACCCATGCAATATTTGATTTTTGGGATCCCAGGCCTTGGAAGCTGTGGGATTCTGCAGTTTTGGAGTCCCTACTGACTACAGCCATGAACCCCAACTCTGTCTCCAAGGTACACAATTTTTTTTAATCACTGGACTCCAAAAACCTCACTAGGACTTCTTATTATTGAAAACTATCACTGGGGCTCCAAGATGATGCTCAAGCATGGTCTTCAGTGTGGTGAGCCCTTTATAAGTATATTAAGGAAGACAGGTTCCATTTACTTCAATTCAGAATTTTACATAATATGTATTATACCCCAGTCACATTATACAAAATGAGAAAATTACTCTCCTCTATGTGTTCTCATTGCAGTCTTGAGGTTGTTACTCTGAAACACATGTTATGGGATTGTGGGAAGGTGTCCCCTTTTTGGAGTGCCATAAAGATATTTTTATTATGTGTTCCTCTCACCTTTAACCATTTACTTGTACAATGTATGTACTATGTATTCCTCTGACCTATTTCCTTATCTTCTACCACTGTAAATACAATGTACATATTATGTATTCCTCTCACCTGTAATCCTTTACCTGTTATTTACAACACTGGACATTTGTGAAAATGGGCATTTTTGCTCACATAACTTCCAGTATACAAATAAATTGATTGATTGATTGATTGATTAAGAACTCTCTTGATCCTTTCCTAGGTCTGGATGATTTTTTTACACCTGAAATTTGTTTAACTGGGCTTTTTCCAACAGGTCTCCCCAGTGTTTGTAAAGCCCATATATCTTTGATATCTCTCATGGCCAAGTTAATTATATAGCAGCACTGGAGGGACACCTCTATTCCACCCTATAGGGAATGGTATCAAGAGATATTGTCAGTTTTGGTGGTGGAAAGGCATATTGCTTCCTTGCGCAAGTGTCCTGACTAGTTCCATACCAGATGGGAGACATTACAAACCTTGTTGTCTTTACAATCCTCAAGATGGCGAATGGTGACTTAATCACCCTGAGAGTTAATTCTTTTCACTTCTTGATATTTGTCTTATTTGCCCTGCTTTACCCTCAACTTCACACTTCGGAGATGTCACTAACTGTGCTCTGGGAGGAGGATGGGGGGAGGTTTATGGGGGGAGGGAGACTGTCGTGGGCTTATATGGTCTGCTTTTATTGTTGCTTGTTGTATTGTTCTTAGTGTCTCTGTTGGATAGAATGGTTTGTTGTGAATTGTTGTTTATGGTTTTATTATGTAAATTGCATTGATAAATCAGTAAAGTATATTTAATAAAAAAGAAATTGCTCATCAACACTTAAGGGTTTTAAGATTACATCATTCTGATTACCAAATATTTCATTTCATTTAGCATAAAACTTGGAAAAAAGTTAAAAAAAGATATGCACATGATTCTGGATATCACTTAAAATTGTGACACCCTAATTAATGTCCCTAAACTGTGCATCCCAATAAAAATTGCCTTATATATAGTGAGAGTGAGTAAAAAAAGAAGAAAAGGGATCCAGACACCAAGAACCGGATTCCTGAAAATAAATAAATACAGCAGAGCCTCCATGGATGCAACATAATACTGCAACATTCTGCAGCACCGTTAATGCAAGAAACAAGGCACTTTCAATGGCAGGTAATCCCTTTTCTCATGCAGCAACCAAAGACACAGCACTGCCGCAAGGCAGGCACCACTGTAGATACATCTGTATGAACCAGCAGAGGTGTTGAAATTATCCTAGCAACAGTTAGTCTATTAAATCACTATGACATATGTACATAAACATATGGCTGCTACAATTTCATACTAAGAAAACATTGAGGCCAAGGACATATTATAAACAATAACAGAGAACCAGTTCAATGATCCTATAAGATTTTAACAGAAAACAATGTAGGGTAAATGTGTCATGCTGGCCATATGGAGATACAGCATCTAGGATAGAAATCAAAAGTCCTCCCTTTGTAGTTTAGTTTAGTTTATTAGTCTAGGAATTAATACCTTTGAGCCAGGGCTCTTTTACAAAGGTTCCACGTCACAAAGAACATTTAACAAAGCACGATACACATTACAGGTAAAACCAGACAGGAAAGTTACATCATAAATTTGCTATTAACAGTTTAAGGCAGTAACGTTTTTAAGTTTCATAGAAAAACAAGCTATAACAGGTTCAAGCGAGTAGACAATTTCGAGGTTAAGGAAACTTCCAGGGAGAGGGTGATCATTAGGCGCCAAAAGGAGGCTAGAGAGGAGGGAAAGGTGGGAGCAGGAGAGTAAGTGAGAGGGGACAGGAAAAAAGGGGGGAGTGAGTTTGGGTGGGAGACAGGAAGTAGTAGAGGTACCAGAGGGTTCATTAGTCAGGGAGGAAGAGGCCTCAGATGTGAGGATGGACATGAGGAGTAGTAGTCTTTATCTAGCGCAGGAGGAGATTTATTGCCAGATCATGGAGCTATGTCTTTAATTTAAAACTGTAAAAATCTCTTTATAAACTGTGACAAGCTGTCAAGGGTGTAGAGATACTGCAGGCACACAAACCTTTGGTGCATGAAGCATAGGCAAACAGCGTAGGCATTTTTAACATTTAATCTTTCAAGCAGATTTGTTGCCTTGTTCATTCACTGAGATAAGGGTGTCATTAGTGTAAGCATTGACACTTGTACAGTACATGCCTAGGAAAACATTTGTTGTCTAGCTCATTTTCTGAGATGAGGATGTCATCGGTGACACATAGTTCAAGCTTGGTAGCTTTATGCTCTTTTGTGGCATCAGAGGTGGGAACCTAACCTTTACTTAGGTTTGCACCTCTGATGGCACAAAAGGACATAAAAATAGAAGGTCAAAGAGAGAAATAGAGACACTCAGAGAAACTGTCCACTAACAAACTGTGAGAAAGAAGTGCAGTTTGAGCCATACAAGACTGCTCCATGGCTAACAGTAAGCATTTACACTTAGAGGAAGTAGGGGTTTGGTCAGAGAACCAAAAAGTCCTCCACAGCCATGGAGAGAGGCAATGTGTTGTGTCAA
Organism: Neoceratodus forsteri; assembly: GCA_016271365.2. Lineage (NCBI taxonomy): Eukaryota > Metazoa > Chordata > Ceratodontiformes > Ceratodontidae > Neoceratodus > Neoceratodus forsteri. The sequence goes on from CM057455.1 coordinate 538,697,959, forward strand.
GATGCAAGGGGGCAGGCGTCCAAACACTAGGTAAGCCATGGGATACAAATGTATTATGAATGGCAACATACTGACCTACCACAAGGGCAAATTTTCCTTACCTTCTAATGTTTGGATTTTTGTGCTCAGTGTAAGTGCACCACTTTGTAAATGTGTACAAATGGCTGCTGCCTTCCTTCTCTCCCATGCTTTACTCAGCATGGAAGAAGTTAATGTGCAGCAGCTGAAACAGCTATGTATATAATTGGGGACAACACACAGGGTTATGTATACAACTGGGGCATTAAATAGGATTATTGGGGTAACGCATAGTGCCATGGTGTGCAAAAAGATGTAAACACATTATTGTGGTAGCTACACTCCTGTAAGGATGCTCATCAGCTGTAGCTAGAAAAGGCTGCTGATAGTGACAAAAAGAAAGAAGGGGTTGGGTACAGGAAAATGATTCAGAAGTTGTTTACCCACAGCTAGGAAATAAGGAGTCTGCCAGTGTGTTAGAAACACAATCAGGTGCAACCCATATTTCCCCACCAATGCAAGTTGGAAGCACAAACTTCGTATTGGAAGGAGGAACAATGGCTCAGAAAGCTTCCCTTCCCTTCCCTAGCAAGCTGAAAAGGCTAATCACACAGCAGAATACAAGGAACTAGAAGTGCCTGAGATTCTCACACCTCTACAGGTTTAAGTATCAGGAGATGAACAGCTTGGTGCAGTGTTATCTTGTGGCTGGGCATTGTGTCCAGATATATACCAATTCAAGTTCAGCTGAATAATCCAAATTTGAGTTAAATAACGGAGTTAGCTGAGACCCATATTATCATTAAGGCATCACCACAAGCTGCCTGAGGGCCCCGGGTTGCTTATTGGTGAGACAATGGTGTGCAACAACTGGAGCAGGAAAAGGGGCAATATTCCAACAGATATGTATGCCACAAAAATACAGCTGCTTAAGCTATTTTATGACATTCAAACTTCTGGTTGCCTAGGAAAAAACAGTAACTGGAGCAGGCATTTACTGGACAGCATCTTCCCAGATGTGGCCCAGTACTACCAAATCTGTTTGACATGCCAGAAGACAGGGACAGTATGCAATATGGTAAAAACTTCCCTTATGATATTGCCAGTCATGAATGAGTCCTGCCTGCATGACCAGCCACCATGTAATGGAGAATGTGCTTGTACAGTTGCTCTGTATAGTAAAATCAGCTGATCAGCTGGTTTTACAATTCAGAGAAACCATGCAAGCACTTTAATTCATTAGAAGGCAGCAATCCTCAGGGGCCACTGTGGCACCAAATTCACTAAAATGTAGGTGCTGGGGTGAAGATGGTTGGATTAGGAGGCATCCAGGGTAGGGATGGTTGGGGTGACAATTATTTATGGGTTTTGTTTTATTACTTAACACAGTATAAGTGAACACTTTTATTCAAGATTGGGCCAGCCATGGTGGTGGGCAGGATGTGTTGGTCATCAACCATGGGACCAATATTACTCAAATGTGGGTGCTGGGAGAGAAGGGTGGAATCAAGGTGCTATCTAGGGGCTGAGTGAAGAGGGTAACAGTATTTTTCAGATTTGGGTTGGGGCAGGAGGGTGAAAATTGGGATTTATACAAAGAGAAGGAAAGGTCTTGGTTAAGTTTTTCAATTCACATGTCTCCGGCTTTGGGATGGGGAGAGGAGGGTCGGTGGGAGCTACAGGGGTGGGTGGAGTGACAATTCATTTAAATTATCAGGGACAGGTGGGATGGTTCTGTGTTTTTTACTTGTATTTATTGAATCGTTTCACCAGGAAAGGCACACTGAATAACAAGTTGCTCATCTCATGGTGCGTCCTGGGGGGAAGGGTAGTGGAAATACATACATGCATACAACAGCAAACTTTATTACAACAATATTGGCAGTGGTGAATAGCAAATAGCAGTGGGAACATATCAAGTGCAGCATAAGAGTACAATTGTATACAGAGGTCACAATGGACAGGTCAAGTTCATTACATTAGGATAACACCTTACATTCATGGTGATGGTACCATTTAGCCTGAAAGAAAGGGGTGGCTAGGGAGTAACAGCAGAGGTGGAAAGGTAGTGAGGCTGGTAGGGGAGCAGATGAATAGGAATCAAGGTTATTGATATAATGATAGTAGTGGATTGATAGGAACCTAAAGTCATAGTTATATTGGTAGTTATAGATAACCCGAAGGAAAGGCCAGGTAGGGATCTCAGCAGGGAAAGAAAGTAATGGGGCTGGAAGGGAGCTGTAATTCAGAAAGCTACTTAATATATTGATAGAGGCTGGGGAGCTCATCAAGAACACCAGGTAGGTTAACTGCAGGTACAATTCACACAGAGAAGAAATTATGTATGGCTGAAGTTATAGAGGAGTGGGAGGAGGAGTGACGAATCTGATGAGGAAGTGAATTCCACAGTTTTGGGAAGCGATATGAGAAAGCAGCCTGGCCTACAGTGGTAGACCAGAGAGGGGCAACCAAGGAATGGGAGTCGTCAGATCTAAGTGAGTGGGCAGAGGGAGGGAGGACAGATAGGGAAGAGGTGCGATAGATTGGGAGTGATCCAAACCAGAATTTAGAGACAAATTTAGCACAGCGATGGAGGCATCAGTTTTCTGGTGAGAGAACTGCCAGGGGAGTGGTAGAGTTGACAGTGGTGGGTGAGAGGAGGAGAGTCCAGAGTGAAGCGACAGAAGGAGTTGAAGAGGGTATCTGATCTGGCTAAGGAGGTCTTGGGAGTGGCACTGTAGACTACATTACAGTAGTCAAAAATAGGAAGCATCATCTTCTGAACAAGTTCACGCCTGGCCGGTTAGTAGTGGGTGGAGATTTTTTGTTTGTTTGTTTGCAATGCTGGATACTCAAATAGTGACTACCAAATACTCAAATACTTCACTACTGAATACTGAATATTTTGCTAAATATTTAGGAAAAGGTATTCCTACAACTCTAGCCCTAATCCCTAAAAAGGATGGATTTATTTAGTTCTGTGTGAATTACCAAAAACTGAATTGCATCACAGTGACTGATGCATACTCTATGTCTTGAACTGAGGAACATTTGAAATGCCTATGGTGCACCAAATACCTCACCACCATCAAACTCACTGAAGGGTACTGGCAAGTACCACTGACAAAAGAAGGCCCAGGAGTGGTCCACATTTGTCACACCCTTTGGACTGTATGAATTCATAGCCATGCTATTGAGATGAAAACTGCTAAGGCAACATTCCAAAGGTTGGTGGACAAAATATCAAATGGGGTAGGGGAATCTACAGCTTCATTCATGGATGATATTGTCGTTTAATGTAGATCCAGATCTGGGAGGATCATGATGAGCTTGTCAGGCAAGTTCTGTTCAGGCTGCAAGAAGCAAACTCAGAAGTCAAAGCTGAAAACTGCAATGTAGGCATGTCAAAAGTTAGATACCTAGGATGCCATTAAGGGTGCCCATGTCAAATCTGAATGAGCAAATTTGAAAACCATTAAGAACTGAATCAGACCTACTACCAAGAGGAAGGTGCTCACCTTCCTGGGGCCAGCAGGCTTCTCATACTAGGATTCATGCTAGGACTTTTAGAAGCTCAGAAGGTCATGGCCCATAGGTAGCATCTTATATCTCTCTGTAAATAAGTTAATGGTTACCCATAATATACTCATCCAGTCTTCACTTGAATTATTTTTTGGTGTTGTTTATGACTACACTTTCCAGCAGTTGATTCCAGGGGTTTATCACTCTCTGGTTGAAAAAGTGTTTTCTAGCTGTGATTTTAAATAGTCCTTTTATGTGTATGGTGTGGCCTCTGGTGTTTATGTTATATAGTTTGAAGGTGACATTAATCTCAGACCTGAGGTAAGAATCTTGTAGGATGTCATATTAAGCTACTAGAGCTTCACCTTAACTGTATACATGTGATGGCATTAACCTGAGAGTGTCCACCCTATCTGTGCAGGGGAGCTTTTGAAATTCCTTAATAGCTTTAGTTAGTCTGGATTGGATTTACTTAATTTTATTGCTGTATTTGCAGGTTTAAGGGTTCCATATTTGGCTAGTGCAATCCAGATGGTGTAAATATGATCTATAGATTGTTAAAATTATTTGGGGTTCTCTACTGTTCATATGTTTCTTAATAGACCATGATATTGTATTTTATTTGCTTTAGAAATGATTAATGTACAATGTGTATTAAACCTGAAGGAATTAGAGATCATGATTCCCAAGACCTTTTCTTCTGCAACTGATTTTACGGCAGTGTTACTCAGAATATATTGCTGATGGTGGTTGTTTTTTTCCAGATGCATTACACTGCATTTATTTAGATTAAATCATAGCCCCCATCTGTATGTACATACAATGATTTTATCCACGTCTGTTGGTAATGAGCTAATTTGTTTGCTGTTACTGCAAGGACCCCCAATTTACAATCATCCACATGCTCTGACTTCCAGTTATGTACCTCTGAATGCATAACTGAAATGAACAAGGAAAATATTATTGTACCTAATATGGCCACATGTGGGAACTCACTGGTAACATTGTCCTAGGTTGAATGATACCCATTAATAGAAACCACCTGTGTTCCATTATTGAGCAGATGTAAGACCCAGTTGATAATAATTGTGTTATTTTCCAGTTTCACCATTTTGTCTATAATAGCCCAGTGTGACACACAATCAAATGTTTTACAAAAGTATATTAGAAGTGAGTGCAAACTTTGGAAATGTGGCAACAACATTATCTGACATCACAGCCAAACAGACATCTGAAAAAGTAGTCTGGGCTGAGAAATGTAAAAAGGCATGTGAGCACCTCAGAGGGCCTTGCACTGTACCAAGCCCCTGTACTTGCTATCCCAGACTATATGAAGGAATTTATAGCCTTCACAGATGCATCAGACAGAGGCTTAAGTGCACTACTTAGTCAATGTGCAAGTGATGGAAGGAGCATGCCAATATGTATTTCAGACAGAAGTTGAATGATCGAATGATCACTCTATTTAAGAAACTTCTCGGAGCCTTGTCAATGCCCTCCCCTTTGCTAAACTGTAGCTATACATTGCTATTCTTACAGTCAACCCTCTACACTTTCTATCCTCTTATTAGAATTACCCTAAGCCATTTTCCTGGATTCATCCTTGCTTTCTACTTGCTACTGAGCCCCCAGCTTGCACTATCACTAGCATTAACTCTGCTCAACTAGAGCTATCAGTGTCTAAAATCACTGGTTTGGCACATTGGTGCTGACTTGCTTCCACCTCCCTGCTGTACTGTTTTCTGGGATGAGGCTTCACCTTATGACTGGACCTCATTGATTATCCTTGTACCTTGTTTTTGTTGCTATGTATTGTATTACTATGCCCAGTTGTGCTATATGTTCTACTGTGCTACTGTATTATTTATTCTGTACCTACCAGGTCCTCCTTGAAAATGAGCTTGCTCAATGGAGTTTCACCTGGCTAAATAAAGATTGATTGATTGATTGATTGATTGATTGAAATATTTGTCAGAGTAATTAAGGAGTGGCTTGGCATTCTGTGTGATTTAAGCATAATGTAGTCTACCAGTTTTTAAAGCTTTTCCAAAATGTTATTTATTTAGATTGGCCTATGGATATGACTGAAACTGTGTTAGATAATTATGATTTATAATTTGTGTTTATATTTTTTTTCCTGACTGTTTTCATGGAATCTTTGACTTGCTGTACAGTTCCCAGAGCCATGTGCATTGTGTGCCTTACAAATAAATTACCTTGAATTGCATTGCCATGCCCTGTTTACCTTTCCAATTGCTGATTTCAGGTCTTCACTGATCACTACTCTCTTAAGTGGATCAATCAAATGAGTGGTAACAATGGCAGACTATTAAGGTGGAACTTGGCACTGCCAGCCTATGACATGACTGTCCACAAATGCTCAGGGTAAGAAAATGCAGCTGGAGATGCATTGCCCTGCAAAATACATTAGGAGCCAAGATAGACCCTTGATAAACGAATGGATCAAAATAAAAAGTACAAGGGTTTAGAAGATGCATGGGTTTATATGATCTCAGATGGTTTCTCTGTGGTGCACTGCCAAAGGAAGTATCACGGGGTCTTTCCATTTGTATTAGATATGAATTGAACCTGGTGGTGAACCCAGTGGAGGATACCTCTCCATTTGAATACATGGCTATGCGTGGGGATCCAAGTGCTGGTTGCAGGATCCTCCTCATTTGTTGACCTCGAGGATGCATAGGGGATTTTCCGTAGGGGATGGCAAACATTGCCAATGGGGAACTGGAGTTACCAAGATGGCTTATTCTTGGTGACTTCAGTTCCTGAGTCAATGACAAACTCGTGCATTTTCAACAGGATTTCCTCTGAGGAATAGAATCCCTGGGCCTCACACAAGCTGCCACTTCTGTGACCCACAAAACATGGGCATGCCTTGGATTTCATATTCTTCCATGGGCTTGACATGGAAAACCTCCAGCTTGATCTGAATTGTTAGTTGCATTATTGCACCATTAGGTTCAATTTTAGGGCACTCCCCTGTACTACACCCCCTGTGGAGATGATCCAGTACTGCTCTTTAGGAGGGCTTAGGTCATATGGCTAAAAACCTGGTGTCATGCTAAAGGGTATGGGCTGGTGGGGAGGGACCTGGAAGGACAGTTGTCTCTATACCAAGGATAGACTACACTTGAGCGAGGAGGGAAAGAAAGTGTTGAAACAGAGAATGGTCGAGTACATAGAGGTAGTTGAGAATTTAAAATAGAAATGGGGGGTGGCAAGTGGGCAAGAGACATGCAGAGATCACAGATTGGAAAGCCATATAAGCTTACCCCCTATACAATGACAAAGGACAAAGAGCAAGTACTAGTGACAATGCCAATAAAGGAGGACAAAAGGGGAGGAGGAAGGGGTGGAAGATGGTCACCCTGAATGCTAGCAGCTTTGGGAAGAAAACTACAGAGCCAAAAACTCTCATGGCAAAGGGGGAGGTGGACATGATGGCCATCACCGAAACACAGGCCAAGCAATTAAATGACTGGGACCTGTCAGTACCAGGGTACAGGATATTTCATAGGGATAAAGTGAATGGGAAAGGAGGGTGGGTGGAACTATATCTGCAGGAAGGACTGAAGTATGTATAGGAGGAAGGGGAGGAGGGTAGTACAGAGTCACTATGGATGCAAATCCAAGATTCCAAGAATAGTACTCTCAGGATGGGAGTGGTGTACAGGCTGCCCTCTCAGACAGATGAGTTAAATAGGGAACTAGCGGGACAGATCAGAAGCACCTCTGAGAATGGTAGTGTGGTGATTGTAGGGGACCTCAACATGCCAGGAGTGGATTGGAGTACCCCAACAACCAGGAATAGAAGGGAGCAGGTACTGCTGGATGCCTTCCAGGACAGCTTCCTGATGCAAATTGTCAGTGAACCAACCAGGTTAGAAAATACCCTTGACCTCATGCTGGCAAATGGGGAGTTTGTGAGGGGAACTGAGGGTGGAACAACCACTGGTGGGGAGTGATCACCACTCAGTATGGTTCACGTTGGATATGGGTAAGAAAGGAGTGGAATTCAGTACAAGAGTGTTGGACTTCAGGAGTGTCAACTTCAGGGAGGTGGGGGAAGTGGTAAAAGGGTACCTGGCCAAAATTCAACCTAGTATGGGCACTAATCAGAGGTGGAAGCTCATAATACTGGGAATAGTGGAGGCATAATAGAGGCAACCAGAACCTGCAGCAAGGCCCAGAGCAAGAAGGTCATGGCAAAGGTAAGGAGGAAAAGAGCCACCTTTAGGAGGTAACAAAAAAACAGGAATAGGGAGGGCAGGGAGAAGTACCTGAAGGAATTGAAGAAAGTAACAAGGGCAATAAGGGCAGCCAAGGTATCTAAGGGAGCTCAGGCTGGCACAGGGCATTAAGAAGGAGAAGTAGGACTTCTTCAGGTACTGTACATCAAGGAGAAAAGGCGCTGTAAGGACCATATAGCAAGGATTAGGAAGGGTGGGTGGAAGAAGGGGGTGATAAGGCAGCCACGCTAAACAATTACCTCTGCTCGGTATTCACTAAGGAAAAGGGGAGATGATAACAAAGGGCAGAGGGAGGGTGGGAATGAAGGGGAAGGGGATGATAGATGGGGACATCATGGAGGGCAAGGTTCTGGAGGGTTTGAGGTCACTGAGGGTGGACAAGGAGCCAGGTCCTGATCTCATCCACCCCAAGGTACTAAAGGAGCTGACAAAGGTCCTCATGGGATCTATGGAAGACCTATTCAATGCCTCGCTACACTCAGGGTGTGTACCTCAGGATTGGAGGATGGCTCATGTGGTACCCCTCCACAAGAGAGGCACCAATGATGAACCAGGGAACAACAGACTGGAGAGCTTCACATCCATCATGGGTAAGCTGATGGAGACTATCCTGAAGGAGAGGCTGGTGTCCCTCCTGGAGGTCAAAGGGCATCAAGACAAAAGACAGAATGGCTTTGTCAGTGGCAGATCCTGCCAAACCAACCAGGTAGAGTTATATGGCTGGGTAACTCAGTAATTGGATGGGGGCCATGCAGTGGATGTCCTGTACCCGGACTTCAGTAAGGCATTCAACTTGGTGTCTCATGGGATGCTGGGAAGTAAGTTACAAGGCACAGGAGAAGGTGCAAAGCTAGTGAGATGGGTAGGGAACTGGCCTCAGGGAAGGCAACAGAGGGTGATGGTAGTGGAGAGCTCTGATCCCTAAGGACAGTGACGAGCGGTGTTTCACAGGGCTTGGTGTTGGGATCAGTGTTGTTTGGGCTATTCATTGCAGACTTATCATTGGGAATCAAGAATAAGATCAGTCTTTTTGCTGATGATACCAAGATAGTAGCAGTGGTGGATGACCTAGGGAGATGGCAAAGATTGCAGGATGATCTTGCAAAGTTGGGAACCTGGTCAGACATTTGGCAACTGGGGTTCAATGCCAAAAAGTGCAAGGTGATGCATTTTAGGGTGAAAAATCCAAGGAGTTACCAGCTGGGAGAAGTGCAGCTAGCCAAGACAGGTAGAGGAGAAGGATCTGTTGGTGCTCATTATCAGGTTAATGAACAACTCAGCACAATGCAGGAATGCAGCTGCAAGGACAACAAAATGCAGGGTTGTATTGCAAGGGGTATATCCTGGAGGGGGGGGTGTGATTCTGCCACTGTATAGATCATTAGTTAGACTGCACTGGAAGTACTGCTTGCAGTACTGGTACCCATATCTGAAGAGGGACATTAGGTTACTGGAGAGGGTGCAGCACAGGGTGACAAAGATGGTCCAGGGGCTGGGGAACTTACCATATGAGAGGAGGCAGAGAGAGTTGAACATGTATTCACTGGAGGAGATGAGGGATGGGGGATATGATCGAAACCTTTAAGTACATGAAAGAAATAAACAAGACAGGTACAGAGGGGCTGTTCAAAGTAAGGGAGGGGAGAGACACTCTGGGCCATAATTTGAGACTGTAGGGAGGAAGGTTCACAAGGGAGATGAGGAGACATTAGTTTTACAAAGAGGGTGGTAGCTGGGTGGAAGCTGGGTGGAATGCGTTACCAGCAGAAGTGGTATCCTGTAGAACAGTGGGCTGCTTCAAAAGGGGCTGGGACAGGGCAAGGAAGAGGGTCAAGGGAGGGGGACGGTGGGAGGGAGGGGCAGCTGGAGAATAAGGGGTGCTAGCTGCACATTTGAGCAGACTTGATAAACCATTTGTCCTTTATCTGCTGACAAATTTCATACATGGACTTACTGTGGTGCTGGACACCTCCTGTACCTGTATGCTGGTGACTGGCACTGGGGGATCAGAGAAGGCAAGGGCTACTTATAAAAGAGTTATTGGTGCAGCTTTTGACCTTGTAGTGTCAGTTCATGTATGCCAGTTGGTTTCATGCCTTGGTTCACCATCATTTGATGGGAGTCTGAGGGAGATGAAAGCAGATGGGTGAAATCTGGAGCATTGTTGGAGGAGATTATGGTCCCAGGAGGACAGACTGGTGGCTTTGAATGTTTACTACAGTGGATATCGAAGGAAAATCTCCAATAAGAAGGTGGAATTCCTGTCCAGGAAGATTGCTACTGGAAGGAATCAACCAGATCAGCTTTTCCTAATGGTGGACAGGCTTCTCCATCCTGCCTGTTTGGAATCCATGAAGGCTGTTTAATTTGCTAAATGCGAGGAGATTGCTCAGTTCTTTTCAAACACAGAGTCCTCTATTTGGGCTTGGACCTCACCAAGTGGGACATTACAGTCCAACAGTGTTGAGCCAGGGAGATGCAATAGCAGTTTGTGGTCCTGGGCAGATTTTTTGCCAGTGATGATAGATAAGAATGTGGAGGTGATCTCAGAGTTGCAGTCAACATTTTGAGAACTGGATCTATGCCTGACCCAGTTCCTAGTAAGCTGTGTTGGGGAGCTGGGCTTGAGGTTTACTGAGATGGTCAGGTGCTCTCTTGTCAGACAGGATTTTTCCATCTGCATTGAAAAATTAATTGGCGAAGACCCTCTTAAAGACGCCATCATTGGACCCAAACATCATGTCAAATTATTGACCTTTCTCTAACCTGCCTTTTTTAGGCAATGTTATCGAGAAAGTGACTGCACTGCAACTTGAGGCACACTTCATGGCCTTTCAAATCTATAAGCCTCTCCAGTCTGGTTTTAGATCAAGGTAAATCACAGAAATTGTGCTGATCAGGGTGCATAATGACCTGCCCAGGGAGAGAGATTGAGGAGAGTGGTTAATTCATGTCCTCAATCTCTCCTTGGCATTTGACACCCTAGACCATGGGTCTTTATTGCATTGACTCAGGTAGTGCATAAGACTCACTGGAAAAATCATCTGTTGGTTTGAGTCTTATCTCACAGGCAGGACACAGAGGGTAGGAATGGAAACTGTGTCCTCACTCATGATGTATCTGTATTGTGGTGTACCCCAGAGGTCGATCCTTTCACCTATGTTGTTAGTGGTGTACATGCTGCTTCTTGATAGCATCATTAGAGAGTATGGAGTTAGGTTTCATTGTTATGCAGATGGTACTCAGCTCCATCTGTATTTTGCATCCAAGGCATTTGGCATGGTGGGTGTGCTGAATAAGTGCCTGACTAACATCCAACACTGAACATCATAAAGTGGGCTAAGACTTGACCTGAATAAAACAAGTACTGGTGTCTGAGCCGGGTCAGATGGGGGGAGTGGCAGCTGCCAAGTGTGAGATGGGGACTTATGCTTGGCATCTCTATGCTTTTGGCTGCTGCAAGGTGAGAAACCTGGGAGTCATTCTTGATGAGGGGCTGACATTTGAATCTCAGGTGTTGACAATAAACCAGAATGTTTTTTGTCATTTTATGAACATCAGCCAGATTAGATCTCTTTCCCCTGAGATGACTTGCTCTCTATGATGCAGGTTTTTGTGACCTCATGGCTGGGCTACTGTAATACTCTATACTTGGGGTTCGTGGATGTAAAATTTTGGTACCTGCTGTTGCTGCAGAATGCATCTGCTAGGCTGTTGACCAGCCTTTCAAGGTCAAATCATAATTCACTGGTGCTGCATGAACTGCACTGGCTGATGGATCAAGTTGGGTTATTAACTTATAAGACCCTGCATATGCTGAGCCTGAGTTACCTGAGTGATCTCCTGCACCTTTACATGCCCACACACCCACTTCACACACCCTTCGCTCCACTGTGGAAGGCATCCTGGTATACTTCAATTCTATACACAAAGGGCTGTGAAACACTTAAAGAATTATTGGATTCACAGAGACAGGATGATAAACCCTTGAATGATCTTGTAAAACTTGCTGAGATCGTACTATCACAGAATTTTTTTTAAATTTGAGAAGCAGTATTATTTACAGATTAGGGGGACAGCCATGAGCAGAAGCATGGCACCATCCTATGCAAATATATATATTTATGTTTATATATACACATATGTATCTATACACACATACCTGACACAGGTATAATTAGGGTTGTGTAGCCACTTCTATGTTAAACCCAAAAGTTTTCACTTTAATAACTTTTCAATGGTGTGTCCAGTCTGCCTGAAATGTTGCATGTATGGTGTCTAACCATAGCTCTCTGGACCTGGAATGTTTCATTCCAGTTGGATGTTCAGTTGCGAAACTGTATAGCATCCAAAAAGTGAAAATTAGCCAACTTTTGTGCATTTTTCGGTCAGGCATGACTGAAGAATGCAACTGAGTGGATTCAGATTTGCATGTCTACATGTGGCCTTGGTTAAACTGGTACCTTTTGAAGATTTGGTGAAAAAATATTAATCCATTCAAAAGTTATGCAAGTTACTCATGTCCCAGTGTAGCCTATGGGAACATTTATATGTGTATTGCAAAAACTTTCATGAAAACTTTCGTGAAAACATTTTTTCAGCACAAAAACATTCCATTATAAGGTATAGGGATGTCATGAAAACAGTTTTGTTGTCGCAAAAGCATTTTTGTTGTCGCAAAAACAGTACTCCACAACATTGTCTCGTGTTGTTTTCTTTGTCACTTCATTGTGTCAAGGTGGATTGTGCTTTAGGGCTAAAATTTGTACTGTGGCTAGCCCTGGTCCAACAAATATGCCTTTTTATGGTTTGGTCCCAAACCATTCAGTGGGCCCATAGTTACAGCACTCCAAAGTTCAGAAATTTCCCATAGGATAATATTGCGGTACCCGTATCTTGAAAATGGTTAGAGATAAGGATTTTTCGCTACCTGCAGCTTAGTCCTTAGGTGAACAAAGCCTGTGAGGAAGTTTCAAAGTCACAGATTACACCTGCAGTGGAATTGTTTTCATAGCTGCTATGGTTACTGAGGTATTGCCAAATAAGTGGTACGCTCCCATGTACGCATATTGTTACACTAAAAATGGGCAACGTGTAGGGATCACAGGGCCTGGAGGGACCGCACTCCCACAAACACATACCACTAACCACTTACATTACATTTTCTCAAAAAGAAGGGAAATTCATTGCAAAAATACTCCATTAATGCATCAGTTAGAGTTGATGTCACAGTGATAAATATTTGGAAATTCGATGTTAGGGTTACCATCCATACACCCACCCCCACCCCCCACCTGATAGTTACCAACAGGCATTGGGACATGACATGGGAGCATCAGTCCTAACTGTCACCCCATTCTCCTATACTGTAGAGTGTCAGTTTATTTACACATGGAATGGGGTGAGAGTTTGGCCTGATGCCCCCATGGCACACCCCAATGCCTATTAGTGCCTGTAGGGTTGGGGTGGTGGGATATTGGCAAATTAGTGTTACAAAGGTTCATTTTCAGATCTGTAGGGCTACTGTATGGCTCCATTGTTATGTGTCAGTGGAAGCACAGGGCCAGGAGGGCCTGCACTCCCACAGACATATATCATCATGCACAAATGGGCAGTTTGGGAGCTGTGCTCTCACCAACACATACCATTTACTAGTTACATTACACTTTTTCAAAAAGTAAGGAAAGTCATTACAAAAAACTTCATTAATTCATTAGTTAGGGTTGATGCCGCAACAAAAAATGTTTGGATATTCGATGTTAGGTTTAAGCCCTACCACCCCCACCCACCCATCCTCCACACACCAACAGATGTTGGGGTGTGCCATGAGGTCATCAGTCCTAACTCTCACCCAATTCTCCTATACTGTAGCATGTCAGCTTGCTTACACATGGAATGGGGTAGGAGTTGGGTGTGATGACCCCATGGCACACCTTGACGTCTGTTGGTGTGGAGAATGGTGGGGGGTGTGGTAGGAGTTTAACCCTAACATTGAATTTCCAAACTTTGTCGCTGTGATATCAACCCTAACTGATGCATTAATGAAGTATTTTGCAATGAATATATATATATATATATATGTATACACACACATATATATATATATATATACACTTTTGAAACTAAGCATGTATTTAAGGAACAATACCCATTCTTAGACAACATACAAATATGGAAATGTTTTATAGATGACGTGATAGTAATATGGACAGGAACTACAGAACATCTGGCAGAATTCCATACATATCTGAATGCACAGACAGACCATTTAATTTTTGTCATGAACATGAATAAAACAGAAATTCTTTTTTTTAGATTTATTAATTTCCAAAGACAGAAACAAATTGGCAACTAAATTGTACTATAAGCCAATAGACAAAAATGCAGTACTTAGGGCTGACAGTTTTCATCCAAGGAAACCGATAGAATCAATACCATATGAATAACTGTTAAGGGCAAAAAGAAATTGCACAGAAAACACGGAATTTGAACAGGCATCTAAAAATATGACAGATTCAAGACTAGAGGCTATAGTGAGAAACTTTTAAGAACAACAACATACAAAATCAGCAACAAAGAGAGACACACATTACTGAGGGGGGGAGTGTGGTTAAGACTGGAGATAGGAAAGGGGAAAGTACTTTTGGCTACAGCATATAATGATGCATTTTTTTCTATTAAGAAAATAGTTCATAAGCATTGGGATGTGCTTAAAGCTATGCACATGGGGGCACAGACTTTTGAAGTAAAACAATGGTAGTAGCAAAAAAGTACAGAACTATAGAGAACAGATTGATGCACACAGAACAAAAACTTCCAGAAAAAAAATGGTTCACAACATTGGATCTGAGGGGCAATTATCAATGGGGACACTGTGTCCTTTGTAACAATACCTACAGAATTAAGAAAATAAGAAATACAGCATGGGACGAAGATGAGGAGATAGGACAGATGATAAACTGCCAAACTATTGGAACTGTGTATTTGTTGAAATATCCTTGTGATAAGATTTATATTGGGAAGATGAAAAGAATGTTAAAAACACATATTGGAGAGCATGAAAGTGATATCTGCAGAGCAGACATAATGTTACCTGTAGTGAGGCATTTCATAAAGCACAGACATCAATTGCCATACCTCAGGTTCTTCTAGCTAGAAAAAGTGGAGTAGAGCTCCAGGGGTGTGGATTACAGAACAAAACTGTTGCTTAGAGAAGCCTATTTCATAGCTAGGTTTCAAGCAACGAACCCCAGATTTGGATTAAAAGATTGCATAGATTGGCAACCCATAAAATAGGGAGATTGTTGACTGGAACCTAAAAAAAAATGTTTTTATAGAAAAACCTATACTTACCTCCACTCCCCCATTCCAATCCATGATACAAACAGCTCAGCACTTATTTCTGAACACTCATCATCTAACTGTTTTTAACTACTTCAGAAATCCCACCCCAAGATATGCGCCTGACCTCTGGTGAGTGATGATCATAGAATGAAGAGTCCCAGGCACAATAAATCTATCTTTAGATAACAGCAGCTCTAAGAAAAACTGAAACATATAATGAAATATAAAATGAAAGTAATGGTAAAACACAGCAAAAATGCAAAACGTAACAAGGGAAAGCCTAACAAAACTTGTGGAGAGTTGCTAGGCACTGCAATGCAAGTCAGGCACGCAGGGGTGACAGCGTCTGACACATGATTTTTTTCAGGTCATGTGTTAAGAGGTGGTGATGAGTGCCCAGTTTCACATACTCCTCTAATATAAAAAGGTCAGTTGAGTGCCAGCACATTGCATCCACGACAGAGAAAGCAGGAGGCCATGTTTCACTCAAAGTAAACTAAAGTAATTGTTTAATACATATTAAGAGAAAGGCTATTTTTCTGTGTAATCTTCTTAAAACAAGGAAACTTAAAGGAGTATGTTCATTCTTTTTTTTTTATTTATAGTTTATCTCCAATTTTACCCTTGTTTTCTAATGGACCTGTCCCTGCCATGTGTGCATGTGTGGAGGCACGCTTTCATTGCATTACCGGGATGCCATCCCACTGCTTGCTGCTCACTCATCTGCACTGCCTGCATACCTCCATCTGGGGACAGTGGAACTACTGAGTCCTCTACGGAAGAGGAGAGCTGTCTTTTGGTTGCTCAGTCCTGCTCCCTCCCTCCCCACATGCTCGCTCTCCAATGACCTGGGCTCATTCTCAAACCCAGGTCACAGGCATGACATGTGGTAAGGCGTCCAGCACCTCAGCCCTCAGCACAACCAGGCCAGCTATGTTCATTCTTTTTAGAAAAAAAAAGAAAGAAAAATATACAAAGAAAAGGAAAATGGTAGATATGAATGTAAATAAACAAGATCACTTAGTGACTGATTAAGGCACCAGTAAATGTTAAATACTGGCTTAAAAGCATTTATCTCTTTTAACAGAGAACTATAAGAATTTTAAACAAGAATCTGGTATAAGAATGACTGAGGTTCTTTAAAGTAAGCAAACAAAGCAATACTAATGAATATTAAGATTGTACGATTAACAAGCAGACACATAACTACTGCAATGTTTTTATGAATAAATATCTAATGATAAAATATTCCTATAACAGATAAAACAGAAATAAGAACATAGTAACTAACTTACTGGTGTAAGCATGATATTGATTCAAATGATAACATGTTTATATTAAAAATACATAGGTATGTAATATAGGACACAAGAAAGTGAATAACTGTATATATGTACATATCTTATTTTTAGATTAAAATTACAGTGTATCTCTGATGAAGGATGAGATTTGAAATGTATAAATATATACACTGTTTTTGATCTAAAAGCAATGAATAAAAAACTTTACATTAAAATATATGGGTGAGTGGGCTCATATTGTTCCAATCTGACTTTCAGTGTTCCCAGGGAAAGGCTTAAAACCTCAGTGAACTGGACCTTCGAGATCCCGGGTCCAGTTTTCTGAAATTCACTCCCAAGGTCCCTGAGTGAGGCCACCTTGATGAAAGCATTTAAAAGGGAGCTTAAAAGCCATTTTTATGCACATGTCTAGGGGGAGTGCAAGTCCCTAGATATAATTCCAGTATGATTTTAGATAGTTGCTGACATATTTGTTTTAGTACATTGAGATCTTATTTAAATTTATTATTTTTTAATGGGGATGCAGTACTGTAAAACTAGTTATTTTCATGGAAAATAATTTTACTGCAAACAGAAATGCAACCATAGTTGTGTAAATTAAATTTAGCGCTAAGCTATTAGCACTGCATTTACTATAATGTAAAAAGTACTAATAACACTAATTAGTACAAATTTATTTTAGCAAAGATAAGTGCTTCAGTGAAAATAATGAAAATTATTTGACAATGAAAAATTTCAACTTTTACAATATTTTATCTGTTCTGTCTTTGCTGCTATCTCTATTTGTTGTGCCCTTGTCCTGAGGCTCCAGGAAGGACACCATAATGAAATAAAATCTACTACTACAACCTTTGTATTTGGTATTTGGTGGTAGTGGAGATGTGTGACAACCTGTCATGGATGAAGATACTGTAGGTGCACTTGCTTTCAATGCATGAAGAGTAGGTAAACAGCCTTGCCAATTTTTTTGTATTTTATTTTATCTTCCAAACCAATGTGGACTTCAGTCTGGAAGAACATGTGTTGTTTGGTTCATTCACTGAGATATGGGTATTGTTAGTGATACCTAGTACAATATTTAAAATTTGTATAAGTCCAGTGAAAACATTTGTTGTCTGCTTCATTTACTATGATGAGGGCGTCATTAGTGACACTTAGGTAAGTCATGGCAGAAAGACAGGTTTGTACCACTTTTGGCACAGCAGGAATTAACACAGAGATATACAGAGGAAATTAGAGACACTCAGAGAGACTGTCAGCTAAGACACAGGACCCTGTGCTGTTCACATCATATGAGCATACAAACATATGATGTAGCTAGCAGAATAAGGTCATTAAGTCTATAGAGCCTGCTCCTATTGCAGGGTTCTCAGCATCAGCTACTGATCCTGCCTCCCTTACCAGCCCTTCCTTCAATCCCCCCTCATGACCTTTAATTTCCTCTTAACTCTATCCCAGCCCCTCATGAAGCTGTCCACCATTTTCAGTGAAATTACCTCCTCAGGAAGGATATTCCAGCCCACCACAACCCTCTTCGTAAAGAAATGCCTATTAGCCTCTCTCCTAAACCTCTTCCCACCAACTTGAGACTGTCCCCCATCATGTCTCAATTCCTACTAAGCTTGAAAAGACCCTCCTTGTGCACCCTATTTACTCTTTTCAAATATTTAAAGGTCTCAATCATGTCCCCTGGCTCTCTTCTCTCCTCTAGGTGGTACATGTTCAGGGCCTGCAACTGCTCATCGTATGTCCTACCCTACTGGCCCCTGATCATATTGGTAGCCCTCCTCTGGACTATTTCCAGTATTTTTATGTCCTTTTTAAGGTATAGGCACCGGTACTGCACTCTGTACTCCAAGTATAGCCTCGCCAATGAACTGTACAAGGGCAGTTTCCCCTGCTCCTGCCTCCTGCTGATCTGCCTTGACAATGCAGTCCAAACTTTTATTTGCCTTAGCTGCCATTCTCTTATATTGCATAGAGTGCTTCTTGGTCACTAATGATCATCACTCCCAGGTCCTTCTCCTCCTCAGATACAGCAACCCGGACCACCTCCCCCATGGCTGTATTTAGTCCTAGGGTTTCTGGCTACAATGTGCATAACCTTGGACTTCTTTGCACTGAATTCAAGTTTCCAAATCCTGGGAAACATCTCTAGCTTTTCTACATCTTCCCTCAGGTCCTGTACCTCTTCTGCTGTGTCCACCCTCTCAAAGAGCTAGGTGTCATGCACAAATAGGAAAGTTTTGCCCTTAAAGCCATCTCCATATTGTTGATGAAGACATTGAAAAGCAGTGGTCCAATCACCAAGCCCTGTGGGACTCTACTGGTGACTTCCCTCTTGTTGCAGAGATCACCTCCCACCACAGCACACTTGATCCTTCCTCTCAACCATTTTTTGATCCATCCAATCAACTTCTTTCCAACCCCTAGATCTGTCAACTTTCTGATCAATCTCTTGTGTGATACAGAGTCAAAGACCTTGCTGAAGTACAAGTAAAGGATGTCCACCACTTGGCCCCGTCCACTGTTTTAGTGACAGAGTCAAATAAGTCAGTCATATTTGTTTGACACAATCTACCTCCTATGAACCCATGTTGCTATTCACCCAGGAGGCCATTCTCTTCGAGATATTTTATTAACCTTTCCTTAAGTATGGGCTCCATGAGCTTGCACACATTTGAGGTCAGACTAATATGTCTATAGATCCCCTAGTTCCTGGGGTCATCCTGTAGAAACAGAACTAATTTGATTAAAATATTTTATTATAATATTATTATATTCTGTATTGCTATTCTATATCCTTATATTAGTTTAATTATTAAGTAGTATAAATGTTTCTGGTCACATTAATATCTAAATGAACTCTAAAACAAGGACAATGTTACTTATGGCTTGCATACTGAAATGGAAGGATGATGCTATGAAATAAAAGGGAAAATAACATACATGGTCAACTTCAGGAAAAAAAAATGTTTCAGGGATCATCTGTTTAAATTTAATGTCCACTTCAAAAGAACTTGAGCAAGACTTTGAAAGAGATTATTGCCATAGAAACTTCACATAGTTTCCGACTTTATCTGTACCAGCCAGAGCAAATCTCAGACATTAACGTAGATTGGCTTTAAGAAATTAAGACTTTTATTTATAAAAAATATACAAAAACTCTGATGCATTTCAGAATTATACAGGTTATTGGAAATGCATGAACATGCCCAGTGATTACATTTTAAACCCAACAACAAAGTGTAGTGTGAGTCTTTTACAAACATATTTAGCCCCAAAACTGTTTAAAATATATTGACAAGTTTGATGTCTATAGTAAGCTGACCTTGTCACCTTTTCAATGGAATGAGAGTGAAGTGGTTATCTAACAAAAACAACTAGCCGGATGGATTGTAAGCCTTATGGATAAACTCCAAAGCAACATGAAGTCACTCATCATTTATCTCAAACAAAGAAGATCCCTGTCTTAAAAAAGTTTGTTAAATTTATAAAGTTTTTAATTATAGTAGGTGTGCTAAGCTAACTTAATTTTAAACAGGAAAAATGTACTTCTGAAATATGTTAATACTTTTTAGATATCTAAAAAGAAAAACATTTTATAAAGTTTTTATGAATGATAGATTTTACATTAGAATAGACATCATTGTGTCTGGTCTCAAATGAATCCATTCATTTAGCTGCATCTAAAAATGTAAGTTTTAAATTTGTAACAAGGTACACATAGATGCAAGAGAGTAATCTTTTTATATCAAAAATAGTTTCTGAAGATGAGGTCAAATTGATAAAAAATGGCTTAGAAGGGGTTAACAGTAACACCCTCAAAGAATACTCAGACCAATCATAACTTGATGGTGATATCGCCCAGCAAAAGGGACATAAATGGGATGCTGGCAAAGCTGGCCCAGAACTGCTTGATTCATTAGTATATGAAGGTCTGTGTGGGATGCCCTGACAATTTCTAAATGACCTTAGGACTTGTACTAGGTCAAAAGCCTGAAGCCACACCTGCTTGGGACATCATTTGGGCTTTAACATTGTCACCACAAGGGGGTGCTAAACCTGTCATGAAGCATGCACAACTCTGCAACAAGTCCAGCTGCTAGAACTGGCTGTTACAGAAAGGATTCTCTTTCATACTGAATGAAGCAAGGCCTATGTTTTGCATACTAAGAATTTGGACTAAGTAATGTTTTGGAATTTCTGTTAAAAGCCTGAACAAGAGATTGACTTTGAAATTTCCCCCCAGCAAACCTGCAGTGCTGTTAAATAGCAGTGAGTCCAGAAGTTGCAGGTTCAAAAGCAGAAATGAACTGAAACATGCAAGACTCACATAGTTCAGTTGCCAAAACAACATTGTTGTCCACCGGGAGAGATCTTTCTACAAACTGTGCTGAACTGCTAAAATCTTGCTGTCAGATTTTACCTTCTAATTCCTGAAGTGACTTTTGATAATTTGTGCCATCAGGCAAGAAGGATCCAGCTTAAATTGCTTCGCTGATGTCAGAAGACTCTACAGTTCCAGGTTCAAGGGAAAAAAGACAGAAGACTAAAGCGAAACCCACCACCAAGGACTTTTGTCATCCAAAACCAGAAGTTCTCAGCAAGACTTTGAAAGATAAAAAGTAGAACACCACAGCTACAGATAACTAAAACATAAGTATTCCTTTATTCTACTTTTAGTACTTATTTGGCTATACTGGGTGGTAACAGTGCATTTTAGCTCAACAATCTTGGATATATGGTTACGCTAAAATTTAGATGTAAAGGAAATACTTTTTACATCCTATGAAGTTTAAAATAATTATTATATAAAGATATAACCTGAGATACTAGTGTAATGAGTTGCAAGTTCTCATTGTAAAAAAGGTCATGATATTTATAAGTATGCTGAAGAAATAGGGCTGGATATTCAAAAGGGTTGCGCCATGAACAATAGGGTTGTGCCTGAGCAAGTCTGAAATTGCGCCATTCTGCGATATTCAGCAGGAGGCAGTTGCACCCCCCAAGTCATGCTGAGCAACAGCACAATGCTAATGAAGACATGCTCAACCGGAGGGGGAGGAACCATGCATAAACTGCACAACCCGATATTCAGCTGGGCTGTGCAGAGTTGTGCAGGCTCAACTCCCAACCTGCGGCTGCACAACTTTGAACAAAAAAAAAAGGAGTAAGTCAAGGGCCACCCACAGGTGAGCTGCCGCATTGCAGGGTGCAACGCAGCAGCTTCCACCTGTGGGTTGCCCTCCACTTCATCTCTGTACCCCCCCACAGCCCAATCAGGCATAATAGTAACCCCTCCCCGACTGGACCGACACAGGCAAACCTGTAGGAATCCCCTCCCCGACTGGCCGATCATGGCAAATCATAGTAATCCTCGACTGGCCCGATCGTGGGCAAACCCGTAGAATCCCCCTCCCCAACTGGCCCGATCGTGCAAGCTGTAGTAATCCCTCCCCCACTAGTCCGATTGCGGGCAGAACAGAGTTTAAACTCTCCCCAAGAACAATATCCCTGGTGGTCCAGTGGACGCAGAAGCCTGATCGTGGTACATTAGAGTCCACCCCCCAAGGTCCAAGTACCCTGGTGATCTAGTGGCCCCCACCCCACCCACCCACGGAGCACCACCACTCTGCTCCCCGTCAGCCGGCGGTGGCAGCACCCACCTGCCTGCCGCCCGCCGCCTGCTGACTGACTGTCTCAGTAGGGCTGCACGCCCATTGGTTCAGAGTAAGAGCCAATGGGCGTGCAGCCCATACCGTACAAGGTAGTCCAGATATGTGAATGAATTCATTCATGGGCATTCTCTGTCTGCCTTGCAAGCTTCTCCAAACATATCTACTCCCCCTCAATTACTGGCACCACTACACTTTGTCCTCCACAACCCCTGCTTGACTGGCCCCCTTCCTTCCTTATTTTCTCCATCATCTGCCTTCCCACCCTTTTCCTTGAACTTTCCTTTCTGGTCACTCACACACCAGTCTTTCTCCCCTTCTCCTGTCACCTCACTCTGGTCTCTCTCTCACAACTCATCATGCCAGTGATGAGCATTTCTTTTCCAAATCTGATGCTGGAACCAACCTGTTTATATCAGTAATAAAGAAATAGTTTATTAATGCCTTGTTTGTTACTACTGAAGTTAATACCAAATACAGTAATGCCAGTCATCAAAGATATGACTAATGAAGGCAGGCTGGTACATCCAAATGTGGTACATTCTGCAACAGCATCATGAAGTCTTAATTCAGGTGAGCCATAGCCCTGAAGGTGCACATGTAAGGGTGCAGATGGTCAACATAGGGGCACAGGATCCAAGACAGCATGGGTTTACAAAAGGAAGGTCCTGTGAAAGTAATCTCATAGATTTCTTTGACTGGGTAACCAGAGTGGTGGACCAAGGGGGAGCAGTTGATGTCACCTTCTTCAGCAAAGCTTTCAACACTGTTCCACATAGAAGATTGATAAATAAGCTGGGTAGGCTCGGGGTGGGTATGAAGTTGGTCAACTGGGTGGCAAACTGGTTGATGGGCAGAAAACAGAGAGTGGTGGTAAATGGTATACAGTCAGAAGAGATGCAAGTCACAAGTGGGGTATCTCAAGGATCAGTCCTAGGGCCAGTTCTCCTCAATATCTTCATTAGTGACATTGCAGATGGACTAGAGGGTAAGGCTTGTCTGTTTGCTGATGACACCAAGATCTGTAATAGAGTAGATGATCCAGATGGGGTGGGCAGAATGAGAAGAGATCTGGATAAACTAGCAAAATGGTCAGAAGAGTGGCAACTCGGATTTAATGCAAAGAAGTGCAAGATCATGCGCATAGGGAAGAGAAACCCTGAAGTCACCTATAGGCTGGGAGGGGAGTTGCTGGAAGTCACAAAGGAAGAAAGAGACTTGGGCATCATCATCACTGATGACCTGAAATCATCCAAGCTGACCTCTAAAGCAGTAGGTAAGGCTAGGGGAATGTTAGGGTGTATTAGTAGGGGTATCACAAGTTGTAAGAGGGAGGTAATAATCCCTCTTTGCAAGATACTGGTTAGGCCCCATCTGGAGTACTGCATGCAGTACTGGAGGCCACACCTTCACAAGGACATTAACCAAATTGAGGCAGTCCAGAGAAGGGCACCCAAAATGGTGCAGGGACTGCATCAGAAGACATATGAGGACAGATTAATGGAGCTCAATATGTATACCCTTGAGCAAGGAAGGAGAGAGGTGATATGATCAAACATTTAAACACCTTAAGGGCATTAACAAGGTGAAAGAGTCTAACATGTTTAAATATAAGAAAAATAGCAGGACAAGAGGACACAGTATGAGATTAGAGGGAGGCCGATTAAGGGGGAATGTGAGGAAATTCTTTTTCACAGAAAGAGTGGTGGATGCATGGAACGGCCTACCTCAGGAAGTTGTGGCTATAAATACAGTGCAGGCTTCAAACAGGCATGGGATAGGCATAAGGGAGCAATACAGATGAGTATGAATAGATAGACCACTGACAGAGCAAAGGCCGATGGCACATTTATCAGGTAGAAAAAGAAATGGGCAGACTGTATGGGCCTTGCGATCCTTATCTGCCGTCAACCTCTATGTTCCTATGTTTCTATGTACTGAGGTCAGGCTGACTGGTCTGTAGTTCCCTACTTCATCTTTATTCCCACTTTTGTATAAGGAGACTACATCTGATGTCCTCCAGTCTTTGGGTACCTCTACTGTTTCCAGTGATTGGCTAAACAGGATTGCCAGAGGTTCATCCACCACCTATCTTATTTCCTTTAAGACCCTGGGGTACACCCCATCTGGCTCCATTGCTTTATCGACTCTTATTCCTTCCAGTTCCTTTAGGACCCTTTCCCATGTAAAGAGACTTGTGTCCATTTCTGCATCCTTCCCACCCCTTGTACTTCCTTCAGACCCATTGCCTTTCTCTTCCTCAGTAAAGACTAAGCAGAAATATCTGTTCAGTATGTCAGCTTTACTGTTGTCTTCCCCCACGTGGCCCCCATCCTCCCCTTCAGTCTCACTATCCCTCCCTTTGCCCTTCTTTTTACATTTATGTAGCTATAAAAGGTCTTGTCCCCTCTACCCACTGATTTTGCAATGTGCTCTTCTGTCTGAGCTTTGGCTTTCCTTGCTGACCTCCCTGCCTCCTTTTACTTCTCATGGCACTTCTCCCTATCCCCTTCTGCCTGCATCTTTTTGTATTGCCTGAATATGATCTTTTTGGCTTTCACTTTCATTGCTACCTCTTTGTAAAACCATAATGACCTCCTCTTCCTTTTTCCCTTGCTAACCTGCTTAAAGCATAATTCTGTTGCTCTTGTAATTCCTGTTTTAGATATTGCTCACTGTTTCTCCACCCCTGATTCCCTCCCCAGTCCCATTAGTGTCTCTTTCAAGCATGTCCCCATTTTCCCAAAATCTGCCGTCCTAAAATCAGGGATACAAGTTTTTGTGTGGTTTGGTTCTACTTCTTCTGTCATTTCAAACCACAGTGACTGGTGGCCACTGTTCCACAGGAGCTCCCCCACTGTTACCCCTATCACACTATCCCCATTGTGAGCATAGGTCCAGTATTGCCTTCTGCTGAGTTGGTTCCATGACCAGTTGATTAAGGAAGGAACCTTGAAGGGAGTCCAAGATAAATTTGCTCCTGGTTGATGCTGCTGCTGCTAGGAGACTCCAGTCCATGTCTCGAATGTTGAAGTCTCCAACCAGTACCATCTCCCCCTTCACTGCCATCCTTTGCATGGCTAGCATCAACAACCTATCTGTCTCTTCCTCCTGGGCCTTTGGTCTGTAGACCACCCCTGTGCAGATGGCTGACCCCATTTTCCTTTCCAGCTTAACCCACAGTATCTCTCCCCCATTTTGTTCCTCCAGGATATCTGTGGCATTTATGCCACCTTTCACATAAAATGCCACATCTCCTCCCTTCCTGCCTACCCTGTTTCTTCTGAATATGTTGTAGCTGGGTATGGCCACCTCCCAGTCATGGTTATCATTATACCGGTTATCATTATACCGGGTCTCTGTAATGGCTACAATGTCCAGGCTCAACTGCACCATGGCAACTTCCAGATCCTCCTTCTTCTTGCTAAGGCTCCTGGCATTGGCCCCACATTGCTTTCCATGATGTGAACTCCCTGGACTGTTTAGCTGTTCTACTCAAGCCCCCTCCCTGGTTGTCCTTTATCCCTGGTTCTCTCTGCTGTCTGCCCTTCTGTTGAATCTTGCCCCCTTTCTGCCTATCCCCTTGGTTGACTATCTTTATCTTTTGCACACTGCTTTGTAGATATATCCCCTCCTCCTCCTGTTCACTGGTTCCACCGCTAGCTATGGGGGGGAGGGATGCAAATAGGTACCCACCTTGCTGGCCTGCCACCCCCCCTTGGCTAGTTTAAATACTTGACCACGTAGCATTTAAACTTATCATTGAGAGTTTCAATTCCCCTACAGGATGGTTGCAGGCCATCAGACTTGAATAAGCCCCCATCCCTCCAAGTGGGTCCCCAGTCACCAATGAACCCAAACCTTTCTTGCAGCACCAGTTCTTCAACCATGTGTTTAAGTTCCTAATGTGCGTGTACCTATGCTCTCCCATGCCTCTCACAGGTAGTACTTCTGAGAAGGTGACAGATATAGAAACTTTCTTGAGACCCCTCTCCAGTTTCCTAAACTCTTCCTGAACTTCCTTAGGCTCCCCATTTGCCAGTTCATTAGTACCTAGGTGAAGAATGATATCCAACTCACCTACCCATCTTGCTTCCTGGTGATCCCCAGGATCTTCTTCCCATCCCTTCATTCCATGGCACCTGGTAGGCACCTCACCTCCCTTTCCTTCCCCTCATGTGTTCCTAGCTGGATCCCTCTTATGATAGAGTCCCCCACCAGGATTTATTTCCTCCTTTGGGGTCCACTGCTTTCACCACTGAGATCACCTCCTCAGTTGACCTCCACATCCTTCTCTTCCACTTTTCTGGGTACCTCTGTTTGGTTGTCCCCATTTGCCAGTGTGGAATATGAGTTCTGGAGTGGAATAGGATTTGGGATGTGCCTCTGACTGCCCTAACCCTCCCTAAGCCCATCATCATCCATGTGCTCCTCATTCTTGGCATCCTCTGAGGCAGTGGCATTGAACTAGGTGGTCTCTGGATAGGGGCAAAGGTACTCCTGACCCAGTTTACTTCTGCTGTTAGTCTAGCTACCTCAACCTGTAGTCCAGAGAGATGCCTGCAGACAGGACAGTACAGCACCTCAGTGTCCAGAAGGTCTGCCTGAATACTGCTGCTCCACATCCACTGCATTGCACCACTCTTCACACTATACTGCACTTATACTGCTATTCCAGTAGTTGTCTGTTACTGATGCTCTCCTTCTAGTTCCCCCTTTATTAATTTACTGTCCTGAAAATCCTGCCACCAATCTTTTTTTAAAGAAGGAAACAACAACATAAAATGAGTCAAACCACTTGTGCTAATGGAGGGCTTCCTCCCACTTATGCCCCTACTACTCCACAGCCCTTGTTGTTCACTGTGCTTGGCTCCTGTTAATCTGATTTAACAGGGCATTTAATTAAGAGTGGGGGGTGGGGCAAGGAGGGTGGGAAAGAATTTGCAGCAAGTAAAGAAAGCAAAGGAAAACAGCACCACTAAAAGCACATCAAACTAGGTTTCAAATTTTCAACAGCCCAAAACAAACTAAAAGCACACTAAACTAGATTTCAAATTTTCAACATCCCCAAAACAATTCCAAGTAAAGACAGCAAAGGGAAACAGCACCACTAAAAGCACACCAAACTAGGTTTCAAAGTTTCAACTACCCCAAAACAATTGCATGCACCGGTTTTATTTATTTAACTTTTGTGACTGGGAAAGGAGGACTAGGCAATTCCGCCTGTATTCAGCATCATTCCAGGGGAAGGTGGGACACAGACAGAAGCCAGCTAACTCTGAACCAGATTAAGCTATTGGTTGTATTTTTTGTGAATGGGGAAATTTGGCAAGAACACCCATGACCTTCTCCTACTCTTTTTTGAGGTACATGCCATGGGATCTTTAACATCCACCTGAACAATGACCAGAACAGGTGAATGGGACCTCAGTTTACCACCTCATCTGAATCAACACTTCAAGTGTGCAGAACTCCCTTCATGATGTACTACAGTGTCAGTATTGGGATTTAACTCAACTTTCTGGTGTTGGGGATGAAACCCACAGCCTACTGATATTCTGGCCTTAGAGGCAAGTGTGCACCATGCTGAGGCACTGACTCTGACCTGGTTTTATGAGAAGAGGAATGATGGCCAGGACACCAGGAAAAAATTCCTATCTTTGTGAAAAGTGCCTTTGTAAACTTATCCCACCACTCCTAAAACTGGTGTTCTTTGTACTAAAGTATTGTAATTCAAGAGTACAAAAACGCAAATAATCAAAAACACAGTCTACATTTCCATTAGAGAATATTTTTTACCAAATTTCAGTTGTGATGACAGTCTGCAGAGCAGCCTTTAGTAAATGCACCATAGCTCCACAGTGAGCAGACTCAACAGATCTTCAGGCCTTCTTCTGCCAGCATTTTCTATCTTTGCATGTGCATACTTTATTTAACCTTTCACATAGAATCCCTGAATTTGGTCATATCCTTGCTGTGACATGAACTGATATATTTCTTCAGATTTCCTGTTCATTCTAGGCAGGATTTAAGCTCTTAGATTGCATCAAGCCCCTTTGCAATAATGATACGGTGCATGGGACTTGTGGCGATTTAACAGCATTTTCTATCCCGTGCGACAATTGTCGCAAGGTAGACCAACATTTCCTGGTCTACCTTGTGACACTTCAGGGGGCCATTTTATGGAGCTTGGACCAAGTAATTAGTGCAAACTGCAGTAATAAGTGAAAACTGTCTCAAATGCACTTCAGATTGTAAAATTGGTCACAGTTGCAGGGGAAGGGTTTGATTCTCCACCAGTGTCATGGCACAGGGATGGATGCAAGCCTGCACAATGTTTTGAAAATACTGCAGTCTAATTCTATTGGTAATCTACACTCATGTTTTTATCCTTGATTTGTGAATAAGGAGGTTGAGAGATATGGCTTGTTTCCTAATATGGAATACTTTTTGTATACTGCTATAGAGGTTCTAGTCTGCTGGCACTAATGTTTGATTATATAAATATTGGGACTGAAGGGATGATAGATGTTTGAGTTCCAGTGCTGCACATTGCTTTTCACATACATTCCTCACATATTTAGGGAGGCAGGATACTCTTCACTTGATTTTTCTTTCATAACATATATCATGAGTTGAAAGTTCCAAAATAAGCATTGTAATACTTTATTTCTTCTCTTCTATTTCCTGAAATAAAGACAACAAAGATCTGACAGTTGTTTCACCTTGCTGTTAAGTAACATAATAGTGGCAGTGCTAAGTAGTTATTGCCCTGTATACCTTTTCCCGTTATATGCAATTCTGATCAAAACAATCAGTGACCACACAAAAGTATTATATAAAATAAAATATGGGTAAATTCACCATATTGAGAAATAAACCCATGAATGGGGCTAGCCACATCATTGAAGCCACTCAGCCTTTGAACTCATGGCTTTATGATCAGGTTAGCCCCTTAATGTGTTTATTTTCTTGTATAACATAATTACCAATATTTATGCTATACACAATCATTTAGTGATATGCTAGCACTGTATATAATCCTCCAGTACTACATCAGCATCGAATGATTATAGGTTATCATGTAAGCACTCGACATTTAGAAGCCTGTAATCATTCAGTGCTCATGTCACTCATGGGTAAGGACCCTATATTATAGCAAATGAAGTGTACCGAAACCATACAGAAAAAAATATGTAATGCTATCTTGAAGTGCTGGAGATAAATATATCATAAAATATTCAACTTTCAGTCCTGTCATTTATAAATGTCACCAGAATCCATTGATACTGTAGCATTACCTAAAGAATAATGCATACACAACAGTGTGATTACAATAATGCCCGACAGGGTGTGTAGATGTAGTTAGACAACTAACGCCTCAGGTGGTTGGCACGAGGTCACAGAGGTCGAGTGCGTCTAACAACTGAGGCGTGACGTTATCCCAAACGACACACACCCTTGAGGGTATTATTGCTATTATACAATGGCTCGTTGTTATACAGCATAAAAAAAAAATATTTTAAAGATGTTTTCGTGTGGAAAAATGTTTTTGTTTTTTAAGAGCAGATGAAACAATCAAGCAAATGATGAGCATGCTCAGGTGCAGCAGCAGGCTCACAGTGAGGCTGAGACTAGACCCGTGATGTTGTACTGATTAACATCACACCCGTGATGTTGTACTGATTAACATCACGGGTCCAGCCCCAGACTGACCAATTGGAGTGCAAGATTTTTTCTTGCCATTGTATAATGAGTTCTTTTTACATGCCCAAGGTGTGTGATGCCACATAAACCACTAGACAGAAGACTGACTGGTTTATTTAGGGATCACACACTGAGGTTCGTAAACATTTGTTTGACTTTTTCCAATATTTTATTTGATTTGATTACTCATTTTGCATTTCCTGGTATAGTGAAACAGCAGTGAATTACTGTGTCCCTCAAAAGTTCTGAAGTGGAACATGAGGTAATTTCCATTACACATGTGCATGCCAGGGGCCTAGTGGAATAACCAACATTAGAGCAGAGCCAGATGTTTTTATCTATGTGTCTGGGTCCAAAAGGTTTGATGAATTGTTTCACATGTAAAAAAGTGTGTAGAATTCAGATTTCCATCTCCTATTCATCCATAGTTGTACATTTTCTTGGAAAATGCACTTTCTTAAGAGTAACTAAACGTTTTACATTCATGTAATAGACTCGGTTTACCTAGTTATTTATTTAATTTATCTAATTCATTTAATAGACTCAGTTTACTTAGTTACTACTGTAATTTATTTAATGTTTCAGATATTGCTAGCAAGACTTCTCACAAACCGCAGAGGCGATGCATCCTCCACACTGATCCAGGAGTAGGCACAGACCATAGAGACCCGCTACCTTTTCATGATGCTCATTGGGAGAAAGTAGTTGATGCAAAGGAAAGGCATTCTAGTCAAACACTGCCAAAGTACAACATGGTGTGTCTTGAATTGGCATAATATTACTCCAGCAGTCATGGGTATCATTATATCTGCTACAAGAACTTCACTGTATATAAGAGTTTCAGTAAACTTACAGCTGATGAAACTTTAAAAAAACACATCGTAAAGAGTTATCCAGCAAAACTGCTGCTCTCCCAAGTTCATAGTGCTCTATCTGAATCTGCAGCATCTACATCAGGCATATTCCCAAATGAAGGTACATTTTGCAAATCATACAAGAAAAGCAATCCTAAGGGATCAAAGGAGACTTTTGAATATCCTATAACATGTGTAACTTATGGGGCAGTAGCCAGCATAAAAAAATGCAGCAAAAGAAATGGATGATTGACAAATGGATATGATGCTAGGCAGTATTGATTTCATAGCCAAAGCAGTGAAGTACCACAACAGCTGTAAGAACAAGTATGCAAAAAAGGCAGAATGAATGAGGGCACAGGTACAAAATGTGAATACAGTCAGTTGAGGGACAGTCACCAGGTTGTCTTTTCCAGACTTGTTCAGTATGTGCAGTACATCATTGTTTTTTATTTTTCTTATTTGGAAAATGTTTCACCGGGAAAGACAGCATGAGCTGTAAACAGCTAGTTTCCAGAAGCATCCTGGGGGAGGGGCAAGAGTTGGGAGAACAAGCAAGCACATAGCAATACATGTACAATTTCTTCACAATTTCAAAAAACAAAACAGTGTAATATAATTACAGAATAACCCAGACCAACTGGCCAGGGTAGACAAAACATATTCAGATATAGCATACATTACAACAACCCAAGAGCAGGTGATCTAGTAGAGTAAAGGTTACAGGATGGATAACACGTTTGAAGTGCTGTAAGTAGTAGACTGAGCACAAGATTTGAAGTGCTATTGTATACCCAAGGGAGGGCAGTTATAATATAAGTGAGGAACTGGACAGTCGAGGGGTAGAGGGTGGGGTTGGAAGAGGGAGGGAGAGGTACAGCCAAGATCTATATATATCCAGGTTGCTGAGAACCCTGCAGGGGGGTTAAGACCAGGCAGAAGGGAAGGGGAGAGAAACAGACTGGGGTGATAGAGAAGAGAGGAGGAGGGGGAACAGGAGGAGAGAAAGGCGATAAGGAAGAAGGGAGGTGGGCAGGCAATGGATTTGAAAGTGGAGGGAGGGGAAAAAGAGAGAGAGAGAGAATCTATACCTCTTCAGGATGAATAGAACCCTGCCAGGGGATCAGGATTGGAAAGTGGGAGGAAAGGAAGAGGGGTAGAAGAGAGGGAACCAAGATCAATACCCCTTCAGAATGGCAGTGAAGGAGGGGAGAGGGGTTGGGGAGGAGAAGTGGAGTGTTGCAGGTGATCAGAGGAGAGAAGAGGAATATGGAGGCTGAAGAAATTGGGGTAAACTAGGAATGGAAAAAGGAGACAGTATCAGTGGGGGGAAGAGGGGATTTTGGGGGAGAAAGACAGCCATGGAGTGTCAAAATAGCACAGTAGCTTGTGGATGATAGTACAATGTTGAAATAGTGCAATACGTTGTGGTAGGGGGTGGAAGGAGGGGGTATAATGGGGTAGCATATGAGGAAGTAATCAGAGGAAGGGTTCAGTTAGGAGACAGGAGGTAAGTCAGGGATAGAGGAGTAGGGGATAGTCTGCAAGGGAATGGGAGGGTTGTGAAGAGGGTTAAGAAGAAGTATAGTTAGGAGAATAGAAGTAAAATAGGGCTAAAGGATAATATGGCAGGGCAGGGATTGTTGAAAGAGGGGCTAAAAACAAGTGCAGTTAGGGGAATAGAAATTATGAAGGACTAAGGAAATTGAAGATGGGGAAGAGGAAAGTCTGATAGGAGGTGACAGTGAGTTCCAAAGCTTTGGGAAGCAGTAGGAGAAAGCTTCCTGTCCCGTGGAGGTAGAGCAATGGGGAATAGCTAGAGTGCATGCATCAGTAGATCTGACAGAGTGAGAGGAGGGAGGTGGAGCAGAGATTAAGGAGGAGAGGTAAGAGGGAAGAGTCCCAACCCAGAATTTAGATGTGGACTTGGCACAGTGAGAGAGACACCAACATTCAAGGGAGGAGAAAACTAGAAAATGATACAAGATACAGTGATGTGGTGGGAGGGAGAGTCAAGAGCAAAGCAACAGAAAGCATTGAAGAGATTATCCAACCTGGTAAGGGAAGACTTAGGAGCATCACTGTAGACTATGTCACAATAGTCAAAAATAGGTAGTATCATTTTCTGAACTAGATCACACCTAACTGGTAGTGGCAAGGAACTATGGTTCCTGTAAAGGGCGCCAAGTTTGGGACACAGTTTTTTCAGGATGGTGTTAATATGTACAGAAAGGTTAAAGTGTTGGTCAAGCCAGACACCCAGGTATTTGAAAGAGATGGTGTCCTCTATTGTTGACCCATGAAAGGTGTGGAAGGAGGGAATGAAGGGCAGCCTAGAAAGTGTCTGCCTAGTTCCAAAGGTCATGGAGACTGTTTTCTTGGCATTTAGAAAAAGCTGATGCAAGCTTAGCCAGCATTGAACATTACTGAAGTCAAGCTGTAGTCTGGAAGTCACATCGGAGGGAGATTGGCCAGAGGTGAACAAGATTATATCATCAGCATACATAAGGATGGAGGATGAGGAGCATACTGATGGTAGGTCATTTAGAAAAATTGAGAATAAGAGAGGGCCAAGTACAGAGCCTTGCGGCACACCAGTAGAGATGGGCAGTGGAGGGGACATAGAGTCAGCTATTTAACAGATTGAGTTCTACCTACCAGGTAGGCTCTGAGCAAGTTGCAGACAGACAGAGACAAGCCAGCTGATGAGAGAGTTTCAAGGAGGAGGGAGTGGGAGACTGTCGAAAGCCTTGGTAAGGTCGACAAAGATCGCAGAAGTGATGTGACCTCTATCTATGGCTGAATGGACAGAGTCACTGAGTCTAAGTAGGAAAGTGGTTGTGGAATGATTCTTTCAAAAAACAAATTGAAAGGGAGTGAAGAAGGAGGAGGAGTCATCAAGAAAGAAGGAGAGTTGTTAGAGAGCAAGGTATTCCTGAAGTTTAGCAAGGGTGGGTAGAAGTGAGATGGGGCGGTAATTCCCAGGAGATGAGAAATCACCTCCCTTAGGTAGGGGAAGAACTGTAGCCTGTTTCCAGGCTTCAGGGATAGTCGCAGTGTAGAATGACAGGTTGAGGAGATCAGAGAGGGGAAGGGAAATAGCAGAAGCAGAGAGGTACAGCAGCTTAGCTGGGTTGATAGAGTAGTGCTTTTATGGTGGTCATTGGGAAAGATGGATGAAAAGTCAAAACTCTCCGCTAATTGGTTGTGTTGGGAGGAATCAGGAGGGAGGAAAGAGGTAATAGGGTGGGGTGGAAGGGAGGCTAACAGGGTGGAGGCACAAAGAGTAAAGTAGGAATTGAATTCTGCAGCTACTGTAGGACGGTCACCAATAACTGTTAATGGAAAGCAAGAAGAATCATTGCTATCTCTACACAAAAGGTACATGGATATTCTTATGGAGTGTAGTGGGCATAAAACAAATTATAACACACAGAGCCAGCAGTCAAAATTAGTGGATCACTTCCAAGATGGTATCATATTTGATACCAAAAGTAGAAAAGTGGGTACAATCATCAGGTCTGCTAAGAAACAAGCTGACTGGTGTGAAGCACAAGCAGCTCAACACATAAGATAATAGTTGTTGTAACTCCTAAAGGTACAGCCTCATAATAAAACCAAACTTAAAGTCGAAAACTTAATAGAAGAAAATGTAAAACTGCCACACATTCTTCAGACATTCCTACGCACTGTACTCACGGGTTCATCAGAAGTGGGCAGTGAACGACAGGAGAGGGTTGTTCAATCTATTGCAAATGACAGTGTTTGCAGTGTCAAGGGGAATAATCAAACCACAAAAACACCTCTTGTTGGGCATGGGCATTAAATCCATGAAAGGCAGTAAGAAAGTTTTAACTATTTTAAACATGTCTGGTCACTGTGTCAGCTACCATGTTGTGGAGGAACTCGAAACTGCAGTTGCAACCAACATAACGGAGAAGAATATGGCTACACTAGATGGATTGCTCAAACAGCCAGGTTTAGCCACTGCTTTGGCTTTCAAAATTTATGATGCAATGACAGAGACACTTGACAGTCATGACACTTTGCATGACACTGTTGGTATAGCATACCAAACCCGATGCTATCAGAGACATTCAGAATTTAACATTTGCAGTGTTTTATACAAAAGAAACATTTGTCAGACTTTCCAATCTCAAAGCATCTGCTGCTGCTACTTAATGACCCATCGCCTTCCTCAATGGTGGACCTAGAGAATACAGATGAGTTCAAGACATTTATGGAAGCATATGAAATTTTCTTAGATTCAACACACCATGGTGAGCATGGTGCAACTGCCCAATTATGACTGCAGTACTGTAGTTTGGTAGAGTTGTACCAACTCTTCTGCCATTCCATCAGGACAAATGATTTGCCTCTCTTTGTGTATAGCTTGGAGAACATCCTACCTCTTTACTTCACAACTGGGCACCACAACTATGCCAAGTGGATGACCCTGCACCTTATGAATTTGCTAAACATGGATGAGACCCACCCTGGACTAAGGAAAAAATTTGAGAATGAAGCATTAACCATTGCAAGATCAAAGAGAGGGTTTAGCAGAAATGACATAGACTTGACCTTGGAACAGGCAATTAATGTCGATGCTGCATCAAAACTAACCAGGATTTCTTCTTTGACACAGAACATCAATGCAAGGAGGAGGTGGAACATACTGAGGTCAGCTCGAAGTAAAATTGTTGGAAGTCTTACGGAAAAAGTTGGTCTTGTCAGCCATGAAGAAGCCAGCAAAAAGCCAAAGAGTTTTAGAGTTCAATGAGATTCAAAGGATCTAAACAAGTTGTTGAACACAAAAAGACTCCTCCATGAATCCATTCCAGGATGTGTTAGAGGACTGCAATCTTTAATCAATAGAGAGTGGAAAAGCAGCATCACAAGAGGTAGCAAACGAAGTGTTACAGGTTACTGAGATAGGTACTTGGATGTATCATGTGTTTAGAGATGAATGCATCACCAAAGGCAGTAGATTTGAGGAACCCATCAACAGCTACAGGTTGAAGAACTTTACACATGATGCAATGAAGGTGAAGATTAAGAACAAGGAAAAGAAAATTGCTGAGTTGAAGGAACTTGAGACCTCTTTGGACACTTGTTATATCTCCCTGTGACTTCAACAGTTGAACTTAAGATGGTGTTTGCCTATCCACTAACCCCCATGCACCTCTCCTTGGGAAACATTGATGGATGAATGAACACAACAATGAAGTCAACACTGCTGAAGAAAGTTGAGACCAGATCCCAAAGTAGCCACCCCGATGCTGTAAAAATCATTATGATTGATGCCATGTTCTTGATCAGAAGTCTTCCAAACCTGCCACCAACATTCCATGGTGTGGCAAAAACCATACTGTCTCTTGTTTGCTGTACTTCTGCAAATGAAGTCCACCTTGTCAGTGACTGTTACAAGTCACCATTGATCAAAGGTCTTGAACAACAGAAGAGAGGAAAGCATGGCATAGCTCCACTCTCCTATCTCATAACTGGTCCTTACCAAAGCTGACCAACAGACTTTGCTGGATCCCTATCTTCTTCTTCATTCAAGACAGCACTCCTAGGTTTTCTAGCTACAGCATGGAATTCTGATGTGTACTGTGAAATTCTAGGTGATAAAAAGCTCATGTATGTAGTAGGAGAAACCTGTTACTCATACAAAGTGGAAGCTGGACATATGCTCAGACTAGAGTGCAAGGCCATAAAAAGCAAGCACATAGAAGCAGACACAAGAATCATGGAACAAATGCACTACATTTGCGGTCAAAATGGGAGTAAAGATGTGCATGTAGTGGTCAGGGCAGATGATACTGATATTCTGGTCATACTACTGTATCATGCAAGCCTAACAGATAATCTCAAAATGCATATGGATGTTGGCCATTCAGGGAATAACCCAAGAAGATTCATAGATGTATCCTGCTTGTCAGCAAAGTTAGGCAGACCTGTGTGTGCAGCTCTACCAGGTCTCCATGCAGTGACAGGGTGCTACTATTCCACCAGCCTTCAAAGGCAAGGGGAAGGTGCGACCTCTAACAATTATGGAAAAGAATACAGAGTACACACAGGCATTTGGAAAACTGGGTGTCCACACTTGTCTAAAAAAACTGAGGATACAACTGAGTGCTTTGTGTGTACCTGTATGGACAGAAAGTAAAGAGTGTCAACACAGCCCGCTACAGTATGTTCAACATCAGATATTGACTGAGTGACAAAGACGCACCCTTAGAAAAGATCAAAGGAACAGATGCAAGCTCACTGCCACCATGCAAATCAACTCTGACACAACACATCTGCCGTGCAAATTACATTTCATTGTTATGAAAAAACACAGACAAACCAGAAATGACACTACTGAAGCCAGAGGACAATGACTGGACCTATGAGGGTGGCACATACAAGCCAACATGGTTCAAATGCCAAGTTGCATTACCAGCCTTAAGTGAACAATTGAACGAACATGACAACAATTCAAATGAAGAAGATGATGACAGTGACTGTGATGTTGATATTGATGAGACAGATTTGCTTAACGTGTCAGATAATTAAGACAATGAACAAGAATATTGATTGTTGTACTTAGGTTCTTAAAACGTCATAAAATGTTGAGTGTTTCAAGTTAAAAATAGAATTAAATAAATAATAATGTTAATATTAAGCCTTTGATACATATGTTGCTGTTTGTTACAATGCCTGTGGTATTTCAATAAATGCTTATAAAATTGATATTAAAGAAGGAACCATTAATTAATACACAATTTTCACCAACAGTTCATTGTTTCATTGAAGTAGTGCATTTTCCAAGAAAACTTTCAACTTTGAGTGAATAAGAGTTGTAAATCTGGATTCTACACACTGTTTTACATAAGAAACAGTCATCAAACCTTTCTGACCTAGACACATAGATAAATGCACCAGGCTCCTGGACTACATGGACAATAGGACTCCCTTAGAAGTCTGTGCAGGGCTGTTACACTGTTTGTTATACTTTGTGGTTTGCCAGATAAACAAATATTTATTTGCCCATTTTTCTTTAACCGTGTAGCCCTTTCTATGAGGTGGACAAGTGCCCATCTTTTTGTTTCTGGTACTGTGTAATCTCACCAAGAGCACTGTCTTTATAGCGGAGTGATTTTTTTTGTGTTCTGTTTTCTCTTCTTATGTTGAAGAACCATAATGGTAGTGATAAACTGTGAACACTCCAAATTAAAAGGGTGATGATTGGTGTGCTGCAGCAGTAGGTTCTTTGTCCAATACTTTTCAGTTTGTTTATCAGTGACATTGGAGTAGAGATCCAGTTGAAAATGTATCTCTTTGATGACACTAAAAAATACAGCAGGGTGGACATCAAGGAAGGAATCAGGGACATGATAAGGGATCTGGAGAAATTAGAAAAGAAGTGGTCTACATTTGACAAATTGGAAAACAATGATCTTGGGGCACAGAAAAATAGGGGTGGAATACAGAATGGGGGGGGTACCTGACTAGACACTGAGTTCTATGAACAAGAGCTTTAGTGTGAAAAAAAATTGAATTATTTGTTTGTTATGCCCTCTAATTCAGTGATATGAAATGGATTTGCTTAAAGTAAAGAAAAGCAAGCAACATTGGCTTCAGCAGACTTTTATGAGCAAATACCTTTGCCTAAAGCCATTCCTCTAGATCAAAGGTCTTGTCCTGCTGTGAGCATCCCAGAGTACAGAGGTAAGGCCAGTGTTCATGGAAAGCCATCCACCCTGCAGGTACCTAACACATCACCTGCAGGAATTAATGGTAAACATATTGTACTGCTATGGCCACTAGCCAAATGTCCAACAACGAGCTCTCAACCACTCTACTGCAGAAAAGGAAAAAGTCCTCTCATCCACCCCTTCTACCAGCCTTTCTTAAATACTGAAATACCACTGGGAGTTGGGTTTGAAGGCTATGAGGGAGGAGCCCTCAGAACAGGCCAGGACTCAGGGTGGCCAAAAAAGGAGGGAGTAGAAGGAAGGAAATGGAGGCCATTGAAAGGAAGGGGGAAGAATGGAGGGTGGCCTCACTGAATGTAAGAAGCTTAGGCAACAAATCTTCTGAGCTACAGGCACTCTTAGCAGTGTGGAGGGTGGATATTGTTGCTGTCACAGAAATGTGGGCAACTGAGCACTGGGACTGCGATCTGGCAATCCCAGGATACAATGTATACAGGAAGGACCATAAGGAAGGGAGGGGCGATGGGGTGGCAGTCTATGAGAGGGACAGAATCAAATGCACAAGGGATGAGGGGGAAGAAAGGAGAACAGATGCAATCTGACTGCAGCTCCTAGACTCAAAGGGTAGGAAACTGAGGTCTGGGGTGGTATACAGGCCACTGCCCCAGTCTTAGGAGCTTGACAGAGAATTAGTAGGATAAATCAGAAAGGTATGTAGAAAAGGAAAGGTGGTCATCGTTGGGGATTTCAACTTGCCGGGGGTTGGCTGGAGCATTCCAGTCACCTCCAGTGCTAGGGAGCAAGTGCTCCTCGACGTGATCCAGGAGGGTCTTCTGACACAGTTGGCTAGTGTACCTACTAGGCTAAAGAAGACTTTAGATCTGGTATTGTTGAATGGGGAGGCAGTAAGGGAAATAAAGGTGGAGGACCCACTAGCCAACAGCGATCACCAAACAGTGTGATTTATTATCACTATGTGCAAGGAGCCAGAGAAATCAGTTACTCAGGTAATAAACTTCAGGGGGCAGACTTTGGGAGGATGCAGGAAGTACTGAAAGGGAAACTAGAGGGCATACAGCAGGAGATGGATGCAGAGCAGAAATGGGATATTATTAAAAGGGGGATTATAGAGGCAACAGAATCCTGCACCAAGACACAGAGTAAGAGGAGCAGAGCAAGAAAACTATGCTGGTTGAACAGGGAGGTAGTGGAGGTGGTGAGAGCAAAATGAGAGGTGCATCAGAGGTATAGAAGGACAGAGAAGGAAGTGAACAGGGAAGAGTATGTAAGATGGTCCAAGGAGGTGACCAGAAAAGTGAGAGAAGTCAAGGCCCAGAGGGAGCTGAGATTGGTGCAGGGAATAAACAGGGTGGGGGGAGACTTTTTCAGATACATCAGGGAGAAAGAGAAGTGCAAGAAGACAATAGTGAGGCTAAAAGGGGGTGGGGAGTGGACGGAAAAGGGTGAGGAGCAGGCAGAAGCACTGAATGAATACTTTTGCTTAGTGTTCATGGAAGAAAAGGGGGACCACTACCACCATAGGCTGGGAGGGTGGGGATAGTGGGAAAGGAGGCAACAGATGGAAGAACTGAGGCAAGTAGAGTCCTAGATTGACTGGGGGCACTGAATGTAGACAAGGCACCAGAGCCATATGGTATCCACCCCATGGTGCTCAGGGAGATGGCAGAGGTTTTGGCAGAGCCACTGGTGGATCTATACAGCACCTCACTGGAGTCAGGATGTGTGCCACTGGACTGGAGGATGGCACATGTAGTACCATTACGCAAGAGTGGACTAAGGGATGAACTGGGTAATTATCACCTGGTAATTGCCATCAATTTGCCATCAATAATGTGTTTGATGGGGCTTAAGATGGTCAGGCGCTATTCTCCCACTCTGTTCCGGGACCTCCATCCCTTTTATTGTCCTCGATTATCCGATATTGCCTTTAACAACTGTCGGAGAGCTGGGATATTGAGAAGGCATTTAGGGAATGGATGGGCTGGGCAGAGTGGGAGAATGGAGAGGGGTGGGTGGATAGGGATAGTTGGGACAAGGAGATGCCCTGGGGTGAAATGGAGTCAGGAGAGGGGTCCTCCTTGCCTGATTTCCATACCCAAGGGCTCCACAGACTGTGGGCAGGTACTGCGATCCTCTCCGAAAACTCATCCAACTCGAACGGTGTTATGTAATGCCAGGTCAATTAGGAACAAGACTGCTATTATTTCAGATCTTGTTGCAACATCTGACCTGGCATGTATTACCGAGACCTGGCTGGATGAAAATGCAGGTCCTATCTTAGACTCTGCCACTCCAGCTGGGTTCTCGGTAATGCACCGTCCGAGATTGGATCGTAGGGGCGGGGGAGTGGCCATCTTCTTTAGATCAGAGCTGAGTCTTGTGGAGGTGCCAGTGGGTAACACCAGATCCTTTGAGTGTATCCTGGCAGCAGGTGCAGAGCTCAGAATTCTCCTCATTTACCGTCCACCCGGTGATGGTGGTGAATTCCTGAAGGAGTTCGCAGACTTCATCATTGACATGGCACTGGAGTCGCCTAGATGGCTAATTCTGGGTGACTTCAATGCCTGGGTCGACGATGAACTCTCGCACTTTGGAAAGAACTTCCTCCAACTTATGTTTATGTTGGGCCTGTCACAGGTAGTTACCTCTGCTACCCATATAGGTGGACACTCATTGGACCTGGCGTTCCTACTGGATTTGGATGTTTCACATTTGGAGGTGGAATCAAATCCATGGACAGACCATCACACCATAAGATTCAGTTTTGGGGCACCCCCAAATAGGCCTGTCCCTATGGAGATGGTCCAGTATCGCCACTTAAGAGGAGTAAATCCAGAGGGCCTAATGGCGGTACTGGACCTATCGGGTGTTTCGGATGAGAGCATGGGTCCAAGGGACATGGTTATTGCCTATAACAAGGCGGTGACCGGGACCCTGGATCGAATTGTTCAGCCAGAAAAATTGGCTTCACTCAGCTCAAAGACTCCTGGTTTGATGGGTCTTTGAAGGAGCTGAGGAGAGTGGGGCGAAGGCTAGAGAGAGCATGGCGGAAATCTTGCCTGGATGCCGACAAACTTAGATTGATGGATCATTATGTTATCTATCAATCGGCAATATCCCGTAAGAAGTCAGAATTCCTTTCCAGGGAGATTGCTGCTGTGAGAAACTGACCGGCTCAAAACTTTCAGACTGTTGACAGATTGTGCAATCCACTCTGTCTACAGTCTGGAAGAGATTTTTCACAAATAAAGTGTGATGAGCTTGCTCGATTTTTCGCTGATAAGATTGCCGGCATTAGGGCGGATCTCAGCCAAGCTCACTCTACAAGGGCTTGCAGTGATTGGCGAGGGGAAGCAAACACCTGTGTCACCTGGTCTGACTTTGGTAGGCCAGAATTCATGGACATTATGAGGATTGTCCAGACTGTACGTCCAACCAGTTGTAGTTTGGATCCGGGCCCTACGCCACTTTTATTGGGTTGCGTAGATATTATCTGTCCGACCATTGCTGAAATTGTCTGGAAATCTTTGGAGCAGGGGATCTTTCCTGAACCCTTAAAGGAGGCGGTCGTTCGACCACTCCTAAAAAAACCTTCATTGAATCTGGACTGTCCAGCTAACTACAGACCTATATCTAACCTGCCCTTCTTGGGTAAGGTTATTGAAAAGGTGGTTGCACTGCAACTGGACGACCATCTTACAAATCATAATGTCTATGATACTCTTCAATCGGATTTAGGAAAAGACATAGTACTGAGACTGCTCTTGTCCGGGTTCTAAATGATCTCCTGATAGAGAGGGATCAAAAGGCTTGTACTATTCTAGTCCTTCTTGATCTCTCTGCAGCTTTTGACACTGTGGACCATGGTGTGCTTCTGGAATGCCTGCGGTTCCATTGTGGACTGTCTGGTACGGTTCTACAATGGTTTCAATCTTTTCTCACAGGGCGGAGACATAGGGTTATCACTGGAATTTATTCCTCTGATGCCGTCTCTTTGCCTTGTGGGGTTCCGCAGGGTTCCATTTTGGCACCCATGTTGTTCGCTGTCTACATGCTGCCATTGGGAGACAATATTAGCAATATGGCTTGTCACTGCTATGCAGATGACACCCAGCTATATTTGTCCTTTAGCCCCGGCAAGAAGATGCAGTCTCTAAACTTAACAACTGTCTATCCGAGATCAGTGATTGGATGAGTGCCAGCTGGCTAAGGTTAAACCCGGATAAGACTGAGGTGTTGGTGGTGGACCCAGGTCATCGTGAGGCGGATTGTAGGGCTGGTCTTCCTTCGGGCATATGGATCGATGGATCCCAGCTCTCGACCTCAGACCGGGTGCGTAACCTGGGCATTATTATTGACGATAGTTTGACGCTGAAATTCCAGGTGTCATCTGCCTTCAAATCCTCTTTTTACCATCTGAGGAATATTGCTCGGGTGAAACACCTTGTTCCTCTGGCTGATCTCCCGACATTAGTCCA
This sequence comes from Neoceratodus forsteri, assembly GCA_016271365.2. NCBI lineage: Eukaryota > Metazoa > Chordata > Ceratodontiformes > Ceratodontidae > Neoceratodus > Neoceratodus forsteri. Next base: position 538,740,853 of record CM057455.1, read on the forward strand.
TGCCTTTGTTACTTCTCGCCTTGACTACTGCAATGCCCTGTACCTAGGGCTGCCAGGGGTTGATATCCGCCACTTGCAGCTGGTGCAGAATGCTGCAGCTTGGCTTTTGACGGGGGACATCTATAAGGAATCATATTACGCCTGTGCTGCACGAACTGCACTGGCTGCCGGTTCAGTGGCGGATCACCTTTAAGGTCGGTTTACTGACCTATAAAGCCCTACATGAACAGGGACCGCGATATCTTCAAGATCTGCTTGTTCCCTACCGTCCCTCCCGCTCACTGCACTCCACCAACGAGGGATTGCTAGAGGTTCCCAGGGTTCGTTTAAAAACATCCGGGGCACGAGCGTTTTCTTATGCTGCCCCTACCCTGTGGAACTCACTACCTCGTCGGATACGAAGCTGCCTGACCGTTGAAAGCTTTAAGTCAGAACTGAAAAACCTATTTATTTCAAAAGGCGTATGGGGAGTAGTTATTGCACTGTATTGAAATGATATTTTATTGTTGTTTGTTATGCTGTATGTATGTTTGATATGTATTTAACTGTTTTATTGTACAGCGCTTTGATTTCGAAAAGTGCTTAAAAATAAACTTTTACTTACTTACTTACTAAGTCTCACCTCCATAGTGTGCAAACTCATTTAGACAATACTAATGGAAAGACTGATGTCATACCTGGAGGACAATGGCCTCCAGGATGTAAGGCAGCATGGGTTTGTTTCAAGGAAGTCTTGTCAAACCAACCGGATACAATATTATGACTGGGTGACAGGTGAGCTGAATAAGGGTCATGTAGTGGATGTTCTTTACTTGGACTTCAGCAAGGCCTTTGATTCTGTGCCTCATGGGTGGCTTAGGGGGAAGCTAACTGGTGTAGGGGTAGGGGCAAAAATGATGAACTGGATTACAAGCTGGCTGAGTGGGAGGCTGCAACGGGTGGTGGTGAGAGGGGAGCTCTCAACTCCAAGGCCGGTGACGATTGGGGTGCCACAGGGCTCTGTGTTGAGGCCAGTATTTTTTGGGCTCTTCATATCAGACATTGCACATGGGGTGGTGAGCAAGATAAGTCTGTTCGCTGATGACACCAAAATCAGAGCAGTGGTGAATGGAGAGGAGGGATGGAAGCAGCTGCAGTGGGACCTAAGCAAGCTAGAGGAGTGGTCAGAGAAGTGGCAGCTGGGCTTCAATGCAAAGAAATGTAAGGTCATGCACTTTGGGGTGAAGAACTTAAGGAGCGGATACTAGTTTTAAGGGGTTAAGCTGGGGATCACTGAGGAGGAGGAGGAGAAGGACCAAGGGGTAATGATAACAGAGACCATGGACAACACTGCCCAGTGCAGGAGAGCATCTGCAAAAGCAAACAAAATGCTGTGGTGCATAGTGAGAGTTTTTTTGTTCCGGTGAAGCAAGGTGATCTTGCCCCTCTACCGGTCACATGTAAGGCCGTACTTAGAGAATTGTGTGCAGTTTTGGAGGCCATACCTAAAGCGTGATGTCAGGCTACTGGAGGGGGTGCAGAGGAGGGAAACAAAGATGATATATGGATTGGAAGGGACAGACTATGACAGCAGGCTGAGAGATCTGAATATGTACACCCTGGAGGATAGAAGGGACAGGGGTGACATGATAGAGACATTCAAGTATCTGAAGGGAATCAATAAGGATGGGGCAGATGGGGTCTTTAAGTTAAGGAGGGGAGGGTCACCAGGGGCATGCGCTAAGGATAGAGGGGGGAAGATTTATGAAGGAAATGAGGAGACACTATTTCACAGAGAGGGCGGTAGCAAAATGGAACGTCCTACCTGGTGTTAGCATGGCTCAGTTGGTAGCACATCCGCCTCTGGACCAGAAGGTCATGGGTTCTTGTCCCACACCGGGATGGATTTGCACCTAAAAATTGCTGGCATCTGAGTGCAGTATTGGGGGGTACTGTACTGCTGGGGTGTGCCATCCTTAGGATGAGACATTAAACTGAGGTCCCTTCTGCCCATCCTGGTGTTGTCCTGGTGGGTGTCCAGCTGGAAGTAAAAGAACCCAGGGTAATCTTTGTAAAGAGCAGGGAACATTCCCGGTGTCCTGTCCAACATGCCCCTTCCCATAAACCAGTTCATGCAATTATCCAAGCTGTGTGTGGGAGATGATGTGTGATATGGCCACCACCACACATTCAGTCACTTCACTACCAGTCTAGCATTGCTTGTAAAGCACTTTGGGATACTGTGTATGAAAAGCACTATATAAATGCTGATTCTTCTTCTTCTTCTACCTGAATGGGTGGTATCATGCAAATCTGTGAACAGTTCCAAAAGGGTGTGGGACAGGGAACAGGGGAGAGTGAGGGTGGGGGAGATGGTGGTGGCAGTGGGATGACAAATGGGAGGGGGGTGGAGCAGCTGCAAACTAGGGGTGCTAGTTGCACACTCGAGCAGACTTATATAGACCGGGTGGTCTGTTTCTCCTGACACATTCATATGTTCATATGTTTGTATATTAGTAAGAAAAGGAATATATTTTTGAACTTACTTGGCAGGGCTATAAATAGAATAATTGGTTGAATTGATGGCTAAACTGTATCAAGTGTTTTGTGGGACTGAAACCAAAAGTGGATGATTTGCAATCAGATATTATGTCTATATGGGATAATTTGTCTACAACTGAGAAAGCTGATAAACATTGTCAGGAGGTCTAAACCTCACTCTCAGGTTCTTGGCAATAATGGGCATGCAAGGAATCACAGACATGTTGCACAAAAGTAATAAAGCTTGTTTATTACTACCAAAAGGAAAATCACAGTTGTCCTAAGCAGTTCTTACCAATAGAAACTGGGAGCCAATGCTTAGCGTTTCCTATACCTCCAGAAATCTCTGTGTCTCCTGGAGTCTCCAAGGTAGAAAACGTAATGTCTTACGTTATATACCTAAGATAATTACCATGGTTACTGTAAGATAGAAACATTTCTAGTTACAGAGATGAGCCCAATTGGCTAAATTAGAGGTGACTTCTCAGTCCAAGATAACATTATACAATTTTGTTATATTCATCACTTTCTAGAAACAAAAAGGAACGGTTTGTACATAGCTGTGTAGTAATACAAATCATCAGAAGATGGCAATGCCGACTCATATATCATAATCATTACAAAGACACAGAGGTCCTAACATCTTATAAGTAAGAAATACATGTGTATAGTGGAAAGTAAAGTGCATAGCAATAATGTGCATACATATCCTGACATCTACTCTTATGCAGTAGATGCCCTTAGTCCTATATGTTATTATAACATATATCTAAATGCTAGCTGTCTGCAGTGTACCTGTGGGGGTACCAATTAGGGTGCAGGGTCCTCGTGTAACATTCCCCCTTTTGCCTCTCAAGGGAAACACAAGCAAGAGTAAGGAAGTGGATAGGAAGCAGGGGTCATTTACATACCCGACGTTCGAGCCTTGTAAAGGAACTCCAGCTGCTCATGGTGCTGGCGTAATGTGTGCTGTAGACAGAAAAGCATAATAATAAGGAAAAATATCAAAAATGCTTGTATAATAACAAAACCTTTAAAGGTAATCTCTAACCAAGTGGTAGTAAGTGCACTATTCAAATCACCATCATTAATGAGGGCAAGTACGGCCTCATCTGCTTTGGAGATATTATTGCTGATGTGGATGAGATGGGTGTCTTTCCTGTCTAAAAGTGATTTTAATGTCAAAGTTAAAGGATCAATGTATTCATTAAAGTAAGGTAAATACTCTGAGAGAGTAAGCAGCTAGTCAGGGTTACCATCAATGAGATAGGGGTCCATAATGGGGACAGAGGTAATAACTGTGTGCCCAATAACAGTTGTCTGATGTGGGACAAAACAAAAATTGAGAGCATCAATAGAACACATCTGTTCTCCGTATTTAAACATTTTAAAATTAGTTACCACACAATATTCACCATCTGAATTATATTGCATTTGTACAGTAGGCAGTCTCCATTTTTGTAATTGAACTGAGCAAGTATAAGTCTGTTTGGAAATCTGTGTTGACAGGCAGTGAACCTCCTTCCAATAAGACTGGTACAACTTGGAATCATCTGGAGCAGATGTTGAGTCCTGGTATACTGTGCCATTACTGGTGATGTCATCGTCCATGGAAAAGGACCAATCAATAATGTCTGGGGAATAGCCACATACAAATAAGTATACCCTTTCTTCGCACAGCAATCCGTGTGCGGTGAGACTCACGCATCCAGAAGAGGATGGAAAACCATTTGAGGAGGCAAGTCAAGGCATTCTCTGTAGATGTTTTCATCAAGGTGCCCAATGGAGTGAATGGATGCTAGTTTATCAAATATAGCTGTAGTAGGATCAAAACAAGGTAAAGAAACAGTAAAAGACACAAACATAGTATCCTTAATTGAACATTTCTTAGAAGTAAAACAAGGACCAGTATTAGGGTGCCTGGTAACCAAACCCAAATTCCTAGCAGTAGAAATAGGAATAGTTAAAGACTGCAGCATACACATGGCAACACAGTTAGGGGATTTGCAATGAGGGCTATACCATTTAGAGATACCACTATCATGTATGATATCAGGGATTCTTCCGGATTCTAGATCATGGAATAGATTGTTGATGTTAGTAATAATTTAAGAGCCATAGGCTGAACATAAGATTTCATGAGCAATGTATTGCTTATCTGCTTCTTTACTGTTTCATGCAACTAGGGCATTAATCTTATCTTTAGAATCTGAAAATGCCTTAGCGATGTCGTGCATATCGTATACAGTGTATCTCTTTTCCTGACTAAGGCCATCCACACCATGCAATAATGGGGGTATGATATCATTCACCAGACCCATTTGAAACTTCTGTGAATGTGATTTGATAGCAGCAATGTCAGCTTTATTCCAGATTGACATTCGTGTACCAAAAACACCAGTAACGGTGCCTGTGGCACCAGTGACATCAGATGTGTCACAGGTATTTCTTTTATGACTTTGATCATCTGTTTTAGGTTTTCTACTAAAATTGCCTCTATACTCGGTGGTGGTGGTGTATACCCTGGCAATAGGGTCTTGGTTACAAATCTGTAAAGCTGCTAAGCTATCAAGTTACATGGTACTATAAAACAATGATGTATTATTAGTATGACACATACCAAATTCTTTCATATTCCAGTAAGTCAAGTTAAACAAAACCGGTATATGCATAAATTGTAAGTTGTTAATAAGTGAGCCAGGTAAATCAGTGGCTGTGAGACCACTACGAGGACCAGGGGTCTGTTCCGGACATTCTAAAAGCTGTTTCTCAGTAGGTGGTAACAGATAAATACATGGCAGCAGAGGCCATGTTGTATACAGCCCAAAATTTTCTGGCAGAATCTTTAGACAAAGAATCACAATATGAGGGGTCAATTAAGGCAGTGATATTGTATAAACCAGAATATCTAAGAGAGGTTTGGAGCAAGGACAAAGTGCCATTTGGGAATAATTTAGCATTGGGCCACCCACGGAAAGTTCCCTTGGAGAGTTTGGCTACGGGGAGTATTTGTCCTTAAGACTTGGTTTTCCAATCAATTTGTAGGGTAGATTTATCAGGAGCAACAACCAAGGCAGAGAGATAGGCATCTGAACCTTCCTGGACAGTAATCAAATTGTCGGGAATATTGATGGAGACTCCCTCTGGTGTAGTTGCAGGTGGATCAAGGTGAGGAAGGAAGTGCTTTACCATGCCTTGGATGCAGGGAATAACTCCTGAGATGAGGAGAAAATGGAACAAGATAACCATCTTGTCAGTGTATCTGAAAAGGAAGCTCAAACATTAGCAGATTAGTGCTATTCCACCCAATGGGGTGAGGAAAAGTAATTATGCTCCTTTATACAGTTTCAGCTGGTTTGCATACAACCATTTGTCAGTCAGTTTGTTATTTTGCATGAGTCTAACCTGATAGACTGCTGGACTGAGCTTGTTGACAATGAGGTAGGGTCCTTCCCACTTACTGGAGAAGGAATGTGTGGGATGTGCAAATCTGAGAACCATTACCTGATCTCCAACTTGCCAATCCACTTCTTGTGTGTGTGTTTGTCAAACTGGATTTTGGACTGTTGCTGGGCCTTGCCCATGTAGTTAGCAGCATACAAATGAGTGTATATATATTGATCCACTGAGACGCAATCTGCAGTGGGGGTGTTCAGGTCAAATAATAGGTGTTCAGGTAATCTCATGTTTCTACCAGTCATCATCTCGGAGGGTCTGAACTGGGTGGTGGCTGAGGGTGTGCCCCTAATTGCCATAAGGAGTAATGGCAGTAGGGAATCCCAATCCTTGGGATTGTCCTCAATGAATTTGGAAAGCATTTGCTTAATCCATCTGTTGGCTCTCTACTTGACTTGAGGATTGTGGATGGTAAGGTATGTGGAACCTCTGATGAACTCCAAGGAGTTCAAGGGCTTCTTTCATCAACTCACCTGTAAAACTGGTTCCTTTGTCAGAGTCTACCTTGAGAGGTAGGCCCCACCTGAAGAAAATCTGTTCCACCAGGATTTTGTCAGTGGTTTTAGCAGTGAAACATAGAAACATAGACTTTGACGGCAGGTAAGGACTACTTGGCCCACTTAGTCTGCCATTTCCCTACCTACAGGATAAGATGCAGATCCTAGTTAACCAACAGCCTATTTCTTCCTACCCCCACAAAAATTGCCTTATGTCTGTCCCATGCATTCTTGAATTCTCCCACAGTTTTAGACCCCACAACCTCCTCAGGAAGGCTGTTCCATGCATCCACCACCCTCTCTGTGAAAAAATACTTCCTCACATTGCCCCTGAACCGTCTCCCCTCTATCTTCAGATCGTGTCCCCTTGTTCTTGGGCATCTCTTTTTCTGAAAGATACTACCCTTTTGGACATTGTTGATTCCACCAAGGTACTTAAAAGTTTCTATCATGTCACCCTCTCCCTCCTATCCTCAAGGGTGTACATATTAAGCTCCTTTAGTCTCTCCTTGTATGGCTTCTCTTGCAGACCCTGCATCATTTTAGTTGCCCTCCTCTGGACTGCCTCTATCCTGTCTATGTCCTTGCAGAGATGGGGTCTCCAGAACTGGATGCAGTACTCCACATGGGGTATCACCAACTGTCTGTAAAGAGGGATAACAACTTCCAGTTTTCTGCTGGTGATGCCTCTTCCTATACAGTACATCCCAGTATCCCCCCAGCCCTCCCTACTGCCTTCTCACATTGCTTGCTAACCTTAAGATCATCTGATAAGATTACCCCCAGGTCCCTTTCCATTTTTGTTTATGTTACTACCTCCCCCCGCCATTGTGTAATCTTCCCCTGGGTTTTTGTTTCCCAGGTGCATTGTTTTGCACTTTTTTGCATTGAATCTAAGCTGCCATACTTCTGACCATTCTTCCAACTTTGCCAAGCCCCTTCTCATCCTTTCCACACCTCCTTGTATATCAACCAGTGCATGTCTTAGTGGGGAAAGCTTCGACCCACTTAGAAAAAAGAACAGTTACCACAAGGGCAGACCAGGGGAAAACAGAATCCCCATGGGAACATGAGCAGGGGAAATGGAACTATAGGGAAAGGGTGGAAGGTAGTCCTGCTAAATGCCAGGAGCTTGGGCAATAAAATGCCTGAGCTCCAGGTGATGCTAACTGAGGGAGCAGTGGATGTGGCAGCGGTCACTGAGACTTGGGCCACTGCAGGATATGACTGGGACCTGAACCTGGAGGTTACACTATGTTCAGGAAGGACAGGGGAGGGAAGGGGAGGAGGGTAGCAATGACAGTCAAAAACTGCATTGGCATAGGGGGAGTAGAGGAGGTGGAGGGAACCGTGGAGGCAATTTGGGTCACCTTGATAACAAGGGGGGGCAAGAGAGTAAAAATAGGAGTGGTGTATAGACCCCCTGCCCTGGTGGAGGAGCTGGAGGACAGTCTGGTGGCAGATGTTGGGAGACACTGCAGACTGGGCAGAGGAACAGTGGTGGTGTTGGGGGACTTAAACATGCTAGGAACAGACTGGGAGACTATGACATCCTCTGTGACCAGGGAACAGAGGTTGTTGGATGTCTTTCAAGACACGTTCCTAACTCAGCAGGTGAGGGAACCGACCAGGGAGGCGCAGGTACTGGATGTGGTCCTGGCAGACAGTGACCAGATTGGAGGCCTGGAGGTAAGGGACCCATTGGCAGGGAGTGACCATGCCACTGTCTGGTTCTGCCTGGACCTAGGAGGGGTAGAAGGCTGCACAAAGACGGAAGTAACCGACTTCAGGGGAGGATTTTAAGGAAATGGGAAGGATCCTTAAGGAACATTTGGATGGGATTGGGTCAGACATGGATGCTGATAGTAGGTGGGAAATCATCAGGAGATGGGTGCAGGATGCTACCAGCACCTGTGCAAGAGTAAGACAAAAGGCGGTAGGGCCCAAAACCCTGCTGGTGGACCAGGAGGTCCAGAAGGTGGTAAGGGAAAGAAGGCAGCCTATAAGCAATTCAAGTGCTCAAGGAGTGAAAGGGATCGAGGAGTACGAGCTGATGGCTAGAAGGGTCACTAAGGTGGTGAGGGTGGCTAAGGCAAGGAAGGAGCAGAACCTGGCCAGGGAAATTAGGAGAGGAACAAGGGTTCTTTAGATACATTGGGGAAAAATGAAGGGTGAAGGGCAGATTAGCAGGATTAAATCAGGGAGAGATGGGCACAAGACCGGGGAGCAGGCTGAGGTACTAAATGAGTACTTCACCTCAGTTTTCACCAAGGAAAATGGGGTGCTGCATCATACATGGGAGGAGACAGAGATACTGAGAGGGGGACCCTTACCGATCAGCGGGTCTGGGGAGGGGGAGGCATCACTGGCAGGAGAGGGAGGGCTAAGCAGGGAGAAGAGGTACTGGAGGTAAATCACAGGAGAGAGTGAGGGAAGCCTCAGCTCCTTAAGATGCAGAAAGCACGGGCCGGATAAATTACATCCCAGAGTGCTGAAGGAACTGCGGATGTCCGCGAAACCCTGGCGGAGCTTTCTACCATCTCTCTGAGGACAGGGTGGGTGCCCCAGGACTGGAAGGTGGCACATATAGTGCCTATCCACAAGGGGGATCAAGGGAGGTGGCAGAGAACTACAGGCCTGTCAGCCTGACATCAGTGGTGGGCAAGGTGATGGAGGGCATTGTCAAGGAGAGGCTGGGGGGGACCTGGATAAGTCAGGGTGCCTGGACGATAGACAGCATGGATTCATCCCGGGGAAATCGTGTCAGACAAACCTGGTGGAGTTCTATGACTGGGTGATGAGTGCCTTGGACCTGGGTAGACCAGTGGACGTCCTCTTTCCAGACTTCAGCAAGGCATTTGACTCTGTTCCTCACATGGGCCTGTTGGATAAGCTGGGAGAAATGGGGGTGGGGAACCAGATGATCAGATAGATAGGCAATTGGCTCCAGGACCGGACCCAGAGGGTCGTAGTTGGCGGGATAGTCTCATCCCCAAGGAGGGTCATTAGTGGGGTCCCACAGGGATCAGTCCTTGGGCCTCTTCTGTTCAACACCTACATCTCTGACATAAGGACAGGAATCAGGAGTGAGATGAGTCTCTTTGCAGATGACTCAAAACTGGGGGTGGTGGTGGATGGGGAGGAGGAGGTGGCTCTACGGGGGACCTGGAGGCTCTGGAAAGATGGTCTAGAAAGTGGAAGCTGAGGTTCAATGCAGGGAAATGCAAGGTACTCCACCTGGGGGCCAGAAACCCGGGCCAAGTGTACACCCTGGGGGAATGCTACAAGTCTCGATGGCTGAGAGGGACCTGGCGGTGGTGGTGGATGTCAAGATGAACAACTCTGAGACTTGTAGGAGGGCAGCAGCCAAGGCCAACAGGATGCTGGGATGCATCGCTAGGGGGATCACCTCAGAAGGAGGGAAGTGATACTCCCTCTGTATAACTGCTTGGTGAGGCCGCACCTTGAGTACTGCATGCAGTTTTGGAGGCCACACTTAAAGAGGGACATTAACCTCCTGGAGAGGGTCCAGAGGAGGGCAACCAAAGTGATTTGGGGCTTGGGGACAGGACCTATGAGGAGAGGCTCAAAGAGCTAAATATGTACACATTGGAAGAGAGAAGGGACCGGGGGGACATGATAGAGGTCTACAGGTACATGAAGAGGGTAAATAGGGGAGGAACTGTCAGGGTGCTTTGAAGGAAGGAGGAGGAGGCCACTAGAGGGCATGGGTGGAAGCTGAAGGGGGGAAGATTCAGGGGAGAAAGGAGGAGATGCTACTTCACTGAGAGGGTGGTGGAGCCATGGAATGCGCTGCCTAGGGGGCTGGTGGAGGCAGAGACAGTGGAGGGGTTAAGAGGGGGTGGGACAGGTACAGGGGAAGGGTTCTGGAAGCAAAATCCAATGCAGCAAGAATATCCAGAACTGGGAAGGGAGAAGCCAGAGAAGGCGAGGGGGGCAGCAAGGTCAGCACCCAGGGTGGGGGCTGACCAAATGAGCAGACACAAAAGACCATTAGGCCTATTCTGCTGGCATTTTAGCATGTTAGTAAGGGCGTATTTGTTGTTTCTCCTGGTATTGGTCAGTGGACCAATAAAATCAATCTGTATGGAATGCCAAGGGCCAGCATGTCTTTGTGGTAACAGTTTGGCATTTTGTTTGGTAGGGATGGGGTTGTTTTGTGCACAACCAAGGCAGTTATCTATGTACTGTTTAACATACTTGGTGACACCAGGCCACCAGTCAGTGGTCTTGAGCCTTTGGGGCGTGTTTTCCACTCCTTGTTGTCCACCAGTAGATGCGCCATGCACCTGGAGCAGAAATTCTGACCTAAGATAATGAGGGACTGCACATAATTTGGTGGGGGTGTCATCTGGTTGATACCAGATGAGCTTGTCATAAGGGGACAGCTGTAACTTACATCCATGCCTTCAGTAGGGGTTGTGGGTAGGTAGATTCTTCTCAGTACCTTTGTCCAGGAATCTGAACACATCTTTGAGTTCAGAGTCAGCATGCTGGGCTTCTGACAAATCCAAGGGGGAGAAGGGCTCAGGTTTCTTCCTGACTGCTGCAGTATGTACGGGCGTTCTGGCCTCTGGATGGTCCATCATCTAGGTGTCACCACCTTGAGCCCCTTGCTTTGCAAGGGTGCCAACATTGTCATTGAAGACATCATAGGGGTCGTGTATGGATTGGGCCTTAACTTTGTGTACACAGAGTTTGTGTGCATATTTCAGTGCCAGTGAATGAATGTAAATTACCAGTTCCTTGTGTTTCACCGGTGTGCCATCGGAAGAGGTAAAGGAGTTCTTCTGCCAGAAAGGAAGAAATTCTGTAAGGGAACAATAAGCTCACTTAGAGTGTGTAAAAATGATGGTATCCTCGGTTCCATGCTGGATGTACTCAAGGGTGCAAGCCACCACTGCCATCTCCACATACTGTGATGATGCCACACTGCAACGCTTAGAAATCGTAACAGTGTTACCAATAGGGTAAATTACTAATATGCCCATTCCCGCTATCTGTTCTCCCTGGTAATAGGAAGTTGATCCATCTGTGAAGATATGACACAATGAGGTGTTCTCAAGTAGTTGTGGTGTAGCAGGAAGGAAAGGACATGGATCTGGTATATCAGGTGGCTGCAGTGTACAGTCACGGGGCTCTCCTTGGAAAAGTAGACCATACACTAGCATGGATAGCATTTTGGTTGGGTGGACCTTGATGCCTCTGTCCTGGAGAAGGAGGGCCAGTGTGTCAGTCTTCTGTTGGAGACTGACCATCCATTACTGTGTCTGATAGCAAAAAGGTGGTTGGGGTGTAGTTTGTATTGATCATCGGGGGAAGTACCCAATGATATATAGAAAGTGCTTGACAGCCCAGTAGGTGGCCAGAAGGTTACTTTCAGAAAGGCTGCATTTCTGTTCCACTGGGATTAAGATCTGTGATGCATATGCAATGGTCTCAGGGTGCCATGGACCTTCTGGGCCAACACTGCAGACATAGCAATGTCAGAGGTGGTAAATTCCAGATGGAATGGCAGGGCTGGATTGGAGTTAACCAAAGCTGGAGCTGAGGCCAAGACCTGTTTCAGTGATGTCACAGCTTGGCTGTGAATGGGGCCCCAAGTCCAAGGGACATCCTTTTTCAGTAGTTCATACAGAGGGGTGGCCTTCTGAGCAAAATCACAACTAAAATCTCTAGTTCACCATACCTAGAAACCTTCTAAGGGTGTCCACACTGGTAGGCAGTGGCAAATCTTGCAATCCCTGTATCTTCTTCCAGGTAGGGTTTTGTCCTTGGTCTGTTATTCCCAGGCCCAGAAAGAGTACCTCTTTCTGACATAGTTGTGCTTTTCAGGGATTCATTTGAGGCCGGCCCTCTGGATGAGGGTCAGTAGTTTGTCTAAGAGATCCAGATGTTGTTTCTGTGTCACTGTGGCCAACAACAGGTCATCCACATACTGCAAGAGGCACTGGGGTGTAGAGAAACCCTCAAGGGCATCGGTCATGTACAAATGAAACAGGGAGGAGCTGTTGTGGAACCCCTGTGGTAAGCAGGTCCATATGTACTGCCTGCTCTCAAAGGTGAAGGCAAACTTATATTGACTTTTGAAGGCCAATGGCAATGACCAGAAACCATTGGAGATGTCCAGAGCACTAAACCTTTGTTGGTCAGAGTCAGTAGTCACAGCATGTCTGGTGCTGATGCCACAGTTGGGGCACAACTGGAGGTGACCTGGTTCAGTTTCCTGCAGTCAATAGTAAGTCTCCAGGCACCTGTGGATTTTTTCACAGGCCACACTTGGGAATTTGCAGTGGAAACACATGTTCTGATTACACCTTGCTTAAGGAGTGATTTAATTGTTTCCCTAAGAGAAGGCAAGGCCTCAGGTGGAAAGGGGTATTGCCATTGCTTCCCATGTGCTGGGCCTGTCACTTCAATAACAGTGTGCATCCTGCCACAATCATGCTTGTTGGTGGTAAATGCTTACAGATGTCTTTGTAGAATGGGGAGGAGCTTGGGGAAAAAGCTCATGGTTCTTAAACAAACCTATGACATCATACTCTTTATTGTTTGCAGAAATTGTTGCAACCACATGTGAGTCAGAGATCATAATGGTGTGATATTGTCCCTGAATTTGTATCAGTAACATGTTGACAAGGTCTACAGTAGTAGCCAGAGACATTGCCAGCTATTTCCAGATATTTCACAAAATTTATGAAGAGTTTCTCTCTGCTACCCCTACTGTGGAAATGCAGAAAGCAGGAGATATTTCTGGAAATATCACAGAAATTTTGGGAAATATCTGGCAGTGTCTGTGGCTGCTACTGTACCACACAGCTGTGTGGTGCCAAAAAGTAAATTCCGATTATACTAGGGTGATCATGCAGTACCATTAGCTGAAAGTTGTGATATGCCTTCAGGTGTCCCAGTGTCACAGACAGTGGCAGGGAGCGGTATGCAGGTAACCTAGTTCCATCTACCCCAGACATATTGGTCCTCCATCTGGTAGACCATGGTGATGTGTCTGGGTTGTCATCCTGTAATATAGACACAGCCACGCCTGTGTGCAGTATTACTGTCAGTAGGCAGCCCCGACCTAGCCCTCTGTGCAGGGCCCTCCATTTGAATCCAAGGCCAGCTTGTTTATAATCCAGACTGGGGCCTGTAATGCCAACTTGTACCAGTGGAAGCATGGGGGAGCTCCTGAAAGAGGACCTGGGCCTAGTTCCTTTGAACCATCTCACCATGCTGTACTGATGTTATATAGGGAGCCGCTTCTGGGTTCAATCTTGTAAGCACCTGAGAGCCTTGACTTCCTGTGTCCCCACGGCTGGTGGAGGCCTGCTCTCCTGTTTATATTGTAGCAAGGGCCCGTACCAGAACAGCATCTGCTACGAAGCGCACAATCCCAAGGAGGTCTTGGAGATTCTGATTCTCATTGGCTATTTCCCTTATATGAAGGGCCTAGTCTTTGTTGTTTACCCTTATTGTTCTTATGGTGTTATTTTTATTATAGTTCCGGTTCCCACCCCAGGATTTTTGTTGTTGCTGTTGGGCCTGCTGGGGTGTTGGTTGTCTGTGGGGAGGGGCTGTTTCTCTTGGGCCTGCCCCTCCACCATGTAGTGTGTCATGGCCTCCGGAATGGCTTCCACGGCAGCTACTTTCTTGGAACTGGAACCTGAATCACAGATGTAAAGTTGATAAACTGTCTCTATTTTCTGAAGAATGTCGGCAAATCTCTCTTTGTTGAGAGGTGTGGTTGGCTCTACCTTTTCTCTTACTGTAGGGATCATGTTCCTAAGGAACAAGGTCTTGTACTCAATGAATCCACATCTGCGGCTTCTTCTGCAAGGTGTTTCCCTGCTCGGTAGGCCATCCAGAGCCTCTGGTGGAAAGTCGCTGGGCTTTCTTTCACGTTCTGTTTCACAGATTGTGCAAGCATCACTCCTACCACACCTGGGTTGTGTGCAGAAATGAGCTCAGATGCTACTTTGTCAAAGGTGGCATGGCCATCCTGGCAGACGACATCGGGGAGTTTCACCCACAGGCCAGGATCGATGGTCTGGCGTATGATCTGGACCTGGTAGTCTGCAGGGAGACTAAGCATTTCACATTTAGCATGCACCTTTTCCAAGTGGCAACTGAGGTTGTCAGACGGGCTCATCCGACCAATACTGTCAACTATTTGCTGAACAGAGAAGGTCATTTGTAGGGGATTATTGGGATGATCAAGCAGAGGTAGATTACCTCGGGCACCCTCCAGGGCTGCCTGAGTTGTGGCTTCAGCCACAGAGTGAACCATGCACTCCTGTGTATCAGCCTAGTGGAGAAGCTGCCTAATCTGGGTCTTGAGAACTGGTTTATTTTTCTCAGAGATGGGCACGGTGCCTAAGGCACTCTCAATCATTTTTTCTGTCTCCTGCCTGTCTTACACATTAATAATAGCTATCATGGTGCTGTCAGGACTAGGCCTAGGTCTGCTCCCCCCTATCATGGGTATCACCATGTTGGCATCAGCCATGATGTGCATCATGCCGTCAATGACAAAGGGACTTGGTGTCATGTGAAAGGGCCTGTCATGTTGTGGATGGTGGGGAGGGGTGTCTGGGCCATAGTAGGGTGTGACTGGGTGTTGTACTGGGAAATGTCATCATCTGACTCATCCCCTTCAGATGATGTCAACAAGTCAGGGGCTACGCCTCTCATCGCCTTGATGTGACCAGCCAGCACCTCTCGCTAATGGTGCAGTTTTGCCATTTTAGATTCACATTCCTCATGACTCACTTTTGCAATATTCTGATCCACATCATCCTGCATCTGCACCTGTAACACTATGTGCAGTGCTCAATTCGCGATTGTCCTTAGTAGCTATCCCTAAGTCAATGCATACCTGGTTTATCTCGTCCTGTAACTCTCCCAACTTTTCACACATCTGATCATTCATTCTATTTAACAAGTCATTCATTTGCAAAGCCTGTCCCTTATCCTGTCTAAAACATTCACACTCCAACTTCAACATACAAAGTTCCTGCTCACCTGCCTCAGCAGAATAATACAAAAGGGAATCCTTTTCATTTTGCAATGTCTGGCACTCAGACTCCAAATCCTGCTCTTGTCTCACACATTCAGTTTTCTGCAATCCCATCTCCTGCTTAAGAGATGAGATTTGCAATTCAAGGGATCGAAACCTTGTTTCAGAGGCTTCCAGAGCAGCATAGAGAGCTGTGATCAACAGTCCTTTAGCTTGTTGCTTTCTGAATGTTTCTCATCTCAGTGTACTGGATTGAAATCCCCAGTATAGGGTTTTCAGATTGACTTGCATCCCACGTGAAGTCAGTCCATCCTCCATGGGAGGCAAGGAAGTTTGAGACCTCGAGTCTCAGTTCTGCACTATTTGATATGGTGGTCATTGTGTTGGAGGGAATGAAAAATCAAACTGAAAATGCACTGTGCTGTGTATCAATCCACAACAGGTGCACTTGTTCACAGTCTGGCTACTGTGCACTTGTAAGCTTGCAATTCAAAACTGCTATAGGGTGGGTAGAGTCGGCATTGACCACAGCCACATAGCAGCCAGACTTTGCAAGTGATTACAAAGTGGGTGAAAAATGGGAGAGGTGGTGCAGGAATGCACCAGCTGTCCCCGTTGGGAAGGGGAAAGTTGTATCAACAAGTGAAACTTTGCAAACTCCAAATATTGCCTGCCCCCGGTTGCCAATTGTCAGGAGGTCTAAACCTCACTCGCAGGTTCTTGGCAGTAATAGGCATGCAAGGAATCACAGACACATTGGAAAATAGTAATAAAGCATGTTTATTACTACCAAAAGGAAAATCACAGTTGCCGTAAGCAGTTCTTATCAATACGAACTGGGAGCCAATGCTAAGAATTCCCTATACCTTGAGGAATCGCTGTGTCTCCTGGGGTCTACGAAGTAGAAGATGTAATGTCTTACATTATATACCTAAGATAATTACCATGGTTACTGTAAGATAGAAACATATATAGTTACAGAGATGAGCCCTATTGGCTAAATTAGAGGTGGCTTCTCAGTCCAAGATAACATTATACAATTTCGTTATAGTCATCACTTTGTAGAAACAAAGAGGTACAGTTTGTACATTACTGTGTAGTAATACAGATCATTAGAAGATGGCAATGCTGACTCATACATCATAACCGTTACAAGGACACAGATGTCCTAACATCTTATAAGCAAGAAATACATGTGTATATTGGAAAGTAAAGTGTATAGCAGTAATGTGCATACATATCCTAACATCTACTCTTATACAGTAGATGCCCATAGCCCTATATGTTAGTATTTGTATGAAAAAAATGCAAACATTGTGAACTTTGGTTCACCCTGAAATGTAAAAAAAATCACATACCACCAGATGCTGGGCTTCAGTGCCGCCCATGCTCCTTCAGTTTCTCTACCTCCAGTGGCACACGTGATGTGCCTCAGACAGCGCTGAGAAGCACACATGCACCAGTCCCTTAGAAACGAAAAAAAAAAACACAAAGAAAGGAGGGTATGCCTGCTACATGGGAAAGGGGGATTGGTTTGGATAGAATGCTCTACCCTACGCAACTGTATTTGTCAGCCAGCTATTGGAGGGTGTCTCAGAGAGACACACGTGGGTCATACTTCTTGAACTGCTTGCTGCAGTGCGTGCAGCACATTGTGTACAATTGAGAGAGAGCAGTTGTTTGTATCTGTCCTCAAGCATTTATTTTTTGGCAGTGGATCAGTGTACAAAAAAATATATATGTTTCAGTGGTCTCTCCTTCACTTATGATAGGCGGCAATGTGGGGAGCTGGCATAGGCAGCTTTTTGTTTTGGGAGGGAAGAGAAATTTAACAAAAATGAGTGAACGACGTATTGGGCCTGGCAGACAGCATTGGTGGAGTGGTGTTACTGTCTGAGGCCATTTGTTGAAACTGAGAGCTCACTGATCTGATTCTAGTTGAGCAATTCATCACACACAGAAATTATAACTGCAGCAGACTGTATCAATCAAGTGGTTGTTGTAACTTGTGTATTTGATTTTTTTGTTTAATAATAATAACTACTGTGTATAGACTAGAGGAGTGTGTGTGTGTGCACATGAGCATGGTCACATTCAACCTTTTGTAAATAAATTTCTTCTACTGGCTTACAGATTAAAAAACAGAAACATTTTATAAAGAATTGTAAATCTTAATTACACAGATAATTACAAAAATAATCTGAAGAGAAAGTAGTCTTTCAGTCTGGGACAGGCAGCAGCTTAAGGAAATAAGGCAAAGTGCAACAATTTGAACTTAGTACACACATAGGGGTGTAAATTGTAACTGGGTTATTATTATATGAGCTGCCAATATACAAATCTAAAATAAATCCCTGTCTTACTACTGTCTTACTACTTAAAGTACTTGACTCGACACAGCCAGCAGTGCTGTATTTACCTGTTAGGGAGAAAATATCCCTGTGCCTTACTACTTAAAGTACTTGACTCGATGCTGCAAGCAATGCTGTATTTACCTGGTTAGGGAGAAAATACCCCTGTGCCTTACTACTTAAAGTACTTGACTCGATGCAGCAAGCAGTGCTGTATTTACCTGTTAGGGAGAAAATATCCCTATGTCTTATCACTTAAAGTACTTGACTCAACGCAGCCATGAGTGGTAAAAAAAATATCAGCACTTCTCAGGCAATCCAGGCAACAGTAACAACAGTACAGAAAATTCAGGATGTTGCAGAAGTAACCCGTAGTGGTACTTAGAGGATGAGCACAAGAGCCATAATAGTGTGGCAGCCAGTTTTAGTAAGCAGAGTGATGGATGATGATGAGGAGAAGAAAACAGAAGAGAGTGGAGGGGGGGAAGAATCAGTGGAACAGATCCTGAGTTTATAGTAGATAAGGCAGCAGTCAGTATATCAAGTAGCAGTAGCTCTGGGGAATGGGATGAAGAGGAGGAATACAGAGGCAGAAAAAGAACAAAAATTAGTTATCTGAAGGATGGCTGTGTTGCTAAAAAAACATTAATGATAGTGGGGCATAACTTGGAGAGTCAGATACCCACACATGCAGAGGAACAACAGAGGGCAGAAGATGGATAGACTTCACAAGGGGAAGAAATAGATGCAGTTCAACCAGTCAGAGAGGTTGTGCATCTTCAAAATTATGTGCAGATGGGCATGGAAAGACCTCAAAGAGATAGTGGAAATAATAGTGGCTGTGGTGGTGGCAGTGGTAGTAATGAATCTATCCTCCCTATGAGCAGCAGTGCAACAAAATCTGTGAAATCCATTGTGTGGGATTTTTTCACACAAGATATGTCATCTGGCAACCATGTAGTTTGCAAATTATGCAAAACAAAATTAAGTTGTGGTAAAGTGAGTACTCGACTGGGAACATCAACAATGATAAGACATATGAACAAGTCTCACATTTATCAGTATCAAAAAGCACAAAAGGAGCACACAAACGTTGTTGCACTTCTGAAGTCAGCCGAGGAGGATGAGGTAATGGATGTTTACCAAGGTGATGAAGTAACTGATGCGGAGGTGGAGGATAATGGAAGTCTTCCTTCCAGTCAAAGCACAGCATCCTCTATTTCTTGTTTCTTTACCCCTCTGAGTCTACCACCACAGCCCAACCAGGTTCATATACCATCCATGGCCACAACATCCACCCCTCATGGTGGTAAAGGTCAAGGGAAGCTGCCCAGAAAATCAGGTGATAGCAGCAAGCATAGCGGGCATCAAATTTCTTTGAAAGACTGCTTTGAGCAGTCACAGAATACAAGCCCAACAGGCCTGAGGCAAGGTGTTTGACAAAGGCAATTGGGGAGATGATAGCCACTGACTTGCTCCCATTCTCATTTGTGGCTAAACCAGGTTTTAAAGCAATCATTAATCACTTCTGTCTCAGCAGGAGTAGTACCTGTTTGGATTAAGCAAACAGATACTTTATTAGAAGAAGGGGTCTCATTTAAGTAAAAAAAATAAGTATTTTTTTCTGAGAAAGGAGGCAGTATCAGATTAATTTTCTGAGAGCAGAGAGTAAATCTAATTGGGGTATGGCTTAGCAGCTTAGGTGTGGAAAGCAGCTGTCTCCAATTTCAGCTTCCGGCTGTTTCTGGCAGAAGAGAACTGGTTGCAGAGCAAGAAACAGAAGTCCAGAACTACAGATTTTTTACTAATTAATCACTTCTGTCTCAGCAGAAGTAGTACGTGTTTGGATTAAGCAAACAGACACTTTATTAGAAGAAGGGCATCTCATTTAAGTAAAAAAAAAAAGTGTTTTTTTCTGAGGAATGGGGCAGTATCAGCTTAATTTTCTGAGAGCAGAGAGTGAATCTAATTGGGGTGTGACTTAGCAGCTTAGGTGTACAAAAGCAGCTGTCTCCAATTACAGCTTCCGGCTGTTTCTGGCAGAAGAGAACTGGTTGCAGAGCAAGAAACAGAAATCCAGAACTACAGATTTTTTACTAATTAATCACTTCTGTCTCAGCAGGAGTAGTACCTGTTTGGATTAAGCAAACAGATACTTTATTAGAAGAAGGGGGTCTCATTTAAGTAAAAAAAGTGTTTTTTTCTGAGGAAGGGGGCAGTATCAGCTTAATTTTCTGAGAGCAGAGAGTGAATATAATTAGGGTGTGGCTTAGCAGCTTAGGTGTACAAAAGCAGCTGTCTTCAATTACAGCTTCCGGCTGTTTCTGGCAAAAGAGAACTGGTTGCAGAGCAAGAAACAGAAGTCCAGAACTACAGATTTTTTACTAATTTCCCTCCTTCCCACCCCTCCACCCTCCCACCCAAAGCCAGTTCTAGTTTTATAGCCACTGAATTTGACTGACAACAGGAACTTCCTGTTTGGCAGTAGGAAGGGAAGGATCAGTGAGACACATTAGTTTCAGCAACCTTGAAGAAACCTAAAAAAAACAACTTTTTATCCCCCTGGCTGCTGTAGGTCTGAATCCAAGCATGGAGGAAGGAGACTACTCAAGACTACAGGAAGTTCCTATCCCAGAACAGGAAGGGTAAGAGTTGTAAGGGCACATAGGTAGTAGGAAAGTAAGTGTAAAAATACATAGAGGGAGGAGACAGTAAGCATACAAAGTAACAGGAGAGGGGACACAAAATAAGTCAAGATGGGAGTAGTGCAGTGCAATGGCTGTGGAGCAACAGTGTTCCGGGAGACATTCTGGAGGCTGCGATGCTGCCCTGTTTGCAGGCACCTTTGTGGTCTGTGGGAGGAGGTTGTCCGTCTCCAGGCTGACCTGGCTAGGATTCATGAAACCTCTTCCCCCACCCAGGGACCACCAGGACCACCACCGTTACCTCAGAGGTTGCCAAGAAAGAGGAGAAGTTGGACCAAAGTGGAATCAGGGAGGGAGAGGGTGGTGGAACAGAGGTGCATCTCTCCAGTTGTAGCTCTCCACAATTCATATGCTGTTCTGACAAAGAGTGGTTTCTCTATGGAGGCACCTGCAGTGGAGACCAAGGAGGATGCTGGGAACCTCCACAAAGAATAGCCACAGGAGGGTGGCATGAGACCCCACAGGGGAAGGAAACAACTAATGGTGGGGGACTCAATCATTAGGGGGTTAGACATGGGGGAGGAAGGGGATAAGGAGGTAAAGTGCCTGCCTGGTGCCACGGCTTGGAGGGACAGGAAGTGAATTCTCAGGATCGTGGGAGCAGCTGCATAAGGGAGGGAGCTGGATGTCACTGTCCACCTAGGGACAAATGACCTGGCTGTAAATGGGATCAGAACAGTGCAAAGAGGAGTTTGTGGAGTTGGGGAGGGGCCTTAGACAAGTAGCATGCACGGTAACCTTCTCGGAGGTGCTGTCTGTCTATGGCAAGTATGATTCTAGGGTATTCCACACCATGGGATTCAATGAATGGTTGAAAAACTAGTGTGGAGCTCAGGGTTTTGGCTTCACTGGGGACTGGAGAGCCACCTGGAGGGATGCAGGCCTATACTGGCGCGATGGTCTGCATCTGTGCAGGGGGGGATCCAGGATCCTAGGTGACAGGCTTAAATGCTTCATTGGCAAGCATTGAAACTAGCCAAGGGAGGGGGCACTGAAAAGGAGCAGGGAAATCCAAGCCTCCACCCACAAAGCGCTGTAGTTAGAGAGGTAAACACCAAGGCAGAGAAGTCAGTAGGGAGCAGGACAGGGATAAATGCAGAAAAAGGTGTTAAGGACAGGGATGGGGCTAAAAGGGGTAAGGCCATAAAAAATAAATGGAAGGCGATGAGTACCAATGCCTGTAGTCTGTGCAACAAGCTCCCTGAACTAGTGGTCTTAATGGAAGAGGGATGCCTGGATTTTGTGGCAGTCACTGAAACATGGGACACAGAGAACCATGAGTGGGAAGTCAATATACCAGGATACATAGTCTACAGGAGGGACAGGGTGGGTAAAAGAGGAGGAGGAGTAGCTCTCTATATAAGGGAAGGGATTAAAGCAACAGAACTAAAGAGTAAACAGGAAGCTGATGAGTCACTATGGGTCACCCTGGAGACAGGAAATGGCACCACAATCCACATGGGGGTTGTATACAGACCCCCATCTCAGGGGGAGGAAATGGGCAAGGAAATGATAGAAGGCATCCTTAAAATAGCAGAAAAAGGAGACATATTGTTGATGGGGGACCTGAATATGCCAAATGTTAGCTGGAGTACCTTTGCTGCAGGCACATCCAAGAGCAGAGTCATTCTTGATGCCCTACAGGGGGCATGCCTCAGACAGCTAGTGTTGGAACCCACTCGGCAGGGAGCAATCTTAGACCTGGTATTCTCAAATGGGGAAGTAGAAAGGATCTCAGATTTAGAAGTGGGTAGCCATCTGGGAACAAGTGACTGCCAAACAGTGTGGTTAACAATAAACAGAGCCATAGAGTCAAGCCACACAAAAACAAGAGTATTGGACTTTAGCAAGGCTGACTTTGTGAAAATGAGAGAGTGCCTTAGAAAAGAACTAGCAAATGGGCAAGAAGGCGGGGTGGAGGAACAATGGGGAATAATCAAAACAGCCATCACAGAGGCAACAAGCCTTTGTGTGAAGCAAATCAATAAAACAAAATGAAGGAAAAACCCATTATGATTCTCAAAAGAGGTGGCTGGGATGGTTAAGGAGAAAAGGATAGCATTCAGGAAATATAAGGAAACACAGAAGGAGCAGGAGAGAGAACTTTATCAGTTAAAGCAGAAGGAGGAAGGGATGGCAGTCAGAATAGCAAGGGCACAAACTGAGGAAAAGATAGCCAACTCTGTTAAGAAGGGGGATAAAACTTTTTATAGGTACATTAGGGAGCAAAGAAAGACCAAGGGAGGGATACAGAGACTTAATAAAGGTGAGGGAATGTGAGCAGAGGGTGACAGTGAAAAAGCAGGGATACTGAATAAATATTTCTGCTCAGTATTCACAACAGATGAGGAGGGGGAGGTTCCTAAACCAAACAAGGGAGAAATTCTGAATAGGGGGGTCAATACCAGTCTATTCACAGAAGAAAGGGTTTTGAAAGAACTCTTCAAACTGAGGGTGGACAAAGCAATGGGGCCGGATGTAATTCACCCTAGAATACTAAAAGAACTAAGGGTAGAACTAGTAACACCACTGACTACTCTCTTTAACAAATCATGGGAGGATGGAGTGGTACCTGAGGACTGGAGGAGGGCAAATGTGATTCCACTTCACAAAAGTGGGAGCAGGGCAGAGGCAGGAAACTACAGACCAATTAGTTTGACTTCAGTGGCAGGGAAAATGATGGAATCACTTCTGAAGGAAAGAACTGCTGAGTACCTAGAGGCCAGTGGGGCATAGGACCCAAGGCAGCATGGTTTCACAGCAGAAAGGTCATGTCAGATGAACCTAATAGATTTCTTTGACTGGGTGACCAAAGTAGTAGACCAGGGAGGAGCTGTTGATATGGCATACCTAGATTTTAGCAAGGCATTCGACACAGTCTCACACAAAAGATTTATATACAAGTTAGCCAGCCCTGGAGTGGGTCCCAAGGTGGCAGCCTGGAAAAAAAAACTGGCTGGACAACAGGACACAAAAGGTAATAGTAAACGGAGTCCACAGTGAAGAAAGGAGGATGACTAGTGGGGTACTGCAGGGTTTGGTACTTTGACCGGTCCTCTTTAATATCATTATAAGTGACATTGGATAGCACCTGGAAGGAAAGGTATGCCTCCTTGCAGATGACACAAAGATCTGCAACAGGGTTGATACACAGGGTGGCATGGAAAGAATGAAAAGGAACTTGGCAAAGTTGGAGGAATGGTCAAATACATGGCAGCTCAGATTCAATGCAAAGAAGTGCAAGGTAATGCATCTGGGAAACAAAAACCCATGGGAGGAGTGCACAATGGGGGGTGAGTTAATAACAACAACAAAAATTGAAAGAGACCTAGGAGTAATTATATCAGATGACCTAAAGGTGGGCAAGCAATGTGAGAAGGCAGTAAGGAGGGCTGAGGGGATACTGGGATGCATAGGGAGAGGCATCAACAGTAGAAAACAAGAAGTTGTTATCCCTCTCTACAGACAGTTAGTGAGACCCCATCTGGAGTACTGCGTGCAATTCTGGAGACCCCATCTCCGCAAAGACATAGACATAGTGGAGGCTGTTCAGAGGAGGGCAACCAAAAGGGTGCAAGGTCTGCACCAGAAGACATACGAGGAGAGACTAAAGCAGCTTAATATGTATACCCTTGAAGAAAGGAGGGAGAGGGGGGACATGATAGAAACATTCAAGTATCTCAAGGGAATTAACAAGGTACAAGAGGGTAGTATCTTTCAGAAGAAGAGATGTGCAAGAACAAGGGGGCACAATTTGAAGATAGAGGGGGGGATGGCTCAGAGGTAATGTTAGAAACTGTTTTTTTCACAGAGAGTTGTGGATGCATGGAACAGCCTTGCTGAGGAGGTTGTGGAGTCAGGAACAGTGGGAGAATTCAAGAATGCATGGGACAGGCATACGGCAATTCTAGTGGGGGGCAGGAGGAAGTAAGCTGTTGATTAACTAGAATCTGCAACTTATCCATCAGGTAGGGAAATGGGCAGACTGGGTGGGCCAAGCTGTCCCTATCTGCTGTCAAATTCTATGTTTCTATGTTTCTCATGGAAATCGCTGTGCCGAAGTATCAGGTTCCCAGCCGGACCTATTTCTCCAGTGCTGCCATTCCAGATTTGTATGACGCTGTTCAGAAAAGCATGTCTGATGCTCTGAAAGGTTCAGTGGGCAAAAAGGTTCATGTCACGACAGATATGTGGACCAGTTGTCAGAAGACTGACTATATGGCTGTGACTGGCCACTGGGTAAACTTTCCTCTCTCCACCTCCTCCTCCTCCTCCTCCTCATCATCATCATCATGTGGTGGCACTGATTACAGCAGCCGCAGCAAGAAGCAAGGGACTTTCACAGTTTGAAGGCAGGCAGCTTTATGTATTTATGGTTTTGAAAAAGATCAAAAAGTGGAACATCTTCTGGAAGGCCTCGAAGAAAAGTTTGCTGAGTGGCTGACTCCAAAGTCCTTGCAACCAGGGTTTATAGTGTCTGACAATGCTTCAAATATTGTGAAAGCAGTAAGACTTGATAAGTCTACACATGTACCATGCTTTGCACACACTATTAACTTGGTGGTAAATGAATTCATCAGTGAGGTCCGAAATGTGCAGAACTTGATTGCAGCTACCCGCACTGTGTTCACTCACTTTAGCCATTCTGTGAAAGCTCGAAAGTTGTTGCGGCAGATTTAGAAAAACTTTTGAAAACAGCCAAAACAAGGGGGCACAATTTGAAGATAGAGGGGGGACGGCTCAGAGATAATGTGTGGAAGTATTTTTTCACGGAGAGGGTTGTGGATGCATGGAACAGCCTCCCTAAGGAGGTCGTGGAGTCAAGAACAGTGGGGGAATTCAAGAATGCATGGGACAGACATAAGGCAGTCCTAGTGGGGGGTAGGAGGAAGTAAGCTGTTGGTTAACTAGGATCTGCAGCTTATCTGTTAGGTAGAAAAATGAGCAGACTAGGTGGGCCAAGCGGTCCTTATCTGCCATCAAATTCTGCTTCTGTGTAGCCTTCCTCTCCACCAGATGATACAGGAAGTTCCAACCCAGTGGAATTCCACTTTCTATATGATGCAGAGAATGCTTGAACAACAGAAAGCAATCCATCAATATGCAGTCCAACATGGCATTGGGATAGGAGATGTGAATATCAGCCCCAATCAGTGACGTCTGATGGAGAATCTTTGTTGTATCCTTAAACCCTTTGAGGAGGCTACCCGAGTGGTGAGCTCTGATGGTGCTGGGCTAAGTCAGATCCTACCCTTAATTTCACTAGTCAGGATGAGACTCAAGCATCTCGAGTCACAGTTCTTTGACAATGATGACATCAATGCTGCATCACTTGTTGGAAAAATGATGCAAACCTTCCTGGCTGATGAGCGCATTGTAACTATGTGCAAAGCAGAACATTACATTTTGACCACACTTCTGGACCCTCAATTTAAGGATAGAATTGAGACATTCTTCAAACCACATGAATTACAGACCTGGAACACTATTGTGAACTGTTAATTGAGAAAGTGTCAGCATGTATAGTTCAGAAAAGTAGTACATCATCAGTGCCCTTTTGGCAACATTTAAATTCTGACCAAAATCTGGTGGAGAGGGAGGGAGCACAATCTGCTGTTGCTGCTGCTGCTGGTGCTGGTGCCACCACTACTGATGTTTTGGGTCATCAAACACAAACCATAACTGCTGCTGCACCACAAGAGGACAAACCACTGTGGTACATGCTGTCAGACTTTGGTCTAATAAAGACAGCTGGGAAGGCTCAGGGGGTAATAGTGGTATCAGAAGTCCCTGCTGCAAAAATGGTTAAGGATTATATGAAGGAGACTGTACATGTCCCTTCAGGTGATGAACCATTGCTTTATTGGCAACAGAAAAAATTGATCTGGCCTTCTTTAACTGAGATTGCAATTGAATACCTCAGTTGCCCACCTGTCAACACGTATTCAGAGAGAATTTTTAGTGCTGCTGGGGCAATAGTGAATGACAAAAGAACATGTCTTTCCATGAAGAATGTAGAAAGGCTCACTTTTTTAAAAATGAACCTGCCTCAATTCAAAAACATATACTGTCCCAAATGTATGCAGGTTGACAGCACACAGATAGCATCATGCCATGCTGATGATGACGATGATGATGGAGAAGGATTCTGTTGCCACTAGTAGCCACTAGCCTTTCCAGCTGTCTTTCCTCCACTGGTGGGTCCCCCTGTTTCCTCCTCATCCTGGAGTTCCATTAATTTCAGAAACAAACATCCACCGCTGATTCTCATGTGCCACTAAGGCCCAATCTGACTAGCACCAGAAACTGAAGGACCACTGCATATGGCACTTCAGCTAAAATAACCAGAAATGACGATGCATTATCACACAGCTCTGTCTCCATCCATTTGTTTTATTGGATTTTTATTACAAATTACACATTCAATGAATACTTATTACCGGCTGTTAACATACAAAAACTTTAATAAAATAAAGAAATAATAAATAACTGTTCTTCTGGTTCATTTCCAGATGGGAATTTAATTTAAAAAATGTTTTTTTTTTGCTGTAAAATGTCAACTTTACAATACATTCCCAGTTTCAATGTTGCACCCAATGACATACAATGTTTTGATCTGAAGGAACCATTCACCAGATAGAAACTGTTTTCATCATAACCTGTAAAATGAAAATAAAAAAAAAATAGATTTTACAAAATGCTGTTCCCACATACTGCACTAATTGACTATCATGACAATAAAAAAAAAATCCCTGATCTTACCCTAGCCCCCGTCTGAAACTCCAAGCTCTCCAGACCCCCTGGGACACTCCCTCTTACAAATACTGTTCACCCTCCATTGTTAGACACCAAACCATGCATGTGACCTGGCATCATAAATAAACACAATTTGCAGATGGTATACTGTTATGGGTTTTTCAATTATTCTGAGTAAAGATGAGGAAGGGGCAGCTGTTTGGGAGGGTGGGACAAATAAAGTAATACAGTATTGACATAGTTACCTATGGGAGGCATAGGGATCAGGGCAGGAGAGTGTGGTGGGTAATGTATTACTAACATCGACAGTTACTCAGAATAACAGAAAGCCCCAAATTAATAACTACACAGACAAAGTTTAAAGTACAAACATAATTTAATCCACAAAATGTGGAAAAGAAAAATGCTACACTGCTCCAGCATGTCGGCACCATGCCTTTCTTGGGGGGGGCACTGAGGAAGGTATGGTACAGAAGCGCTGGGGCAGTGTGGCATTTTGCTTTACCACATTTTGTACTGTAAACTTCTGTCAACGTACTTATTTGGTACTAAAGCAGCTGAAGCTATAGGTACCACGGGTGCCAGTTATTTTGAACTAGGCATTATTAGTACCTGAGTCTAACAGTGAGGGAAGATTTAAAATTATTGTAACAGGGTGTAGCTTAGGAGGTTAACCCTTTGGGCTGCCTGTAACCAGACTTAAAAAGCTGAAGTTGTCAGGGATAATATATAAGTCATATATCATCCCTGACCTTTACAGCTTGCTAAATCTGTTTCAACACTAGTATTTTTAAGCATCTGCTAGGTAACCAGGTGGTTCTATAATATATAAGCAGTGAGCACATTCCATCTGGTTCTACTGAACTATTAAAAACATCCTCATATTTTATTTTCCATGTTTGGGAATATACAGTACATGTAATACTAAGATTCTAACTTTAAGAATGGTAAGTTTTGCAAAGCTTTCGAGCACCGAGACAGAAACCTATGCATCAAAGCTTTGCAATACTTAATTGTATTTATACCAGTCTTAGTACTACATGTACTTTCTGAAACAAAAAACAATACTTCTGTGGATTACTTAATTAAGTAGAACCATGTAAACTTTTTTTTGCTTTATATATTATAGAACTTTGTTATACCATGTAGAATCTGGTTTTACTTAGTAGAACTTGTCTTTTTACATAATAAAACTAGTTTTATCTGATAGAGCCTGGTTCTTCTTGGAAGAACCTGGTTTTACTTGGTAGAACTTGATTATAAATTGTAGAACCCAGCTCTACCTGGTAGCACCCGATTCTACTGGGTTCTACCTGGTAGAACCAGGTAGAACTTTTTTAGGTTCTACTCAGAAAGTTCACAAGGTAGAACTTTTAGAGGTACACGCAGCCCTAGTGGAGATATGGAGCTGCCATGATTTAGAAACGGTTTAGCCTGCCCACACAGAGAAGCAGAGACAATGGCTGAGCACTCTAGTGTGAATGACAGAGCACCTGTTCACCATAATAACCCGTGGGTTATTACAATGAATATCTATTGGCTGAGCACTTTGGAAAAACTGTTCACTAGTCATTATATATAGACTAAAGGATGGGGAACTGTGTGTTACAAGAATTTAGTGCTCGTCCAAGGTGTGGGATGCTACATAAACCCCAAGGGCAAAGCCTGAGGGGTTTATTAAAGCATCTCACACCAAGGGCAAGCCTTAAATTCTTGTATGACACAGTTCCCCAACTTTTATTTTTTATAATTGCAGGTCAGCAATTTTTTTCTAGCTGACTTAAGTGTCTCACTCTCTCACTCACACACACACAGTCACAGACACACACACACACACAGTCTCTGATTCCCTCTCTATCCCTCTTAGAATTATTTTCTTTTTTGTATATTTGTTGTTTCTTTCTTTTTTTACTTAGAGTTTGTCTTTCTGATCAGATCATGCCTAAGTAGTGGAATGGTACAGCCAGTCATCCATGCTCCACTGCTGATCAGGTTGGGTTTGTCTCAAAACATATGAACAGCAGGATCAGCCAGATATTGTTTTTCCTAAGTGTAATAGGTTGGATTAAACAGATATGCTTAAGAAGAAAAAAAAGGATGGACAAGTCTTGTTGTGTCAGCTCCTCAGGAAGCAAGAGACAGAGCAGCCATGTTTGCGAAAGTCTAAAGCCTGCCCCACTTAGAATGATAGCCAATGACAGAGCATCAATTCTGAAACACAGTTCTTGCAAATGCCTTAATAACCAGCCATTTATTATAGCAGATATCAACTAGGTCAGCTCATAGAAAAAAAAAATTGCTGGCCAGTAATTATAACATCTTAAAGGAAAGGCTGTCTGATGCAGAACAATTAAAGTATGTAGCCAAAAAAAAAACACATAGCCCTTACAGAAATATAGGTGCTATATATATATATATATATATATATATATATATATATATATATGCAGAATGTATGCCACATGCTTAATTGTGCAATTTTTGCAGGTGGTTTGCATGCACAAAGTGAACTTACGTGAATCAGGTCTAAAAAGTAAATGAGGTTCGCATTCTGCAAGCTTGACATGTGTGCAGCAGGTAAGCGGGTGTGAACATCTTCTAAAAATTACATCAGGTTCATGTGTTGCATGCTTGACACGAGTGCAGCTGTTAAGCTGGTGTGAATGTCGTTTAAACATCACATCAGGTTCGCATTCTGCACACTTGTAATGTTCGCAGCAGCTAAGCTGGTGCAAATCTCAACACACCAGTTTCTATTTCTTATACTACTACTAGCAATTAGTTATTAAAATACATTTTTGTTTGAATTCCCATAAAAAATTGGAAAATTCATTTATTATGATCCTTTTGCAAGTTGTTTAATGGCTTATGATTTTTGTCATTAAATCGCCATTAATTTATAAAGTACTGTTTGCTTACTGCATTAAATGCCTAGGCTATAGCCAGTCAACATTCCCCATTCCAGATGCATGAAGAGGGGCCTCTGTGTTGTGAAGCTGATCCTTTTTGTTTTGAACCATACAGATCCCTTATGCATATTTAGTGCTACAAATGTGTTTTTCCATGACTGTTTCATCTCACTTACTTTCCCATTGTCATTCTGTATTGAGCATATACACTACGGCCATGCTCAGCACTCTTTGTGCTGAGTAGGATCTTGGAAGCATGCACCATACCTCACATTTTGTAACTGAAATGAAGGACATGGACACTCAAAATATGGGACAATGAGGGACACTAACCCACATGGTAACTAGGACACATCATGAAACATTGAGATACAGTACCTCAGAATACAATGTAAACCATTGCATTAGAACCTGAGAATTCATTTCTCCCATTAAGCAGGGGTGCCATTTAGGTAGAGCAGAGGGGGCAGTCCCCCCCATATTTGCGCCTAGGTTGTTCTTATGGTGTGGCAGTAATGGCTTTAAATTTGGATTTAATCTTTTGCACAATAAGAACCCACCTGGCCTGTGGGTGCTCATGCTGCAAGTACTTTCCAGACTTGACTGTGTCTGTATTGTGTTGTCAGCTCTCTCCACCTATTAGCAGCAGCACAATCACATGTGATGTGGATGAGCTACAGCCAAGAAAGAGTGGATGAGCCTTGCAAGTGTGACACTGTCTTTCCCACCACAGAGTAGACAGACTGCACACTACAGCTTGGAGGAGTCAATGAGCACTGAACTCTCAACAGCAGTGTTGTGGCAGTATATTTTTGTTGTTCTGCTCTTAGTGAGTTTCCATTTCCCTTGGTGGCTGAAGGGGCAGAAGGCGAGCTAGAAGCTAACACAAGACTAGGCTACCTACTTACTGTACTAGGCTCGCCTTGCAAAAAAAGCAGCACATACCCCTATGGCAGCAAGCTAGGCTTAGCAGCAGTGATGACAGCAGTGTGAGTGGCCTTCAAAGGCCTTGATCAGTGCAGTGCAGCAGCAGCAACAGCAGCAACCAAACAAGAAGCAAGCAACCCAGGTTGGGTGGGTTCAGATGGCAAGCTGACTTGGTTACAGACCATGTTGGGGACCTGTGATGGTCAGTTCTAGCATCCAGCTTCTGGCAAAGGAGAGAGGGGGAGCGGACTGAAAACTGGGCTGGTGACTCACTATGCCAGGCTCAAGGTTCTGGCTGTATGGCTGGGTAAGTAAAATAAATATTTTTTTTAAAAGAGAAAATGGTAAGAGCACCCACAAAAATCAGAAAGCACAGGACTTTGATGAAACAATTAACTAATTTTAATTAAATATAAAACTGCATGTTACATGTGCACCAAGTCCCAACAATAAGTAGTAAAAGCTGTACCAGCACTAATGTTTCCCCTGACCACTGTCAGTCATCATCAGAGTGAATCTAAAACATCACAACAGTGTCTCCATATAAATAGTGATTAAATTACATCTTACTAATTAATTCTAACCAATCATAAACTAAAAACAATTTAGTTTTATTATTAAAAGCAGTTTTCAATAAGTAACTCTAGCAATGATTAATTCAGACTTGAAATAGCAGCAAGGTTTGTGAGGAACTTTAAACTGCGAATTTAAATCACACTATTGTCCTTTACATGGGTTACCACGCTCATATATTGCTAGTTGCAGCACCTAACTTTATTTCATATTGCTTCCTCATATTTTATTTAAATATTTCTGGCCTACAATTCATATAAAGAATCAAATAAAACTGTGAATAGACTAAAAAGAGGGTGCAACTACAGCAAATATCTTGAGCTGACTATTTGTTGTGAGGTTAGGATAAAAAACTATGTTGAGCTCTAACCCATCTGTTTAAATTGCACTATTTCCATTTAAAGCTAAACCAATTACCATTATCATGCATTGCTAGCTGCAACACCTCATTATATTGTGTTTTGCTACCTCATATTTTATTTAAATATTTCTGACCTTTGATCCATATACAGAATCAAATAAATAAATAACTGGAGGAACAAAGAGGGTGCAACAACAACAAATGTCTTGAGCTACCTATTTGTTATGAGGGTTAAATAGAAAACTATATTAGGCTCC
The DNA here is from genome assembly GCA_016271365.2 of Neoceratodus forsteri. Lineage (NCBI taxonomy): Eukaryota > Metazoa > Chordata > Ceratodontiformes > Ceratodontidae > Neoceratodus > Neoceratodus forsteri. Next base: position 538,773,199 of record CM057455.1, read on the forward strand.
AACCCATCTGTATAATATATAATGTTCAACTAAGTTACCAATAAATTATTTTGTTATATTTCCCTCAAATACAACCCCATTGTATAAATCATGAATCCTTTGCATTGTCAATACACAAAAATGAGCTGCTATTACAGGCACTGCCCTTACTGTATTGAGGATGCAGCCATGCTTTACTAAATTAATATGCAATATCCACAAAACATTTTTTATATTTATTAACCTTTGTGCCTTAAACCAAAATAAAAAGGTCACCATAATGTGTCATGTTGCATCCTCAGTCACAAAAGAACTGGACATATATGAAACATTTTCCTAAAAACATTCTGGAATTATTGGAACTCATTTTATATGTTAGCCATTTCACCCCAACTTCATGGTCCAAATTATTTCTTACTAAATTTCTTTAAAAATGGTGCTAGATCAATGGCATCATTTAAACCCTGTCCATATGTACTCCCCACTTCATAAATCCAAAAACGTTCTTGTTTGCCAATAATTTGTTCAATGTCCCCCCTCTCAAACAAAGTCTAACCACTTCTATGCTAACAAAGTTAATCTTGTGGTTCACTCTACTATTACCTTTTTATGTGCTGACTATGGCATAAGTCATGTCATTTTTAGCTAGGGCCTACACATGTTCTCCTACCCTTATTTTAAAACTTCTTATTGTCCATCCCACATAATAACTCCCACAACTGCATTGAAGTAAATAGACTACACATTTGGTGTCACAGTTAATAAAGTCTTTAATTTGTACCAAAACATTGATGTGTTTTTTACATTTCTTCACCTTTGGGCGGCATCATGACCCATATGGGATGGGTATTGAATGGAATGGAGTCAGGGAGAAAAATAGGGACAAAGTTCTTTTGGGGGGGGGGCAGAACTTCAGCCAAGAAAATAATTGGCTAGTAATTGGATGGATTTAAGCACAAATCTGATGCACTGATCCAGGGTATATACAGATGGATCTTATACATTTAAATTTTTACTGATTTGCATATCACGTTTCCAGTCAATCCAAATAATCTGTACCTTTTAGAGATGTTATAGACATTCCAGAGCTGTGAACAGTATGATATGCACAGACTACTGGAGCCCTGCCATAGTCAGGCTTGTGCCACCCCCCACCAGTGAAGCTGACCTCCACATCCCCACACTCAGGCACATTATGACAAAGGGCAAAGGAAACTGCAGGGGTGTGCACCATTGAAATCAATGAGGGTATTTTTTAATTATTATTTTATACATTATTGATGGAGAGTTCGGAGATTAATGAAGGCCACCGCTTGGCTAATAAGGGCCTTGTAAGTAGAACAGTGGCCTTCATTATTCTCCAACTCACAATCATAATGTATAAAATAGTAATAGAAGATAACTCCATTCATTTCAAGGGGGTATGACCCAGGACTCTGACCCATGGACATCATCTCTTAAAGACTCCTGCCTATGGATCCCCAGTGCTCAAGTAAGAGACTTTTTACTTACATCTATACTTGGTGGGTTGTCTGTAACAGCATGGCCATACCTGCTACAGTGTGTGTGCATGGGGGGTGGACTAGCCATGTGTGTGTGTGTGTGTGTGTGTGTGTGTGTGTGTGTGTGTGTTGAGTTATTGCTACTGTTGTGTTTGCACCTTAAAGTCTGTTTGCATGGAAACATTCAAAACTATGGAGAGAAAATAGTAGGAGTATGGGCCAGACAGAAGTAATTAAGTGGTTTTGCGGGTAAGTTTGTGTATTGGGAGTGGGAAAACATGTATTTCTACTGTTAAATATGCTACAGTTCAACTGTGAAAAATGAGACAAGGGAGAGAAGAAAACTGAAAACCATAACAGTGGCTACAAGCATGCCACATGCATGCAGATGTAGTCAGATACAGTTTTTATTGAAGTACAAGTGAGCCATATGTGTGCAGAAAGTATGGTTAAGTGGATAAAGGCACTGAACTTCAAGCCAGGAGATTTGGAGGCATGAAGACCTTGATTTGAATCTCAACTCTCACTTGTGTATGGTGTGATCCTGAGCAAGTCACTTAACATTTATGTATGAAGTTATCAGTGACCACTTGCTGTTTTGCATGCATGCCACATGAATGCAGTCTTTCCCAATTTAACATAAAAATCATGGTTTCCACACTTGCTTGCTGCACGAATGCAATTTGCATACAATCGGTTCCAATTTAACAGTTAAATCAGACTTTCAGCATGCATATCACTTGACTAGTTTTATATGTGCAGCATGAAAACATTCCTTATAATTATTTCTTTTAGGGAGGATATCTATTGAGAATTTCAAATTTATGGGAATTGAACACATTCCTATGGACAGCCATGGTGGGTATAGACAGGAAAAACTTATACAAAAGGAAGGTACACACTGATTTTATGGCTGTGAGAGGAGACTGCAGCTGTCTTGCTGTAGCTGGAAAAATGGGATACCAAAGCACAAAAATTTGGAGTTTTCAGTATATCCTTCCACAGATCAAAATCATTACAACAGTTGAATGAAATGCTACCCTCTTTCTATTCAGTAGACCAGTTCCAGCACTATTTTTTGCAGCTTGTTGCAATAGCATAAACACTGATTGAAAGTTAATTTCAGAGAGAGAGATAGAAAAAGTGTTTACAGCCTGACAGCCCTGTTGTAAATCTGTTGCATGCTCTTTCTCTCTCTCTCGCTCTCTCCCCCCCATGCTTGTTGTCTCTTTTTTTCTCTCTAGCTAAAATGAAGCAGTGTTTATGCTGCTGTGAGAGGAGGCAAAGCACAAACTCAAATGAATAGCAGGATTTTGGTTGCTTGCAAATATACTGTTATAGTTTCATGTCAGCAGTTAGTTCCACGTCAGGTACAAGACAAACACAGTTACATAGTAAGTTACAAAAAAATGGGTAAAATGAACAGTACATGATAGACAAAATATAGTGCAAAATAAACGTTTTCTCTATCTAAAATGAAGCAGTGTTTATGCTGTTGCAAGAGGAGTATCCAGAATAGTACAACAGAGGTACAATATCTTGTTTTCAAAGTGGTCCTGATTTTACCCATTTTTATAATATGTTTACCTGGGATAGCCCAGGTGAGAGGTAATTTTTCAATTTCCTTGAGGTCCATCTTTTACAGTGTATTTTTCCAGGGCTGAGCAGCATAGATTAACATTTTTCAATGAGGTCTGTTGTACTGTGTCCTACCTTTAAACATTTTTACTATATATTTGCCATGGACAGACAAGATGAGATGCAATGTCTCATTTTCAGTAGGATAATGCTTTTAAACATTATTAGAGTTTATTTAGCCATTGTATTTTTATTTATTTTATTTATTGAAAACTTTAGAGTTTACGTTTGATTATTTTTGAGTACAAGCGCTTATATACAAAGATTCAACATCAAATACGTAGTCAAAAAAAACATTACAAGTACAATAAGCAGCTCCAGATAAAATTCAGTTGAGTTAGGCTTAAAGCACTTAAAACAGAACCATTGCATACAGTTTTGAAAAAGTTCACACAGATCATTGTATAAGATGTCATAGGTTATACACAAATAGAAACTGAGCAAAATAGTTTAATGGTTACAGCTGCACTGGACTGCAAAGACAGACCTCAAAGATGTTTTAAATTGATTTAACTTGGGTAGATTTAGCAGAATACCAATCAGTTCTTTTAACCAGTTAGTGCCAGTGGACCTGACAGCAAGTGACTGCTTGCCCAGCTGAGTATGCTGGAAAGGAGGCTTAAGGGCATTCCTGGCCATGTTCTTGGTGTTGTATTGATTGGACACAGTGCAGAAATAATTTGTTAAAACAGGAGGTGTTAAGCCCAAAATTACCTTTTTGGCTAGAAAACATGTCTGGAACTTTATTCTGCAGGTAAATGTATCATGTTAATGAGTGCATAAAGGGTATAACTATGAGTGTGGTTATCTGCACCAAGTACAAAATGTTATGCCTTATTACAGATCAACTTTACTCCATTTAGAACCATATCACAGACAACTGCATAGTCAGGGAGGCCATAATCTAAAAGTGACTGGAGCTGGCCACAATAAGGTGTCTAGCCCCCAGTGAGATTGTTCCAGTTATGGTACAGGGCACCCAGTCTTCTGTTAACTATGGCTACCAGATTGTCAACATGTGGAAACAAAAGGTAAGGTGTCATTCAGAGTTATTCCAAGATATTTGAAGATCTCCACTTGTTCAAGGTTTTGCCTTTGGCCATTTTGGATGACAAAGGGTAGATTTGTCCTTCTTTGTGAAAAGCTAGAGAAGTGCATGGTGTTTGTTTTTTGTAATTGAGGACCAGTTAGTTGTTGGAGAACCAGTGTTCTGCGAACAATCAGATGTTAAAACTAAGGTCCCATCTGCCTGGATTGGTGGTAGTTCAGGTGGATGTTAAAGATCCCATGGCACTTATCGAAAAGAGTAGGGGAGTTTTTATTGAAAATACATCAAAATAAATCAGAAGAAAAACCATAAGATCAACATATTTTTTATACAACCATAATATAAAAGAAAATCAACCGTGCAATATACTCCATTAATAATAAAACTAACACCCAAAATCCCCCTTATTCATATTTAATGAAAACCTATAATCCTTTCCGCCATTTAAATATTTTTCTAGAAGTCCCAAAATGTTTATCTTTCATATAAACAGATTTCATAGCCTCCATTATAAGTACAAAAAATGTTTCATATGGCATAATTTTTTTCTGCAGCACCCACTGGCATCTGGCCTGCCATAGATAATATTTCAGACAACAAAAAAACACTACTAACGTACCCCAATCATAAGAGACAAGAAGGTGAGAAAAAAAAAACAAGAATCAAAGCCTGATAGTCAAGTTTATGTAGCCATGAAAACTGTAGCTTGGTACTTAAAAAAAACCATAACCCTGAGACATAGGAACATTTACAAAGAAAGTGATCCATAGTTTCCTCCTTGCCTGACACTGCAAATAAGGGCAATATCTTTCGCCTATCATCTTTTGCTTAGCATTCCCCTTGACATTTAATCTTCCATAAACTGAAAGCCACAACACCTCCCACATCTGAGAAGGGATCCTATGGTAATTCAGTTGCTTAAGAGCGAATTCCGTGTAAAAAGGGGGACATTTAGCAAATGCAGGTTTACCTGGATACAGTTTTTCAAGGAAAAAAAAATATAATCCGGCCTTTATGTTATTTTTAATACACTGAAAGGAAAAGGACCATTTAAACAACTTCTGAGCACAGGGTTTAAAAAAACCCGGAATATATGTATTTTAGGGATCCGTGCGGTAAGAGGTGCCATCCAAACATCAAAAAAGGATTTAAAATTATTCATTTCCCATAACTGCTGAGTCAATACTGGAAAGGAGGGATCAAAATTAAAGTTCTGAGCAAGAAAAAGGCCATAAAAAAAACTGAGAGGTTCAACCATGCCTAACCTCCCTTTAGAGATAGGGAGATAGATATAGCATCGTTTAATGGGGTTAAGCCTACTACCCCAAAGCATTGAAAAAAAACATGCATAGAGGCGTGTTTCAAGGGCTAACGGAGGGGAATATACCAAGGCTATATATAGCAGCCCAGGAATAATAATTTTTTAATAACAAAAATCCTTTTTATTTTGGATAATCTCCATCCCTTCCACCTTTGAACCTTTACTTCTGCCTTTTTCAAGGCAATTTCCCAATTATCCACAGGGAGATTATGAGCTCCAAAAATTATTCCCAAAATTTTACATGGTGAGGATGAAAAAACAATATCTGACACTATAAACTGATCTTGGGCTGTAGGCCCTAAAAGCAGGCCTCTAGATTTCTTCGTATTAATTTTCGAGTTAGAAAACCTCTCATATTTATTAATACAATTTAAAACAAAAGGAATTTGAACCACTGCAGTCAAAAAAATACAGATATCATCAGCATAGGCTTGAACTACCACCGTATCTGTATGCAAATTCCCAGAAATGCCTGGCAAGCCATCCATTTGGTCTAATGTTTTAAGTAAGGGGTCAAGAGAAAATGCATATAATAAAGGGCTCAAGGGGCAGCCCTGCCACACCCCAAAGTTAACTGAAACTGGGGAGGAATACTGACCCTTAATGACAGGATATACTACAACTTTTTTATACAGTAACTTAATCCAATAAATAAAATCGTAGGGTAAACCATATTTTTCTAATACTGTAAATAAATAAGAGCGAGATACCCTATCAAAGGCCTTATTTTGGTCTAAAGACAGGATACAATGCCAATTGGGGGATCTATTTGAGAATTCAATTATTTCTCTAATAATAATAAGTGCAGACAAAATTTTCCTATTTGGAATACTGCAAAACTGAAGAGGAAATAACAACTTAGCAGACACCGATCTCAATCTATTATTCAATATTTGGGATAGTATCTTGAAATCTGAATTCAAAATAGTTATAGGTCTCCAGTTACATAAATGTGTTCTATCCACACCCTTAAAAATAAATATCAATAATCCTGCCGTAAAGTGCACAGGTAAACAATGGACACCGTGTAGAAAGGAAAAGACCTTTTCAAGACAAGGAGCCAAAATATCACTAAACTGTTTAAAGAATTCATAGGACAACCCATCTAACCCTGGAGAAACCCCACCCTTTAAGGAGGTCAAAACTTTCAGAATCTCCTGCTGGGATATATAATCAGCTAATTTATACACTTCCTGACCAGATGGGGGAGTTATAGTAAAATCCTGAAAAAACTGATGAACAACACTACTTGGGATCTCAGGCCCCTCCTGTTCCTTTATATAATCCTGAATAATAGAAAATAAATCTCCCTGGGAGGTTTTAAATTTCCCTTCCTTATTTTGTAAAACCTCTAATCCTAAAGAACTAATTTTTTTCTCTAAAGGTCTCAAAGGGATCCCCTGATGGTTTATTTTGAGTTCCAAAAGAGAGTTCTGAACGTAATGTCTGTGCTCTATCGTACTGGCAATCTCTCATAGCAGAATTAATAAGGGATATTTGGGCAGAAAGATCACCTCTAGAAGTATTAGCCTCAGAAAATAACCCCTGAAGTTTCTTCCGTAGGGTTAAGTACTGTAAAAATTTGGCATTAACTCTTTGTTTCCCATATTTTTGGAAGAATTTCCTGATATCATCTTTTGTATCTACCCACCATTCCCATAAGTCCTCATATAGAACCAAAACAGATACTCGGGCATACAATATAGAGGATACACCTTTTATAACCCCTGGGTCCTGCAAAACAGAATTATTAAGTTTCCATATTGGTTTATTTATAGGTTTATGGGGGGATCACTAAAGGAAAGAGTGATGAATAAATGATCACAACATTCTGTAATAAGAGTTTTATGGACAGGTAGGGAAAGATTTTTGGAAAAAAAAGGTAATCAATAGTGGATGTCAAAGGGCCTCTTCTAAAGGTATAATTTAACCCCTTGTCCTGATAACTCCTCCCATTCCTCAATCCTGCCAGATTAATGATTCTCTCTAAAGCTACAGTATCACAATACTTTTCTTCCCTGCCTTACCCCTACTAAACCCAGAAATTTCACAGTTAAAGCCCCCCCAAAATAATATAACTAGAGGTAGCCAAAAAAGGATAGAGGGCTTTACACATAGCCACCCTTCCTGCTTTTGTCTGTGGCCCATAAACTACTATAAAGTGAAAATCGGCCTGTTTCCATAATCCGTCAATTATAAGTAGTCTCCCAGGTATAAGGTCCACTAATTTTTTGACAGTAAAATTAAAGGAGCCAAAAAGAATCCCAATGCCATCAGCTCTGTCCAAACCAAAGAACCAATAGGATGGTCCCCAGATCCATTCAGAGCTTAAAAAATGGCACTGGTCTGAAGTGTAAACCCATGTTTCCGGTAAAAAACAAATATCAAGACCCAACTGATGAAGAGAATGAAAAAGAGCAGTTCTTTTGCAATTATTCAAAAGACTGCTACAGTTTAGAGATCCAACATCAAAGGAAGTCATAGACATTTAGGTTTTTTTCCTTTTTTTTCTTTGTTTTTCCTTTATAATCTGTAGAAGATGGTTTACTCCCAAAGGATTGAGATTGAGCAAGAGTACCAGTATCCATGTCAGAATCCCCTGTTACAGTGTCCAAAATAGCATAAGAATTTTCCATTTCAAAATTAGGAATGCCTAATGAAGTTGGGGGAGGAAGGTTTTGGGGGGGCAGGGGTAAAGGTTTAGAACTTCTGGTGACTGTTTTCTCAGCAGAATTAGAGCTAAGAGGTTTGGATTTCACTGGATCATGGTAACAAACTGGTGGAAATTCTTGGATGTTAAAAGGGTCCGGAGGCCCAGGACCTATTTTAGAACTTACAGAAGGGTCAGAACCTAAGACCTCTCTGTCTTGCTCAACCCCTGCTACCTTTGCAGGTGTAGTGTGAGAACCTTTTTTCTGATTTTTAGAAAGGGCTTCATCCTGAGCTTTTTGTATTAATAACTCAGGACTACCTACCAAGGCTTTGTTAGAAGCAGCCCACGGACAGTCCCTGTACCCATGTCCTGATTCCTTGCATAAGTCGCATTTCACTAGGTTAGCACACTGAAAATTACCATGTCCAAGTTCCCCACATATCTCACATCTGGTAGTGTCACAGGAGATAGAAAGATGTGTCCTATTCCCACATTTATAGCAAGCCCAAGGCTGCCCAGCATAGAAGCACACACCCCTGTCTCTCCCTAAAGAAAAGGAATTAGGAATATGTTTAATTTCGTTGTTAGTCTGTTGTAATTTCACCTTATACCTCCAACTACCATTCCAAAATAATTCAGAATCTAATACTGCCTCTGGGCTACTTAAAACTTCGCATTTCTGAGAAAGCCAAAAAGAAATGTCGTCAACATGGACCCCTTGATTTCTGAACATTACAGTCACATATTTGATTAATGATGGAGTGAGGGGAGTAACAACAAAGGGAGACCATAATGGGGAAAATTTCAACTGGTTATATCTTTGCCAAAATAAATCCAACAAAAATACAGATCTAAAGCTGAAGTCATAATTGTCCTCCCCTGAGATATTAATGAAGGCAAACACATCTTTAGGTGAAAACTGTAGAGATTCTTTTAGAAGGAATTTCCCCACATATACACTGTCAGGCCATTCTGCCAGTCCCCCTTTATAGCGTATGTGAACTGCGTTCCTTCGAGGGGCTGAGCCTTTACGGGATTGTGAAAAAAGATCTGATAGAAGAGGTCTAGTGGGGGGGGGTCCACAGAAGGATCTTTAGGGACTATCTCATCCACTACAGTATCAGTTTCTACTTTCTCAGATATAGAAGGTAAGGATCCTGTCAAAGTATCAGTTCCAGGTTGTACTGGCTGAGACTCAGAGAAATTTTTAAGCACAGGAGATCACTCCAAAGGGAGTGAAGACAGGGGGGAAACTGACGGCCAATCCGGGTCAGGGATCCATGTTCCTGAGGGATTTAATTTCCATCCTGATTCTAATAGCGCTCTCTCCAGAGCCCAGTCTTTATTGTCATTTATATCTTTAGTAGGTAGAGAAAATGCTTGCTGAATCAGTCGAGAAGTAGAGACCTTCTTAGATAGTTTATTTTTAACTTCAGCCTGCTGCATTTGTTTAATAGGCAAATTTCGATTAGCTGCTGTTAAGGCAGCTCTTTTATTTTTTTCATGTCTGGAGAAACCTTATTTCTGGTTGAAAATGAATAGGATGTAGCGTGAGCTTGGCTACAGGCATCCGTCTGGTATACTAGGTCCTCTTGAATGATACTGCATACCGTGCTTTGCATTTTTGGCTCTTCCATTATCGAGTAACTGGAACCAATCATAAAAAGCTTTGTTTGCTTGTTGTTAGGCAACGCACTAGAACTGGGAATAGTTTGAATAAATGAAGCATTAGTATGAAAGGACTGACCTTGTAAGGTTTTTGTAGTGGTTTCAGTAACAGTGAATTCTCGACCGGGACTCGACTCTTGGCACTCGCTACAACCAGCAACTTTGCTGCCAGCCAAACATTCTCCGGTAACACCCTTGTTCTGTAAGGACTGCTGACATGAAGGGTTCCAAACACCTGTGCGGTACCGCTGTTTGATGCAACTGCGTCATCCACTATGACAGGCCTGTCAGTTGAATGCAGCGGAGGTTCACTCGAGGAGAAACTATCACCAGCTTCATCGTGGAAAATAGCAGGAGATAACAAGGTCTCCGAGGATCCATGTGATAAGGAATTAAAACTTATGAGATTCTGAAGCAATGTTTTTAACCAAACAATCCATCGTAACTGCAGAGTCGTCTTGAATAGAAACTAATTTTCCTGTTTGTATTAAAGGAAGGAAAGCCTCTCCAATATCGAGCCCAGAGGAGGAGGCTCGCTCCCCTGGCTCACATATGTCCTCACCCTCCACCAAATTCTGCAGAGTGGCCATAACGATGGCCAGCAGCTCCACCTACTGACCTCACAGTAGAGGAATTTCCCTGGTGTCCTGGCCAAATTTCCCTCATTCCCTAAAAATACCACTAACAGCTTAATCTGGTTTAAGGTCAGTTGGCATTCATCTGTATCACCCTCCCCCAGGTCATGCCTGAAAATAGGCAGGATTTGTCTAGTGCACTTACCGGTCAACAAAAACTAAATAAATAAATTAAAAAAAAGTTACTTTGGAGAGTGTCAGTAAGGCTGTCAGGGTCAGGTTTTTTGGAATAAAAGACTGCATCATTAGCATATAGGAGTATGTTGGCTGTCTAACAGGCACCAGACAGTTGATTTATGAATAGGCAAAATAGGAGTAGGCCCAAGATTGAGCCCTGAGGGATACCAATAGTTACTCCCCAGGTGTTGGACAAAGATTTATCATTCTTCACTTGCTTGGAGCGACTGGTGAGATAACTATGAAACTAGTCAGCTGTGTTCTATAACAAACCTAGGCCAAGGAGTATGTTAAGTAGGACCGTATGGTTTACCATGTCGAAGGCATTAATAATGTCAATATATATTGCTCTGGGGATGTCACCATTGTCATGGACCTCATGAACATAGTTAGTGTATTGCAGCAATGCTGTGTTGGTGCTGTGGAGCTTATTGAAGCCATGCTTCTGTACAGACTGGACATTGTATTTATCAAGGTATGTGACAAGTTGGTCAGAAACTATTCTCTCAAGGGCCTTAGATCTGGGGGGGTAGAAATGGATCTGTAATTAGCAAGGCTGGTGTGATCTCCACTTTTGTAAACTCATGTAACCAGTATGGATTTCCACTCCTTGTGGAACTGCAAGTAGCACAGGGATAAGTTGCAAATTCTAGAGATTCTACTACCCGGGCAAGAAGATTTATATCAACCGAATCAGTCCCACACCTAGGTTTGCCAAGTACTCTAGCAATGTACTTTGAGTTGTGTTTTATTGAAACAGCCTGAAAATAGAATTTAGGTTACCCTAGTTCTGAACCCATCATCTGGGAGGCTTTGAGATTGGGTTATATAAAATAGGCTATTGTAGCGAGAAAACAGATGAGCACCACTGTGCATGGGCACTCTGCCAGCTCGCACATTCTTGGTGCACCTGCAAGTGGTTCCATATCTCAGCTCCTCCAGCCCTTTTTTAGAAGGATAAATGTTTTCTAGGGCTGGACAGAGACTTGGGCAGCATCAGGAGCTTGGGTCAAAGTGATAGTGACCAAATGGAACAAATGGGACCTCTGCTAGCTCGGCTGTAGCCATATCAGCTCTGGCCAGAGTTTGTTACTTTAGGAGCTGTCCATCCATGTGGGCTTAATGACAGGTGGGACATTTTACCCTATCCCTCATTGCACCCTTAATTCCTTTATCTGTCTTTTCTATTAAGTAATTATAATTTCAGGTGTTAATTTTGTTAAGTTTATCTCTTATCCTTACAGGGGATCTCGGAATAAGTTAACAGTCTCCGGTGTTGGATTCCAACTCTCCACAAGCCTATGTATATTTACTATATTAACTATTTTGCAACAGCAATATGTTAATAATGTATTACTTATAAATTAATGCATTTCCATGACTTGTCTTTTTTGGCTAGATTATTTAATTGTTCTGCGTCATGTTTTAGTATTAACTTTAGTTAGATAATATTTGATTTGTTGCACTTTTTCACCTTTGGGTACTGTAACTTTAAATCAGACGCTAAAATGTAGTTGCAGTTACTATGTTCGTTTCTCCCCCTGATGAAGAACCTGTATTTGGTTTGAAGAGCTGGGGTGGCTGTATTAGGCTGTACTTGTTTTGAGTATGTATTAAACCACTGAATATTACTTTTGTTTATGACTTTTCTTTGCTGCCCTCTTTGGTTTTCTGATGCATTGTGGATTTATTGGTGCTGCATTTTTCCTGAGTGCTGGACAATCTTTGTATGTGGAAGATGTACTCAAGACTGGTGCTCAGTTTTATTTATTGCCCCCAGCCAAAGTAAAAATCATTAAAGACACTAAGGTCAATATTTTTTTTGAGGTGGACCAACAGGCTAATTATTTAAGAGTGTTTTACTCTCAGGCTGCTGACACTGATGTATCTGATTCCCCAATAAGTTCAGAAAAAGAAATGATGAACTCAATGGACATATGAACATATGAATGTGCCAGCAGAAACAGACCACTAGGTCTATCTAAGCCTGCTTGAGTGTGCAGCTAACACCCCTAGTTTGCAGCTGCCCCAACCTCCCTCCCTTTTGTCATCCCACTGCCACCCCCCCACCCTCACTTGCCCCTGTCCCATGCCCTTTTGAAGCTGTTCACAGATTTACATGATACCACCCATTCTAGTAGGGCATTCCATTTTGCTACCACCTTCTCTGTGAAATAGTGTCTCCTCATCTCACTGCTAAATCTTCCCCCTGATTCTTAGCCCACCCCCTGGTGACCCTCCCCTCCTTAACTTAGGAGCCCCATCTTTGCCCTTATTGATTCCCCTCAGATACTTGAATGTCTCTATCATGTCCCCCCATCCCTTCTATCCTCCAGGGTGTACATATTGAGGTCTCCCAGCCTGCTGTCATAGTCTCTCCCCTCCATTCCACATATCATCTTTGTTGACCTCCTCTGCACCACCTCCAGCAGCCTGATATCACGCTTTAGGTATGGCCTCCAAAATTGCACACAATACTCCAAGTGCGGCCTTAACAGTGATCTGTAGAGGGACAAGATCACCTCATTTCACCTGGACGAAAACCCCCTCGCTATGCACCCCAACATTTTGTTCGCTTTTGCAGCTGCTCTCCTGCACTGGCCAGTGTTGTTCATGGTCCCCGTTATCATTACCCCAAGGTCCTTCTCCTCTGTGATCCCCAGCTTAACCCCCCCAAGCCAGTATTCTCTCCTTGGGTTCTTCACTCCAAAGTGCATAACCTTACACTTCTTTGCATTGAGCCCCAGCTGCCACCTCTCTGACCACTCCTCTAGCTTGCTTAGGTCCCCCTGCAGCTGCTTCCACCCCTCCTCTCCATCCACCACTGCTCCGATTTTGGTGTCATTAGCAAACAGACTTACCTTGCTCACCACCCCCATGTCCAATGTCTGATATGAAGACCCTAAACAATACTGGCCCCAACACAGAGCACTGTGGAACTTTAATGGAACTTTAATTATTTTTTTTTTATAAATGATTTCTGTTTATGATAATAATGTTATAATGGAACAATTAAATAATCTAGGGTACACTGTAAAGATGCAGAGGGTAAAGGATAGTCTCCGCCTGCCCAACCAACTATACCAACCCTCTCCCTATCTTACCCATATAGACCTAAAGGTCCTGGCTTGATTCATTCAAACGTTGCACTCATTCCTAATTTTACCTGAATTTTTGACTAAATGCTTGTTTTGTAACCCTGATATTATCTGTATGCCTGATTGTACTTGAATCTTTGAAATATTGTTTATATTGTAACCCAGCTATCAACTGTATTCTCTCTGTAACCTGCTGTAACTGACTCTCTGATACTGTACTGCATCAAGGGTCACCTCTGAAAAAGGGACCTTCGGGGCTCAGTGTGCCTACCCGGTCATCAAAATTTAATAAATAAATAAATAGTTAATTAATAGTCAAGGTAATATAGGTGGGTTTGGAAATGGAATAGATTAAACAGTAAATTACTTGAAAGGTAGAATATTGTAGTAACATGATGCACTGAAAGAGGTAATGGCACTATAATTTGCATGATTGCATCTAATCAGGTTTAGACTGTTTATTATTTGGATTTTTGTTTTGTCTCCCTCTATGCTTTAGTCTGTAGGTAACTCAGATTTGTAGGGATTTATGTTTTTCTCCATGAGTTAGACGGGGTAATGAATTGTTGTTGTTTATGAAATTGATGTATATTTCTGAAATTAAAGGAAAATGCTATAAATAAATAATAAAAAAGGGGGGGGGTGATGGTACTGATGACCACCAAGTAGGAAAGAGACATGGGGGTCAATATTTGGTCCAATACTTGGTTGATAAGACAGAAGAAGGTGTTTGCCCATGTAATCTGTCTCCTGCATTAGAGGAACCACCTGATAATGTTAGTGTCCAACAAATAATCATCTAGCCTGTTGTTGAATGTCATAAAGGAGTCTACTTCCACAACTTACTTGGGGATGTTATTCGACACAGTTACCATCCTCTGTGTGAAAACATTTCTCCTGATGTTCTTCCTAGGGAAATTCAGTTTGAGTTAATATTTGTGGTAGTGAGACAAGGCGGTTGGGGGGGCAAGTGGGATGCTTGGGTGAATAGGGAGGGATATTACCAGCAGAAAGAGGGAGGTGATGTTGCCCCTGTATAGATCGCTGGCAATATTCCACCTACAGTACCATGTACAGTTCTGGAGACCACATAGATAAAACAGAAGCATTCCAGAAGAGGGCACCTAAAATGGCACAGGGTCTCCATCAGAAGCTGTATGAGGAAAGATTAAAGGACCTACCACCCCAACCCCATCACTGCAACTTGTCTAGGACTTATCAGTATCAGCATGCTCCTCCAGGGCTTACCCCCAATGGGTGCTACGGCACTCCTACTTCCCCACTGCAGAATGGATCTGGTTCCACAGTAACACCTAGTCATCACATGCAGTGCCAGCAGGTGGTAGAGGTCATCCTGCCAACTGGGGTTTTCCTTAATGTTTCTTGTTCCCTCCTCAAGGAGTGGTATGCAATGGAATTAATGATGGTACCACACATACTCCCATGCATGGTACGTTGGACGTCCTGCCACTTTGTTTGTTTCTGAGTGACTCTGATACCCTATTGCTAGCTACTGATGGGCCAGTTTAATGCTGGGTTCTGCATCACCCCTCTCCCAGGAGGAAGAGGAGAGCAGTCCATTGGATTCTCAAAACTCCCCCCCCATGTCTGACCTTCTGACAACTGAGTTCACTCCCGAACCGGGGTCATTGGCACCTCAAGTGGTAACACTGCCACTGCACCAGTGGGCCAGCCTAGTTTCAGTTTTTTTTTATTTACATTTTGAATTGTATGTCTCATATTTTAGCTGTTTCTCATTTTGTCTTATTTTCTTGGATTTCCCCTGTCTAACTAATATTTAATTAAAACTGCCACAAACCACCTTACATGAGTTGGGAAATAGAACACTTTTATTGGATTATATTTCTGATTGAGCGTTTTCCAATTTCATGAGTCTTTTGCTTTTAAAAATATTGACAACTGAGTAAAATGTGGGGAAACAATATTTCTTTATAATTAGTGCACTTAGCTATTTTTGTCATTATTAGATTAGCAAGTGGAAATGGTGCAAGGAAAACTGTGGCTTGTCTTCTCAGATATGACTGTACTGAGATGAGTCAGAGACTGAGGAACTTCATATTACTTCAATAGGATCAACAAGTAATGAATAAGAGAGTTCAAGTGTTGATGTAAGCATATTGTTATTTGGCTATAATCTTTCTAAGTATAGACTCTGAGACTTTCCACCCCTGCTTAGAGTTAAGAAAAGGATTCACCTCATCTAACAAAAGGAAATGGGGAGATGCAGAGGACCTCCACCCACCCAACAAAGAGACAGCTGCTAAAGGAGGATGGGGGAAGGAGGAGCATGAAAATGTAGAAGTAATAGTTTTATTTTATCAGGTGTTATTCTTCAGAGGATTGGGGCACCTTACAGACCTATAAAGTGTTACAATAGATGTAGACCCTCTCCTCCAATCAGAAGCCAGGGTTATACACACTTTATTCCTTAGCAAACATAAACCAGTTATTTATTTTCAATAAAATGACAGCTCAGACCAGTCATTTTACTGTAAATAAGTGATCATCTGGAGATATTATCCTCTTCCTTGCATTCTGAGTGACCTATACTCACAGAAGCAAACACATGGAGCACAATAGTTATAATGTGCTAGTTGGGTCACTATCCTCAGTATTAATGAAATTATTTTATGAAGATAAAAGTACTCAGCCTCCAGCCTCATACTTTATTCACTCAAAAATCACATTAGTTCTTGGATAATGGCACCGCTACAGAGAAACATAGAAATTTGCCGGCAGAAAAGGACCCCATGGCCCATCTAGTCTGCCCCATATACCACCATCTAATTCATCTTACACCCTCCATTCCCGTACCCTCCATCTCTTATTTAGCCCAATGCAGGTGTTTCAAGAACTCTTGAATTTGTCCACTGAATCTACCCCAATGACCCATTCTGGCAGCCTGTTCCATAACCCCACAAACTTCCCAGTGAAGAACTCCACACTAACATCTCCTCTAAATCTCCTCCCTCCAATTTGAATGCATTCCCCCTAGTGGATTTGTTCTTACTCATCTTGAAGATGTTATCTACCCTCACCCTGTTTATTCCCTTCACATATTTGAAAGTTTCTACCATGTCCCCCCTTTCACTCCTCTTCTTTAGTGTTGCAAATTTAGTTCCTCCAGCCATTCCTCATATGACCTCTCATGAAGCCCTTGCACCACCTTGGTTGCCCTTCTCTGGATCCTCTCCAGCCTCTCCCTGTCCCCTAGTAAGTGAAGCCAGTGTAATGCTAGGGTCTGCACCACTCTCTTCCCAGAAGGAAGAGGAGAGCAGTCCATTGGATTCTCAATACACCTCCTCCCTGTGGCCGACCCTCTGATAACTGAGTTCACTCCTGAATCGGGGTCATCAGCACCAGAACTGGACCCTGTATTCTAGCTGTGATCCGACCATTGTTTTGCATACTGGCATGATCACCTCCCTTCTCCCGCTTGTGAAGCCCCTTTCTATGCATGCCAGTATTCTGTTTGCTTTCCCCGCTGCCCAGTCACACTGGCTCTGAACCTTCAAGTTGTCTGAAGTTGTGATCCCCAGGTTCCTTTCCTGTTCTGTTACCCCCCAGTTCTTCCTCCACAGCACATCCCTAGCACATTACTGCTTAATAATATGCGACTAACAAATAGAATAAGGGATAGGGGAGTGTGTATTACAAGGGCATACTATCATTGAGAGTTTCCCTTGTCCTTGGAACCTCTCAATGGTATTACACCCAAGAAATACACCTTCTTCTATCAGTTATGTTTTATAATATATTGATATTATACAAAATACTGTGGCACTGAAGTCTTTTGCTGCTATCCTGTGACAACTGCTGCACAACCAATGCACTGAACAACACTCACGCCAACCAATCTCTCAACTTCTTCTCCTTCCACAGTGCCCCTGATTGTCAACTTCCCTAGCCAGTCCAACCTGTCAGTTTGGTTTCCATAGCTGCAGAGTGAAAGCAGGATCAGCCAGATAGTATTTTAAACGTAAAAAATAAAACCCCACAAAATATCATAACACCAAAAGTACGATGGCTACAAATTACTCACACTAAGCAAGAGACTGCTGCCATTTTCCCAATTTGTTCTGCTGTCACACAGACAAAAAGTAGCCAACCCTAAAGCACACTTTGAACATTGTCACATCATGTCCCTAGCAGCTGTACTGGGCACCATAGCAACCAGCCCAAAAGTGTGTTGAGATATAAGATAGTGCACATAAAAACAACTCTGTTTCTGTGATAATAGGTAATAATCTCTGAATGATAGAAATACAGGCTCTGCTCTGAATGATAGTATTAAGGCACAGAAATGCTATGATTATCACTTTGTTAGTGTGAAATTAAGGTGATTTTTTGCATGCTTTAGTGTGGTATTATTTTCAAGTATCCATGTATTACAAATAAATAACGATCAGAAGAAGCAATATTCTAACAGTGGATCTTCTCAGAGATGCCTTTGCCTGCGCTGACAATGATTCCTGGTATCTTTTTTATGAAGCACAGAAGGAAGGGGCTGGGTAGATTGCCCACCACTATTCCTCTGAACTTCAAGCAAAGCTTGTTAGATCACATGATTAGTGGGCAATGAATGAGAGTGCTTGAGTGGTTACATAAACAAATTGTTTAATGTGCACACACAACCACAATGTGGAGTAATGGTAGTTGCATGGAGCTGATTGGTAGTTGTATGGTTGGATGTTGGATGTCATTTGTAATTACTTTGGCAATTCACACTTTCTGTCACCTGGGGCACTACCACCCTGTAGGGGTACTGGGAAGTAAAAAAAAAAACTCTTGAGGAGGACGTATGCTACCTTAAACCCATTTGAATGGCCACCAGGCTTGGAGTGCTGTTGGTTAGAGCTCTGATGAGTCTCTAATCCATGCTTTTTATCAGAGAACTGTGCTCGGTTTTTGGAAAATTCTACTTACATTTGGAATCTAACTTCCAAATTTTTCAGTTCTCAGTTTAACTGTGTATTATTTAAATGTTAATCTATTAAGTTAGATACTGTAACTGTAGTAGTTAAGGTAACAGTGAGTAAGCAGTAGGAGCTAGCATTTTTGTTTTAAAGCTAGATAGGTCTCAGTCTATAGTGCTTTGTGTTTTACAATCTTTTTCAGGTGCCATTACTTGGGTACTGTTTGGCCCAGGAGGTGAAGTGTTGTTCTGCAGGACTGTTCAATGATTGGTTCCAGAGTTCAAAGTGCAATGTCATCTTGGTGTCACTGCTGGGCTAGCATGAGGAAGTGTTCTCAGCTCCAGTGAGAGCACAGAATGAGGAGTAGGAGGCCAGAAGCCATCTGAGCAGGATTGCTGGCAGCAGTTGGACTGGCCAGGAGAGGAGCAAACACCAACTTGAGAGGTCCTGGGAGTGTTTGCATTCTCCTACTCCCAGTCTGCTGAAGTTGTAGCCATCACTGAATTTGGTTGTGAAGCTCTATGGACTGCCAGCTGGCAGCATGGACATAAGTACTGTGTCACGGCCACCATTTTGTGTCTAACTCTTGATTGTGCACTTTTATGCATATGGACTCCTGGCTTTCTCCCTGCAGAAATGCTTCAGAAGGGGCTTCAAGATGGATTGAGCTCCTGGATGTGAGCATCTGTATTGAATCTCGGGGGTAGTGAGAGAACCTGTGGGTTCAAACTTTTATATTCTTATTAAGTGCTATCCTGGGAAGTAAACTGTGGTCTGACAGTTGTGGGAGAATTGCCTTAAACACTTCATTATAGTTTCATGAGCATCTCTGGTGAGAACAGAGACTGGCATTTCAAAAAACTTCTGTTTTCTTTTTGTGCTGTGAGAAACTGTATTAACTGTTGTGGACATTTATCATGGAATTTATTACTACTTCAGTCTGTGTAAAATGTGTATTCTCCATTTAAGGGTTAATTTTTAGTGCTTTCAATTATGTTGGAAGATTGGGTTGGGGTGGGTTAGTGAAACTTTGTGACTGGGTTTGTATGTGTTTATGGGTTCATTTTGTATTATTGTGTGTGTATAAGGTGAAAGTGTGTTTTGTTGGAGTGGTTTGAGTAAAGTTGATGTTGTGGGTTGGGGCAATTGGTTTGAAGCATGAAGAGTACTGTGTTGGGTGTTATGTGCCTAGGAAAATGGACCCTTGAGTTTAGTTACACCCCATCCCAGCTGCTAGATCTTGTCCCTTTGATGTCCCTCCCCTGTCAGTGGTGGCTTATAGGTGCTGAAGAAAGGTGGGTATTGTGAGGAATTGGGATGGTAGGTGGTGGGGGCAGGGTGGGCTAATGGGAGGGCATTATTGGTCTGGTAAGAACCAGGAGGCTCCCTGGGGTGCAATAGGACCAAGAGAGAGGATTAATCTGTTCAGTGCCTATATCCAGGGACTCCGCTGGACCATGTGGACAGGTAGCCAATAGGGAAGCAGCCACCGTTTGTCCCCTCAGGCAGTGCCAGATCAATGAGAAAAAAGACAGCCATTATGGCAAATTTAATTTCTGGCTCTTTGGTTGATCTGGCTTATATAATGGAGACCTGGCTGGGTGATGATGCCATTCCTGTTTTGGAGGTGGCTGTCTCAGCCAGTTTCTCTGTGGTGCACTGTTCACAGAAGGATTGCAGGGGGGAAGGAGTGGCCTTCCGTTTTAGATCAAGCTGAATTTCATCATGCACTCAGTTGGAATCATTTTATAATTTGAATGTGTTGCCATGCAGGGGTTCCAGGTGCAGGGTGCATGATCCTTCTCATTTACCAGCCTCTGAATGGGGACAAGAGGGTTTCCCATAGGAAATTGTGAACTTCATCACAGAGATGGTGTTGGAGTCACCCAAAAGGTTAATCCTGGGTGACTTCAATGCCTCGGTTGAGGGTGAACTCTCACAGTCTGGTCAAGGTTTTCTTCAGTTAATGGACTCACTGGGCCTTGCACAGGCAGTTACCTCTGTAATTTATCAGCACAATCATGCCTTGGACTTAGCATTCTTAATGGGAATCGAGGCTAATAATCTCAAGATTTATGCAGTTAGTTGATCAGACCATTGCACGGTGAGTGTTTGTTTTGGGGCCCCTGAAATATTCATTCCCTATGGTAATGGTTCACTATCGCATTTTAGAGGGGTTGTACCCAGAAGGTCTCTAGGCAGTAGTGGATCTCCTGAACATGCTAGCTAGTTGTGTGATTATATTGGAGGAAGTGTTGATGGCCTATAAGTGGGCCATTGTCTCAGCCTTTGATGCACTTGAATTAGTCCATACATGACCCTTGACTTGGCGCTTAAAGTTCTCATGGATAGAGAGGGAGCTCAGGGAGCTTAAACTAAAGATTCAGAAGTTGGAATGCTGTTTGAGAAGATCCAGATTTGAAGAGGACAAGCTGACTTTGAGGACTCACTATGTTGAATATCAAAGGGTGTTCTCTTATAAAAAGGCAGTATTCCTGTCCAGGGAGGTCACTGCAGGAACAAACCAACTACATCAGCTTTTTCAGATTGTGGACAGACTGTTTTTTTTTTGTAGTTAATATCTTTATGTAACCCCTAAGTGGCACTATCCCAAGGGCTACTACCCCTGTCTGCTTGGCTAGTAGCAGGTTAAGGGGCCTGGGTTCTGAAACGGGTGCCTCCACCCAGAGGTCAGGGTTGGTAGTGGTCAAGCTAACCTGGGCACAGCCCTCCAGGACACTGTAACCCCCATCTTCCCTTCTAGTGGCCTGAACACTGTACAATAATCACTTTTACAATACCGCTAGTACACCACACAAGTACCCACACTGTTTGCACTTACCACCAGGGCTGGTTCCTCTGGCTCGACCCTGGGGACCCCCTGTAAAACAAGATTATGCACAACAAATAGCAACAGTACAGTACTTTATGCACAAACTGGAACCACGGTTAGATTACATGCAGAAAAAGTTAGATCTGATTTATTCAGGGGACTTGAACAAGGAAGGGGCAAAATCAGGTTAATTAGCTTAACGGTTATATCAGTCAAGCAGTTATGCATGCGCTTTGGGTCCCCCCACACAGTCACACCTCTGAGTACCCAGGTGGAGAAGAGATTGGCTAGCCAGGAGTGTTGCCCGGGGTTGGCCACCATTGCAGCTGGTTGGGGACCTGTGATGGAAAACAACATGCACAGTACACAATATTTGTAATCCAGAGCCAGAGGGCTCAGTTCGTAGAGGAAATGAAACAACAAGACAATCAGATGACACACTCAGATTAAGCTGTTGTTGCAGGGAGCTACCCTCATGATACCCAAGACTGGACACAGGCTGGACGAAAATCAAGACTGCAGGTGGTTGATCTGGAATGCCAGGAAAAGCACAGCCCACGAGTCACAGAGGCATCATTCCTGTTCAAGCGTGGAGCAGGGGGCTGATCCCCAGGCAGGTCTCTTGTCAATGGCTTCTCTGTGCAGTGGGTAGTCTGGCTGGGACAGTCTGTCAAGGCCCAGACCGCATGGAGACAAATTCGGATGCAGTCCGTTTTGGGATGGATACAGCTTCCAGCAAGCAGAACACAGTTCACACAGTGGGGAACTAACTCACGACCCACTAGCAGCTCCTCATAGCACATTCACATGTAAGGGAATTCTACTGTACCAGGCAAAGTGCTCCCTGGTCACAATAGCAAAGTCTCTGCACACACCGGCAGCTTAGGGGTAGCTGGAACTCCTGACAGGCTGATCGCATTCAGCAAAATCTTCGGTCTTTTTCAGGTTGAGCCTGGCCCACTTCAGTAGCTTACTTTAGTCACACAACTCAGATTCAGTCTGAAAACAGTTCTCTTTCCCTTCTCCGGGCAGCAGGCAGACATGCAAGCCACAATTTCAGACCTTTCCACAGAGACTGTCTCAAGCTTCTTGCTTCTTCAGCTTCCAACTTAGATCTGCCCTAAACAGCAGGCAGCTTGTGGGATTCCCTCAGATCCAAAAGATGTGGTCAGCTGATTTGGTTGTCAGTTAAAGCAAGAGCTCCCCCTTCAGTATCAAAAAAGGCACCAAAAGCCCCAAACTATAGTTCCTACAGATTTTGACTCCAGACACCTCCTGTAGTCCCACTACATTTTAGGTCCCACCAGAACTGATTGGTCCAATTTGCAGTCCAGGACCAAGATAGTGGAGACAAACAAAACAGTCCTTTCTACAAAGAAGACAGGTTAGACAAACTACATTATCATTATCACTCTAAATGATTTTCAGCAAATAGTTACATCTTTCAACAGAGCTCCCTCTCAGATTACTTATGCTGCAATCGGGCAGCTCTTAAAGAAACAGTACACAGAGGCTATACAGGCTCTGGTAATCACATTTAAACTGCTAAAATGCAGGACACCAGCTTGGCCGTGAGCATTTAGGCAAGCTCAAGGAAGACTTTCTGGGAACCCCCATTTGTAGAGGTGTTACATTTATTAAAAGTTTTCACAATACAGAAAAAAAGCAGATCATCCAGACTTTTTTGTATACAAATATGCAAAAAAGAATAATTACTTCCAGACAGCTATCCACTGGCTCCCCTAGACTTCATGCTGCAGTGGAGACTGCATAGTCCTTAAACTGCATTATTAATATTTTCTTGTTCTGCTCCTTACTTTATTTTAATCTGTGTAATGCTGTTTAAAACACCAGCTGTAAACTTTGTAATATTTAAATGTTCACTAGTTGATCTTATTCCAATTCTGCTAAAAGGAGCAATCTGGGTGTTTGCTGAATTATTGTAGAACACTTTTGTTCACCTACCCAGCCTGCCTAGTTTAATTTTATTTGGAGCTGCCAGAATGGATTGAACTGCAAGGACTTTCTCGCTAATTCTAAATGGTGCTGCCTGATATAATTTTTATTTCTCTCCCCTTATCTGTATTTGTTGTATACACACAGCATTTATGCTTCCTTACAGTGAATTCTAAAACTACTGCTTTCAGTTATTAAAAAAAATAAAATACTGCTTGTGTTTGCCTCCTTACATTTGGCTCTCCCATCCTTGGACCACAGCAGCTGTGCCAAGAATCTAAGTGGTAATTGCAGCTCTAAAATCTCCCTCCCACCCCTCCTATTATCTTCTGTGGCTCTCAGCTCTTCCTTCCACCCGGCCGATTAACTTTCCAGCTACCTCCCCATTCCCTCTCTTTGTGGCTTGTCTCTACTTTTGTGGCTTGTCTCTACTGTGTCCCCCCTCCTGTCTCTCTAAAAACTCCTTCCATACAGTACTATATTTACTAACCCCCCTTTTTTCTTTTCTTTCCATTTCCTAGGCTGCCAGCTGCTGCATCCCAGACCAGGCAGCTTTCGACGTTCTCTGCGGTGTCAAGACCTTCAAGAGCCACCTGGTGCTTCAGCTCGCCCCACAATCCACAAGCAGGAAAAACCCTGCTGGTGCTTTGTGCTGGCTCTCCCACCTCCACCTACCTATCTAACTATGCACCCTTCTTCCCACTTCCTACTTCTGTCCCTCCTCCCCTGCTTTCTTCCTCACCCCCCCCATCTCCCACCTGGCTGTCCTCACCCCACCCCACCCACCTCATCTGTTCCACTCTACCAAACACTGGACATCACACCATCCTTACTAACTCTTCTGTCTACACCTACACCCTCCTTCTATGTGATCTCCCATCAATCCATCTACGTCAATTAACATATTGTATCATGCTAATGAAATGCACCACTTGCAAACTCTCCATGCGCAACACTACTAAAGGACAGAAACTACCAACCACCTTCCCTGCATTTCCACTCATCTTTCTTATCACTGGTGATGAGAAGCTGAATCCAGGTCCCCTTGCAGGGGAACATGTACCATTCTCCCTCAAAGGCCTCAAAATCATGCACATCAGCATTAGGAGTCTCCTACCCAAACCAGACCTATTAAACTGCTGGCTAACACAAAATTCCCCCAACATACTATGCCTCTCAGAAACCTGGCTCTCCACCAAAACCCAGACTCATCCCTCACATTCCCTGGCTACTTAATAATCCACCAGGACTGAAGAAAGAGAGGGGGGGGGTGGTGTCACCATGCTCTTTAGGCACCCTCTCTCATGCACTCTTTTGAAAAAAGAATCGTCCATCAGATCACATGGAATGATCCCAATCAAATTCTCCTTTCCCTTTGCCCTTCTCTCCTTCATTGGAGTGGTCTATGCCTCCCCTCAGCTTTGCCAAGATGCACTGGCAGAATGTATCTTTGAGTTTCTGCCACTAATTCGCTCAGGTCAATTAATACTCATAGGGGACTATAACCTTGATTGGTTGTCACCCTCTTAAAAACCCACCACCACCAAACTTGAAGTCTTGATCCTCAGTCTACTAATAACTGAACCAACACGCTACAACACTCATTCCTCTAATCACTTTCTCATTGATTGGGTTTTTTCATCCCACCCACACAGAATAACTGCTGCCGGTGTCCTTGACCCTGCCATCAGTGACTACTGCATCATGTACTGTGTTAGAAAAACCCAGCTGCTAAAGTCCACACCAAAATACATCAGGATACATCCCCTGACCACACTTGACACAGTCTTCCTCCTCTCTTCATTACACAATGCACACTGGGTTCCAGTGCACTCCTCCCCAGATGTCGAGTCTGCCCTAACTCAATTCATAACCATTTTTACTAATGTCTGGAACTGTCATGCCCCAATCAAGAAAGTGAGAGTCAGGAAATTCCACTACCCCTGGATTATAACACCAATTATTCCCTTATGCAAAGCCTGAAACAGAACCTGGGCCATTTCCAAAGCTTCCCAAACAACCCACTCTAGACTCTACAGTGCTGCAATAAACTCATGCAGTAAGGTAAATAGACAGGCCAAAGCTGACTATTTTAAAAACTGTCTAAACTCAGCACACGCCTCCTCCTCTGAAACATTGTCTATTCCATCGTCAGCCCCACTCCTGAATCCAGTACCCCCACTTTCAAGCAAAATGGCATGGTTGTCACTGATCTGATGCATGTAGCAGATACCCTCAACACTTTTTTCACCACCTGTATCCTCCATGTTCAAGCTACACCAACCCCCATAGTAAATCCTCCCAAGCAAAACTCACCTAAAAACACCTTCCTATTCACACCAGCCACGGCTGAAGAAGTACTGGCTACACTCCTATCACTTAACCTATCTAAGTCAAGCCCAGATGGCTTACACCCTAATCTACTATGCCTGTCAGCCCCTGCCATCACACTCCCCTTAACCTACATACTGAATCTATCCTTCTTCACAGGCACCATTCCCAAGGACTGGAAATTAGCCTGCATCATCCTTCTCCACAACGAAGGTGACCCTTCTGCTCCTGGAAATTATTGAGCAATCTCCTTTCCCCCCACTTATCCAAGCTGCAAGAATATTTAGTACAAACCAGACTAACCAATTTATTCACCTCCACAAATTTCCTCTCCCCTACCTATCTGGGTTCAGAAAATACCACTCCACGATACCCTCCCTTCTCTGAGTCACTGGGCACATACAGTCAGCTACCAACAACATTCTCCTCACAGCTGCTGTCTTCATTGACCTGGCTAAGGCCTTTGACTCCGTGTGACACCCTCTGCTTCTAAATGCCCTGAACGACACTAGGCTTGCCTCCCCCCCACCTTACAATGATACAACTCATACCTCACAAACAGACTCTAGTCAGTAAGGATTGCAAGCTCCTCTCTCCTCTTCCCCCTTCCTCCCTATCCAATAGAGTGTCCCCCAAGGCTCTATATTAGGCCCATCCTCTTCTGCCTTTTTATAAACAATCTCCTGTCCGCTTGCTCAAACTCCCTTATCCACATGTATGCGGATGACACCATCCTCTTCACCTCCTGACCTGACCTACCCACAATCAAATCTACCCTGCAGCAAAACTTTCACTCTGTTCAATCAAGGTTCATAGCAAATCATCTCAAATTAATCACATCTAAAACTGTCTCAATGAACTTCGGTACCTCTCGCAAGTTAGCCAGGGCTCTCCCCACCCCACCAATCACATCCCTGTATGGTACTCAACTTGGTGAAGTACCTTTATAGAAGTCAAGTAATTCTTTATTGTTTAACAAATAATGTTATTATAATTTGTTGTTTAACAAACAGACAATTTACAAATAGTCAATAAATATACACTTAAAAATATCCAATAAAATTCCATACATAGACGGGTGTTTAATACTATCAATCTCTTATTGCACAAGCATCTCATTTAGTTTATAACAAGTTCACTCCCTACTTTCCTTTCAATGTATTTTTTTACTATACAGTTTCACACAAATGTAAACATTGCTTCTCAATAATGTTCATGAAAGTAATCACTGCCTCCAATGTTCTTACTGTTTGGGTGTTCATAATCATTTCTACTAATGTCTGGGGATTCCCTTCCAAAGGCTCTAAAATGGGCCTCAAAATTTTTATTCTTGCCTTCTGATAAAGTGGGCATTTAAGCAATAGATGAATTAAATCATGTTCTTCTAAATTACATCTGCATATCCCCTTGGAATCCTTCATTTGCATTAATCTATAAATTCTTTCACTTAAAAAGTATTCAAATCTATATATAATATAAAGGTTTCTTCTAACTGGGTCCTTAAGGATCATTATATATCTTTCACTCCCAAAAGTTTTCTTGTTCACTGCCAACCATTTACTTATCTTAGATTTTGAGCATCTCTCCATATCCTTTTGCTTGAATATATCTTGTCATCTTATTTTTATCTCTCCTTTCAGTTCCCCTTGGGGTTTTCTTAATACATCCGCAAAATATGTTATTAACCCATATGGTTTTATCCATTTTTCCACAATATCCATAACTGGAAATTTAAATTTCCTGTCATAGTATTCAATAACCTCATCCAAACATTGTTTTGGTAAATGTCTATCCGGCATTGCATATACCTTAAAAAGGTATAAGATAGTTCTTTCCTGTGCCAAATTTTCTGCTGAGGTCTGACCTAGTTCTGCTCTAATTAAAGCTGCTGGGGCTCCTTTAGGCAAGCCCATAATCTTTTTATAAAATATATTTATTATTCATTCTATCTTTTCATCGATATCTAATCCCCAAACTTCAGCCCCATACAAAATGTGTGATCTTATTTTTGCATTGACAACTTTTAATGCACCTTTAATGGAGCTACCCCCAAACTTATAGAAAAATCTAGTTATTACAGGCACAAACTTCTTGATTTTCAATCTTGCCTCATTAATATGGCTTCTCCATGATAGTTTTTCATTAAAAGTTATGCCCAAATATTTCAAACACTTTACTTGTTTTAGTATTTTGTCTTTATAACATATGTTAATCTTTCTTTTACTATTATTGCCAAAACCCATAACTTTGGTCTTTTCTGGGTTAATATATAGTTTACCCTTATTGCACTCTTTTTGGAATGCATTAAATAATCTTTTAATTCCTAGACTACTCATAGAAATCAAAATGATATCTGCAAATGCTAAATAAGGGTATGCTCTTTTTATGATTTTAGGCATATGATATTCATCTTTATATAATTTTTCCATTATCTGATTTAAATAGAGATTAAAGAGAATAGGTGAAAGGACACATCCTTGATTGACTTCCTTATTTCCCTCAAATTCTTTTGTACAGTCACCTCTTGGGTTAAACCTGATCTTAATCTGGTTGTTCTTATACAGTACTTTAATCATATTTAAAAGTGTTTTCTCTATTCCCATTTCTTTGATACAGTTCCATAATAGTTCACAACTGATGCTATTAAATGCCATTTTAAAGTGTGTGTCAGTGGCTCAGTATGTAGCATACTCGCCTCTGATGCCGGGAGATCAGAGGGCTGTGGATTCAGTTCCCACATCTGGCACTTGGGTTAAAATCCAAGTACTGACATTGTAGTGCAGTATGAGAGAGGTGCTGCACTTCTGAGGTGCAGTCTTTCAAATGAGATGTTAAACCAAGGTCCCATCTGCCAGGACTGGTGGTAGTTCAGGTGGGCCATGGCACTTATCAAAAAGAGTATGGGAATTTCCCTGGTATCCTGGCCAAATTTCTCTTGTTCACAAAAGTACCACGAACAGTTTCATCTGGTTCAAGGTCAGTTGGCATTCATCTGTATCCCTCTCCCCCGGGTCATGCCTGAAAATAGGCAGGATTTGTCTAGTGCATTTTCCCTGTCAACAAAAACTAAAATAAATAAATAACTAAAAAAGTCTACAAAGATGCACAATTATTTTTTCTTTTTAAGTTTTGTATATTTAAACACTAAATGCCTAAGACTAAAACACTGGTCAATAGTAGAGTGGTTCTCAACAAATCCTGCTTGTACTTCCTCAATCAAATTATTTGTCTTTATCCATACTGCTAATCTTGTATTTATTGTCCTTGTCAATATTTTTTGTGTATTATCTATAAGGCTTAGGGTCTATGGCATGCTTCGCTTTTCCCTTTTTAAAAATTGGTACTATGATTGATTTTACCCATGAGCTTGGAATCTTTCCTGTCCTGCCCACATGATTAAATAGCCTCATCAGCATTGGGACCAATAAATCTAATTGATTCTTGATCACATCAATCGGTATTCCATCTGACCCCAGGGTCTTATGTCTTTTAAATTTGTTAATTGCATTTATTACTTATTTTTCCTTTATCTTAATTTTTAATGGTGTCCAACCTCCTGAGAGTTCTTCAAATCCCACTACTACACTTGAATCTGAAAAGATTGATTTAAAGTAATTTATCCATTCATGCAGCTCTATACAAGAATCAATTTCTGAGTTATAACTTACCATACCTTTTGCCACAATTATCCAAAATTTTCTAGTATCATTATCCATAACTGCTTTTTCTAGCTCTTTCCACAGCTTCTGTCTATACCTTTTCTTACTTTTCTTAATTAGTTTATTTTATTCTTTTCTCATTTTATTTAATATTATCCTATTATTTTTTGATGTAATGTTCCTTGTTCTCCTAGTTTATTTAATTTTCTCTTCATTTCTAAACACTCCATTGTATATCAAATTGCTCCTTGTTTCTTAGGGTATATTTTAACCTCTTTCTGGACCAAATTAGCGATACTACTGATTATACTTTCATATTTAACAATATATTCATCTTCCCTACATTCTTTGAAAGTTTTCATATTCTGTCCTATACCCTTTAATACCAATATATCCCTAAAATGTTGTTGGTTGATCTCCCTCTAATTTACTTCTTTTCTAATTTTGATCACATTTGATAGACCAGTATTACTATATTTTATTCTATCTACTTTTTTAAAATGGATTTCCAAGGGGAAATGATCGCTTTCACTCCATTCTCTACTTAAAATCCAAAAATTCTGAAACTAAATTGATATTTATCCAAGCCAAATCAATCACTGAGGCCCCATTGAAGTATATGAATGTGAATTAGCCCTCGTGATCAGATTTGGACCTTCCATTAATTAACACCATATTTCTTCCTCTTAGTACCTTGGCCATTCTCAAGCCTCTGTTGTTGCTTTTCCTATCCTTTGTATTTCTATCATTTTGTAAATTCTCTATATCTCCTGCAATCATGTACTCTTGAATATCTTTTGAGGGTCTTACTATATTACCAACTCTGGCATTTACATCTCCTAAAACCATTAGACCTACTAATGGATTATTTTCCAATTCTTCATCAATTATTTTTACTAATCTCTTTATGATTTCTTCCCTTTCAGTTTTTCCTTCACTTGGTGATATATAGATATTTATTATGACCACTGAATTATCCCCAGAGTAATTTTAAGACCCTGAATATTTCCAGATTTGTTTCAATTTATTTTAATTCTGTTGCCAAATTTACCTTAACCCAAATTAACAAGCCTCCCTTTCTCCTCCCCACATTTTTTGTTCTTAATTGCCAGTGAATTAAATGCCCCATATCCATTCAACATAATCTCCTTGCTTTCCCAAGTCTCCTGGAGGCAAATAATGTCAAATCCTTTAAGATATTTCAACAGCTCTCGATTCCCTAATTTATTACTAATACCCAATATATTCCAGGACAGGATTCTCAACTACTGATTGCTTGGTTTATCCCCTTCCATTCTCTTTCTTATAACTTCTTGTCAATCATCATCAAGCTCTTCCAAGATAGTAAATTTGTTTATATTTTCCATCATCATAAGCCACTCTTGCTGTGTTTCTTTTTTTTTTATTTTTTCAGTCAGACAGTCATCTTCTATAAATAAATGTATCCCCAATAGGTCCAATTCTGGAATAATTTTAACCAAGTCCTCAAAGACCAACTCTTTGTCCAGCCACACAGTTAATTGGCCATTCTTTACCCATCTTGTAGCCTTACAAATCATCTTTCTTAAATCCACTATTTTAATTAGTGGTTCCAAGAAATCTCCAATTTTATTTTTTAACTTTACACTATTTTCATTAGGTGGTTGCTCCAAACCAAATATAAATATCTGATTAATCTTTTTGGTTTCTCCATCATTTTTCTTTCTTGGGTCTTTATGTTCTCTTTGGAAATAATCAGGAAAAAAATCCCTAATATTCCAATTTCACCAGTCTTAATTCTCAGTGTTTTTAGCATTTTAACCTTGTTGAATATTATGGTTTGCAAAACAGAGAATTGGTCTGTCACAAGCAGTGCCCAATTTTCATCCTTAATCAGTCTAATGCTACTAAAATTAGACAATAGAGCATCATCTGTTGACACCAGTCCTGAAATCATTTCTTTTTTATATTATCCCTCAAGGAAATTTCATTTTCGTCATGTATTATAGTTACCTCATATAATGGTAACACAAAGTCTGAACTCTTGGTTTTCTCCATAAACTTATAAAAATCATTACTAACTTCCTTATTTTCATTACTTTCTTGACTTTTACTTTCTTTTTCCCTACCTTTGCAATATTTTTCAATTCTTCCTTCCTCCCTCTCTTTTCATTCTTCCTTCTGTTATTACTAGTCTGCTTTGGTACTCCATTAACTCTTATCCCATCTGACATCATAACCCCTACTACCTTAGCTGGTTTATCCAATGCCTTTACCTCTTCTATTTTCCTTGTTTTTGTCCTTTCCTGTTCTCCCTGTCCCCCTTTAGCAGCATTTTTACTTTTTTTCAACTGATTTCCTTTCTGTATTCTCTGTTTACTGGGGTTACTCATATCTAGTCCTTTCTCCATTTTGTTCACCTCAATTGTACTATCCTCAGTCTTTGTTGTAGCTGATTCTTCCACACCCTGTAAATTGCCTACTTCCTTGTGAAGTTCCACTTTTTCCTCTTTCTCCCATTTCTCCCCCTAGTTCCATAAAGTCCTATATTTATGTTTCAGATCTCGACAAATACCATTGTTTCTAAACCTAGGTGAAGGTAACATAATTAGTTCCAAAGAGTCTCCATAACTCTCCATTCCCTGGTCATATTCTTGTTCGTATTCCTTTTCTTCTTTTTTTCTCATTCTTTTTTTCCTAAATGTATCTGAAGCTATTGAATTGCCTTTTCGTTTTCTATCAAAATTCCTTTTGTAAATTTTAAATCTTTAGAAATTCTAATTAATTGTTCATAAATCAGAATATTGGCCTGTGTTGGATCCCTTAATGCTCTCCCTATCGCCTTCATACAAGTATCTAGGCATCTGGCTGGATCCCCAACTCAGCTTCTCCAAACATATCAATTGCATATCCTCAAAGCTCCACCCAAAGGACAGCAACCACTACCAAAACAAAGATTCTATCTCCCCCTCACTGTTCAATGCAAACTACTGGTTAAAATGATAACACCTATATTTGACTATGCCAATGCAGTTTACAGCACTGCTCCAGCATCATAACTCTCCAGACTTGACTCCCTTTACCATGCCTTCTGCCACTTTACCACAAATGCTCCCACAAAGACACACCACTGCTCTCTTCTCTCTTCTCTGCAGTTCCCTCCCCTACCACATCACCATCTCCTTCACTCTATCTCCTTAATCTCAAAATATTGGTTCAATCTTCTCCCCTCCTACCTCTCCAGCAATCTCATTCCCACTCCCACCTCACCTTACTCCCTTTGAACTAAAGATTGCCACTGCTTCTCCCTTCCAAAACCATCCTCAAATGCAGGAAAATCTGCCTACACCTACCAACTCCCCTCACAATGGAACTCTCAACCTCCCCTCATACAAAATGCCAAATCATACTTCTCTGTCAGATCTCAACTGCACCACCTCCCCACCCCCTCATGCTCCCATAACATCAGTTAATCCATGTACCCTATAATAATTGTTGCAATCCTTGTTTACCACACTTCATTGCACTTGACTATTGTTTCTTGATATTACAGTAGTAGCCACAGACATGGCCAGCTATTTCCAGATATTTTGCGAAATTTCTAAAAAGTTTATTTCTGCTGCCCCTACTGTAGAAATGGAGAAAGCATTAGATATATCTGGAAATATCACAGAAATTTCAGGAAATAGCTGGCAGTGTCTGTGGCAGCTACTGTACATGTGAATTAATATATGAATGGTCTCTGCCCCGACCAGGGTCCACAGCTCTGCCAGATCTCAGGACCCGGCCCCCGGACAGATGGCATCCCTGGAGCTGCTGCCTGAGACTGCAAGCCTGGCACAAAGCCTGAAGAGCTGATCTCTGCCCCTGACCAGGGTGCACAGCTCTGCCAGATCTCAGGACCCGGCTCCCAAATGGACGGCATCCCTGGAGCTGCCATCCAAGACTACAAGACCAGCCACAAAGTTTAAAGAGGTACTGCTGCTGCTAAACCAATCAGAAAGTGAGTGCTTCCTCTGGCTACACTCCGATTGGTCACTTTCTGCTCTCTGTCTGTTTGCCTCCTGGTGCTGTTCTAAACTGCATTTTTTTAACTTTAATCAAGCCTAAAAGACCTGTAATTACTGCTGAAAAGCAGAAAAGTGTTTAAACTGTTGGCATTTACAGTTGATTTACTGATTAAGAGTGATTACAGTCCTTTTCTGAACATCTGTGTGTCTCAACACCATTTGGTGCCTCTACCCCTTTGTTTTGCTAGGTCTCCTGCTGAGACTGTCTACCACACAGCCCTCAGCCTGTTCTTAAATTCATCTCTCTCTCTCTCTCTCCTGCAGCTGATATCTGCCCCTGACCAGGGCGAACAGCTCTGCCGGATCTCAGGACCTGGCCCCTAGACAGATGGCATCCCTGGAGCAGCTGCCCAAAATCACGAGCCCTGCCACAATGCCTGAAGAGGTACTGCTGTTGCTGCCCCGCTGGTGCTGCATGCCATCTCCCCACCCACCCTATCTCGACTATTATATTTATAGCTGTAGCAAGTCACATGACCTGAAATTACCTGAAATTACTAACAGTCTACTTTCCCATTGGCTCCTTATATTCTTTCTCCACTAGGGGGACATGGGAACATTTTGCTCACCCTACAGCTATCTCAGTATTACCTTCACAGGCACCATATACTATCTCCTGCCACTATGCCACACCTTAACATGTGCTAGCCTTACCCACATCACCTAATCTTGTTGGCTTTGAGCAGCGCTATCATAGGGATGACAGGTACGCCTGCTGTTCTGACCTCATATCTAGCTACACTCCTGAAGCCACCACAGTAAACTACCTAGGAATGCTGCCACACACCCTGACACTGTGTAACTTCAATTACCTGCACTACTCCTCACTTCCTTGTGCCTCTCTTACTTGCCTGCCTTCCTACTGATCACGCTGCTCAATATATCATCAACTGCTCCCTGTAGTGTACAACTACCTGGATGCCATGCTCAGTGCTACTCAGCAACCCATAAATATTGCAAAGCTAGATTCCTCGCTCTCCTGCTCTTCTTCCTGCTGGCTGGTGTTGTCCACCCCAACCCTGGTCCCCCTTCAACGAACCCCCTACTCCCCTGCATGCACTCCCCCATTCCCCTAGCCCTCCCGAATGGCATAAAAATGATCTACCTAAATGCCCGCAGCCTTACCAACAATCTACCCATACTGCAGGTCATGGTCCTCGAATATAAACCTGACGTCGTCATCATCTTGGAAACTTGTCTCTCAGGTTATATCATAGACCAAGAAGTCCTTATTCCTGGATTTACTGTAACTCATATGGACAGACAATTAAGAGGTGGCAGAGTGGCAATCTATGTCTCCACCTCCCTACAGCACACCGTTGTCTTGAAAGTCACCTCTCCTTCCTCTCACGAAGCTATCCTCCTCAACCTGAAGCTTCCCTACTGCTGCCCTCTATTTATCACAGGAGTATACTGCCGCCCGGGCCAACCCCCTTCCCAAGTTGCTGATCTGATCAGAAACTAATGGCCCTTGCCCACGCTGGTGAGCTGTACATACTGGGCAACCTTAACATCAATTGGCTCTCTAACACACTAGCCAAAACTCACTCTGACATAAAGTCACTAAACTTAACACAACTAATACATGAACCTACTTGCATGAACTACAAAACTAATAACCATTCCCTACTGGACCTAGTCCTTATGTCTCACCCCCACAGGGTCAAGGCCGCTGGCCTCATACCTGATGCATTTAGTGACCATCATCCCATATATATGGTGTGCAAAATACATAGGCAAAAAATGCCCCACAAAATCCTCCTAACCCTGACCTACTCTTCCCTTGACACTCTACCTCTTCTTCAAGACCCCACCAACACTGACTGATCCCCACTTACCTCCTGCACCTCAATTGACACTGCATTCCAACTGTTCTGCAATAAGTTCCTTCAGGTTTGGAACCAATACACACCACTGCATAAAATCAGAGTCCAGGGCAACCACCTGCCCTGGGTAATCCCTGAGCTCCTGTGCTGTCAAAGAGCCCAGGACACTGCTTGGTGTAAACACAAGATACCAAACTGCCCCAGGTATCTCCAACGATACAAGGAGCTTTGAAATAAGTGTACCAAAGCTATCCAGCTGGCTAAAACTAAACACTACCTGGCTAACTTCCACATCAACACAAACAAACCTTCCAAATTCTGGAAAGTTGTCCAGTCCCTCTTTTCCCTTTCCACCAAGCCCCCCACTCCTACCCTTAGACTAAATCTCTCAGATATCTCTGATCCTATGGCTGTCACTGACTGCTTTAACTCCCATTTCTTGTCCTGCACTGCAATGCTCCAAACTGCCCCCCTGATGCACATGCATTCCT
The DNA here is from genome assembly GCA_016271365.2 of Neoceratodus forsteri. NCBI lineage: Eukaryota > Metazoa > Chordata > Ceratodontiformes > Ceratodontidae > Neoceratodus > Neoceratodus forsteri. Next base: position 538,809,000 of record CM057455.1, read on the forward strand.
CCACAGGCCTGCCTCCACTCCCTGTTTCCCCTTCCTCTACTCCTCCAGCTCCCCCTACCCCCTTCTTCTTCACCCACATCTCTCCTGCTGCTGCCCTACAGGCCCTTCAGTCTATCAACCCTGCTAAAGGCTCCTCCCCAGATGGCCTTGACCCCAAGCTCCTCTCTCTGTCTGTGACCACCATTGTCTAGCCTATATCCATCTTGATAAACCTCTCCTTTGTCTCTTCCACTGTCCCTATAGCCTGGAAACACGCTACAGTCCTACCACTCCCTAAAGGAGGTGACCCCTCCTCCCTTAGTAACTATCACCCTATCTCTCTCCTTCTTACCCTGGCTAAGCTACAGGAGCACATAGTACTTGAACAACTCTCCTCCTACATTACTGACTCCTCCTTTCTTACTTCATTCCGAGCTGGCTTTGGAAAACACCACTCCACTGACACCTCACTCCTATGGCTGACTGACGCTATCACCACTGGCATGGACAAAGGCCTCATAACCTCAGCTTTTTTATTGATCTGGCCAAGGCCTTTGACACAGTCTCCCACCCTTTACTCCTGTCCTGCCTCAGCACCGTTGGTCTCTCATCTAATGCCATTGAATGGTTCCGGTCCTATCTGTCAGGCAGAACACAATCTGTCCACATAGCTGATGCCATCTCCTCTCCCCTCCCCATTACCATGGGAGTCCCCAAGGGATTGGTACTTGGGCCTCTCCTTTTTTCAATCTTCCTCAATGACCTCCCTCAGTTTTGTTTATCATCTAACATACGCATATATGCAGATGACACTGTCCAGTTCACAACTGGAAATTCTGTCACTGATGTCACTGCCAGGCTCCAGCTGGATTTTGAAAATGTACGATGTTGGCTAAGTGAGCACAACCTCTTCCTAAACTCAAAGAAAACAGTCTCCATGACTTTTGGTACTAGGCAGAGATTGCTAAGGCTCCCTTCCTATCTCACCTTTTACACCATTGATGGGACTGTATTAGAAGACACCTCTTCCTTCCGCTTCCTTGGAGTTTGGCTGGATAGGAACCTAAACTTCTTCATCCACATTGATGCCATTCTAAAGAAACTCCAGCCTAAGCTAGGGGTCCTTTATCATAACAGGGGTAGTATTCATCGTCTGTCGAGGTGAGAACTGGTACATAAAATGATACTGCCAACTTCTAACTACTGTGCCCCTCAATCCTTCTTATCCAGGCTTGAACATCTTTTTAACTCCTTCTGCCAGTTTGCCCTGGATGCCCCTGCTCTGACACATCACTGCACTCTTTACCACTCTCTAAATTTTCCCTCACTTATTGACAGGAGAACATTGCATGTGGCAAAGTTTACCTCTAAATTCTGGCTAGGCCCACTCCCTTCTTACCTGTCCACCTCCTTATCTGCCCCTCACCCCACCAAATACACCCTCCGATCTGATGACTCTCGCTCACTGAATATACCCTACAGAAATACTACATCTGGCCAAATGGCATTCTCCCATCACCTACCTAATCTATGGAACCAACTATTGTCCCAAATCCGCCACTCCTCATCAGTCTACTCTCTCTCTCTACATCACTAGCAAACTACCTAGTGATGAATTGCAACTGTATCTAGCCCCACGAGGCCCTGCTTAGCTGCTTGTCTATACCTCCTCCTTCCTGCGGCTGGGCCAAATATCTGCCTCCTATCCCAAACTCCTCTTGCAATCATAGCACTTCTGCAACTTAGCACTTCTATCTCCCCTACTGTTCCACCCCCGAGTACCTTTTGATTATACCCCCTGTCAGCCACTCACAAATGTATCCTAATCAAGAAATGTTATTAGCCATTCTTGGTTGTTAACTGTACAGTCTGTCTATATGCTGCTAAGATGTATGTATCCTGTTGTACTACTATTGTTCCCACTCCCCTTCCGCCAGGATGTACTGTGAGACAAGCATTATTGCTCAGTGTAACCTTCCTGGTGAAACATTTCAATAAATGAATAAATAAATAAAATATACAAACTGCTCTGTGATGCTCCTTCACATGCTGTTTATATGCAAATAATGCAACTTCTTCACTGTTGTTCCCTGTTATTCTGTTAGCTATTCCATTGTTATTGCAGTCTTTTCCTTAGCACTTGATTGTTTTATTCCTTTTTTATGTTTGCTTGCACGCATGTGCAAGAAATATAGTGCAGTCATCTGAGTTTTTCAGAGGTGTGTCAGCATCTTCCAATTCAGTCAGTGTGTTTGCAGGCATGGTCACAGTTCTCCAATAACTGCTGGAGCTGTCTATGACAGCAGTTGAAAATGCAGTGGCATACAGTTGAAAGAGGGAGCTACGCTTCAGTGAGCAGCTCCCCCCCCCCACACACACACAGTTCAACAATGTTGGTTACCTGATAGATTGCTGTAGTCTTGTCTAGCTTAGAGAGACAAGCCACACATCATTACTTAAATAAACTGTTCCCTGCCACAGCAGGACCGCCAAAATGTGTGGGTGCCTAACAGTCCTTACACATGCCAGCTCTCCAAAGCACACCTTCATGGACTCCATGGGTTCTAATCCTCCAGAAAAAAATACCTCAGCATTTGATGTGAAAACTCAGACTTCGTTGTATGTGTAATTCCAAGCGTTTTCTCTTACTAGACTCTGTGAATGTGAACTCCCCACTACTAAAACCTATGCAAACGAACTTGAGCATACTGTACTACCTGCAGCTGAAGCAAAGAACAGCCAGAATGCACAAAGGAGAACATACTGCTATGCATTTCAGCAGCAGCCAGTGGGGGAGGTTTTCATGACTGAAGCACTTTAATGCACCTTTTAGTGCGATCATATACACACCCATGTGTGGTAATTCACTAAACTGCACACTTAGTCTGGTAATGCAGCTTCAAAATATTTTTTTTTTCTCTGAATTGCCATAAGCTGGCATTTTTATGTGACTGCAGAAACAAGATGCTGTATGTCAGCCATGTGTCTGCATTCCCACACTCATCCCCCTCACACCTCTCAAACAAAGCCACTGGTGCTTACTGAATTGAGAAAAGTTACATGGATTTCAGAAGTTGTGCCAGATGCACTGCACATTGTCTCATCCACTCTCTTTGTTTCAACCCTCCACCCCCACTTCTCTTGGGCAAAGCATGAAGGCTGGTTCACACTAGCACATTCAGATACTTAATAATTCACACTTCCTTTCAAATCAGGGAAAGGCATGCTGTTGGTCTATTACACTACGAAAACAAGCATTTGTCAATGCCCGAACGTTAAACTTGCAGGTATTTGCAGATTTGGCATTGGACATGGCTTAAAAAATCAGTGACAAAGAAGTAGGCATTTGTCAATGTCAAATGTTGCTTGCTTCTATGTGCTGTTTAGGTATTTGGAAGTCATTGGAGTGCAAATATTGAAAATTCTGCGAACTTATGAAAGGCGAGGGAACTCACGCGAATGCACACTCAGAAAAAACAGTCATTTTAGGAATTTTTTCACCAAATTTTCAACATAGCCATTTAAGACCTCTGCTCATGAACAGTGTCACTGTGATTTTCTTAATGTGTCCCATACATTGAGTCCGCACACCGAACTGCACCATTGTGCTTCACATGGGTAAAACACATTTTGGGCAGGATGTGAAAATGACAGCTGTTCTGCTCATAAGGAGGTGTGGTAAAATGGCAATGTTGAAAATCTGAGAGAAATATTGAAAATTCGCAAACCCACGACCGCGCATGAACACGCATAGCGCACGCTCATAAAACAGTCATTTTAGGATTTTTTCACCAATTTTTCAACATAGCCATTTTAAGACCTCTGCTAATGAACAGTGTCACTGTTATTTTCTTAATATGTGCCATACATTGAGTTACGCACACCGACTGCACCATTGTGCTGCCATGGGTGGAAACACATTTGGGCAGGATGTGAAAATGACAGCTGTACTGCTCATAAGGAGGTGTGGTAAAATGGCAATGTTGAAAATCTGGAGTGGAAATATTGAAAATTCGCAAACCTCTGACGTGCGCTAGGAACTGCGCAACGCACGCTCATAAAACAGTCATTTTTAGGAATTTTTTCACCAAATTTTCAACATAGCCATTTTAAGACCTCTGCTAATGAACAGTGTCACTGTGATTTTCTTAATGTGTCCCATACATTGAGTTCGCACACCGACTGCGCCATTGTGCACTACATGGGTGGAAACACATTTTGGGCAGGATGTGAAAAATGACAGCTGTACTGCTCATGAGGAGGTGTGGTAAAATGGCAATGTTGAAAATCTGGAGTGAAAATATTGAAAATTCGCAAACTTACGAGCGTGCATAGGAACTGTGCAACGCACACTCGTAAAACAGTCATTTTTAGGAATTTTTTCACCAAATTTTCAACACAGCCATTTTAAGACCTCTGCTCATGAACAGTGTCACTGTGATTTTCTTAATGTGTCCCATACATTGATTTTGCACACCGACTGCGCCATTGTGCGCTACATGGGCAGAAACACGTTTTGGGTGAGATGTGAAAAATGGCAGCTGTACTACTCATAAGGAGGTGTAATAAAATGGCTATGTTGAAAATCTGGAGTGAAAATATTGAAAATTCGTGAACTTATGAGCCTGCGTAGGAACTGTGCAATGCACGCTCGTAAAACGGTCATTTTTAGGAATTTTTCCAGCAAATTTTCAAAATAGGCTTTTTGAGAGCCCACCTTATGAACGCTGGCACTGTTGTTTCATTAATCAGGCCCAAAAGGTGATTTCACAGCAGTGACTGCGAAATCACCCTTCGGGCCCGAATAACGCCATGACAGTGACAGAATTCATGAGAAGGGGTCCCAAAAACCCCATGTTGAAAATTTGGTGCAAAAATTCCAAAAATGCCTAAGATATACAACAAAGTTGAAAAAACCTAACTAGCCCATTATACAGCTTACCGGCATTTCCTCAGTTCGTGGTCGGCTTTGAAGAGTGCAGATGTGTTCCCGGTCCAGCGATGATCGTCATACCAAGCTCTGGAAGTAAGTATGGGGTGAGGGTGTGAGGGAGGCAGGAGTCGCAGTGGGTGGGTGCAGGGTTCTGCGGGAGGAAGGTGGGAGACTGCATGGGACCGTTTTAATTTACAGGTTTTCTTTTTCCTATAATTGGACGACGGGCGTTTGCCATGCTGGGGTGGGCTCCCAGCATGCCAGAAGGATGGCTGGGGAGGCCGTGGAGCTGATTGGGGATTGGGCACCCCCCGTTGGCAGACAACGTGGGACGTTTGCCACACTGGGGTGGGCTCCCAGCGTGGCAGCAGAGAAAGCTGTTTGGGGGAGGTGGAGCTGACGGAGGATTGGGCACCCCCGTCAGCAGACGACGCAGGATGTTTGCCATGCTGGGGTGGGCTCCCAGTGTGGCAGCAAAGATTTGGGGGGGGCGTGACGTGCTGCAAGCACACAGCGGTGGTTTTCTTTGAAGAGAAGACCACCATTGTCATACACAGCACCGCAGCGATTGGTGCAGGACCACCACACCTGCTTAACAGAGCAGGGGATTGCACAGGGCAGGCACTCCTCCAAAGTGTCCCATTCTCCCAAGACGTTCCTTGCGCATGCGCGAAAGCAAACGTAAAACCAAAAAACAAATGATGGACTTTAGAGGACACAGTAGCAGTGCTATCACATTGATTTTGCATTTTCCTGTAACTCTAGTGCAAATTTTCCTCCCCACATTTCATTATTTCACATGAAGCAGAATTGCTCTGATGCCCCTGAAGCAAATGATTATTTACCTTTTAATGGACCAACATAGATGTAACAACAAGAACAAAGTGCTCTAGCTTTCGGACCAACCAGTCCTTCTTCAGAAGCTCATGGCAGTTGTTTAGAAAATACAATACTTACAACAGCTAGATAATGCAGAGAAAAACAGAAAAAAATCCCCATTGGTTTAAAATACTCATTTAAAAAAAAAAAACAGAAGATGATGTCAGAGAAGTTTAACAGTACTATACTGCCTTCAGCCAGAAGCAACCTTGTTTTTTTTTATTTAGTTGTTTAACCAGGTACAGCACACTAAACTGAAAGCTTTTTTTTACAGGAGCAACCTGGGAGCACAAGGAGGTTAAGTGACTTGCTCAGGGTCACACAGTATGCAAGTGGAAGCTGTGGGATTCAAACCCAGGTCTGATCTGCTGGATGTCACCAGATTGACAGCTCAGAGCCTTAGACCACTGTGCTATACTGCCTGGTGGAATCTGCTTGGTGGAACACACATACAAAGAATCCTACTGCATATAAATTTAATTGACATAAGATAACACTGCTGAAGCAGATAACTCCTAAATCAAGCTGTGAGTGTCACAGTTAGTATAAGGATGTGATTACTGAAAGGCAACCCCCACCCAGATTAAAGACAAACTAAGATTGTTATAGGGCTCATGAAGTTTCAATGTCTGCATTATAGACAAGAATTTACCAGTAAAGTTGTCTTAAAGACATAAGTGCACACTGTGTGATATGTAAAACCTAGCTGGACCTGTCACCCAGCTGTACTCTCCAGCTAGACATAAGGCCCAAGAAATTTCAAAAACCTCAGCACTATATAAATGATAATTTAAATATAAATTGATAATATTAGTATCAAACAAAAAACTCTAGTTGAGGAACCTCAAGGAATTAAGACCACATAGCCTGATATGTACTGATGTCAATATACACTGAGAATGTAACAACTTGATGTACCACAAGTGTCTAAGGAATCTGAAAAAGAGATAAAAATGTAATTTCTCTCCTCCTCTTCATACAAACAATACACCCTAACCCACCCCACATCACCATAATGTGGGTGGGGGAGATACATAGCTTTAAGGAGATGTTGTCTCTCTCTCTCTCACCCCCCTTTTTCCCTTCTCTCTCTCTCTCGCTCTCTCTCCCACAGACACACACACACACACACACACTCACTCACCGTCTCCTAGTGAACCTATATTCACTTCAGTCACTGCAATTGTTCCCCAAAGGAATTCAAATTGTCATGAAATCCTGAGTAAAAGGGCTTATGTCTGATGCCCCTGTAAACAATGCAAGTCAATGGGAACAATTTCCCTGTAAATGACTCCCTATAGATCTGGGAGCCCTGCTGTATGTAGTCTGCCAGGGTCTTACAATATAATTCTTATTTTAATGCAGTGCATTCAAAAAAATTATACTGAAGCAAATGGTTTGTTGCCTTTTACTGAACCAACATACATGGATGTTACAAAAAGAACAAAGTGTCTAAGTGTTTGGCCCAACAAGGTCTTCTTCTGAAGCTTACATGAGTAAACTTACAAGGGATGTTCTAGCCTGTGTGACAATGGTTTCAACTATGCCACTGAACTTGAAAAAAACAGCAATTAAATAGCTTAGGATAATGCAGGATATATAAATGAAATCAGCGCGCACATGTGAAGGCATTGTTGTCATGTCAAAAGACAGCAACAGTATAGCAGCTACCTGAATTCACCTGCTTTTACTTGCTGTTTTAAAAGGGGAATTTTTTTTAAATATCCTGTAAATAGTTTCACAATAATTCCCTCATACCTTTACCAGGTGTCTGCTCTACATAATTCAATGGTTGGCAGCTCCTCCACAACAACAAATGAACAGAGACTATTTTAGTTGTCATTTTCATATCTCACCAAAATGTGTTTCAGCAGCATGTAGCGCTTACAATGGCACAGTTGTTGTGCGAAATCAATGTTTGGGACAGATTAAGAAAATCACAGCGACATTGTTCATGAGCAGAGGTCTTAAAATGGCTATATTAAAAAATTTGGTGACGAAAGTTCATAAAATGACTGTATTATGAGAGAGCATTGCGCAGTTTCCACGCACCCTCATAAGTTCATGAATTTGTAATATTTTCAGTCCAGATTTCCACAACTGGCATTTTTCCACATTCCCTTATGAACAATACAGCTGTCATTTTTCACACCATGGCCAAAATGTGTTTTCGCACTTCCAGCGAAGAAATGCATGGTCACTGTGGGAAATCACTGTTTGGGACAGATTAAGAAAATCACCATGACACTGTTCATGAGTGGAGGCCCAAAATGCCTGTGTTAACAATCTGCTGTAAAAAATCCCCCAAACTAATTACATTACGGGTGTGCGTTGTGCAGTTTCTATGCTCACTCATGACTTCACCAGTTTTTCTGATATTTTCACTCCAGATTTTCAATATTGCCATTTTTTTTACACCTCCCCATGAACAGTACAGCTGTCATTTTTCACATCCTGTTCGAAATATGTTTTCACAACTGTGGTGCCAAATGGCGTAGTCACTGTGCAAAATCAGCTTTCAGCTAACAAACTGATATTGCCACTGTTCATAAGGTGGGGGTCACAAAAAACAATGCTGAAAATTTGGAGTGAAAATGCCAATGAACGTCTGAGGCGTTCCCTGTAGAGACTGACAGGCCTCAGGGTGTGACTTGGGATTGTCGCCTGTAATGCTCATACCATTCCACCCCCACCCACACCCTGCAGCCAGTGAGAGGCATCGAGTTGTGCCTTGGACTCTTCGGCCTCAAAGTTCACCCCATTCTCCTATACTGCACCCATCTCACCATATTTCCTAATAGAATGGGGTCAACATAAGGGCCAAAGACCCCAAGGCACACCGTGACACCTGTCGGTGTCTGCAGGGTAGGGTGTCGTGAAATGCCATAGCCGTTATGCCTGACAACCCAAAGGCACACCCCAATGCCTGTCAGTATCTGCAGGGTGGTGGTGGGGTTGGCTTCAGTTCAATACTTCACTGCCATTCCTAATATGCAGCTCTGTAACTCCTACACTACCACTGCCAATGCCAGCAAGCAAACATTCGGCATTGACAAATGCTTGTTTATATTACCTGTGGAGAACTGTACCAACTGTTGTATGATGCTCATCCTGTTTGCTGTTCCTGTGTTGTTTGACGATCCATGTTTTATTGTTATCCCATTTCCTGTTTTCCCCAGGTCACACCTGGAAATGACTTTCGACTCAGTGTGCATTTCCTGGTTACCACAGTTTAAATAAAACAAATAACTTACAATCAAGTAATTGCAATGTTAAGAGGAGATTTAAAACTCGTTTGACTTACTTTTGATGTTGTTCTCTCCCACCTTACCAAAATCCTTAATATGTCCCTTTGCCTTGGGTAGTTCTCCTCATCCTGGAAATGTGCAGTTATCACACCATTACTTAAGGGTGGTGATTGCACTGCTCCCAGCAATTACCTCCCCATCTCCATTCTCCCTCCCCTTTCCAAGACCTTGGAAAAAGTTGTCTCAGACCAATTCACTGAATATCTCTCCAATCATAACTGCTTTTCCCTGGTTCAGCACTGCTTCTGTAGTGGGCACAGCACTACTACTCCACTTCTTGAGTATACGTCCTTCCTACATCAAGCCCTTGACAATGCACACCTGGTAGGATCTGTCTACATAGATCTTACAAATGCATTCGACCCTGTCAATCATGCCATGTTGCTTCACTCCCTTCCTTCTGTGGGCCTCGCCCCTGAGGCAGTGTCTTGGTTTGCAAATTACTTGTCAGACCAACCCCAGCAGGTTAGGCTCTCCTCTTGCTGCCCTGTTCATATTAGTGTCCCCCAAGGGTCTATACATGGCCCTCTCCTATTTAGTCTGTTCCTCAACTCACTTCCCCAATCCTGCCCTGGTAAAATTCTCCTCTATGCAGATGATGCCATTATCTTCAAAAGCCACCCCCACCCCTCTACTCTACAAGACTTGCTCCAAGAGCATTTCCACATTACTGAATCCTGGTTTGTGTCTCATACGTTAATCCTCAACTGTAATAAAATCAAATCTATGGTTTTTACCCACTTCCAAAACCAGCTTCACTACCTCAGTCTATGCATCTGTAACTGCCAATGTTTCTATCAAGCAAGTCTCTACATTTAAGTACCTGGGCTTAACCCTAGATACCCACCTCTCCTACCATACTCACATCCAAGGTCTCCTATCTGCTCTCAACTCCAAGATTGGAATGCTATACCATCACAAACACCTCCTCACCCTTGAGGCACTCTGCCTGGCAGTATCTTCATTTGTTCTCTCCATTGTAGACTATGGTTTAGTGATTTATAGTACAGCTGACCAAACCTCCCTCTCCCATGTAAAAAATCCCCTGAATAAATCCTGCAGGCTGGTCACTGGCTATGACAGATGGACTCACACCTGCAACTTATACAAATCCACAAATTGGCTAAATCTGGAAGCCAGACTTAAATATCATACATGCATCCTTACCAAAAAAATATCTCTCAGAATTATCCCACCTGGTCTTGACTCTCTTGTCTCAATAGCCCCTCCACCCGCTCGAGTGTCCAGAAGTGCCTCTAGGTCATCCCACCTGGAATCCCGCTGCAGAACCTCCTTGTGTCAAAGGGCCTTTTTATACTGGGCACCTAAGTGGCTAAATGACCTCTCAACTACCATCTCCCTGTTACCTAGCCTTGGCCCTTTCAAAACAGCCCTTAAGAACTACTTCCTTGAGCAATCAGCCTGTGAGTGCTACTGACCCTTTCTACACCCTGTGTTGCTTGGTCTACTGTTATACTCACAACAGTGTATATTGTGTTCCTGGCTTCCTTTGTTGCTTACAGTTGTATTTGTCTCATCAGTTGTTTGACCCTTGGTTAATTCTAAACTGCTATGCTTGTTAATTTGTCTTACTGCTTATAACTAAGGCCCATCAGGCCTTCTTCAGTTTGTCTTGTGAAATTGTTTAATTGCATTGTTACTCATTTGCTTCCCTCTACCGTACTCTCTTCCCACTTTTGTATTTTGATGATGTGGAACATTTGCAAAAGAGTCTATGACCCAAAGGTTGCATTTCTGACGCACTAAATAAATAAAAGAAAAAAAAAGCTTATACAAAAATTAGATATAGGGTATATAAGTATCAATTCATCTTCAATGGTTGCTAGAAAAAACAAAGTGGTCTTGAGCCTTGTATACAGTACTGCAACAGGATTCTAGTTAACTCCATAAAAAATCAACATATTTAACATGAACAACAGATCAACTAATGGGGTAATTTCAGATACCACTTGGCAACCAACACCAAAACAGGGGGCAGAAGCTTAGTAACCACTTGTAAGGGTGCAAAGGCTTAAAAAGATTGTCATGAGAGGTCTTGAGGCTAAACGTTAGCTACATAGGGGTAACTGTTCAGTAGCTTACATAACAGCACCAGAAATATATGACAAGAAAGGACTCCAGATGTTGTTGTATGTGCAAAGATTATCAATAGCTAAATGAGTAAGTCTTTTGTTACTGTATGTGCTAGTGTCCACACTGCTTGTTTCCATCGGAGTAGGGAGGTAGTGTCTTGGGATCTCCATTGTTGTAGCAAGATGTAGTTGTCCACTATAGAGACTGTGACTATATGAGCTGAGTGATCTGATCTCTGTTGAGACAGGGCACTGCAGAAGAGGAGCATAGGAGAAAAATTGGTGGTGGTAAGATATCTGGCAGCATAAGACTGTCTGACAGGAAGCATGAATTCAGTTTCAGAAGTCTCTTAAAGCTGGGCAGGACACAGAATAGAAAAATAGAAACATAGAAGTTGATGGCAGATAAGGACCGCAAAGACCTTCCAGTCTGCCCATTTTTTTTACCTTTTTAATGTGCCCTAGGCTTTTACTCTGTCAATGTCCTATTTATTCATACTAATTTGTATTGCTCCCTTATGCCTATCCCAAGCCTGTTTGAAGCCCTGCACTGTATTCATATCCACCACTTCCTGAGGTAGACTATTCCATGCATCCACCACCCTTTCTGTGAAAAATAACTTTCTAACCTTACCCCTTAATTTGCCTCCCTCTAATCTCATGCTGTGACCTCTTCTGCTGTTTTTCTTACATTCAATCCAATTTATTTTATTGGAAATAAAAATTGAGAGCAAGATTTCTTTCATAATTGCATCTATTAAACAATTAATGTGTAAAACAGACATGACAATCAACATTGAAACATGTTAAACTCTTTCACCTTGTTAATGCCCTTAAGATATTTGAATGCTTCAATCATATTACCGCTCTCCCTTCTTTGCTCTAGTGTATACATAATGAGCTCCATTAATCTGTACTCATATGTTTTCTGATGCAAACCCTGCACCATTTTGGTTGCCCTTCTCTGGATTGCCTCCATTTTGTTCATATCCTTTGTGCAAGTGAGGCCTCCAGCACTGCAAGCAGTACTCCAGATGGGGTCTAACCAGTGTTATGTAAAGAGGGATTGTTACCTCCCTCATATGACTTGTGATGCCCCTACTAATACACCCCAACATCCCTCTAGCCTTGCCTACTGCCTCAGTGGTTAATTATGCACTGTATAGACTGTATGTGTGACCACAAAAAAAAAAAAAAAAGAATCATAATATGGGAAACCCAAACATGTTTTCTTTTGCATTTTTTGGTGTTCCTTTTCTCAAAAACTGAACAAGATGCCATCACAAAATTTTTCATGACTTGAAACTCTGCAAGCCTGACCATGCATGCCAAATATTGGTCACTTTCGTCAAATGCAGACAAAGTTATTAATGTGCACTAGTCCCTTGCCTGAGACCTCCTGACTTATGCTCGGGGGGGGGGGTCAAACAACCTCTAGCACACTCACAGCTCATTTTGCAAAAGAGCAGAGTAGGAGAAAGGGACAGAAAGCAATTGTACACATGGACAATGGCAAAGCAAGGTGACCCTTGCCTGTGTGAGCACAACATTTTCTGCCACGTTCTACTACTAGAACTGATCAAGGCAGACAGTAGGGGTTTCAGAATATTGCACCAGTTATGGGAACAAACTGCAGGCATTAAACAATTCACACTAAGCATAGCTTCTTTGTAAACCAGTTTTCAGAAGAATGGATGGAGACAGGCTTCTTTAAAGATATTCTTCACAGGGAGAAGGATTCAACTGCATCCTGGGAGCTAGGGCTATATGTCCTTAAAAACAGTTAGCAAAGATAATCCAAATGTCTTTTTTCCTCTTCCCAGCAGCAAGACACAAGACTGAGACTGGTTTTGTGCTACATAAGAGTAAAGGCACAATTCTGTATGTATTGTTTGTTATGAGCAGAGACTTCTTAGATCTTGGGGTAAGACTCAGCATTTTAGACAGTCTATATAGAGTGCTCCCATTCTGTGGCAATGCTTTTGTGTTTAAACATATTTATTTTTAAGCTCATAGTGTACATGTGTATTCCCCATTACTTTAGTGCTATATACCTGCTAAATGTTGTGTAAATAAGAAATATTTTATGTTTAATATATTTGCGACTGCAATGCTTTAAGTACAGGTAAACTATCAGTGCTCTTCTGTTTACACCTGTTTATTTTGAATTCCCTAACCTAGTCCATAAGTATGTGTTCCACATGACTTTAGTAATGTAAATCTTGTAAATGTGTAAATATTACATTTGTTAGGTTTACTATATCTGTGGCTACAGAATTTTAAGCTCGGGTAATCTATTTTAAAGGAAAATTTTGTGATCTACCCCTTGAGAGAGCACTACCAACTTGCATTTGATACAGAGCATGAGTAAGGTTTGCCTGGCGTGAGTAGAGGGATTTCTGTATCTAGGAGGCCCTCAGCTGTGTAAGCAGGAGCCTCAGGTGGGACTTGAAGGAAGCAGCCCTTAGTGAGTTGTGTCCAGGTTGGTGGCAACATGACTGAGTGAACAAGCCAGTTGAAAATGACTTACTAGAGCATCCTGGGAGGTGTTGTGGCAGCATGTTGGCAGCAGGTGGGATTATCCGTGCTCCTTCACAAATGGGTGCCAAGCAGTTTGCCTCAGGAAGCAATGTGTGTAAACAAGGAAAGTGACTACACAGTACACAGAGAAATGGTGTGCCTGTAAATACCTGTTCATTCACAGAGCAAGATATATAAACAATGGTGGATACTTTATTCACTGCTGTTTGTTTTCTTAGTGAAGTATAGTTCAGTCAGAAAGCACTATGCCTGGAACACATATGAGGCTTATTGTGGCACAATTGCAGGATTTGTGACAGAAGAGAGGGCTTGCCTCAGATGAACAAACAAAAGCAGACCTGATAAGAAAAGTGACTTACAGAACAATGAGACCTGAAGTCACAGAGGACACTTGTCTGAGCCAAGAAACTGAAATGAGTGACAATGAGTCACAGGCCTGCTCCAAGGGCTGTGCACACCTGACCAGATTGAAATAATGTGACTGGAATGTGCACTGGTAAAGGCAAAGGCAGATGCTGAACTTCAAAAAGCAAAGCTAGATGCAGAGGAGTGTGAGAAAGAAAACCAGTATCAGGAGTGAGAAAGGGAGCACCAGATCCAAATGTGAAAGAAATGAGAAACAGCCCAAAGAGTGACAAAGGCAGCAACAGCACAAGATCAAACTGAAAAAGGAGAAGAAGCAGTGGCATCTGGAGTGAGAGAGAGAGAACGTGTACATGATAGAGAGTCTGAGTCGGTGACAGAAGGCATCACCATAAAACATAAGTACTGGCATGGGAAGTCTCCGTAAAACGTCAGGCTTAATTCTAAAATATTTTCACATTCTTCAGAGGGGATGACATTTGTCTTAAATCTTTTGCTGAAATATCAAACTCCTGCAAACAAAACCATTATCTTATCTCTAGTGGGCAGTTTGTAATGTTCTCTTTTGAAGGCCTTATTAAAATCCCCTGGAGGTCCAAGCATATGTGCAATGATCCATCTTTATTCTAGAATTACCCCTGAGCTCAGCCATTCTGATGGGTCTTCTGCATGCTTAATGACCTGCATTTTCTCTAATCTTTTTAACTCTACTCTGACCCTGTCTGCCAGAGAAAAAGGAACCCTCTGGTGCACATGTACCACAGTGGTAACATGTCCATCCAATACTAGTCTGCGTTCACCCGCAGGAGAACCAAGACCCTCAAATACATCTTTATATTCTGCTCATAGCACCAAAGACTGACATCCTCCATTATCCACACTCTTTTAAAAATGCTGAGTCTTTCACAGGTGTTCACAACATGTATTGGTTGATCTTTTTGTGGACTATGAAAATCAGTAGTTTGTGTTTATAATTCTTATAGCTCAAGTCACTTTTTCAGGTACTGTATGCCCACTCCAGTATATCTATCCAATTTCACATTAGTCAGGCACAGGGGCATTCTTATTCAGAAACTCTTAAATTCTTCCCTAGTGATTGTTTACCTATGCTTCTGTATCCAGTTTAAGTATAATAATGGTTACATTTACAAGCAGTGTTTCAATTCATTGTGTGTGAATTTACAGGCAATGCAGCAGACCATTGTGTGCAAACAGCTCTGTCAGTTTCATCAGTGTTGACAAAACATATCTCTGGTGCTTCAGCTGTATCAGCATCTACAGAATAGACATGCCCTTCTGTTTTTTCTTGCAGCAGCTATCAAAGGAATTCCTCCTGCAACGTCTGCAAGCTTTTTCAAATGCTGGTCATACTTTAGGCCCATGCTTACTGCTGCATCCGTTGTAGGACATGATTTTGTTATCCTTACCACACTTTTTAAACTGCATAGCATTTTTCTATTGTTTTTGTTTCTGGGTTATCTGGTGCCCCTTTCCTTGAACTGCAGGTACCAGTGCATGTTGCTTTTGGCAAAACTGCTTGGTTTGGACTCTTGTAGACTCTGCTGTTCTACCTGTGGCCAATGCTTTCTCAGATATAAGCTCTGGGTCCCTTAGGAGTCTAACCTTCATCCCTTTATCTGTAACACCACACACAATCTTGTCTTGAGTCAATGAGTCTGAAAGCTCCCATAAATGAAAATCACAGCCCTCCCTAAGCTTCAACAATTTCTCCACTTTATCATATAGGAAAAGCAAGCATGTTGCTGTTCAGTTTTGCCATCTTCCCCTGCTGCTGTAGAGCACACTTCTCAAGTGTCTCTGACAGTAATTGATGTTTCAGATTTTTTTTGTCAAAAATGTCCTCAGTCCCTATAAAAATTGACATTTCTGTCATGGAGGAGTAGGAATCTGAAACATAAAATAATGCCACAAATTAGTGTTAAAGTCTAATTATAAATTACAGAATGCTTTTCTGATGAAGCCAAATGCTGTTACAGCTTTTTAAGCTGACATGACCATTTCTTGAGAAGTGACCTCGAGTTTGATCTTCTACCTTATTTTTTTTTAAATACACAAATACAGAACAGCTTGAAGAGGAATAAGGCCAATGCCAAAGCTAATGACATCTATTCTTAAAGTGTGGCAATTTACTGTATTCCACCAATGATCCAAAACAAAACATAGCCTTGCTCTTTTTGCTCATTGACCATATTCCTTGAGTTAACTCTGTATTTGTGTTCTTTTGCTGGCACTGTTTGTAGAATTAGCCCTCCTGCCAGTAGACCCTGTAGCAGCCGTCGACCGTCGGTATCGTGGATTGAAATTCAATTCATTTGCAATTAGTTGCAATTGCCTTGAATTGCAGTCATAATTCTGTGCAGTTGCAATTATTAAAAGTCAATGAATCAGTGAACGCTGGCTTGCCTACCTTAGTCATATCCTGCCCCCCAAAGTCATCTCTGATACTGAACTCCACTTTTTTTTAATATATAAAATTATTTAAATTTGCAACTTTTCACTTAAACTCTAGTGGAGAAACTTAGCCACCAATCAAATGTGTCCCTGGCTCCTCCTAGTGAAACTCATCTAATGAGTAATAGAGGGAGGAGGAGCCAGAAGGAATGTGCACTCTCAGTGCATGAGGAATCCAGTGCAGTCTTATTCGTGTGGGCAGAAGGCGAGTAGAATGTTTGCGGCATCGAGGAAAAGTAGTGCAGTTGATGTGCTCTGCTTCAGTGGATTCTCTAGACTGGGACTTGGTGAGTGGGTGGGTCAGAGCTTCATCGACGTGGTGAGCCAAAGGAGTCAGGTCAGGAGAAAGACTTTGCCAAATGTCTGCATGTCCGTGGCATGCCGGGACCAAGCAGTAGACAGTATTGCAGCACACTGGAGTGAATCTGGACTGACATCAGGAGGGAGGAGGGAAAAAGTGCTTCAGACAGTCGAGTTGACGTTGAGGAGTAGATCGACTGATCGAGCAATGTGGTCATCACCGTCCACGACCAGACTTACTAGTAAGTGTGTGTAGGTCCTGGGCCTGGGCTAGTAAAAAAAAATTGTAGTAGTGCCTGCTTGCTCTCTGGCTTGAAGTAGGAGGAAAAAAGAAGTCACTGTGACTCGAAGTGACTTGGTGAGGCAAGGGGGGCTGGGTCACTGTGGACAGCGGGAGTAAAACACAACACTGTGTGATGGGCAGCAGCAGGCCCGAGAATGAGTAGCCTGCAGAGAAGTGTGAGTCAGGACTCAGTGTAGAGGCAGTTGGGCAACCTGAGAGAATGGTAGCAGTGTCTGAGTGGAGGACTGGAGTGGCAGGGCCCAGGGGGCAGCAGCACAGATTAGAGGAGGAAGGAAGGAACAGAAGGGGACTCAGTAGAGTCGAGGAACAGGTCAGCCTACAGGACTATTGAGGGAGAATTGTGGATCTGGACACAGACCCACCAGGATGAACTTGAAGCTCAGAGCAGAGAACCTGCATCAGTTGCTTGCCAGCCAACACACAGGAGGTGAGGGTGAGTTGTTGCTGTCAGTGTTCTCATTCTCCTTCTCAAACGGTTTAGTTCTTTTCTGTTATCAGTCAGTAGTGCCCCACTGTGTCTATAATCTGTTCCCTACTTCCCTTCCCTTCCCTCCTTGGTCAGAGACCCTGTTGGTGGTATATTATATAATTGGGAATGTTTTACTTGGTTTGTGTGTCTAGAAGATTCAAGTAGTGGCTGGGCAGTGGGCTCTGGGCAGCCAGCCATTCACTGATTGCCAGGTGGTAACCCTTAGCCTCCCCTCCACTGCTCATATTTACTTCTCTTTATAACCTTTGCTTGACCCATTAAGTATGTATGTTGAAAATTGAAATTGCTGATGCTTATATGACACATTAGCACTAGCAACTTGCTTCATCTCCAATTTTAGCTGTCAAAAGCTAAAAGTCTGGGGAGTGGGGACTGGGAGGGGAGTCATATAATGGACTGCTAAAATTAAAATATATCATCATTTGCAATTAGCAAGTTAGACCTTGCTTTCCTCCCTTCATGCACATTTATTGCCATGTTGCCTTCAATGCCATGCCATTGAAAGTAAGACAGCTGCTCATGTCATGCTACTATACATCACTGCCCTCTGCTCAATCTTATTGATTTTATTCTGGTTTTCTTCCTAATTCCTCAGTGTTTGTTAAAGCTTGTATTTTGCATAGGCTGACTACTGTCTGAAACCAATCTGAAACCAATAAGAATACTACAGATTTTTTCATCATTCCAGTGCAAGTGCAAGCATTTATATTGTACACTGGCATGTGCAACACAGGTACAGGTTGTATTTTATTGTGGAAGTACTGTTGGGGGATACCCAGAGCCCCTGTGTGTGCAGAAATTAGGGCAGTGACAGTCACTATGAGCCTGAGACTGTAAAGTGAAGATCCTAGAATTGTTGATAGTTTGACAGGACTGTGTAAGTACCACTGCACCTTGTCCTCGGTAAGTAAATTACTTTGAAAGGCAAGTACAAACTACAGAGAGAGCCAATATTGAAAGGAATCTGGGGCAAGTGAAAATTCAGCTACAGTCATGGCTGGGCAGGTCCTAAAAGTTTTGTTTTTGACTCCCTAGCAGGGTGATGGTTTTGTCCAGTGTGGCCATTATCTCCTTTGTCTACTCTGAGTCCTGCTTGTGGTTTGATTGTGAAATTTTTGAATGGGGCGAACGAGATAATATTAAATGCCCGCTGGCGCTGTGAATGAAAATAGAAAACAGACTTGGAGTGATTGACATCATCTCAGGCACATATATTTCTTTAACTACTGCAGTGCTAGTAATTATTTCCCTTCACCTCTCCATCATGAAATACCTTTTTAAACCAACCACTTTAACACAACATAAGGGCTCGACTGCAGTTATTGGGTCACAAATACGGTGGTCCTGATTTGTTACATATAGTCAATACTGAGTAAACAAAAATGAATGTATTACAAAGATTTTCTACCAATTGCACTCAAAAAGTACAACTTTCTACCGTATTCAGTAAGTAAATGAATGTGCTGTAGAGTTTTTCCACTAATTGCACTCAAAAAGTATGACTTGCTAGCACATACATAAAATTCAGCAATGGTGGAAGTTGACAAAATTGGCTGGATTTTCTTTTATTGAGTCGAAGTCATAAATTTTAAACTAGCTAAAAAAATCAGTCATAATGTGTGGCAAGTCTGTCATAATTGGTATTTCAACTGACTCCAGGGTCTACCCACCAGAGCAGTTCTGTTCTGCACCAGGCAGCATGGATCCATTCCCTGTGCTTCTAGGCTTGATTTTTGTTAAGCCTTGTCCCTTTTTTCGCAAGGCATAAGGCTGAGAGATATCCAGTAAAGTATAACTTATACCTAATTAAACTTTCTCCAATTTCCCCCAAAGTTGCATTTTTAGCTGTAAACCAGTTAAAGGGGTTGAGTTATCCATACCTGCATGGTCTTACTCGCTCAAAAAATTTATGTAAAGAAAGGAAATTTCTACCTCAGGTGCTCAGATTCAGCCTCTCCTTCTGCCGTGTTTCATGGCACTTACAGCTTGCAAAAACCCCTATTAAAGGAAAAGTCCTCCCAAAACTTGAAAAAATATATGTTGTGCAGAGTGTTTTAATTTGTATGTGAAGTTCTAGTGTTTCCTTCCCTCTGACTGGTATTAGGAGTTGTTCCTAAATTAGCCTGCTAGCTTTATGCTAGTTTTGCAACCCCTGGGGATCTTCACCCCTGATAGCTTAATTGCATTTCTTGTTCTCACAGTGCATCTTGTCTCATGTGACTGTGATGTAAGAGAGACCGAACATTCAGCACACACATGCCAAACAAACTAAATATCTTGGAAGCTTTAGAAGCTGCACAAAAATTACCAGCAGCAAACTTTTTCAAGACAGTAAAACCTTTACGATGAGGGTGGTCACCAAGCTGAATTCTACAGATTTTAAAATATAGCCATCTCTACTGTTGTGAACTGATTGTAAAGCAATGCTTTCTGCTTGATTTATGGTCTCTGCTTCATCACCGTCACATGAAACAAGGTGCATTGTAGGACAAAGAAATACAATTAAGCTGTTTCATATGGAGATCTCCAAGGGTCATAAAACTACTCTAAAGCTAGCAGGCTAATTTAGGAAAAACTCTTCTTAGGAGACAGAGGGAAGGACACACAACAGCTTAACATACAAATCAAAACACTCTGCACAACATATGTTTTTGCAAGTTTTGGGTGCACATTTCCTTTAAGTTGTTTTTTCTGCTCCACTTCACAAACATTTGAAACCAAGCTGCTGTATTCCAAGTTTACTTCTGACATCATGTTCCACTGGGTGTGTATCTCAAAATACTGTAAATCCAGGAAGCATACCAAAAAGGAAGTCTAATCTGACAACTTTTATTTTTCAGCTGATCTCCATACAGGCCAATACTCAAGTGCTCTTCCTGTCCTTAGATTGTTACACATTTTTCAACCTCATGGGAATGTAAACAAATTCTGAACTTAACTTGTTAAAAAAATGTATATAACATTACAATGACAGACATTACTATACTGTATAAAGCTTTTTATGGATATATCTAGTGTTTTTTGGAGTGAAGAGCACACAGCTAATGAAGAGAGTTGGAAAGCATGGAAGAATGGCCAACCTGGTGGCTCTGAAGGTTGAGGCACTGGATGCTGTACCTTGTACCATGCTGACAACCTGTGTTTTGGAGCAGATTCAAGTTGCCAGGACTCAGGAGTTGGCCAGAGAGGGATGGGGAGAGGCCAGAGCATCCAGAGGACTGCTCTACTCTACTGGGGAGGGAAAACTGCAGTGCTTGGCTCATTCCCTGGCCTCTAGCATTTACTGGAAGGCAATGTAGTTGGGGTAAGTTAGTGTAGGGAAGAGGGAGTGGCAGCCACCAATGCTCCACACTTGACAGCATGGTCTGGATGGCATTGCACACCAACAGTTAGGAAAAGAAAAGTAGGAAATGGTTTCTCAAGCTGCAACTGATCCTGATCACCTAGTAGCCCTGCAACTTGACAAGCACCAAAGCAATGCAGCATTGGTGCAATGGTAGATCATGGAGGAATGTTGGGGAAGCAGTGCTGGGGTGGCTAGTATCAGGAGAATGGCTTTGGGCCAAGGGGAAAAAATTACTAACTCCAAAGAAAAGGGTTTAGGAACAACAGAGAATTGATTTCATACTTTAGCTTTTTAGTTACTTTAATCCCCAAAAGAAAAACATTTTGTATTTCAAAGAAACATTCACAACAACAGTTGCCTATGTTCTTATTGTACTGAAACCTCAACAGCCTGTCACTAGATTTAGTATTTTATTTCCTACAGCAGTTAACATTCTTAAAAAAAAAATGTTCCCTGACAGTAACATGACCATAAATAAACACTTAGAATAGAGAAATATATTTGCTAGGCAGGAGTTTGAGAAATCTTTTAAGTGTTACAGTAGTTTCTCATTCCTTCTTTAAGCTCTGCATGTGCAGACACACCATACACATAGACTCTGCTCTCTCTGGATATAACAGCCACTGGATATCACAGACAAAATGAGGTGTACAGATGCATCCATAGATACATGGATAAAAATAAAGTGACAGCAGATAAGGACCATATGGCCCACCCAGTCTACCACTTTCCCTATCTAATGCATTACTGCAGACCCTAGTTGATTTGTGGCTTACCCTCTTTTCTCTAGTGTGGAAGTAGTCTTATGTCTATCGCATGCATTCTTGAATTCTCCTATCATTTTTGCCTCAACCACCTTTGCAGGGAGGCTGTTTCAAGCATCCACTACTTTTTCTGTGAAAAAGTACTTCCCCACATTGCCCCTGAGCCTATATCGCCTCCAGCCTCATATCATGCCCCCTTATTCTTGTACACCTCCTTTTCTGAAAGATGCTACCCTTCTGTGCCTTGTTTATACTCCTGATGTACTTGAATGTGTCTATCATAACCCCCTCTCCCTCTCCTTCCATTGAGAGAATACATATTGAGGTCTTCTAGTCTTTGCTCAAATGACTTTTGGTGCAGTTCTTGCACCATTTTTGTTTCTATTCTATGGACTGCCTCTATTTTATTTATGTCTTTCTGGAGATGCAGCCACCAGAACTGGACACAGTACTCCAGATGAGGTCTCACTAGTGATCTGTACAATGGCACAACCACCTCCTTTTTTCTGCTGTTGATACCTCTCCCTATGCACCCTAGCATCCCACTGGCTCTCCTCACAGCCTTCTCACAATGTTTGGTTGCCTTTGGGTCATCAAATATTATTACCCCTAGGTCCCTTTCTTGATTGATGGCCATCAGTACCTCCCCACCACCCATCTTGTACTCCTCCCTTGGATTTCTGTGCCCCAAATGCATGATTTTGCACTTCTCTTTGCATTGAATATTAGCTGCCACACTCTTGACCACTCCTCAAGCATGTTTTTGTCCTTTCTCAATTCTCCTCCCCCCCACCCCATGGAGTGTTGACCCTGTTGCAGATCTTAGTGTCATCTGCAAAGAGGTATACCTTCCTCTCGAGTCCCTCTGCCATGTCACTTTTGAAGACATTAAAGAGGACTGCCCCAGCATGGATCCCTGTGGCACCACTCTGGCCACCCCCCCCAGATTGAATGCCATTTATCACCTCCCTCTGTGTGCTGTCACTGAACCAGGTTTTTGACCAGTTTACCACCTTGGGGCACACTCTCAGTTTGTGCAACTTTTTTTTATCAACCTTCTATGTGGGATAGTGTCGATGACCTTGCTGAAATCAAGGTAGGCCACATCCACCAACCCTCCCTGATCTACCTCCCTGGTCACCCAGTCAAAGAAATCTATCATATTTGTTTGACAAGACTTTCCTGCTGTGAATCCATGCTGCCTTGGATTCTGTGCTCAACTGGTTCAAGAAATATCACAATCCTTTCCTTTAGCAGTGATTCCATTGAGTTCCTCATCACTGAGGTCAGGCTGACAGGCCTGTAGTTGCCAGCCTCCTCCCTGTTCCCACTTTTGTGACAATATAGAAACATAGAAATTGACAGCAGAAGAAGACCGCTAGGTCCATCTAGTCTGCCCATTTGTTTTAGACCTATTTTGACACTCTACTTGCCCTTTGTAATCAGGTCTCCCTTGTGTCTATCCCAGGCATTCTTGAATCTCCCCGCAGTGCTGACCCCCACAACCTCTTGGGGCAGGAGTTTGTGGCTCTCCCACAGCCTTCTCACAATGTTTGGTTACCTTTAGGTCATCAAATATTATTACCCCCACGTCCCTTTCTTGATTGATGGCAGTCAGTACCTCCTCCACCCCCCCATCTTGTACTCCTCCCTTGGATTTCTGTGCCCCAAATGTATGATTTTGCACTCCTTTGCATTGAATATTAGCTGCCATACTCACCACTCCACAAGCATGTTTAGGTCCTTTCTCAATCCCCCACCCCAAGGAGAGGAACTACATTTGCCTTCCACCAGTCCGCTGGAGCCACCCATGTCTGTATCAATTTGTTGAATAGGGCTGTTTGTGGTGCCACCATCACTTCTCTAAGTTCTTTTAATATTCTGGGATGTATCCCATTCAGCCCCATAGCCTTGTCCCTTTTCAGATTTTTGAGTTTCTTTATGACTCTTTCCTCCATTAATGGGCTGGTGTCACTTATCTCCAACTGGTGCTCCTATTGCCCAATAGTGGTCCTTCTCCTTCCCCTTCTGTGAATACTGAACAAAAATATTGTTGCTTTTTTAGGTCCCCCTTCTCACAAACCACTCGCTCCCTTTTTAATCTCATAGTTCTACCCCTGGTCTTCTTTCTTTCACTAATTTACCTGAAAAAGGTCTATTTTTTTCCTCCATTTGCACCTTTGCACTCCTGGCTGTTTTCCATGCCTCCCTCTGCTTTTCCAGATACAGTTCCCTGTCTTCCCTCATCCATTATAATAAGCTTTCACTGTACATGCTGCAGGACAAGGAGCACAAGGAGCTTACTGGACCATCAATAGGACCAGGACAAGGCAAAAGACAAAGGATAGACTTCAGACCAGCAGCAAGCTTGAAGTTGTCAGGCAGGTGGAAGCACAAAGATGTCCATAGTCCATAGTCCATGGTGCTAGGTCCCAAAGAGTCTGTGTATGGCACACAACACTGTGGCTGTAACTATGCCATATTCAGACCACCATGGGTGTCAGACATTGGGTGGTAGCATATGCAAAACCTGTTTAACTTTGTGCACACTAACATTTGCAAAATACATTTGTATACTGACTTAGTAGCTGGAGGAACTCCTCACCAAGTAATTAAGACACAGTAGGGTGTCTTTATTTTATTTGAAAATTGCTTTACAAGGCAAGCAATACAGAGAACAATGGTCTAGCTTACATATGTGACCTGTGGGAGGGGAAGATAGATGGGAGGGGAGGAATACAGGTATAGAATAAATGAACAGCAGTAGCAAGACTACACAGCAGTCAGCAAAAAAATTGTGCACAAGAGCTAGGATATTCAAAGGCTTTAATGAGTGCAAACAGGCTTGGTGCCTCACTAACAGTAGTTAGTGCTCCTAAAGAAGGGGTCAAAAACAGTGGGGGAATTCAAGAATGCATGTGACAAATGTAAGGCAATTATAGAGGGGGGTAGGAGGAAGTAGACAGCTTATTCAATATGTAGGGAAATGGGCAGACTGCGTGGGCCAAGTGGTCCTTATCTGCCATTAAAGTCTATGTTTCTATTGCTATAAGTGCCAAATTGAAAGGCACAATAAGCAAGGAACTAACTCACTAGTGAGAATATGCCAGGCATCAATACACATCGCATGACTTGCGCCTTGCATGGAGGTGCTCTGGCATTCTCAAAGGTCGGTGGAGGCATTAAACAGACATTAAAGCCACACTATTTCGGGCCTGGTCTTACCTGTTGAGGCAGTGTACACCACATATTGCAGTTCTGATCACTGTAAAACATTTCCATGATTGTCTAGTGGCTCCAATCCCTGATTACGAGTCCAGTCTTCTTTAGATATATCCATGGTAGTCTTGTGGATCACCGCCATCTCAATCACCAGTCCAATTAATTTAAGAACTTTTTCTGGTAGTCTAGTGCACCCTCCACCCTCAGTTACCAGTTCTATCCATTTTAGAACTTCCCATATTAGCCTAGTGGTCAACTCTCCTGTCCTCATGCCAATAATGAAACAAATTTATTCCCTGGTAGTCTATGGTCTGTTCAGTCACTAGCACATCTATGTATGAACTCGCCTTGGCAGACCTACTTAACGCCAATCTCCCTCACCATCCCGTCATCCCCCAACTCACCCAACCAAAGTGTACATACTGTAGTTGCTGTTAGGTGCAATACAGTGACCTGCACAGACACTCAGTTCACCACCTTCACCAGCCACCACCTGACTATCATACAGTATGTGTGCATGTGTACTGTAGAAACAGCAGCCAAAGAAATGTTTAACATGGGTCAGGATAGCAATCAGGGAGGCCACTAGACTAGAAGGGGACTCCACACAATGGTTCAGAATGGTGATTAGGAGATGGTTCTTTCCAGAGGCATCATGCAAACCCAAATATTAGAGGGGCACAAAATCTAAATCATTCTATGGGTGTCCTGGGGTATGCTCCCCAGCAAATGTTTGAAAAACTCATGTCAAATTGTGCAATTTGGTGGCTTTTGGCAAATCATGAAACTGTCCCATGACATGCTAAATTTCAGCATAATGATTAGAAAATTTAGCATTTTGATACTTTTATTCAATCTGTGTCAGTTGGAAAGTAAACATTTGTACCATTAAAGAAATGTAACATACTGGGAAGCCAGCAGAGTAGCCTTATGGTCTTTTGAGTCTGCTCGGGGATCAGTGCCCTTGCCAGGCACCGTTACAGTCTCCCCCCACCCTCCCACATTGTCCTCCACCCTCATCCTCTGATGGACTCCTGAGATGTACCCTCCCCATATACCTGTCCTAGCCTCACTTGAATCCTTCCACAGTTGTTACCACCACCAGTTCTATGGGCAGAGCATTCCAGAGCTCCACCACCCTCTCAGTGAAGTAGCATCTCCTAATCTCCCCCCCGAGTCTCCCGCTTACCAAACTCAATGGGTGCCCCGGATGCCCCCTCCTCCCACAGTTGGAACACACTATCCTGACCCACCCTATGGAACCCCTTTAGGTATCTGAAGATTGCAATTATATACCCTCTGTCTCTCATCTCCTTCAGAGACTACAGGTTGTGGTCTTCGAGCCTCAACCCATAGGTCTTCTCCCCAAGACCCTGTATCATTTTGTTTGCCCTCCTCAGAACCCTCTCCAGGAAGGCAATATCCCCTTTTAAGTATGGATGCCAAAACTGCACACAGTATTCAAGGTGTGGTCTAACCAGGCAGTTATACAGCGGTAGGAGCACCACAACTGGAGGATGGCAAAATTATCCCCCTAGCTATGCACTATAGCATTTCATTTGCCCTAGCCACAGCCCTCTTGCACTGCTCTGAGTTGCTCATTTTGCCATCCACAACCACCCCAAGGTCCTTCTTCCCCCTGTAGCTTGCAGTGTCTTCCCTCCCAAGGTTTACACAAGTGCTGGGTTCCTGGCCCCTAGGTGGAGAACCCTGCTCTTCTCCATATTAAACTGCAGTTTCCAGGTGTGAGATCACTCATCCAGAGTCTCCAGATCCTTTTGAATGGCTAACCTACCCTTCTCCCTGTCCACTACTACCCCTAGCTTTGAGTCATTGTCAAAGAGGCTCATCTAACTCCTGATGCCATTCCTGATAATGTAAGTATTAAATAGGACTAGTCCCAGCACCGATCCCTGTGGTACCCTGCTGATGACCCTCCTGGGAGATGAAATGTTCCTCCCAACCATCACCCTCTGAAAATGCCATTAGCCAGTTCTCTATCCACTTAACCATTCAAACCCCTACCTCCATATCCCTCAAGCAGCCAAGAGTGTGGCACTGAGTCAAAAGCCTTACTGAAGTTCAGAAAGAGGACAGCCCTCATCACCCAATCATAGAACTCCACCAGGTTCATCTGACATGACCTGCCCTGGACAAGGCCATTTTGGCAGACATCCAGGAGACCCCTTACCTCCAGGAACACCTCCAGCCTCTTCTCAAGGATGCCCTCCATCACTTTGCACACCCCACTGATGTCAAGCTTATCAGCCTGTTGTTTCCCAGCACCTAGCATGATGCCCTCTTGTATATGGGCACAATGTTTGCCATCCTCCAGTCGTGAGACACCCAACCCGACTGAAGGGAGGAGTTAAAGACATCTGCCAAAGGCTCGGCCAAGACATTAGCCAGTTCCTTAAGCATCCTCGGGTGTAGACCATCTGGGCCTGGAGCCTTCTCCACTCTCAGGAACTTAAGGGCTTCCCACACTAACAATGGGGATTTCAACATCCATGCCCCTCCTTCTGCAGGTCCACCCTGCTCCTCCTCCTCTTGAGGTGCCACTTCTCCCTCCTGCCTGGTAAAGACTGAGGCAAAGTAGTCATTTAATACCTCTGTCTGCTCTCCCATGTCATCTGCCTACATGCTTCTTGCCCTCAGTCTGCTGATCAGCCCCTTCCCCTTCCTCCTTTCCCTGATATACCTAAAATCCCTTTTTCCTCTCTTTTAATCCCTAGAGCCATCTTCCTCTCTGTCCTCACCTTGGCTGAGCTCACCACTCTAGTGACCTTCCTGGTGACCATATACCTTAATTTATTTTTTACTTTCTGTGGCACTCTTATGCTTAAATTGGGGCCATGTGTGTGAAATGATATCGTGGGATGTCGATAAATGCCAGTCGGTAAACGCTTTTGCCCACTATCTCTTAGGTGGGATCTCTAAGGACTCCCCAGGATTTTACTTCATCGTCATTAGTAAATGGTGTATCATGGTGTGCTGTGAACTTTGAGATGTGCTTGTGGCATCGAGGTGGCTTTGACAGCCTAATCTTTCAACATTGGTGGAGCGAGTCATCTGCTATGGTAATTGGGACTAGGACTGTGATGTGACTTGGGCTGGTGTGAGAGAGTTGTGGTCCCGGTGTTATAGGGGTCATCGCTCTGTGCCCCTCTGGTATGGAACGCCTGCTTGAACTGGTGTGACAGTTTTATATCGTGAACCTGTGAGTTTTCCCCTGAAGTCACTTGCTTTGGATACTGGGAACTGCCTGAGGAGTTTGCTGCTGTGGACTAAAGAAGATGTGGTCAGTCAGACCGGTATATCTTGAGGTTTAATTGGAGACGACCTAGTAAAGGAACTGTTCAGAGAGGACTGCTCCATACTTTTTTTTTTTCTACAATCCGGTGTTGTTTAATATTTGTTTCAGGGCTCTGACTTTTGCTTTATTCAATTTGTGGGCTATTTTGGGGATTTCGTTTTTTTTTGGCTCCTACAGGGTTGGGGAGAGGGGCCGGCCAGAGAACCAGTGTCCTGCTCTCCTCCCCTAGACTTGTGGAGTGGTCAGTCGGAGGGATGGCTTTGTCTGCAGTTGTGGTGGTGTGCCATTAATCCTCTGAGATATTGCCCTTTAATTTTTGCTTAAGAAATGTGTGCGCCCTGAAAGAACTCTGGCTTAAATCTTTGGATTTGATTACCTGGGACTTGAGCATTGACTTGTTCGAATAGTTGTCCTGGCACTTTGATCTCCTGGAAATGACTGACTGGAATTAATGTTTTAATTTTTTGAGTTCTTGTGTTTTTTGGATAGCAAGTATTTTTTACTTTTATATTTTTTTCCTCAGTTTGAGATTTTGTTGTTGTTAAATTTTTATTTTTGGAAATTACTGTAGTTTGGGCAGTGAGAGGGCCCAGTAACCATCTGTATTTTCACCCTCTTTCAGATGAGTGTGAGAGACTAATCTGGGGGTGGATTATCAAAATATTTTCCTTTTAATTTTTTTTGGTTTGTTTAGTTTATTTGTTTTTATTATTTTTCTTTTGTTAATGATTTGTACTGATTGTCCCCCTTCGAGACTTGTGAGAGATTTCTCTAGAGGGCGATCTCTTTGGGTTTTATTACTTTTGGGGTATAATTTAGGTTATGTTAAATTAGTAATTTGGTAATTTTAGGTATCTAGTTGGGTTGAATCTCATAAGTGGTTGACTTTTAGAAGTACGTTATTTTGTTTTTAAATTGTTTAGTTTTGAGTGCTGGGAGGTTGTGGATTTATGAGATGTGTCTGCCTCTTACCCCTCCGGTTGTGCACTACTCGGCCTCCACTCTCCACTCCCTCCACCCTTTTCATACCCCCCTCTGTTTTTTTCTATCTATCATCGTTGTCGGGCCTTAGGTATTGCCCTGTGGGGGAGGTGGGGGGACAGTGGAGGCAGGAGGGCAAGGCACTCTCATTATGGTGATTAAGCCCAGGAGACTCCCTGAAGCGAAGTGAAGCCTGGAGCATGGACAATCTTGTTTGGTCCCCATAGCCAAGGGCACCATCATTAGTGATGGGCAGGTAGCCAGGGCAGCCCAGGAGTTTTGTCCAACCCAGGCGATGTTGTGCAATGCCAGATCTGTCCGAAACAAGACTGCTGTGATGTCTGATCTTGTTGGCTCGACAGATCTGGCTTGCATCACCGTGACCTGGCTGGATGATAATGCAGGACCAATACTTGAGGCCTCAATTCCAGCCGGGTATAAGGTGATACATCGCCCAAGGTTGGACTGCGGGTGGGGGGGGAGTTGCGGTCTGTTTTAAGACTGAATTGGCACTCACTAGTGTTCCAGATGAGGAGACCATCTCTTTTGAATGTGCTGTTGTAGCAGGTGTGGGCTGTCGAATTGCTCTCATCTACTGTCCACCTGGAGATGGGAAGCAATTCCTTAAGGAAGTAGCAGACTTTGTTGTCGACATGGCTTTTGAGTCTCACAGGCTGATGGTCCTGGGTGACTTTAATGCATGGACTGATGATGAACTCTCTCAATTTGGACAACACTTCCTTCAGTTAATGGATTCACTGGGCCAAACACAGGTGGTTACCACTGCTACACACAAAGGTGGCCATTCTCTTGATTTGGTCTTCCTTCTGGGGATCGAGGCTTCTGATGTGGGGGTGGAACCAGTTGGTTGGTCCGATCACTACACTGTGAGATTTAATTTTGGTACCCCACCTTGTAGGCCGACCCCTGTGGAGATGGTCAAGTACCGCCCTTTGCGGAATATTTCTTCCAATGACCTTGTTGTGGTCCTTTACCTAACACAATTTCCTGTGCATTGCAATGATCCAGAGGCACTGGTTGTGGCCTACAATAATGTCATCACCTCTGCCCTGGATTCTATTGCTCCAGTTCGTGTGTGTTCTCTCTCCCTTCAACCTCGGGATCCATGGTTTGATGGGGCCTTGGGGGAGTTGCGGTGACTCGGACGCAGGTTAGAACTTTGTTGGTGAAAATCTGGCCTGGATGCCGACTACCTTAGACTGTTAGAACACTATCAATTCTATCAGTCAGAAATTTCTCATAAGAAGGCAGAGTTCCTGTCCGGGGAAATTTTTGCTACTTACAGCCGACCAGCTCAGCTGTTCAGAACTGTGGACAGATTGTGCAACCCAACCTGTCTACAGCTCCGTAGAGCGTTTTCACAATTACAGTGTGATGAGCTTGCTCGATCCTTTGCTGATAAGGTGGCTGACATTAGGTCAGAGATCCATTTGACACATTCTATGCTGATTGCTATTGGTCAGGACTTGGTCACCACCCCTTCGTTTTCCTGGAGTACCTTTGACCGCCCGAAAATCGTGGCTGTTATGCAGATTGTCTAAGGGTTGCGCCTACCTGCTGTAGTTTAGATCCAGACCCTACTTCCCTAATTTTGGGGTGTGGGGAGTCCATTTTCCTGGTTCTAGCACAGATAGTCTGGTGCTCCCTTGACTCAGGTTAATATCCATGTTCCTTGAAAGAGGCAGTGGTGATACCCCTGTTGAAGAAAGCTTCTTTGGACCCAGACTGTCTTGCCAACTACAGGCCTATCTCAAACCTCCCCTTTGTGGGGAAGGTGATCGAGAAAGTAGTGGCGGCCCAGTTGGAGAACCACTTGGCCATCTATAGCATCTACGAACCTCTCCAATCAGGTTTTCGAAAGAGGTACAGTACCGAGACTGTGCTGGTTCGGGTGCTCAGTGATCTCCTGATGGCAAGAGACCAGAGAAAATGATCCATTTTGGTTCTATTAGATCTGTCATCAGCATTTGACACCGTTGACCATGGGGTCCTACTTGAGTGCCTGAGATGTATTTGTGGGCTTTCTGGGATTGTTCTCAGATGGTTTACTTCATACCTCACCAGAAGAACTCAGAGGGTGGTTTCAGGTTTTTTTTCCTCTGATCCCATTTCTCTATTTTGTGGGGTTCCTCAGGGCTCTATACTGTCCCCCATGTTGTTTGCGGTATACATGCTTCCCCTCAGAGACATTGTGAGATGGTATGGGCTGAGGTTTCATTGTTATGCAGATGATACCCAGCTATACCTGTCCTTTGCACCCGACCAGGAAGGAGCTATCTCGGTATTCAACAGCTGCCTCAATGAAATCCAGGGCTGGATGAGGTCCAGCTGGCTGAAGTTGAACTCTGAGAAGACAGAGGTGTTGGTATTGGATCTGGAAAACCAGATAGGGGAACCTGGGGCTGACTCCCCATATGGATTGTTTATTGGGGATGTCAAGCTACAGGTCTCTGAATGGGTGCGAGACCTGGGGGTGATATTACATGCGGGGCTGACTCTTCGGTCCCAGGTGTCAGTGGTGGTTAAGTCATCTTTCTACCATCTAAGAAACATAGCTAGGATCAAGCACATTGTTCTGTCCAGTGATCTGCCAACTTTAATCCATGCCTTTGTGACCTTGCACCTAGACTATTGCAACTCACTTTACTTTGGGCTTCCAGGGATTGATATCTGCCGCTTGCATCTGGTGCAGAATTCCACAGCTCGGGTGTTGATGGGTACTCCTAGATTTTCCCATATTACACCGGTGCTGCTGGAACTGCACTGGCTGCCAGTTCAGTGGCGGATCACCTTCAAAGTTGGATTACTGACTTTTAAAGCCCTGCACGATCTGGGCCCTGATTACCTGAAATAACTCCTGATTCCTTACCAACCTGTGAGATCGCTCCGCTCAGCTGATGAGCGCTTACTAGAGGTTCCAAGGGTGATTTTAAAATCTGCTGGGGCCCATGCTTTTATGTTTGTGGCCCCTTCCCTTTGGAATTCTCTACATCGTCAGAATAAGGGGTGCACAACTGTGGGGAGTTTTAAAGAGGCTTTGAAATCCTTTCTGTGGGAAAAAGCATATGGTTTTACTGTTAATTGATTTGTTTCTGTCTGGTTTTATAATATTGATTTCTGTATTTTTATCTTATTTATCTTATTGTATTGCGCCTTGATACTTGAAAGGCGCAAAATAAATAAAAGTATTATTATTACTCCTCCTTGTCTATAACCCCTCACGAACGCCTGTAATGGCTATACGCAGCCTTTTTTTCCCTCACTGCTGCCTGAACGTACCTTGACCACCAGCTCGGTTTCCTGGCTCTACTGGACTTGCGACTTTGCTTTGTGCAGACCTTGGTAGCTTCCAGGATGCCCTGTTTAATGATTTCCCAGCAGCTCTCAGTGTCCATACCTGGCCAGATCCCATTTAGGTAGCCCCTAAGGATCCGCCCCATGCCCTTAAAGTCCGCCCCCTAAGATCAATGAACATTGCACACAATTGATCAACACCTCCCCCCATATCAAGAGAGAACCAGACTGTGGCATGATCACTTCCCAGCAGTGGGTGCCCTACTGCTAGATAGCTGAAAAGATCACCATCTGCCGGGAGAACATCCAGGATGAGTCCACCCCTCATCGGGCCAGTTACCAGCTGAGCAAGAAATGCATCCTGGAATACATCAACCAGACGCTGATCCCTGGCCAATGAGGATGTCTGAGTTCCCCAGTCAGATCCTGGCATGTTTAGGTCTCCCATCATGATGGTCGCCCACCCTTGCCCACAATGGTCCTTAAGGTTTGCCACCAGGCCTTCCTCTAGGTCCTACGCCTGCCTGGGTGGCCTGTATATCACCCCCAGCTTCACCCTCTTGCCCCCAGGAGCCTGTAAGGTTACACATAATGCCTCCACATGCCCCACTGCCTCCTCAACCCTGCTTATCCCAATGCCATCCCTAATGATGAAAGCCACTCCCCCTCACCCTCCCCTGCCCACAGCCCTGTGCTTTCTGAATATGGTGTACCCTACTAAGTTCAGGTCCCAATCATGCCCAGAGGTTGCCCAGGTTTCAGTGACAGCCACCACATCCACTCCCCCCTCTATCAGCATTGCCTGGAGCTAGGGCATCTTGTTTGCCATACTCCTGGCATTAATTAGGACGACTTTCCAACCCATCACCCTACCTCCTTCTCCCCCTCCCCATGGGCTTCCAAGTAGTTGACTGCCAGAGCCCCTGCCTGTCAGCCCTGTGCTCTTGATCTGTCCTCCCTCCACCCTGTCTGTGGGAGGAGGCCATGGTCTCCTTGGGTGGAAGTGCTAGGGCCCAGCACAAGGCCCTTCCTTCCCCTCTCCACCTGGCTTGTATGAACCCTGCCAATCCCTCTTTCAGAACATCCTTACCACCAAAGCCGAGGTGGAGCTTGTCCCTTGCATTCAGTCCTTTGTCTTCCCAGGTTTCACCCCAGTCCTTGACCAACCAATATCCCCTGGCCTTACACCACTCACCAAGCCATTGGTTTACTTCCCTAATTTTTTGTTTATTCCCCACAGAGGATCTCGGTACTGGTAGGATCTCTGAGAAGGAGACCGAACATCCAGTGGCATGACAGACCCTGGCCAGTTCCTGGAACCTAGCCTTGATCTCCAGCACATTGGTACCCTCAATATAATTCGTGCCCAGTTGCACCGATATATTAGGGTTTCCCCTGTGGTCTTTTGCCAATGCATAGAACAAGTGTTTGGCTTCATGACAGTCAAGCCAGATACAATCTTGACCCTGATGCTGCATGGTGACTCCTCCCCTTGACCCTCCCACTTAATACCTCTGAACATGGAATCACCCAATAGGTGCACCTTTACCACTTCCTTTTTCTTTGTTCCCCCCTTAACTCCAGTGCTCCCATCCTCCTCCTCCCTGCCTCATCTGCCTTCCTGGCCACACCTCCCCTGATGGAGTGCTGGTCACTCTCCTGTCCTGTCCCCTCTGCTCCATCTCCTTCTGCTCACCATCATGTCTCCCACAACCCCCTCCCTTCCTGCTACCGCTTTAACTGTCCATTCCTGTATCCCCCATGGGAACGAATGATGCCCCCATGGCTCACATTGGAACTTGTTTGTCCCCTCTCATCACCATTGTTTGTACCGTCCACACCATCACAACCTCTATGCTTGTTACTGTCCCCTTGAGCACCACAAACTTACCCCTCCTCGTCTTCCTCCCTACTTTCCAGGGACTTCCTGGTCTAAGTCCCATCCTTCATACTGCTCTTCCCTTGCAGCATCCCTGTTTGATACTGTCCCCTTGAGACCCACCAACATTCCCCTTACAATCCCCCTCCCTCCTTTCCAGGGATACCCTTGCCCAAGCCCCCCAACCAGTGCTAACCCTGTTGCCCTGACTCCTGGCCACTCTCTCGCAATCCTTACGGGTTGCTGCCCTTGCCCCCGCTGAGTCCCTGTGCAAGGGATTATCCTTGGTGATCCATACTACTAAGCTGTTTGCCACATCCCTTAATTCTGTCCCCTCCAGAGCCTCCTCTGCCCCAGAATTATCTCCCTCTCCCTTGTTCAATTGTACTAGTAGTGCAAATCTTTTGTTGTGCTCAAGGCATGCTACCTTGATCCCCCACCTGGCAACCTCCCCCAATCACCATTTTCAGTGAATACCTGGTCCCTTTTCCCCTAATCACCTGCCAGGTCCCCTGACCCATAACCCATTCTGGACCAGTCCTATCCAGGTCCACTGGAGTACACCACATACCCATAATGCCCCTTTGATTGCCTCCACCCCAACTGTGTAGTCCCTTATGCATGTACCATCCTTCACCAGATGTCTCCTCCCCATACCTGGTGGCTCCTGTGGAGCACCTGCATCACCACCATTTGTCCCCCTACTGCCCTCTCCCAAACTTCCCCCCAACAGCAGAGCTTCCTACCCCCACCTCCCCCTTTTCTTGCCACTCCTAACATCCATCCTAACCTCCTGACCTCCTCCTGAATTTGTGTCAAATGTCGGTACACCATGCATCCCCCCATCCTCCAAGCGGGAGCAAGCACCATGGCCAATCCACACCCTATGCACCCCACCACCCTTCCAAAGATACCCACCCTAGTTATCTGAGGATTATGCTACCTTCCTCACCCCATCACTTTTTGATTTTCTCTCCACTCCAATTGCCCCATCTCGCTTGTCCTAATCATGCTGGAGACCCTTGTCAAACTCCCCCCCCCAAAGCCTGCTTTACAGCTACCCACCAGAGATCTTCCATGCAGAGTTGAAGATGTGACACTATGGCATAAACAACCCACCAGAATAACAGTACCAAACACCCTGAACAAGTAAAAGAGCACTGGCTGTACCAGAGCTCATAGTCCTTCCCCAGCCCTCACTCCCCTCTCTCGAGACCTGGCTCTAGCCTCTGTCCCTTTTAGCTGGCTCCTCTCTCTGATCCCATTTAATAGAGGTCAGGGCTGGGGTAGGCAGGTGTTAAGCAGATCTTCTGTGCTGTGTTCCCCCACTATATGGCTTCAGTCACTATAGCACCTGTTAGTTGATTTGCAGCCTGGTTCACCATTGATAGTCCAGCCAGCAGTCCAAAGAGCCCTTGCTGGGGCCCGGTTGACACTTCTCCAAGACCATCACTGGTAGAGCTGCCTCCTGTCTCAAATGCAGGCCACGAGTCCTTAAATCCCTCGTGGGACCCGAGCAATCCTGCTCCCACTGGCGTCACTGATGCAGCCTCCTCTGCGGCAATCCCACTGGTCCAATGCCTTAGCTAGAGTGGGTCTTGATATAGCACACCCTAGGTCCTGATGGTGCGCCTGCCCCTGCTTGCTGATTGGTCCTCGCTGCCCTGCCATGATTGGTTGCTACAGGATCTGCACTCTCTGCTGGATGCCACTGACCCCCTCCTTCTCATCAGTGGAGCTGTAGTCCCCTCGTCTCTCTTGCCTTTCGCTTCAGCCCTGGCCTGCTCCCTGCAGCTGGGAAAGGGATCGCCATCTGATTCCCTGGCCAACTCCTTGTGGCAGGAAAATGCCACCCTTCATTGTTCTGTCCCACTCCTTGCAGCCTGGAAGTGTAACACTCCATTGCCCTGGTCCACTTTCTGCAGCTGGGAAAGGTTGCAGTTACAAAACAGGTCCTTTGTGATGTGCACCCCTGCTATATGGCTCCAGTCACTACAGCTCCTCTTAGTTGATTTTTGGCCAGGCTCAATACTGATAGCCCTGCCAGCAGTCCACAGAGTGCTCACTGTGGCCCTGTTGCCTCTTCTCCCAGAGCACCACCAGTGTGGCCACCTCATGTCTCAAATGCTGGCCACCAGTCCTCAAAGCCCTAGCTAGGACCTCAGCACTCCTTCTTCGTCTGGTGCCACTGATGCAGCCTCTTCCGTGGTGATCCCACTGTAAATTTCAGAAAAAAATTTACAGATAGTGTCCTTTTGATGGCTTTTAGCAGATGGTGAGTCAGATTTACACCCTCATAAAAGACAGCATAGGAACATGTGCAGATTACAGACAAGAGAGGTTATGCGCCTATCAAGCTCGTCTGCTGTTTAATTAAAAATGGACATAACCATTTATTTCCATCTCTCTCAAATACTGACCCAATCTCTGCATGAAGCTTAGTAGAGTTTCACTATCCACAACAGCTGATGGAAGACACACACTCACAACCCTCTAGGAGGGTTCTATGTGATTTGAGCGAGTACAAAACAGCGTGGACAAAAAGGGTGAATGCACATTGCCGAAAACCAAAATGACAATGCGCGTTTCAGCAAAGTGCAGGAACAGCGATAGCCCCTTACTTTCTCTATGGGGGGTGACATTTACTTACTTTTTATTTGGGGGTCTATGCCATTCTGCACCATGGGTACGAAAACACATTTTGGGCAGGTTATGAGAAATGACAGCTGTACTGTTCATGAGGAGGTGTGCAAATAAAAATCAACTCCGGTGGAGGGGATGACACTGAGGGACAGGGGAAAACTCAGGAGGGGGCTACTCCATGGGGATACATGTCAGCAGGTGGATAACATGGGGGCAACCAGTAGTTGGGGGGAAAACAAAGTCTAAAGGAACGTGACTTCTTCAATGATAACAAATACATTAAACAATAAAAAAAAAAAAACTTTGCAGTCCCAAACAGAGTCAACTAGCTTCAGACACCTTGACTTTAACCATTACTCCAGGTGGCCAGCTGGAACCATCCCAGCCAAACAAAGCCCAACAACCTTCGGTAGCTGGCTCTGCCTCACTATTTACTGTCTCAAAGTGTTTTACATTCACTATTCAGTACTACTCACTATCTATTTATGGTCTCTATTCTCACAGGCACTCAAATTGAGTAACACAGTTTGAGTTACCCATATCACAGGATACCCTCTAGAAGAGCCAACTCCTTCCTCAATGTTAAAGTTTTTACCTACCATCTGAAATTTATGTCCCCTTTGTTATTTCTCCATGGGGTAAAACTCCAAGAGTAAACAATTTCTCAAATCTGGACTGGTTAATGACTTTTAAACTGTTATTATACCCCCTCTCAGTCTTCTCATGTCAAGTTTAAATAGTTCTAATCTTT
The DNA here is from genome assembly GCA_016271365.2 of Neoceratodus forsteri. Taxonomy (NCBI): domain Eukaryota; kingdom Metazoa; phylum Chordata; order Ceratodontiformes; family Ceratodontidae; genus Neoceratodus; species Neoceratodus forsteri. The sequence goes on from CM057455.1 coordinate 538,846,879, forward strand.
CTATCCTTTCATTATAGTTTAAACCTTCCAATCCCCTAACCATGCTTGTTGATTTCCTCTGGACCTGTTCTACAGGTAGTTTGTTTGTGTCATTTCTATTTTGTAGTGCCCAAAACTGCTGATAGTGCTTCAGGTGCAGAGGTATTTATTTATTTAGTTTTTGTTGACCCGGTAAGTGGACTAGACAAATCCTACCTATTTTCAGGCACGACCCAGGGAAGGGGGATACAGATGAATGCCAACTGACCTTGAACCAGATGAAACTGTTGGTGGTATTTTTAGTGAATGAGGGAAATTTGGCCAGGACACTGGGGAAATTCCCCTACTCTGTGTGGGGGCGCTGTTGGACCATGGATTCGTTCATGGGACCCAGTCATTCTGCTGGTGTTCCTGCAGGAGAGCAGAGCTCCACTCCTACAGGTCCAGCTTTGGTGCCTGAAGTACTGAGGTCATCTGACCATTTTGTTGATATGCTTATGGATCTTGCTGTACCAGATGAATCTTTATGTGCTCAGTCTGCCTCTGCATCGTCAGATTTTTTGCCTGCGGATGAACTTTGGTTGAAGTCCCTCCTTGCTACACATCAGGACCAGGTTCTTGCTGTTGTTGATGCCGTTAGCCCTGTTGAGTCAGCCTCTCCTGGGACACGGACTCTGTCGCCAGAACTAGGGGCTGTGGAGACTCTTCCTGCTTTCATTATGGATGTGGTACCTTCGGGCTCTTTGGAGGTGCAGAGTCGGCAACAATCTTCTGTAGCACCGGTCCTACCAGTGTTGCACCATGCTCCATTGGAATTTTCAGTTCCTACAAATCTGGATCGAGCAGTGTCTTCTCCGCCTTTGAACTCGGCGGTGACTTTGCCTGGTGAACTTGTGAGTACTATGCATCCTAGACCGTGAGTTTCACCTCCTACTGCGCAGACTGTCTCGCCTGTTTTGTCTCCTCCCGCTCTGTTGCCTTGTTCTAGCCCACTACCTGTCTCTTTAGAGGCCTCCCTGTGGAGTGTGGGTTGGAAACCATGCATTTTGGGGCATTGGAGACCTGACCTTGCCCATATCCCGATACCTGGTTGTGGTGGGCAACAGTCCCCCTTGATAGATATGCCTCCACCTTTGTCTGGTAGCCCGGATTTGGATTTGCGTGCTGAGGACGTTCAGCATCCTGCAATGGATACTACTCTGCTGGCTAAAGTTCCTTCTTTGCCTCTCTTCTCTTCGGGTGATGAAGGCCCTAGCTCTAGGGGACCAGCTTGGGGTGATAAAATGGACACTGATGTCCCGCTCCCTGACCCTCCTCCAGACCCTTCTCCTGACCCTTGGGGCAAGGCTAAATCTACTTGGGAAGAATTTCGTAGAAAGGATACATTTAGGAACACCCCCCCTTCAATGACGGAATGCGGTCCACCTTCAGTATATTGGGGGTCTTGATGTAGCTCCAGACTGTCTCTATGTGGGAAAGTCACTTTTGAAAGGATCTTTGGGTTTTTTGCAAACAAAAATATTTGCATTGATTCATGTATCAGGTTCTTCCTTATATGACATTAGTTTTCAAAGCCCTAGAGGAATAGATCGATTCTGGACAAAGTATGATACTCTTAAATACACTGAGTTGTGGCTACCATTTCTGGCTATCCCACTTACTAGACCATCTATTAAAACTGTCACCATTATGTTTAGAAATGAGAATGTAGCAGCTAGTGATATTACGCATTGGTTAGCTAAATGTTGTGATGTCTTGTGGTTACCACATCCTATATTTGACTCTGAACACTTGTGGACTGGTGGTTGGCGTTATAGGGTGCAACTTAGAAATACGAATGTGGGTCCCATACACTTACCTAATAGTTTGTTTTTAGGTAGGGGACGGGGGCATTGCTTCTATGTGGGGCAGCCTCGTACCTAGAAACATAGAAACATACATAGACTTTGACGGCAGATAAGGACCGCTAGGCCCATCTAGTCTGCCCATTTCCCTACCTACAGGATAGGCCGCAGATCCTATTTAACCAACAGCCTATATCTTCCTGCCCCCCACAAGAATTGCCTTATGTCTGTCCCATGCATTCTTGAATTCTCCCACAGTTTTAGACTCTACAACTTCCTCAGGAAGGCTGTTCCATGCATCCACTACCCTCTCTGTGAAATAATACTTCCTCACATTGCCCCTGAACCGCCCTCCTTCTAACTTTAAATTGTGTCCCCTTGTTCTTGCAAGTCTCTTTTTCTGAAAGATGCTACCCTCTTGGACTTTGTTGATTCCCTTGAGGTACTTGAAAGTTTCTATCATGTCCCCCCTCTCCCTTCTTTCCTCAAGGGTATACATATTAAGCTCCTTTAGTCTCTCCTCATACGGCTTCTCTTGCAGACCCTGCACCATTTTAGTTGCCCTCCTCTGGACTGCCTCTATCCTGTCTATGTCCTTATGGAGATGGGGTCTCCAGAACTGGACACAGTATTCCAGATGGGGTCTCACCAACTGTCTGTACAGAGGGATAACAACTTCCTGTTTTCTGCTGCTGATGCCTCTCCTATACATCCCAGTATACCCCGGCCCTCCCTACTGCCTTCTCACATTGCTTGCTAACCTTAAGGTCATCTGATGATTACCCCAGGTCCCTTTCCTGTTGTTGTTGTTACTACCTCCCACCCATTGTGTATTCTTTCCCTGGGTTCTTGTTTCCCAGGTGCATTATTTTGCACTTTGCATTGAACTTAGCTGCCATACGTCAGACCATTCCTCCAACCTTGCCAAGTCCCTTTTCATCCTTTCCACGCCTCCTTGTGTATCAACCCTGTTGCAGATCTTTGTGTCATCTGCAAAAGGCATTCTTTTCCTTCCAGTCCTCTGCAATGCCACTGATGAAGACATTAAAAGGACTGGACCCAATACTGAACTCCTGCTACCCACTAGTAACCGCCTTTCTTCAAAGTGGACTCCATTTACAATTACCTTCTGTGTCCTGTTGTCCAGCCAATGTTTTATCTAGGCTACCACCCTGGGACCCACTCCCAGGCTGGTTAATTTGACTAATAATCTTTGTGTGGACTGTGTAAATGCCTTGCTAAAGTCTAGGTAGGCTATGTCCACAGCCCTCCCTGGTCTACTACTTTGGTCACCCAGTCAAAGAAATCTATTAGATCTGCCTGACATGACCTTCCCGCCAGAACCCATGCTGCCTTGGATCCTGTGCTCCACTGACCTCTAGGTACTCAACTATTCTTTCCTTCAGAAGTGACTCCATCACTTTCCCTACCACAGAGGTCAGACTGAAAGGTCTGTAGTTTCCTGCCTCTGTCTTGGTCCCACTTTTGTGAAGGGAATCACATCCGCTTCCTCCAGTCCTCGGGTACCACACCATCCTCCCATGATTTATTAAAAGAGTAGCCAGTGGTTTCACTAGTTCCTTCCTTAATTCTTTTAGAATTCTGGGTGAATTCCATCAGGACCCATTGCTTTGTCCACCTTCAGTTTTAGGAGTTCTTGCAGAACCCTTTCTTCTGTGAAAGGACTGGGATCGACCCCTATCAAGAGTGCTTCTGTTAATTGGATTAGGCACTTCCTCCTCTTTGAGAATACTGAGCAGAAATATTCGTTCAGTATTCCTGCTTTTTCACTGTCCCCTGCCCACCCACCGCTTATTCTATTCAGCCTCACTATCCTCCCTTTGTCTTTCTAGCCGCTGATGTACCTATAAAGATTTTATCCCTTCTTAACTGAGTTGGCTATCTTTTCCTCAGTTTGGGCCTTTGCTATTCTGACTTCCCTCCTGCTTCTTTCTGCCTTAACTGGTACAGCTCTCTGTCCTGCTCCTTCTGTGTTTCCTTATACTTCTGGAATGCTATCTTTTCTTCCTGACTTTCACAGCCACCTCTCTTGGAGAACCATAGTGGCTTTTTCTTTCGTTTTGATTTGTTTATTTGCTTCACAAAGGCTTGTTGCCTCTGTGATGGCAGTTTTGATAATTCCCATTGTTGCTCCACACCTCCTTCTAGCCTGTTTGCTAGTGCTTTTCTGAGGCACTCTCCCATCTTGCCAAAGTCAGCCCTCCTAAAGTCCAGTACCCTCACTTTTGTATGGCTTGACTCTGTAGCTGAGTTTAACGTGAACCACACTGTTTGATGGTCACTTGTCCCCAGATGGCAACCCACTTCTAGATCTGAGATCCTCTCACTGCCCCCCTTGAGAGTACGAGGTCTAAGATTGCTCCCTCACGAGTGGGTTCCGAAACTAGCTGTCTAATGCCTGCCACCTGTAGGGCATCAAGAATGGCCCTGCTCTTGGATGTCGCTGCAGCAAATGTGCTCCAGTTAACATCTGGCATATTCAGGTCTCCCATCAACAGTATCTCCCCTTTCTCTGCCATTCTAAGAATGCCTTCCATCATATCCTTGTCCATTCCTTCCCCCTGACATGGGGGTCTGTACACAACCCCTGTGCGGATTGTGGTGCCCTTTTCAGTCTCCAAGGTGACCCACAGTGCCTCCTCTCCTCCCTGTTTACTCTTTTGTTCAGTTGCTTTTATCCCTTCCTTTACATAGAGAGCTACTCCTCCCCCTCTTCTCCCCTGCCTGTCTCTCCTGTAGGTTATGTACCCTGGTATGTTAACATCCCAGTCATGGTTCTCTGTGTACCATGTTTCTGTGACTGCTACGATATCCAGGCATCCCTCTTCCATTAAGGCCACCAGCTCAGGGAGCTTGTTGCCTGGACTACGGGCATTGGTACTCATTACCCTCCATTTCCTGATGGCCTTACCCCCTTTTGCCCCATCCCTGTCCTTCTTGCCTTTGTCACTTTCTCCATTTACCCCTGCCCTTCTCCCTATCGACACCTCCATGCTGGTGTTTGCCACACTTACTACCGTGATTGTTTGGGGAGGCTAGGATTTTCCTGCTCCTTTCCAGTGCCTCCCCCTTAGCTAGTTTAAAAGCTTGCCAATGAAGCATTTAAACCTATCACCTAGGATCCTGGTTCCCCTCCCGGACAGATGCAGCCCATCATGCCAGTATAGTCTTGCATCACTCCAGGTGGACCCCCAGTCCCCAATGAAGCCAAATCCCTGAGCTCCACACCAGTTTTTCAACCACTGATTGAATCCATGGACGGAACACCTAGCCTCTCCTATGCCATAGATGGGTAGCACCTCCAGAAGGTTACCGTGCGTGCTACTTGACTAAGGCCCTCCCCAATTCCACAAACTCTTCCTGCACTTCTACTACCTTTCTTAGCCAGGTCATTTGTCCCTAAGTGACAATGACATCCAGCTCCTCTCCCTGTGCAGCTGCTCTGGAAATCCTGAGGATTCGGTCCCTGTCCCTCCAAGCCATGGCGCCAGGCAGGCACCTTACCTCCCTCTCCCCTTCCTTTCCCAGTTCTACCTTCCTAACAATGGAGTCCCCCACCAGGAGTTGTTTTCTTCCCCTGCAGGGTCCCCTGCCACCCTCCTGTGGGTCTCCTTTGTGGAGGTTCCCAGCATCCTCCTTGGTCTCCACTGTAAGTGCCTCCATAGAGAAACCACACTTTGCCAGAATGGCATAGGAACTGTGAAGAGGTACAACTGGAGGGATGTGCCTCTGTTCCACCACCCTCACCTTCCCTGAGCCCACTGTGGTCCAACCGCTCCTCTTTCTTGGCAACCTCTGAGGCAACGGCAGTGGCACTAGTGGTCCCTGGATGGAAGAGGAGGTCCCACAAATCCTGGCCAACTCAGCCTGGAGATGAGCAACCTCCTCCCTCAGCCCAGAGAGGTGCCTGCAGATGGGACAACACCGCATCCTCCAGAACATCTCCCGGAAGACTGCTGCTCCACAGCCACTGCACTGCACCACTCCAATCATGTCTTATTTCTGGCCCCTTAACTGTTTGCAATCCTTACTCTTTCCTCTGTTTTTTTTCTCTCTCTCCTTACTTTCTGCCTGTGTGCCCTTTCAGCTCCTGATTGTCCTGTTCTGAGACAAGAATATCCTATATTTCTCAGTAGACCGCTTACTTGTTCAGAGGCAGACCTCCATCAGCTAGAGGGGGCCGGAGAGCTACTCTTGCACTTCTAGGATGGTGGGTCCTTGGTGGTTCTGTGATCACTCACTTCCTGCCCCTAAACAGGAAGTTCCTGTTGTCAGTCAAATCCTGTGCCTACAAAAACAGAACTAGCTTTGGGTGGGAAGGGAAGGAGGGCAATATAGTCCCAGTAGTGAAGTTCAGTCACACAGCAGTCCTTTCTCCTGGAGTGTTCTGCCAAGCTATACCTGTTTTAAATGTGGCTCCCCTTCTCATCTCAGTGCAGCCTGTGATAGACTACGATGTTCCCTTTGTTTATCTTTTGGCCATGCTAGTGCAGATTGTAATTCTGAACTAAAGCGTAACCTGTGTGAAGAACTAGGTCATGGTTTTAGATCCTGTCCTTGGGCTTCCCATAACAGGGAAGATAGCCCGGATCAGGATGTGATCCTTCTTAATGCCCAGAAAAAGGATATTGCTATGGTGAAGGCCCTTTCTTCGCATGTTAGGGTAGTCACTGGTCCCCCTTTAGGCCCTGATATTGTGGTGCCTGCTCCCCAGTCAGTGGTTTCAATATCTGATCCTTCCTCTGAGCCTCCTTTACAGGAAGTTCCACGACCAGTTGTACAGGACCCTTCATCTACGCCCCCTCCCTCCCCCTCTTTCTGTTGTTTCTCTGGGTCCTGCTGAACCTGTGCCTGTTCCTGACAAACCTCTGGATATTATTATTATGCCCCCTCCTGAGTCTAGTGTTCAGACAAAGAAACAGGCTCAGAAACAGACTACAGGTAGGGCCAAATTGGCTAAAGCATCTTCTCCTGGTGGCTCTGTTCCCTTAAATAATAAATTTGAGGTCCTGTCCCATCACACTCAGTCTTCCAAAATGGAAGCTGATTCTGACACCTCCTCACAACCTATGTTGTCCTCTGATTCTGAGAATGATAATTCAAAGGAGTTGCCTATGGATACTCAACCCTCACGGTCGGGGGTGAGGCCCCAGAGAAGTACTAGAAAGGGAAGGGTTACTTGATGTTGACTTACTTTTATTTCGACCCTTTATCTGATTCTCTTTCATGGCCATGACATTTCATCTCATTGTAGCCACCCTCAATGTGAACAGTGTGAAAAATGCTCGTAGGCGCCTGATTACTTTTCAACTTTCTAGTGATTTGGCGTGTGATATTTGCCTTATTCAGGATACCCGTCTCAATACCCTTCCTTTGGTTATTATGACCAAAAAGCTTTGGCCATGGGGTCCTTCTTTTTTTTCTTTAGGATTAGACACATGTAGTGGTGTTGGGGTGTTGTTTAGGGGTGATGGATTTCATGTTACCAAGTTGGTTGAACTGCTTATGGGACGGGTCTTAATATTGGATTTTACTTATTTACATTACACTTGGAGATTAATTGTGATTTATGCACCAGTTACGAAGAAAGGTCGAGTGGATCTCTTTCGTGAGGTGCAGCCTTTTTTGTTCACGCCACGCTTTCTCATATGGGATGGTGACATTAATTGTGTAGTGCATAAATCAGATCGGGGGGCCTGGACTGATAAGGATTTCTGTGATACACATTGTCTCAATCACATTATTGTCCAGGGTCATTTACAGGATGTTTATAGGGTTTGTCATCCTACTGGTGGACGAACTTTTTTTAAGGGCTCCTTATCCATGAAGATTGATTTTCTTTTTGTCTCTGCAGCTTTGAGGGTGATTAAAGCTCAAACCATTCCAGTGGATATTTCAGACCATAATGTGGTAACTGCCACGTTAGGTGTAGGCCCTCATGCTAAACTGGGGCAGGGATATTGGAAACTGAATTCTTTACTGCTACTTGATGACAGGCTTTTGGCCCAAGTTCATGATTGGTTGAAAGCTCGTCTGTCACTATCTGGACTTTCTGAGGATTTGTTAGATTGGTGGCTACTCACTAAATCTGAAATCTCTACTTTGGTTCAGAGGATGTCTAAATATGCTGCAATGACTAAATATAAGAGATATTTGTCTTTATGTATGCAGTTGGAAACTTTATATTCGGCTATACACTCACAAGGCTTTTCTTTGACAGCACAGGTACAGAATGTAAAAAAAGAAATGGCTGCACTACAGTATACTAGAGCTACTTCCTTGTTACATGAACATAGAGTTTGTTCTACTAATAAATCTGCTTTGGGGGATGTTTTGGATTGTAGTCATAGGCGTTCTGTGGATCGCCTTCTGACTGAAGTTGTGGATACTGCTGGTACTAGTTACACTGCATTTCTGGATATCTTGCGAGCAGTCTCCTCACATTTTTCAGACTTATATGCTGCATCTCCAGTGGATAGCGCTGGTGTAGATCAATTCCTTTCCTCTCTCCATATTGCCCCTTGTTCTGATATACTATTACGGGCTTTAGTTGCTCCGATTAGTGTTGATGAGGTTAAAAGGGAAATTTCCCATTTACGGAATAACACAGCACCTGGTATTGATGGCTTGCCTGCAGAATTTTATAAATCCTGTAGTCCTTTGGTTTGTGATGTGCTCACAGTAGTGTTTAATTGGGTTTTGCAACATCACACTCTCAATTTCCATTTTTGTACTTCAGTTCAGATTTTGTTATATAAGAAAGGTGATAGGACTTTACTTTCCAACTGGAGGCCTTTAAGTCTCCTTAATACGGATTTTAAAATTTTAATGAAAATATTGAATACCAGATTGTTGTCCATAGCTCCACACTTGATTTCCCTACACCAATCCTGTTCAGTACCAGGCAGATCTATCTACAATAATCTCCTTTTGCTTTGGGAACTAATAGAGCTTGGTAAAGTTGATGTAATAAAGGGTTTTCTTATGTCCATGGATCAACAAAGGGCCTTTGATCAGGTCCCGTATAGTTATTTGTTTCAGGTTTTATGAACCTATGGAGTTCCTGATCACTTTATAACCTGGATTGCTTTGCTTTATAGTCATGCTTATGCTATGCCCTTGGTAAATGGTTATTTGGGTTCCTATATCCCTATTCGTTGGGGGGTGAGACAAGGCTGCCCTCTGAGTCCATTGCTTTACGTTTTTAGTTTGGATCCGCTTTTACGTACAATTGCCCAAGATGTGCGGATTCTTGGTATTGCTTCCCCTCATAGTACCCTTGAGGCCAACATTTCGGCTTATGCTGATGATGTCTGTGTCTTTGTTGCTGATCTGACCTCTGGAGAAAAGGTGTTACATCATATTTCTAATTTTTCAGATGTTGCAGGTTCCTCCCTTAACTCATTCACACCATAAGAGCTCTTTGAGAATTCCACCACTTGTGTCCTGTATACTCTTAGCACTGCATCCTGGGCCTTTCTAAGCAAAATCAAGCCATGATCTGCATGCCACAAACAAATGTGAATACCTCTTGAACTGCAAGTGCTACACACAAAGTAAGAGTGTCAAAGTTGTTCAGCACAACATTACCTTTCCAATGGTGCTATGCAATCAATTGTAATCCATTTGTTTCTTATTTTATACTAGCTGAAATACCAAACAACTGTGTTTTTTTCAGATTTTTTAAGGTGCTTAGGTGAGGCTGGAGAGATAAATGTAGCCATGCACACCATACCTTAAACACATGTGAATAACTCCTAAAGTATATGTGGTAGACACAAAGTATCAGCAGCAAAATTGTTCAGCACTAAATTACCTTTCTGACGGTGCTATGCAATCAATTGTAATCCATTTAGTTTTTATTTTATACTAGCTAAAATACCAAACAACTGTGTTTTTTTCCGGATTTATTCAAGGTGCTTAGGTGAGGATTGAGAGACAAATGTCAGCCATGCACACCATACCTTAAACAAATGCATATAACTCCTAAAGTATACATGATAGACAGAAAGTATAAGCATCAAAATTGTTCAGCACAAAATTACCTTTCTAACAGTGCTACGCAATCAAGTCTAAGTAATTTGGTTTGTTTTATATTTAGGTAAAAACTGCTGACTTCCTCAGATGTTTCCAGGCCTGAGTGAAAGTCAGCTGAGTACATCTACAGGCGTTATTGGCCTGAGTAGCTATGCTTTCAGCTGCCACCTACAGGCGTATCTAGTCCTGAATGAGTTAATAAATCTAAGAGTTTTTTTTATCTTATCCCCTGCATACTGCCATTCCTGAGGTTAAGGAGTTGCAAGGCGTTCCTGTTGTTCTGGGCCCGGTCCGAATTTTAGGTATTGATTTTGGTAAAGGTGATAATGCGTTACTTAATTGGTCAGCTAAAATTGAGGCAGTTCAGTCCAGAATCAGATTATGGAAGTCTTGGCAACAAACTAAACAGAAAAAGGTTATCATTACTAAATCTTTACTTCTCCCTCAATTTTTATACCTTAGTGTGGTATACCCCATTCCTTCTGGTTTGGAAGCCACTTTATTGGGTCTTTTTTTTCAAATTATTTGGGGGGAGTCACCTAAATCCCATTAAAAGAGATGTGTTGTATCTTCCTATTGCACAGGGTGGTTTGAATTGTGTGAATCTGATTACTTTTTACTATAGTATTTTTTTCGTTGGAATTTACTAGACTTTAGTTGTCCACACTCTGTGTTATGGGTGGTTTATGCGTATGGTTGGTTACCTAAATTGTCCTCAGAGTGGTCAGATTTGAGCCAGAAAAATTTACACACTTCTAGTTACCCGATTTATGTCAGACCTGTGATATCAAAACTTAATAGATGAAAGTTATTTCCAGCCCATGTGTATTGCAAATCGCGCAAATATATTTATGATGTCCTACAATCTAAAGCACATTCCATAGTCCCCATTTTTAAGGATGTACCGGATGGTCATGTTGATAACCTCCTTAAAAGTTTGGTAGATAAACGGATTCCACCTAGATTATGGGATATTTTATGGCTTAGTTCTCATGGGCGACTCAGTGTTAGGGGGGAATTTAAAGCATAAAATGGTTACTGAACGTACTTGTCTGAGGGATACTTGCAAGGAAACAATGTCCCATTTTTTTTGTTTCCTGCCCATTTGTGCAAGAATTCTGGATGACCCTTTCTGCCCGCTGGAACCAGCCTTTCTGGTGGGCTGTTACATATCTGGAAGTTGTGGGAGTTTGTTTGCTACATTTTACTTTGTTGGATGCAGGTGTAGTATGGCTGCTATTCACTATGTTCAAGTTTCATTTATGGCATGCCAGATGTCACCTTACTCTACAACAGTTATACAGTTATACCACCCACCACTTGAAGTTCTTCAACATGCAGAACATGATTTGTTGTTTCAATGTGATTCTGAATGCAAATGTTTGTCCAAAAATGTATGGCTTATGAGGTGGAAGGAGGTTCCTTTTTTGAAAGACAAAACAGGTTGAATCATTATGCTGTCAGAGAATTGAGTATTGCTAATATTCTCTTTGTTATGTTTTTTTTTATTTTCCATGAATTGTATTACTGTTTTTCTGATTTATTGTTCTGTTTATTAATAAAAACCTTCCCCTACTCTTTTCGATAAGTGCCATGGGATCTTTAACATCCACCTGAACTACCACCAATCCAGGCAGATGGGACTTCAGTTTAACATCTCATCCAAAAGACAGCACCTCAGAAGTGCAGCACCCCTCTCATGCTGCACTACAGTGTCAGTACTGGGATATTAACCCAAGTGCCAGATGTGGGAACTTAACCCACAGCTCTCTGATCTCCCAGCCTCAGAGGTAAGTGTGCTACCTACTGAGCCACTGACACTGACATAGACCTATAAATACTGCAGACAGGATCACCTGACTGTCGCAACTAGTTATATTTTTCATAATACATGACAATATATCATTGCATTTCTTGCCTACTATATAACAGTTCCTAGAGTGTTTAAGATTACTATCCACCATAACACCCAAATCATTTTTGCAATCTGAATCCCTTATGATTGTTCCTCCTATGATATATTTTGTTTTTGGATTATTGTAACCAAAATGTATTATTGCACATTTCTCAGGATTGAATTTCATCCTGTTTAAAAGTAACCATATGTGTACCTCATTTATTTCTCTCTGTAGTCTATCCACATTTTCTTGAGTATCAACTTCATTTCCAGTTTTTACATAGTCTGCAAATGTTGTCATCCACCCACCTTGTGACTCATGCATGCTTGAAACGAATATATTGAAAATGAATATATTGAAAAGCATCGGCTCTAGGACTGATCCTTGAGGCACTCCACTAGTCACTTCCACCTTATTTAATTCATATCCATTTACCCTAATAACCTGTGTCCTATCAGTAGGCCAAGATCTAATCAAATTTTATTATTTTATAAATGAGATTGATTTTAATTAGATACATAATTTCACATGTGATAATGTATCAGATACCTTACTAACATCCAAACAAATGACATCCACTGATTTTACAATATCAAGAACAAGGTTAACCTTTTCATAGAAGTTCATTAAGTTTGTCTGGCATGATCTTCCCTGCTAACATCCATGTTGTGTAACATCCCAAAGTTGTTTTTTGTTATACAGTTATTTATTTTATTTCTTACAATTGTCCCTAGTAGCTTCTCCACCACAGATGTCAAACTCACTGGTCTATAATTTTCTTCCAATGCCCTGCTTCCCTTCTTAAATAGTTGTACAAAAATCACATTCTTCTATGCTACAGGTAGTGTCCTCTGATTCAGGCTTGAATTAAATAACAGGGATAATGGTCCAGTGAGTTCCTGCCCCAGTTCATTAAGTACCCTAGGATGTAAACCATCAGGACCTGGTGATATATTTATCCCCTGAGGTTATTCAGGAGCTTTGAAATTTCGTGCTCCTCCAACATAACAGGTTCATTCCCCTGTGTTCCTTCTACTTCACTTAGATTAGATGATTTAAAAAAAGCCAGAGAATCTATTTAGGTCATTGTCCATATGATCTTCCTTATCTATTATGTTCTCTTTGTCCTTCAGTGGCCCCACTACCCTTACTGTATATCTCCCTTTTTCAATCCTCACATATGACTACCTTTGGTTCTGACAGGCGACACACTGTTGTTCTTTCTTTTCTACAATATAAATGGCTGCGTCCATAAATTTAATTATAGAATCATATATTATAAGCAGATTAGGCTCAGATGTCTCCAAGCTGCTTGCCTGCTCCAACTCTTCTTGATGTTCTAAGCAGTCACCCTGTTTTTAGGGCTGTGGGCAGAGTCTACAGTGCTATTGGGATGGTAGCTCTAAAATGGCTGATCTTGGAACTCCCTTTTTGGACATTTGGATGTATTTCTCCACAGCTGAAAATAGCGCACTCTCCCTCTGATTTTTCTATTTGCTGCTCTATGTTAAAGGCATCAGAAAGGAGGGGGGATGCTACTGTATTACACCTCAGAACTTCTCAGGATATTAACAAAAAAAAAAAATTAAACAGCTGTTTCTATCATCTGTGCAGCTCATTCTCATAGATTTATTATATTTCTTTCAGCAGCCTAAGGTTAGCTCATTAAATGTTGTCTGGAATTTACACATATACACACACACACACACACACATGCACACACACACAGACACACAGAGTAGCATGTACTCTTAGTAAATTCAAAGAGGACTGAATTAGCAGCATGCCAGTTTTTGATGACAATGCTCCCAGTTCTACTGGGATTCTCATATTTTACAGGATTTATGGCTTGAAAACCAGATAGGGAATGAAAACTGTATTTATTTATTTATACCAGGAACCGCTGCCCAAGATTTAAAGCCCAGATGCAGTAAATTCAAAACAAACACTTATTCACATTAGATAAAATGTCTCAAGCTGAGTATGCTGGAGCTTTCCTCAAAAGCCATCAATTACTTTCACAGCAAGGGCAATGCCTGTTTTACAAAGAGAACAGATAAAGAGACTGTCAAGAAAGAGAAGCCTCTGGATTTATTTGGACACCTGCCAAAAAAGTTAACTGTTCACAGTTCAGGAAAAAAAAAGCAACTCTTGCTCTCTTGATTTTAAACATGTGAATAATTATTTGAATCCTTATGTTCCCACATGGAGTTATAAAAAAGTCAAAACAACTGAGAAAGAAGTTTGTAAGGGACAACAGTTGAGTTTTTCTTGTGCTGTGGGTCATCAAGTCCAGCCAGTGGAACTTAAATGTATTGTTTGTGGTTAGAATGAGCAATCTAGCAGTAAGGTCTGAACAGCAATATTTTTATTTACTAGTGATATATTCTTGCATAATTACTATAAGAGGTCCTGATCAAACAACTGAAAACAGAAGACTGTGTTTTTTTCCATTTTATAATATGATGTACTGAGTGTTTATTTAGTTGCAGGGTTAGGGCCTTGAAGAAAATAATAACATTTATGTAACTCATTCAAGATTCCATCAGGTGGTCAGAAAAAAGTCTGAGAGAATTTGCGTAAAAACTAACAAATGCAAGATGCAAAAAATATCATCTGGGTATATGTGTGTATGTGTGTGTGTGTATATATATATATATATTCATAACAAAAAAACACTGTTTAATGCATCAGTTAGGGTTGTTCCACAGTGAAAAAAGTGAGGAAATTCAATGTTAGGGTTGCCACCCCTTGCACCCTGTGCCCACCCCACCCCTCCACCAACAGGCATTGGGGTGTGCATTAGGGTCATTGGCCCTAACTCTACCCCATTCCATGTGTAAATAAGCTGATGTGGTGCAGTATAGGAGAATAGGGTGAGAGTTAGGACTGACGACCCCTATGCACATCCCTATGCCTGTTGGTGGGGTGGGGTGGGTGTGGGGTGCAAGGGGTGGCAACCCTAACAAGAATTTCCTCACTTTTGCCACTGTGGAACAAACCTAACTGATGCATTAAACAGAGTTTTTTGCCATGAATTTCCCTTTTTTTTGAGAAGGTGCACTATAAATAGTGACTGGAATGTGGTGTTGGGATTGTGGGGCCCCCACCATGCTGCCTATGTCTGCGTAATAACTGTAACAGTAATGCTAACAGTAATGGTAATGGTGAGTGAAACACAAACGCTAATGATAAGTGTAACAGCAACAGAAACATTAGTGCAAACACAAACTCTAACTATTATGGTATTGCAAGCAGAAATGCAAATGCAAATGGTATTGCAAATGTAAACAGTGACGGTAACTGTGACACAAATGAAAATGCAAAAGACAACGGTAATGGTAATGCTAAATGTGACTGCAGATGCTAACAGTCATAGTGAAAGTGATGCAAACATAAATAGAAACAGAAATGGTAATGGAAATGGAAGTGGAAATGCAAACCATAACACAAACAGTGAGTGAAACGCAAACATAAATGCAAACAATAATGCACACAGAAACAGTAACAGTAAGCTGATGTAAGGCAATGGTAGTGAAAAGTCTGTATCTCACTTCATTTCCAAGATAACAGCACAAAAGCGATGTGATCCAACAGTAGCAAAAATCTGTATCTCACTTTGTTTCTGAGATAACAGCACAACGGTGATCTGAGCCAACAGTAGCGAAAAGTCTGTATCTGGCTTCGTTTTAAAGATAACGGCACAAAGGTGATGTGATCCAACAATAGTTAAAAGTCTGTATCTGGCTTAGTTTCTGAGATAACGGCACAAAGGCTAATGTGAACCAAACCACTGAAAGGCACCTTCGTACCACTAGAGCTACCTATGTTATAAATTTCAAGCCTTTATAATGCTATGTGCAAAATGATAAGTGCAACAAGCAGTATCACTGCAGCAAAGTATTTTCCCAATATATAAACAACATAATTCACATCTCCATGACATCCACTCAACACCCTCCAAATTTCATGTGCAAAGCCCAAACCATTCCAGAGATATTCAGTTTTAAAGTTTCTGCACCTTTAAGAAGTCTTCCACCACAAAATGGCTGAAATCGTGGTCGAAAATGTGATAAAATGGCGGAACATGCAATCCGAAAACCTCTGACTGTGAAGGGGGCAATTTCAAAAGCTTATAACTCTGAAACAGAACAATATTTTTTCACCAACCAAAAACTGGTATGTTTCTTGATGAAAGGGCTTTCTACTTGACAAGTGTCAGACCAATCAACCACACAGGGGCTGCGCTATGTGTTGTGCAAGACAGTGCATAAAAATTAAAAAAAGTGGATGTTTCGCACTGCACTGCACAAAACCTGTATGCACCAGTGAAATATAAATTGGTAAATAAATAGATGCACCATTCCACTCCATGCATACCAAATCTTATCCAAATCTCTTCAACAGTTGCAGAGCAGGATGAGCATCAATCTTCGCTTGAGTGGTGAAAAATACATTTTTGGGTGCTTCATTCTGCAAAAAACATATGTAGATGTCAAATGAAAATTGGTAAATGCACAGAAGTACCATAGTAGACCAAGTATTACAAATGTCACAGAAATACATGGAAACACAAGTGTAAATGCAAATGAAAACGGTTACTCAACCAGTAATGTAAACATAAGTGCAAACGTTAACGCAAACAGAAATGGTTATGCAAACAGTAACGAAAACACAAAAACACAAAAGGTAACGTAGACACAAACAGTAATGGCAACAGTGAGGTAAAAGAAAATAGTACCACTAACGGTAACGCAAATGCAAGCGCAAATGGTAATGCACAAGGTGACGCAAACGGAAATGATAATGCAAAGGGTAAGAAATGCATGCACAGATGTAAATGCAAACACAAATGATATTGCAAACAGTAACAGAAACTGAAACAGTAATGGTAACGCAAATAGAAATGCAAACACAAATGCAAATGCAAATGGATATGGCAACGGCAATGCAGAAGGAAAAAATGCAAGCGACAACATAAACGCAACTTCAAAAGCAAACATCACGGCAACAGAAATGCAAATGGCAATGAAAATGGTAACAAAAATGGAAACGGTAATGCAAACGCAAACAGAAATGCAAATGGTAATGGCAATGGCGATGCAGAAGGAAACAGTAATGCAATCAACAATGGAAACGCAACAGGAAACGCAAACACTAACGCCAACATAAAAAATGCAAATGGTAATGAAAACACAGTAATGCAATTGGAAATGCAAATGGTGGGGGCATGGCTAACCGCCTAACCTAATGGACGCCTGATCCCTGAGCTCTCTGAATCCCCACCGTAATCCTTGCTTAATCCATTCCATTTCTGCTTTTCGACATGAGTGAAGCCGTCAGAACCCTCACAGTACTCGCCTGTCTGAGGCCCTGTGATTTTTTTTCCCTCTACCGGTGTGAAAGCAGCTCTTATACCCACTACCTGCACTGCAGTCTGCAGCCTAGTCACCGCTGAGATGGAGACCACCCTATCATCTTCGCAGTGGGAGGGCAACTTTGGCAGAGATTCGGCAAATGTTTGCCGAAATTCTACATTGTATGGACAACTTGGATCTGGCTACAAAACAGAATACGGCTGATATTGTGGACCTCTCACAGTGGGCTTGCATCTACAAACATAAATTTGCTGAGGCAGAGGATGGCTGGCGCAAGGCCGGGGCAAAAATACAAGAACAAGACCATATAATTAATTTACTATGGACCAGAGTGAAGCACTTAGAGAACCACAGCAGTTGGAATAATTTGAGGTTCATGGGTTTCCCAGAGGGAAGTGAAGTGAGCGAAGTTATCTCATTCCTGCAAAATAAGCTACCCTCACTACTAGACTGGCACTGCGATGTTCCACCCGAGATAGACAGAGTCCACAGAACACTGGTTCCCTGTCCAGCCCCCGGGGATCACCCCCGTACCATTCTTGTTCGCTTTCTCAGGTTTCAAGACTGGGAATCTCAACAGATTGCCTCGCCAAAAAAAGAGCTCATCTGGAGACATCTGGAGAGGGCACAAAATTCAAATCTTTGCAGACTATTCCCAGGAACTCACAGCACGTCACCTGGCCTTCACAGCTGCACACAGAGCCTGCACCTAACTGGGTTTGGAGTACTCCCTATTATACTCTGCCTCCTTACAGATTATGTTGAATGGTTCTCCATGGTTATTTGACAACCCGTCAGCCTCAGAAAACTTCCTGGCAGCTCAGGTCCCCAAGCTGAACTGGGTACATTAAGAGAAACTCGCAAGTCCAGGGCCTTATCTGCAGGGCCTATCCCGATGGAGACCTCACTGCAAGAGTCAACTGCTTCAACTCCTCCACCCGCCACTCATCATGCTCTGCAACCATGGACCCTTGCCCTGTTTCTCAGAAATCCTCTGGGAGCAAGAAAAAGAACAGAAGAAAAGCCTGGATTGAAGGGGCACACATTGATAAGACTCCCCGTCTTCGATCTCAGAGCTGTAGTGCGAGCCCTCACTCAATTGCTTCACACTCTTCCGTTACTCCTGACATGAGCAACAATCAATACAGAGCCTTGATGGATCTACTGATGGACAGCTCACTGCAAGATCCCCCTTTGCCCCCCAGGCAATCTCACTACAGGGACAATAAATCCCACACAGCAAGAGCCCTTTCTTGGTCGGAAGACACAGATCTTGTTTCTCGTGGGACCCTCACTTCCACTAATACTGTGCCTTCTGAGCCGCCACCTGTTTGCTCGGTGACCGCCCCACCTCCACTTCTGCTTCAGAGGGGTAAATACGACAAGGATATGTCTACTTTGTGGTATCTATTTTTCCAGGTCCTTATTAACGGTGTTCACTGACAAGTCATCTTTTTCCTGCTCGATGAATAGTAAACTCAACTGCATAATCTGTTCTGGTAGTTTGTTATTCCCTATGTATACCTTGGTTCCTAGATGGACTTTTAGGTTGGAAGAAGGTCCTGGGGTGTCTGATTAATGCTGTGGTCCCTTCTTGGGCCCCACCCATGCTTACTCAGCCAGCCCTTTTTTATTCTCACAGGCAGGCTATGCAGGGTGACCACACAAATGTGGAAGGTACTGTGAGGACCTCCCCTGTTGATACACCCAGTGGTCCCTATTTCCTATCCATCCCTTGGAGGGAACAATAAGGACCAGGGGGCTAGCACTTCAGCTTATCAGTGTGCTTACATCCTCCAGTGTCAGTTTATTACACTGCGTATGCAGAAATGCCTACTTTTTTTTCTGGGTAGTTGGGGATGATGTACAGAGAGATCTCAGTAGATTCCGGTGTCCTATCTCTCATGTCGTAGTTAATCTGCATCTACCTCCCAGCAACCTCTGCTGGTATCTGGGCCACGGGTTGGCCGATGCATGAAGCAGAAGCTGGTCTGATAAAGGGAAATTTTTTTGGGGGGGGAGAATGACATTTGTGTTTGTTATTTGACATTGTTACTGTTCTTGGTTGTTTTTTTCTTTTTAGGCACAACACTGTGACAATAGGAAATGTGCATGATTGTATAAAGTTAGAAGTTTTAGCATTCAGATCTTTGAGATGATGAATACACTTTTTTTGAGTTTAACACGGGGGGAGTATAATTATCATCTGGGTTATGTTCCTCTGTCCTGGTGCTTCCTGCTGTCTATCCTTTCGGCCATGATTTACCACAGACCAGTTGGAGACTAGGCTCATCTCCTGGAATGTCAAAGGTCTTAATTAACCCATCAAATGAAAAAAAGTCTTGCTTCACCTGAGAAAGTTAAGACCGATGGTAGTCCTTCTGCAAGAGACAAAACTATCCTCTGGTGAAGCCAAGAAGCTCTGTCAAGGGTGAATGGTGGAAGAACTCCACAGTGTGGCCGGCTCCCACAAAAGGGGAGTAATTATATTACTACATAAAAACCCTGGGTGGAAATTTAAAAGGTATATTCAGGATAAAGATGGGAGATGGATCATGGCCGAAATGGAGACACCGGGGGGCCCTTTAGTCTTGACCAATCTGTATGCCCCTAACCAGGACTGTCCCAAGTTTTTTCACTCAGTTAATCAGGCTCTTACAGACTTTAACACAAACATGGTCCCAGTCCTATTAGGAGGCAGTTTCAACTTGGCTATCGACCACTCTACGGGCAGAAGCAATAAAGCCCCTGAGCCTCACAGGCAAGCTAAGAAAGCCCTTCAGAGACTAATGGCGGAGCATGGCCTGCTGGATGCATGGAGGGTCCTGCGCCCTGGGATGCACGACTATTCATACTTTTCACAGTCTCATGGTTCATCCAGCAGAATAGACCTCTGGTTGATCTCCTCGGGGCTTTATGACAAGGTTGTTACCTTTCATGTCCACCTGATTTATGTGTCAGACCATGCCTCTTTGGTGTTACTGCTTAAACTAGGACTGGACCCCTCTCAATCGCCTTCCTGGCATTTGGACCCCCTCCTACTTGAGGATCGGGAATTTCAGCAGTGGTTAGGCCCTGAAGTAATGGACTATTGGATCAATAATGACAATACGGAAGTTTCTGATACAACCCTCTGGGAAGCTTTCAAGGTGACAATACAAGTCAGAATAATTGCATTAGCATTGGCTAGGAGACACCGCCGTGTAGCCAAACAGAGGGCCTTGGAGAAACAATTGCACCTTTTAGAAACCCAATATAGAGTAAATCCCTTAAGTCTAAGGCCCCCTCAGCACTTCTGCTTGCACAATTGGCTAGCAATAGACTTTCACTGGATGCCCACTTAACCCATCAAACTGAGTGGAATTATTGGAAGAGGGGCGAAAAGGCCAGCAAACTCCTGGCATACCGCCTTAAACAGCAACAAATGTCCAGGAGAATACATGCTTTAACAGATAGTAAAGGTACCCCCTGTTACTCCGGCAAATGAGTGAATGAGATCATGATGCAGTTCTACGAGCAGCTTTATGCCTCCACACATCCCCAGACCCACTTAAAATTCAGGGCTTCCTTTACTCTCTACCTATCCCCAAACTTTCCAAAGCCGATTCCAATTTGCTAGAAGCCCCGATTGGGCTGGAGGAAGTGGAGAAGGCTATTCAATGGGCTTGGGACCAGGATTTCTTTCTTGGATACAACTGCTTTATGCCTCCCCCCTGGCTAGGGTAGTGATGAACGGTGTGCTGTCTACACCATTCCAATTGCAGAAAGGTATGAGAGAAGGTTGCCCCCTTTCTCCCCTGTTGTTTGTTTTAGTAATTGAACCCCTGGCCATTACGCTTAGGGAATCTCAATCTATTCCCGGTGTACAGGTGGGTGATACCACCCTCAAAACTTTTCTATATGCCGACAACCTTCTTATCCCCCCAAGTGATTCAATCTATCCTTCATATCCGATCCATGTTCACCAGAGTATCCGGTCTCAAGATAAACCAGTTCAAAACAGAAGTTCTTCCCTTGAACTCTGTACCCTCTAGCACAGACTTCACTGCCCTTGGCCTTAAGTGGTCTCCTAACAGTATAAAATATTTAGGTATTATTCTGCATCCTAACCTGTCAAAAAAGCTCACAGTAAAATTTTCCAACCTAGTGGAGTCTCTCAGACAGGATATGGAGCACTGTAAGGCCTTGCGGCTCTCCCTTACAAGCGGAATAGACTCCATCAAGATGATGGCTGCCCCTAGGATTCTATACTTGTTGGCAAATCTCTCTATGTCCATCCCACAGAAATGGTTCCAAAAACTGGAAGCACTGATGGGCAACTTCCCTTGGGAAGGATTCCGACCTCAATACAGCAAACTTAAACTCCGTCAGCACTGGAGCAGAGGTAATGAGGGACTCCCTTGGTTACAAGGTTACAACATGGCCTTCATCTCAGTCCAAACTACCAAATGGTTTTCTAGGGTTAGGCATGCATCCCCCATCTGGCTTATATTGGAGGCATCATTGCTTCAGGCACCCTCTCCGGTGGTGGCCTTGAATAGCAAAAAAAACTTAAACCCCAATCCCCCTCCTCCGATTCTGCTGTCTATTCAATATTGGCAAGAAGTCTTAGTCTGCCTGGGTCATGACCCGGCACCCTGGAAATTCATGCCCCTATGGAACAATCGAATCCTGGAAGTGCATAAAAGTACAAACCACTGGAAAATATGGGAGGCTCATAGTATCTCCCTAATACAAGATCTTTTGCTCCCTAAAACTAGCACTATTGATACCTTCGAGGCACTACAAGCTAGATACCACCTCCCAGACACACATTTCTGGAGATACCTCCAGATCAGGGATGCCATATCGCATCTACCTAATTCCCCTAGAAATAAAGGGTTGCAACAAACTCCACACCATCTAAGTATATGGCAGCATCAATCCAGGCACATAGCTAGTGATATTTATAGTGCCCTCAGGGATGCCTCAATAGACCCCACCAAGTCAGCTAGAACTCAATGGGAGAAGGATCTCCAATTCCCCATTTCTGAGTACCAGTGGGGCCATGCATGGGTAAGAGTACATTTGGCTTGTCGAGATGGGTGTAACCACCTTATCATGAGCAAGACCCTTCATAGATGGTATAGAGACCCGGCTAAACTTAAACAAATGGGACTCATTCAGGCTGATACTTGTTGGAGATGTGGGAGTCTGGGGGCCACCTATTTCATATATTATGGGACTGCCCTAACCTCCAACACTTCTGGGCATCAATCCAAGTTTCATGCAGTCAGATATTTCCACAAATAGTCTCTGACTCCCTTCTCCTTCTTTTAGCATGTTCCCGATTTACTACACCCAAACACAGTCCAGGGGCCCAATGGGTCACAGCAGTGGGGGCCATAGCTAAAAGACTCATCTTAATGAAATGGAGGTCCCCAGATGTCCCCACCTTCCATGAGTTCCATCTAGCACTAACCCAAGGAGCTACATTCAAGAGACTCTCTAGTTTCGCTGAGGGCACCTTGGTTCAGTTTGAGAAATGCTGCCAGCCCTACTTACAATCTAAATATTGTTATAACACCCATCCCCAGGCTAGTACCTATCCTTTTTAGGGTTCCTTTATCCTGTTTCTCTTCCCTTCACTTCCTGGTGGGTATAGGTCTCACCTGTTATGCCTTCCACCAAGGTCATATTTGAATCTCAAGATCAGTTTGCCTTTGGTTTTGGTTGTATTTTCCATTGTATATAGTTAATATTATCTTATGCTTGATTTTGGACACATCATGGTATAACCTAGTTCTATTTGGACCTCAAGGCTCTAGTTATTGCTTTATCATAAGCTACTAACTCCTGGCTTTCCCCCTTTATTTTCTTTTTAGGGGGGACATATAGACCCATCTAGACCCTGACAATCTCTATAACCTGCTATTAGCATATATACTGTTTCATATACCTTTCAGGATGAGATATGTCAGGCCCTGTAGTACTATTTTTCCATATGTAATTCAGTTCCTTGCTCCTGCTGTCCTGGCTTACCAAATGTTTCAGTATGGTTCCGAATATTGTCACTTTGTCATGTGTACATGTATGTTGTCTGACAAATAATAAAATCTTAAACTGCAAGGAAATGCAAGCGGTAATGATAAGCCAACGATGATACCAAAGGAAACAGTAACAGAAATGGAAATGCAAGCAGAAACGCAAATGGTAACGCACATGGTGACACAAAAGTAAATGCTAATGAAAATGGTCACAGAAACACAAACAGTAACAGTAACACAAATGGAAACGTCAACAGAGATGCAAAAGGAAACAGTAATGCAAACAGAAACGCAAACGCAAAGGGTAACACACATGGTGACGTAAATGGAAATGCAAACGGTAATGGAAACGCAAGTGGAAATGCTAACAATAACAGTAACGCAAACGCACACACTCTTTTTCCCAAAAAGGTGCATTTAGAAACACAGTGAATACAAAGAATGTGTGCATAATAAGGGCCCTCAGAGCAGAAAATGACCACTTGGAATACTAAACTGCTTGTATCTCAGGAACCATACGACATAAGAAAAAAAATGTAAATCTCATGTTATTTATGACTTTCCAGGCTAGTTTTGCACTTAGCCACCCAGTGGGGTAGTAAGAATTTTCACGACGAAAAGTCCATATCTCGAACCATTTTCAAGATACGGGACCCAAAAGGTGCGGCGGACGCCGTAATGTTATTCTATGTGAAGATTTGTCGTAACTTTGCAGCCCTGTAATATTTTGGCACCAAACCACCAAAAGGCACATCTGTTCGATGCTGGCTTTCCTCATGGCACATTTCAGCCTAAAAGACCAAACTGTTGTTTTGCTGCAGGGTGGCAAAGATTTACTGTTGTATTGGCCATACTTTCGCAAATCATGACATTTTCGCAAAAAAAATCACGCAAGTGACACATTTGCAAAAGTACTTTGTGACACTACTTTTCACAAACATTTTTAAAACATATTTCTATGGTGTTTTACTACAAACAAGACATTGCTAGCATTCTCAGGACTCAACTAGGTGAACACAACAAGAATTGTGTTCCTAGAGGGCCCCGAATTTAAATGCCAGGCATTTCTCTTTCCTCCAACTGAAAATAAAATGGTCAGTTTGTGAAAGTAAAGGGGTCATTTGCGAAAGTAAAAACAGTATTTGTGACACTTTCAAATATTTGTTAACTTTTCCCATAGACTATAATGAGGAACTTGTTTTTTTTAAATAACTTTTGAACCGTTTAATATTTTTTTACAAAATCTTCAAAAGGCACATCGGGGACCATGGCTACATGCTGCCTGAAGGTTTCGGACTGATCACGCAAACCGTGCTACCTGTAGGCAGAAATGTGCAAAAATGCATAATGTATGCATATTTAATGCACTGTAGCTCTGCAACAGTACATCCAACCATAATGCAACTTGACAGATCCAGAGATCTATGGTGCCAGACCATGCATGCCAAAATTTAGGCAAATCCGTCAAACGGTTGCAAAGTTATTAAGCTGCCAAATTTCAGATTTAACCTTAAATGGGGTACTGAACCCTAAGTGCCACTATAATATATATATATATATATATATATTATATATATATATATATATATACATATATATATATATATATATATATATATATATACACATATTCTTTGCAAAAAACTGTGTTAATGCATCATTTAGGGTTAAAGCAAAAAAAAGTCAGGAAATGAGACCTTTAGGGTTGCCCCCTACCCCTCCATGTACCCCCAATCATCCCCAGACTGACAGATGCTGGGGTGTGTCATTGGGGTTGTGAGGTCTAAATGTCACCCCGTTCCATGTGTAATCATGTTGACATACCACAGTTAAGAAGAAACGGGTGACATTTAGGCCTCACAATCCCAATGACATGCCCCTGTGCAAGATACAAGGTTTCCCTTTCCAGTACAGACCTCCTTGAGTACATACAGCTGAGGAACTCCTGCAAAAGAGCCATCAGCTCTGCCAAGAGTGAGTTCTGTCAATCTGCCCTACTCTTCTCAGACAGAAACTTGAGGAACTTCTGGCAGAACATCAAAAACAAGGTTGGAGGGTCTGCCAGAACTCAGGTCACTGACATGCACATTGGCGGGGTAAACTGCAACAAACCCCTCACAATTGCCAATGCCTTTAAATCCCTGTTCATTGACCTGCCAGCTCTCCCCTACTAGCCTCATGACTCCAAGGACCAGAACCCCCCCCGGTGAGGTAACCTCCTGACCTCCCTTCGACTTCAGGGTCGTCTCTGTGTTGGAGATCCAGAAGCTCCTTGCTGGTCTCTCCCCTCACACTGGGGCCAGGCACGACTGCCTTGAGCCCAAATTACTCAGTCTAGGGGCTTCCATCCTAGCCCAGCCTATCACCCACATCTATAATAAATCTCTAATGTCGGGTACCATCCAGGGCATCTGGAAAGTGGCCAAAGTCGCCCCTGTTCACAAACAAGGTGACCTAAAGATCTCAAAAACTACAGCCCTATAGTGATCCTGTCTGCGATCAGCAAGCTTCTTGAAAAGGTGGTTGCCTCACAGATCACCCACTACCTGCAGGTCCATGATCTACTCTTCCCTGCACAACATGGCTTCAGAAAAGGGGGCACAGTACCTCCACCACCCTAGCCATTGTCACCTCCGAGATCAGGTCTGCTGCTGACCTAGGCAAATTGACTGGAGCCATCTTTGTGGATCTTTTGAAAGCCTTAGACTGGGTTGACCACTCACTCCTGTGCTCCTCTCTTTGGTCCCTTGGCTTCTCCTTCTTAGCCCTTGACCAGATGAATAGCTACCTCATGGCAGACAGCACACCTAGTTCAAGAAGGCCCTGTCTGAGCCCTCTATGGTTAACTGCGGAGTTCCCCAGGGCTCTGTCCTTGGGCTTCTTCTGTTTTTCCTATTCATAAATGAGCTGCCCTTGGCCCCAGCTCATGGGTGTTCTACTCTGTATGCAGATGACCTAGTCATCCTGACTAGCTCCCAGGACATCTCTGTCATCAACGCCAAGCTAAAATCAGATTTCGACCAAATTCAAACCTTGCTAAAGGACCACAAGCTCACTATCAACCTGCAGAAGGCTCAGACCATGCTCTTTGGCGCTACAGTCAAGACAAAAGCTGTCCCTGCCCCTCTAAAGATCTCATGTGCCGATAGGTCTCTCCTGCAAGTTGCAGATACTATCAAGTACCTGGGAGTGACACTTTATCCTCAACTGGATCTCTCTCTCTCTCTCTGCACATTCACAACACATGCAAGGCCTCAAACTGTAAGTTGGGCCTAACGTAAAGAACAAAAAGCTACCTCACCCCGGCTACCCATCTCGCCCTAGCCAAGGGGTCCTCCTACCCACACTCTTCTATGGGCTTGTCACCTTTGACCACATCACAAAAAACAGTCTCTCAAAATAGGACACAGCATACAACAGTGTATTTTGCTTTTCAATCTCAGCTCCCTTCTTCACCCACCGCTGTGAGCTCTACTTCCGGCTTGAATGGTTCCCACCAGAAAAGCACTGCACCTTTGTCATAAGCAACTTCATTGACAATGTGGTCAGAACTGCCACCCCTTCTGCCCTCGCTGCATCCCCCTTATCCACTGCCCCCTCCTATCATCTAAGATTCAGTGACGGTCATGTCCTCCTGGTTCCAAAAACCTGAACCCAAATGGGCGACCGGGCCTTCACTGTGTATGCACCCAGGTTATGGAATTCCCTTCCAGCAAGCACTCGCTCCTCCTTTTCCCATCCCTGCTTTAAAGCCTCCCTCTGAGGCTTCCTCAAATTGTCCTCCTCCTGCCACTGCACTGAACGAATCCCCTCAACCACTCCACTCTGACTGGCTGAGTTGTTACTGAACTCCGTTGTTTAAGGAGGTGGGTCCCTGCACCTTATCCAATAGTGAAGCATGCTGCTACTAGCTGAACTGATTGTGATGGGTCCACTTTGACCCTACTACTCACTAATCATGTATATGATACTGTTCTATCTACTGATCTCTTTTTAGGGACGTTGTTGCCCTGGTATGTTGATTACTGCCTTTACCATGCTGTTTATCATCCTTCCGCTTGAAGTGTAAACCTGTGATGCTCTTGTATTACCTTACTTTGTTGTTGCTCTTGATTATACCTTGTATCTGTCTTTGCTAGATGTGCTTTAATGTACCTTTGTAATCTCCTTGGTCACAACTGAAAATAGGCACTTGGTTGTCTAGTGTACTTACCTGGTAAACAAAAGCAAATAAATAAATCTGTCAGTCTGGGGAGGATGGCGATACACGAGTGGGGTAGGGGCAACCCTAAAGGTCTCATTTCCTGACTTTTTGTGCTTTAACCCTAAATGATGCATTAACGCAGTTTTTTGCAAATAATTTCCTTACTTTTTGAGAAAGCATAGAAAAGTACAAAGTTGCGTAAGTTGCTGGAAGCACAGGGCCTGAATACTGGCAAATTTCTGCCTAACATAACAGTACAAGTACTGAATATGATATGTATTGGTGGCAGGGCATATTGGTGGCAGTCTGGAGCACTTTGAGCCCCATGCTCCCACCAGCTTGAAACAAAACAAATTGTCATTCATTGGAGTGCATAATTCTGCACCTATTTACATTTTACACACATAGCCACTGAAAATTACCACTGTGGTAGTAAGGTTAGCTACCCTATAAATGTTAATCCACTACCACAATGGAAAATGCTATCAGCAAAACGTAAAGTGTGTCACATAATATATACACAGCATATTAATATTCTGACACCTAAACAATATAATTCATATCTACAGAACAACCCCTCAACACCCTCAAAATTTCAAGTTAAAACACTAAACCATTTCCGAGATATTTAATTTTTAAGTTTTAGCACCTTTAAAAATTGTTTGATCGCAAGAATCGACCGCGAATTTGCGATCAAAGATCATCTTTGATCATGAGGGGACATCTGGTCATGAAGGTTGGGCTACCTGGTCCTTCCAAATCTGGCTATCTTGTCCCGTCCTCACAAATGAAGTTCACGATCAAAGAATCTCGTGATCAAAGAATTTGCAGGCTCGCAACTAAAGAATTTGCAGGCTCGTGATCAAAGAATTAAAAATGTTAAAACTTCATTTTTTCACAAAACTACATTAAACCACAGGCATGACTCGATAGAATGAAGCTCACTGAGCAAAGCCAGTCCTGGTTTGTCTTCACAAGTCACCCCTGTGCTGAGATATTTGATTTTTAAATCTGGCCATCTCATCCCTCCCTCATGAATGAAGATCATGAACAAAGACTATCGAGATCAATTAATTTGCAGGCTCACAATCAAAGATCATTAGCGAGCCACGATCAAAGACTTTAAAAGTTTAAAACTCTATTTTTTGACATAACTCCATTAAACCACAGCCATGACTCGATAGAGGAGGACCCCTGAGCAAAATCCATCATAGCTTTACTTCAGAAGTCACTCCTGAGCTGAGATATTTGTTTTTCTCCAACCGCAAACTGAAAACAAGATAGTGGCGGTCATGCCTCTATATTTAGGGCTGACTAGGCATTTCTATGTTAAACTCAAAATATCGCGTGTTAATAACTTTGGACCTGTTCAACAGATTTGCATGAAATTTGATATGCTCGGAGGGGCATGGCAGATCTCTTAATTTGACAAATTTTGTTTCAGTCAGACTTACAGTTTTGTGCAACAAAACGCTGAAAATGCACTTTTCACCAGTTATATGGGCAGTTTTTCGATTTTGTCTGTGCACTGCGTGGCTATTGTGTGGTGTGCTGCTCTGACTTTGCATCTATGAAAGAGCTTGGGTCAAGGAACATGCCACTTTTTGTTTGGTGGAAAATACTAATCCATTCATAGAACATAGAAACATAGACTTTGATGGCAGATAAGTACCGCTTGGCCCATCAAGTCTGCCCATTTCCCTACCTACAGGATAGGCCGCAGATCCTAGTTAACCAACAGCCTATTTCTTCCTACCCCCAACAAGAATTGCCTTATGTCTGTCCCATGCATTCTTGAATTTTCCCACAGTTTTAGACCCCACAACCTCCTCAGGAAGGCTGTTCCATGCATCCACTACCCTATCTGTGAAAAAATATTTCCTCACCTTGCCCCTAAACCGCCCCCCATCTTTAAATTGTGTCCCCTTGTTCTTGCACATCTCTTTTTCTGAAAGATGCTACCCTCTTTGACTTTGTTGATTCCACTGAGGTACTTAAAAGTTCCTATCATGTCCCCCCTCTCCCTTCTTTCCTCAAGGGTATACATATTAAGCTCCTTAAGTCTCTCCTCGTATGGCTTCTCTTGCAGACCCTGCACCATTTTGGTTGCCCTCCTCTGGACTTCCTCTATCCTGTCTATGTCCTTGCGGAGATGGGGTCTCCAGAACTGGACGCAGTACTCCAGATTGGGTCTCACCAACTGTCTGTAAAGCGGGATAACAACTTCCTGTTTTCTGCTGGTAATGCCTTTCCCTATGCATCCC
The DNA here is from genome assembly GCA_016271365.2 of Neoceratodus forsteri. Classification (NCBI taxonomy): domain Eukaryota; kingdom Metazoa; phylum Chordata; order Ceratodontiformes; family Ceratodontidae; genus Neoceratodus; species Neoceratodus forsteri. The sequence goes on from CM057455.1 coordinate 538,876,530, forward strand.
AGTATACCTCCAACCCTCCCTACTGCCTTCTCACATTGCTTGCTAACCTTAAGGTCATCTGATATGATTACCCCCAGGTCCCTTTCCTTTTTTGTTGTTGTTACTACCTCCCCCCCCCATTGTGTATTCTTCTCCTGGGTTCTCGTTTCCCAGGTGCATTATTTTGCACTTCTTTGCATTGAATCCTAGCTGCCATACTTCTGACCATTCCTACAACCTTGCCAAGTCCCTTCTTATCCTTTCCACGCCTCCCTGTGTATCAACCCTGTTGCAGATCTTTGTGTCATCTGCAAAGAGGCACACTTTTCCTTCCAGTCCCTCTGCAATGTCACTTATAAAGACATTAAAAAGGACTGGACCCAGCACTGAACCCTGTGATACCCCACTAGTAACCCTATTTCTTCAGAGTGGACTCCATTCAAATGTTATTAAAGTTTTAAGTTCCCATTATAAGTCAATGGAAAAATTTATATGGTTCTTTTGAGAAAGAAGAATGGGGTTTTGGCCATCTGGTCCCTCCTCATGATCAAAGAATTTGCAGGCTTGAGATCAAAGAGAAGACCCACAGTGGAGCATTTTCTCTTTTATCAAATTGAGCTGTATCGTGACCGAGCGTGTTTGGTCTCCAAAAGTAAAATACGGGTACATGTTTAAAGTAAGTCCGTCTTAGGTGAAATGTAAAGTAAAGTGTGTTTTTTTTTCCCCCATTTTAGCTATAGTTTGTAGAAAAGAAGCCGCCGACTGAAGTGCGAGGACAGAAAGTGCAGAGCGAGCAGTCAGCTACTTCAGAATGACAGACGCAAGGCAGAGCGAAAGTTGCTCTAGCAATGCTCACTCTGTGTTGTGTCTGTCTTTCTGAAGTCACCAACTGCCTCGCTTTTGCGCTTTCTCTGCTTGCACTTCAGTCAATGGCTTCTTTTCTACAAACTAGAGCTAAAATAGGAAAAAAAAACACACTTTACTTTACATTTCACCTAAGATGGACTTACTTTAAACATGTACCTGTATTTTACTTTTGGAGACCAACCACGCTCAATCACGCTATAGTTCAGTATGATAAAAGCAAAAGTGCTCTGCTGTGGGTCTTCTCCAGGTACAGACGGCAGCTTTCTTTTTCTGAGAAAATGAAAAAAACAACTTCTTTTTTAGTTTTTAAACTGACTGACACTTAAACTACTGGCAGCATCGCACAAACAGTGGCAGCACTCGGTCACTCTATATTGCAGCAGAAAGTCAAACCCCTTTAACATGGAGCCATGGCAAAAATGGCAGGATCAACCAGATAAGACTTTTACATTGCATTTTATTAAAAATGTATGGTAGATTTAAACATATCTTGTGTACACTGGGCTAAGGATTGCTGCATTCATTTCTGTTGGTAGTAGCTTCCTTGTGCTAGGTGTATGTGTGTGTGTGTGTTTGTGGCCGGTTTTGTGTGTCAGGTGTGGAGTGATCTTAGTACTTGTGAGAAAGTTCTGAAGACTGGAAGGGGGGTTCAGGCATGTGGTCACGCTGGGAGGTGTGCAGTCATTGGGAAATAATGCACGGTCATGTGATGCATTCTGTCCAACGATGTTAGTGGAATTTCTATGATTTTATCAACCCATTTTATAAATATATTTATGCAATAGGTGTCAGACCAAAAGCCATTGAATAAATCCATTTATTTCTACATATGTGGAATAAATCTAACTCAACCTAGATTTATCCACATATGTGGAATAAATGAAAACTGCCAATCACAAACACTGTGCCGGACCTACATTCTGCCACCCACACAGTTGGCACACATAAACGCAATCAACACTGGCACAACCAGTAAATCATCCACCTGCAGAACCCCTTTGCACTCAACAAGAAAACTGCAGGCAAACGACACTTCACCATACTACATTACTATTGTAAACAGCACAACCATTTTCGCTACAGAAAAGACGCTGTTTCCTTAATAAAACTATAAATAGCACCAACAACTTCGTGACTCTCGATTTCCGATACCTTTTCCGACCGCAAGTATTACAGAAAACGACTGTTACTGCATACAAAATGGCAACACAGGAAACTGCTTAAACTTTCAAATGGAACTAACCCAAATACTAACACATTTGAAGAAGACACTGAACCTCTACTGGAACCTCAGCAACAAAATAACTCACAAACACAGACATACCAGAAGAACTAAAACCCAGCACTAGCACCGCAGGTGAACATAGACGAAGATGCCATACAAAAATATATCCAAGCAGGCAAAAACACCAACACGATGAAAAAGACTCACAGTGATGTCAAAAATACCTCAAAGAAAAGCACAATATAGAAACTCCGCTTGAAACCATTACACCAGTAAACCTGGATAAATTACTTGCTACCTTTTTCATGCACTCCACCAGAAAAGACAGAACTCCCTACGAGCCCTTAACACTACATGCCACATTCCAGAGTGTTGAAAGATATTTAAAACAAAAACGCTATCCAGAATCTCTATCAACATCAACTGCTTTCCTCACAACCAGAGAAATTCTGCAGTGGAAACAAAAACGCCTCAAAAGTTATGGCAAGGGTAACAGACCAAAAGCAGCAGATGAGCTCACAGATTCCTTTATCAACAAACTATATGAGACTCAACAACTAGGCCCACAGCCCTGATGCCTTGCTTAACACCATGTGGTTAATAGTTAGCCTATACTTTGGTGTCAGAGGCATAACGGAAATGAGAGCAGTCAAATGGGAGACATCCTCATGCAAAAGATGAAAACGGACTGTGCTACCTCCAGTATACCAGTGAACGCCAAACAAAAACTAGACAAGGCTCCAACCCAAAAGAATGCAGAAAACTAAAGCCACAAGCATACGAACTACAACAAAATCCTACTAGATGCCCAGTCACCAATTACAAACTCTACAGTACCCACAGACACAGCCAAAGTAACCATCCTGAAGCACCGTTTTTCTTAGCTATCAACAACAACATAAAAACATCAAAAGTACACAAATGGTTTAAAAATCAGCCTGTGGGTATTAATAAGCTCTCCACTATTGTCAAAAACATGGTTACAAATGCAGGCATACAAACTGATAAACGCTTAACTAATCATTCTGTACGAAAGCATCTGGTACAAAAATTAGTGGACAGTGGAATACCACCAACTAAATCATACAAATTTCAGGCCACAAACAGCTCCAAAGCCTCAATGAATATTCAAAGCTCAATGACTCCAAACAGCAAGAAATAAGCACTTTACTAAGTGGCGATCAGACTCCACAATCCAAACCTTCCTGTCAACAACAACTGACCACTATTCCTACCAACTACAAAGACCTACTTGGAACCTGCATCAGCAAACCCACCATACATGCAAAGCAAGTCACCTTCAATATTATTCAAGAGCATAATTACACTACCAACAAATTCACAAAACTACTACATAAAACCCTCCTCCCACCCAATACCCACCCATCACCACCACTTCCACCCTTCCAAACACCACTCCACGTTACAAACCAAACACATAATGCTCTTTTTTTCTTCCCCATGCAGATAATAAGTATGACAGCTACGCCAAGAAAAGACCGATGGTTTTAGATAGTGACAGCGACTCTGAATAAAGTTGCAAGCGACCAAATATTCTCGATGAAAAATATCAAAACCTCTAGAAATGAAGACAAGATCTGAATACAGCAAAGAAAAAGACATCAATAATTCACCTTCCTACAAAAAATACTCTCAAGCCAGAAAGAAGATCTGTGCAGATCTAAACATTCGTTCCTGAAATACTGTGAAAATAAGAAAAAAACTTCTTAATAAGCTGAACCTACAAGCAAAAAAAGTCAAATGAAGGCTCGCAAACTACAACAAATTTCTAACAAAAACTGGACTTTCCTTTCTTCAAAACACATCCTGGATATTCACCATCTTTGGAATACAGACCAACTACTAGTGGAAAGACAATCTGAATTAACTGAAAAACGAAATAAATACAAATTCTACAAAGTAAAATGCTCAATCAAACCCTATGGACTACAACACAAAAATAAACTTAACCCTCACTCCACTACCCTTACCCCACCTCAACCCCATACCCAAATCTTCTAAAAACTCTTCTTTTGAAATGAACTCTTTACTGCAAGTTGCAAAATCACAGAAACCCATACAGTGTTCTAAACTATAAAATTCTGCTCTGTACAACAAAAATAAATGCTACTGTTTGTTTTTCTGTTCAATAAATGTTGTATAAACTTACCTTCTCAGTCTTGTTCCTTCCAATCCACCAAGCCAAACTCCGACATACCAAAAAATAAAAAATAAAAAGCCCCAATACATCAATCTCGAACAAAAATAAAACACCCAAACAGGATACCACTCCAAATTCTTCAGATTTCACTAAATCTTCCTCCACGGTCGATCGACTAAGAAAACAGCACGCCACGACTAAAATACACAGTCTCCTCCTCAAACTCTTCCATACATCCACCGACCGACGCTGTAGTACATCGACGCCACAACAACGCAACGCCTCCAGCAACACCAAACACGAAGTCCCGCTCTCCAAAAGGCCGCCACCTCGAGCAATCCAACAGCACATCCTCCTCGAACTCTTTCTCCCGAAACTGCGCCACAAATCTCAGCCACTCCCACCAACCAATCACAAAGCACGCCACCACACACACCCAATCACAGATTCCACATGCACATCAATCACTCCAACCCTCCCACTGTGAGACATGCCCTCCAGCCAATCAAAACTACTTTCCCACGTTAGTCAGCCAATCACATCACACCAAGCACTCTCCAGCCACCACAACCAATCAAATCCTACAACCACACACCCATTCACACAGCAATAAAAAAAACCTTCCACCATAAAACCAAATAGTACTCCATCAAAATTACATACCACACACAGTTTAACGATAAACATCATAAACATCACTATTAAACCCATTGCATAAATCGCATAGATGAGGACTCATGGAATAGCACATTATTCGTGACCCGAGGTCACTCGTGGCCCGCCACGCCACGCCACTCGTGAGGTTACCCGAGGTCACCGGGACTTCCTGGAAAATAACTACTTATTCCATGGTCCACCATCGCATATCCCCTATATAGGATACATGATAGGCAGGAGGATAGGAATATCACCACTCATGGCTAGTGACCTCAGGATACTCATGAGTGGCAGAGCATAGTGGAGCTACGAGTGAATGTATCCCAGGTCACTAGCCATGAGTGGTGATATTTCCCGTATCACACTCCTGCCCATCTTGTGTCCGATTTATGCAATAGGGCAGGAGGTATTGGTTCGTAAAATTATGGTGCCTGCATTTTAGTTTGATTTGTTTTTTGTGGTGTTTTTTCTTATGTCCGTGTTTCTCCGCAGTGTCTCATAAGGTGTGTGTGCTATTGGTTAGTTTGCTTAGAGGAGGTGTAGTGCTGCTTCCTTCTTGGTGTTTGTAGTGTTTAGTTTAAGTGTGATTGGTTCTTTAATGTGTTTTGTGATAGGTGGATGTCTAATGAGGATTATGGAGCGAGTGTTCTGATTCATTATGTTACGTTTGTTGGCAGAGTTAAGTAAGGATGTCGTGTGTAGAAGTTTCGTCTTACTCTTGGTCCCATTTCAGAATATATTGAATTTTTATTTTTAGTGTGTTATTCATGTTATTTACATTTTAGTGTGAGTGAGTGCTTTTCTAGTTTTATTTCACCAGAGTACATTCATAATATGGATAGTACATAACAATGAAGTTCACTATGTGTCCGGTTCATTTGACCGGGTGTTATATAGAGTATGTGTTTGGGGTAAGTTTATTTTTTATTTTCATTCATTTTCAGTGTGTTTTGGGGTAATCCTCAGTCCATTTTTTCAGTCACTGTCGCTGTCTGATGATAGAGGTTTGCTTCGTTTTCTTGGTGGCCTGTCGTACTTATTTCCTGTGGGGAGAGAGAGAAATGTCTATTTAGTTATTGTATTTTAAAAACACATGTGCAGGATTGCAATGCTGGTGTTTAATATTTACCTTGGATGACGTTAAATGTGATGTGTTTTGCTGAAATTGTGGGGTGGTTGAAGCATGTGGCTATGCCTTTTTCCAAAGGAGACATTGTAGGCTCTTCATGGATCATCTTGTATTGCACTTTAGAAGCAGATGGCTGTGGTGGTGATAATATGTCTGGGCATTGAACTGAAGTGCAGCAATTCATTTTCGAGGTGCTTGGTTGTTGATTTTGACTGGTTGCTTAATAAGTGCAATATGTTTTGTTGTTTTATTTCATTTATCCGTGAGTAAGCATTTAAGGATTGTAACTTTTTGTGGCCAGATATCTGTATAACTGCTGTAGGTGGCACGTTGCTGTCAACTAGTTTCTGCACAAGATGTTTTCAAACCAAGTGGTTCGTGAGTTTCTTTTCTGTTTGTATGTCTGCTGCACTAATCATATTTTTTAAAATTTTTCCAAGGCTGTTCACACCTAGTGCTTGGTTTTTATTCCAGCTGATAGGGTATGTTGCCTTCGGTGAGTAGTTTATTGCCAGAAAGAATGGAGCTGTGTCAATATTGCTTTTCGATGGTCTTTCCTTTCTATATAAGATGTAGTTAGCTACAGGGCAACGTTTTGTGTCTTTAATTTCATAGGCACGATGTTTTAGTATTCTGTTTTTCCTTTGGGTTTGATCCGCTACGGGTTTTTGTTTGTCTTTCTTTTATGTATTCAATGTATCTGGTATTTCTTTCATCTGTTCCAAGTCGAATGTCACCCCATTGTATATGTCTGGCTTCTGTTGTTCCTCTTATTCCGAAAAAAAGGATAATATTAAGCCACATTGTATTTATCAGTGAGACAGGGTTATCAGGTCCAAGTATGTTTTTGGTGTACAGTTCATCAATTAACTTATCAGTGAGCTCATCTACTGCTTGGGGCCGGTTTCCTTTGCCTTCCACTTTCAGTATTTTTTGTTTTGAAATTAATACTTGTCTTGTTTTGTAAAGGTACTGGACTGCTAAAGGGATTCGCTATATCCATGATCTTTTAAATCTCTTTCAAAGCTTTGAAACTTTGCTCTTAAGCTTAAGGGCTCCTATTGTGAACCATCTTTTTTTGGCATGTTATAAAATATTTACATAGAAACTGATCTAGTTGAGGAGGTAGTATGTTATGAATGGGTAGAAATATACCTATTTTCTCTTTTAGGAATTTTTCTAGGTGTGTAATATCTGTTTCAGTTTTACGTTTGGTGTTGTTTTTCATGGAGTTGATGTATTCTTGAATATAGTTACTGTCTATTTCTGTAGTCAGTTTTGTAGAATTTGTAGTACTGATTTGTCGTTTTTGTGCTGCTTTGTTTGTGTCTATGTCAGTTTCCAGCAGCGGTTCTTTGTCCATTTTGAATTGACTGCAACTGAAGTATATTTCTTCTATAATGTTCATTGGTTTCTCCACTCTTTTTAGTTTTAATTTGTTTATTTGTTCTGTGCTTTCGTTATTTGTAGAGGCCATTTTTAGTATCTCTATTTTATGTTTACATTTTTCCTGTCCTTTTTATTTTTACTTATTTTGCAGCTTGCTTTCCTGCTGTAGAATCTGCTCTATGTTGCATGTTTAGCTGTTCACGGGCAGCTTGTTTCTATTTACTAGCAGCTGGGATTTCAGGTGTGTTTAATTACTGTGCTTTTTGTATTGGAAAGTAGTTCCGACAGCGTTTCTACTCTTTCAGGGTTTCGTTTCAGGGTTTGAGCTGTGTGACGTAACGACTATTGATAAATGCAGTCGTTACGTATGCAGAGTATATAGGAATGTAAGACCATGGCCATGTGCATACATCACGATATATTTATACAATGGAAGTGAGTATACATGTTTTTATTAAACTCATTTATCACTCACCCCATATACTCTCCATGTTTAAATATATATATATGTGTGTGTGTATATATATATATATATATGTGTATATATATAAATATATACCTCTCTATTTGCAATAAATGTGTTTACAGGCATTACTATTATCTTTTGAAAGATTGGCAGACTTGTGATTATTAATTTTGAGTATAGCTCATGAAATAATGAGTGAGATGTTTTATTTCATATATTCATATCATATCATATTTCATCTCAGAGTCAGTGGCTCAGCAGGATGCACACTGGCCTCTGAGACTGGAAGATCAGAAGGCTGTGGGTTCTATCCCCACACCAGGCATGTGGGTTAAAGAGCTAATGTACTGCCTAAAACTAATATTGGATTTTAAAAGCAGTAAACCATTACCTTTTATACCTGAGGTACTTTTTCTTTTCCCTTTGTTTAATTAGAAGATTGTTTACCTTATGTTAATATGTGTGATGTGTGGAACAGCACTTTGTGTGGCAGCTGACATAGCTAGCTATACTGCCCCCACTACATCACCAACATTGTGACCTCACTGACTGTGACATCACTGATCGAGATCAATTAATTTGCAGGCTCACGATCAAAGATCATTAGCGAGCCACGATCAAAGACTTTAAAAGTTTAAAACTCTATTTTTTGACATAACTCCATTAAACCACAGCCATGGCTCGATAGAGGAAGACCCCTGAGCAAAATCCATCATAGCTTTACTTCAGAAGTCACTCCTGAGCTGAGATATTTGTTTTTCTCCAACCGCAAACAGAAAACAAGATGGTGGCCGTCATGCCTCTATATTTAGGGCTGAGTAGGCACTTCTATGTTAAACTCAAAATATCGCATGTTAATAACTTTGGACCTGTTCAACAGATTTGCATGAAATTTGATATGCTCGGAGGGGCATGGCAGATCTCTTAATTTGACAAATTTTGTTTCAGTCAGACTTACAGTTTTTGTGCAACAAAACGCTGAAAAATGCACTTTTCACCAGTTATATGGGAAGTTTTTCGGATTTTGTCTGTGGCACTGCGTGGCTATTGTGTGGTGTGCTGCTCTGCGACTTTGCTTCTATGAAAGAGCTTGGGTCAAGGAACATGCCGCTTTTTGTTTGGTGGAAAAATACTAATCCATTCATAGAACATAGAAACATAGACTTTGATGGCAGATAAGTACCGCTTGGCCCATCAAGTCTGCCCATTTCCCTACCTACAGGATAGGCCGCAGATCCTAGTTAACCAACAGCCTATTTCTTCCTACCCCCAACAAGAATTGCCTTATGTCTGTCCCATGCATTCTTGAATTTTCCCACAGTTTTAGACCCCACAACCTCCTCAGGAAGGCTGTTCCATGCATCTACTACCCTATCTGTGAAAAAATACTTCCTCACCTTGCCCCTAAACCGCCCCCCATCTTTAAATTGTGTCCCCTTCTTCTTGCACATCTCTTTTTCTGAAAGATGCTACCCTCTTTGATTTTGTTGATTCCACTGAGGTACTTAAAAGTTCCTATCATGTCCCCCCTCTCCCTTCTTTCCTCAAGGGTATACATATTAAGCTCCTTAAGTCTCTCCTCGTATGGCTTCTCTTGCAGACCCTGCACCATTTTAGTTGCCCTCCTCTGGACTTCCTCTATCCTGTCTATGTCCTTGCGGAGATGGGGTCTCCAGAACTGGACGCAGTACTCCAGATTGGGTCTCACCAACTGTCTGTAAAGCGGGATAACAACATCCTGTTTTCTGCTGGTAATGCCTTTCCCTATGCATCCCAGTATACCTCCAACCCTCCCTACTGCCTTCTCACATTGCTTGCTAACCTTAAGGTCATCTGATATGATTACCCCCAGGTCCCTTTCCTTTTTTGTTGTTGTTACTACCTCCCATTGTGTATTCTTCTCCTGGGTTCTCGTTTCCCAGGTGCATTATTTTGCACTTCTTTGCATTGAATCCTAGCTGCCATACTTCTGACCATTCCTACAACCTTGCCAAGTCCCTTCTTATCCTTTCCACGCCTCCCTGTGTATCAACCCTGTTGCAGATCTTTGTGTCATCTGCAAAGAGGCACACTTTTCCTTCCAGTCCCTCTGCAATGTCACTTATAAAGACATTAAAAAGGACTGGACCCAGCACTGAACCCTGTGATACCCCACTAGTAACCCTATTTCTTCAGAGTGGACTCCATTCAAATGTTATTAAAGTTTTAAGTTCCCAGTATAAGTCAATGGAAAAATTTATATGGTTCTTTTGAGAAAGAAGAATGGGGTTTTGGCCATCTGGTCCCTCCTCATGATCAAAGAATTTGCAGGCTTGAGATCAAAGAGAAGACCCACAGTGGAGCATTTTCTCTTTTATCAAATTGAGCTGTATCGTGACCGAGCGTGTTTGGTCTCCAAAAGTAAAATACGGGTACATGTTTAAAGTAAGTCCGTCTTAGGTGAAATGTAAAGTAAAGTGTGTTTTTTTTTCCCCCATTTTAGCTATAGTTTGTAGAAAAGAAGCCGCCGACTGAAGTGCGAGGACAGAAAGTGCAGAGCGAGCAGTCAGCTACTTCAGAATGACAGACGCAAGGCAGAGCGAAAGTTGCTCTAGCAATGCTCACTCTGTGTTGTGTCTGTCTTTCTGAAGTCACCAACTGCCTCGCTTTTGCGCTTTCTCTGCTTGCACTTCAGTCAATGGCTTCTTTTCTACAAACTAGAGCTAAAATAGGAAAAAAAAACACACTTTACTTTACATTTCACCTAAGATGGACTTACTTTAAACATGTACCTGTATTTTACTTTTGGAGACCAACCACGCTCAATCACGCTATAGTTCAGTATGATAAAAGCAAAAGTGCTCTGCTGTGGGTCTTCTCCAGGTACAGACGGCAGCTTTCTTTTCTGAGAAATGAAAAACAACTTCTTTTAGTTTTAAACTGACTGACACTTAAACTACTGGCAGCATCGCACAAACAGTGGCAGCACTCGTCACTCTATATTGCAGCAGAAAGTCAAACCCTTTAACATGGAGCCATGGCAAAATGGCAGGATCAACCAGATAAGACTTTTACATTGCATTTTATTAAAATGTATGGTAGATTTAAACATATCTTGTGTACACTGGGCTAGGATTGCTGCATTCATTTCTGTTGGTAGTAGCTCTTGTGCTAGGTGTATGTGTGTGTGTGTGTTTGTGGCCGGTTTTGTGTGTCAGGTGTGGAGTGATCTTAGTACTTGTGAGAAAGTTCTGAAGACTGGAAGGGGGGTTCAGGCATGTGGTCACGCTGGGAGGTGTGCAGTCATTGGGAAATAATGCACGGTCATGTGATGCATTCTGTCCAACGATGTTAGTGGAATTTCTATGATTTTATCAACCCATTTTATAAATATATTTATGCAATAGGTGTCAGACCAAAAGCCATTGAATAAATCCATTTATTTCTACATATGTGGAATAAATCTAACCAACCTAGATTTATCCCACATATGTGGAATAAATGAAAACTGCCAATCACAAACACTGTGCCGGACCTACATTCTGCCACCCACTCAGTTGGCACACATAAACGCAATCAACACTGGCACAACCAGTAAATCATCCACCTGCAGAACCCCTCATGCACTCAACAAGAAAACTGCAGGCAAACGACACTTCACCATACTACATTACTATCGTAAACAGCACAACCATTTTCGCTACAGAAAAGACGCTGTTTCCATAATAAAACTATAAATAGCACCAACAACTTTGTGACTCTCGATTTCCGATACCTTTTCCGACCGCAAGTATTACAGAAAAAAACGACTGTTACTGCATACAAAATGGCAACACAGGAAACTGCTGTAAACTTTCAAATGGAACTAACCCAAATACTAACACATTTGAAGAAGACACTGAACCTCTACTGGAACCTCAGCAACAAAATAACTCACAAAACACAGACATACCAGAAGAACCAAAACCCAGCACTAGCACCGCAGTGAACATAGACGAAGATGCCATACAAAAATATATCCAAGCAGGCAAAAACACCAACACGATGAAAAAGACTCACAGTGATGTCAAAAATACCTCAAAGAAAAGCACAATATAGAAACTCCGCTTGAAACCATTACACCAGTAAACCTGGATAAATTACTTGCTACCTTTTTCATGCACTCCACCAGAAAAGACAGAACTCCCTACGAGCCCTTAACACTACTGCCACATTCCAGAGTGTTGAAAGATATTTAAAACAAAACGCTATCCAGAATCTCTATCAACATCAACTGCTTTCCCTCACAACCAGAGAAATTCTGCAGTGAAACAAAAGCGCCTCAAAAGTTATGACAAGGGTAACAGACCAAAAGCAGCAGATGAGCTCACAGATTCCCTTATCAACAAACTATACGAGACTCAACAACTAGGCCACACAGCCCTGATGCCTTGCTTAACACCATGTGGTTAATAGTTAGCCTATACTTTGGTGTCAGAGGCATAACGGAAATGAGAGCAGTCAAATGGGGAGACATCCTCATGCAAAAAGATGAAAACGGACTGTGCTACCTCCAGTATACCAGTGAACGCCAAACAAAAACTAGACAAGGCTCCAACCCAAAAGAATGCAGAAAACTAAAGCCACAAGCATACGAACTACAACAAAATCCTACTAGATGCCCAGTCACCAATTACAAACTCTACAGTACCCACAGACACAGCCAAAGTAACCATCCTGAAGCACCGTTTTTCTTAGCTATCAACAACAACATAAAAACATCAAAAGTACACAAATGGTTTAAAAATCAGCCTGTGGGTATTAATAAGCTCTCCACTATTGTCAAAACATGGTTACAAATGCAGGCATACAAACTGATAAACGCTTAACTAATCATTCTGTACGAAAGCATCTGGTACAAAAATTAGTGGACAGTGGAATACCACCAACCTAAATCATACAAATTTCAGGCCACAAACAGCTCCAAAGCCTCAACGAATATTCAAAGCTCAATGACTCCAAACAACAAGAAATAAGCACTTTACTAAGTGGCGATCAGACTCACAATCCAAACCTTCCTGTCAACAACAACTGACCACTATTCCTACCAACTACAAAGACCTACTTGAACCTGCATCAGCAAACCCACCATACATGCAAAGCAAGTCACCTTCAATATAATTCAAGGTAAGCATAATTACACTACCAACAAATTCACAAAACTACTACATAAACCCTCCTCCCACCCAATACCCACCCATCACCACCACTTCCACCCTTCCAAACACCACTCCACATTACAAACCAAACACATAATGCTCTTTTTTTTCTTCCCCCATGCAGATAACAAGTATGACAGCTACGCCAAGAAAAGACCGATGGTTTTAGATAGTGACAGCGACTCTGAATAAAGTTGCAAGCACCAAATATTCTCGATGAAAAATATCAAAAACCTCTAGAAATGAAGACAAGATCTGAATACAGCAAAGAAAAAGACATCAACAATAATTCACCTTCCTACAAAAAATACTCTCAAGCCAGAAAGAAGATCTGTGCAGATCTAAACATTCGTTCCTGAAATACTGTGAAAATAAGAAAAACCTCTTAATAAGCTGAACCTACAAGCAAAAAAAGTCAAATGAAGGCTCGCAAACTACAACAAATTTCTAACAAAAACTGGACTTTCCTTTCTTCAAAACACATCCTGGATATTCACCATCTTTGGAATACAGACCAACTACTAGTGGAAAGACAATCTGAATTAACTGAAAAACGAAAATAAATACAAATTCTACAAAGTAAAAATGCTCTATCAAACCCTATGGACTACAACACAAAAATAAACTTAACCCTCACTCCACTACCCTTACCCCACCTCAACCCCCATACCCAAATCTTCTAAAAAACTCTTCTTTTTTGAAAATGAACTCTTTACTGCAAGTTGCAAAAATCACAGAAACCCATACAGTGTTCTAAACTATAAAAATTCTGCTCTGTACAACAAAAATAAATGCTACTGTTTGTTTTTCTGTTCAATAAATGTTGCAAAAACTTACCTTCTCAGTCTTGTTCCTTCCAATCCACCAAGCCAAACTCCGACATACCAAAAAAATTAAAAAAATAAAAAAGCCCCAATACATCAATCTCGAACAAAAATAAACACCCAAACAGGATACCACTCTCAAATCTTCAGATTTCAAAATCTTCCTCCACGGTCGATCGACTAAGAAAACAGCACGCCACGACTAAAATCCACAGTCTCCTCCTCAAACTCTTCCATACATCCACCGACCGACACTGTAGTACATCGACGCCCACAACAACGCAACGCTCTCCAGCAACACCAAACACGAAGTCCCACTCTCTAAAAGGCCGCCACCTCGAGCAATCCAACAGCACATCCTCCTCGAACTCCTTTCTCCCGAAACTGCGCCACAAATCTCAGCCACTCCCACCAACCAATCACAAAGCACGCTCACCACACGCACACCCAATCACAGCAATCACATGCACATCAATCACTCCAACCCTCCCACTGTAAGACATGCCCTCCAGCCAATCAAAACTACTTTCCCACGTTACGCAGCCAATCACATCACACCAAGCACTCTCCAGCCACCACAACCAATCAAATCTTACAACCACACACCCATTCACACAGCAATAAAAACCTTCCACCATAAAACCAAATAGTACTCCATCAAAAATTACATACCACACACAGTTTAACGATAAACATCATAAACATCACTATTAAACCCATTGCATAAATCACACATGGATGGAGGATCATGGAATAGCACATTATTCGTGACCCGAGGTCACTCGTGGCCCGCTTACGCCACGCCACTCGTGAGGTTACCCGAGGTCACCGGGACTTCTGGAAAATAACTACTTTATTCCATGGTCCACCATCGCATATCCCCTATATAGGATACATGATAGGCAGGATAGGAATATCACCACCATGGCTAGTGACCCCAGGATACTCATGAGTGGCAGAGCATAGTGGAGCCACGAGTGAATGTATCCCGAGGTCACTAGCCATGAGTGGTGATATTTCCCGTATCACACTCCTGCCCATCTTGTGTCCGATTTATGCAATAGGGCAGGAGTGTATTGGTTCGTAAAATTATGGTGCCTGCATTTTAGTTTGATTTGTTTTTTGTGGTGTTTTTTCTTATGTCCGTGTTTCTCCGCAGTGTCTCATAAGGTGTGTGTGCTATTGGTTAGTTTGCTTAGAGGAGGTGTAGTGCTGCTTTCTTCTTGGTGTTTGTAGTGTTTAGTTTAAGTGTGATTGGTTCTTTAATGTGTTTTGTGATAGGTGGATGTCTAATGAAGATTATGGAGCGAGTGTTCTGATTCATTATGTTACGTTTGTTGGCAGAGTTAAGTAAGGATGTTGTGTGTAGAAGTTTCGTCTTACTCTTGGTCCCATTTCAGAATATATTGAATTTTTATTTTTAGTGTGTTATTCATGTTATTTACATTTTAGTGTGAGTGAGTGCTTTTCTAGTTTTATTTCACCAGAGTACATTCATAATATGGATAGTACATAACAATGAAGTTCACTATGTGTCCGGTTCATTTGACCGGTGTTATATAGAGTATGTGTTTGGGGTAAGTTTATTTTTTATTTTCATTCATTTTCAGTGTGTTTTGGGTAATCCTCAGTCCATTTTTCAGTCACTGTCGCTGTCTGATGATAGAGGTTTGCTTGCTTTCTTGGTGGTCTGTCGACTTATTTCCTAAGGGAGAGAGAGAAATGTTTATTTAGTTATTGTATTTTAAAACACATGCAGGATTGCAATGCTGGTGTTTAATATTTACTGGATGACGTTAAATGTGATGTGTTTTGCTGAAATTGTGGGGTGGTTAAGCTTAGTGGCTATGCCTTTTCCAAAGGAGACATTGTAGGCTCTTCATGGATCATCTTGTATTGCACTTTTAGAAGTAGATGGCTGTGGTGGTGATAATATGTCTGGGCATTGAACTGAAGTGCAGCATTCATTTTCGAGGTGCTTGGTTGTTGATTTGACTGGTTGCTTAATAAGTGCAATATGTTTTGTTGTTTTATTTCATTTATCCGTGAGTAAGCATTTAAGGATTGTAACTTTTTGTGGCCAGATATCTGTATAACTGCTGTAGGTGGCACGTTGCTGTCAACTAGTTTCTGCACAAGATGTTTTCAAACCAAGTGGTTCGTGAGTTTCTTTTCTGTTTGTATGTCTGCTGCACTAATCATATTTTTTAAAATTTTTCCAAGGCTGTTAACACCTAGTGCTTGGTTTTTATACCAGCTGATAGGGTATGTTGCCTTCGGTGAGTAGTTTATTGCCAGAAAGAATGGAGCTGTGTCAATATTGCTTTTCGATGGTCTTTCCTTTCTATATAAGATGTAGTTAGCTACAGGGCAACGTTTTGTGTCTTTAATTTCGTAGGCACGATGTTTTAGTATTCTGTTTTTCCTTTGGGTTTGATCCGCACGGGTTTTGTTTGTCTTTCTTTATGTATTCAATGTATCTGGTATTTTTCATCTGTTCCAAGTCGAATGTCACCCCATTGTATATGTCTGGCTTCTGTTGTTCCTCTTATTCCGAAAAAAAGGATAATATTAAGCCACATTGTATTTATCAGCGAGACAGGGTTATCAGGTCCAAGTATGTTTTTGGTGTACAGTTCATCAATTAACTTATCAGTGAGCTCATCTACTGCTTGGGGCCGGTTTCCTTTGCCTTCCACTTTCAGTATTTTTTGTTTTGAAATTAATACTTGTCTTGTTTTTGTAAAGGTACTGGACTGCGAAAGGGATTCGCTATATCCATGATCTTTTAAATCTCTTTCAGAGCTTTGAAACTTTGCTCTTAAGCTTAAGTGCTCATATTGTGAACCATCTTTTTTTGGCATGTTATAAAATATTTACATAGAAACTGATCTAGTTGAGGAGGTAGTATGTTATGAATGGGTAGAAATATACCTATTTTCTCTTTTAGGAATTTTTCTAGGTGTGTTATATCTGTTTCAGTTTTACGTTTGGTATTGTTGTTTTTCGTGGAGTTGATGTATTCTTGAATATAGTTACTGTCTATTTCTGTAGTCAGTTTTGTAGAATTTGTAGTACTGATTTGTCGTTTTTGTGCTGCTTTGTTTGTGTCTATGTCAGGTTCCAGCAGCGGTTCTTTGTCCATTTCGAATTGACTGCAACTGAAGTATATTTCTTCTATAATGTTCATTGGTTTCTCCACTCTTTTTAGTTTTAATTTGTTTATTTGTTCTGTGCTTTCGTTATTTGTAGAGGCCATTTTTAGTATCTCTATTTTATGTTTACATTTTTCCTGTCCTTTTTATTTTTACTTATTTTGCAGCTTGCTTTTGCTGTAGAATCTGCTCTATGTTGCATGTTTAGCTGTTCATGGGCAGCTTGTTTCTATTTACTAGCAGCTGGGATTTCAGGTGTGTTTAATTACTGTGCTTTTTGTATTGGAAGTAGTTCCGACAGCGCTTCTACTCTTTCAGGGTTTCCGTTTCAGGGTTTGAGCTGTGTGACGTAACGACTATTGATAAATGCAGTCGTTACGTATGCAGAGTATATAGAAATGTAAGACCATGGCCATGTGCATACATCACGATATATTTATACAATGGAAGTGAGTATACATGTTTTTATTAAACTCATTTATCACTCACCCCATTGTATAAATATATATATATGTGTGTGTGTGTATATATATATATATATATATATATACCTCTCTATTTGCAATAAATGTGTTTACAGGCATTACTATTATCTTTTGAAAGATTGGCAGACTTGTGATTATTAATTTTGAGTATAGCTCATGAAATAATGAGTGAGATGTTTTATTTCATATATTCATATCATATCATATTTCATCTCAGAGTCAGTGGCTCAGCAGGTTGCACACTGGCCTCTGAGACTGGAAGATCAGAAGGCTGTGGGTTCTATCCCCACACCAGGCATGTGGGTTAAAGAGCTAGTGTACTGCCTAAAACTAATATTGGATTTTAAAAGCAGTAAACCATTACCTTTTATACCTGAGGTACTTTTTCTTTTCCCTTTGTTTAATTAGAAGATTGTTTACCTTATGTTAATATGTGTGATGTATGGAACAGCACTTTGTGTGGCAGCTGACATAGCTAGCTATACTGCCCCCACTACATCACCAACATTGTGACCTCACTGACTGTGACATCACTGCTGCTTAGGAACATCAGTTCATTGACTGCCAGGTCATTCACCTGTGATTTCACTGTCAGTGAAACCACAATGCTGATGATGTAGTGAGGGGCAGTAGAGCTAGATACGACAGCTGCTATGCTAACAGCTGTTCCACACATCCACCACAACATTATCACATAGAAGACTCTCTGATGGACAAAAGGAAAAAGAAAGGCACTTCAGAAATAAAATGTTATAACTGACTACTTCTTAAAATTTATATTATTTTCCTGTCTCCCTGGTTTGGCTCCACTAGCTCTTTAAATCCCAATACTGACACTGTAGTACAGCATGGGGGGGGGGTGCTGAACTCCTGAGGTGCCGTCTTTTTTGTCTGCCTGTTCAGGTGGATGTTAAAGATCCTGTGGCACTTCTCAAAAAGAGTAGGGGAATTTTATTGCACATCAAAGAAATACACACTGGTACAAAAAAAAAACATATATCATATAAGACAAACACACAATACACTAAAAGAAAAGCATCTTACAGAAAATGCTATATTAGATTAGAATCATCATACAAAGACAGGCACTCCCCACTCCCCTCTCCCACAATTGCTGTACGCCTCTATTGGTATCAGTTTGCCACAAAACCGTTACATAATCCCTCTATAGACCCTTTCTTTCAGACTATTTCATGCAATGGGACCCCCTTCCTCCTCTTCTTCCATTGTTTCCAGGCAGTTTCTCCTTGTGATATTGTGCCTGTAGGTTTATTTCCTTCTCAAGCATGCTAACCAAGCCTTGGAGCATCACCTCTTTTTGTTGCAAAACATATCTACATCATGCTTGCCACATGACAAATTTAATATGTGTAAATAAAAAATGCACTGTTCCCTCCTCCATCCCCTGTAGCTGTTACATTGCTCCCATAATTAAATTCTCATAGGACACCTTCATCCAACACAAATTTTCCCAGTTATGCTCAATGACTTTCCATACCTCTTTTGCATATAAACACTGGCTAAAAAAATGTTCTACTGTTTCTATCTGTTGTCCGCATTGTGACCGTGGACAGTATCGTACAACCATACCCTTATGCTTCGCATTGCCCTTCACCCCCAGTCTCCCATGCACGCTTAATCATACCACGTCCCACATACATGGTGGGGTCCTCTGGTCCATTAAATAGCTTTCCAATTTTATATGTGCCCCTGGGCTTATGTTTTTATACACTATGGGAGTTGAATATGCATTGGCCTGTACACAACAGTACAGTGTTTTCCGGTTCAACACCAATGTTTAGGCCATGGTAAGCTTCCATTTTCTCAGTTTCTCAATTGAATGATGTATATACTGTAGCCATGACCCTTGCATCCATACCATCAGTGGCCCTTGCCTCCATTTTTACAGCATAGGCATAATCCAACTGGCAGCAACCATTTTCCATACAGCTATCCCTGGCATTAAAAAGGCAGAAATGGGCCAGCCTGGTGGCACTGAGGGTTGAGGCGCTGGATGCCACACCTCATGCCACACCAGTGACCTGAGTTCGGGAGTGAGCTTGGAGTGCTGGGCTGATGGCAGGGATGGGAAGAATTGAGTGCCTACTGGGCTGCTCTCTCTCCTGGGGGGGAGGTCGAGGATCTCTCGGCACATCAGTGGCTCCTGGTGGAGACCAGAAGTGCTGTAGCTCACTGAGCAGCACGTAGGTGGTGTGCCCAACACATGCAGGGTTGCCGTGCACCATGCTTTGGGATGTGCACACACATGGGTGGGATGGGAGAAGAGCTCACGAGAACAAGGAAAACCCTGGTCTGCGGAGTAGGCGACGGCACCTGCCCCATGCCCACAGCTGGGTCCTTCCTGTCTGGCCTTCCAGGTTCCTCCGCCCAGGTCCTCTTCCACATCAGAGCTGACTGTTGAGATCATCCAAGAGGAGGCACAGCCCTGCCCTGGAGGGGTTAAGCTGGGGTACTGATCGTGGCTAGAGGAGGGGGAGAGAGGGGACACAGGTAGGAGGAATTCAGGCAGGGCAGGAGTAGGCAGGATGCCTGAGAGGGGCCCCACAGACCATGACCGGAGGGAAAAAGAGTCTTCAAAAAAAAAAAAGGCTGAAATGGTATTAAACAGGAAAATACTGTGAACATAGCTTATCGGATTAATCACATTTAAACCACCCAGTTTATATTGTCCGTATAACACTTCCCGCTTAATAGAGTTTAGCCTACTTCCCCACCCTAACTGATATGTCTGACTCAATAGTGAGACATCTGGGGATCCGGGTTGGGGGGGACCTGTGCTTAAATACATGAACATTGGCAGAAAAAAATCTTTAACCACAGCCACCCTTTTTTTTTTTTTTTTTTTGTCTGCTGCCGTTGCTTCTACTTCTGTACTTACACATTACTCTGATCCAATTTGGTCCATCAGTTCACCAGAGCCATATCCATTTTCCCAAAAGTAACACCCAACACTTTAATTGAGAAGTCAGACATTCAAATTCTTTGGATGCCTGTTGCTTGTTCGGTCTGCTCACTTAGAATATATCCTCCGCACTTCTGTATATTTAAAACTGAACCCATAAAACTAGAATATTGATTAATCATATTCAATGCACTGATTGCTGATTCTTTATCTGCTATCAACAGGCACACATCGTCTGCATAAGCCACTGTTTTCATAATACTTACCCCATCCATGTAGTCTTATCCCTTTAATCCTAACGTCCTGTTGCAGCAGTTTTAACAAGGGGTCCAAGCAAAAGATGTACGATATGGGGCACATCGGGCACCCTTGCTGTACCCCTCTAGAAATATGGACTTCCCTGCCTAAATGGCCATAGATCAATGGCATCAAGGACGCTATGTTATATAGCTTCATAATCCAGGAAATAAAAACCTCCAGGATACCATACTTTGCCAGTACTACTTTTAAGTACACATGGGATACCTTATCAAAGGCTTGTTCTAGGTCTGAGCTTAAAATATAGCCATGCAAATTACCCTGGTTCCCTTGCTCCACCACCTCCCACAGCAAGGGCAGGTTTTCCTGTATGCGTGTACCCTGGACTGTACATGTCTGGCTCGGGTCAATCACATATGGGGCCACCTGTCCCAACCTTTTTGCTAAAATCTTCATCAGAATTTTTAAATCTGTGCTAATTAGGCTCAGGTGTCGCCAGTTCTTGATTTCCTGTCTATCCTCTTTCTTATGGATGAAAGGCTGTGCTGCCTGTCCCAATTGTGGGTCTACAGCATCCTGCACCAGTAGTGTATTAAATACTATCCATAAGATATCCACCATTTCTGGCTCCAAAGTCTTATAGAATTCTGAAGCAGTCCATCCAGCCCAGGGGTAGCATTGTTATTCAGGGACTGACTGGTATCCTTAATTTCCACCTCTGACACTGGTATTACCAGTTGGTCCATCACAGATACTATTATCTCAGGAATTCTACAGTGCTGTAACACCTCTATCACCATTTCAGTAGTTATATGTGGGTCTGCAAATAGTTCTGACATATACTGTAGCTAGCCACCACATCCATAATTCCAGCATTAGAAGTCACAACTGTCCCTTCCCTAGACCACAATGCTTCCATTGTCCTTTGCTGCACTCTAGTCCTACAACTCTCATAAATGACTCCCATTGTAGCTTTTCCAGGGGTGCTAGCCTATGTTCATACAATAAAGAAACCACCCTTTCATATTGATATCCTTCCATTTTTTTCCATGTGTTTCTTAATATGGTGTATGTGAGCAACATAGTCCCCATACCCCTCTTTAATCAGAGAGATTAATCTTGTATATTGATTACGTAGGGTCAAGTACTTAAAGTACGTATCAGCGTGCTTCCTATAAGAGTGGGATTACAAGGCCTACTTAATGTCATATTTAGTTTGGACCCACCATCTACTGAGGTTCTCCTCCAAACAAGCAACAGACTTCCTTGCATTCAGTAGGTCCTTTAATAGTTTCAAACCCTCCTGGTCACCCAATAAGTTATAATTCATTTTCCATAACCCCCTCTCTCTATTAATACCCTCGCTGAAGGTCAAACACACTTTAACCATTAAATAGTAAGAGCTTTCCACCAGGACTGTGAAGGCATGCAAGCATCACAGTGTAGGGAAGGAAAATACATAATCTATACGAGTAGCTAAATTAGCTTTATAAAATGTGTATTCACCAGACTGGTGTAATGCCCTATACGTGTTCGCCAATCCTGATTGGCCTACAACCCCATTTAAGGCACTGGAGTCGCAAAATTGTTTGTTCGTTTTGGACCCCCATCCTCCCTTGTACGAACACAATTAAAGTCAAGGTCAAACACACTTTAACCATTAAATGGTCTGAGTTTTCCACTGGGACTGTGAAGGCCTGCAAGCATTGCAGTGTAGGGGAGGAAAATACATAATCTATACGAGTAGCTAAATTAGCTTTATAAAATGTGTCTCAACCAGACTGGTGTAATGCCCTATACGTGTCCACCATTCCTGATTGGCCTACAATCCCATTTAAGGCACTGGAGTCACAAAATTGTTTGTTCATTTTAGCCCCCCTATCCTCCCTTGTATGAACACAATTAAAGTCACCAGCCCAAATCACATGTCATGTCATGTATAAATAGGGGTTGACTACTTGAAGTAGTCCGCTCTCTCTTTTGAGTTGATGATCCTCCATACCATATATTTATGTTTAAAATCTATCAACATTACCCTCCCCAGGCTCATATCCAAAACCTTGGTGATCAGGTAATCATACCCCCAAAAAAAGAATCCCCCCTCCCCACACACCTCTCCAAAGTCAGGGAGAAAAAGGATGGGCCCAAACACCACACTTTTTTTGCATTCTCAATATCATTAGTAGTATGCAGCCTGATATCTTGTAAACAAGCAATATCAATTTTATGATCTTTTAAGATGGAAAAGGTGACCAATCGTCTCCTGTAATTCTTTACTCTATTCACATTTAATGTGGCTACTGTAAATGCAAGCACGGCAGACATGATAGTTAGTCATAGTGGAAAAAAGTAACTGTAATGGGATTCCACTGTTTCTCGAATATATTGGGAACTAAATCTCAGGTTCTAGCCTGTTTTCCCAATCTACTGCTTCTTCTGGGTGCAGGACCCAAGTGTTTGTTTTTGGCTCTTGATTTATGCACCTGTGCCACAATGAGCTCCTCATCAAAATCGGAGGAAATGCCACTCTGTGAGGAGGTGGAGGAAGACTCCGAGTCATCCCATGATCAGAATCATTTGGTTGCAATACCTCATAGGAATTCAAAAGGGGTACTGATTCTTGCACTCCTCCCAGTTTTTGGACCTTTGCTCTTGGGTTATTTTTCTTCAAAGATCTTTTCTTTGAAGCCACCACAGTGGTATCAGGTGAAGGCATCTCCTGCAGATCTTTAGCCAGTTCTGGCTGTGCTTTACATCCCGATTATGTAGCCTGTACCAGTTCTGATCCAGTCTCTGCCATGTCCATCATATCCTCATGTTTATCCCTCTGTGCTGACTCAATAGTGACATCTTCAGCTGGTGGAGGTGAGGGAGTCCTGTATTGCTGTCTCCTCTAAAACCATGGGAGGGGGGAATCTGCTCCTGTTCCTCCTTTTGAACTTGTTCCATCTCCTTGTTTTGTTCTCTCATTCTCCGTTGAATATCCATACTCTTTTTTTGTGCTGTTTCCACAAACATTTCTTGATTCAGATGGTCATGTCTATTGTGAGTTGCTCACTCACAATTATGGGACATATGTTCCTCTTGATCACACAGGTTACACTGCTGTTCATTAGGACAAGCACTGCTATTGTGCCCACATTCCATACATTAAGTGCATTTGGTTCTGTCACATGCACTACTCAAATGGAGGTGGGAGCCGCACTGAAAACAAGTTTTCAGCTGTCCTGGGTAGAAACAGTAGCCTTTTTCATTTCCCACAAAGAAAGTGCTTTGGATGTTGCTTTGGGCCTTGAGTGCCAGTGCGCATTCATACCCTGAATGTCCAGCCTCCTGTCCAAATATGTTCCTTGTCCAAGATAGGGGAAGGGTCACCAAACAATTCACATTTCTGCTGAAGCCAGTATTGTACATCATGTACCACCACCCCTTCATTCCAGAAAAGGATAGTCACCAATTTTATTGTTGGCTTCGTAAGGGCTATGGCCCTAAACAGAAAACACAGGGCTGAATGACATTTCTTCTCATAGGAGGCCAAGAATCTATCCAAACCAGCCGGGGTTTTGAAGCTGACATCATACAGCATGTCCCCTAAGGCAAGGATAAGAGCGTAGATCTCATTAGAGAAAAAATGCAAGGATTCTTTAAATTATGTGTTTTTTCCTACGTAAATCCTGTCTGGTAGATGGGACAAGGCCTCCCAGGTATTGAATGCGAACTGCATTCTTACTCTGTGCTGAGGTATTAAGTGTAAAAACAGCATCCTTTTTTCTGAACTGAGTCCATAAACATGAAGCCTGTAAGTCCGCTGGGCCTTGTTGATTCCCAGCCTCCTTTTTTTCCACTCTATCCCCCAATTTCCTAGCCTCTCGGGGAGCTCTAGTGCCCTGCATTGCAGAGTACTGCTGTTCTTGCACTGGAGGGGGTTCCTCCGCTGTTCCTTTTATGACAGTTACATCTGTGTGTGGAGTATTCTGAGAATTGACAGTAGGGCTAAAGGTCGGGACCCCAAGTTTACTGCCATCTTCTGGGTCCAGCGTCCAAACCCCACCCATCTCTGTACGTGTCCATCCCACTCTTGTTAAGGCAGTAACCACTGTCCAATGTTTTGTACTGTGCAAATCCATTATTTCATATCCCTCCTCCCTCCTGCCATGCCATAAACCCAAGTGTGTTACAGTCTGTCTTCTTTCCCCCTGTGCTGGAACTACTGGCTGTGCACTGAATTTCCCCGAGTTTGTATTACATTCCTTCATAATGTTTTCCACAATATCCTCATGCTGTGCACTCCCTGCGTTAGTTGTCCCCGATATGAGTGCTTCAAGTTCTACTGCGAAAGCAATGCCTACCACATCTCCCTGCCTCTGGGGTGTTGCCCACTCGTACATCACCTCCTCATTTTATCCTGCATCACAGGTTTTGACTCTGGCTGTGGTGTCAAAGCTGACAGATGCCCCAGGACTTTGCTCTCTTTCCGGAGTTTTCCTCTCAATGCTACACCTCTTCCAGGGGTCGACAGAACTAGTAACAGGAGCTGCTGTTGTTTGAAACTTAAAGCCTGAATAAAATCCACTTCTTCTTGTAAATCTGTTTCACTTAAATCCTGTACTACTGCGTCGGGGTTTGCCTCACCGATGTCATCCATTGCTTCTTTTTCCATTGATGTTTCACTCGTTTCTGCCACAGTCTCCAATGCTGGACCTGCAGGGAGGAAGATCTGCTCCCCTGCAGGTCTGCCAGCTGACTGAACCGGCTCCAATCCGTCCATCGTGCACCAGAGCCACCTATGACAGAGTAGGGGAATTTCCATGGTGTCCTGGCCAGATTTTCCTCATTCACTAAAAATACCACCAACAGCTTAATCTGGTTCAACTAAGGATTTATGCTATGTTACAATTTCAGTTGGTTACCATCTGTATCCTCCCCCCCCCCCACCTTCACCCCTGAAAAAGGGATTTCTAGTCTTAGTGGGCCTACCTGGTCAACAAAATTCAGCAAATAAATTCCTCCATTATGCCTTATGGATTCCATGTAAATCCAAATAATTCCAAAGCCATCTTGACATATAATT
Organism: Neoceratodus forsteri; assembly: GCA_016271365.2. Classification (NCBI taxonomy): domain Eukaryota; kingdom Metazoa; phylum Chordata; order Ceratodontiformes; family Ceratodontidae; genus Neoceratodus; species Neoceratodus forsteri. Next base: position 538,902,296 of record CM057455.1, read on the forward strand.
GTAATACCTAACAGCAAATCAGAGCCCTTTTACTGCTGCCAACTAATTAAATTTAAATAAAGAACAAAGTCACAAATAAGGAACTAGTGGCTTATGGAAAAATCTACAGGGATTTATACAGGGATTTGATGCTGCCTCTACAGGGAAGATACAAGAAAAATGAGGGCTTGTTACAGGAAAATGGTTATTTGGATTTGGGAGCACTGTGATGATTGTGACTAAACAGCACTATATGGCACCAACAAGAAAATGACTTTGGTCATTTGGTAGCTCTTTACAGCCCAATCAGCTCTGGCTAGAACTTGTTATAGAGGGCCATATCTATTTTCTATGTTCAAATAGCATTGAGCATCAGCAATTCATGCAACAACACTTACTCTCAGAATGTGTCCATGATAGTAAATCTTCCACTTCATCCCCCTCCACATGACATTTATCTTCTAAATCACCCCATTTTCTCTTATCACACACAGCTGGCGCTAAGACCATTCCAGACTGAGCTTTTAAATCCTAATTAGTTCTGTTCTTTTTTACTACTATGACATCTAGCAGGCTTCCAGATGTGTGATGGTTTCTGGACCATTTATTGAATCTCTTAATCCCCTTATTTCCTCTTCTAGTGACAAACTATAGTGATATTTACTGCAAATAAACTCATTATTTCTTTCATTAATACTCCCCCAGACAAACATACTGTACTACACTGCCAAACATTCAATTGCAAGTTTCTCCTTACCCAATTTGTTAGAACATATGCCAAATGTAATATTTCTGTCTTTTCCAGTGATTATTTAGTGATTAGCTAAATTATGCTATCGTTCTAAAGACAACTGTTGATTAAGGTTAACAATGTATTGGCTGTAATGTTAACACAGAAACATAGAGGTTGACGGCAGATAAGGACTGCAAAGCCCATCTAGTCTGCCCATTTCTTTTTCTACCTTATAAATGTGCCATCGGCCTTTGCTCTGTCAGTGGCCTATCTATTCATACTCATCTATATTGCTCCCTTATGCCTATCCCATGCCTGTTTGAAGCCCTGCACTGTATTCATAGCCACCACTTCCTGAGGTAGGCCATTCCATGCATCCACCACCCTTTCTGTGAAAAAGAACTTCATCACCTTACCCCTTAATCGGCCTCCCTCTAATCTCATGTTGTGTCCTCTTGTCTTGCTATTTTTCTTATATTGAAAGATGTTAGACTCTTTCACCATGTTAATGCCATGAAGGTGTTTGAATGTTTCAATCATATCACCTATCTCCCTCCTTTGCTCTAGGGTATACATATTGAGCTCCATTAATCTGTCCTCAAATGTCTTCTGATGAAGTCCCTGCACCATTTTGGTTGTCCTTCTCTGGACTGCCTCAATTTGGTTAATGTCCTTGTGAAGGTGTGGACTCCAGTACTGCAAACAGTACTCCAGATGGGGCCTAACCAGTGTCTTGTAAAGAGGGATTATTATCTCCCTCTTATGACTTGTGATACCCCTATTAATACACCCTAATATCCCCCTAGCCTTACCTACTGCTTTAGTGGTCTGCTTGGATGATTTCAGGTCATCGGTGATGATGATGCCCAAGTCTCTTTCTTCCCTTGTGACTGCCAGCAACTCCCCTCCCAGCCTATAGGTGGCTTCAGGGTTTCTCTTCCCTATGTGCATGATCTTGCACTTCTTTACATTAAATCCCAGTTGCCACTCTTCTGACCATTTTGCTAGTTTATCCAGATCTCTTTTCATTCTGCCCACCCCATCTGGATCATCTACTCTGTTGCAGATCTTGGTGTCATCTGCAAACAGACAAGCCTTGCCTTCTAGTCCATCTGCAATGTCACTAATGAAGATATTGAAGAGGACTGTCCCCAGGACTGATCCCAGAGGTACCCCACTTGTGACTTGCATTCCTTCTGACTGTATACCATTTACCACCAATCTCTATTTCCTGCCCGTCAACCAGTTTGCCACCCAGCTGATCAACTTCTGACCCACCCGAGCCTACCCAGCTTATTTATCAATCTTCTATGTGGAACAGTGTCGAAAGCTTTGCTGAAGTCAAGGTAGGCAACATCAGCTGCTCCCCATTGGTCAACCACTCTGGTTACCCAGTCAAAGAAATCTATGAGATTAGTTTGACAGGACCTTCCTTTTGTAAACCCATGCTGTCTTGGGTCCTGCGCCCCTATGGATTCCAGGTGTTGCACTATCCTTTCCTTAAGGAGTGCCTCCATAATCTTGTCCACTACTGAGATAAGACTGACTGGTCTGTAGTTCCCTGCCTCCTCCCTCCTACCATGCTTGTAGAGTGGGATCACATGAGCCCTTCTCCAGTCTTCTGGGACCTCTCCTGTGCTCAGAGACTCACTAAACAGTTTTGCTAATGGCTCTGCTAGTTCCACCCTTTGCTCCTTAAGAACCCTGGGATGTATGCCATCAGGTCCCATTGCCTTGTCCACCCTGAGCTTATCGAGCTCTTGTAGGACCCTTTCTTTTGTGAAGGGAGTAGTGCTCACCTCCTTCCCCCCGTGTCCATGTTGCTGAACTGTGGACCCTTCCCTACCTTCTCTTCAGTAAATAGTGGGCAAAAGTATCTATTTAGGATAGATGTTTTTACAGGGTCCTCCTCCTCACACGCCCTCTTATCCTCTTTGATCTTAGCAATACCCCCTCTGGACTTTCTCCTTTCACTAATGTATCTATAGAAAGTCTTGTCACCTTCTTTTACTGTTCATGCTAGTGTTTCCTCAGTTTGGGACTTTGCCTGCCTTACTTCCTTCCCTGCTTCCCTTAGGGTTCTTTGGTATGTCTCCCTATCTTCATCCCACTGTGTTCCCTTATACATAGATACATACATAGATACATAGACAGTGTCGGCAGATAAGGGCCTATGGCCCACCTAGTCTGCCCATTTGAGCTTGTAAGTTCAGTTTGTTTTCCTAGAAGTCTATTTCCCCTTATATTTCCTGAAGGCCAGCCTTTTGGCTCTGACCTTTTCTGCTACTGTATTTGAGAACTAAAGTGGTTTCCTTCTTCTTTTACACTTCCTTTTATGTCTAACACAATGGGATGTTGCTTCAAGTATTGCATCCTTAATGCTTGCCCACTTTGCCTGTACCCACTCACCTGTGTTTCTTTTTACCAGGGCTAGCTTAACTCTGTTGGCCATCTTATCAAAGTCAGCTCCTCTGAAGTCTCATATTTTTGCCTTGGAATGGGATGATTTAGATGTAGTGGCTAAATTGAACCATACCATGTTATGGTCACTGGCCCCCAGGTGACCTTCTACCTGGAGATCTGTGATCCCTTCCCTTCCCTGGTAGTCAGTACTAGATCTAGGATAGCCCTTTCTCTTGTGGGTTGTTGTACCAGTTGTTTGAGGCCCTCCCCCTGCAGGGAATCCACCATGTGTCTAATTCTGGCAGATGTTCCTGCTGGTATTGACCAATCTGTATCTGGCATGTTGAAGTCTCCCATTATCAGAGTCTCCCTTTTAGCTGTCATGTTTTATATATCTTCTAACAGTAATGTGTCTATGTCCTCCCCCTGGTCTGGGAGCCTGTAGGCAACCCCATTTCTTATGGCTGTCCCATTTCCTGTTTCCAGGGTGACCCACAGTTCTTCTGGCTCCTTATGTGTATTCTGAATTTCTGTAGCTTTGATATTTTCATTGACATACAGGGCCACTCCATCCCCTCTTTTTGCACCTCGGTCTCTTCTGAACAGTACATAGCCAGGTACTGAAGTCTCCCAAGTGTGGTTACTGGTAAACCACGTCTCACTAATTGCTACTATGTCCAGTTTAGCCTCTGACATTATTGCCTGCAGGTCTGGGATCTTATTTCCCTGGCTGTGAGCATTTGTGTACATGATTTTCCACTGGCCAGATTTCGGTGTGTTTGTTGTTGGGTGGTTTGGCATTTCCCCTGTGCGTCACATGGGGAGACGGACCTTTTTTCTTACCTGGTGATGCAAATGAACTGCTAACATGCTGAATCCCTGTTTGACCACTAACTGAGGGGGTAGGGGTGTTCTTCCCATTCAGTGTATGGGGTGCCGCACCCCTCTCCCCATTTGCTAGTTTAAATATTCTGCAAAGACATGAAACTTCTGCCCCAATACACTGACTCCCTTAATGTTGCATTGAGGTTGAGAATTATAAATTCCTGTGTTACAGTAATTAAAACTCTATATAAAATTGTAAAACAGTGAATGCAACTTTATAACACAAAGAGGTGTACTATTGCCATAGTGATATAATTTGACCCTATAGATCAGTATAACAAAAAATCAGGTAAGAGACCATAGTACACCAAATTTAAATCCATATTATCATAATCTCCCAACTTGATTCTACTATGCTTACTATTCACTCAATTACCACTGTAACACTTATTTGGATGTTAATCCAGGATAATAAAAGTCAAAGCTTAAATAACTATGCTTAACAGCGTATATAAACATACAGAAATGCTCAGCCCCAAGAACTTCAAAAACCTGTGTTACAAATATGATGCCCTGCAAAATTAAAATTAAACTTAAGGATTCTCACCAAAAGAATGTGTTAAACTATAAATCAGGCAACTGAATAGTGGCTGAACAACAATGGAAACCAAATCTAACTACATGAAGATCTTACAATGCTGTGCTGCTCAATTCCCAGATGTGTCATGTGACCCAAATAGCATGAAAATAAACGAAGAATAAACACCAATTCAGCTTTACCATTAAAACTACAGTATTTCCTCAAAATGTGTCAGACTTACAATAAGATTTTAGTTTGGTTTAGTTTAGCCTTATCAGAATATCAGATTATATCCCTGTTAACATTTATTTAAAATGTATTTATAAACAGGCTTTCATCCCTATAGGTTCAGCCACCAGTTGAGGTCTGTCATCCAATTCTCAGGCAAAAATGTCTAACAACATAGCATACAGGCATACAGCATACAATTCTGAGTGAAATTTGTTGAGATGCTGGTCTTGTATCCCAACTTCTTCTGTCAAACTTCTGGCAACCTTTGGATCCAAGATCACCCTCAACCTCACTAGCTCCCTTTGTTCTCTCATCACAGCTTCATTGTACCTTTAGCAGATTCAGCTCCAGCATTCTCCATCAGACTCCCTGTGCTCTTTGCGCTCTCTGCACTCTCTGCACCTCATCAACTCAACAAAGCACAGCATGGCATGGGAATCTCTTCCACATCGGATCAGACACCATCATAAAGGCTTATAAAAACTAGAGTCAAGTGTATTAATGTAGCAATTCTCTTCATAACAGCATTATTGGCTCAAGTTCATACTCTGTCCAAACTGGAAGTCCAGAATTGGGAATGTTTATAGTGAAGCAAAGAATGTGTTTTAGCAACACTCAACTGAAATAGAAGACAGCACACATGCCACAAGAGAATTAGCTTCCACTTTGACCATTGGTAAATAAATCTGAGATGTTTGTATTTTAATAACACACATTAAACAACTGTACTTGTAAACAGAGGGATGAAAAACAGGGAGACCAAAACTGCATGGAGGTGCCAGTTCATAGCTTCATCTAATGTGTAAAAGAGAAACAGTCCCCCCCACCCTCTCTCTCTCTCTCTCTCTCTCTCTCTCTCTCTCTCTCTCTCTCAGCACTGAGGCACTAAACTTGAAGGTGAAGATGCCTTTTAAAACAGTAAGTAATCCTCATGGACATGCATGCCATTCAGCTTTCTAAAACCTAGCACCCTGCATCTCCAAGCCACACTTTTGAACTGACAGACTCTGATTATCTGTCAACATCCTGCCTCACAATTTGGAAATCAGGCTTCAAGAAATGAGGGAAAAATAACTAAAATCAAGGATACAGGTGAAAAAAAAGTTATTTCGAGCAGCTGTATATAATGTGTTGCTTGATGTAAATACCATCTTCTTAAGGAGAACTAAGACTAATAGCAAACTCCTGATGATCGCTGAGTGCTAGCACCAGAGAAGGGGGCCAATGATAGAAAACTACCCCTTTTCATCTTGACTGATAAAGGCAGGTAAGAGTAATTGTAAAATATAACACAGAGAAAGTCAGAAGCTGATCTCTCTCAATGTGCGGCAGGCTGAATCAGCATGGGGTGACTAGAGTGTGATAAGGGTAGAGTTCTGTGCATCATTGCAGCATGCGTAAGGGCCATCTGGGCTAGCCATGGACCACAAATGCCAACAATTACTAGCACTAAGCAGGGAATGGTGTCAGGCAGGTGGCATGAAAGTAAAAGTACATGAACCTCAGGTTGATGCACTTTTACTTTTATGCCACCCACCCATCCCTCTTCTGACTCAGACAGGCAGGCAAGTAGATAAAGGCTGATGCAACAAACTTTTTGCAGTTCTGCTTTGCCAGGTGTGAGGAGCCCTATTCCTCACTCTGGCACTTGCTCATGGCCCTCTGCTGAGCCAGATGCACTGTGAGGGGCCTGCCTATATAGACACATTACTGTTAGAAGATATACAAAACATGACAGCTAAAGATGAGGTTCTGATAATGGGAGACTTCAACACGCAAGATATAGATTAGTCAATACCAGTAGAGACATCTGCCAGAACTAGACACATGGTGGATTCCCTGCAGGGGGAGGGCCTCAAACAACTGGTACAACAACCCACAAGAGACAGGGTGATCCTAGATCTAGTACTGACTAACAGGGAAAGGATCACAGATCTCAAGGTAGAAGGTCACCTGGGTGTCAGTGACCATCACCTGGTATGATTCAGTTTGGCCACTAGAACAAAATCATCCCATTCCAAGGCAAAAATATGGGACTTCAGAGGAGCTGACTTTGATAAGATGGCTAACAGAGTTAAGCTGGCCCTGGCAAAAATAAATACAGGTGAGGGGGTACAGGCAAAGTGGACAAGCATTAAAGATGCAATACTTGAAGCAACAATCAATTGTGTTAGTGAGAAAAGGAAGTGCAAATGAAGAAGGAAACCACTTTGGTTCTCAAACACAGTAGCAGAAAAGTTCGGAGCCAAAAGGCTGGCCTTCAGGAAATATAAGGGGACGCAAGCAGGATGAAGATAGGGAGGCATATCAAACTGCCCTAAGGGATGCAGGGAAGGCAGTAAGGCAGGCAAAGGCCCAAACAAAGGAAACACTAGCACGAACAGTAAAAGAAGGTGACAAGACTTTCTGTAGATACATTACTGAAAGGAGAAAGTCCAGAGGGGGTATTTTTAAGATCAAAGGGGATAAGAGGGCGTGTGAGGAGGAGGCCCATGTAAAAGCATCTACCCTAAATAGATACTTCTGCTCAGTATTTACTGAAGAGAAGGTAGGGCAGGGTCCACAGCTCAGCACCATGGACACAGAGGTGATGGAGGTGTGCACTAGTCCCTTCACAAAAGAAAAGGTCCTACAAGAGTTCGATAAGCTCAGGGTGGATAAGACAATGGGACCTGATTGCATACACCCAGGGTACTAAAGGAGCTAAGAGTGGAACTAGTAGAGCCATTATCAGAAATGTTTAGTGAGTCTCTGAGCACAGGAGAGGTCCCAGAAGACTGGAGAAGGGCTCATGTCATCCCGCTCCACAAGAGTGGTAGCAGGGAGGAGGCAGGGAACTACAGACCAGTCAGTCTTACCTCAGTAGTGGGCAAAATTATGGAGACACTCCTTAAGAAAAGGATAGTGCAACACCTGGAATCCAAAGGAGCACAGGATATAAGACAGCATGGGTATACAAAAGGAAGGTCCTGTCAAACTAATTTCATAGATTTCTTTCACTGGGTAACCAGATTGGTGGACCAAGGGGGAGCAGTTGATGTTGCCTACCTTGACTTCAGCAAGGCTTTCGATACTGTTCCACATAGGAGATTGATTAATAAGCTGGGTAGGCTCAGGGTGGGTCAGAAGTTGGTCAACTGGGTGGCAAACTGGTTGCCGGGTGGAAAACAGAGAGTGGTGGTAAATGGCATACAGTCAGAAGAGATGCAAGTCACAAGTGGGGTACCTCAGGGATCAGTCCTGGGGCCAGTCCTCTTCAATATCTTCAATAGTGATATTGCAGATAGACTAGAGGGTAAGGCTTTTCTGTTTGCAGATGACACCAAGATCTGCAAGAGCAGATAATCCAGACGGGGTGTGCAGAATGGGAAGAGATCTGGATAAACTAGCAAAATGGTCAGAAGATTGGCAACTGGGGTTTTGTACAAAGAAGTGCAAAATCATGCACATAGGGAAAAGAAAGCCTGAAGCCACCTATAGGTTGGGAGGGGAGTTGCTGGCAGTCACAAGGGAAGAAAGAGACTTGGGCATCATCATTACCGATGACCTGAAATCATCCAAGTAGACCACTAAAGCAGTAGGTAAGGCTAGAGGGATGTTGGGGTTTATTAGTAGGGGTATCACAAGTTGGAAAGGGAGGTAATAACCCCTCTTTACAAGACACTCGTTAGGCCCCATCTGGAGTACTGCATGCAGTACTGGAGGCCACATCTTCACCAAGACATTAACCAAGCTGAGGCAGTCCAGAGAAGGACAACCAAAATGGTGCAGGGATTGCATCAGAAAACATATGAAGACAGATTAACTGAGCTCAATATGTATACCCTAGAGCAAAGGAGGGAGATAGGTGATAGGATTGAAACATTCAAACTCCTTAAGGGCATTAACAAGGTGAAAGAGTCTAACATGTTTCAATATAAGAAAAATAGCAGGACAAGAGGACACAGCATGAGATTAGAGGGAGGCAGATTAAGGGGTAATGTGAGGAAGTTCTTTTTCACAGAAAGGGTGGTGGATGCATGGAGTGGCCTACCTCAGGAAGTGGTGGATGTGAATACAGTGCAGGGCTTCAAACAGGCATGGGATAGGCATAAGGGAGCAATACAGATAAGTATGAATAGATAGGCCATTGACAGAGCAAAGGCCGATGGCACATTCTTAAGGTAGAAAAAGAAATGGGCAGACTGGATGGGCCTTGTGGTCCTTATCTGCCATCAACTTCTATGTTTCTGTGCCTCTGCTCTCTTCAGTCTCTGGACCATGTGCAATGGCTGTCCTCAGCCTGGCACTCCAGTCTTATGTCTTTGCAGTTGGGCACCACACAAGCTCTCAGCTCTCCACAGCTTGGCATGAGAGGATCCTCTGAGGATCTTGTCTTTCTTTTTTTTCAATTCAAATTTTATTCAAGTTTCCAATACAGAGAATGAATCAAAACAGTGTAGAACATGACCCCATACATCAGATACAAAATGCAGGATGATTCGCTCTCCCCACCCCTCCCACCCAACCCAGCACCCACCTAACAACCCAGCACCTCTTTACACCTTTAGCACAGTACCTATGGATATAGCCTAATAGTGCTTAAACTTGTAGTGCATAGAGAGTTTGCAGTGGGCCCCAGACCCTATCAAACTTCTTAAGTTTGTTGTATAGACTGGCAATAGTCCTTTCTGTTCTAAGGTTCGCAAGTAACTCTTGAAGCCATTCGACATATGTTGGTACCTCCGTATCCTTCCAGTGTCTTAACACCACTTTTTTAACAGACATCGACATCAAGGCCCTCCTGTTCACCACCGAAATGGAGAAGAAATCCCCAAGAAGGCATATTTCAAGGGTGAACAAATCTGAGAGCCCTAACAGAGGATCAACACGCTGTTTAATCGCAGTCCAGAGTGGGACAACTTTAGAACAGCTCCAGAAAATATGAAGAAGGTCTCCTTCTTGAGACTGACATCTTGTGCAAAGGGGAGAGGACACAAGACCCAGTCTAGCAAGCTTCTGCGGAGAATAATAAATATTGTGCAAAATTTTTAATTGCATTAATCTGAGTCTATCCTGTTTGAGGAACTTATGGCAACTTTGCCACAGGAGAACCAATCCAGATCTCTGCCCTGAGAGAGAGGCCCAAAGAGATGGGAGCATAATTGTCAGGTAAGCCCAGGTAAAAGAGCACTGTATATTTTAGATACGGCATGAGGCAGACCTGCCAGCTCCGTTAGGGTAACCTGAAAACTGATACAGGGACCTGGGGGAGGGGGGGTCGAACCCATTACCTTAACCAGGAGATGACGAAGCTGTAAAATCTTGAAGATTCTTGTGTGAGGTATTGTAAACTTATGCATAATATCGGCTGAAGAATACCATTGACTATTGGGTGACATGAACTCATCTAAATGGCAGTTTCCTATCTGAGGGAGCCAGGTGGCTGGGAGAGGCTTACCATCTAATAAAACATTGGGGTTACCTGTTACAGGTTGAAATAAATCCTTGAGATTCTTATATCTCAGAAATGCACACAATTGAGTATGAACCCTGATTTAAACAGCTATAGGGGAACTACGTAGAGACTCTGGTAGGGAACTAACCTTGGTATATAACAGCGCAGCAGGGGAGAAACCATGTTTTTTAATGGAGGCAGACTCGACGGCTAACCAGGTCAGGATATATGTAGCAGCCGCGGATGGTTGATCCACAGTCAGCCATCTAAGATACTTATTGGCCTGACTGGCCCAATAATATAGCCCAATATGAGGAAGTCTTAATCGCCCTTTAGCCTTCGGGGCAGCTAATTTATGGAATGCCATCCTAGCCTTCTTATCACCACATATAAAAGTGGAGATCATATCGTGCACTTTTTTAACCCAGGACAGGGGGAGCCATATATTTAGCATGTTAAGGGGGCAGAACAGGCGAGGGAATACGTTCATTTTGATTAGATTTATTCTGCCCCATAGAGAGAGGGGAAGTAAGGTCCACCTACGAAGGTCTAGATCTATTTTGTGTACGAGTGCATCAATATTTAATTGTCTGAGCCGCGCTGTATTCCTAGTGAAAAGGAGCCCCAGATATTTAACATAGTCAGACTTCCAGGTGAGCCCAAACGCAATAATGTCCTGTTTGTAAACCCTATGGTTAAGAGGAAAAACCACAGTCTTTCCTACATTAAGTTTATAGTTTGAGACCTTACTAAAGTCCTCTATTAGCTTCAGGATAGTGGGAATAGATGTGAGTGGTGGGTTACCTGCAGCAGAAGATCATCTGCGTAGACTGCCACTTTAACCACCTGCTCCCCTAAAAAATACCTGATATGCCCTGGGCACCTGATAATCTCCTGATAAGCAGCTCTAAATAAATGTTGAAGAGAAGGGGAGATAAGGGACACCCCTGTCTGGTCCCTACATGCAATTTGAAGGGACTAGAAATAACCCCATTACGTGAGACTCTGGCAGAGGGGAACTTGTATAATGAACTAACCCAATTCCAGAATTTCATGGGAAAACCGAAAACTTCCATCGTAACAAATAAGTAATCCCAATGGACTCTGTCAAACACCTTCTCGGCATCCAGCCAAATCAAGACCATTGGATAAGGAGCATCCTTGGATGCCAGGAAGACGTGAGACAGGGCCCTCAGATGGTCAACCGATGATCTCCCTTTCATAAAACCAACCTGATCTGCCCCGATTAGAAAGGGAAGTACTGCCTCCACATGGTTGGCTTGTAATCTTGCCAAAATTTTAATGTCATGGTTAAGAAGGGAGATCGGCCTATAACTTGAGACCTGATCCGACGGTCTGTCTGACTTGTGCAACAAGACAATCAGTGCCTCAAAAAGGGAGGGATCAGACACTTGACCAGAAAGAATAGCCTGGAAAAATGGCAGCAAGATGGGAATCAGTTGCTTAGAAAAAACCTTATAAAAATTGGAAGTAAACCGATCAGGGCCCGGAGAGTTATCAGATGGGAGAGATTTGATTACCCTTTCAATCTCGCCCTCAGAGATAGGAGACTCCAGAATTTTTAGCTGGGATTGTGTAAGAGTTGACAACTGTAAATCACTCAGATATTCATAAAGTCTTTCCTTGGATGGGGAGTTGGCCATAGGGCCATATAAATCCTGGAAATACTTTGTGAACTCCTCCAGTATCTCCGAGGGTAAGACCATAAGGGAGTTGTTGGGAGAGTGGACTGCAGGAATGAGTCTGGCGGATTCCTGTTGCTTAATATGCAATGCTAGCATTCTGCCCGCCTGCTCACCCTGATCAGTATATACAGCTTTTGTTTTCAAAATTGCAAATTTGGCTTGTTCCGTTAGCATTGTGAGGTAGGCTTCTCTCAATTTCGTTAAATCTTGTTTGAATGTCTTGGAGGAAGATGGAGATAGAGCACTCTCCATACTCCTTATTTGAGAGAGAAGGTCAGAAATCTGAGATTCCCTCTCTCTTTTCCTTTTCAATGTTAGACCAATTATAATCCCCCTTAAATATGCTTTACAAGCACCCCATACCATATCGGGCTTCCCCATGGAGTTAGAATTGGAAGCAGTAAACTGCTCTATTTAGGATGTTATATACTGAACCATCTTTGGCTCCTTCAAAATTTGGTTATTCAACTTCCACCTGCCCTCTTTATTTGGCAGTGAAGCTAAGGCTATTAGGTAGGTGACCACAGAGTGATACGATGGGGGCTCTGCAACAATACTAGAACTTATAACCCCTGGTAAAAGGGTTTGAGAAATGAGGATATAATCAATCCTCGAGGAAGTTGCATGCACCGGGGAAACAAAAGTGTACTCCCTTGTATTGGAATGTAATACTCACCATATATCACGAAGACCTATAGAGTCCATCAGGTCCCTAAAAGCTCTTTGTGCTGGAGAGAGTCCTTGGCGGGATTGACCCAATCTGTCGAGAGCCTGATCAAAAATGAGATTAAAGTCACCTCTATGACCATGGGGGTATCCAAAAATGGAGTTAGGGCTTTTATTATCTGAACAAAAAAGCTAGGGGAGTCTACATTAGGGCCATAGATAGCACCCAGGACAATGACCAGGGTATGCAGTCTGCCTTTTACAAACAAGAATCTGCCCGAAGGGTCAGATATAACTTGAAGAGGTTTGAACAGAACGGACCTATGCAAAAGCATCATGACCCCTCTACTGTGGGTCGTACTCTCTGCTGCAAACATCTGCCCAATTTGTTGCCGTCTCATTTTGTCAGCCTCCCTCTTGAGCAAGTGCGTCTCCTGTAGAAACATAATTTCTGCCTTCAGAAGGTTTATATGTTTCAGAATTTTATATTGCTTAGTCCTATGCCTCACCCCTTTAACGTTACAACTAATAAATTGAATATTTCTAGCCATCACCCATACTGCCAGTCAGAAATCCTCCGAAGCACAACATATACTTGTATTTTCCATCTGTACTTCTCCAAACATGATATGCGCTGGGTTGCTCTACCCTCCCCCCAACCCTACCTTCACTGAGTCCATTCCCCAACCACCCCCGAAACCCCACCCAAAGTGCCCCATGAGCCCTAACCCCTCCTCCCACACCCACCCATCTTTGCATGGTACATGATGACTGGCAGACTGAAAAGTTCCTCCCTCAACCGCCCCGCCCACGTAAACCAGAAAACAGGAACAAAATTACCCCTTTGTGACCAGAACACTCATAGTGAATAACATATCCTCGACTCTAATTGCTTGACATCACCCCTTAATAATACCGGGGAATTAGCTATACTAGCCCCTTAGAGGAAGCGATCCTCCCTGCAGAAACCCCACGAGCCATACAACAACATGTCCCGCAGAGCGCGAGGTGTATAAAACACTGGCATCATGTGTAAAAAATAATCTCAGATGCCCTCTTGTGGCACAGCCCATGAACAGCAGGCGTAAACGTCCAAGAGAGTAGGCAGACAATTACTGCCTTCTGTGGTATAGGGGAGAACTGAGAGCTCCAGGGTCGCTGTCCAGACTGCATTCCTTAGACTAAAGACAGTGACCATCACAAATCTAAAAGGGAAATTTGAAAAGGAAAAAGGGAGTCCTCCAAAGACAGCACTTAAGCAGAGTTATACAGGAGGGGTGAACCAATGCCCAGTTAAGACGTACAGAAACCCTGATGTTTTCATCTGACCTTAATTGCGGTATCCCTCTGGGTGTTCAGGTTAATCACATTTATTGCCCAATGGTGACAGGGAACGAGAAAGGGAGGGAAGCCTGAAAAGGACCAGGCCATGCTAACAGGGCCAGGAAGAGACCACAGTTACAAACAGAGTCTCATTTTAAGTTCAGAGAAAACTAAGCGTTGCCCCCCCACCCCCATTGCCATGAAATCAGGACATCACCTCTGAGGAAATGGGTTACCAGATCTGTCATCCTGGGATTTAACATGAGCACAGTGACCCTGCTCAAATACTCATTAATTAAAACCAGAAGGAAAACACATAAGCCCGCTAACACCTGACTAGTAAACCAAAAACGAGATTGGGCTTAACCAGAGTTAAAACATGAGAGTCAGCAAAATATTAGGCAGTCCTGGAGATGAAAACCAGATCGGGAATGAAATGTCCATTTTCTATCAAAAAGAAGACCCATCTTGAGAGTTGTAGTGTAAGGTTGAGTAGCCAGATGCACAGTTTGTCACTGACATAGCCCCAAAGATATAATAGAGAATTATAATTTGCAGCAGCTAGACAACACCACCAATTGAAAACTCAGCATAGCACCCTGGCCAGGACAGTTCTCATGTAGGCTTGAATAGATCAGGAGAAGCGCTTCTTTGAGCCCTGCGGTTGCCAACTCCACCTCCTCATAGGTCACCCAGGAGCCGTTCAGGCAAACTTGAAGCCTTGCAGGAAAACCCACCCATGTGAAACTTGATTCCCAAGGTGATCAGCTTGAGGACCACTTTATGAAACATGGCTCATTTCTGACGCACAGATAAAGGCAGATCTTGCGCCACCCTCAGCTTTTTACCTTCCCATTGCAAATCTTGCACCTCCTTAACCTTGTATAAGAAATGCTGTCGCTCCTGGAAGTTTAAAAAATGAAATATGAATGACCTGGGGGGGGCTCCAACCGGGGGAGGAGGGCATAGTGCACGATGAGATCTTTCTATAATATAGCTTGCACCCAAGGGGGAAGGGCCTGCCACCTTCTCCACAAACTTTTTAATAAACCTAATGGGGTATGATCCCTCTTCGCCCTCGGGCAAGCCTATGATTACCGCATTGTTGTGGTGACTGCGCCCCCCTCCAGATCTTCCACCTTGTTCTCCATCTTCACTAGCCTTTGCCTCAAGGCCACTAACTAAAGATCGGCTTTGTCCTGTTTCTTTTCAACAGATCGTATACAAGCTTCATTATCAGCAGTCTTCTTGGAGAGCTCCTCCAGGGTACTAGAGATGCTTTTAGTTTCTCCTGCTATATTCTGCATTTCAGCCTTAAAAGGCTGCAACTCCTCTAGAAACCTCGAGAGGGTAAGGAGATCTGCATCACGGCACTCAGTAGTAGCAGGCAGCGAGGACTGCAAGGAGGAGGCCCTGGCTTTGTTAGAGGCCTTCTCGGGTGATGCAGGAGGTGTATGTTTAGAAGCGATTTTCCACATCTGCTCATCCATCGACTTCTTATAAAGAGGGCAGAAACGTTCAGGAAGGTGACAGTCAGGCGATCTTCAGCAGAAAGTGCCGTAGAACAGTGTTTTATTTATTTATTTTTTTATTAAAGCATCTTTATTGTTTTCACTAAAGTCTCATCAAAAACATGGCCTAGTAGGCAGAGTTAATAGTACCAATTATTGCAACATATAACAGCTAAATATTAACTCGTACTTTCAATTGACAACTTAAACCTCCTCCCCCTTCCAAGGCTACACTGGTAAACAGACCCTAATTTGTCTTCCTGAGGTATTCTGATCAAGTCAGGTTTCACGCCTATTAGGAGCATTTCTAATGAACTCCAAAGTGACGTATATATTTTCAGTCTACCATGCATATAAGCGATATGCCTTTCTAGCTGCAATGCCAGGATACACTCTCTGTACCACTCCATCAAGGAGGGGGATTTGTCACTAGCCCAATGCCTCAAAATTATCAGTTTAGCAACTGCTGATACAAGCGACATTTGGGCCTTTTTAATCTTAGAAGTACCTACTGGGAAAAGACTCATCAGACATACCTCAGGGGTGAACATGGTTTTTAAGCCAAGGATAGGGTCCAATAAGTTATTAATGGACCGCCAAAAGGCCTGCATGGAGGGGCATAACTAGACCATATGGTACAAGGTACCATCGTCCTTCCTGCATTTACCACAGAGGGGCGTACCCTTTGCTCCATATTTGCGTAACCGGGATGGAGTTAGGTACATATTATGCATTATATTAAAATGTACCATTCTCAGCCTATCTTGCTTTATGTATTTATACATTGTAAGCCAAAGCTTCTTCCAAAGACTGGGTACCCAGGTATTCCCAACTCCTCGTCCAGTAAAAACACACCCCTGACGGAAGTCTGAAGTCCCACTCCTGGAGTGTTTTGTATATCTTGGAGACTGGGCGCGGCTGAGAAGCTATAGATAAAAGTGTATCAATATCTCTATCCCCGTGGTCGACGGGTGCTACCTGAGAAAAGACAGAGGTTAGGGCCTTGCTGAGTTGTAACCACTTGAATAATTCCTGATGCGCAACTCCTAAAGATCTCACCAACTGATCAAAGGGCAGAGGTCTCCCATTCACCCAAAGGTCCAAGACCCTAAGGTGACTTATCTGGGGCCAAAATGTAGGTGGACAATGTCGCACTTCAACCTAATATGTGGGTTTCAAAATGGGTTGGCCGAATCGAATGGTACCATTTTACTGCAAGGTATTTTTGTAGCTGATGAAAGGCCTTTAATGACCATCCCATAGGGTTGTTTTTCAAGGCCTTAGGGATAGCTAACAGGGAAACATATAGCAGGGTCCGCAGCGAGCAGTTCACCCTCTTCACCAAATGTTGCTCTATGTCTACCCACAAAGGTAAGAAAGTCAATTGACTGCTCCCATCACTCCAATAACCCAGCTTGCTTACGTGCTGTGCGGTGTAATATAGGAAAAGGGAGGGAGCGGCTAATCCTCCCTTTAACCTCAGGGCTGTCAATTTAATGTAAGATCTACGAATCCTTTCCGCTCCATATAAATAGGTTAAATGCCTCTGTAAATTGGAAACCACCCTTTCAAGAGATGTACTCAACATACCCAGGGATATAATAATCTTGGCAATATGTTCATTTTAATAACACTCAACCTTCCCCAGAGTGAAAAGAGAGCAGTCGCCACCTATCCATATCCCCATTATTGTTTTAACTAGACAACCCAGGTTATTCTTGATCATGAAGTTCAGTTCTGTACAGATATTTATTTCTAGGTACATAAGTGACTTTGCCTCCCAACGAAGGCCAAACGACATCAAATCCGACTTCATAACTTTGTTATTTAAGGGAAGGATCTTCGTCTTCGCTCGATTTAACTTGTAGTAAGATATTTTAGAGAAGGAATCAATTTCCGCCAAGATAACTGGAATTGAGGGCTCAGGGTCTTCGATATGTAGCAATACATCATCTGCATATACCGAGTACGAGTACCTGGCCTCCCCCACTTGTATACCCTTAATAAGAATGTTCCCTGCCAATCTATGCAATAATGGCTCTAAATATAAATTGAATAGTAATGGGGATAAGGGACATCCTTGCCTCGTGCCTCGCTCCAACTTTATTACCGGTGACAATATCCCGTTGCACTTTACCCTGGCAGAAGGAAAGGAGTATAAAATTTGTACCCATCTCTGGAAAACATCAGGTAGGCCAAAGGCGGACAGGGTGGCAAATAGGTAATCCCAAAATACCCTATCGAATGCCTTTTCGGCATCCAATGACATGAGTATTGCTGGGGTATTGGCATCCTTTGCAATTGTAATGAGATGTAATAATTTCCTCATGTGATCTTGGGGTGACCTCCCCGTCATAAATCCCACTTGTTCCCGACTAACTAGATTACCCATAACTTTGGATAACCTATTTGCCAGGACTTTTGCTAGGATTTATTATATCTGTGTTCAATAGGGAGATAGGGCGTAACTATCCATACTAAGAGGATCCTTTCCTTGTTTTAGGATTAAAGAGATCGTCGCTTCTTGGAAGCTAGGATCTGATAGTCCGTTATCGAACCAATACTGAAAGACCTCTTTTAAAATTGGGGTTATTAACGAATGGCATACCTTGTAAAAGTTACTAGGGAACCCGTCTGGTCCAGGAGACCTGTCTAAGGGCATTTGTTGAATGGCCTGCTGGATTTCTAGGATCGAAATTGGAGCACTCAGGAAGGCCGCTTCTCCCTCTGTTACTTTTGGCAGATCCACTGAACTAAGAAATAGATTAATGTCAACCACGGCGGGTTTTGTCTTTGGATCTACCGCATATAACGCCTGGAAATAAGATCCAAAGGCCTTCGCCATTTCCCCCGGATCCGTACATACCTGCTCACCCTGCCCCTTGCGAATTCCAGTGATAAATTGGGTTGAGTCTAAGTGACGGATACGCATGGCTAGTAACTTACTCGCCCTCTCCCCTGTGTCTAAGTATTGGAGCCTGGTCCTCAACAGGGCCAGTTCCGCTTTCTGTGATATCAGGCCTGAGTATTGGGCCTGCAACTGGTAGAGTCTGGCCCAACTTGCCTCGGTCGAGGCACGGGATAGATTGCATTCTATACTCCTAATGGAAGCTAGCAAGGAATCTAATTGTACCTTTTGCATACGTTTCTTTTTAGAAGCCATCTTAATCAGTTCTCCCATCAGGGAGCATTTTAAGGCAGCCCATATTAGATCCTTTTTAGCCACTGAGCCTTAATTGCCTTCCAGAAAATCCTTGATAAAATCTACTATGTGCCTCAGCGAAGATTCCTCTTTCAGCATCTGGCAATTTAATCTCCATTGTGGAGACCGCCTACACCCCACAGTTAGTCGAAATTCCAGACTGACCGGTGCATGATCAGATATTACTCTGGCAGATATATCTGCCTGTGTTACCCCTGACATTGCAAATGAACTAACTAACACATAGTCGATTCATGAATAAGTCTTGCGTGCAGCGGAGAAAAAAGTGTATTGCCATGCCGTTGGATTAATTACACGCCAAACATCTATCAGGGCAGCCTTACTAATGAGATCCTTCAGCGCTCTGTGTGCTGGCGATAGTCCTCACCTCTCCCTACATGATCTATCCAAGTCATTTCGAAGTACTAGATTCCAGTCCTCACCTACTACCGAAGGTTCTCAGGATTAGACACAACCATATTCAGTAA
Organism: Neoceratodus forsteri; assembly: GCA_016271365.2. Lineage (NCBI taxonomy): Eukaryota > Metazoa > Chordata > Ceratodontiformes > Ceratodontidae > Neoceratodus > Neoceratodus forsteri. Next base: position 538,921,380 of record CM057455.1, read on the forward strand.
TCTCATAAAAAAGGCTGGGGAATCGCAATTGGGGCCATATATTGACCCCAATAATATCGGGTGTGACTCTAGCAAGCCATGTATTATAATGTATCGACCTTCCGGATCCCAGATTTCTTCCACCATTTTAAAAGGAGTGCTCCTTGCTATGAGGATGGCTACCCTTCCCCTATTCGTGGATGTCCCTGCCCCAAAAACTTGCCCTACCCATGCCCTTCTGAAGTAATGGATGTCACTTCTCTTTAGATGCGCCTCTTGCAGAAAGGCAAGTTGTACTCCCAATTGACGTAGGTGCCTTAATATAATTTGTCTCTTAACCCTATCCTTGGCTCCTTTAACATTCCAGCTGACAAACTTATATAGGTTACTCATGTTGTCCAACCATTAATCTTAAACGCAAGTGTATAAGAGATATATCAGTGGGTTGTACCACAGTTCTATTAAAGTATTTACAGACCCCCTGACTTAAGATATCCTTGAAGAACCCTGACGATGTGCAGCCTTGGATCCCCCCCACTCACTCCATGAGGCCCAACCTTCTCCTCCCGGCCCACAGCCCTCCAACCCCTCAGTTCTATTATCACCCAACTAAAACCCCCCTGCCCCAATACCCCAAACATACCCCAGTTCAAATAAACTGCACTCCTATTTACTTTATACCACGTGATTCACTTCTAAGCAGCCCAAACTACTCAGCCCTCCCCCCCAGAGCTCCCCTCCCTCACTAATAAACCATGCAAAGAACTGCACTTTAACAACAATGAACCTGGTTAGCGGATCTTAACTCTAACAGTTATGTAGCTGCTCGCCCCAGTAAGTTTGAGCTGACCATTACCAATAAGGTATCTTAAATCATCAACTAATAAGCTTTAATAAGCCAGCGCAGAGATCAATAGTCCCCACAGCACCACAGCAACTGCTGATTCAAAACAAAAAAAAAAAAAAATGGAGGAAATCCTTCGTAGTCAGGTCCTGTATGCCAGTCTGATGCACATTGCATGACCCAATCCATAGACTCTATTTGATCAATCCAGGACAGATCCCCGAAATTCTCCATTCAGCATCCACCATCTTGATTGATCAGTCTCCTAGTGCCATCACTCATTCGACCAAAGAGGCCAGCGCACCCAGGATGTACCATCAACCGAGGGAAGGAGCAACTACAGCATGTTTCATCATCATAAACAAGTCCTTCCTCAAAGAGCAGACAGGTCCATGCTATCAGGCCATGCGAATCAAGTTTACCTCGTACACCCAGATACAAGTGACACAGGGCAAGGGGTCCTATTCAAATCGGAGTGTTAGAGTACATGTAAACTACTTTCCATGTGGAGATTAACTACTTTGATCAGCTCCGATCCACTCCGGGGAGTCTCAATTACAAATAGCCCTGTCCCGTTCTGCATTACCTAAGACCACCAGCAGGGGTCTATTATCACCAAGCGACAAGTCACCACAAAGAGTCAATATCAGTATTCTTCTGTTACTTCTCACAGAGAGATATGTCCACACATCATATATTACCCGCTGGACCCTCAATTTACGCTATTGTTTCGCCGTTTACAGTGCCCCTGTCAAAGGATCATCCTTCTGCTGATCATTTGTAGAGATCTGGAAAAATGATTTTCAGCTCCTGTATAGCTTGCGCAGGGGATTCAAATGCCAGCCATTTGTCCTCGTGTTTTATCATCAATACGGCAGGGTACTTGACCCTGAATGGTTTAGAAGCCGCCACTAATTTAGATACAATCGGGGTGCAACTCTTGCCTCCGTACCCTCACCGAGTGGGGCAAGTCCTGAGTAATACGTATCTTCTTGCCTTCCCATGTCAGCTCGCTTACATCTCTCGCCTTGGAAAGCACATGTTGTTTGTCCAGATAGTTCAAAAATTTAAAAATTATTGGTCTGGGTGGCTGGCCCTGGGTTGGTGGCGGGCGCAGCGCTCGGTGGGCTCTCTCAATAACATACTCCCCACCCCCTGGAGGAGCGCCAGCTATTTTGCAACAGAATTTCTGCAAGAAAGTTATTATAGCACTCCCTTCTTCCTTTTCTGGCAACCCGATTATTATCAAATTATTCCTTCTACTGCGACCTTCTAAATCCTCCAGCTTGTCTTCTAACTTCTTCATTCTGTGTTTCATGTTAGTTAACTCCGTCTCACTCCTCTCTTGTTTTCTCTCCAACGATGTGATCCTAGACTCCGAATCCCCGACCCTTCTAGACAGTGCGTCCACTGCCCCTTTAATCTCCTGTAAATCCTCAGAAATTGAGGTGATAGCTGACTGGAGAGTTTGCATTATCTCCATAAACCTGCTTTCAGACAGGGCCGCTTCTGATGTGGGCATCTTGGGTACGCTAACGGCCTGCTGCTTAACCCACTTTGCGGCCTTTTCTTTCTCCGGTGTCCGTGGAGGGGAGTGCCTCGGGGGCGCCTTCTTCATGTATACTTCCATTTAACCGCCAAATTCAAGTGCCAGAGGGAAATCCACACTTACTCAGCCTTAATGGAGCTGGTTTTTGTATGAAAATACCGCTATATGAAGTTTAAATCGGGAGACTGAGAGCGGAGCTCCGGGAAGAAACTGTCTTCGCTCAGGCTGCCATCACGTGATCCACCTAGAACAGTGTTTTAAAGGATATTTAACAGGCGGTAGGTCGGAGCAGGCAGAGAGGCATCCTACACAGTGCACTGCATCACGTGACTCGAGGATCTTGTCTTTCTTCAGCTGAGGAGTTAGAGTCAGGAGTAGCTAGTTTAGCCAGGGCTGCAGCTAGGAATTTTGGGGCCCCTGGCAAGTAGGTTGTTTAGGGCCCCTGTATCTCTAACCAACCAAGTCGGGAGTCTGGGGGCCTGGCGGCCCCTGGAAGCTCTGGGGTTTTTGATGCTCTGTGGTGAGTTTTGGAGCTTTTATTTAAGCTAAAAACAAGATTTTGTGAAACTTTCCCTAACCCCTAAATCCCTAAAATTAAAACAGTTAATAAAGGATAACATCCCTAGAATAAAAAACAATATAGTACCAATTATAAAAAACTTACCTGGTAGGATGAACCCCACAATAAAATGTTTGATTAACAAAAAAAACAAACTGTTCAAGCAAATAAAAAGGGGCTTAACCCACTTATGTCCTACGTATAGAGCTGTGGTCAAAAACATTAAAACCAAGATTAAAACAGCTAAATCCCAACATGAGATACAGTTGGCTACTAGGGTCAAAGATAACAAAAAAGCCTTTTTTGCACATATTAATAAATCCAAGGGCAAAACAACTAATATAGGTCCCTTCCTCACCGCTTCTGGAAATATAGCTAATAACCATGAGGCTGCTGATATATAAAATCAATATTTTTGCTCGGTGTTTAATAAAAACTGTCCTGGCTTATTAAATATAGCAGAGATTCCATCCCCTGGACAGTTCACTATTAAACCTGACAAAGTTCTGGACAGGTTAAAGTGGGTCGACATCAACAAATCACCTGATCCTGATGGAATTCATCCCAGGGTGTTAAAAGAGCTTGCTAAATTTATCTACTTACCTTTGACTAATATCCTTCAACATTCTCTTGACACTGGGGAAGTTCCACTTGATTTGAAAATTGTGACCGTGATACCCATACTCAAGAAAGGTCCAAAAAACATACCCAAGAACTACAGACCCATTAGCCTAAATTCTTTAACTGGAAAGATCTTAGAGAATATTATTAAAGACCTTATCCTGTACTCCCTCTGTCAAAATGGGTTATCTGACCCTCTCCAGCATGGATTTACTAAATCTGGATCCTGCCAAATGAATCTACTGACTTTTTATGAAAAAGTCATGGACGAAGTTGATCGGGATAATTCTGCGGACCTTGTGTTCTTAGACTTCACCAAAGCGTTCGATAAATTACCACACTTAGAGCTCTTAGACACCCTGAGAGCATTTAAATTAAAAACAATATTGTTAACTTGATTGCTAACTGGTTGGAGGGAAGAAAACAAGGAGTTATTATTAATGGAGAATATTCTACCTGGGCTCTCATCACAAGTGGGGTCCCCCAGGGGTCTGTCTTGGGCCCCTGCCTTTTTAATATATATGTCTCTACTCTCACCATTAATAACCCCAACATATGGCTGTTAAAATTTGCTGATGACTGTCGCATAGGTACTATGGTAAACAACACAACTGGCAGTTCTGCCCTTCAGCTCATTCTAGATAACATTAACTTGGTCCTGCAAAGATAAGCTTGTCCTGAACACTTCTAAATGTAAAATTATGCACCTGGGAATACAAAACAAGCACCTTAAATATAAACTGGGGAATGATACCCTACTTGAAACCAATCAAGAGAAAGACTTTGGAATAATTGTCAGCCCTGACTTAAAATTCAGATCACACTGCAGAACCAAAACCAATAAAGCTAATCATATCCTAAATTGTATTTTTAGACACGTAGCCAGTTGCACAAGTGAGGTGTTGCTTCCCTTGTATACTGCTTTGGTTAGACCACACCTTGAATATTGTGCCCAGGTGTGGTCTCCATACTGCAGAGAGGACATCATAAGAATTGAGAGGGTACAGCACAGATTCACCAAAACCATTTTAGGGATAGGTGATAGGCCATACAAGGATAGGCTGAGACTCCTAAACCTGTACACTCTACAGTATAGATGATTGACAGGAGATATGTGCCTCACCTATAGAGCACTAAGCGACCCCACCCTTAGTAAAGAACTTGGAATAGCTATCAGTGACTACAGAGTTAGTAATAGAAGACATTCCAAACAATTACATCTAGGCAAATGGAAAACTCTGAGAAGAAAGAACTGGTTTAGCCACAGGGCTGTCCCCATATGGAAACAACTCCTGGCTGAAGTTGTGGATAGCCAAATATGGACTCTTTCAAGCATAATTTGGTTCTAGCAATGGAGGACAAAATCAAATTTTGTCTAAATTAATTTTCCTTGACAAGCATTACGGATGTAATGTCCTCATTGGCTTGTAATACCTATGATACCTATGATATGATACCCATAATCCATGCAAAAAAGTAGGGAAAAAGGGTAGACTGGATGGGCTTATTGGTCCTTATCTGCCATCAAATTCTATGTTTATATGACAGACAAGTGGACATTAGCAAGGAGAAATTTAACAGATATTTAAAAAGTATTTTTTCTCTGAAAAGTGGCTGAAAATAGGGAACAGACTGCAGAAGGAGGTGGGGTCTATGAATGATTTCAAGACTGGATTTAGGACTTGCAGCACCTAAAGGGGGGAGGGGAGTAAGGAAGTACACAGTGAAGGGAGGTTGATTAGCAGGATTGATGGGCAACGCCCTTTTTGACAGTAGGCTATGGGGGAATAGGTAGGGGAAACTGGGCTGGGCCGGACAGACCTTGAATCTTTTTCTGTAGTCAGTTTCTGTTTCTATTTGCATTATTTTATTTAAAGCACCACCCAGATCTGCAGCCCCTCAATTCTTCTTCAAATAAAACAGTATGGGATTATAGCAAATTAGCAATTTCTTGTTTACCTGGCTGGAATTGGATGTTGAGTAGAGTGGAGACTGGAGAACACAGAAATCGAGTATTTCTCAATGACAAGCTGCACCTGAGCCAATGGTGGACTGATGACCACTGCACTGCATGATTGTTGTCTGTGAGCCCCTCACATCACCAAGTCACAAGCCCACATGAGATGTCCGTGTCCGTCCGACCAGGCGAGGGGATCACTGTCACTCACTGACTGCCTTTTGTACTCCAGCAGCAGCAACCACTTGCCTTGTGTGCCCACGGTGCCCTTGTCATCTAAATATTCTGCTATGTGGGTGGTGGCTAGTATTTTTTTAAATGATAGTTTTCAGGTGAGGGCCATGAACCATCTATAGCCCGGCAACAGTCAGCAGCATGCGCTAAGTGCTCTAGAGGTGCTGCTCCTTTCGAATGCACCACGTCACTTGAAAGTGACTTTCTTAGATAAATTCCCCCTATCCCCAGAGCCCGACAACAAGGAAAATTACTCAGTCTGGCAGCCAAAACCAAAAATGAAAAAAAAATAACAAGCAGATCAGCACAGGTGGGCCTGCAAGAGCTCAGGGCCCTGGAAAAAAGTCCCGGTTTTCCCCTCATAATGACGGCCCTGAGCTTAGCTATGGTTGTACTTTCATTTGACTTTTTTTTAGCGAAATGCAGTTGGCTGTTGCAGGCTTTTGTAGCTGCGGATACTTACAAATTTGTTCTTCGCCACACAGCTGCTACTGTCTGCCTAGTACACTCCTGTCAAGGCTGAGGCTCCACTACTTGACATGGTCACTGTAGTTCTGCTTGGCTGCTCGGGTCAATTCTACCACCACCTGTTTTGAACACTGACCAATGTTTAATTTAATTTATAAAGTTTTTTGCAGAATTTGGGCCCTGCTCTGCTGTGTCCATGCCTTCCTGCTCATAGACAGCTAACAAACTGACATCTAGCTCCTCCTCCTTCTTTCCAATGGTCCCACTCCTGACTCCCTGGATATGGGTCTGGTGGAAGAGCAGTGATGGAAAAAAAAATGCCAGCAGCCCTGATTAGATGGTCAAGGTTTGCAGTTGCACTTCACAGAGACTGCTGTGCTGTGAATTCTGGACAAGAAAGATGCATTAATTACAATGCATACTGCAATAATTGTACCACCAACCCACCAGTACCACCAACGGATCCCGATCCTTGCTCCCCCTCTAAAAGACAACAAAGAATACATTTTTATTTTTAAAATAAGGGATATATATATATATATGTATAATTATATATATATATATCTCTAGAGAGAGAGAAAGAGAGAGATAGATAGATAGATAGATAGATAGATAGATAGATAGATAGATAGATAGATAGATAGATATTTCAGTAATATCCTGGGATTTATTCTACTGTACCTGCTGTATTTATTTTGGGGCTACCTGCTCCCTATGTTCTTTGGGCATGATGCCACTGGTTCTGTCTCTATGTTGACTGTTTCCTTCTGTCCTGTAATGAGGACATAATGAGATGCAAATGTCCCCATAGCACCTTACTTGTGCTATGGGATTATCTGCTTTGTAAAGGTCAAATATAGCAGATTGCTCCTGTGGACCAATTGCATCTTAAAATGCTAGCATCCCATTTGCTCCTGTATCCTCTGTAACTCCTTATTACACACAAACCACATGGGGCCAATAAGGGGTGTGGTTTGTGAGTTGCCCATGGGTTACTGCCTGCCTCCCTTGCAGGGTATATTGGAACATGCTTTTAGCACTTGTAATGTGCTTTAAGTATGTTGCAATAAACAGTAGTTTGCTCCAGGAACTAATTTGCTCCTGAAATAAATGTATAATGAGCTCAAACCCGGGACTTTGAATATCCTGGCCAAGAGTTATTGGAAATTAACCTGTCCTTGTGTTAATAGTAATGTGTATAGTACACAAGCCAGAGTAGCAAATTTTACTTTAAGTTTGCAGTTGAATATATTATTAAATGCAGATAGCAGGAGCTGTGAATCTGCAGCAGCCGAGTCAGATACATGTGAATAACCAAAGATCTGAGGACAGGGTAGAGCCCAAGGTGGAATGGATTGTTACTTTCTTAGTCATATGTACATCTCAGCCTATCAGGTGGTAATACAGTTGCAGTCAAAGACATGGTCAGATATTTCAAGATATTTTGCAATATTGCTAAAGAGCCCTAGTGTGGAACTTCAGGCAGGCAGGGAATTTCTCTAGAGATATCACAGAAATTTCAGGAAATACCTAACCATGTCTTTGGCTGCAACTGTAATCCAGCCTAGAAGGAGTTGGAGCATCATAGAGATCTACTATCAGGCAATATAACACAGTGGTTAATAGCACTGAGCTTCAAACCTGAATAACTGGGTTTAAATCCCATAGCCACCACTTGAACACTGTGTGACCATGAGAAAGTCATTTAACTTTCTTAGGCTCCCAGAAAGCACTTGAAAAGAGTCTCAGTTTAGTGCACTTTTACTGGTCAAAATTGTAAATAAAAATAAACTACCCACAGTCACCTTTACCAGGTGAGTAAACTACTATTAACATGATACAGCAAAAATAGCAATTAAGTAGGGAATCACAAGAAGGAATGAAGTGTTCCTTAATTTTCAATTTAGATGCATGAGAGAGAGAAGGAGGGAACAAGTTAAGCTGGGGCAGAGTGTTATAGAATTTGGGGAGCCAGAAACTAATGGCAGATTACACACATTTCTCTTTCTTTGTGAGAAAAGCAGACTTTTATCTCACTCTGAGTGTAAAAGGTAAGCAGAGTTAGTTGCCAGGGAAAAAGTTGCTGAGATACAGTAGTCAGTGAGTACAGCCCCAAACAGTGGTGGTACAACAAGGTGGCTATTTTTACTCCACTACGAATCTCTGTACTTTGATACAGAAAATGTGATGCTACCTTTTCCAAGAGAACAATGACAATAAGAGAGAGGGCAGTAGGGAGTGGACACATGATGTAGCTTTATTTAATCTAAGCTTCTTAAAGCTTAAATAGATGTTTTGTTTTAAAGTGTTGGTCTAATGTGTCAGTGCTGGAAATTTGTGCTAGGTTAAATGTCTACATAAAGTATATCGTTATAAATTGACTGTCTACCGTATTATTGTAGCAGAGCAGTTACTGTGACTGAATGAAATAAATGTGGAGTTAGCCAGATCAATTATTGTATAAATCCTACTTATTAAGGCTTTGCATTATTCAATATTATATTATAATCATCAAATTTTTAATAAAAGGAAATGTGTAACTCACACATGAATGTGGAGAGATTGTATTAATTTTTTGCCTCTACGCCGTGTGGATTTACATACAAAATGAACCCACACTTCACTTTCATTAAATATTTACATGGAGCATGCTTCCACTCAACAGCTTCACTGAGAGCATGTTTAGTCACTGTCTTATCATGATGAATGTTCACTGGAGATTACCTGTTTTCCCCCTGTACATTCTGCAATGGTCAAACCACACATAGTTTCAAGTGGAGGCTATGTTTGTCTTGTAGTCAATCTACAAGAGAAAACAGCCACACCAATAAGAGTTATATCAATGAGTTCCTCTTTCTTTTTATTTGCACAAATATTCATTGAGTCTAATGAGCTGCAATATGTGCTGCTCACTCTGGTGTTGCTCCCTTGGTATGCCGACCTGACAGTGACACCAACACAGCAACATAATTTGCTGTTGGCAAAATTGACACTTTGCCGACAAGTTGCTGTGTTGGTGTGCCTGAGACAGGGGCACACTGTCTCCTAGTCCTATCCACTCCCAAATCAACTCCAACTGGAGTTGATAATCCTAAAGAAACTGGGGGTGGGGGCAAAGCCCCTCACATGGGGGTTGAGGCAAGGGACCAGGAGACATACTGGACTTTAGTCTACTGCAACTTGCAGTTGACATAAATCCTATTGTTGTGATGTCACGATAAAAGTATTGTCGAACCGGCATCATAGAACTGCTACCTTGTTGCATTAGTGAATCCCAGGGAAGCAACACAGAGAGAGCATCTCATACTGAAATAGATTAGATCCAATAAACATATAAAACAGTTGGCGCTCCTCAGTGAAATTTGCAGGTAGTATCAGAGGTGAAGCCGAGTGCCACCTGGTCACTAATATAAAGTTCATTCAGAGTATGGATTACCATATGAGGATAAGAAAAGATACTTAAGCACTGACAAGAGGCATGTGCACCTGATGAAGCCCTGAGAGGCAAGACATTGGGAGTGTATAGGGTGGACTTTGCACAAACAAAAATGAAGAGGAACTCATTAAAATAACTCTTACTTGTGTGGCTGTTTTTCTATTGCAGGCTTAAATAATGTTCTTTCTAATCAAAAAAGGTATTGCCCTCTTATGTGGGTGTGGAGGATATTTGTCTCATATTGGATCCATCAGAAATCTGAAACACAAAACTGCAATTTGTTAACCAGTCCTGAGCTCCATAAGTGATTTTGGCTGTTTTAAAATATTTTCATCTCTAGTGTTTTTTTTTTTTAGAAACATAGAAACATAGATGTCGATGGCAGATAAGGACCGCAAGGCCCATCCAGTCTGCCCATTTCTTTTTCTACCTTATGAATGTGCCATATGCCTTTGCTCTGTCAATGGCCTATCTATTCATACTCATCTGTATTGCTCCCTTATGCCTATCCTAGGCCTGTTTGAAGCCCTGGACTGTATTCATATCCACCACTTCCTGAGGTAGGTCATTCCATGCATCCACCACCCTTTCTGTGAAAAAGAACTTCCTCACATACCCCTTAATTGGTCTCCCTCTAATCTCATGCTGTGTCCTATTGTCCTGCTATTTTTCTTATATTGAAAGATGTTAGACTCTTTCACTGTGTTAATGCCCTTAAGGTGTTTGAATGTTTCAATCATATCACCTCTCTACCTCCTTTGCTCTAGGGTATACATATTGAGTTCAGTTAATCTGTCCTCATATGTTTTCTGATGCAGTCCCTGCACCATCTTGGTTGCCCTTCTCTGGACTGCCTCAATTTGGTTAATGTCCTTGTGAAGGTGTGGCGTTCAGTACTGCAAACAGTACTCCAGACAGGGCCTAACCAATGTCTTGTAAAGAGGGATTATTACTTCCCTCTTCTGACTTGTGATGCCCCTACTAATACACCCCAACATCCCTCTAGCCTTACCTACTGCTTTAGTGGTCTGCTTGGATGATTTCAGGTCATCGGTGATGATGACGCCCAAGTCCCTTTCTTCCCTTGTGACTGCCAGCAACTCTCCCCCCCAGCCTATGGGTGGCTTGAGGGTTTCTCTTCCCTATGTGCATGATCTTGCACTTCTTTGCGTTAAACCCCCATTGCCACTCTTCCGACCATTTTGCTAGTTTATTCAGATCTCTTCTCATTCTGCTCACCCCATATGGATCATCTACTTTGTTGCAGATCTTGGTGTCATCTGCAAACAGACAAACCTTACCCTCCAGTCCATCTGCAATGTCACTGATGAAGATATTGAAGAGGACTGGCCCCAGGACTGATCCCTGAGGTACCCCACTTGTGACTTGCATCTCTTCTGACTGTATACCGTTAACCACCACTCTCTGTTTTCTGCCCATCAACCAGTTTGCCACCCAGTTGACCAACGTCTGACCCACCCCGAGCCTACCCAGCTTCTTAATCAATCTTCTATGTGGAACAGTATCAAAAGCTTTGCTGAAGTCAAGGTAGGCAACATCAACTGCTTCCCCTTGGTCCATCACTCTGGTTACCCAGTCAAAGAAATCTATGAGATTAGTTTGACAGGACCTTCCTTTTGTAAACCCATGCTGTCTTATATCCTGTGCTCCTATGGATTCCAGGTGTTGCACTATCCTTGCCTTAAGGAGTGTCTCCATAATCTTGCCCACTACTGAGGTAAGACTGACTGGTCTGTAGTTCCCTGCATCCTCCCTGCTACCACTCTTGTGGAGCGGGATCACATGAGCCCTTCTCCAGTCTTCTGGGATCTCTCATGTGCTCAGAGACTCACTACACAGTTCTGATAATGGCTCTGCTAGTTCCACCCTTAGCTCCTTAAGTACCCTGGGATGTATGCCATCAGGTCCCATTGCCTTGTCCACCCTGAGCTTATCAAGCTCTTGTAGGACCCTTTCTTTTGTGAAGGGACTAGTTCACACCTCCCTCCCCACTGTGTCCATGGTGCAGAGTTGTGGGCCCTGCCCTACCTTCTCCTCAGTAAATACCGAGCAGAAGTATCTATTTAGGATAGATGCTTTTACATGGTCCTTCTCCTCACATGCCCCCTTATCCCCTTTAATCTTAGCAATACCCCCTCTGGACTTTCTCATTTCACTAATGTATCTACAGAAAGTCTTGTCACCTTCTTTTACTGTTTGTGCTAGTGTTTCCTCTGTTTGGGCCTTTGCCTGCCTTACTGCCTTACCTGCTTCCCTTAGGGATGTTTGGTATGCCTCCCTATCTTCATCCTGCTGCGTTCCCTTATATTTCCTGAAGTCCAGCCTTTTGGCTTTGACCTTTTCTGCTACTGTATTTGAGAACCAAAGTGGTTTCCTTTTTCTTTTGCACTTCCTTTTCTCACTAACACAATGGGATGTTGCTTCAAGCTTTGCATCTTTAATCCCTACCCATTTTGCCTGTACCCTCTCACCTGTATTTCTTTTTGCCAGGGCTAGCTTAACTCTGTTGGCCATCTTATCAAAGTCAGCTCCTCTGAAGTCCCATATTTTAGCTTTGGAATGGGATGATTTTGTTCTAGTGGCCAAATTGAACCGTACCATGTGATGGTCACTGGCCCCTAGGTGACCTTCCTCCTGGAGATCTGTGATCCTTTCCCTTTTAGTCAGTATGAGATTTAGGATAGCCCTGTCTCTTGTGGGTTGTTGTACCAGTTGTTTGAGGCTCTTCCCCTGCAAGGAATCCATCATGTGTCTAGTTCTGGCAGATGTCCCTTCTGGTATTGACCAATCTGTATCTGGCATGTTGAAGTCTCCCATTATCTTAACCTCCTGTTTAGCTGTCATGTTTTGTATATCATCTAACAATAACGTGTCTATGTCCTCCCCCTGGTCTGGAGACCTGTACACAACCCCAGTTTGTATGGCTGTCCTATTTCCTATTTCCAGGGAGACACACAGTTCTTCTGGCTCCTTATGTGTATTCTGAATTTTGTAGCTTTGATATTTTCATTAACATAAAGGGCCACTCCACCCTCCCCCCCTTTTTGCACCTCATTCTCTTCTGAACAGTACATAGCCAGGTACTGAAGTCTTCCAAGTGTGGTTACTGGTAAACCATGTCTCACTAATGGCTACTATGTCCAGTTTAGCCTCTGTCATTATTGCCTGCTGGTCTGGGATCTTGTTTCCCAGACTGTGAGCATTTGTGTACATGATTTTCCATTGGTCAGATTTTGGTGTGTTAGTTTTTGGGCGAGGTCCAACGTTTCCTCTGTGTCATCGTATGGGGAGCTGGACCTTTTTTTTTTACCGGTGATGCAAATGGACTACAAATATGCTGAACTCCTGTTTGACCACTAGCTGAGGGGGTAGGGGTGTTCTTCCCATTCGACGTTCCGGGTGCTGCACCCCTCTCCCATTTGCTAGTTTACGTATTCTGCAAAGACTTCAAACTTCTGTCCTAATGCACTGACTCCCTCCTTAGTCAGATGCAGTCCATCAAATTTAAAGAACTTTCGCTCTCAAAACTGTTGCCAGTTTCCTACAAATTGGTGTCCTTTTTCCTGGCACCAGCCCTTGAGCTACATGTTTAGCTCCCCTATCTCCCCTTCTCTGACCTTTTGTCCATCTGTCCCCCTCTCCCAAACTGGCAGGATCTCAGAAAAGGAGATGCTGGACAAAACTGATGGTAGTTCGTCACCCAGCCTGGTTAGGTGTTCCTTGGTCTCCACAACTGACCAGCTGGCAAGATTGTTAGTTCCTATGTGTACCAGGACATCAATGTTTACTCCTGCTTCCTGAACAATTTTAGCAATGCGGTCAGTGTCTGTCCATACTGATGTACCTGGGAGACATCTGACCATTACCCCTGGCTGGAGATATTTATCAACTCCCAAAATCATGGAGGCTTCTATGATCAGAAGTTTTTTGGATTTCCTTTTTGATTTTTTTGTTTTGGTTCCCCATTTTGGGTGCATTTTGTTGTGCTAGCTCCTATGCTGCAGCATCCTGCTTTTCAGTGTCCTCAGCCCCTTTATTTGATTTTGGAGATAGAGGCAGATACCTGTTTGTAGTTTTATATGGTTTTTGAAGGGGATATGTTGGAGAGCACCGAGTGATGGGGCTCCCGATTTTCCCCTCCTAACCACCTGCCAACCTCCCGGACCAACTACCCTCTGCGGTCAAGGTTTTCATGTGTATGAGGGTATAACTGTCATAAAATGTATAATCTGTTACATATTTACAGGCTGGCATTCTGTAATGCTTACTTATACAACCCCCCCATTGCCTTGCACTGCTTTTTTTTCTTTCACTGATGTGGCTGGGCATGGACCAGGGTAACTCCTGTGTCAAGGGGTGACTTGATAGTATGGCATGTTAAGAGTCACCTTGCAAAACAAACAAACAAAAAAAAAACAGTAGCATGACTGAGACTCATGACTCTCTGATCAGAAACAGTTGTTGATGACACTTCAGCGTTACACCAGACACCAGAGTGTTTTTTCAAATGTGCAGCTCTTTACTTAGAGACAAGAGTATTCAGGACAGTTCCTTTCCTGCATTATTTATCAATTACAGGCCATTACTAAGGGTCAGCATCCCCAGACTATACTTCAGACTGAGGCCTTGGCTGCCATCAAACACTTCAGTACACTAGCATATACAGTACCCTAGCAACCACTGTTATTTCATGGTAATGTGGTCTAGACAGATAATTACTGATGCTCCAATCACTTTCCACTGGGCACTTCACTGCTCACTCTGATTTCCACTTACCCACGTGGGCTTTATGGACTGTTAGGTATGGACATTGATGAACCAGACTGGTGTACCTTGGAAATGTTACTGTTTGATGTTATTTGAGAGTTATTTAAATTGCTTATTATAGTTCCTACTTTCTTATTTTTTTTTTGTTGGATCAGTTTTGCTTGTGGGATGGAACGGGGAGGGTTCTGTTGATCTGGATCACTTAAGAAGCTTTGAGTGTTTCTATGGATCCTATTGTGTTGCTGATGTTCATAACAGACTACACAAGATAAAATAGTTTCCTGGAATATCAAGAGTGGCCAGACTAGAGAAAAAAGCACTGTATATACATTAGAAAAAATTCCAGCACTCCAAATTATTCAGGGAGAGTAATATAATATGTATTATATATAAAAAATTATAAGAAATGGACACTTACTATTGTAAGCAGAAAGAAATCAAGGTACAATGCCAGAAATAATTGAGGTTCTACTCCTTCTCCAGCCTCGGCACTTCAGGGCAATGCTACCCCTTCATCAGTAGGCATGATCAAACATGAACAAACCAGAGTTTAAATAATAAAATATTTAAGTGCTTCCAATGAAACCGTTAATCAACCCAAAATATAATATAATTTGAACGAGTCAGTGTTTTCCATGTTTGTTCTATTAGTAATTCGGTCAGATCAGCTCTCATTACTGTTTGTGCCTCACTCAAGTCTTAGGGAATTCCATTTATTTTGAGACATACAACACTGCTGAACCGAGAGAAAAACAAAACTGAAACATAACTTGGGAAAAAATTGTAAAATTAAAAACCACAGCTATATAATGATACCTATAGCACCATAAATATACCTTAAGGTCTGACCTTCTGATAATGAGATTTCAGCTAGTTAATATATTCGGTTTAAGAAATAGATTATATATACATGTATCTTTGCAGCACAGTAATTTCAAATGACATTTAACATCAGGAAATCTTACTCTTATTTTTACATTCCTTAAACGTATAACAAAAATCACTTTTTCCCTAAAATAACCTTTTTAGTTTCATCTTAATGTTATTCCTAATAGATTCTGTAATTTCTAAATAAACAGCTTCAAGTTCATGACATCATTAAATCCTTTCAGTTTCAAGATATTCAATCCAAATATTCATTTTGATTCCCTTTTATCTAGTTCAGTCTGCCTATCACCCCCTCTTGTTGTAAGGTACATGTAGCCATGTATAATATTTGATGGGCAGTTGTTTCCATTAATGTTGATAAGTGTCTAGCAATTAGAATGTTCTACATCTTTCTTTTACGTATAGCTCTAAAGTGTTCTTGTTCATCTTTAAGCTCCTTGTGGTTGGTCCTATATAGACCTTTCCACAAGTGCACCACAGAGCATATATAATGAACTGTGAGGAGCAACTCAAAAAATGACCCAATTTGACTTCTCTTAATCTGTCTTGACCATGGTTCAAAAAATATTTCCCATGTACTGCTAATTTGTAGGTTTTGCATCTCTTAAACTGGAAAAAAACTTTTGGCTTCTCACTTAGCCAGGAGTGCAAATCCAAAGGTTTTTTATACTCACTTTGGACTAAAATGTCCTTCAAGATTTTGCCCTTTTGGAATGCTATGAGTGGTCCATCCTCAACTACCTTCTTTAAATCTCGATTTGCACTCATAACATGCCAGTGTTTTTTAATTAGGGCACGTACATCCATTGAACCAGATCCATATTCAGTAGAGAAGGCCACTCTTTCCTGACTTTATTTTTTCTTTTTATACTGTAAGAGAAATTTTCTTATTTTCATGTTAACAGTATCTAAAGCTTTATTTAACACATTCTCTGTGTAACCTCTTGCTCCTAATCTGTCAAATAAGTAATGTTTGGCCTCCTTGAAGTCCTGTGGCTCTGTACAATTTATTTTAAGTCATGTCAGTTGTACATATGGTAATGTCTCAATTATATGTAATGGATGAGAGCTATGTCCATGCAGGATACTGTTTCCTGCAGTTTCTTTTCTGAAGACTCTGTTTTTTATCTCCCCATTATATCTGGCCCATTAATGTTATATCGAGATAGTTTCTCTGTCTCTGATGGAATTGAGAGGTAAATTGCAATCCAAACTCATTATTATTTAAATAAGCTATAAAAGATTTCAATTCCACTTCTAAACCATTCCAAATAATTAGTAAAACATCAATGAATCTCCTGTAATTAACTAAACTAGAAATAAAGGGATTTTGTTCTGGATTCTTTAGAGTCTCACGCTCCCACCAGCCCATAAACAGTTTAACGTATGATGGTGCGATTGGAGACCCCATGACAGTTCCCCTAGTTTGTTGAAAGAAACACCCATTAAATAAGAAAAAATTCAATGTTAGAATCAATTCTAGTGCTAGCAAAATAAATTCTACCGGGTACAATAAATTTTAATTTTTTAACATTTCCTGGACTGCCCTTAAACCAAAATTGTGTTCAGTACAAGTATACAGTGATGTTACATCAATCATGATCCAATAGGATTCCTCCCATTGTATATTTTCCATCTCCTGCAAAACCTGAGTAGTATCCTTCAGGGTGGGACTCTAGCCTTGTGACCTCTTGCTTCAAAAAACTATCTAAATATAGTGCCAATGGTTAAGTTAGGGATGCACAGCTTAAAATAATGAGTCTCCCCGGTAGGGTCTGATTATTTTTGTGGATTTTAGGGATGTGATAAAATACAAGAATGCGTGGAAACTGAGTATTAAGAAAATCAGAATTGTTCCTCGTTATCCATTCTTTAATTAATGCCATATTCAAAAGGTCCAAAAGTTGTTCTTTATATTTTTTTAAGGGATTCTCTTTTAATTCCTTATATGTTAAATGATCTGTTAATTGTTGCATGACTTCTTTCTCATAAAAAGGTGTTTGCATCACTACTATATTACCCCCTTTATCTGAGGGTTTTATAATGATGTCCTTCATTTTCCTAAGTTCTTCTAATGCTACTCGTTCACCCTTAGTTAAGTTGTCCCAATTATGGGTTTTCTGTAATTTGTTTAGGCATAATCTAACATCATCCAAGACTAAATTTTAGAATGCATGAATGGCTTCACTACCTGGGGATGGGGGTACAAATAAAAAAGGCTCTGTAGTCTGAAACATTTACGCTGATTAGGAAGTTTGATTGCTTACTTACGGAAGAAGTACTTGCTGAAGGAACAGATTCACAGGTTCAGGAGGGAATGGGTGGGTCAAGTGTTTGGTGCAGGCAATAGTTCTAGACAGATGGAGGAAGCTATACTTATTGCCTGTTCTGTGGCTTTCACTGTACTGCAAGAAATAGCTGACCCAGAGGGATATGTCTTTCTCAAAGTACATTCACACCAGACAGAGGTACTGCTGGGCTTGGTCTGTGGCCCATCTGTAGACTCCCCAGCCTTCTTTATGTCATTAGCTGTAGCCCTAGCTCCATTCATATTCCTTCCTATTATTATAGAGGGTGACTGGAACTTGGTTCAGACATCAGATCTAGATAAATCTGAGACTGGTAGGTGGGAGTTGTCCCAAGGTCAAAGTGTTCTAAGATGCTTTACAGACACACTGGGAATCTTGGACCCATGGAAAACCATTTACCTGAATGAGAAAGCCTTCTCTTTTTGCTCTCACTTACACCAAACTTTTTTGAGAACTGATTACTTATTAATTTTTCAGGAACTTCTGCCTATGACACAGGTTTCTGAAATTAAAGAACTGGTCCTCTCAGACCATCACCCTATATTCTTATAACTTGACTTTAGTAATGCAACCACTATGAATAAAACTTTTAAACTTAATCCTAAACTCCATGCCGATCCGTTTACGGAAAATAAACTCTTTGATATTAATAAGTGCACAGTGTCCACAGTAGATGTTCTGTGGAGCACAACCAAAAGTGTCTGGAGAGGAAAATTGATCCATTTAGCTTCCAAGAAAAAGAAACAAAAAGAGGTGGCAGCTCAACCCCTTTTAACAGATATTAGGCAGAAGGAAATCTTCCCTATCTAGATCTACTCCTGAAGCCACCTGGTGCCATTCAAATTCCTTAAGGTCACAATATGCTGCTTTGTTGAATGAACAGACTGAAAAGGTAATTTTTAGGTCCTGAGTTACATAAAATGAACAAGGTGAAAAGACAGAGAAACTTATTGCCTCAAGACTTTGACAACAGGAAGCAAAAAATTAAAGGTATTCGGAGGGATGGCAATCAAATCCTTACAACTAATGCTAGAGAAATGGCTGAGGTCTTCAGGGATTTCTATCTGAATTTATATACTTTGGATCTTGAGATCACAGATGTAGAACATACACTCAGTGCCTTTCTAGGTTCTGTCAAATTGCCTCGTCTAAATCAGGAGTAAAATGCTCTAGTAAGTGGTCCAATATGACCAGAAGAGGAGTAGTTTGCCATCAAAATCTTCAAACTCAACAAGGCCCCATGGCCCAATAGGTTCCTGAATAATTTTTATTAAAAAATTTCTGCTGAACTAGCTCCACATCTGACCTCTATTATTAACAGGTTCTTTGAGGAGGGAATTTCAGGCCCCACTCTCACAGAGGCCAGAATTTCACTTATCCCTAAGCCCAGTTGATACAATACCCTTCCATTGAATTATCACCCCATCTGACTATGAATTTTGATCACAAAACATTAGCAAAAGTACTTGCTCACCAGCTTCAGGAAGTCTGGAAATCTCTCATTGCTCCCAAACAAGTGGGCTTTATGGCAGGGCACTTATCAAGTGAACATCTTTGTAAGGCAATCCACATTGTCTCTGCATCCAGGGAGGCTGGATCAACTGCAGTCTCGGTCTCCTAGATGTAGAGAAAGCTTTCAATCAGTTGGCCTGGAACTATTTATTTATGGTCTTGAGTAGGTATGGTATACCTGAGGCTTTCATCAAGTGAGTACAGCTATTATACCAATCAGCATCAGCACAAATAAGTTGCAGTGCAACACTTTCAGCCTCTTTTAACTGATGAGAGGTACGTGACAGGGTTGCCCCCATCCCCTTACCTTTTTAATCTTTACTTAGAACGCTTCCTCCTAAAGCTCAAAAACATGGAAGCAATTAGGGATATAACTATAGGATCCCATAGCTACTCCATGTGGATATTTTACTCCAGCTCACATATCCCCAAGTGATCATCCCACAGATCCTCACTATTACTGAGGATTTTAGCAGGCTATCCTCTTTATTGATCAGTTTCCATAAAACTGCCATGTTCCCTCTCAACAATCAGGTTCATTGACAAACAATATTCCAACTATGGTTTAAATGGGAAGCTAAATATCTGACTTATCTTGGGTTAAACATTCCCAGACGTGTCTCAGAATTTCATACCTTAAACCTCAACCCCTTGATTAAACAAATTGATCAGGATCTCTCTCAGTCATCTCTTCCCCTGTCACATTTAGGCCATGTCAATATAATTTAAATGAATGTCTTACTCCGAGTGCTATATTCCCCTAGTATGCTTAATCTGGTCCTTCCACTTTACTGATTTACTAAACTTCACAGTAGTCACCAAATTTCTTAGGCATTATAAAGGGTCCAGATCCTCCAATAAATGACTGATGAATCCTTAGTGCATAGGTGGCCTAAGTTTATCCAGTTTTATGCTTTATCACTTCACCTCACATGGGTGTAAATATTTTCTTTCGCATGCCCCTCAAAACCTGGATTCTGATATACTTTACAAACCACAATGGCTCTGTATTGAAGAAGAGCTGGCATGGAATTGTGGTCTATAGCTCCACTCACTTTTCTATCTCTTCGCAACCTGAGTTCCCTCCTCACTTCATCATACCCCATAATGTGGACTGTCGGAGCCCATGCTCAACTATGCAAATGACTGGGAATACATCTTTTAAAAGACAGTACGCAGTCACTTTTTCTTAATCCCAGTTTCAAGATTGGTGGCAGGATATTAGACCCTACACATGGGAATAATATTGACATCTCTGCAGTGAATTGCATCCTAACTAATAGTCCCCTTGCCTCTTATCAGGCCTTTCTAGAATGCTTAGGTGTCTTGGTCCCCTTTGCATATAAATTCTCACAGCTAAAACATTGTCTTTTACAATTTTTGGGACCACATCCATGGTCAGAAGCTGGAGCATCTACAATCCAGCATTTGGTAAATGACTGTACTTAACCACATTCTATTTCTCAATTATATAACACCCTACAGGCCATAGATCCATCCTAGCCCCCTGCCAGCTAAAGTTTCTGGGCTAGAGAGTTAACTTAACTATAGAAGATGAGGAATGGCAGGAAGTCTGTAAAAATCTTTATAAATATACTACACATGATCATTTCAGAATACAGCAGTTACATACGAATATACGAAATTGCTGGCAGAAAAAGGCCCACAGGTCTATCAAGTCTGCCTGATTGTGCAGCTCTTAGTTTCATATTACTACAGCTGCCCCAGCCCCACCCAAACCCTTCCCTTCCTCCCCCTTCCTGGTCTTTCAGTTCAAGATATTACATAATTTGTATTACACATGAAGGAGGCTGTATCAGATGCATAAATTAAATACAGGTATCAAATCAAATCAGTTTATTTATATGGCGCCTTTCAAATTATTACGGTGCTGCACAACACAATTAAAACAGTTACAGCATAAATCACATACATTTATAAATAGCATACAATGGGGAAAATAAAATGGTATTTCAGTTACTTCCCAAATGCCTGGATCCATAAAAAAGTTTTTAAGGCCTTTTTAAAACCCTCCACAGTCGTGCACGTGCGTAACTGATGGGGTAGAGAATCCCAAAGAGTATCATAGATGTAAAAGTTATTGTAGGTTGGCATGCTTTACCATATTCTAGGGACATGTAAAAAAGCTCAACCATTCTGGCTAGAGATCCAGAGTAAAATTAACCCACTACTCAGTCTTCAAAATGTGTTTACCCCTAATATATGCCTTTTAGGCATATCTGATGATACAGTGCTTAATCCCCAGAGAAGACACATAGCACTTAAAACCTCATTTGCTAAATTGTTTATTCTCCATCATTGGATGGATGACTACATTTCAACATATGTAGAATGGCATTGGGAAATGCTATTTGTCTTTAATGCTAAGCGTACCATTGCAATTCTTCACCATTGATATTTATCCTTTCGTAGAAGATGGGAGGCGATGCTAACCTTACTCACTATGTAATGGAAGTATCAACCTTCTTGTATTATGAATTTATAAGCTTGTTTACAGTACCTAGATGCTCCCTTGACCTGTATACAATCTCTCCTATTATATTTATGCTCGATTGGATCACCACGTTAAGAGTCTTCTCTTATGAGAAAGTATTTGGGCCAAATTTGTGCCTTATTTTTGGAATATCTGTGCCTCCAGGGAGTGCAGGTCTCAGGCGGGGGAGGGGTTAATGTCTGTCTCTCTTCAGGGTTTATTAAGATGTCTGGTATTTGTTGCTATTATGCCTCATTTGTTTGTTTGCCTGTTAGTTATGATTTTGTCTTGATTATTCTTCTTTCCTTTGTTAATGTTATTTCTCTTTCTCACCTGTTAATAATTTTAATAAAGTATACTTAATAAAAGAAAAAGAACCATCACCTAACTTTGCACTTCGCCCATGTGCAAAGTCCAAGCCTAAAGTGCAATCTTTGTGGGTGGATTTTGCCTGCTACACTATGAGCAAATTTGCTTTTTTGTGAAGTTATACAGCTTGATTACAAGTGGTAAACAACTCATGTTTGGACCATGTGACTCCCTGCAGGAGCCTCTATGTTAATGAAGTCATATGCTGACAGAACACCATCTCAGCCCGGTCAGCCTCTCTCTTAATTGTGGTTGGGGAAGCCAGTGGAGAGACTAGCTTTCTAGCTATTTTAGGAGTGTTGTCAGAGTTTTTGAGCAAATTTTGTAGTTTAAAAGACTTCTGGCAGGATTTTCAAAGCATGGCACAGGGCATGCATTCTGGCCTGTGCCATAGTGCTTAGATTCTGGTGATACACCAAACCCTTCTCTGCAACTTCACCTGATTTTACAGTCTTGGGCATAGTTGCTACAGTTTCCACAAATTATGGCAGCTTGCACCAAATATCTGGTGCAAGCTCCTGAAAAACAGCCCTCAGGATTACCAAAAGTTAAACCAGAAAAAGTTGGTCTAACTTGTGGCAATCGCTGCATGGGATAGAAAATCCCATTAGATCATCACAAGCCCCGTGTGCTGTATCGTTGATGTAGTGGGGTTTGCAGTGATTGAAAGGCTATGCCTGTAGTTCAATGGGTTGAGCAACCAGCCATGACTCCTTTCTGAGCTACTGTACATAAGCAGTTCTCCCAGCCTCCTTGTGAAGCATTCTTTCTTTGATGGACAGAGGTTCTGTTGGTCTGTCTTCTCCTTTGAGGCCAGCAGGGGCTTGCACCCCACCCACCAACCCCAGCTCTGCTTGGTTTCTACTGGCTACTATCGGTGTGTTCTCTCGCTCGGGTCAGTATGTGCTTTGCTTCTCGCTGCTGTGTGTTTCTTGTGTGCTTGTTTTCCTGTTCTCCTGTGCATGTCTTTTGGTTTTTTTTGTTTTTTTTTGGGGGGGGGGTTTAGTTTTCCTAGCATCCTGTTGCCCTTTGTTTGTATTGTGCTATTCTTGTGCTGTGTTATTCAAGCTCTCATATCTTCACTTGATTTTTGTAAACCCTCAGTTCAACTGCAATTGTTATCTTATGATCCAGCTCAAACTGCTGTTTTCCCTGCCTATTCTATCTCCTTGCTTTCACCATAAATGTGTGCACCTGGTCCAGACTTCATTCTGCTTCTAGCTGGCTGCCCCTCCCTGCACTGATGTGCATTACTCATCATTCCCTACTGTGCTAGGTTGTTCTCAGCTACTTACTCAATTCATTCAGTCATCTCTGCTCTGTTCATTTGGTATTAGTGTTCAGCGTGCTCTGCTGAATTTACCAGTGTTTGTTCAGACAGGCAGCTACTCAGTTTAAGCAGCTTTTCCTGATTCAGCCTGCCTACTCATTGCCCCTCTATTTTTTTGAGGGAGGCCTACCCTACCAACATTACAGTTGCTTTTGGTCTCATGGTGCTCAACTTGTTGCTTCCCTGTTATTCCCACACTGGGGGACTGTCATGTCACATAGAGGCATCATGGCTCCAAGTAGGGGGAGCATGCTATTATGTAAGCTATATATTTTCACTGGTCCTTTGCTTTCATGGCTTTCAGTTATTATGTTTCAATACATTTACCTCACAGCCTACATGGCTTCAGACATTCATGGCATTTTATTACAGTGTTGCAAATACTTACTTCCTGTAAATGCTCCATACTGAAATAACCTCACTTTGCCTTACTGGCATTTAAAGTATTCATGCCAATCATATCAATTCACTATTCATGCTAAAATAATAGCAATCATCTGCTAAACCTCATTGATTCAATTACTTTAACTCTCACTGATTCAATCACTGGCATCACAGCCTCTCACTGCCTGAACACCTACCTTCTATGTCACCATCAATTCAGCTTCTGTAATGGACTTGGTTTGCTTGTTTTCCACTGGTTGCTACTAGAGATGGGTGAAGTCACTGATCTTTACTAAGCAGAGTATTTTGCGTAGAATTCGACTTTCATGAAATACTCCACAATACAAAGTGAATAACTTCACCTTTTTAGGGAACACAAAGTTGCCATAGGATCATTTGGACTTTGCATTACTGTACCTTTTTTTTGCTCCTGAAGGTGAGTTTTGCAATGATTCATGGGATGGCAGGTCACATGGGTGCTATATTGGCTTGCTCAGCTTCAGTTCAGCATAGTGTGTGTAATGGAAAGTTGGAGTTAATTCTCAGAGCTGTGAGATTCAATCCTTAAAAAAACATTCAAAAAAGCAGTTTACCTTTTGACTTTTGAGACCAAATGCAAGTGTAGTAAATCCTTCTGTGTTTGTATCATCAATCATTTATTGATTTGGTGTGAATTTTGCATCTTAAATTAGTAGTTTCAGTGTCTGTACTGTCAGACAGTGCAGAAGTGTGCTTCAGGGGAAGGGCAGATCTGTGGTGTAGAAGGGAGATTCATAAAGCACAGTGTGAAAGGCAGTCTTGTCAACTGTTGCTGACTATTGTTTAGTATTGGTGTGTTCAGTTCTGTACACAGTAACACTTCTAGTAATTTTTGATACTGTTTTGCTGTTCACTGTGCATTTTTCTATCCATTTAGAAGGTTGTGTTTTATTTTACTGAACTGTTAAACTTTCTGTGCATTACTTTTAGTCTGTGTGCATGCTATCTAGTCATAAACATTTTATTGCATCACGGTAATAGCAGTACTGTTAATTTCTGAGCCTGCCTGTAGTATTTTTTCTTGCTTCTATCTAGCTACTGCTGTAAATATTCTCCCCCCCCCCCCAAAGAAGGTATTGTTGTTCCACTTTTGGATTTATGAAGAGAGTGGTTAAGGTCTTGTTGTGCCTGTGCAGCTATATCTCTTTATTGCAAAATGTATGTCTTTAAATCACGATTGTTGTTTTCTGGCTTCCCATCCACCCAAAACCAAAGAAATATAACCTTGCTATTAATTGTCTCTGTTCAGTCTGTTGAAATTGTTGTCACTGTATCACTATTGTGTATTTCCCCATAGCACCATGAACACTCTCCCTCTCCAGTGCATATTATAATGTTTAAACAAACGAAAACAGACATAATAAAAATAACTTATCAATTGCTGTATTTTTGGCATCGTACTGTCTTGTGAATTCTTTTGAATGTGTTATAGCAACCCACAAAATTGGAAAAATCACTTTTTCTGATAAACGTGTTTCTTTTCTTGGTGACTGTGTAATCAAAAAAATGCCAGGGAAAACACAGTCAGGCAAAGCTGTTTCTTGCTGTGGCACTGCTGTCAATAAGACTATTGCTTGTGTGATTCCAAATGCTAGCAGTGGAAGTTGTGACAATGATGAAGGTTCAACAGGGGCTAACAATGTTTGTTTTTTCTGAACTCTATTTCTGGCTCCATTGGTTCAGGGCATCTCTTAAAGGTGCTGACTTGACCTGGACCTCTACTCCCCACTGAGACCCTCCTCCTATGGTCCCTCCCAAAAGGATTTCCCAGCCCCCTGGATCACCCCAAGGGGGGCCCGCCTCACCTACCTGGTGGCTGTTTCTGAAATTAGAACATCTGTCATATGTGGGTGGCACCTGGGACCATCAGAGGAAGGATCTAGAATTGGGGATGTGGGTCCAGTTCCCTTGGGCCCTCATCACTTTCCCGGTCCTCTGGGGATTTTCTGTTAGTTCCCCCATGGAGCGCGGATGTGCAATGACATCATGGCACCTATGTGCTGATGTATGCCAATGCTCCTCCCCTTGTTTTGCTGCTGCTTGTCCTTGCTGCCACCGATTTTCACCAGGGGCTGCTAAGAAGCAGCACAAGACCTGGATCTCTCCACAGGGAAGGGAGAGTAGTCCTCCAGATTCTCAATCCCTTCCCATCCCTTCAGACCCCCAGTGGCCCAGGTCCATTCCCGAACCTGGGTCACCAGTAAGGTGCAAGGTGTGGCATCCAGCACCTCAACCCTCAGCACCACTGGGCTGGCTAGGGGCTAGCAATGTTAAGTGAGGTTGTGGATGTGGTACTACGCAGCCGAAGGTAAAAGTAGTAGTTGCTGCAAGTAGAGGGATTTCTGTGACTTAGTTTTTCTTGGCCAAATCAGTGGCATCAATGCTTGTTGGACATGCTTGTAGCACTGGTAGTAAAGCAAGTGGTGGCATTATGGATAACAGCATGAGTATTGCTACAACCCAGGAAAAGTTATCAGTTGGGAAAATATTGTTGAGTCAGAAGACTTGAGGGTAGCTGATGTCCCACTCCACACAGTACTTGAACATGAGCCTGATCATCTGAGTCACAATCTCATGTTTCCACAGATCCTCATGTTAGGCCATCCAAAGAATGAGATGGTGACAAAAAAAAAGTGTGGATGATCCTAGAGAGGCTGAGGTTGTAATATCTTCACAGGAGCATCCAAAGTGAATTTGTGGATGATATGATGATGATGATGATGATGATAGTGACCCTATATGGAAACTGTACCAAAAGAAAGTGAAGGTGGCTGTAGGTAAACAGTCTGTTAGTAAATCCACCCCCCCCCCGCAAAATTCTTCTGATGAAGCTGTGTTTGTGTATGACCATTAAGTCATGCTAATAGATTGTGAAGAAGTTTGGTCAAAGTTTGCATCACACCAGAAATCATGCAGCACACTGCCCATTTCACTTCCCAAAAAATTGTAGTCCCATATGCAGCAACAGTGGCATTTGAAATGTTGAGCAGACAAATCCCTAGTTTGGGATTTTTTCATAAAAAATGAAAAAAATGAAAGAGTGGCAATCTACCAGTTTTGCCAAGTGTGTGTGAGTCATGGGAAAAAAAGTAGCCACCTTGGCACTGGGGGCCAGCATACTTATCTCAAGAGCAGGCACATGACACTGTGGACACGGCACCACAGGGGGAGCTGATGCCATAATGGGGTATTCTTCAACTCATGCCAGTGTCACTAGTGGAGTCCCACAGGGGTCTGTATTGAGACTAATAATCTTTCAGATTTTTATTGCCAACCTAGAGGAAAAACATAGATAATAATGCAATGAAGCATGCAGATGATGCTAAAATAAGTGGACCATGTGGCACTAAAGAGGAAATAATCTCAATCCAAAATTACATAAACACCATCGCAGAATGACGGTAAAGTGGGACATGAAACTAAATATTGACAAATGCTGTGTGCTCCATTTGGGAAGACAAAACCCTGCACATAATTACCTCTAATTGAATAATAACATTCAGACTAAAAGTAGAGAAAAAGACCTGGGAATCACAGTAGATAATACGCTCCAATTCAAACAATATTGCACAGATATAATTGCAAAAATAAACTGTACAATACTACCAATAAAAGGGAATATTAGACGCAGATCTAAGGAAGTTATGATGCCACTACACCTATCCTATGTTATGCTGCAAATGGATTATGGTACTTGTTTATGGAACCCACACAATAAAACTGAAATAAATACAATGGAAAAGGTGCAACAAAGGTATACAAAACTAATCAAAGGTAATGCAGGAAAGACATATGATAAGCGTCTAAGAAGTTTGGAATTACATAGTTTGGAGTTAAGGAGGAAAAGGGAAGACATGTTATACTTTTGTGACATTAGGAATGAATTAGATATTGAATCTAAAGATTCACAATTTTATGTAAGGGACCACTCACTACAAGTCAAAGTGAATAAATATAAATCTAATAAAAGAAAATTATTTTATACTGTAAGATCTGCAAACCTCTGTAATAGACTACCAGAAGAAATCATCATTAGTAAAAGTAAAACAACATTCAAAAAAAATCTTGATAAGTTTATAACAACTGAGGATAGTTTAAAATAGAAACATAGAAACATAGACTTTGACGGCAGATAAGGACTACTTTGCCCACCCAGTCTGCCCATTTCCCTATCTACTGGATAAGCTGCAGATTCTAGTTAACTAACAGCCTACTTCCTGCCACCCCCCACTACAATTGCCTTATGTCTGTCCCATGTAAAATACTACACCATGTCCTAAGGAGCTATATATGGTCCTCAGCCTCCTTTTTCTCCTTTAATTCTGAGTGAAATTCTGAGTGAAGCCAACCTTAGTGAGCAAGATATCCCCTTCCCAAGTCCATGTAAGTAGCCATTTAGGTAAAAATTGTGATTTAACATTGGAGGATTACTACAGCCCTGAGAAGGAGGATAACTTTGAATGTTTCAGTAGTGGTCAGAATAGCAGTGGTGGTCCATGTAGTCATTCTACTAAATCAACCCCTGTGCTTAAAACAGGTAAAACAACCACATTTATCTGTTTGTCACTTGTGCACCCACCACCCCACATCAAAGCCACCCCATCCATGGCAGTTCTCAGAGCACAGATGTTTGGCATGCCCTGGGCAAAACACTGAACAATGCAACCCAGGTTGCACAGTCTTTTTGGGCGGCACAGTAAATACCCTCCAAATCATGTAGTTGTAAGTGGACTCAGTGCTGGCATAGTGGAAATGCTTGCAATTGACCTGTTGCCATTCTCCTTTGTGGAGAATGTGGTATTCAGACGCTTTGTGGCACCCGCATGTCCCAAATGGAAGGTCCCATTCAGGACATACTTTGCCACACGTGCTGTCCCTGAGTCATATTGGATTGTGGCACAGTCTATAAGACATGCCCTTCAGCATTCTGCATCATCACACATTCACTTAAGTATGTATATGTGGACAAGGGGAAAAATATCAGGTAGTTCTTATCTGTGTATTACTGCACATTGGGCACATCTCTCTGGAGTTGATCTTGCATGTGCTGGTGGGATGGGAAAGCACTGTAATAAGTCAGACTGTGGTGGCATTAGACAGCATGCCACACTTGCAATGCACAGTGCAGCAGGGTTGCATACAGGTGAAAACATGCTAGACTTGCTAATGACAGAAAAGATGAGTGGCTACACCCCCTGTCCCTAAAAGATGGCTTCATTGCAAGCAATAATGGGTCAAATGTTGTTAAGTGTATCAGCAATGGTGGGTTTGTGATGGTTCCTTGCATGGCCCACTATTTAAATCTTGTGGTACAGGAGATTCCGCAGTACTCTGAAATCAAGCAAATGCTGACTGTTGCACACTGCATCTGTGCCCACTCTGCACATTCTGGAAAGGCCTGTGACCAACTTAGGCAGCTCCAGATCCAAAACAACCTCCTTCAGCACCGCCTCAAGCTTGAAGTTGCCCCTCCATACTTTACTTGGCAGAGTTCTTGTACGAGCAGTACAAAGCAATCTCCAAGTACCTTGTGATGCACACTAGCTGTGAGAGTTCCTTGCCATCAATGTCTCTGACAACTGAGCAGTGGTGACTCATGGATTCAGTCATACTAATTTTGAGGCAGTCTGAACATGCCACACAGGCAGTGAGCGGTGACTCTGCATCCATTAGTCAAGCCATTCCACTGCTACGGGTGCAGAGGCAGACATTGTTGAATCTGCAGCCTAGCCTTGATTTGGCCAGAGATAGGTCAAGCTGTGTGTTACTCAAAAACATGATCACGATCTTTGACTGAAACAGACAAATCACCACCATTCTGTAATCTCGAGAAGTTGGAATAGCCACAATGCTGGACCCACACTACAAACATGGCATTGCATCCCTGCTGGAAGGTGTGCACGATCAGGTTCAAAATCTCACTGGACAGCTTGATAGATTGGTTCATGGCACACAGATGTTACATGCAAAGTTTTACAACCCGCAGTATAACCAGGCTGAAGGTCATTGTGGCCACCATGACTCCAGTAAGGTGGCTGCACAACAAGGGCAGGTGTCAGCTGCACAGTTGCCCATTAACCCACTTTAGGGTGCCTTGTCCCTAGCTGGAATTTGCGACCTAGAGGAAGAAAGTGAACAGTCAGATGACACATCAGGACTGTGTGCATCACAGAGCATGGCTGAGGCCTATTTGACAGAAAAAAGGCATCTGACAATATTAGACGATCCTCTGGTGTACTGGAGTGGCAAGATGAATGAATGGCCAGCGCTGACATCGATAGCACCGAAGTACCTGACCTGCCCACCCTCTAGTGTAAAAGTGGAGAGGGTATTTAGTTCTGCTGGGGCCATTGTGTGTGACCGTCATACTAACCTGTCACCTACAAATGTTGGCATGTTGACATTTATCAAAATGAATGAAGGTCACATTCCAAGTAGGACAAGCACATCTATGTTTGTACCTGGTCACGAAGATGGTGGTTCTGAGGAATGTGAAGCCAGCCACCATCCTGGTGGAAGTGTCAAACTGTGTTCCATTGAGGTTGATGATGTGCTCTTGAAAAAAGAATTTCCAAGTAGGGACAACTCCAGCATTGAGGATTGCAAGGGGCTACTTCCTCATTGATGATGATGAAGACATTGGTGGAAGTGCATAAAGAAAAAAGTGTACTTCTTCCTGTTGTAAGTCTCATAATGACATGTCATTAGAGTTCGCCTTCAGCTTCCATGCTTTTGTCAGTACAGTTCCCAGAATTTGTGCAGTCATTATTACCTGGAGTCATCTAAATACATGTCAAGTTGTAGCTACTGACATCATACTGATTAAATGACAGATATCCTGACACTGCAATACATGACACCCCAGCCAGCCATCCTGCTTGAGAGAGAGAGAGAGAGAGAGAGAGAGAGAGAGAGAGGGAGGGAGGAGAGAGAGAGAGAGAGAGAGAGAGAGAGAGAGAGAGAGAGAGATGGACCTTATGCTTTTGCCCAATATGAGAACATGCAGCCAGCCACATCCACCCTGCTTCTTGAGAGTGAGAGACAAACAGAGCTTGTGCCTTTGCCCAATATCAGAACCTGCAGCCAGTCAGCATGATCGGACATCAACTGCAACAAGTGACATCCATCAGGAAAGTTCCATCTGACTTGTCCGACTCGTGCCACACACACTACTGGCTGCAAAGATAACACTCATTTTGTGATGCCATTGTGAGTTAATTGCCTATAAACATGCATTAATGTATTTCTTATTGTCCCATTTTGGTACTATAGTTATTTTTGCAGCAATTTTGTTTATATTGTCATCATCATTATTAGCAGGAATATCCTCATGTTACGGAAATAAACTCTCCAAATTTAGCACCGATGTTTTAAATGTGGTCATAAAAAATGTATTATGAATTAATAGGGATTCCAGCATTCAGTAATGATGAACTATTCATTTAAAAAAGTTGATTTGTAGTGTTTGATTATTTTTTTTCAAATATTTCTGCATGATCAGTACAAGATGATATGAGAACAAGTAACATCAAAATACTTGTGCCACAGTGAGCAATAATTTCCAATGTCAGTTGTTATCTGTGGTTATTTCCCTGAAGGTGTTGCACCACAAGCCAGCAAAGCACCATCACACAGTTATCATTACACTTGTCAAGAACATCAGTAACTTACAGTAAGTATGAATCTCATTTACTGTGTTTTTGACTTGAAGTTTGTTGTTAATCCTTTTTTTTCCCTTTTTATGCAGGTACACACAATGCCACTATGGCCAAATACAGGCAAGTGATTTTCAATTTTTTCACCTGTGACTGTTTTAACTTCCAATTGTACAGTCCTAGGAACAAAATGATACAAAGCACTGTAAGTGCACCAACGGCACCATTCCAGTGTGGCCAAGTCAATTATTTATGCACAGGTAAAGTGTCAGTCTGATTTCCTCTTTATTTTTCCTTTCTTTTTTTGTTTTTCTTGTTTTTTTGCAGGGGTGAAGTATTCAGTGGTGGTCTAATACAGGTCATATAATATTTGTTTTTCTACACAGATGAGACAGGTGTACTTCAGTATGCAAGGAGTCTACAAAGTGTATTCCTGGTTGGGACTGTAAGACACTGGTCCAGTGCATCTCACTAAACTTGATTATGTTATTCACAGGCATTTAGTAATAGCTGTATATTTGAAGCAGCATAGAACAAAAGGCAGGAAGAGCACCGTTGGGTACTGAATGGGGTACTGGAACAAACTCTGAATAATTTTTGCTTCATCTGTTTGCAGGTAATGTCAAGGTGCTGCGGACCTGTGGTATGTTCCAATCTCAAGACAGACATTTCAGATACACTGAAGACTGGAAATAAGACAAAAATTTTAAGCAAAATTGTTTTCCAAAGAAGCCCCCTCCCCCCAAAAAATACTTTCCTTTCATGGCTTGTAATTGTAGTACTGCCGAAAACAACAATTAGGCACACGTAGAACCCATGTGCAGTAGCAGCATTATTTCATCAATATGGTTCTGAATCTGGGTGATACGACCTGAAAATGTAAAAGAAAAGAACAGTAATGAGAAATGGTTATAACTTACTCAACCATGACAGTAACCACCCCCAAACCCCAAAAAAGAGAAATGTTACAGTACCACATTAGATGGCGGCACATATGCACGCCTTGTGAATGTGATCATGGCCAACACACCGATGAAGAGGAAACATTCGGTATGTATGATGATGATCCCCTGCAAAGGAACAACATGATAGACTGCTTACAACAAACAACTAGATTCAGTACAAATGAAATGGCAGTGTCTCTCAACAAGCATGATAGTGACACATACAAGAACTTACCATTGGTGGTATGAATACACACACACATATCGGGCAGCATGTTTCAGTCAATGCAGCAGAAGACATTTCAAGAACATCATATTAGACTTCAACCCTTGGTCATCTGTGACTGTCATGACTCAGCAACACACTGTTCATCACCCCCAGCAGCAGCAGTCATGAACTTAAAACAGCAGGGCAACAGCAGTAGAATGTGTTAGCAAGCAATTTTCTCACTGGAGACACTGATACACAGTTCTGGCTCTCTGTGTAAATTTTAAGCAGTGTGTCAAGAAACACTTGTGACTTTTCTGAACATTTTTTCATGCGCTTATTCTTCATTGGGACTTCATGAAATAAAAACAGCAGGACAGGAACAGCAGGTTTCAGCAACCAATTTTCTCACTGGGGGCACTAATATACAGTTCTGGCTCTCTCTGTACATTTAAAGCAGTACATCAAGAACTACTTGTGACTTTTCTGAACATTTTTGCATGTTTTTATTCTTTATTTGGACTTTTCATGAAATTAAAACAGCAGGACAACAGCAGCAGCAGGCATCACCAAGCAATTTTCTCACTGGGAACACTAATACACAGTTCTGGCTCTCTGTGTACATTTTAAGCATTACATCAAGAAATTATTGTGACTCTTCTGAACAGTTTTTTTGGGTGCTTATTCTTCATCAGAACACTAATACCACATGCTGAATGATGTAGCAAGATAGTAGTATAAGCAGGCTACATTGTTATAAGCTAGGAAATTGTGGGGGGTGAATTATTGTAATTGTAGGTGATTTTATGGTATTTTGATTGTAGTTGTGGGTGCACTATGAAAATTTAACACAGTCAACAGTAAAGAAAAAGTAATATAGCATGACAATTAAAGCAGCAGTGCAATAATCTGGTGACAATTCTGAACTATACTTTTGTATTCTATTTTTAATTGACTCTTATCTATTGACTTGTGTATATGATACCCTTCTTTCCACAATTTACGTCTACTGTAGTACTTTTTTTTCACATCTGAAATAATAAACGGAGCCCTCCTTTTAAATCTGGCTTGCACCAGGTTTTCATCAGTATTCTTGCCTGTTTTTGTACATCAGTTATTTTATTTATTTATTTCTTTATTTCAAGTTTCAGATTAATATCTTTGAGCCAAAATACACTTTTACAAATTTTCCATGTTGATATAAAACACAGTACAAGACAGGTAGTTCAGACACGATAACAAAAAAGGTAAAGAGTTGCAGGGTACACAGGTATACAACTTGTGTGGTTACAGAAGTGCAGAAATGCATAGGCAACAGCACACTCTTAGGAGAGTACCTAGTGATCAGAGAGTACACAGTGGTTATGAACAGTGTGCAACACTTTGGTTGCTAACGTTACTTAAGTGTCATACAAATAAAAGAAGTATCAGCCTGAGAAAGGCATTGTCAGTATAAAGGAGGGGGTTGGGGAAAAGAGGATTATGGAAAGGAGGAGGGTAGGTGAAGCTGGAGTAAGAGGAGTGTGTAGAGGAGTAAGGAAGTACGGATGGTCACAAATGTGAAATGGTCACTAGGTGCACTCTATCAAGAGGGACAGTCACAATCATTTACCTGTATTAGGATGAGGCAGAGGTCTCTTTATAAAGGTGAAAACTTCTCACAGTCTATCAGGGTGGCTAGGAGGTAATTAAACCAGAGAGACCCTCGAATGAAAAGAGCTCACTGTGCAAAAGTAGTTCACCTTAATGGGATGTGGAGGATACCCTTTGAGGATCTTCTAGTCACTTTGGAGGATTGTGAGTATTGGAAGGTGCTAGCTGTTGAGGGAGGAGTTAGCCCTAGTTGGGCCTTTTTTCCAAGCAGGCAGGTCTGGCACCTGACCCTTAGAGGTAGTAGGAGCCATCCAGTTCCAGAATAAAGACTGCAGGTATATGAAAAGTGGTCTGCCATGAGGACTAGTCTGCAGGCTTTATTATGGAGTATCTTAACCCTTTTCAGAGCCATGTCTATAGTGGCGCTGTACATGATAAGCCCATAGTCGATTGTGGACAGAATAGAACTCCTTGTTACCAGGTTCAAGGCTTTGGGAGTTATTGCCTGCCTGTGGTGGTAGAGGATTCCAAGTTTGATGACTGTTGTTTTGATGACATGGTCAATGTGGCCAGTAAAGGACAGGTTATCATCAAGGTGTATGCCAAGGTATTTGAAAGAGTGCCCTTGTTCTAGAGTGTCCCCTTTTTTGTTATGTATGTACAGAGGAACAGATTTTTTCTTATTTATATATAAGATACATATGATATCTTATTTAAAATCATTTACGTTGTGACTTAAATGAAATAGCATGCAGCAGACAGTGCTCCATGACCTTATGGAATACTAGGTGTTCAAAAACAGCTGGGAATACTGATGAAAACCAGCTCTGAGAAATATTAAAAGGAGCACTACTTTTATTATTTTAGATATAAAAAAGCATTTGTCAATGCTGAATGTTGGCTTGCTGGCACTGGCATTGGTAGTGCAGAAGTTAGAGAGATGCACAATAGGATTGGCAGTGAAGTAATGAATTGACGCTGACCCCAGCCCCACCATGCAGAGAGTGACAGGCACTGGGATGTGCCTTCAGATCACTGGCCATAATGCTCATGCCATTTCACCTCATCCTACCCCGCAGAGACTGACAAGTGTCACAATGTGCCTTGCAGTCTTCGGGCCTTACACTCACCTCAGTCCATAAGGGAATATACTGACATGGACGCAGTGTAGAACAATGGGGTGAACGTTGGGGCCAAAGGGTCTAAGGCACATCTCAACACCTGTCACTGGCTGCAGGGTGGAGGGGGGGTGAAATGGCATGAGTATTTCAGCTGACCATGCTAACTCACACCCCTAATGCCTATCAGTCTGTACAGGGTGGGACATTGCAGTTGAAAACCTTAATGCCGAGGGCATTTGTTGGTATTTTCACTCCACATTTTCAACATGGGCCATTTGTGACCCCACCTCATAAACAGTGGCACTATGAGTTTGTTTGCCAAAAGGTAATTTTGTATAGCAACTGTGCATTTTGGTGGCACAGGTGTGAAAACACAGTTCGGGCAGGATGTGAAAAATTACAGCTGCACTGTTCATGAGGAGGTGTAATAAAATGGCATTGTTGAAAATCTGGGGTGAAAATCTGGATAATTGGGGACATCACAAGTGTGCATAGAAACTACGCAATGCATGGCCATAACGCAATTATTTGGGGGATTTGTTTAACCAAATTTTCAACATAGGCATTTTTGGAACTCCGGTCATGAACAGTGGCACTGTGATTTTGTTAATCTGGCCCGAACATTGATTTTCCACAGCAAGTGAGCCATTGTGTGACACGTGTGGAAACACTTTTCAGGCAAGATGTGAAATATGACAGCTATACTGTTCATAAGGAGGTGTACTAAAATGACAGTGGTGAAAATATGGAGTGAAAATATAAACAATTGGTGATGTCATGAGCGTGCATAGAAACTGTGCAATGCACACCTGTTGGTTAGTTGGGATATTTGTTTTACCAAATTTTCAACATAGGCATTTTAGGACCTCCACTCATGAACAGTCTCATTGTGATTTTGTTAATGTGTCCAGAACACTGATTTTGCACAGCGACCACGCTATTGTGTGCCACATGTGCGAATACACATTTCAGCCAAGATGTGTAAAATGACAGCTGTATTGTTCATAAGGAGGTGTGGAAAAATGGCCATGTTGAAAATCTAGAGTGAAAATATTACAAATTCGCAAATGCACGCTCGTAAAACAGTAATTTTTTGGATTTGTTTCACCAAATTTGCAACATAGGCTTTTTTAGAGACCACTGCATGAACAGTGACACTGTTGTTTTGTTAATCGTTCCCAAAAGGTGAATCCGTGTAATAACCGCAAAATCACCTTTCGGGACCGAATAATGCCATGACAGTGAATTCATGAGGAGGGGTGCCAATAACCCAATGTTAAAAATGTGGTGCCAAAATTCCCAAAAATGCCCGAGATATGCACCAAAGTTGGAAAAACCCTATTTATGCCATTATTCAGCTTACCGCATTTCTTCAGTTTGCGGTCAGTTTTAAAGAGTGCAGACGTGTTCTCGGTCCACTGAAGATCATCGTGCCGGGCTCCAAAGGTAGAGAAGGTGGGGTGGGCGCGGTTGGGGAGGGGCACCGAACACTTTGAGGACTATTTTCTATTTTACAGAAAAAATAAAAAGGACAATGTGGGTCAGTTTTCTTTTTTTTTGCAGGTGTGTTTGCCACACTGGGGTGGGCTCCCAGTGTACCACCTGCATTTGTGGGGAGAGGGACTGAAGCCAATGGGGATTGGGCCCCTTGAGGCACAGAAACATGAGGGGTGCATGATGCCGAGCGGGACTGAGCACCCCCTCAGCACACAATTGAAATGGGAGGGGGGTATTATGCTGACGGGGAGTAGGCTCCCCCGTCGGCAAATGAACTTGGTTGGGGCATGCCAACAGGGGAATTGGGCATTGCTAAAGTTGGTATTGTGCAGCAGGTGGTGGCAGTCACTGTCGCCATGTTTATTGAAATACTTCACCGAAAGAAAGGCACATCGGGAGGTGTGTTATTGTGTCACTGCATAACGAGCTTGCCTCTCATTGCAGGGGCACTTTTCTTACGTGTGGTGACCACTTTACATATTGCTGGTGTCAGCGCCTGCATGCTGGCTTATTGGGGAATGAGGGATGCTCCTACTGATGTGTGCTTTGCATTCGCCCACAGTGTCCGCACCTCCAAATCTGCTACTACCACAAGATGTTGGCTGTCGCGCAAGCACGAGCCAACATAAAAAGGGAGTAACGCAGAATCAAATAAATTGTGGAAAAGGGTATCATACAAGTCAGTAGATAAGGGCCAATTGAAAATAGATTATCAAAGTATAGGTCAAAATTGGCACTGGATTATTGCACTGCTGCTTTAACATACAACAGGAAGAAAACATGAATTGAAAAAAAAAATACATACTTATTCTGTATGTAAAAATATTAAGTAGGAAATAAGGAAAAGAGGAAGACAGGATTATTTTTTACCTTTTACAATTTATTTGGTGTGTTTTTCATATTTTGTTTTTTTTGGAGGGTGGAAAGACAGTGAGGAAAAATAAAGATAGAACACACACTACATGTTTAGACAGAAAACAGACAAATATATAAGGCTACTGGGCTTGAGGCTGACTACTTAGCGTGCGTAGCATTCTGATCATTTGTAATTGCTGGGCCAACTCAATTCAGTCCAACTGCTGGGGAGTTTGGCCAACAACATTACGAAGGTGGTCCCCCTAACTCCACAGTATGGCCAGGTTCTCCTGTGTGGCTGGCATTTCTGCTGGGTTGGCTGCAGCTGTGGGAGCTGCCACTTGTTCAGCCCTCTCCCTTCTGCTGTGTTTTGGATGCTGTGCAGGCTGTCACCATACTGCCCCCCTCTTCCACTGCACCCTCCACTGCAGGAGTGGTTGCTAATTCCTGCACCTTACCTCCCACTGGGCAAGGTGATGCTCTAACAGGTGAATTCTTTGGCCACCCATGTCCAGGTGGCTGCACTGGTGACAGCAACACACCATCATGCCGCAGATGTTGCATCTTACAACAGTCAGGTCACCTGACAGTGTGGTGAAAAACTGCCACATTGGCAAGTTATGGGGAGGACCAGACACAGGCAGTGGGGAGGCCTCAGATGTTGTAGGCTGCTCTGCAGTTGGGGGAACAATAAGCGGCTGCTGCTATTGTTGTTCCTGCTGCTGCTGCTTGGCCTATTGTGGGGTCTGTAGACACTGGTGCTGCAAAGCTGACATGACTAACATCCAAAGAAGTAGCTGCTGCTGATGCTGGTTCTGGCACCTCACTCCCACTACCAGTGGAAACCACATTTTGCAGGGGGAGAGCACTGGATTGCAAATCATTGCCACAGTTGAGGTGAATAGTTCGCCGAAGACCCCCAGGCATCCTTGGGCCATGAGGAACTCCCCTTGTTCCACCTCTGTCCATTTTTAACCAAAAATTACTAAAAGTATTACTAACTAAATGAAAAGGAAAAACAGAGAAACAGAATCTACTACCAAAAAAAGGTGGACTAGGAATGAAAGTAGTTTCAAATAAACTCAGGAATATGGAAAAAAATGATAAAAAGCAGAAAACTGTTTCTTTGAATAGTTTTGACTAGCACACACTAGACACTAAGCTCCACAGCTCCTTCTCTAGCAAAGCAAAAGTCAAAGTGAAAGTAGTTCACTGACTTCCTGCCTCATTCACTTCCTGCCTGCATCATGTGACCTGCAGTCAGACATGTGATCTGTGGCCTGTTTCTCACAAACTTCACCTTCTCATAATGTAACCTGTAGTTAATGCGAAGTTTGGAATGCAAAGTCCACTAAAGACAAATTTTAGACTTTGAGTGGAAACTTCATATAATGATATGAGCAAGTGAAGCTCAGCACTTTGCATTATATACGCAGGTGTAGTAAAACTTCGCTGCATCTTTAGTTGCTACTCCTATCAACACACCAAATGCTCACTTGCACTGCAGCCTTCTTCCTCACCCAGGCCCCACCTTGGTAGTTCTAGTTGTTGCAGAGATCGCTCACAACCTTCCAAGGCCAGCCTCCTTATCAATGTCTACAGCCACTGGCTTTGCAGGACCTCCTCATCAATAATCTGCTACCTAGTCCACGATCGATGACTTCTTCTGACCTCCTCCTGTGTAGCACTCAAAGTTGATTCATGCTCTCATTCATAAATTGGAGGCATGCTAACCATGTCTATTGCCTTTTCTGGCTCAGGGCTTGCCCTATAAACCAACAGTCTCACTCTGCATTCATGAAGTCCACATCTTGAGCATGTGAACCTTGGGGTGGGGTCTTTCTAATCTGGCCCATCATGGGAATTACCTCATTCTAGGCAGAGCTTTAACATGCAGTCTTACGGTGCACCTCTTGATGCAGAATTTAAGACTTCAGATGCCCAGGGGTGGGTCCCTTACAGCCCAAGAGTGCTCTTTTGGCTATGGCATCACCGTGGTACCTTCAAATGTTGTTCTCCCTATGATCGCCCTTGGTTCACCTGGTTAGCTTTGGTCAGTAGGCTGGCTGATTGCCTCAGTGGTTGTTGTTCTCCTTCCACCTTGGGGTTCTGCTCTTGTTTCAGAGTACCCGTCATTGCAGAGGTCTCTTGCAGTCCTTCATGGCATTCCTGTCAGAGGGATCATGAGAGCTTTCCACCAATATGGAATATTTCCTCCCCTTTCATTGGGTTTCTAGATTGCAGCAGCAGAGCTGTCACTAGATAAACTATGCCCTGCCTGGAGGGAAGGCAACCTAGGCCTTGGATCCCCAAAGGTTTCCTCCTCTTAAAAGTTTTTTTTTCCCTCTCCACCATGCTGAAGATCATAATAAGTAGTTAGTTGTTTACAGTATATTCCCTAGTTTCCTTAGGTAGGTTTCCACTGTTGGATGGAGATGGACGGTGGCCCTACTCGCCGTTCCCTCTCTCCTTAGGAAGTCCACTGATGTCATCAGTGCAATCCATTTTATCAGCGTCATCCTGACAACCTATGTATTCATTTGTGTTTCACCAAGCTGTGTCTTTGCTGTCAATCTGCTTCTCTACCTTGTAGTCAGGTACCAGGTCAAAAGAGCAAAAAGAAAATAGTGTAGCATTAACCATGCTGTAAAAATTGTTAAAGGATTTAGAGCAACATGAGTATAATAGCAGTAGGGAATTAATGCCACCTCTGTCGCTCTGCAATGTAAGTGGGAAAAGATCAAGCAGCCATGTGGTCTGGTGCCTTGCTGAGCCACTCCTGTGGTGAAGTTGCTAAGGCAACAGGACATGGCAGGAGTGCAAACCTGGGACCTTGGTTCAGTTACCTCCAGGTCTCCTGGTTTTCCTGCTTTTTGGAGCTTTTTTTTTTTTAAATCAAGTCCCCTCCCCACCCCCTAGTGTCTCCTCTTCCCTGAAGTCCACCCCCCCCCGGGAGTTAGTTATATTAACTCTGAGGGTTGTGGGAAGCAAAGAAAACAACAGTCCCATTGCAGTCTATGGTGTGCGCTGTTTTTATGAGGTCAGTGTTTTTCCCCGACTTTATTTGTGCAGACACAATATTGCTTGTGGCATCAATTGCCGTGCTATTTCAGTTGCATTGCTATGACCCCATGCCCATAGTCAGCATTTACAGCTTACTGTTCTTCTTGGGACTCCTTCCTAAGGTACCTTTAGCCAAAGGAATCTTCCCATGGCACCTCTAGGGGTGGAACCCTCTTCAAGGGTTCCTTGCCTTTGGTACCCCTACAGGGTGGTAATTCCTTGTGGAACAGAGAGTGCAAATGGGCAAACAGATATCATAGTTGCACAAGCATAACACTACTCTGGTTGCATAGGCCCACTGAATTGAAAGGCTATGCCTGCAGTCCCATGGGGTGAGCAACCAGCCATGCCCTCCTTCTTGAGCTATATAAGCAGTTCCTCCTGACCTCCTTCTGAAACATTTTTTCTTTGCCCCATCATCCTCCCCTCCATCTCCACCTCCACCTCCAGCAGCACTCCTCTCTCCTCAGGCAATGGGGGGCTCCTTCCTAAGGTATCTTCAGCCAAGGGAATCTTCCCTCAGCAACTCTAGGGGTGGAATCTTCTTTGAGGGTTCCTTGCCTTCGGTACCCCTACAGGATGGTAATCCCCTGTGGAACAAACAGTGCAAATAACCAAACAGTTATCACAGTTGCACAAGCATAACATTACTCTGGTTGTGTAGGCCAATTGAATATAAGGCATTTGAAAATCCTGCCCTGCATTTCTTTTTCAACTTTATCATCTACTAATACCTTTCTGTCTGAAGTGCCTTCTTTTTAAATTATTTGTAAGTTCTTTAAGTTCTTTCCAGTTTTCTGTGTAGCTCTCTGCAGCATTTCTCTGTCTTTTCTTCTTCTAATCTTTCTGTCTTTCAGTCATTAATTACTTGAATTTTCCTGTACCTATCTTAAACAAATAAGCAAAAAAACTTTCTGTTCTTTTATTTTTGTCTATTCTCTTTTCCTTCCCCCCCAACTAGTCTGTCTAGTATGCCAGAGTCCTTCCTCCCCAGCCAGTATGAGCAGTAGGCTAGAGGAGAGTGGTGGCAATGGAAGAGAGACCATCAGGCTGCACCTTTGAGGTGGCACAGCATGCACCAGGGCCGAGTCTTCCTCCTCAGCCCCTCTTCCAGACCCTGTAGAGGCAGGCAACAGGACCATCTTCATCACCACAAGCAGTGCCACCAGCACCACCAGGACCATTGGAACCACCAACAGCACTACCCCCACCACCACCACTTCCACCACCAACACCAGAAGCAGCAGCAGCACCAGAAACACCATCAGCAGCACAGTGACTACCATCACCAGCAACAGCACTAGAACCACAAGCAGCACTGCAACCACTACCAGTACTATGCCCGCCCTTTAAGTACCGAGTACATTGGGCATCACCACCTCTCCCCTGTGGCCCAAAAAGGCCATGGTGTTGGACTTCTTTAGCACGGTAGACCCTAGTGACCCCAGCATGGTCACTTGCAAGATCAGTGGGGTCCATGTATCCCGGGAGAAGATGGGTAGCCACTTGGGTATGGGGGACCATTGAATCCATCTGAGAATTTAGCACTGAGAGATGTGGGAGAGGCACCAAGCTGATGGTGGCAGTCAAGGGGACACTGCCAGAAGTACCAGCAGTGCACCACCATCAAGTCCAAGTAGTTGCGGTGAGGGGAGGAGGCAGTCCGTGGCCAGTGTCACCATTGCAATGTGGGTGACAGTGGTGAGGGCTAGTCCCCAGCCTGGGTCTGTGACAGTGTAGCTAAAGACAGACCTCTTGATATAGAGTTGGTGGAGATCAGGAGAGTGCAGGCCAACCAATCTGCCCTGAATGAAAACATGGACAGCTGAAGGGCAAGCTAAGATAGAATACTAGCACTGCAGGCTGGTGATCCTGCATCTGCTCTCCCTGACAGCCAAGGACAGCTCCCACCCCCATCTCCAACTGTTGCATAAATAATGAAGTACGGCCTGGGCTCCATGCCTGAAAGAAACATTTCTCATGCTCACCATACCAGGACTGTTTCTTTTAAATAATTTGGTGGTGGCATTATGCCCCCAAAAATAATTTCTCCTGCTCAAGATGCCAGACATTCTTCCAGTAATTAATCTTTTTTTTTAATTCAGTATAGTTTATTACATTTCCAGCAAACAGGGTACAGAGCAGAAATAGCATTCAAATATTACAGTTTGCATTTTATAAAGTATAATTAACTAATAAACCAAAAAGAAAAAAAAAGGGAAAATCAAAGAAAAAGTAAACTTAGCATACTACTAATCCTACCTTCACCACCCCGTCACCACCTACCCAACGCCAAGTGTTATCAGTCATAAAGAAATTAGTTATGATATATTTAAGGATTCCATATAGATAACAAAGCTTCAAGGGGGCCCCATAAATTCTGGTAGGATTTAATCCTATCATGCATAGATGCAATATGCTTCTCAAGTTGTAGTGCTAAAAGCATTTCTCTATACCATTCTACAACTGGTGGTAAGGTTACCTCTGTTCAATGCAGCATGATGATAAGCTTGGCAACTGAGGCCACAAGGGCTAGGTGTGTCTTCCTGCTTTTGGTAGTACCTTGGGGAAATAAGTTTAGTAGACAGGCACCCGGAGTAAACAAAGTGTCTATCCCTAGTAGTGGATCTAGTGTGTTTTTGTTGGAGCACCAGAAGGCCTGTGCCACTGAACAGGTCCATATCATATGAAACAAGGTTCCTGGTGCTTCACCACATCTGGAGCAGTTTGAAAAAGGAAATTTACCAAATTTATAGAGCTTGACCAGCGTATAATATAGATTATGTAAAATATTGTATTGAACTAGTCGAAGCCTATTCTGTTTGATGAACTGGTAGTTATTCTGCCAAAGTTTCCTCCAGCTTCTTACATTATCAGAGACCACCAGCTCTTGAGTCCAGTAATGACAGACACATGAGGGTAACGGGGGTCCAAAGATTGTAGATGTGTGTAGATAACTGAGACAATGAGGTTGGGTGGCCATCCGCAATGTGGCACCTATCTCTGTACAGGTCAGGATTATTACATGTATGCTCTTCAGGAAGGCAAAAATGGCCTCCTTTATCTGTAAGAACTTAAATTGATGGGATTCTGAAATCCTGTAAGATACTTGTAAGTGTGAGAAGTGGATTTATTTCCCATTATTGAGGAAGTCTGAGAGGTTACGGGGTCCCGGTATAGTCCAGAAAGAGGTATGGATGGGTTTATTGTCAATCTTGAAGTTGGGGTTGCCTATGACTGATTGTTCTAAGGATTGATAGTGGATCAGCAAGAAAGATTTTTGGATCTGCTGCAGGGCTTTAAGGGACCAACCAATCGGTGTCCTCCTCAGTGGTTTAGGTATGCATCCAGGGGCTACATAGATAAGGGCCACTAAAGTGCAGGAGTACTTGAAGTCTAGATGCCCCTCAAGTTCCCACCATAGAGGGGTATACTCTAACATGTTGGCAGTATGTAAATCCTTAACTCAGTAAGCTAGCTTACTCAAGTGATGAGTGCAATAATATGTAAAAAATGAAGGGAGTGCCAAGCCACCTTGAATTTTGGGAGCTAACTTAGAGTAGGCCCACCTAACTCCCTTCCCTCTCCATATAAATGCATTCAGAGTCTTCTGAAGTTTGGTGAATGAAATCTTAGGGAGGAAACAGTCCAGCATACCCATAGGATACAAGATTAGAGGCAGCACATTCATTTTAATTGTGGTAATCCTCCCCCAGAGGGACAAAGGTAGGGCTCCCCATCTATCCAAGTCTGTCTTTAATGTTTTTAGTAAATTTGTTAGATGTTCTTTGAGCATGGATATCATGTCCCTTGACACTTTTATACCCAAGTAGGTGATGGATTTTATTTCCCAGGCTAGACCACATGTTGCCAGTCCTGCTCTCGTGGTTTTATGGCTTAAAGGGAAAACCTGGGTCTTAGAACAATTTAGTTTATAATATGAGACTTTAGAAAAGGCTTCGATCTCTGCTAAAAGAGCAGGAATGGTATCTTGGGGATATTCAACATGTAAAAGTAAATCGTCTGCATATGCTGAAAGGGTGTATCGAGTGTCGCCCAATTTAATCCTTAAAATTCTTTGGAGGCCTTAAGTTTGTGAATCAAGGGTTCGAGGTAAAAATTAAATAAAAGTGGGGATAATGGGCATCCCTGCTTGGTGCCGCAACCAAGTGCAAAGGGGGTAGAAAGCATACCATCACACCA
Organism: Neoceratodus forsteri; assembly: GCA_016271365.2. Taxonomy (NCBI): domain Eukaryota; kingdom Metazoa; phylum Chordata; order Ceratodontiformes; family Ceratodontidae; genus Neoceratodus; species Neoceratodus forsteri. The sequence goes on from CM057455.1 coordinate 538,966,279, forward strand.
GACTTGGGCCGATGGTGTGGAGTATAACAATCATACCCACCTGAGGAAATCACCAGACAGACCAAAATGAGCAAGGGTGAGAAAGAGGAAATCCCAGGAGATGCGGTCAAAAGCTTTTTTCGGCATCCAGGGAGACGAGTGCCGCCGGAACATCTGAGTCCCTGGATGCCGAAATCAGATGTAGTAGTTTCTGCATATGATCCCCTGATGATCTCACCTTCATGAAACCTTCCTGTTCATTACTAATAAGGCTACCCATAACAAAAGTGAGCCTATTGGCTAGTATCTTTGCTAGTATTTTAATATTAGAATTAAGGAGGGATATGGGTTGGTAGCTCTCGGGGTACAGAGGATCTTTCCCCAGTTTGGGGATAAGAGTTATAAGTGTATCTAGAAAACTAAACTCGGAGAGGCCATTCTCATACCAAAAGTTATATACTTCCTCCAGTAGTGGAGCCAGGATAGAACAGCAGGATTTATATTAATTATTGGAAATGCCATCTGGACTGGGTGACTTATCTAAGGGCAATAATTCTATGGCTTGTCGTATTTCACTAGTGGTAATGCATGCTCCTAGAAGGGTCACTTGTCTAGGGGAAACCTGGAGAAGATAATGGATCATCTCTGCTTCTGATGGCTGTGCTAGAGAAGAGGTTCTGGTAGAATGCTCCAAAAGTCTTGGTTATCCCCCTTTGGTCAGTAACTATGGGACTGTCCCATGTAGGACAGATACTTGGGATAAACTGTAAGGCTTCTACCTGCTTGATTCTAATTGCAAACAGTTTGCCCACCCTCTCTCCTGATTCAAGGTACCTAAGCTTAGTGCAGTGAAGGAAGAGCTCAGCCTGTCTTGCCATCAGTTCTGCATACTGAGCCTTAAGGTTATGTAACCTGGTCCATTCTGCTACAGTGGAAGTCTTCCTTAGTGACCCTTCCATAACTTGAATATAGTTAAGGAATGACTCTACCCTTGCTCTCTGTTGGCGAGGGTTAGTCGCTGTCAGCCGAATGCATTCCCCTCTCAAAGTACATTTCAGTGCTGCTCAAATCAAGTCAACTCTGTTCACAGACTCCTTGTTGGTCACAATGAAATTAGCGATGAAATCAGTGATATGTTGCAGCGTTGCTGGCTTCTAAAGAAGCTGATTATTCAGATGCCACATAGAATCTCATCTGAGACCCGGGCCCAATAAGTATGTGAGACCAATGGGGGAGTGGTCAGATATAACTCTGGCATGAATAATCAAATCCAGAATGCCAGGCATTGCAAAGGAAAAAACCAGGAAGTCATCGATTCTTGAGTATGAACGTTGGGGATGAGAAAAAAAAGGTGTATTGTTTTTCTTTTGGGTTCAATATTCTCAAAACATCCAGAAGAGCTGCCCCATCTATAAGATCCTGCAATGCACGTTGTGCAGGGGAAAGACCATGCCTTCTCCCATCCAACCTGTCAAGATCCAGTTGAGGAGTGATGTTCCAATCACCTCCCAGTATTATTAACTTTGAGTGTTCAATGGATATTAAATCCAGCAACTGTACAAAAAATTGAGGGAGTCTAAATTTGGACCATAGATTGCACCCAAAAGTACCGGGTGGGATTTGAGCATACCATGTACAAGGATATATTGGCCATTGGGGTCCCAAACCTCTTTAATTAGCCTAAATGGAACCGCCTTTGCCACTAAGATTGCCACACCACCAGAATTAGGGGAAACCCCAGAGCCAAAGGCCTGTCCTACCCAGTTTCTACATAAAAGCAGTATGTCCTCCCTCCTGAGGTGAGTCTTTTGCAGACAAGCAATCCCCATCTTGAGATGAGATAAATGCCGCAGAATAATTTTTCTCTTGCACCTGTCTTGAGCCCCTTTAAAATTCCAGCTTACAAAGTTGTATGGTCCCTCCATAACCAACTTACATGACAAGCATAACTATAAAACATTTGAATAACTCAGCCTTACTCCCGAATAGCCCCTCGAGTGACATAGCAGTAGGGGCAAAAACCCACTTGGCATTCTCCCCCAAATTAAAACATATACCTTCAGTAAACCGTCTTTCGGATGAGACGTTAAACCGAGGTCCCATCTGCCTAGACTGGTGGTAGTTCAGGTGGATGTTAAAGATCCCATGGCACTTATCGAAAAGAGTAGGGGAATTTCCCCGGTGTCCTTGCCAAATTTCCCTCATTCACTAAAAATACCACCAACAGCTTAATCTGGTTCAAATTCAATTGCTTACCATCTGTAACTCCCCAACCCCCCGGTCGCCCCTGAAAAAGGGACTTCTAGGCCCAGTGGGCTTACCGGGTCAACAAAATTCAACAAACAAACAAACAAGAAATGTACACTTGCATTCTTGTCCCCCCCCAGTCCCAGTCTCTATAAACTAACCCATAAAACATAGTTATCTAACTCTATAAACAACCCCCAGTTCTAAACAACTGCACCACTAATTGAGACACCATCTGGTAATGTTAAGTGCAGCACTAAGAAAGCAAACCAGCCACACATACCCCATCCCTCCCCCCCACAGAAAACATTACTTAATGTAACTATTAAGATTATGAAACACAAGCATAAATCATTGACAATGAGTCCCATCAAATTCTTTATAATCTGATATGAAGGACTACTGTCTCTTTGGAATCGAACTGACGGCAGTAGGCCACAAACATAATTAATATGCTATACCAAATGAAAGCAAAACATACTGAGAGAACCTGAAAACAATTCCCTCAGTACTTTAATTGAAGTAGGAGGGGTGCCCTCCTTTCAGTTAACTCTTTTCATCCAGTTAGGGTAGGAAAACAAACATTCATGACTTAACCTCCAGTCACATCAAATTAAACTCCCATACGAATGTTTCAAAAGTAGGAAGGAGGGAATGAGTAAAAGGGGAAGGATATAGAACTCAGAGTCTTGCAAATGGACTTATTGAATCAGTCCAGAGGAGAAGAAGTTCTTCCTAACAAATCAATGGGAGTTCTTGGCTCTCAGCTCAGGTGTATCAAAGGTCAACCACTTTTCTTCATGCTTCACCTACAATATAGCAGGGTACTTCACAAGAAAAGGCTTCCCAGCAGCAATTAGCTTGGTGACTGTGGGATGCAGCTCTTGTCTCTTGACATGTACTGACTGTGGAAGGTCCTGGGTTATGCAAATCTTTCTGCCCTCCCATTGGACCTCTTGCAATTCTCGAACCTTAGCCAAGATGTGCTGCTTGTCTAGGAAATTAAGCAGCTTGGAGATAAGGGGCCTAGGCGGGGAGCCCGAAGGTGGTGGTGGGCATAAAGCTTGATGGACCCTGTCACTTATGTAAGTTACCCCATTTTGCGATGGCCTGCAATCTTCTCACAGAATTTTTGCAAAAATAGAATCGGGGAGGTGCCTTCTTCCTTCTCTGGAATTCCTATCACCAAAAGATTGTTACGCATACTGATCCCCTCGAGATCTTCAAGCTTTTCCTCTAACTTTTTAATTCATCTGATAGTGCTAACAGCATTTAGTTCTACCTTTCCCTGCTTATTTTCAACTGACACAAGTCTGGCTTCAATATCACTCACCCAAACTTGTAATGAAGCGACCAATACTTTAATTTGTTGAAGATCAGCAGACATTGTCAAGATTGCATCTTGGAGGGGCTGCATAATTTCTATAAAGATTTCCTCTGAAAGAGCTGTCTACCTGTGTGATGATTTAGGTGAGGCAGAGGCCTGCTGCTTGGCCCGCTTAGCTGCTTTGTCCTTTTCTGGTGTAGGAGGTGACGAGTGCCATGGAGGAGCCTTCTTCGTGTATATCTCCATTTCGGGTAATCTTTCAGCAAGATCAGAGTCTCCAGTAGTTATAGGCATTTTTCCAAGATAAAAACTTTGATCTGGGGAGGATTTTTATCGAGATTGTTTGTTGCATGGGAGCGGAGCTACAGAGGCGTGCTGTTACTTCTTTAGCTGCCATCACGTGACCCCCCCCAGTAATTAATCTAGTGGTGGCATTATGCCGAAAGAAACATTTCTTCTGCTGAACATGCCAGGTGTGCATCTCATATTCAATCTAGCAGTGGTATTATGACAAAAGAAAAATTTATCCTGTTTGCCATGCCAGTCATGCTTCTCATATTTAATTTGGTGGTGGCATTATGCCTGAAAGAAAAATTTCTCCTGTTCATCATTCCAGGCATGCTTCTTGTATTTCATCTGGTAGAGACATTAATCTGGTGGTGGGATTATTCACAAAAGGAAAATTTCTCCTGCTAGCCATGCCAGGCTTGCTTCTTGTAATTAATCTGGTGGCAGAATTAATCTGGTAGTGGCATTAATCTGGTTGTGGCATTATGCCTGAAAGAGAAATTTCTCCTGCTCACCATTCCAGGTGTGCTTCTTGTATTTAATCTGGTAGTGACATTAATCTGGTGGTGGAATTATTCGCAAAAAGAACATTTCTCCTGCTCACCATGCCAGACATGGTACTTGTAATTATTTGGTGGTAGCATTAATCTGATGGTGGCATTATGCCTGAAAGAAACACTTTTCCTGCTTACCATGCCAAGCATGCTTCTCAAATTTAATCTGGTGGTGGCATTATGCCTGAAAGAAAAATTTCTCTTGCTCACCATGCCATTGGGGACTGGGGGTCCACCTGGAGAGATGAAGGTCTATACTGGCATGATGGTCTGCATCTGTCCAGGAAGGGAAACATGCTCCTAGGTGACAGGTTTAAAGGCTTCCTTGGCAAGCTTTTAAACTAGCCAAGGGGGGGGGAGGTGCTGATAGGAAACAGGAAATTTCAAGCCTCCCCCCACAAAACATGACAGATAGTAGGGTAAACACTGAGGTACAGAGCTTGACAGAGGGTAGGACAGGGGTAAATGTAAAAATGGACAAGGGCAATAAGAGCAGGGATGGGGTGAAAAAGGATAAAGCCAACATTAAATGGAGGGCAATGAGTACCAATGTCCATAGTCTAGGAAACAAGCTTCCAGAGCTAGTAGCCCTGATGGAAGAGGAACACTTGGATATTGTGGCAGTCACAGAAACATGATACGTGGAGAGCCATGACTGGGATATCAACATACCAGGGTACACAATCTACAGAAGGGACAGGGAGGGTAAAAGAGGAGGTGGAGTAGCTCTCTACATAAGGGAAGGGATCAAAGCTACAGAACTAAAAAGTAAAGAGGGAGGACAAGAGGAACTCTGGGTCACCTTGGAGACAGGGAATGGCATCACAATCCGCACAGGGGTTGTATACAGACCCCGTCTCAAGGGGAGGAAATGGACAAGAAAATGATAGAGGACATTCTCAAAATGGCTGAAAAAGGGGAGATACTGTTAATGGGGGACCTGGATATGCCAGATGTTAACTGGGCGACATGGACTGCAGCCACATCCAAGAGCAGGGTCATTCTCGATGCCCTGCAGGGGGCATGCCTTAGACAGCTAGTGGTGGAGCCCACTCGGGAGGGAGCAATATTAGACCTGGTACTCTCAAATGGAGAGAGGATCACAAATTTAGAAGTCAGTAGACACCTGGGAACTAGAGACCACTGCACAGTGTGCTTTACAATAAACACAACCATGGAGACAAGTCATACAAAGACAAGGATACTGGACTTTAGAAGGGCTGACTTTGGCATAATGGACAAATACCTGAGGAATGCATTAGCAAATGGCCAGAAAGGAGGGGTGGAAGAACAATGGAGAAAAATCAAAACTGCCATCATGGAGGCAGCAAGCCTTTGTGTGAAACAAATAAAGAAAACAAAGCGGAGTAAAAAACCACTATGGTTCTCAAAAGAGGTGTCAGGGAAGGTTAAGGAGAAAAAGGCTGCATTCAAAAAGTATAAGGAATCACAGAAGGAGCACAACAGGGAACTGTATCAATTAAAGCAGAAAGAAGTGGGGAAGGCAGTCAGAAAAGCAAAGGCCCAAATCGAGGAAAACTCAGTTAAGAAAGGGGATAAAACATTTTATAAGTACATTAGGGAGCATAGAAAGGTTAAGGAAGGGATAGTGAAGATTAATAAAGGAAAGGGGAGGTGGGCAGAGGGAGACAGTGAAAAGGCAGAGATACTGAATGAATACTTTTGCTCAGTATTCACAAAAGAAGAAGAGGAGGAGTTACCTAAACCAAACAGTAGAAGCACTCTGGATAGTGGGGTTGACGCCAGTCCATTTACAGAAGAAAGAGTACTGAAAGAACTCCTAAAACTCAAGGTGGACAAAGCAATGGGGCCTGACGGGATTCACCCTAGAATCCTAAAAGAGCTAAGGGAGGACCTAGTGACACCACTAACCACACTTTTTAACAAATCATGGGAAGATGGGGTGGTACCTGAGGACCTGAGGAGGGCAGATGTGATTCCCCTTCACAAAAGTGGGAGCAAGGCAGAAGCAGGAAACTACAGACCTGTTAGTTTGACCTCAGTGTTGGGGAAAATGATGGAATCACTTCTGAAAGAAATAATTGTTGACTACCTAGAGGCCAGCGGGGCACAGGACCCGAAGCAGCATGGATTCATAGCAGGAAGGTCATGTCAGACAAATCTAATCGATTTCTTTGACTGGGTGACCAAAGTAATTGACCAGGGAGGGGCTGTGGATATGGCCTACCTAGACTTTAGCAAGGCATTTGACACAGTCCTGCACAAAAGATTAATAATCAAGTTAGCCAGCCAGGGAGTGGGTCCCAGGGTGGTAGTCTGGGTAGCAAACTCGCTGCACAACAGGACACAGAAGGTAATAGTGAATGGAACACATTCTGAAGAAAGGGGGGTTACTAGTGGAGTACCCAGGGCTCAGTACTGGGTCCAGTCCTCTTAAACATCTTTATAGGTGACATTGCAGAGGGTCTGGAAGGAAAGGTATGTCTCTTTGCAGATGACGCAAAGATCTGTAACAGCGTTGATACACAAGGGGGGTAGAAAGGATGAGAAGGACTTGGCAAGGTTGGAGGAATGGTCAGACATATGGCAACTTAGATTCAATGCAAAGAAGTGCAAAGTAATGCACCTGGGAAATAAAAATCCAGGAGAAGAGTACACAATAGCAGGGGAGGTACTAACGACAACAATAGGGGAAAGGGATCTGGGTATAGTCATATCAGATGACCTAAAGGTGGGTAAGCAATGTGAGAAGTCAGTAAGGAAAGCCAGGGGGATACTGGGATGCATAGGGAGGGGCATCACAAGTAGAAAAAGGGAAGTGGTTATCCCTCTATACAGACAGTTGGTGAGACCCCATCTGGAGTACTGCGTGCAGTTTTGGAGACCTCATCTATGCAAGAACATAGACATGATGGAAGCAGTCCAGAGGAGGGCAACTAAAATGGTGCAGGATCTGCAGCAGAAACCATATGAAGAGAGACTGAGAGAGCTTAATATGTATACCATTGATGAAAGGAGGGACGGGGGGACATGATAGAAACTTTTAAGTACCTCAAGGGAATCAACAAAGTCCAGGAGGGTAGCATCTTTCAGAAAAAGAGATGTGTAAGAACAAGGGGGCACAATTTAAAGTTGGGGGGACGGCTCAGGGGTAATGTGAGGAAATTATTTTTCACGGAGAGAGTGGTGGACGCATGGAACTGCCTTTCTGGAGAGGTTGTGGGGTCTAAAACAGTGGGGGAATTCAAACATGCATGGGACAGACATAAGGCAATTATAGTGGGGGGTTGCAGGAAGTAGGCTGTTGGTTAACTAGAATCTGCAGCTTATCCAATAGGTAGGGAAATGGGCAGACTGGTTGGGCCAAGTGGTCCTTATCTGCCTTCAAAGTCTATGTTTCTATGTTTCTATGCCAAGTGTGCTTTTCTAATTATCTGGTAGTATCATTAATCTAATGGTGGCATTGTGTCTGAAAGAAACATTTCTCCTGCTCAGTGTGTCAGGCATGCTTCTTTTATTTACTCTGGTGATGGCTTTAATCTTGTGGTGGCATTATGCCAGAAAGAAAAATTTATCCTGCTCACCATGCTGGGTGTGCTTCTTGTAATTAATCTGGTGGTGGCATTATGCCCAAAAGAAAAATTTATCCTGCTCACCATGCCAAGCATGCTTCTTGAATTAAATCTGGTGCTGGCATTATGCCCAAAAGATAAATTTATCCTGCTCACCATGCCAAGCATGCTTCTTGAATTAAATCTGGTGCTGGCATTATACCTGAAAGAAAAATTTCTCATGATCACCATGCCAGGCATGCTTCTCATATTTAATCTTGTGGTGGTATTAATCTTGTGGTGTCATTGGGCCTAAAAGTGAAATCTCTCTGCTCACCATGACAGGTGTGCTTCTTGTAATTTATCTGGTGGTGGCATTATGTCTGAAAGAAACATTTCTCCTACTTGCCATGTCAAGTGAGATTCTGGTAATTAATCGGGTTGTGGCATTATGCCTGAAAGAAAAATTTATTGTGCTCGCCATGCCAGGTATGTTTTTGTCATTTATCTGGTGGTGGCATTATTCTAAAAAAAATCATGTTTGCTATACAAGGCATCAAGATTCTGATTGCTCTGGTGTAGTATTATGTGCCTCTCTGTGTGAGGCAGGGGATGTGATGATTGAAGGAGAGGATGAAGATGAGGTATTTCATTGAATGTTTGTGTCAGCTCCTGTTGGAATGACTGCCCTGGTCTTGGATGAATAGTTGACCTGCAAGACAAAAACAGACAAAAGAGGACATCAGTGACAATAAATATTGTAACTGAGAATAAAAAGCAACTTACAAGCATGCTGTGTTACTCTCTGCCTATCACCACTGTAGCCAACCCTGCAGCATTGACCCATATAACCTCTCATATTCTCATAAACACTAGTGAGCTAGTAACCAACTCCCCCACAATAGTTTTCACATAAACCTACTACAAACAATAGAGGCTAAAACTGCCCCCACCCCCCCACTCAGCACCATTCATACTTGCCATCAGCAGTGTGGCATAAACTCCACTGTTTGAATTATCCAATTAGTAGGCACAGACTTGACAGCAACCTGTTCAGACCAAAATAACCTGTGAAGGAAGAAGAGGCAGACTAAGCAGATAATTAACAACAATCACATTTCAGTCATGCCTTACCTGTAAAGTAAAATACATTCATGCAGGCAGCCAAAATGTACCTTTCTCATATGTACTTCTTCTGGTTTGGCAAGTGATGGGTCTTTACTGACATCAATCAGTGGGGGGGTGTTCTATGTATGGGAGGAGATAAGGTGTGCAAGGGATGAAGGGAAAGAGGGCAGGACAGAGGCCCTATGGATGCATTTTCAGGACTCAAAAGGCAGGACACTGAGGATGGGCATAGTCTGTAGACCACCAGCTCAACTGGAGGATCTGGACAGGGAGTTATCTGGTAGTGGCATTATACCAGAAAGAAAAATTTCTCCTGCTCACCATGCCAGGTGTGCTTCTTGTAATTAATCTGGTGGTTGCATTATGCCCAAAAGAAAGATTTCTCCTGCTTACCATGCCAAACGTGCTTCTTGAATTAAATCTGGTGCTGGCATTATACCTGAAAGAAAAATTTCTCCTGATCACCATGCCAGGCATGTGTCTCATATTTAATCTTGTGGTGGTTAGGCCCAATCTGGAGTACTGTGTGCCTTACTGGAGGCCGCACTGGCACAAGGACATTAACAAAATGGAGGCAGTCAAGAGAAGGGCAACCAAAATGGTGCAGGGACTGCATCAGAAAACATACGAGAATAGATTAATGGAGCTCAGTATGTATACCCTAGAGCAAAGGAGGGAAGAGAGGTGATATGATTGAAACATTCAAACATCTTAAGGGCATTAACAAGGGGAAAGAGTCTAACGTGTTTCAATATAAGAAAAATAGCAGGGCAAAAGGACATAGCTTGAGATTAGAGGGATGCCAGTTTAGGGGTAATGTGAGGAAGTTCTTTTTAACAGAAAGGGTAGTGGATGCATGGAACGGCCTACCTCAGGAAGTGGTGGCTATGAATACAGTGCCGGGGGTTCAAACAGGCATGGGATAGGCATAAAGGAGCAATACAGATGAGTATGAAAAGATAGGCCATTGACAGAGTAAAGGCTTATGGCACATTCATAAGGTAGAAAAAATGGGCAGATTGGATGGGCCTTACAGTCCTTATCTGCCATCAACTTCTATGTTTCTATGTTTCTATGGTATTAATCTAGTGGTGTCATTAGCCCTAAAAGAGAAATCTCTCTGCTCACCATGCCAGGTGTGCTTCTTGTAATTTATCTGGTGGTGCCTGAAAGAAAAATGTATCCTGCTTGCCATGCCAGGTGAGCTTCTGGTAATTAATCAGGTGTTGGTATTATGCCTGAAAGAAAAATTTCTTCTGCTCACCATGCCAGGTGTGTTTCTTGTCAATAATCTGGTGGTGGCATTATTCTAAAAAAAATCATGTTTGCCATACAAGGCATGCTGATTCTGATTGCTCTAATGTAGCATTATGTTTCTATCTGTGTGACGCAGGGGATGTGAAGATTGAAGGAGAGGATGAAGATGAGGTTCTTCATTGAATGCTTATGTCAGCACCTGAAGGAATGACTGCCCTGGTCTTGGATGAATAGTTGACCTGCAAGACAAAAAGAGACAAAATAGAACATTAGTTACAATAAATATTGTGCCTGTGAATAACAAATTTTGGTCAGAACCAATACGGCTGTGAATGCAAAAGTATTGACATAATGTGATTGATAGTAGCTGCATGTTGAAACGGAGACAGGGATTTGACTGATGTAGTGGGATAAGCAGTTTTTTGTGTTTTTTTTTTTTTTTTTAGTTAGGGTAGTAATGCCTGAATAGCCAGTCATTTTCTGGTGATTAAAGTGGTGGGAAGAAGTATGTTTTCCCACTGGACTTACTGGTGAGTAAGAGGTGTATGGGGTTAATCTGGGGGTTGGGGGGCTGATGTATAGAGGTGAATAGATGTTGGTCCCAGATTAGTGTGCTACATTATTAGTGTGCACATGTAGGGTACATCCTGTAATGAAAGTACTGTTTAAAGATACCAAATGCATGTTTTTTATTGGTGTATTAAAGTTTGATGGAGTTAGGATTGCTGTCCTCTAAAATGGCACCAACCACATGGCAGCACTTCATGGCTCCCACCTCCCTCCCTCCCACAGACTGCACATTTGAGGCTGATTGCTGTTATGAGACAAGACAATGTGGCAATCTGAACTGGTTGTAAAGCCTGATGAATGGCTTAAAGCCTCTGGTGATAGGCAGTGGTTGCAGGGTTACCACAGCATATTCCTTTTTGCATGTTTGATTTGTGGCAGATCATATGCAGAAGCAATGCATGCTGTTTGCTTAAAGCACATTTATAGACTGTTGAATAGTCATACTTAATTGGTTTCAGGTGGATGTAAGAACAGAGTTCTCTGAAATTAATAAATGTCAGCTAGATTTGTCAAAGTCCTTTCGCAATGCTGCCATATAGAGACTTTTCAGAGGACTCCCTTTGCCTATCTGTGTGGCCAAATGTCTGAATAAATGTATAGATAGGGATGAGAGCCTTATTAGAAATAGTTAATTTTATATGTCTTTGAATAAAGGCAGAATATGTAACGTTTGCCTACAAAATAAACTGTGAGGAACAATCTCTGTCTCTCTGGCTATCGTCTCAGCTGAAGTGAAGACAAAAAGAATGAGTAAGAGCCCTACAGTAGAGCAATACATGAAATAACAATTTGCAAGTGTAAGAGCACAGTAGGCTTTAAAAAATATGTTAGCCAGACATGAGCAAATAGTCACAACATCACAATACTGTACCCTAACTCAAGCAATCAGAAAGGAGACTAAAGACATACACTGATGCTTTGTACAGAGAGACAAGAATCTTAGTAAAGCTATTTCCTGATCATGAATGTGACTATTATATTTTGCAGAGAACAAACAAATTGAGTTTATCTGCACTCTCCACAGCACCCCACCTCCCCCAATATACAAATGTAAGTCAATGTTATCAAAGTGAAATGTTAAACTGTATAATATCTGAAAACAATGCTGAACCGTAACACTAGGGGACACCGTTTCATGTTTGAGGTGGGAGGTTCAGGATAGAAGATACGAGTCACATCTTCACAGAGAGGGTGGTGGAGGACTGGAATGGGCTTCTTAGAGAGGTGGTGTCATTGAAGATGGTTGGCAGCTATAAGAGAGGCTAGGATATAGTTAAGGGGAAAATAATGTTCAAGGGAAGGATGAACTGAGGGGAAGGGTGGATTGTGAGGACAGGGTCAGTAGCTTAAGCTAAAGATGCTACAGTACAATTAGAGTAACAGACCAAATGACCTTCTTCTGCTGGCTTCTTCATATGTTTGCATGTTTTTAATTGCCTGGGGAAGTTTAGTCCTGTGTGTGGCAGTTGAGGGGCCTCTTGCAGCTGACTATGAGGCTAGGAAAGGGGATCCAGTGTGCAGATGCAGTGCAGGAACTATTGTCTGGTCACAGCAAAGCAAGGCATGGTGGAGATTGATGGGACAGCAGCTCTGAGACTTTAGGAATGTGTGAATGAGAGCTGCATTATGGAGCAGCTACCAGAAGTAGTTCTGCAGAGGATGAGTGTCAGGGAGGGGAATGGGTGGCTGACATTCCTGGAGTGCACCCATGGGAGCCGAGGGTTCAAAGCTCCCCTCCATATTCCTTAGTAAGTAGACACATTACGGTTGTTGGGAGGGGTGGGGCAGAGAGACTCCTAAATGCAGGCAGAGATCAGGCAGCCGAGAGTGATACTGGGGATGGCATGTGTCCGAATGGTAGAAGTTTAGAAAATAAGATCCTCACCCCAGGAATACTCCAATATTCCTAACTCTATGTAGTATGCCTTTAAGCCTTGCAGGGCCGCAGACTGATATATCAGTCCAAAACTCCTACATGTTCTAATTCTGTCGGCAGCCTAAGGGTTAAGCCAGATCTGCCTGGAGATGGAACATTATGCTAATGATGGAACACCATTGGCACGTATCACTTTTTGTTGCTGCGCCTATCAACTCCGAAGTTCATAGTGCTCTATCTGAATCTACAGCATCTACATCAGGCATATTCCCAAATGAATATATATTTTGAAAATCATACAAGAAAAGGAATCCTAAGGGGTCAAAGGAGACTTTTGAATATCCTACAACGTGTAAGTTATGGGGCAGCAGACAGCATAAAAAACGCAGCAAAAGAAATGGATGATCGACAAATGGATATAATGGTAGGAAGTATTGATCTCATAGCCAAAGAGGTGAAGTACCACAACAACTGTATGAACAAGTACGTAAAAAAGGCAGAATGAATAATGGGTACAGGTACAAAATGTGAATACAGTCAGTTGAGGGACAGTCACTAGGTTGCCTTTTCCAGACTTGTTAAGTATGTGCAGTGCATTATTGTTAATGGAATGCAAGATGAATCATTGCTGTTGCTACATAAAAGGTACATGGACATTCTTATGGAGTGCAGTGGGCATGAAACAAATTATGACCCACAGAGCCTGCAGTCAAAACTGGCAGATCACTTCAAAGATGGCATCATATTTGATACCAAAAGTAGAAAAACAGGTTCAATCAGCAGGTCTGCTAAGAAACAGGCTGATTGGAGGGAAGCACAAGAAGCACAAGCAGCTTAACGCGTAAGATAACAGTTGTTGGAACTCCTAAAGGTACAGCCTCATAATAAAACCAAAGTTAAAGTTGAAGACTTAATAGAAGAAAATGTAAAACTGCCACCCATTCTTCAGACGTTCCTATGTACTGTACTCACGGGTTCATCAGAAGTGGGCAGTGAACAACAGAAGAGGGTAGTTCAATCTATTGCAGATGACATAGCATTTTCAGTGTCAAGGGGAATAATAAAACCACAAAAACACCTCTTGTTGGGCATGATTATTAAATCCATGACAGGCAGTAAGAAAGTTGTTAACTGTTTTGAACAGGTTTGATCATTGTGTCAGCTATCATGTTGTGGAGGAACTTGAAACTGCAGTTGAAACCAATATAACAGAGAAGAATATTGCTGCACCAGATGGATTGCTCATACAGCCAGGTTTAGCCACTGCTTTGGCATTCAACAATTATGATGAGATGACAGAGACACTTGACAGTCATGACGCTTTGCATAACACTGGGTATAGCATACCAAAACATACCATCCAGTATTGAGGAGACAGCTGTACCCAAAGAAAGGTCTCAAGAAGCTATGACAAGAACACACACACGGATGACCAAGCACCAGCAAGAAATGAAACACACACAATTGAAACAAACACAGATAAGCAAAGATCAGAAGTAGATGCCCAAGACCAGGCAGGGCCATCTTTAACATCAAAGAGCAAATGATGCAGAACATCAAAGACAAAGGCTGAAAATTTTGATGAAGACTATTTGCCAAGTGTAAAGAAGCAGATATTGTAGCCAATAGCACGACAGGAACAAGACACTGTACCCCAGGCGTATTCAAATGTCTCCAAGGAAAAGAGCTCTAGATATTGGTGAGAAAGACATTCGACCATATACATCTGGAAAACCAAAAATAAGACAGTATCTATGTAAAGTGACAGAAACCTCTGAACCAAAAAAACCTCATGCAAGCTAAGAGAAGGGACATTGCCTGGATGATAACTTCTGCAAGTGTAGATGCTACTCAAATGTGGCAGGGATGGAATGCCCTTGTTTCTATAGATCACCTGCCAAAGCAGATCATGTCATACATGGACCCTATAGAAAGCCTCCTACAAGACTTGATGTAGTGCAAGACACCATGGATACTGCTATCAAGGTTATGGATGAATGCCAGGAGGACTATATGCCTATTACTTATGAATTGGCCAGAGCAAAACCTGTGATACAAATTCAGTCCACAAAGCCCCCGGAATATGACAGACTTTTCATATGTTTTGGACCATTCCATATAAAATTAGCATATTTCAAAGGTCTTGGATACCTCCTGAATGGTTCTGGTGGAGACCACATTCTTGCTGAAAGTGGTGTATTGGCATTGGGATCCCTGAATGGACTTCTTCAAGGAACATTTTTCAATCGGGCAAAGAGATTTCACCTGATGCTATCAGTGGCATTCAGAATTAAACATTTGCAGTGCTTTATACAACATAGAGGTTTGTCAGACTTTCCAATCTCAAAGCATATGCAGCAGCTACTTAATGACCTATCGCCTTCCTCAATGGTGGACCTAGAGAATACAGCTGAGTTCAAGACATTCATGGAAACATAGGAAACATTCTCTGATTCCACACACCATGGTGAGCATGGCAGAACTGCCCAATTTTGGCTGCAGTACTGCAGTTTGATAGAGTTGTACCAACTCTTCTGCCATTCCATCAGGACAAATGACTTGACTCTCTTTGTATATAGCTTGGAGAAGATGATACCTCTTTACTTCGCAACTAGGCACCACAACTATGCCAAGTGGATGACCCCGTACCTTATGAATTTGTTAAACATTGATGAGACCCACTCTGGACTAAGGAAAAAATATGAGACTGGAGCATTAACCATTGCAAGATCAAAGAGAGGGTTTAGCAGAAATGACATAGACTTGACCTTGGAACAGACAATCAATGCCGATGCTGCATCAAGACTAACTGGGATTCCTTCTTTAACACAGAACATCAATGCAAGGAGGAGGTGGAACATTCTGCGGTCAGCTCGAAGTAAAATATTTGGAAGTCTCCTAGAAAAAGTTGGTCTTGTCATCCATGAAGAAGCCAGCCAAGAGCTAAAGAGTTTTAGAGTTAAACAAGATTTGAAAGATCTAAACAATCTGTTGAACACAATAGACTCCTCCATGAATCCATTCCAGGATGCGTTTGAGGACAGCAATCTTTATTCAATAGGTAGTGGAAGAGCAGTATCACAAAAGGTAGCAAACAAAGTATTACAAGTTACTGAGATAGGTACTCAAATGTATTATGTGTTTAGAGATGCATACATTACCAAAGGCAGTAGGTTTAAGGATTTGAGGAACCCATCAAAAGATACAAGTTGAAGAACTTTGCACATGGTGAAGAGTAAGAACAAGGGCAAGAAAATCATTGAGTTGAAAGGAACTTGAGACCTCTTTGGATGCTTGCTATATCTATCTGTGACTTCAACAGTTGAATTTACGATGGTGTTTGTCTACCTCCTAACCCAATTTTGGCTGCAGTACTGCAGTTTGATAGAGCTGTACCAACTCTTCTGCCATTCCATCAGGACAAATGACTTGACTCTCTTTGTATATAGCTTGGAGAAGATGATACCTCTTTACTTCGCAACAGGGCCCACAACTTTGCCAAGTGGATGACCCCGTACCTTATGAATTTTCTAAACATGGATGAGACCCACCCTGGACTAAGGAAAAAATATGATGCTTGCTATATCTATCTGTGACTTCAACAGTTGAATTTATTAGGAAATGTTGATGGATCAATGAACACAATAATGAAGTCAACACTGCTGAAGAAACTTGGAACCAGAGTCCAAAGTAGCCATTCTGATTCTGTAAATGCCACTGTCGTTGATGCCATGTTCTTGATCAGAAGTCTTACAAACCTGCCACCAGCATTCCTCAGTGTGGCAAAAACCATCCTGTCTCTTATTTGCTGTACTTCCACAAATGAAGTCCACCTTGTCAGTGACTGTTGCAAGTCACCATCAATCAAAGGTCTTGAACAAGAGAAGAGAGAAAAGCATAGCATCGCTCCACTCTCCTATCTCATAATCGGTCCTAACCAAATCTGACTGAGAGACTTTGCTGGATCCCTGTCTTCATCATCATTCAAGATGGCACTCCTAGGTTTTCTAGCTACAGCATGGAATTCTGATGTGTACTGTGAAGTTCTAGGTGATTGAAAGCTCATGTATGCAGTAGTAGAAACTTCTTACTCATACAAAGTGGAAGCTGGACATATGCTCAGACTAGAGTGCAAGGCCCTGAAAAGCAAACCCATATAAACAGACACAAGAATCATGCAACACATACACTACATTTGTAGTCAAAATGAGGGTGAAGATATGCATGTAGTGGTCAGGGCAGATGCTACTGATATTCTGATCATTCTGTAGTATCATGCAAGTCTAAACGATAATCTCAAACTACACATGGACGTTGGCCATTCAGGGAATAACACAAGAAGATTCATAGATGTATCCTGCTTGTCTGCAGAGTTAGGCAGACCTGTGTGTGCAGCTCTACCAGGTCTCCATGCACTTACAGAGTACAACTATTCACCAGCGTTCAAAGGCAAGGGGAAGGTGCGACCTCTAACAATTATGGAAAAGAATACAGAGTGCACACAGGCATTTGAAAAAGTGGAATGTCCACACTTGTCTAAAGAAACTGAGGATACAATTGAGAGCTTTGTGTACACCTTGTATGGACAGAAAGTAAAGAGTGTTAACATGGCCCACTACAGTATGTTCAATGTCAAGTATTGACCTAGTGACAAAGATGAACCTTTAGAAAAGATCAAAGAAGCAGACGTAAGCTCGCTGCCACCATGCAGATCATTCCACTTCACTTTTGTCAGAAAGATGGTGGATGCCCTTGACATTACTACCACTGAAGTAAAAGAGGATGAAGAGGAAGCAGAATATTCAGAAATAATAGGGTTAACACCCACCAAGAAATGACTACTCCCTGTGAACAAGTTCTTTAAAAAGGACGTGTTTAAAATCCTCCAAACCCCTGGTTCCATCTCTCCTGTAGACAAGAGGTTGGACAAGAAATATCAGCGGAACAGGGAAGGGGCAGATTTTTTGTTCTCCCACCTTGACCAAGAGGGGTAGTACAAGCTGCGGCCTGTGACATGGCAAAAGTACCTCTTTCATCTCATCCCTTGGAGAAAGATTCCAGGAAGATTGACAGCATGGCCAAGAAGGGTTATCTGACTGCCTCCTGGGCTATCAGGCAAGCAAATGTCCAGGCTTATGCAGCCCAATATCAAAAATCTCTGTGGCAGTCTGTCATGGCTATGGCAGACAAAGCCCCAGCTGGTCTTTCAGCTGATTTTACTGAGACTGCTAGGCTTGGCTTAGAAGCAGCCAAATACCAATTTCAGATGGCCACTAATAACGCTGCTGCCAGGTGGATGGCTAACACTGTCACTAAGAGGACGTTTGCCTGGTTGAGAGCCACAAACCTAACTCAAGATACACAGGCCAAGGCTTTGGACTTCACTGTTGAGGGTCATTCCCTCTTTGTAACTCAGACAAAGGCTTACATAAAACAGGTGGGCAAATACAAGGCCACCTACAAAAGCAATTCTACTAAAGAAATTGCCTCTCCATCCACTAGACCCTATGAAAGGGGAGGCAGGGGTAGACCTTTCCACACCAGGCCTTTTAACCAAGCCATGGCTGTACCCCATGTTCAGCAGTACCAACAGCAGGGATACTTCAGGTGCAGATACTGAAGGGGTTCCAGGCTTGGTTCCAGTCCCAGCCTCAGGCAAAATATGAAGAGCAGTTGGACCACAGTGGGTTCTGGGAGGGTGCGGGTGGTGGAGCAGAGGTGAAGCACCCTAGTTGTACCTCTACACAAACCATACGCCAGTCTGGCAGAGCAAGGTTCTGGTATGATGGCACCCTCAGTGGAGAAAAGAAGAATGCTGAGGACATCCACAAGGGAGATCCACAAAAGGGTGGCAAGGGACACCACAGGGGAAGGAAACAGCTTCAGATAGGGTACTCAATTGTTAGAGGGGTAGACTTGGGGAAGGGAGAAGAGAGGGAAGTAAGGTGCCTGCCTGGTGCCATGGCTTGGAGGGACAAGAAGCGAATCCTCAGGATTGCAGAAGCAGCATCACAGGAAAGGGAACTAGATATCATTGTCCACCTTGGAACAAATGACCTAGCTTGACATGGGATCAGTGCAGTGCAGGATGAAATTGTGGCATTGGGGAGGGGCCTCAGACAAGTAGCAAGCACGGTTACCTTCTCAGAGGTGCTGCCAATCCATGGCAGAGGTGAGGCTAGAGTACTGCACACAATGCAGTTTAATGAATGGTTGCAAAACTTGTGCAGAGCACAGGGCTTTGGCTTCATTGGGGACTGGGGGTACACCTGGAGAGTTGAAGGTCTATACTAGCAAGATGGTCTGAATCTGTCCACGAAGGGAACCAAGCTCCTAAGTGACAGGTTTAAATGCTTCCTTGGCAAGCTTTTAAACTAGCCATGGGGGGAGGTGCTGATAAGAGGCAGGAAATTTCAAGCCTCCCCCCACAAAACACGTCAGGTAGTAAGGTAAACACTGAGGTACAGTGCTCAACAGAGGGCAGGATGGGGTAAATGGAAAAATAGACAAGGGCAATAAGAGCAGGCATGGGGAAAAAGGATAAAGCCAACATTAAATGGAGGGCAATGAGTACCAATGCCCATAGTCTGGGAAACAAGCTTCCTGAGCTAGTAGCCTTGATGGAAGATGAACAATTGGATGTTGTGGCAGTCACAGAAACATGGTACACGGAGAACCATGACTGGGTTGTCAACATACTGGGGTACACAGTCTACAGAAGGGACAGGGAGGGGAAAAGAGGAGGTGGAGTAGCTCTATACATAAGGGAAGGGATCAAAGCTACAGAACTAAAAAGTAAAGGGAGAGGACAAGAGGCACTCTGGGTCACCTTGGAGACAGGGAATGGCATCACAATCCCCACAGGGGTTGTATACAGACCCCATCTCAAGGGAGGAAATGGACAAGAAAATGATAGAGGACATTCTCAAATGGCTGAAAAAGGAGATACTGTTGATGGGGGACCTGAATATGCCAGATGTTAACTGGATGACATGTACTGCAGCCACATCCAAGAGCAGGGTCATTCTCAATACCCTGCAGGGGGCAGGCCTTAGACAGCTAGTGTTGGAACCCACTCGGGAGGGAGCAATACTAGATCTGGTACTCTCAAATGGAGAGAGGATCACAAATTTAGAAGTCAGTAGACATCTGGGAACAAGCGACCACTGCACAGTGTGCTTCATAATAAGCACAACCTTGGATATGAGCCATACAAAAACAAGGATACTGGACTTTAGAAGGGCTGACTTTGGCAAAATGAGTGAACACCTGAGGAATACACTAGCAAATGGCCAAAAAGGAGGGGTGGAAGAACAATGGAGAAAAATCAAAACTGCCACCATAGAGGAAACAAGCCTTTGTGTGAAACAAATAAAGAAAACAAAGCGGAGTAAAAAAACACTATGGTTCTCAAAAGAGGTGGCAGGGAAAGTAAAGGAGAAAAAGACTGCATTCAAAAAGTATAAGGAATCACAGAAGGAGCACGACAGGGAACTGTATCAAATAAAGCAGAAAGAAGTGGGGAAGGCAGTCAGAATAGCAAAAGCCCAAACCAAGGAAAAAAATAGCCAATTCAGTTAAGAAGGGGAATAAAACCTTTTATAGGTACATTAGGGAGCATAGAAATGTTAAGGGAGGAATAGTGAAGATTAATAAGGGAGAGGGGAGGTGGGCAGAAGGAGACAGTGAAAAGGTAGAGATACTGAATGAATATTTTTGCTCAGTATTCACAAAAGAAGATGAGGAGAAGTTACCTAGACCAGACAATAGAAGCACTCTGGGTAGAGGGGTTGACACCAGTTCATTTACAGAAGAAAGAGTACTGAAAGAACTCATAAAACTCAAGGTGGACAAAGCAATGGGGCCTGACAGGATTCACCCCAGAATCCTAAAAGAACTAAGGGAGGATCTAGTGACACCACTGACCACACTTTTTTAACAAATCATGGGAGGATGGGGTGGTACCTGAGGACTGGAGGAGGGCAGATGTGATTCCCCTTCACAAAAGTGGGAGCAAGGCAGAAGCAGGAAACTACAGACCTGTAAGTTTGACCTTAGTGGTAGGGAAAATGATGCAATCACTTCTGAAAGAATTGTTGAGTACCTAGAGGCCAGCAGTGCACAGGACCCAAAGCAGCATAGATTTACAGCAGGAAGGTTATGTCAGATGAATCAAATTGATTTCTTTGACTGGGTGACCAAAGTAAAAGACCAGGGAGGGGCTGTGGATATGGTCTACCTAGACTTTAGCAAGGCATTTGACACAGTCCTGCACAAAAGATTAATAATCAAGTTAGCCAGCCTGGAAGTGGGTCCCAGGGTGGTAGCCTGGGTAGCAAACTGGCTGCACAAAAGGACACAGAAGGTAATAGTGAATGGAACATATTCCGAAGAAAGGGGGGTAACTAGTGGAGTACCTCAGGGCTCAGTTCTGGGTCCAGTCCTCTTTAACATCTTTATAGGTGGCATTGCAAAGGGTCTGGAGGGAAAGGTATGCCTCTTTGCAGATGACACAAAGATCTGTAACAGAGTTGATACACAAGGAGGGGTAGAAAGGATGAGAAGGGACTTGGCAAGGTTGGAGGAATGGTCAGACATATGGCAACTTAGATTCAACGCAAAGAAGTGCAAAGTAATGCACCTGGGAAACAAAAACCCAGGAGAAGAGTACACAATAGCAGGGGAGGTACTAACAACAACAAAAATGGAAAGAGCCCTGGGGGTAGTCATATCAGATGATCTAAAGGTTGGTAAGCAATGTGAGAGGTCAGTAAGGAGAACCAGAGGGATACTGGGATGCATAGGAAGGGGCATCACAAGTAGAAAAAGGTAAGTGGTTATCCCTCTGTACAGACAGTTGGTGAGACCCCATCTGGAGTACTGTGTGCAGTTTTGGAGACCTCATCTATGCAAGGACATAAACAGGATGGAAGCAGTCCAGAGGAGGGCAACTAAAATGGTGCAGGGTCTGCAGCAGAAACCATATGAAGAGAGACTGAGAGAGCTTAATATGTATACTCTTGATGAAAGGAGGGACAGGGAGGACATGATAGAAACTTTCAAGTACCTCAAGGGAATCAACAAAGTCCAGGAGGGTAGCATCTTTCAGAAAAAGAGATGTGTAAGAACAAGGGGGCAAAATTTAAAGATAGACGGGGGACGGCTCAGAGGTAATGTGAGGAATTTTTTTTTTCACAGAGAGTGGTGGATGCATGGAGCCGCCTTCCTGGGGAGGTTGTTGGGTCTAAAACAGTGGGTGAATTCAAACATACATGGGACAGACATAAGGCAATTGTAGTGGGGGGTGGCAGGAAGTAGGCTGTTTGTTAACTAGAATCTGCAGCTTATCCAGTAGGTAGGGAAATGGGAAGACTGGGTGGGCCAAGTGGTCCTTATCTGCCGTCAATGTCTATGTTTCTATGTTTCAAAGCAAGACCGCTGACACGCTTTCCCATGCCGCCTCCCCACTACCAGTAGGGGACAGGCTGACTTACTATTTCTAGGCTTGGAAACAGGTCACCACAGACAAGAGGGCCCTGGAAGTAGTGAGTCATGGTGTGTCCTTAAGTTTCAAAACCCTTTCCACTCTAAGGACCAGAGTGTTCAAGCCAGCTTCCAATGCATAAAGGAATCTGCTGGAAAAGGAAGTACAAAACCTAATGTTGTCAATGACAGTGGAACCTGTGCCTCCCCAGCAAAGGGGGAATGGGGTTTTATCGAAGATATTGCCTCACAACAAAGACAAATGGGGAGTGGTGGCCTATACGAGACCTAATGGTGCTAAACAAGCACTTAATAAAGCCAAGGTTCAAAATGGTAGCCGTGTCACTGATTCTACCAGCACTCCAAAGAGGGGATTGGTTGGCATCTCTTGACCTAAAAGATACTTACTACCACATCCCCATAAGGGAGTCTCACAGAAAGTATCTCAGGTTCAGACACCCTTCAGATCATTATCAGTTCTCAGCCCTGCCATTTGGTCTCACTTCGGCTCCAAGAGTGTTCACAATGTGCCTGGCAGTGGTTGTGGCACAAGTGCGAAGGTTAGGTGTCACAGTTTTTCCATACCTGGATAGTTGGTTGATGGTCAGAAAATCACCACAAGTAAGGGAATATTTGCAGCTCACCCACGGACTCTTAGAGTCATTAGGGTTTCTGATAAACCTCAAAAAGTCAGTCCTTCTCCCTGCACAAGTGTTGCAGTTCATAGGAGCAGAGCTGAATACCCAGGAGGGCAGGGCTTACCTACCACTGGAAAGGGTAAAAAGTATTCTGCACATGGCAGGCTCCTTCAGCCTGAACAGACCAAACACTTCAAGACCATTTCTATAGCTCCTGGGCCACATGACCGCTGCCACTGGCACAGTCTTGGGTTCCAGGTTTTAGATGAGAGACATTCATGTCCACCTCAGGGCACATTGGTGTCAGAGGACAGATCCTCTCTCAAAGCTATTCCCAGTGAAAAAAAACAATGATACTTCAGGTCCTTCAGTGGTGGAAACAGGAAACCAACCTAAGGGAAGGGGTTCCTTTTCAGCCAGCGTCTCCATCTGTGGTTCTCATAACAGATGCATCGTTGGTGGGGTGCCCATCTAGGGGATCACATCACCCATGACACTTGGTCCAGTGCAGAGTCACTCCCGCATATAAATCTGCTGGAGCTCAGAGCACTGTTGCTGGCAATCAAAGCCTTCATACCACTAGTGCAGGGAAGCATGGTATAGGTCAGGACAGACAATACTGCCACAATATATTACATAAACAAGCAAGGAGGGACAAGGTCAGGTCCTCTTTGCACAGAAGCTATGAAAATATGGAGACTGGCCTATTCCCTCAGAGTCTCTCTCCAGGCCTTTCATCTGCCAGGCAAGGACAATACCCTTGCAGATGCTCTGAGTCTAATCAACCAGGCCCATCACAAAAGGACCCTGAATAGACAGGTGGTGGGAGTGATTTTCACAAGGTGGGGTACCCTAAAGATAGATCTCTTTGCATCCACGAAAACCACCACCTGCCACAGTACTCTTGCATACCTCCAGCTTGGGGAATAATACCCCTGGATGCTCTGGCTCTGGATTGGTCAGGGAAGCACTTGTACAGTAGTAGCACCGAACTAGTAAAAGGATTTTTAAGAATTTTTAAAAATCCCTATTGAGAATTGTGAAACCTTTAGTTAGGGATTTTGTTTTGTTTGTTAGTGTGTTCACTGCTACCCAGCGAGGGTTGTCTTGTCTGATAGTGTAGTTGAAAATCTACCAGATTGCACTTAAGTACTGTAATAGGAACTGGTCTCTTTCTGTAGGTATACCAAAAATAATTTTAGAGGACTTTTTTCCCCTAAATTTTGTGAAGGATAAATAGGGAATCTCACAAAATTGCCTGACAAATTAGGCGCTACTACTGTATGCTTTCCCTCCCTTCCCTCGGGAGTACAGAGTGCTACTCAAACTCAGGTCCCAACTAGCATCACTGATCTAGATAGCATCATACTGGGCCAGGTAGCCATGGTACTCTCTGCTGCTCTCCATGTCTGTAGCTGAACCTATGCACCTTCCTTGGAGGCACAACCTCTTAACCTCCAATCAGGGTAGGCTCCTCTAGCTGATCCTCAGATCCCTCAGGCTCAAGGCATGGCTCTTGAGGACCTAGAGTATGCAGGCTTGCGTCTCTCTGAAAGTGTTCTGGACATTTTAAGGGGATGCAGGAAGCCCTCCTCAAAGAAAACCTATGTCTCAAAATGGAAAATGTTTTCCATTTGGTGCTCCACCAGGGATGTGGTACAAGAACAGGCAGGGTTTCCAGCTGTGCTGGATTACCTTACGCATTTGCACTCACTGGGCCTACAGCCTAGTACTTTAAAGGTCCATCTAGCCTCAGTGTCTGCTTACACCTCTGCTGGTAAGATTGCCTGTCTGTCATTGAACCCTATTTTTAAGAGGTTCTTTAAAGGTCTAGCTCACTTGCACCCCCCTCACAGGGAACCGGTGCCAGCTTGGGACCTAAATGTGTGTATAGCCAAGCTCACGGGATCCCCCTTTATGCCCATGCCTTCAGCTACTTTGAAGTATGTCACATGAAAAAAAGTTTTTCTAGTGGCAATAACTTTGGCCTGAAGCATCAGTGAGCTCCAGGCTCTCTGCAGTGAGCAAGACTACATCTCCTTCCACAGGGACAAGGTGTCCTGTGAACAAACATGACATTTCTTCCAAAGGTGGCCTTGGACTTGCATATGAAGCAGTCCATTATCATACCTGTTTTCTTCACTGAACATTCCAGCTCTGGTGACTGTAGACTACACAGTCTTCATGTCAAGAGAGCTCTTAGCTACTACATGACTGTCATTAAGGCCCATAGACAGGACAGGAATCAACTGTTCCTGACTTATGGGGATGTGGGAAAAGTAAGTCCAGCATCTAAGAGGTCTGTTTCTCACTGGTTAGTTCAGTGTATTCAGTTTTGTTATTCAAAAGCTGGAAAAGAGCACCCAGCAGGGCTGAGGGCCCATTCCACAAAGGGTACAGCTGCTACTATAGCAGTTTCCAGGGATGTCTCATTGGTGGACATCTGTAAAGCAGCTTCCTGGAGAACAGGACACACCTTCATGAAGCACTACAGCCTGGATACACAGGTTAGAGGTGATGCCAGGTTTGGCACAGCTGTCCTACAGTGCCTATTCCCAAAGTATGTTCTGTGCCCACCTCCAAAGGTACTGCTTCTTAGTCTACATAGAGTTAGGAATATTGGAGTATTCCAGGGGTGAAAAGAAAAACGTACTTACCATAGTAATCTTGTTTCTTCCAGGGATACTCCAATATTCATAATTCCCTCAGTCTGCCTCTCCTGCAAGAACCAGTGGCCTCTGTACTCCATGTTGTGTAACCAGGGGTATGAGTGCCACACTCTGGCATTTCTGTTTTTGAAACTTTGTTTCACTGATTTTACCCTCTTCAAGTGATTTTGACATTTGGCGGAGTTTTTTGTGGTTATTCCCTCCTGTTGGAGGCTTTTTGGGTGTTAAGTTTATTATTATTATATTGTTACACAGACATTTTTCTCATGGGCCTGTATTGTCAGGAATCCATGAAATCTTAGAGGTTAGAATGTAGACAGTTGATAGGGGCAGCATTTGAAATGTGACACATGCCAATGGTGTTCTATCTTTAGCATTACGTTCCATCTCCAGGCAAATCTGGCTTAAAGGCATACTGCATAGAGTTATGAATACTGGAGTATCCCCTAGAAGAATATTACTATGGTAAGTAATTTTTTCTTCCAGACCTAGAGGCCATTACAGCAGAGGCCAACCTGGATATAGTGGCCATTACCAAGTTAAGGTGCACTGAAAACCATAACTGGAACATGGCCTACATGCTACACTCTATTCAGGAAAGAGAGGGTGGGAAGGAAAGGGGGGGTAGTGCGTTACGTGAAGAAAAACATAAAAGCAATAGAGATATGGAGAATTAGGGGAAGAGGTACTGTGGATCACTCTGGAGTCAAGGAAGAGAGTCACTATTTGCACCAGCATGATCTACAGACCTCCATCACAGGGGAGAGTTAAATAAGGTACTGACAGAAAAGGGGAGGTGCAGTGGGGGGACTTAATCGGCCAGATGTACATTGAAGCCTCCCAGCAGCAGCTTCAGCTAGAAGCACAGACATTGTAGGCTCCTTACAGCGGGGGCACTCTTCAGGCAACTGGTAAGTGAGCCTGCATGGGATGGAGTAATATTGAACATGGTACTCACTGACAGTATTGAAGACATTAGGTTGGGAGACCACCTGGGGACCAGTGATCACCGTATTGTGTGGTTCAATATAAGGATGGTCATGGAACTAATTCACACACAGGCAAGTTGACAAGGGTCCTGGACTTCAGAAGGGCAGATTTTATAAAGATGGGTAAATGCCTCAAGGATGACCTGGCGGGGGAGTGGGGATGACTGGGGGAAAGGAGGGTCACAGTACAGGAAATAAATCTTGGAGTCAAGCAAAGGAGCAAAAGACAGAGGAAAAAGAAACTATTATGGTTCTTGAAAGAGGTGGTGGAAAACATAAAGGCTAAAAGGATTGCACTCAAAAGATACAAGAAGATGCAGAGAGAGATGGATAGGGAGGTGTATCATGGGAAGCAAAGGGAAGCAGGGTAAACAGTAAGGAGTGCAAAGGTGCAAACTAAAGAGAGTATAGCCCAGGTAGAATCAAAAGGGAACAAGACATTTTTTAAGTATGTAAATGAGAAGAGGAAGACCAGGGGAAGGATTGTAAAGTTAAAAAGGGAATAAGGGACTGTACCGGGACCAAGAAAAGGCAGATATATTGAATAAATACTTCTACTCAGTGTGTTCACAGAGAAAGGGGAAGGAGAGGGACTGCAAAATAGTAACAAGAGCCTTAAAGGGGGGAATGTGGACACTAGCTCTTTTTCAGAGGGAAGAGTCCGGAAGGCACTCGCTATTCTGATGATGGACAAAGTGGGGCCAGATGGGGTGCATCCACAGGTGTTTAGGGAGCTCTGGGAGATACTGACCACTGATCTGATGGTCCTGTTTAACAGACTACTGGAAGCCAGGGTGGTTCTGGAGTGCAAATGTAGTCCTGCTATACAAACATTTTAGCAGAGAAAAGAATGGAAATTACAGATCAGACAGCCTGAAATCGGCAGTGGAAAAGTGGATGGAAACACTACTAAAGGAAAGGATTGTGGAATATCTTGAATGCAAGGGGTTGCAGGACCCAAGACAGCATGGATTCATGGGGGGAGGTCATGTCAGACAATTCTAATAGGTTTCTTTGACTTGGTAGCCAAGGAATTAGATCAGGGAGGAGAAATGGGTGTAGCCCACCTGGATTTCAATAAAGCTTTTGACACCGTTCCACATAGGAGACTAGTGAGCAAGCTGAGTAGCTTAGGGATAGGTAACAGGGTGGTAAACTGGGTAGGAAGTTGGTTAGGGAATAGACGATGGAGGGTGGTGGTAAATGGAGTCCACTCTGAGGAAGGGAGGGTGACCAGCGAGGTACCTCTGGGATCAGTGCTGGAACTGGTCCTCTTTACTGTCTTTATAAATGACACTGCAGAGGAGCTTAAAGGGATCATCTGGCAGTTTGAGGATGAGACTAACATCTTCAACAGGGAAGAAAGGAAGAGCAGAGACCTGAGAAAACTTGAGGAGTGGTCAAGGGTATGAAAGCTGGGTTTCAATGCAAAAAAAATGCAAAATGATGCACTTGGAGCACATAAATCTAGGAGCAGAGTATGTAATGAGTGGAATGGTACTGACAGCAAACCAAGAAGAAAAGAGGACCTAGGGTAATCATACTGGGTGACCTAAAGGTGACCATGCACTGTGACAAGGCAGTCAGGGGTTGCATTGGAAGTGGTAGGGAGGTGGTGTTTCCCCTGTATAGATAGCTGGTAACACCACACCTTGAGTACTGTGTCCAGTTCTGTAGACCACATCTCTGGAAGGTCATAAATAGAGTGGTGGCAGTCCAGAAAAGAAAAACTAAAATGGTGCAGGGTTTGCATCAAAAGCCCTACAAGGAGAGGCTAAACAACCTCATCATGTACACCCTGGAGGGGGGGAGGGTGATATAGATCTTAAAATACCTCACAAGAGTAAATAAGGTAAAATAGGGAAGTATTTTTCAGAAAAAAAAATGCAAGGGTACATGATATAAACCAGGAAGGGGGTAGATTCAGGAGAGATGTGAGGAAGTACTTCTTCACAGAAAGAGTGGTGGACTCCTGCCACAGCATTCCAGCAGAGGCAGTCGAGGTGAAAACATTGGTGAGGTTCAAGAATGCATGGGATAGGTACAATGGGAATTGTGCTGAAAAGGAAGGGAGGCAGGGAGAAAGAGATGCAGACTAAGTAGGGTCTGCGTGTGAGAAAGTATATAGGGAAAAATGGGTCGACTGGATGGGCCAGGTGGCCCTTATTTGTTGTCAGAATCTAGGTTTCTAGATTTCAGTGTTCCCTCTTGAACATCTGCACAGTGAGCAGACCCTCTGTGAACATCTGAGGAGTTCTGTGGTGCTAAATGGTGGGAAAAGTGAAGCTGTGTACTGAGGTCTCTCTAGCAGTATGATAAATGGAGGTCTCAGGGTTGGTATTGAGCCCTGACTAGCTGTGGGGGGGAAGACCTCATGGCAGCACCTGAGAGACATAATGCTAAAGAAAAACACATTTCCCAAAATAACATTGGGTCCATTTTTTTTGCCTGAGCAGCAGATGAAGCAGCTTTAGTGTCCATCAAGCTTTGTTGTGGTTGGAAGGGAGGGAGAGTCCGGGCTGCAATTTTTGGCTAAGACGTGGGCTCCACAGTGACTGGGATGGGAGCACTGTGCCCCTGAAGCTGAGGTGGCTGCAACAGGTGCATATTGGTTATCTGCACGGTGGGCAGCAAGTGGTTCCAGGGCTCCAGATGAAGAAGGGCTGTGTCTGTTACAAGTCTGAAAGCAGAAGAGGGAAAGGGAATTTTTAAGGTTGAGAAGTAGATCTGGGAAGGGTAGGGCAGGGGAGAGAGATAAAAAGAGCATCTCTGTTGTTGGGGGATGAGTGTGGAGAGAGGAGAGAGAGAGAGAGAGAGAGAGCACACTTATTCATGCATACTCATTTTATGAGCCTCAATTCCAATCTCTGCAGAACAAACATTTGTGATGCATTCCGTATCTGACCATGCCCTTCAGAGCCCCCTTTTCTCTTTCCTCCTACTTTAGCAATCCATCAGCATATCTCTTGCTATCGTAATAGCGCTCCATAATAAACATCCCTATGTTAAACAATCTGGTATCAAAAATCTCTTGCATACAATATATTCTGAAATGCTGGTTACTTTTCTCTGCACCCGATGAAGGGACCTTGCAGGTCTCAAAAGCCTGTCTCCAGTTAGTCTAATAAAAGGTATTACAACAAAAGAGTATTACTTTAATTTGTACTTCATATGTAATTTAGGGACAGTACTGAGGGCTGGTGTGTATGGTGGTATTATATGTAACTTATTGTGGCACCCAAATGTATTGAAAGTCCTAGATACTGTACAACCTTCAAGAAGAATTATTTCCTATAGTATAAGAGCACCCCAATAGCAGGGGACTGTGCTCAAGGAACGGCTTCTCTGTGGTGGTATGATGTATTGAGCCTGGCTCCTACTCACTATGCTAGTGAATTCTCCTCTTTAGCTTACTAGGAGAGATTTGTTCTTTCATACTTTCCAGACCTACAAGAGGGATCTCATTTTATTACACTGTTTCTAGCACTCTGTGCCTGATCTGGGAGCCTCTTTTGATCACCTGCCATGTCTGTTTCCACTTGTGGAACTCCTGGAGACTAACACCCCAATCTGTCCATTGCATATTCCTAACTCTGAGGCAGATAACCTATGGCTTGTCAACTGCTGGAAGGTACGGGGTAACTAGGACTCTGAGAAGAACAGGCTAGCCCAATTCCAGTACACTTAATCCAGTGGCAGTGCAAGCTGTAAAAATGAAATCCCAAAAGCACACAAAATGCAATGCAAAATGAGCTAGTAAAGGTCAAAACCAGTTGTTACCTCAGAGAGGTAAAGAAAGTATTAGAGCAGAGACACTGCTGCTTTCCTCTGTCACATGGGGCCCCCTGTTGAATCCTCATGTGACGGAGGCAAAGCACAAAGGTGTCTCCGCCTGGTATTTCCTTCACCAGTCTGATCTAATAAATCATTTATGCAGTTCACTTGAATTCAGACCTTTAGTAGCTCACTGAGCATTGTATTTTGGATGCCTCTGAGAAGACACAGGTTACATGGCATTCATGCACCCATCACTGTACAATCAAGATGGGGCACTGGTATCAACTTTGAAGAAAGCACCATCCTCCCAGATCAGAACAAAGAAAGGTGCAACCATGGCAAACAACAACTGCTGGGGGGGGGCAGGTAAATAATTGGCAATTTTTTGGGGGGGATAATTAAAAATATAGATGTCAGCATGACTGTGGTACAAACAAAGCAAGACATTTAAAAAAAGATTCTGCTGAAGGAAAACTGAAACACTTGTCTAGTTTGACTAAAACTCAAATAACTTACAAGACTGTGACCCTGCAATGCATTGCATGTCACTACAGTACTAAAAATATGTAGTTTGATCTCCACTGTTGCTGGCTGGATAAGAAAGTAAAGTTATCACCACCAACCTCCACTAATGACATCAGCAACTTTCTAAAGATCAAACCAGGGCATCCTGGTCTCAACACATCTGTGGTTAGACTAAATGTCGCAGAAGGCATGCCCACCACTGAACTGTGGACATGCACACAGTAAAGCAGGGCTAATGTTCTGAATAGCAAGTGTCGGAGGTCACGTGATGCAGGGCACCTAGAAGCAGCTCTGATCCGAAGCTCCCACCTATCGACCTCTTTTAAAGCTTACTTTGCCCAATTTAAAGTACAGAACTAGCTTCAGACCTTAGTTACACTTTGTACTGGTGCTTGGAGCACTAGCGATTGCCACTGGGGACATTTCAGTGTGAGGGATTTGGTGTTAAAGCCGAGATGGAGGCTGAGATGAAACAGGCCTCCATTAAGCACACTCCTCCGGCTACCCCAGAGAAAACAGCTAAAAAATCGAAACATCAGAGCTCCGAGGGGTACCGCCAAGTCAAGTTCCTCCAGTTTCCTATAACATTCTCTAACGGAGGAATGTTTTTCAAGAATTGCTTCCTTTAAGGAAACGCTCGAGGATATATCGGCAGAACTAAAATCGCTTCGGGGTGACCTAAGCTCCCTGTTGCAAAGAATGGGAGATGCTGAAGTGAGAACCACCTCTCTGGACAGGTGGAAGGAGAGAATGGATCCTGAAATTGTTCAGCTCCGGCTACAGCTTAAGAGGCTGCAACTGAAAACCGAAGATTTGAAGGGGAGAAGCAGAAGGAATAATGTCCTGATACTAGGCCTACCTGAAACGGAGGAGGGCCCTGATACCATCGGCTTCTTTCAGAAATTTCTCATTAAGATCGTGGGCTCATCTCCATTAAGCCCACAATACCACATAGAACGGGCCCATCGCTCTCTCAAGCCGAAACCCCCACCTGGATCACCACCACGGCCAATAATAGTGAGATTCCTTAGCTACCTTGAGAGGCAGCATGTCATTTCCAAATCGAAGGAGCTCCAAGCTATCCTATGGGGTAACGTGAAGCTGAGGATAACTCAGGATCTCCCCTTCGAAACTCATCAAAAGTGATCAGCATTTCATCCCACAGTCAGCAAGTTAATAGTGGCAGGAATTTGCTTCAAGATGGTCTACCCAGCTAAATTGTAAGTGGTTATTGAGGGAGTCTGGCATTCCTATGAATCCCTGGAGCAGGCAACTGTGGATCTCACAATCAAGCTACCTAATTTATTTAAGACTGGCTGAACTGTTATCTCAATTGCCTAAGGCTTTCAGTCCTTAGTTTTGTGGGAGTGAACTGCATACCTGTTTTGGATCCCTTCTCCTTTTTTTCCTTTCCCCTCTCTTCCTTCTTTCTTCTGCCTGTCTCGGGCTGGCTTTGGAGGGCTGCTGGGGTGTCCTGAGGCCTAGTAGGCCTAATTCAGTGGTGTGATCGCTGGTGTATTCCCGTGGGAGGGGGGTAGGAACCTTTTGTTTAGCGTGCATTTCCCTGTGCCGCTAATGGGGACTTTTTTTTTTAGTCCCATCAATTTTAGGTCCCCTGATCACTTCCCCACCCTTCGGGGTGATCTCATTCCCGTAGATCTTAATAAGTTATGCGATAAAGGGTTTTTTTGGAGACCTCTATCCCCCTGAGGTCTGTTTCACAAGTTTTCTGGGTTTACGTAATCTCATCTGGAGCAGCACTCTCGATCTCGAGTAGGGTGGTCAACTTACGTCCAGATGGATTCATATTCACTTTCCCTGGCATTAGCTCAGTACTCTCTAATAACTTTCCTGATTTTGACTAACCTATCTAGGGGGTACACTTGTGGTTTTCTTTGAGGGGTGGTGGACGGGAGGCTTTGGTACAGAGCAAATTTGGGGAGAACTGCATAGTGCGCTAGAGAAGGGGGAGAAGGCCAATCTCACCGGGAAGCTTAAAGAGCAAGACAGTTGCCAAGCACTTCTGATATACCTCATTGAGATAATCTCTGGCACCAATGCTCAGATCTGGTATTTACATGGAGATATAGCTTCCCAAGGGAAGGTCGCCTATTGGGTTGGGTCCTCTATACTGGAGACTTACATACCTAAAACTACCTTCAAATGGGGACCTATTGTACATAGTTTGAGGGGGTTTTGGGGGGAGGGGGATCTCTCGAATCTGATGACTTTCCCGACTATAGCATAGATGGAGATTAAAAGGGATCAGATATATTTCCACATACTCTCAGCTTTACAAACATATACAGGAAACTATCGGGAAGGGTTCTCTTGTTTCAGTTCTATCTATGTTCAAAGAGGGAGGAGGGAAGGGGAGGGGACTGGAGTGTGCCACTCGGGGTTCTTTTTTCATTCACTGACACAGGATTATTGTCTCCTTCAAAAAGATGGTAATGACTTCAGTAACAATTAAAATTGCCACATGGAATGTTAGAGGAGTCAGAGACATGACTAAAAGATATCAAGTTCTCAAAAATTGTGTTCTCTTAAATATAGACATCTTCTTGATGCAGAAAACTCACCTTTTGGCTAACGAAACAAATGGGTTACACAGACAGGGGTTCTCCCAAGTTTTTTCCGCCTGTGGGTCATCTGCGAGCAGGTGGGTGGCAATTCTGGTCAAGAAGCATGTTTTGTTCAGAGCAGAAGAAACACTATCGGACCCCAAAGGTAGATTTATTTTAGTTAAGGGCATGCTGAACAACAACAAGGTGGTATTGGGTGCAGTTTATGGCCCAGTGGGAGGTAGTGCGGAGTTCCTTATGTGTTTGGCAGACAAGCTGAGCAGATTTCTGCCTTCCAAGTTAATTATTGGGGGAGAT